>CM034314.1:32608457-35008457 GCA_019925795.1 Dendrobium chrysotoxum
AACAATAATTGTTTTTGCCATCATCAAAAATGGGGAGATTGTTACAACTTTGGAATTAAGATTGTAATTTTTGATGATAACAAAATATTATTGCTCTATTTTATTATTTCTTTAGCATGTATTGGATATTTCTATTTATTTTTATGTGCATTAACATTTCAGGGAAATGATGTACTACTCTAGATTGCTGAAGACTTCAAGACAGGGTAGAATAGGATTTCATGTAAAAGAGTTTTCTATATCTCTATTTTTATTTCTTGAGTTTGAGCAAGTGTAATTATGATTGGGTAACTGGGCATACGCAAAAGGGGGAGAGAGATAAAATTTAAATTGATTTTAAGAATAATTGTATTGTACGATATCCAATCGTACTGTACATTTGACTTAACTTTTCTCCAGAATGCAGTTAATAAATAATCATGGCTTGAATCTTTTAACTGTTTGTACTATACGATGTCAAGTCGTACATACGACTAATAGAGTACGAAATTAGGTTCATTACGGATCGTACTAAATGAACACATTTATTTTTTGAACTGTTCGTACAGTACAATATTTATTCATATAGAAGACTCACATAGTACAAAATTGGGATCATTCCAAATTGTACCAAACAAAGTTTTTATTTTTGAACTATTTATATAGTACAATATTAATTTGTATAGATGACTGACAGAGTATAAAATAAAGTTCATTCCAGATCCTACTGAACAAACACATGTATTTTTGAGCTGTTCGTACAGTATGATCTTCATTCGTACAAATGAATAAAAGTGTACAAAACTGGGTTCATCCAAGTTTGTACCAAATGAAGCCCTAATTTTTTGAACTATTCATACCGAATGATCCATGATTGTACACTACGAATGTAGGATGGTTCTCTTGAAAATTTTAGTTTTTTGAGGGTTTTTATGTATTTTCTATTTAAAGAGTCGTAAAACTGTCTCATCAATTCTTTGCTGTGAATTTCTCTTAAGAGTGACCATTGAGAGTGTGTTTGGGAGAAATTTTTAGAGTGAAGAGTGAGAGATCTAGTGAAGGAGAGTTGTGAGGTAATGTTAATGTTGCCCAATGTGATGATCTCTTTGTCTTATTCAAGCTTCTAACTAACTTCTTTGGAGGCTCTTGGGAGAAGATCCTCAACATTGGATCAAGGCTCTCTGCCTTCACCATGAGGATAATCATTTCTATAAACAACTACTTATTTAAGGATTAGTGATTTTATTGTCTAAAAAGATCTAAAAAGGTTTTCAAAAAATCCAAGAATTTTTTTTTATCACCAATTCACCGCCCCCACTTGGTTAGCCTTGGGACAGTTTTATAAGGTCTAATAACCTACACAAACTTTCAATGTTATATTTTTAATAATACATAACTAAAAATGTTAAATTAACTGTGAATTCTATATACTCAACTTCAGCCAACATCTTTTTCTTGAAGGGAAAGCTATTGGAGCAAAAATAGGATCTCTTGCAACAACACCAAGATATGATCCTAGCAAAATAGACACAGGGATGTTACAGGGGATGTTATTTTCATTTACCTATATGTGAATTCATGTCCCTGGTGGAATATTCTTTATATCAGCACATATTGTATGCCCCCCTACGCCTGATAGGATTTCCTTGCTCATCTACATAAATTAAAATAAATAAAACAAGCATAAATAGCATAACAATTTTGAAAATCATACCTATAAGTCATACCCCCTCTTCTGTGGCAGCTACTTGGCCGCAAAATGAATGTAATGAAGTCTATTGTGTCTTACTGCACTTAATATCTTCCTATGAATCTAGGTGGAATAGAGAAGAAGGGGTTTCATATTCCCTACTGCATTCTCCTCCACATGATCCTCCTCTATATGATCCACCTATGCATATTACCTTCTTTGCTAGGCTTAAAATACTGCCTCCTATCATTTGCTGCAGGAAAAACAAAGTGTTTAGCATGAATAAAGAGCAATAATTAAAGAAAGATATGGAATGATTTATAACTACACACAATTAAAAGGAGAATACATGGTTGTGCGCATGTTCAATGAGAATTTTACTATTATTACATGAGGTTAGGAACTAAGTGCACATAACAATTGTACCTATTAAATTGGCACTCAATATTAAAATTATTAAATTGGTGTATATTATGAAGAAAAGAATTATCCTACATGATATGCATATACAATCTTATAACTTCAAGCATGTATATCAAACTGACCATTATTATATGCAAAACATCACAAAGTGGGTTGAGAAACATTACTAAAAACTTGAATCATATAATAAAGAATGAAATATTAGAAAACATAAAAGTAAAAACATATGTCCCCACTTACATTTGTTTGCTACTAGAAATACTTTAATCATATACATCTCTAGGCCTTAGACGAACAACAAAATTCCAATTTATATTTTTAGGATCTTAAATATAGAAGATTGGTTCAACTTGTGAAGAGAAAATAAATGGATCTTCTTCTAATTTATCACCAATGTGAATAAGACATGAAAATTTCACCAAAGTATAACCAAATTGATCTTGCTTTACACTGATGCCAATTGTGTTTTGCCCAATCACATTAGAATGGTATTACTTTGAAATTGGCTGAATAATTTATCTCAATAATATCATTAATTTTCTAGTAGTAACTGAAATTAATAATTTCTGTACTATTAACAACACCATAATTCTGAGTTTTCTTATTATCATCTCTTATTTTACATGAAAGGTATATCCATTAAAAAAAACCATTATATGTATGTGCAATTTTATTGGACCCCTTAGCCAGGACCTTACTTTCCTCTATTACTTCAGGACCACCATCACCTATAACCTAAAAAAATTATTATACTTTATGCAAATTTAAACATTAAATATTAAATGAAAACATCAAGTTTAGAGCTTACTATTATTATCAACCATTCATGAAATTTTTTGTTAAAAAGTTTCTCGACATCCCAAGTTATAAGATATGTGTACTGGACGCCTCTTTCGTTTCTCACCATTTTTTAAACATTTTCTTAATGGTATAATACTATCACAATGATGTAGTTCATATCGTGTGCTTGGGTTAATGATTTCACGTCCAACATAGCTGAAGAGACATTCCCAACGAAATTCCACCACTAGAGAACATAAACACCTCTTCCATTTCAAATGATAATGCATTTGTTCTAATATTATGGCTATACCCCTCCAAATATTTCAAACAAAGTGAAATCCACTCCTCAGCAATAAATCCCTCCGCAATGGATTCCTCGAGTTATGCTTTATTGCCAGCATAGTCCTTTAGTATCAGGAAAATCTATAAATGATATAAACTTTTAAAATGTTTTGAAAGTTCGTGGAGGTTGTAAGACCTCAATAAACTAACCAGAGGCACACCAAGAGGGGGGTAGGGTAAATTGGTACTTTTAAAAAATAACAACTGCAATAAAAAATTTTTTGCTAAAGAATGATTTTTGAAAAAAAAAACTTGAAAGAAACAATTATCTTAATACATGCGAAAGCAAATCTGTGTTCAAAATATTTTTCATTTTAAAGCACAAATATATTTATCAAGATATGATTTTTTTTTCTTTTCAAACCAAAAATCAACCTAATTATAGTTGATGAAAAATAATGAGATTCGTGCCGAAAGCTCAAATTATAGAAATAAAAAGTGTCGAAAGGTAAAATTAAGAAAGTGCACACCAAATTTTATAGTGATTCGATCAACCTTGACCTATGTCCATTCTCTAGAGTCCTCCTCTCTAGGTATTGCACTAATCACTATAATATCTCTCCTTTTGGCCCCATAGCAAAGCAGAGAAGCCCTTATAATGTTTTCACTAACCCAATATACAGAGAACCCTAACTCCTTTCTCACCCTCTTGGTGATGGAAGAGAACCATAAACTCCTTTCTCAATCTCCTAGTAATTGCAGAGAAACACGATCTCCTTTCTTACCCTCTTAGTGCTGGCAAAGAACCACGAACTCCTTTCTCACCCTCTTGATGATGGCAGAGAACCATGACTTTGAGCTAAAGAACTTCCTCCTCGAGACTCCAAGAAACCTAGACAAACACTTAGAGGAAGCAACGTAAGACACTTGCTTGGAGCAACCGTGTGAACCCCTCACACTACTTCTCCCTCACACACAAGCTCTCCCTTTCTTCTTCCTAAAGCTCTGATAGATGCTCTTCTCCAAGCTCTCTCTCAAGAACACTCAGTAGCCAAAGGACCTTACATACGTCTATTAGGAGAAATTAATTACAAGGCCTTTATAAAAAGCACTAGAATTTAATTCTGTCGACACTGATTGAACAGTACGATCCAAGATCATACTATACGATTAGTTTAAATCACCATGTTGGTACCATATGAATTGTAAAACGTTGTATAATAAGTTTAACTAATTGTGATGATTGTCTAGTATGATATGAAGAGTTATTCAATATGATTAGTTAAAATGACTTGGTTTAACATATTATATGATTGGCGATGATAAATTATCATCCCATGTAGGGATTTGGTCGTACAGTATGATTGTCTCTAATCATCCAAAATGATCTGATTGGACAAATTAAGAAAAATTACTTCCCTAATTATATGATTAATTTATGCAAGATTTAAGTACATCGTCTAGTACAATACATATCATACAGTATGATTAGTTTAAATTTTAAATTTTAAAATATTGCATAAATTATGATTGGCAGCTGGGATCTTAACTTCAACTGATCATCCTATATGATAAGGATCATATAGTATGATTAGTTCAAATTGCTTTAATTATTACATTTAGCCATTTTAATGATTTACTGATTAGCTGATCATACGGTATGATATGGATTGTACAATATGATTAGTTCAAAAAATCGAACCTCTAATTCTGTTATTGTCTCACTCCGTTGAGTGTGTGTGTCCATGGTCACCATATTTAGTATCCACCAAATATATAATTTTGAATCAAGAAATGTAGAAATAAGAAAAATCAAAAGTACAGACACTTTAACCTTATTCTACCGAGTCTTGAGCTGAATAATTTTGTATAGTGCATGGTAGACCTAGAATGTTAGTGCACAAGAAAAATAGACATAATGTAATGATAATTAATAGGATATATCATAGTAAGGAGTCTAATAATATTTATTATCACCAAAATCATTAGATTTGGGTCCAGATTTACGAGAATCTCCACCTTTTTTATGATGACAAATATTGTTGGTTTTGATTACAAGTAAACAATTTTGCTATGTCCTAAGCTCGCCTTACTAATTGAATTTTTGAAACTAAGGAGAGTTTTTTTTAAAAAATGAATAAGATAAACATAAAAAAATGAGCGAGAAAATAAAGATAAATAGTGAACCAATCATAACATAATAGGAACTACAAACAACTAACAACAACCTACTCCCCTTTTGACATCACAAAATGGAGGAACAACTAAACAAAAAATACTAAAATAAAATTGACATCACAATAGAAAATAATACATACATAGACATTAAAAATAAGAGACACTAAAAATATGAAGGGCCCTGATCAGGCGGAGGTGGTGGTGGTGGTTGGAAGCATTGGTGAATTGAGGCAAACTACTCTCCAAGCCAAGACATATCATTTTCATGTTATTGGTGATGCTCTACTATGTAAGTGTCAAAATAATCTATATCATTTTCAAGTTGCTGGTGATGCTCTACTATATATGTGAATTGGTACTTTTAAAAATAACTACTCTAATAATAAAAATTCTTGCTAGAGAATGATTTTTAAAAAATAGTTCTGAAAGAATTAATTATCCTAACACATGCGAAAGTGAATTAGGGTTTAAAATATTTTTTTATTTAAAGCACAAATATGTTAATCAAGATATGAATTTGCTTTCTTTTCAAATAATAAATTAACCTAATTACAATTGATGGCAAATAATGAGATTCATGCAACAAACTAAAATTGCAAAAATATAAAGTGCAAAAACGTAATCTAGACATACACTTGAAGGAAACAGGGCAAGACATTTGCTTGGAGCAACCATGTGAACCCCTCACACTGCTTCTCCCTCACACACAAGCTCTCAATTTCTTCTTCCCAAAGCTCTCCAAGATCTTCTTCTCCAAGCTCTCTCCCAAGAACATTCAGTAGCTAAAGGACCTTAGATAAGTCTATTGAGAGAGATTAAATACAAGGCCACACAAAAAGCCCTATAATTTAATTATGTCCATACTAATCGTACAATATGCTCCAAAATTGTACAGTACAGTTAGTTCAAATCACCCTATTAGTGCAGTATAAATTATGAAAGAACTGTTAATTAGTTCAACTGATTTTGCTGATTGTCTAGTACGATATAAAGAGTCATTTAGTACAATTAGTTAAAATGACTTTGTTTAACATCCCGTATAATTAGCAATGATAAATTATTATCCCATGCATAGATCTGGTCATATCGTACGATTGTCTCTAATCATCTAGTACGATATGATTGGACAAATTAACCAAAATTATTTCCTTAATTATAGGATTAATTTAGGTAATATTTAATTACATCATCCAGTAGGATAGCTATCATACAGTACGATTACTTCAAATTTTGAATTTTAAAATATTAACTAAATTATGATTGGAAGTTGGGATCTTATTTTAAATTGATGATCTTGTACGATATGGATCATACAGTATGATTAATTCAAATTAGTTTAATTATTATAATTAGCCATTTTAATGATTTTTTGAGTAACTGATTATATGGTACGATATAGATTGTATAGTACAATTAGTTCAAAAAATTAAACTTCTTATTATGTCACTATCTCACTCCCTTGAGTGTATGTGTACATGTTCACCAAGTTTATTATCCATCAAATAAATAATTTTATCTTAAGAAATATAAAAATAAGAAAAAATAAAAGTACAGACTCTTTTAGACACTTTAACCTTATTCTACCCAATCTTGAGCTGAACAATTTTGCACAGTGTACGGTGGACCTGGAATGTTAGTGCATAAGAAAAAAAGATATGCAATAATAACAATGAACAGGAGATAGCATAGCAAGGAATTCAATAATATTTATTATCATCAAAATCAAAGGGCTTGGGTCTAGATTTGTTACATGTTTATCATATGTATGACTAAATAGAGATAACAAGTTATAATTTACCTTTCAAATGGGTACATCCAGCTATATTGAACAAGGCCAACAAATTTAACTTCCTCTACAAAGTTTACAAGAAGATGAATCATGATCATGAAGAATGATGGAAGGAATATTTTTTCATCTTGTATAAATTCATAACAATATTATTCCATAACATCTCTAACTCGATGGGAATGATAATCTTTGCACAAATTAACTTTAAGAAATGTGATATCTCCACCACAATGCACATAACATCATATGAAGGTACACATGACCAAAGCATAATGGGTAGAAAGTGAAAGTTTGTAAAGGTTGTTAGACCTCAAAGAACTAGCCCAAGGCTAACCAAGACGGGGGGATGAATTGGTTATTTTAAAATTTTCTTCAATAAAAAATATCTCTTTATAGACTTTTTAATATCTAAAAACACACACCTTAATCTTGAATACGGAAGAAAATTAATTTCACAAATAATAAAAAATTAGTGTTTTTCAACCACAAAGTAAATCACAGAAGAATAGAAGTGTGAAAAATAATAAGAACAAACACACCAGAATTTATAGTGGTTCGGTCAAACCTGACCTATGTCCACTCCACAAAAACCTCTATTTCAGGTATTGAACTAAACCTTTAGTGATTATCCTTTAGCCCCCATAGCTAGGTGGAGAAGCCCTTACAAAATTTCTTCCACCAACCTGGTGCGGCAAAGGACCTGGAATCCTTTTTCACCCTACTGGTAAAGCTAAAGAGCCTGGAATCATTTTTCACTCTCCTGGTGAAGGCAGAGAACCTTGAATCACTTTCACCTTCCCGGTGCGGTGGAGTAGCCGGGTCCTTTGACACCAAATAGATCTTCTTATTCTCAAAACTTCCCTCAAGACAAACCTTGACTATGATGGTATTAAGGTGCAAGCTTGCCGGAGCAACCATGTGAAACCTCTCAACACTCCCTTAAAACCCACAAGGATCTTCTCCCTCACAAACTCCACCCTTTCCTCTCTCCCTTTCAAGGCCCTCTCTTCAAGTTTTACCCAAAAGAATTACGCTCAGTGCAAGCCAATGACTCTTATAAAGTTTTATAAGAATGCTTAAATAGATCAGGACTTTAAAAAATCCAAAAGATTTAAATCAACCATTAATGATTGTATAGTACAATCACAAGATTGTCTAGTATGATATGTAGAATTTGACCTTTTAATACTATACGATCACAAGTTAGTACAGTATGATCAGTTTAAATTTTCCTGTTAGTGTTGTACGATCATCAATATGAATGACTAATTACACAGTATGATTAGTTCAACTGAAATGTAATTCATCTAGGATGAATCATGAGATGACAAAATATCATCTCTGTTAATTGTACAGTATGATCTAGTTCATATAGTACAATCAAAATATTAAAATTAAGGAGATTCGATTGTTTAATCATAGGATTAAATAAGTTAATATTTTAAACTTCGGACCATATAATTAGGTTCATACAGTATGATTAAATTAACTTTTTATAATCAAAATTTTGCCTAATTTAATGAATGATGGCATTTCCAATTATAACAGATCATCCAGTATGATGTGGTGTTCATACTATAAGAAATTGTTATATTTTAAAATAATATTTTTAGAAAATTAAATATTTTAATTTATTTCTATAACACTAGATTGTACAGTATGATCCATATGATACAGTACGATGTACGAAAAAATTAAAATATTTAAAATTATTTTTACTCCCATTATGTGTGTGTGCACAGTCACCAGGCTAGCATACACCCTTACAAGACTTAACTCAAGAAATTAAAATAAATAAATAAAAATTACATACTCTTTCAACATAACATATTCTACCCAATCTTGAGCCTTAAATCCTTAAAGAATGATGCATGTTGTACCTAAAATGTTAGTCAACACACAAACAAATATAGAATGCAAATACTGGGAGACGTAAAGATGTGAGCCACGATGTTTGTTATCATAAAAAATATAACCTCATGAGCTTGAGTTGTAACAATCTTCCTCTTTTTGATGATGATAAACATTATTGGTTAAATTTGTAAACTAAAAATATTTTCTTCTAATCTCCCCCTCACTAAGATAATTATATTAAAAATAAGAGAAAGCAAAAAGTTTTTTTTTAAATAAAAATAAAAAATATTTAGAAACTAAATAACATATAAACTAATGCAAATACAAGATAAACATATTCAACTTAAGCACAAATACAACTAGCTAAATACATTCTCCCCCTTTATCAAAAAGAAGAGAAACACAAAAAAATAAGAACGAAATAATCATAACAAACTAAAGATCACACGGACCTTGATCTGGTGAAAGTGGTGGTGATGTTTAAGAAGAATAAATTAATTTCATCAAATTTTCTCGGAATGAGAAAGTTACCTCTTGATTTTATTCAAAATTTAAGTAAGAAATGTATTAACCTCGCCTTTGTTAATCTAGCTTAACCTCCCTATAGGCTAAAGTCCTTTTAAAACAAAAATCTAATTCATAATATAAATTTGAAAGGAAATGTGATCTTTTAAAACTTCTTTCAAAAAAGTATCAAAGAGAATAGCATTACAAAGTGATGAATCAGAAATCATGATTTTCAAATTCAGGTGTGGATGATATCAATTGGCACACTAATTTGTCTAAATTTAAAGATTTGAAAGGAAGGGAAGCAAACTCATTGTGGGCTCATTTTGTGCCTCTTTTATTTTTATTTGGTGCACTTTGCGCGTCTTTTGATTTTTGATACATTTGTGCATCTTTCAAATTTTAGCATTCATTGCGCATCTTTTTAGCTTTTCGGCTCATTTTGTGTCTCTTTTTTTTTTAAACTTGCTTCCTTTTTAAGTCTTTAAAAACTCTTAGTTGTGAGATTATCTTCCAAATATAAGAGAAGAAGAACTCACTCTATGATATAAGGAAGAGTAAACCACAAACCAATACCTGATCAATCTGATAAAGAAAAATAGTTTGATTAAGAAATTATGAAATAGATTCATTAATTTGCAAAAATATTCAAATGAGATAGAGAACTGTAGGAAGATGAAACAAATCTCTATTTCTTTATCCAATTTTTAATTTGAAATAGAATTTCATTCAAAATGAGAAATAGTCCCAATAAAGAAGTGGGATGGAGAGACATAATCATGAGTTTTCTTCCTTTAATTATTTAGAGAAATCAATCATCACTTACCAAATATTTTAAAGATAAAGGAGGTAAATTTTTTATTTTAAGAAACAATATGATTACAGAGAAGAGATTTGATTCTCTTATACATATATGGAAACTAATATGATTAGTGCGTATTGATCAGAGAAACTACACAAAAAATATAGAAAATAAAATAAAAGATCACAAACATGAATAACTTTCTATAAAATAAGAACACAAAGAAAAACATAGTAAATAAACACATTCAAAATGAACTAAAAACATTCATGCATGCATTAACTATAAAATAGATAAACACACAAACAAAACTTTATACCTCATCATCTTGCTCCTAGTTTGATGATTCAGAGGCTAAGTATGCCTAGGAGATTTTTTTACTTTTTATTATTTACCCATATTACAATTGGCTTATTTTTACCCTTTTTCTTTGTAGAAAGAGTTTTTAAATTAGGGCACTTATTATTTATGTGTCTGAGTTTCCTACACCAAAGCAAATAATGCCAAAGAAAATCTTAACATTCTTACCATTTTTACCTTTGCTCTACTTTTGTTGATGTTGATGCTTGCGCTTCAGTAGATTTTCAAATTTACTTATTATTGATGTTATCTCCTTACTCTCAACATCTATTGAGTCACTTTTATCCGTATCTTTAACTTTTAGCACTATAGTTTCACCTACATCCAAAAGTCATTGACTCACACTTTGCTCTTAGGCAATGAGTGAGCCAAATTGATTATCAATAGAATAATCATTCAAGTCTTTTGATTCACATATAACAGTGACTTAAGCATTAAATTTATCAGGTATACAACGTAGAATTTTATTGACATTTTCAAAGTTTAAAATTTCTTTACCTAAAGCATGTAATGATGTCACTATTTAAGTAAACCTAGTATACATGTCTAGGATAGTCTCACAAGATTTCATGCGAAATGGTTCATAATCAAACATTAAAATATTCAACTTAGATTACTTAACTTCACTTGTACGATTATATTAGGGCATAATCTATCCCAAATTTCTTTGCCAGTCGTGAATGTAGAGACTGTAATATAGTCATCAAAATTCAAAGTAATGAAGAAATAATTCATACATTTAGCATTCAATTGAGCATAGGTTTGTTCTACTCTACTCCATTCAATAGATAGCATATTAGTGTTGACTCCATCTATAATACATGATGGTACAAAATAGCTAGTTTGAATTATATGCTATATTTGATAATCTATTGATTACAAAAAAGTAGACATGTGGATTTTTCAAAAGTTAAAAGAAATATTTTCAAATAAAGGTAGTTGTGTGATTGAACAATCTTTTGTAATATAATGATTTCTAAAGTTAGCCATTGATCATTTTTCAAAAGTTTTTTAAAACTTAGTTTTTAAATCCCACTATGTTACCACTTGAAAGTTTGTGAAGGTTGTTAGACCTTAAAGAACTAGCCTGAGGCTAACCAAGAGGGGAGGTGAATTGGTTATTTTAAAAATTGAGTCAACAAAAAGAAAATATTTTTATATCCTTTCTAATATCTGAAAATACACACCTTAATCCCTAATGTAAAAGTAAATTAATTTCATAAATAATAGAAAATTAATAATTATTTTAACCATAAAGTAAATCATAGAAAAATAAAAGTGTAGAAAATAATAAAAACAAACAAACTAAAATTTATAGTTGTTCATTCCAACCAGACCTACATCCACTCCCCAGAAACCTTCGTTCCAAATATTCCACTAAACTTTAGTGACTCTCCTTTAGCTTCCATAGCACGACAGAGAAGCCCTTATAAAATCTCTTCCACCAACCTGGTGTGGTAAATGACTTGGAATCCTACCCTCCTTGTTAAGGCAAAGAACATAGAATCCTTTTTCACCTTCCTGGTGAAGGTAGAGAGCCTGGAATCCTTTTCACCCTCCTGGTGAAGGCAGAGAACCTTGAATCACTCTCACCTTCTTCGAAGCGGTCGAGTAACCGGGTCCTTTGACACCAAAAAGATCTTCTTCTTTCCAAAACTTTCCTCAAGATAACCTTGACTATGATGGTACGAAGGTGCAAGCTTGTCGGAGCAACCGTGTTAAACCCCCTCCACACACCCTTGAAACCCACAAGAATCTTCCCTCTTAAACTCCACCCTTTCCTCTCTCCCTTTTAAGGCTCTCACTTTATGCTTTCTCTAGAAGAACAAAGACTCAATTCAGTTCATCTAGGATAAATTATGGGACAACCAAAAATAATCTCTATTGATCGTACATACAATCCAGTTTGTACAAAACGATAAAATTATCAAAATTATACAAATTTGATTGATTAATCATAGGATTAAATTAGGCAATATTTTAAATATCGTACAGTATGATTAAGTTTGTACAGTATGATTAGGTTTGTATAGTATGATTTGAACAACTTTTTAAATATATAATTTTGCCTAATTTAATGAATGGCAGGGTTTTCAATTATAACAGATCATCCAGTATGATCTAGTGTTTGTATTATATGTATTATTATATTTTAAAATTATTTTTTTAGAAAAATTAAATATTTTAATTAATTTCTGTAACACCAGATCATATAGTACTATATATAAAAAATTTTAAATATTAAAATTATTTTTACTCCCTTGTGTGTGTGTGTATGGTCACTAGGCTAGCATACACCTTTACAAGATTTGCCTCAATAAATTAAAATAAAAAATAAAAATTACAAACCCTTTCAACCTAACCTATTCTACCTAATCTTGAGCCCTAAATCTTTAAAGAATGGTACATGTTATACCTAAATTGTTAGTGAACACACAAACAACTATAGAATGCAAATACTAGGAGACATAAAAATGTGAGCCACAATATTTGTTATCATCAAAAACATAAACCCACAAGCTCGAGTTGCAACTAAATGTCTTATATTAGAACATGATAGTGACGACTTTTTAAACAATAATTTTACAATCAGCAACTTTGACACATCTTGATATGTTTGATGCATAGCCTTTAAGGAATTTTAAATTCTTCAAAACTTTATAAAACATCACTTTATCTTTCATTGACAAGGAGCTGGTGGCAACGAGTAGCTACCATCCGATAGAGTTTGTGGATGCAATTCACTTTTTTATTCCAATGTAAAACCAAATCTTATCTTGCTTGTAAGTAATCTTTTGATTTTTCCAGATCAAGTAAAGTTCAATAGAATTATCACAAATGTTCTTCTCAATATGCCTAACATCAGGTTATGTGGCAATAAGTTATACTCCCAATAAGGTAGGGCAAAGGAAATTGATTTTTTCTTCCGTCCTTCAATCCCCTGTATAGCAAGTCCTCTTTTTAGACCATCTTTACTTAAGGAGGCTATAAGAAATTTTATATTATGCAACTGTGATAGAACCTCTATGCCAGATCTCCTTCAAGGTTCTCTTCAGACTCCCTCTGTGTTATCAAAGTAATTTTTTTGGCAGCATAAAATATGATTATTTGAAAGCCAACGATGATGACCAACGTAAGAGAATTTATTGCCTTCGCATAACCATAAGAATTCTATATTTTGCGCACAACAAATACAAGAAAATCTCCCTTTCGTGCTCCACCTAGATAACATGTCGTATGTTGGGAAATCTTTAATGGTCCACAGTAATGCAGCTCGCATGTTGAAAGTTTGCCCACTTACTACATCATAGCATTGAACTCCATGCCATAATTTACATAACTCTTGAATCAAAAGTTGATGGCAAATATCAATAGCATTTCTTGGACTTTCCTCCCTAGGTATTATAGTTGATAGGTTGAAAGACTCATGTTTCATTCCAATTCAACGTGGCATATTATATGAATTAGAAGTACAGGCCAAATACTATATGTACTACTCATAATCTTGATGGATTAAACCCGTCACTAGCCAAACCAAGGTGAACATTACATGGATCCAAAGGAAAATCAGGGTATTGAGAGTCAAGAGCTTTCCATGCTTCTCCATGAGTTAGATGTTTTAATAACCATCTATATTTCTGGGTTTAGCATGCCAAATCATCTCTTCAGCAGATTTCTTTATTTTAAAAATTCTTTGAAGTCTTGAAATTAATGAAAAACATCTGATAATTTTAGTTGACTTCATATGACTTCTTTTTCCTCTAGAAGTATTCTTCATCATAATTGGCCATCTTAATGCTCCGCATATTTGACATATATTCTGATCAGATCTATCTTGTATAGACGGATTGAATGCTTTCATATATTCTTCACTTCATATATACTTTTAGGCAACAATACCCCTTTAGGAAAGGCATTAAACAATAACTCAAGTAGCATATCAAAGGATCTTGTCATCCTAGAATGTAAACACTTCAAATGAAATAAGTTCAATATAAAAGAAAGCTTTGAGAAGGTTTTACATCCAAGGTACAACTCTGCTCCTACAGACTGCATTAAATTTACAAATTTCTCACCATGATCATTTGTTCATTTGTATTGAACTCATTCTGCTCCATCACTGGATTTTAAAATGGATTATTTGGACATAAAATGTCTCTTAATAATCCATCTATATCATTATTCTTATATCCTTAGAAGGAGCTTTGCCTTCCTTTAAATTTGGTGCAGCACCAGATGCTTCATTCATTGCACATTCACCTATAATACAATGCTCTTCCCCATGTCATTTCCATACAACATATCTAGCAAAAAATCCTTTGGAAATTAAATGGTCTTTCACATCTTTCATAGAGTTGAAGTAACTACTAATGCATGACTTGCACGGACATAAAATTTTCCCTTAGAAATTATGGCTTCGACTTGCAAACTCTAAGAAATTGTTTACAACAATTAATTAATCACAAATCCACTTGGCTTTTGTAATCCAAATCTTATCCATATTAAGTGAAAAATGAGTTTTCAAGTCACTGTTAAGAATAAAGATTCATTAGGTCACTCAAATTTTTATGCAACCATCATGTTCATAAACTTGTGATCATATTATATTTCAAACTAATTACCTTCAGGTAACTCTGAGCAATAAGAAGAATTGAAGGAAGATAGCCATTAGCTTTATTTTTCAAGCCTCTCCAACTTTAATTTTACTAATATGATGATAAAAATATTCATATAGATAAATTCATATACGATTGGTGAAACTTTTAATCATATAGCTTAACATGAATGATAAATCATTTAGGATTGGTGATAAGTTCAATCATATAGATAAAATTTGACATGGAATATAATATTCAAATTATTGCATTACTAAATGAAGAGGGATAGAGCATGTTAGAGATAATAATATTCTATTCTCACACTTTTAAAGAAATAAAGTTGATCATATTAAATAATGAAATAACACAGTATAGGAAATGCTTGTGGTGATTGGCGAGGAAAATAAGTGTTAAGTTGGTGAGGAAGATGGGGTTCAGCTGGAAAGTTTATGATAATTTTTTCAGCCGAACAGAACTATATTTGATTCGTTTGCTTTCTGTCTTCATGAAACTACATAAAAGATAAAACTAGTATATTCTCTATAAGGAATGCATGTATCTTTTTAAAAATCTATTTTAGTATTTTATCCTCTTCCAGGCATGCAGAGCGTAACAGTAAAAATTTCCACCAATTATTTCTTTTTGGACCCTATAAGTTGGTTTCTGCATTAATGTTTCTATCCAGATTTCAATGAAGCTCTATTAGTGAATTTTTCTCATTTGAGTGATTGAAATAGGTGTGAAAATTTTAGAAACTGCTATGAGCAATGTACATGATAACAATCTCAATTACCTTGCATTAATTTTCTACCCTTTTAGATACAAATATTGTAACTTCACTTTCTTCTCTAATTCACTTCATATATGTGTGATATTAATAAAACTAAGGTAATTGAGATTGATCGTTACTCCATTGGTTTTAATCTTTCCCTCATGCAATAATATCTTTGTGCATATACTATTAAAACACATATACAAACACATCTTTATAAAAATGCACATATTCACATAACGTATTTGTTTATAATCAAATCCTTTTTAAAATGAATCAAACTAATTTCAAGCTAATCATAATCAATTTTAATGCCAAGTCAAATAAAACTCAAAACAATTATCAAGATGTTTTGAACTTAATATAACAACCATACCAATAAACAAGCAGGACATGAGCTTCACATCTCCCTCTCATCTTTCAAAGTCAACATGCCAATTCGCATCTCCAATCAAGCAAATTCTTTATTGAAAAACCCCTTAAATATCTCAAAATTGCATCTGCATAAATCATGCCCTACACAACCCTACACTCCATATTAAATCTCAACCAATTTTTCCAAAAACTAAATTAAAGATTACATAATTAAGAAACTGAAGAGGCCAATACCTTATTGTAAATATATCAAACAACAAGAAGAATGAGAAGAAGAGGGAGAAGTAGATGAAGAATTAGAATGAGAAGAAGAAGAGGAAGAAGTGGAAGAGACTCACACTAAAGAAGGGTCGACCAGGATGAGTCTTTGTGTGAGGAGAAGAACAAGCAATCGTCGGCCGATGTGCTCCTACGATAGCAACTACGACACTCGGTAGTCTCCAACCGAGCAAGTGCTTGGGACATCATGTGCACAAAAGAAGAGGGGAAGAGGAAAAGTCAAGCTTCCCGTATAAGATTGGTATATTCGATTTAGGTGGGGCTTTATTAGTGGTTATAACTAGTTCTAATGCACCAGTTCAAACCGGTACTACTTGTACCAGTTAAAACTGCTGCTAATTGCACAAGATAAAACTGATACAAATTGTAGTGGTCAAAACCGATGCTAAATATGAGTTTTAACAGCAGTTTTAAAATCGCTCCTAAAAACTGCTTCTAAAAATCCTATGTTTTTAATAGTGTAAGGTGAGACCAAAGTTTTATTTGATGCTCAAAAGATCTAACCGGGAGTCCAAAATTGCTCCAAATGACTTTAAATTTAGAGTTATTTAAAGCTAAAATCAACCCAAAGTCCAAGATTGGATCTTATGAGTACAAGGGTATATTCTACAATGGTATTTTGGTAATTTTTTCATTCTTTGCCTAAGGTGGTTGATCAACAATGGGAATGAGTCCAAATGGTTCTAATATGATTTAGAAATAATTTACAACCATTTTTAAGAGAAAGTACCAAGGTTTGTGTGTTTAGGCTAACATTAAGATTTTCTAGGTTATTTATAGTTTCCATGGATTACCAATACTTCGTCCTTAGGTATCCTCCTAAAGAAATTCCCAGTGGTAATTTCTACACTACACTAAGAAAGCCTAAGTGATAGATGTATCCTAACAAAGAGAATAATAACCTCACCATAAATGAGGTCAACAGTAAGTATTCCTCATTTAGACGTGTAAGAGAGGACGTCATGGTGATGAGTTATAATTGTATTTTCAAATCAGCTTTTAAAATTCTACAAAAACATGAGATAGCTACTCATCAAAAGATATCATTTTATTTGCCATTTTATTTTTCTTTTCCAAAGAATATTTGTCTAACTAAGGAACAAAATAAAAAAATCTTGTTGTATTTATTGTGCCTTGAATCATTTCCTTCATTTATTAAACTTCTATTATAACTTTTAAAAGGCACATGCATTGCTCGGCCATTTAGGGATTAACCATTATCTTCATGAAAAACTCAATTTCATCTTGCATAATATGAATCAAATTAAATAATAGGATAACATAAAATAAGAGATATCAAATTATTTTGACTTATTTATTCTCCTTATTGAACAAGAGGTTGATAACTCTAAATGTCAATAGTCGATAGACATTAAATTTTTTAAAGCATAATATTATAATCAATTGGGAATATTGGATGTTTGGTTAACTCGGCAATTGATCTTATTATTCTCTTTATATGGGGAGATTGAAGAATGCAAGGCGAGCTTCGGCCATCAGATGCAATGATTATGCATTTACAGGAATCAAATGGTGTTTAATTAGGAACGTTAAACATCATCAGAAGGTCGATGGTCCATTCAATTATTCTATACTAGGAGGTGAGACTTACGACCATGGTGCTAGCTAGATGATGAGTAATTGGTGCATCTAATAGTGCCGACAGTTTGTTATCACTAACCCTTAGGACATTGCGCATGTGTAAAGGGGTTTAAGGATCTAAAATAAAATAAAAATAATCATAATAAAATTGAAGTTACTATAGGGACCTAAAGGGGAGGGGTTAACACAAACCACACCAAAGGCCTCTTAGGGGCTTTCTAAGTTTTAAGAAAACTTACAACACCGGGGGCTACGACCCGGTGGTTCTGCCCATAGCACCTCTACCCTGTTGGATAGAGGCAACTGACGCCTTTGGTACATTTCCTTTTGTTCGCTTGATCGATACCATTCCTCATAGTTCATGCAAATAAAGACAATAAAATAGGGAATTAGAAGCACATTTAATAATTATAATTGAAATAATTGAAAATTTACTATTTAAACTAAAACATACCTTTCTTCGGGCTTGAACACCGGTGCAGTTGTCTACCTTTTGAACTTTTCACTTTTGAAAGCACGCTTTTTACTTTTCTAACGTTCACCTCAAGGCACAAGAAAGGAGGAAGAAGAAGGAGAAAGAGAAAGGTAGAGAGAGAAAGAGAGTCATTGCTTTTCAACACTTTCATTTTTAATAGACATCAGACTAACTAGTTCTCCAACACAAACCCTTTTTCATCTTCTTTTCCAAACTCACACAGTTTCCACTTTCAAGATACACGCTTCTCACTTTTTCAAAACCCATGCAATTTCCACCTTTCAACACACATTTCTCACTTCCTAGTAAATCAATACACTTTTACTTTTAAAACATGCACTTTCACTTCTCTACTTACACACAAAACTCTTCACTATTACACATTTACACATTTCATATTGCAAAACATACACCTTTCATCTTCCAAAGATCACACAATCACCTCTTGAAGCACACACATGTCACTTCTTAGCTTGCACACAAAGAACACTTTTCACAACACGCACAAGTTCACTTTCCACAAAATCATACACTTTATTTTGCACATACTCATTTCACTTTTCTAAAACTTTCCACCTCACCTTCCAAGATCACTCTTTACCTTTAAATATAATACACTTTACTTTCCAAAATAACTCACATACACACTTAACCCTTCAAAAATCACACTTTTCACTATTCAAAGTTTACTCACTTTACTATTCAAAAGACTTACACATTTTACCTTTCAACAATCAAACACTTCATTTCTCAAAACACTTTACTTTTATACATTTGATTCTCAAATTACATACTTCACTTTCCAAAATATAAACACATCACTTTCCATAAAAGCAAACACTTTGCTTTCCACACTTACACATGTCACCCTTTCAAAAACATATAGACATGTTACTGTTCAAAACACATACGTTTTCATCCCCCAAAAGATACACACCCACCTTTCATTTTCCAAAACATACACTTATTCCACTTTTCAAAAATACAAACATTCCAATTTGCAAAACACACACCAGTTCCAAATTTTGAAAATGTACACTTCCCACAAAATCAAACACTTTACCCTTCCACACTTACACATATCACCCTCCAAAAAGGCACATAAATTACATTTCAAACATACACACTTATCAATAATAATTTAACTTTCAAAACCCCACATTTCACTTTTCAACATATTTCATTCTCCAACACATTTCTAACCTTTACACCACATGCCATCAAATATCCAAAGGAAACTTCAAACTCAAACTCATGAACTTGCCTTTGTACCAAACATACAACAATTGCCAACAATACATTCCATTGATAATATGAAGATATTGAAGCTTTAGTCAAGATAAATTTTAAAAGTAGGAAAACTAATATCTTCTTGAAAGTACCATGATTTCAAAGAAAAGAGTTCTCCAAAGCCGTATAAACCAAGAAAACCAATTTGGAAACTCCCCTCGAGCCTTTTGAAAATTTGGCAAACACTAAACAAACATTTATCACTTCAAATTTTAGCATAAGAGATAAGAGTTTGCTGATTAAAAAAAACAATTCATTTCCATAGATTTTCTTCATTCCTACTTAATGTTGGAAAGCAAGAACAACAAAACAAACCTTATCGATCTCCCTTGTTGATTTTGGAGAGAAAGAAATTATATAGAACCTTTTGCTTTACAGATTTTTCAAATGAAAGAACCACATTATCTTACTAATTTTGAATTTTGGAGAAAAGAAAAGATGTCAAAATAATAAATCCTCTAGGCTGATTTCAAAGAAACTTAAAAAGAAGACACAATACAAACTTCCTCTAAGCAACAACAAACTTGATTTGCCATCCTGTCATCAAGATCCCTAAGAGAAGAAGGAAAGAAGAACACAAACGAAGAAAGATATATACCTATTTCAAGGATGAGAGGACTCGGCTAGGGCTGGTCGACTAGGGCAGAAGAAGTGAGGACCTCGACTAAGGCTGCTGTCCACGCGAGCAAGAGGGAGATAGAGAGGAGGGGATCAGCCTGGGACGTCATTTCATGAACTGCACTGGGGGCATTCGGCCTCCTTGCGAATAGAGGAGGATGAAGCCAGGGGGGAGTCGAACAGGCTAGGGACATCTCACGTGAGAGAGAGGAATGGGGAGAGGGATCGTGGGGGGAGAAGCTCTGCCTGGGCTGTGTGAACTGGGAGGCGGGAGGAGTTGTGTGAATAGAGGGAGGAGACGTGGGGGAGGATTCAGTTTAACTGGCCCTAACTGCACCCTTAGTCATGCTTTAGGATTTTTTTTTATAGGAAATTATAATTCTATCCTTTTAATCAAATGGCTACTATTAAATGTTGTATTTTAAGAGATCTTGGAGGGTTGATTTTAATTAAAAAAAATTTGATGAATTGATTTTTTTAAATGAATTAAATTAACAAATTTTATTTAAACATACATTTATAATAGATTGATTTGATCAATTCAACTCAATTAATGTTGATTTAATTTTAAAGGGTTCGAGACGAGTTAGTTTGGATTTAAACGAAACTATGATCATTAAATTAAATTTGTGTCAAGTTATTTTATTTAGAGTAGTGATGATTTAGGTTGCATTAAGAGGTCGAGTCAAAGTTACGCCAGTGGGTATCCACCTAAGGAAAATCCTGGAGGTGACATCTACACTAGTCTACGAGGACCTAGGTGCTAGAGTTGATTCCGGGGAAATTGACCTCAAATAATGAGGTCAATAATTATGAAAGTAAATTTGATTCTTTTTGGTAAGTCTAAAGGTTTTTTCAACTTAGAAGCTGAATGTCTAAAAACACCTTCTCATTCGTTCAAAGAGGTTGTTTCCGGCAACACCTTTGTAAGTAAAAATTTTTCTACCCTAACTCAGTTGGTATTTCAAGGTGTCCTGGCTATGCCTTTTTTCAATGAAGATGTGTGTAAACTAGCTTCTCCTTTTCAATTAACATTAGTAGGAAAATTTTCTATGAGAAGGCCAAATTTTGATGCGATCCGTGTCTTTTTTGGTAATCTGAAACTATCTAGTTTTTATTCCATTGGTTTGTTGGATTCCCGCCATGTTGTCATTAAGATTTCTAATAATTTGGATTAAAGTAGGGTGTGTACTAGAAGAGATTACTATATTATCAATTATCAAATGCATCTTCTGAAATGGATGTCATTTTTCAACATTAAGAAGGAATCTCCTATAGTGTTGATCGACATTTCATTTCCTAATCTTTGATTGCATTTTTTAATCGATGGGTTTTACATGTGTTGCATTCATTTTTTGGTAGGTATCTCTAGACTGATCAAGAGAATTCTTCTAGGACATGTCCAGTGGCGATGGTTTTAGTTGAAGTTGATATCACTAAAAAGCATGCTAAAGAAGTTTAAGTAGGTTCAAAAGCTTTTGGTTATTTAAAAAAGGTGGAATTTGATAAGGTGTCTAATTTTTGTTCTCATTGTAAAGTTCATGGTCATACTGTGAGTGATTGTTTCATTTTGTACCCAAATTTAAGAAAGAAAACTTCAACTCCATCTGTGCTGGATGTTGGCACTACACCGATTGATCAACTGCTTATCAAGAATGATAAAGGTTTGAGACATAATAGTGGTGTAGAGCTTACATCCTTTAATGCTCAGTATGGGGAGGAGGTTGATATCAATAATGTGCAAAAAAATAATATGGTAATGATTAGGGCTAAGAGGAATTTGTCTAGAATGGAGGTTCCTATTTAGGAGAATGTGGAAATTAATGGTGAACATTCTAATGATCCTCAGCTTTTTGTCTTGGTTAACTCTATGCTTCAAAAAATTAATGATCCAAATCCATAGCCACCCACTTCTTTACCAAATAATTGAGTAAAAAAGGTAAAAAAGAAGGGGCTCTAATGGAGGCTAGGGATTTGTCTAAGTATGATCTTAAAGCGGGGAATATCCTTTCTAAATCCATTTTTGGTCCTAATGAGGTGAACTATAAATGTGAGGTTGTTAATGTTGAATGAACGTCTTCATCTTATATTGATAGTGCTTCTAAAGTTAATGATGATGATGGCTTTACTAAGGTGGGGAAAAGAAAGGCAAACATAATAAAGTTTCTTTATCCTCTAAGCCTCATTTTACTAGAGCTCAAACTTCTTTAAAAGATTTTAATGGTTAAGGCCCTTATATGGAATATTAGAGCGGGGGGGGGGGGGGGGGGGGGGGGGGGGGGGGGGTATTCCAAATTTAGAGTTAAGAATCTATGTATGGTTTAAAATATTCACTTACTGGTTTAAATCGAGCCTTTTATTTTTCCTGATAAGTTAGATATTATAGCTTCTCATTTGGCTTTTTCCATGAAATTTATAAATTTCTCTTATAAAATTTGGATAATGTGGATGAATTCCATTACCGTAAATATTATTTCGAATTGTCCTCAAATTGTTCATTCTCAAATTGGCCTTTTTAGTACCAAATGTAATGCATCTTTTATTTTTGATGCTTGCTCT
Source organism: Dendrobium chrysotoxum (assembly GCA_019925795.1). Lineage (NCBI taxonomy): Eukaryota > Viridiplantae > Streptophyta > Magnoliopsida > Asparagales > Orchidaceae > Dendrobium > Dendrobium chrysotoxum. Next base: position 32,631,673 of record CM034314.1, read on the forward strand.
AGGGTGAGTCACCTTCATATTTGGGAGGAATTATCTAATTTTTCTCTTACTTCTAATGACCCTTGGTGTATGGGTGGTGACTTTAATATTATTTCTATTGCTTCTAAGAAAATTGATGGGAATCCTCCTAGTCAACATGCTATGGATGATTTTAATTCTATGATCACTTATTATAATTTGCACGACATTTGTTGTTCAAGTGGTAATTTTATGTGGAACAGAGCCACTATGTGGCAATGACTGGACAGGATCCTTTTCAATTCTATTTAGATTGCTGATTTTTCTATGACTCATGTGGAACATTTAAGCAGAACTATTTCTAATCATGTGCCTTTGCTTTTATGTATTAATACTAGTAGCTCTCTTATTAATTTTGCTGTCAGATTTCAAAACATGTGGTTGTTAGATTATAGTTTTATGTTTATAATTCATAACAATTTGTATGCTCCTATCTTCACATATAATAACATTAAGGGAATGGCTAGATTATGCTCTAAGTTTTCTTTTGGTGGTAGATTGGTTTTAATCAAGCATGTTCTTTATGCTAGTCCTATTTATCTTTTTCATACTTTATGGCTTAATGTAAATGTTTGTGGTAGAGTGGATAGATTATTCAATAAGGTTTTTTGGGGTGCTAAGGAGGCTAAGGCTACCATCATGTGCGCCTCTTGGATAAAGTCTTCTGAAGGTTAAAGAGGAAGGAGGCTTGGGTATTAAAAACATGGTTGATATGCCTAAAGTCTTCTCTTATAAACTTTGGTTTTCTTTTAGGACCAAGAAAGGTCTGTGGGCTAATTTTATGAGTGCTAAATACTGTGTTGGTAGACACCCCCTTATTTGTCATTTTAAACAAGGGGACTCTTATATTTGGAAAAGGCTTTATTTCATTAAGTGGGAGGATGAGAACTTTATTCAATGGGGTATGGGGGCTGGTAACATATTTTTTTGGCAAGATAAGTGGTTGGGAAATTTTTCTATTGATAGCTTATTGAATACTCAATCCACTTCTGCTTGTAAAGTTAAACACTTTATTCATGAGGGTGTCTGGAATTTGGAATTACTCACTGCTACTATCTTTCAGAATATTGTGAATCATATTCTCAAGATTCCTCTTCAATTGGTTGAGGAGGATTGCATTCTGTTCACTCATGCTAATGATGGTAAGTTTTCCTTAAAACAAGTTTGGAATTCTATTAGGCATTTGTCTCCTAATTCTTTGTTGTATTCTACTATAAGGCATCATGCTATTCCTTCTTCTTATTCTATTCTAGTATGGAGGATTTTGAAGAATTATCTACTTGTTGATTCCATTTCAGTATAAAAGGTTTTTATTTGGTTTCTAGATATCAATGTTGTTATCACATTGAAAACCTTAACCATGTTTTTGCTCAAGGGCATGTATCCCTTAAGGTTTGGTTATATTTTGATAATATTTTTAATGCTCCTTTTTGTAATAATTATAGTTCTATACATTACATTTTACAAGCTTGGTTTATTCCTTCTAAAGGTCAAATCTGTAATGTCCTTCCTATCATTATTTGTTGGTTTCTTTGGAGGAGTAGAAATGAAGCCAAGCATGAGAATATTTTTTATGAATACTATGGGCATTATTATGAAAATTAAGGATAAAGTCATGCAGATGTTTGTTTCTGATTTGATCAAGGTTAACTCTTTTAAAGGTTATTACCATGTTGCTGATACTTTTGGTATAACTCTCAATTTTACTTCCCCTATTATTAATCAGAGAATTGTGAGATGGGTAAAGCCTAATCTTGATTGGTTTAAAATTAACACGGATGGTTCTTTTAATAACACTAATATGGGTTGTGGGGGCCTTATCCGGGACTATAATGGCTATGTTGTTGTTACTTTTGAGGGTCAAAGTAATTCTAGCTACTAATACTATTATGGCTAAGATTCAAGCTCTTCTTTATGGTTTACAGTTGTGTATTTCCTCAGGTATCACTAAACTTTGGATTAAATTTGATGCTATATTGCTTATTTATTATATTAAGGGCAATCAGAGGTTCAATCCTTCTAATTTCTATATGTTTAGAGAAATAAAGCAATGATTGTCTCTTATTTCTTTTTCTATTTCTCAAATTATTCATGAAGGGAATGTTGTTGCTGATTATCATACAAAGATGGGTTGTAATTTATTTGATTTTACTGAATTTGTTGAGACTACTTTACCTTATAACTTGAAAGGTTTGGTCAGGTTAGATTGGTCTGGGCTGGCTTATATTCAGGTTTCCTAATTATTTTGGTTTTGTGTAGGATCTTATGTCTGTATTCATCCTATGCTGGCTTTTTTGATGTGTGGGCTTTTTCAATTCTTCTAGGTTGCTGGTTGGTGGCCTGAGCAATTTTTTTCTGGTCATTTTATTAGGATGTAATCTTCTCTGTATATAGTCTCAGCTTAGCCCGTCCTTTTATGGTGTATATTCTTGGCATTAATGATTCATCTTTGGTTTTTTGCTATGATTTCTATTTCCTTTCCATAAACAGATCTTGGGTTTCCAATTTTAATTATTCCAGCTATATGTTAAAGTTATAAGCTGCTATTTTTGATATGTTCTGATTTCCCTTTTACTGGCCGAGCTTTTCTTGGGTACTGTTGTTGGAATAATTGTTGTTGCTATATTATTGATATGGTCCTGTGCTTTATTTATGCGTGTGATTCAATTAGTTGTTATTCTATTTGGAGTATCATTTCCATGAAGAATTATTAGTGTATGCAGTGGGTTCAGATTTTTCTTGTGGATACTCATTATTGGAATATTGGCATTACTTACTCATCTGAATATTTCTTATCTACTATTTGTTTTATGGTTCCTTTGGACTATTATTACATTGCTTGTAAATTTTTTGTCTAGCTACTCTGTAGTTTCTTTTTGCAGGTCATTTGTAAATTCTTTATAGGCGTGTAAGCTTTTTTTGGGATTCATGATTGAGTTGATAAGATTTATGGAGAATTCTCATGTTTTTTTGCAGGGCTCTTTTTTAGTGACAACACCAAGTTGAATGGATATATTTTTTCCTATTCTTTTTAGGTTCTAGCCTCTGGCCATCCTAGGATGTTATTAGGGTTTCTTGTACTTATGTTTAGAGGGGAACTCCAGCTCACAGTTTCATTTTTTTACTTTTTTGTAGCTCTTTTGAGCAGTAGGGAGCTGGGACCTTATACTATTTTTTGTTATTAATGCATAGGCCCTTGGTGCATTTTAACTAAATAAATAAATAATTTCATTATGGTCTAAGTTGAGGAGGTTGAAGCAAAAACTGAGATGGTGGAACAAAGTTGATTTTAAAAATATATTTTCAAATATTAACGAAGCTAAAAATAAAGTTATTAACTTGGATAAAGTCTACTTGGATGATCCGACTACTAGCAACCTCTGAAAGTTCGTGAAGGTTGTTAAACCTAAAGGAACTAGCCCGAGGCTAACCAAAAATGGGGGGTGAATTGGTAATTTAAAAACTTGTTTAAAACAAAAGGAGAAAATCCCCTTTTTAAAGCTTTTTTCAAATATCTAAAATATCAATTGTATCCCTTAATGTGGAAGTAGATTAATTTTGCCATAACAACAAAATCAAAGTTTTCAATCACATAAAAATAGAGAAGTGCAGAAGTTAAAATATGAAAAAGTAAAAAAAAATGAACACACCAGATTTTATAGTGGTTCGATCAAATATGACCTACATCCACTCCCCAAAAACCCCCTCTGAGAATTATACTAAACCTTTTAGTATCTATCATTTAGCCTCCACAGCTAGGTTGAGAAGTCCTTACAAAACTCTCTTCCACTAATCTGGTGCGGCAGAGGACTTGGAATCATTTTTCTCCCTCCTGATGAAAGTAGAGAATCTGGAATCCTTTTTCACCCACCTAGTGAAGGCAGAGAACCTTGCATCACTTTCACCTTCCCCGATGTGATAGAGTTATCGGGTCCTTTAACACCAAAGAGATCTTCTTCTTCCCAAAATCTCCCTTAAGAAAAACCTTGACTATGATGGTACTTAGTTGCAAGTTTGCTGGAGAAACCTTATGAAACCCCTTCCACACTCCCTTGAAAACCACAAGGATCTTCTCCCTCTCAATCTCTACCATTTCCTCTCTGCCTTTCAAGGCTCTCTATTCAAGTTTTCTCTTGAAGAATAAAGACTCAATGCATGCCAAAGACTCATATAAAGTCTTATGTGAAAGCTTATATAGAGGGCTTTGAAAAACCCTAGAAACTCAATTCTATCGTCGAAGACCATACAATATGATCTTCGTATCGTCCAGTAAGATGTGCAGAATTTGACCTGTTAATATCATATCATCACAAGATAGTCCAGTATGATCAATTCAAATTTGTACTGATCATCTAGTACGATATTGGGGATAATCCTGGATGATTAGATGAATAATTATGGTATTTCATCTTGTATGATAGTCATCGATTAATTATCTTCCCATGTAATGATTGGGTCGTATAGTACGATCAATATTGATTGTCCTGTGTGATCTGATTGAACAAATTAACCATAATTACTCCCCTAATCACAGAATCAATTTAGGCATAATTATCATAGATCGTACGGTAAGATGCACATCATACAGTATGATTAGAATAAAATTTGAATATTGAAATATTGCCTAAATTATGATTGGCGGCTATTTTTTTATAATGATAACTAATCATCTTGTATGATATAAATCATCCAGTACAATTAGTTCAAAAAATTCATCTTTCTCCTAACTCGCTAACTCACCCCCTTGAGTGTGTATGTGTAAGGTTACTCAACTTAGTGTCTACCAGATATATGATTTATCTCAAGAAAGATAAAAGTACATTGAAATTGAAATTACAGACAGACTCAATCCAAATATACCCGATCTTGAGCTTTGAATCTTCATGTAACGGTGCATATTATACTTGAAATGTTAGTCAACACATAAATAAGTATAGAATGCAAATACTATGAGACATAAGATTTGAGCCACAATATTTGTTATCATCATAAACATAAACTCATGAGCTCGAGTTGTAACAATCTCACTTTTTTATGATGACAAACATTACTGGTTGAATTTACAAACTATAAAAATTTTCTCCTAATCCCCCCCTCACTAAGATAATTATTTTAAAAATATGGGAAACCAAAATATTTTTTTAAATAATAATTAATAAATTTTAAAATATATAAATTAAATAATAAATAAATAAATACCAATATAAGATGAACAGATGTAACCTAACCACAAATACAACCAAAAAAATACCTTCTCTCCCTTTGACATTATCAAAAAGAAGAGATACACAAAAAAAAGAATGGAATAATCATAACAAACCCAAGATCATATGGATCCTGATCAAGTAGAGGTAGTGGTGATGTTTAAGAAAAATTAATTAATTTCAACAAATTTTCTCAGAATTAGAACGTTAACTCTTGATTTCATTCAAAAGCTTAGTAAGAAATGTATTGACCTCGCCTTTATTAATTCCAACTCAATCTCCTATAGGCTAAAGTCCTTTTTAAATAAAAATCTAATTGAGAAAATAAATTAGAAAGGAAATGTGATATTTTTAAACTTATTTTAAAAAATATATCTAAGAGAATAACATTACAAAGTGATGAACCAAAAATTATGAATTTCAAATTCAAGTGTAGGCGCTATAAGTTGGAATATGGATTTGTCTAAGATTTTGATTCAAAAAGAGAAATAGTCCCATTAGAAGTGAGATGGAGAGACATAATCATAAATTTCCTTCCTTTAACTATTTAGAAAAGGAGGTAAATTTTTTATTTTAAGAAAAAAATGTGATTAAAGAGAAGTGATTTTATTCTATTATGTATATATGAAAACTAATGTGATTTATGTGTGTTGATTAGAGAAACTACACCAAAAAATATGGAAAATAAAATAAAAAATAATAAATATAAATAACTTTCTACAAGACAAAAATACAAAAAAAAACACAAAAAATAAACACATTCACAACGAACTGAAAACATACACGCATACATTAACTATAAAATAGATAAACATATAAATAAAACTTTATACATCATCATCTTACTCCTGGTTTAATGATTTAGAAGCTAAATCTACCAGGATTTTTTGCATTTTATAATTTGCCATTATTACAATTGGCTTATTTTTACCCTTTTTCTTTGCATGAAATATTTTTAAATTAGGGTAGTTATTTTTCATATGTCCGAGCTTCCTATACCCAAAGCAGATAATGTCAGAGGAAATCTTAATATTCTTACAATTTTTATCTTTATTCTACTTTTATTGATGTTGATGCTTTTGCTTCAGAAGATTTTCAAATTTACTTGTTATTGAAGTTATCTCCTTACTCTTATATTCTACTAAGTCACTTTTATCCGTGTCTTTGGCTTTAAGCATAATAGTTTCACCTGCATCCAAAAGTCTTTGACTCACACTTTGCTCGTAAGCAATGAGTGAGTCAATCAGATTATCAATAGAATAATTATACAAGTCTTTTGATTCATATATAGTAATGACTTTAGTATTAAATTTATCAGATAGACATTATAGAATTTTATTGATATTTTCAAAGTTTAAAAATTCTTTACCTAAAGCATGTAATAATGGTATTATTTGAGTGAACCTAATATACATGTATGTGATAATCTCATAAGATTTCGTGCAAAATAGTTTATAATCATGCATTAAAATATTCAACTCAGATTGCTTGACTTTATTAATACCTTCATACATAATGCATAATTTATACAAAATTTTTTTGCCAATAGTACATGTAAAGATTCTCATGCAATCTTTAGAATTCAAATAACAGAAAAATAATTCAAGCATTTAGCATTCAATTGAGCATTAATTTGTTCTATTCTACTCCATTCAGTAAAAGGAATATTGGTTTTGACTCCATCTATAATACATGACGGTATAGAATAACCAGTTTGAATCATATACCATATTTAATAATTAATTGATTGCCAGAAAGTATACATGTGAATTTTCTAAAAATTAAAAAAATATATTTTAAATAAAGATAGTCACGTGATTGAATAACCTTTCGCAATATTATGATTTTCAAAGCTAGCCATTGATTATTTTTAAAAAGTTTTCTAGAACTTAGTTTTTGAATCATGCTTTGATACCACTTGAAAGTTCATGATGGTTGTTAAACCAAAAGAAATTATCCCGAGGCTAATCAAGAGGGGGGGGTGAATTGGTAATTTAAAATTTTCTTTAAAATAAAAGGAGAAAAAACCCAATTTAAAGCTTTTTCCAAATATCTAAAAATATCAATTATATCCCTTGATATAGAAGTAGATTAATTTCATCATAACAATAAAATCAGAGTTTTTAACCACACCAAAAAAATAAAAAAGTGTGGAAATTAAAATGCAAAAATATAAAAGAACAAACACACTAGATTTTATAGTGGTTCGATCAAACATGACCTATGTCCACTCCCTAGAAACCTCCTCCGAGTATTACACTAAACCATTTAGTGTCTCTCTTTTAGCCCCCACAGTTAGGTAGAGAAGTCCTTACAAAAATCTCTTCCGCCAACCTAGTGCAACAAAGGACTTGGAATTCTTTTTCACCCTCCTGGAGAAGGCAAAGAACCTGAAATCCTCTTTACCCTCCTGATAAAGGCAGAGAACCTAGAATATGGTGGAGCTGCTGGGTCCTTTGACACCAAAGAGATTTTCTTCTTCCCAAAATCTCCCTCAAGATAAACCTTGACTTTGATGGTACTTAGGTGCAAGTTCACTGGAGCAACAGTGTGAAACATCCTCAACACTCCCTTGAAACACACAAGGATCTTTTCCTTCTCAAACTCCACCATTTTCCCTCTCCCTTTTAAGGCTTTCTCATCAAGTTTTCTCCAGACGAACTAAGACTCAATGCATGCCAAATACTCTTATAAAATCTTATGAGAAAGCTTAAATAGAGGGCTTTAAAAAATCCTAGAAATTGAATTCTATCGTCAAAGATCGTACATTACGATCGCAGTATCATCCAATATGATGTGCAAAATTTGACCTGTTAGTACTATACGATCACAAAATAGTCTAGTATGATCAGTTCAAATTTGTACTGATCATCCAGTACGATATTGGGGATTGTTATGGATAAATATGAATAATTTTGGTATTTTGTCTTGTACAATACTCATCGATTAATTATTATCCCATGTAATGATCGACTCATACAGTACGATTAACATCAATCATCTTATACAATCTGATTGAATAAATTAACCATAATTACTATCCTAATCATAGGACCAATTTAGGTATGATTGTTATAAATTATACAGTTCGATGCACATCATATTGTACGATTAGAAAAAAATTTGAATATTGAAATATTACCTAAATCATGATTGGCAACTACTTTTCATAATCTTAGCTGATCATCTTGTATGATATAAATCGTCCAATATGATTAGTTCAAAAAATTCATCTTTCTCCTAACTCACTAACTCACCCCCTTAATTGTGTGTGTGTGTGCAAGGTTACTCAGCTCAATGTCTATCAGATACTTGATTTGACTCAAGAAAGGTAAAAGTATATTAAAACTAAAATTACAGATGGACTCAATGCAAGTCTACACGATCCTGAGCTCTAAATCTTTAAGTAGCTGTGCATGTTATACGTGAAATGTTAGTCAACACACAAACAAGTATAGAATAAAATTACTAGGAGATATAAAGATGTGAGCCACAAAGTTTATTATCAATATAAACTCATGAGCTTGAGTTATAATAGCCTCATTACTCTCAATAATGCTAAAGTTAATTTCTTTTATTTGTAGGATCAGGAGGAGACTTTTTGGAGGCAGAAAGCTGCTTCCAAGCTTATCCTTGAGCATGATAAGAATACTAAATTGTTTCATGCTATGGTTAACAAGAAAAGAGTTATGAATCATATTCTTAGAATTACTAATGTTGTTGGTACCTCTTATGAGTCTGATGATTTGATTTTAATTTTAGTGTTGAGCATTTTAAAAAGATTTTTAACAATAATGCTAACACGTTGCCCATTAATAACCCCTCCTCTATTCCTCACATTATTAGTGAGGATGATAACCAGTTATCTACTCTTGTTTCCTCTGAGTTGGAGATTTGGAACTCTATCAAAGATATGAATGACGATTATGTGGCTGACCCTGATGGTTACACCACTGATTTTTTTCTAGAAAGCTTAGGATGTTGTTAAAGGGATGTGATTGAGGCTGTCAAAGATTTCTTTACTAAAAATCCAAATTTTTTTCTTCTTCTAACATTATTTTAATTCCTAAAAAGGAGGCAGCCAATCAATGGATTGATTTTAGGCCAATCAGTCTTTGCTCTTTTCTCAATAAGTTAAACTCTAAAATCATTTTAGGTCATTTGGTTAATATTCTGCCTCAAATTATCTCCTATAATCAAATTGGTTTTGTGAAGGGTTGTAGTATCTTCGAAAATATCCTTCTTGCTCAAGAAATAACTCATGATATTAATACTACAATGAAAGGGGGTAATATCATTTTGAAACTTAATATCACCAAAGCTTATGATAATCTCAATTGAAATTTTTTGTATAAAATTTCATCTTTATTTGGTTTTAGTTCTTATTTTATTTTACTTATTAAGAATAGCATTGAAAATTGTTATTTTTCTATGATCATTAATGGAAGGCAACATGGTTTCTTTAAATCTTCTCATGGCCTGCAGCATGGTGACCCGATTTCTCCTGCTCTCTTTATTATTTCCATTGAATAAATTTCCAGGGGCTTAGAGAAATTGCATAAAAGGTATCCTAAGCTTCATTATCAGATGACAATTGGTATTCTGATAACTCACCTTAGCTTTGCTAATGACTTTATTATTATTTCTCTAATGATTCTATCAATAATATCAAGATATTATGTAGATTTCTTTCTAAGTTCCAAAAATTAGTGGGTTGTCTATTAACAAAGACAAGAGTGGTTTTATTGCGGCCAAGTTAGTATTTCAGTCTAGAATTTTTGCTATTCAAATGTTATGTGGGTTTAATTCTAAGTATTTGTCTATTAAGTACCTGAGGATGCCTTTTTTTAAAGGATGAAACAAACTCATTTGTTTGAAGACATTTTTGCCTCTATTCAAAAGAATCTTTCTACTTGGTCATTTAACATCATGTATATTTGTGGTAGACTTGTTTTAATTAAAAGTGTTTTGAATTATATTCCTATTTTTATTTTCCACACTATTCAACCTACTATGGCTACTTATCCTAGAATGGAAAGAATCTTTAATAAGTTCTTCTGAAGTTTGAAAAATAAAACCTTTACCATTTGTTCGGCCTCTTGGAAAAATATATGTGGTGTCTTTGAGGAAGGGGTTTTGGGTTTCAAAAATATTATGGATATGGTTTAAGCCTTTTCATATAAGCTTTGGTTTTCCTTTAAATCCAATAAAAGCTTGTGTGCTAAGTTTATGAACTTCAAATATTCAAATTATCTTCACCCCCTATTATGCATTTATAAAAGTTTTGATTCTATGTTTAGAAAAGATTTTGCCAAATCAAATGGGAGGCTAAGCTGTATATTTAATGGGGTGTGGCCAAAGGTGATCTTTTCTTTTGGCAAGATAAATAGCTTGGGCCTTACTCTATTGATAGATTTCTTAACACTCACACTATTGACAATATTAAGGTTAATAATTTTATTAAGGATGGGTATTGGTATGTTAATAAATTATGGGATGTTATTCCTCTTATTTTAGTTGATATTATTAAGAGAATTCCTTTACATATGCATGATGAAGAAAAGATACTTTTCCAGTTATCTTCTTTGGGTGATTTTCTTTTAAAAAAGGTGTAGAATACTTTTAGAGTCAATTATGGAAAATCTTTGATATTTTCTGCTCGTTGGCATAAGAACATTCATTTATCTTAATCTATTCTTACTTGGTGATGTCTTCATGGTTTTCTTCAAGTTAATGAGTTATTGATGAGAAAAGGTTTTCATGGGCCCTCTAAATATCAATGTTGCTCTAATATCAAAATTATCAATCATGTTTTTGTTAATGGGTATATTACCCAAAAGTTTGGAGTTATTTTTTTGGTTTTGGCTAACCAGGAGGACTTTGATAGCAATAGTAATGTTTTTGTTATTCTTCAGTACTGGTGCATTCCCATCAATGGCCATATTTTCAATCTTTTGCCTATCATTATTTTATGGTTCCTTTGGATGGGTAGAAATGACTCTAAGCACAATGATACTAAGATGGAGGCCACTCGCATCATTGCTAAAGTGAAAATAAAATCTTGCAGTTATACTATGTTAATCTCATTTTGGCCACTAACTTCAACATGCGTTGTTCTATTGCTGTTGATTTAGGTAATTATAAAGTGTCCAATGTTTCTGATAGGTTGGATATCATTGTGAGGTGGGTTAAACCTTCAATTCGTTATTGAAAATTAAATTTTGATGGGTTTGTTGGTGCCAGTTATGCTGGTGCAGGTGGCATCATTAGGAAACACTTAGGTAATGTTATAACTGATTTTGCTGGTCCTTTAAATTTATGTAATGTTCTTAGTGTCGAGCTTATGGCCTTGTCCTATGATTTAGATTTGTGTCATAGATTAGGGATTGTGAATGTTTGGATTGAGGTGGATGCTAGGATTATTATCCATGTTCTGAATGGTGTGGTCTCTGGTAGCCCTACTAATTATTATCATAATAGAAAAATTAAACAATCGCTCAGCAATTTAAATTTCTATTCTTCTCATATTCACTGGGAAGATAATTCTTTTGCTGATTGGTTGGGTAGATTTGGTCATCATCTTGTTGATTTTCAGGCATTCAGTGTTATGAACTTACCTCACTTGCTGAAAGGTTTAATTAATTTGGATAAGTCAAGGCTGCCTTATATTAGGAATGTTTGATCTTTTCTATTGTAGTGTTGTTTGGTTGGTTTTCCTCTTGCTGGTTTGTTTTTTGGTTTGAGCCTCTGTTTTTTTGTGGTTGTGTTGTTGTGTTGTTTTTTTTGCTGATTTTTTGCTTGGGTTTGGCTATGATTGTTGTTTATCTGGTGTTTATTTTTTCGGTTGGTTTGGTCAGGTTGTGTTCTTTGATGTCTCCTTTGCGGGTTCTATTTCACTTTTGTAGCTCTTCGGAGCGGTTGTGAGTTAAAAGTTCTCTTTAAGGACCTTGTAATTTCCTTTTGAATTAATGAGTAGGCCCCTCCATGGGTTTTAACAAATAAACAAAAAAAAACTTTGTACTTTTGTTTATTAAAGAGAAAAAAACATTTATCCGTTTCTTCTGGAACATAGACGTGTGTCAGTTTGATCGAACTAAACAAATATTTGGGCTGTTTATGTTACTTCATCCCGGTATATGTTATTGCTTTAGCTAAACCATCCCAAAAGTTATTCTTGCTTCACAATTACGCAAAGAATTGTGAAATTTTAGTAGTCCCGACAGAGTAAATTTTAATAGTTCACAATTTAGAGCTTTAAAACTAACTATAGATGCTATTCGTACTATTTGCAAAGCATTTGGCTATATCTTTCTTTTAAGTGGATTTAAATTATGTTTATTTATCTATTTTACTAGTACTAAAATTTTAAGGCTAATGTCACATGTTATATTAAAATCAACCTAAAAGAATTAGCAATATTAGATTTTGCGTTGGACAACTTTCTTATTATTTTATTTTTCAGATTGCAATTTATTTGGTCAATGCTTTTTTCTTCTTTCAAAAAAAATTTATATTAGGAGCTATTTTTTACAATTTTAAAAGATTACTTTCTCTACATCAACTTTATAAAGTAGTAAGAAGTCGTCTCAAAAGAAGCATTAGTTTTAGACAACATTCTTACTGCTTTATAAAGCAGCTTTCTAGTACAAAAATTTTTGAACTAAAAATTTTTTTACTTGACAATTATTTAAAAAATAGTAAGAAAGTTATCACAAAGAAAACCTTAATCTATTTAATTTAGAATTCAGAATGACTTGTCATCTCAATTATTGTTATGGGAGTATATTATATATTTAAAAAAAATTCATTATTAAAAAAATTTTAATGGTTTTAATGATCAATGATTTGTTTTCTTAACTAGAATAAATTAACTCTCCTTTTAAAGTTGGTGTCAAACGTAATGATTTGCTTGGGATTGAATAATTAATGATGAATAAGACAATTTAGAAAGCCTTAGCGTGCGAAGGGCGAGTTTTTTTTTTTAATATAAAAAATGCTCATATTAAGATTTCCTATGCCATGAGATACTAATCCGTCCAAAAAATAATACATTAGCGATATGAAAAACATTGTGCATAATATTAAAAAAAAAAATAGAAAGAAGATGCTACTAAATTCTAAGTAAAAATATAAGATATTTATCATAATTTACTGGATGTATCTTCTGTTTTACAGGTCTACAATTAGGTTGTTCTTTTTTTATAAGATTAATATAAAAATAATGTTATCTTGCTGAATATATATAATAGCTATCTCACATTTTCTCAATAATTTCCTTCTCATTATAATTCTGATCACGGTGTTCATTATGAATATTTTTTAAATACTTATTTTATAAAATTAAAAGATCAATCAAACCACATGACACAAAAAATCTTCAGAGCTCAGCACACTTAACTCTCCTTTAGGCACTTCTTGGGGAAATTTTCTTTTAAGATGAACCACTACAATTTCTTGAGAAATCAGCACAAATTCACACAAAAAAAATCATCAAATTACTTATATAGTTTCCTTTCTATGAAATTTAAACTATAATTTGCCTCGACAAATTTATATAGTCTAAGCATCGAAGAGAAGAAAAAACATACAAGATAAACCAATCTATATGGTTAACACATGATTCAATGTTACATTACTCTAATTGATTAATGTTCAAGCTTTAAGAAATGTGTCATTCTTTGTGAGCTGATGCGGTGACTTGTTAGTGTAACGAATTATATTATAAGCCCAAGCTCCGACAATCATCCCAGAAATTGGACCAATCATATAAATCCATATCGATTCATATCGGTTCGCAATAATTGCAGGTCCTAAACTCCTTGCAGGATTCATTGATGCTCCTGATATTGGTCTGCAGTCAAAATTACATAATGAAAATCGAAAACTCAGAATAATTTACCATGCTTCAGTATAACCAAATAAGAAGGGAGAGTAATAATATAATTTTAGGTCAAATTAGGCTCTGTTATAGGTGGCTTACAAAAAATTTATTTTAAGGCCAATATGAGCCAAAACTAAATCAAGTTTAGTATATAATAATTAATTCGTTGTCCAAAAGCATATATGCATCTATACAAATAAAGATGTACGTGTAGATAGATGCATAAATGAATATTTGGAGGAACCTTAGTTTTAATACACACATGAGGATATGCATATATGGAAGCATTTATATATGATCCAAACACGACTTAGCTTGATTCCTTCTAGAAGCATCTCAATTCAAGTCCAAATTTAATTTAATCTAATCCAAAGTTGATCAGAGTTTTAAACTCAAATTCAAAAGCTATAAGGAACATAATAATATTTTACCCTGCAAAGCCAACATTTAGCAGTACAGTGGCTCCCACAGCAATTCCTGCAAGTTCTCCAATCTGCAACACAAAATTCATTTAGCTGTAATGTTTCAATCTATGCTTTCATGAAGAGAATTGGTGACTTACAGCTCTATTATCAGTGGAAACACCACAAATCACAAACATGAGGTAGAAGGAGATGATAAACTCCAGAACCAAAGACTGGAGGTTGGAGCCTTTCGGAATTGTTCCTGCAAAAAGTTCTCGTCCGCCACCAAATAGAATACGAATCGTACTACTTGCTAGAGTTGATCCCAACACCTGTGCGGTAATGTAAACTGGTACCTGCAGTAACGGGATTCAATATACATTTGGTTTTATTAATAAGGGTAAAAGAAAAAGCACCTCTCAATTTGTTGTTCATGTGATTTGTCACCTAAGAATATAAATTTAACGATATATCATCTAAATATTCAGAAATTTATATAAACCCAAAACTATAAAAGGCATCATCCTCTCCAATTTACTTAGATTTCTAAAAATCTATCGATATATTTCTATGACCTGCTTCCATGGAAATCTTCGGCAACTGGCGAAGGAAATGGTGACGGCGGGATTGAAGTGGGCTCCGGAGATATGGCCGACGGAGTATATCATTACGGTAACGGCCAAACCCCACACGACGCATGTCCCTGGAAAGGTGACAGTACCATTTGTGCTCTTGTTCACAGTCACAGAAGAGCAGCCCGCAAAGACTATGAAGTAAGTGCCAAATATTTCAGCAATTATCTGCAATAAAAGATGCAATAATATTCATTTGACCACGATAATAATAGTGCTGAAGGTTTATTAAAAAGAATTATGCTAATCTTCCGAATTTTTCCTCGTTAAACATAGGTTAACCAGTGACCATTGAGAACTTGCACATGATGATGAATAAATTTGGGAAGACGAAGAAGAAGCTTGCCTTCTGCAGAAATGGAACGGAGATTCTCAAAGCAGAATTGTTATCAGTTGATAATACATTCTCCTCTTCTCTAGAATTTTGTGGTATTCCCTCCTCCATTGATCTCTCAGTTGCCATCACTACACTCTCTCCCTTTCCCTCAATCTATGCTTTGTGTATCTTTGCTCCTATCTCTCCCCCGGCTATTCTTTCCTACCTATTTATTGACACTCAAACTCGGAAGAAGGGAGAAAGACTTGGAGAACTATATGATTTTTCTCACCGACTTTCGATTTGTTTTTAATAGAAAATTAACATTATGAAATTGACAACAACCTACTAAAACATTTGCATGCATACGTACCTAATCTGAATATATCTTGCGGATTGTTGCCACATGGAATTTAACTGCAAATTTATTTCATTCCCGTCATTCATTTGTTTGATGGGTATGACAGAATCCATCAATGGCAAAGTAATAAGAACTTAAGCACAACCATTTTCGACTGCTTCGCAACCTGGGATTTAGGTTTTATTTGAGATGACTTTTTTATTATTTCTTAAAGAAATATTTTAGTATAAAAATTTTTAATTTAAAATATTTCATTTGAGACAGCTTTCTTACTGCTTTATAAAGCTACATTTTAATAAAAAATTTATTGCAAACAGAAAAAAAGCAGTGGACTAATGTTGTCCCAAACGAAGCCTTACATATATAGAGGATTATGACTTATTTGATATATTTGATTGATTGTAATAAAAATTTAATTCGATGTTTTTTTTTTTATTTAATTCAATGTGATGAAGATTTGGTGGTATTATTGATCTTTTGCTGCCACACATTGCCATTTTTTGTACACAAAAGAAACTGCTAACAATACAAAGTACAATAAATCTTGATCATTCAAACCACATTGTATGATCTATTAACATATGCATAGCTCAAGAATTCTCTTCGTATGAGGATTGTCTTAACGAAAGATTCACTCTCATCTCGACAGTAGATAGACACATAAATTTTGTAGGACATTTCACTGTCCGAATGATTTCGATAATTTATAATTATGAAGTGCTTGATTTGAACATATTTGTGTTCAATTTTATTTGAAATAATTTTCTTACTATTTTTTAAACTAAATTTTTATTACAAATATTTTTTGAATTAAAAATTATAATTCTAAATTACTGTTTTAAAAAATAATGAGAAAATTATCCCAAATGAAACCTTAGATTAAATTATTTTTAAAAATGTTAGGTTCATCAAATACATCTAACATAATTTTGGAATTAATTCTAAATATTTTTTATCTGAATACTCAAGTGCCAGAATATCATAATTATATTAAAATTTATGCTCATTTGTATAAATATTTTGGTGTCTTATGAGAAATATTTTAGAAAAATTCAAATAAAATAAATAAAATTTCAAATGGTTAACTTTATATTTTCAATTAATATGGTCAAAATCCTACGGGAGAGAAGGAAAAAAAATGATTAAGAAAAACTCGTTATATTCGTAAAAAGATAAAAAAATTAATAGTGCAATCGTAATCATAAGTACATGTAAATTATTTTAAAGAGAGAGCCCAAGTGCCACCTGTCCTTGAAGTGCTCAACGGCCTTTCGTTGCAAACGCAATGGTTGCAGTTAGATTTATTTAATATTTCGTTAGTTTAAACTACTGCCGTTTGTGGTTCATAAATAAGGTTATTGCTCCTGAATTATAAAATATAAGAGCGGTACCAAAATATAAGTTGGTGATCTGTAGATGACCTCTATGTTCATTTTAACGACTAAAAATTTGTTCGGAAACTAAGTTTGAAGACGATAGGTAGCAATATTAGCTGGACTGAAGTTTCGTTTGTGATGATTTTTTTACTATTTTTTAAAATAATTTTGTAGTACAATTCTTTTTTGAAAATAGAGAAAAAATAATCACCGAAAGCTATCCCAAATAAATTCTAGGTTTTGCATGGAGCATCTTTTGACATTACTTTTTTGCTACTTTTAAGATATTTTTGAACTAAGAAATTGTTGTTGAAAATAGTAAGAAAATTATCTCAAATGAAACCTAAAAAAAAATAATAAAGATTTATTCAAGTAGCCAATGACAAATCACTAATATAAAGGCAGGTAAGGTGGTAGGGCTGTCAAAATCGGTTCACAAGTCGGGTTCGTGTCCAACCTGGAACTGACTCAGTAATGTTCGACCTGATCTGTTTTTGAAAATGGGTCAGTTTGTCAGACGTCCGACGCGACCCATAAGTTTGATTTGTATATTTTTATTTTACTTGAGCTGATCAAGATAAATTTTACTTTGTATTTATTGGATGCCCTCGTTAGCCCACTTGTGGGCTTTTACCTTGGCTGTTGGAGATATTTCGGTAAATAGTAGTTTTGTTTTGTTTTTTTTTTTTCCATTTACTTTGCTGTGTAATGTAACAGTCTCGTTTGGTATTGTTTTAGCTCCTTCGACCATTCCCAAATACAAAGTGCTGACCCGCTTCAGGTTCATGTTCACTCTAATCTGAAATTTTCGGGTCAGACTTAGGTTGGATTTTCGGGTCGGGTCAAATATTGACACCGTATAAGGAGGCAACATTTTACATTTTCTTTTGGCAAAGAGCTTCAATTAGATATATCATAATTTTTAAATTTGTTTTCAATCAATGCACTATGAATTCGAGCGCGACCACCTTTTAAACAATTAGCTCTGTGATCCTCACTATAGTTTGAATATAATGAGAATCAGAATTCTTTCATAAGCATAAATAAAATCAAATTGATTAAAGAAAAAAATCATCATTGAACTAATCAAAATAATTTTTGTTGCAGACTAGAGGATTCGCGATGACAGAGTGAGTAAAGTTTTCATCTTAGTGATGCACGAATATCTAGCGCACAAACAGAAACACTACAGGAAAGTTGTGAATTTCCGGCGGAATTTCCGGCGGGAAATTCTGAATGTTCTGGCGGATTTCAAAATTTTCCGGCGGATTTCCGACGAAAATGTCTTCGACGGTAAATCGAGCGTCGGAAAATTTTTCCGTCGAAAAAAATCCGTCGGAAATTTTTTTCCGGCGGCTTTTTTCCCCCGGAATTTTTCTCCGGCGGAAAAAATCCGTCAGAATATATAAAACGGTATAAAAAAAAATTGCCTATGTGAGCCCTCCCGCAGCCAGCAGCCACCCAGGTGAGCCTGCTCTAGCAGCCGGCAGCCCGGGCTCAGCGGCAGTCTAGGTGCGCGCGCCCAGCCCGATCCCGCAAGCCAGCGCCCGGGCGCCTGTCCGTGCTGAGGATCGATCCCACGACCTCCCCCGCCCGCGCGCCTAGCCTATCCGACCACTAGACCATTTCTGCAAATACGTTTAACTTGATAAATTTGTTTATTTATATTAAAATGGGCAGAATATTACAATTAAAACTAAATAATTTAAATAAACTATAAAATGAATTAAATTATGAATAAATTATATTTTCAGATATTTTTAAATTCCGTCGGAAACGTCGTCAGAAAGTCCGCCGAAAAATCTTCTTAAAAATTTGTCAGAAATGTTTCCAAATAATTCGTCGGAAATCCGCCGGAAATTCCGCCGGTAATGGGAGATTTTCCTGTAGTGAAATAAAGAAGTAAAACACCAATCTTTTTTACTTGGAAAGCCCTAATAGGGAAAAATCACGGAGCCTCGCCCAGATTAAAAGATTCCACTAAATTTGAATGAATAACAAGGGTTGACCCGTCCGTCGAACTTAAAGGCGTTAAAATTACAATGGCTTGGAGAGTTAGAGCAGAATCGGGGCGATGTTCGGGCGGAAGTCTGACGAAGGTCGGGCTGAAGTCCGGCGGTGGTCGGCGGCCGGGTAGAAGTCTGGCGGCAGTCAGCGGTCGGGCGGCCGTCCGACAAAGGTCGGGCTGAAGTCCAGCGTCTGTCAGTGGCCGGGTGGAAATCCGGCGGCGGTCGGCGACCTGGTGGAAGTCCGGCGGCGGTCGGCGGCCAGGCGATGGTTCGACGAAGGTCGGGATGAAGTCTGGCGGTGGTCAGCGACCGGGCGGTGGTCCGGCGAAGGGTGGGATGAAGTCCGACGACGGTTGGCAGCTGGGTGGTGGTCCGACGAAGGTCGACGGGGGTTCGCCGGCAGTGGCATTGACGAGGGTCGGGGGTTCGTTGGCGGTGGCGCTGGTTGGAAGTTCGGTGGCGATCCGTGGTTGGGCGGTGGTCCGGCGAAGGTTGGGTTGAAGTCCGGCGGCGGTCGGCTGCCAGGTGGTGGTCCGTCGAAGGTCGACGGGGGTTCGCCAGCGGTGGCACTAACGAAGGTCGGGGGTTCGCCGGAGGTGGCGCTGGTTGGAAGTCCAGTGGCGATCGGTGGCCGGGTGGTGGTCCGACGAAGGTCGGGCTGAAGTCCGGCGGCGATTGGCGGTCAGGCGATGGTCCGACGAAGGTCGGGCTAAAGTCCGGCGGCAATCGGTGGCCAGGTGGTGGTCCGACGAAGGTCGACGGGGGTTCGCCGGCGGTGGTGCCGGCGAAGGTCGGGGGATCGCCGGCGGTGGTGGCGCTGGAGCTCCGGAAGCCTTAGAGCCCTCTCCAATCTCCAACAAAAGGTCTCCCACATGTAGAGAGTGGGGGTCTATTTATAGATTTTGGTGAGTGGCATACCCCGTAAATATATAGAAGATCCGGGGCAGGTTCGGAGTGCTCCATCCGATGGCTTGTATTGATTCCCCCGATCATAGAGAGTTCATCAACTGTTTAGGTGCCTTAACGATGTCGGAATTCAGCGATCTTTGGCTTGTTGGATTCGTCTCGTCGAGCCGCTCGATTTGATTATTAGCATGTCATATTTGGATATCATTTTTTCATCCAAATAATGCTTTGACCCTTCCGAATGTGGTTTGAGCCCCCGATTTGGACCCATTTGGGCTTGGGTGGGACTGATTTTGGTGTCGTTAGGTTCGTCTCTTTGAGATGTTCAGTTTGACTATAAGTTTGCTGGAATTGGAATTCATATGATCCCGAATTTAATTTTGAAAGTTTTCAACTTAAATATACCTCGAAATTCATGCTTGATCAAAGTAATTCTTGATGACGTATCAATTTTAAACATAAAAATAGGTAAATTTAAATTCAATATTAATAATATGGCTCTAGTAAAATTAATTAAATAACGAAATATTGATTAATTTTAAATAGTTCGAATTGAAACTTCTTGCTTTTGACAGCCTGTCACTTGAAGAATATGATATATATTTATGGCCACTATTAAAAATTATGTGCGTTAATTTAATTTATATAAATATAAGATTCATCACCATTATGTGCTATTATTAGCCATTAGTTAGAGCAGTTAGAATTTCGGTCGCTGAACAAATTAATGTCACCCCGTTTTGTATTGCCAACTGCTGCTCTCAAAGAGTCACTAAAATGATTATTATTATTAATATTATGGCTGAACCGTTTCAAACAAACAAATAAATAAATAAATGATAATCAACTTTGCGCGTTGGGAGGCGATATTAGTTCAAAGTCTAACAGCTTTTCTAATTTATTGTTTATTATTTTCAAATGAATTTTACTCCCAATCTCCAAAAAATAATATTGTAATAAAAGTTTGAATTCTAAACTCTGCAAATGTTTCAAGACTCTTTATCAGAATAACAAACCTTGCTTGAAGAGAGATGCGAAAAAGGACTTGGAATAGAGGGAGGAAAGTGTAACTTCAAAAGAACCCTTCATCACTGAGAGCCCAAGTTAATTTAGAAAATTCAAAACCTTGTATAGTGCTTTGATTGCATATGAGGATCAATGCCTCCTTAACATATATCTACATATTTATGGTTTGGTTGATTCACCTTTGTTGCATCGGGATGGATTGGTTAGTGATGCTTCTTACTCTCGGGATTATGAATGCCACCTTGAGGGCATTTTTACGGATATTTCTTTGTAAAATTTTATTGGGTTTTTCTTTTTACAGGTTGATGAGTCCTGTTGTTTTGGCAGTAATTATAGATCTTGTAATAGTCTAAAAATGCACCTTCTTTATATTTTGGATCTTTTGCTCGTGTTCTGTGATATGCTTATTTTATTAATAAAAGCTAGGTGAGGCCCTAAATTTTCCCCCAAAAAAATGTCCGCTTAACATAAAAATGAAAAAAAGATAGGAAATAAAAATTTCATGTTTACTTTGAAATATTTGTCTACATTATAGGAAGTTAAAATGATGCCCAAATCTATTGATCTATCAAACTAAATTTTGATGAAGGTCAACTTCAAAATGAAAGATGACTTCATAGCAAAGGATAATATTTCATGAATTACAAGTTTAAATTAACAAAATAACTAAATTAGATCTAAATCTAATGATTTTATTTTTCATTCAAAATACAAGTGACACAAAAAATGATATTTTTCAATGAGATTTTTTTTTGCACTGCCAAAAAATAGGGCTATCGCAGCATAATTTTTGACTTATTCCGGCAGTTATAACCGCTACATTTTACTTTGCAGCGGTTCTAAAATCGCTGCACCCCCACTGTAAGTGCAATGCACTGCAACGACATTCCACAGCTGTTTTAGGACCAATGTGGCATTTTTTGCACCGGTTTAAACTGCTGCTAACACATAATTTTGACAGCGATTTTTAAACTGCCCATAACAAGTGCTGCGAAAAGCCACATTTTTTAGTAGTGTTGGACTTTTAAGTCAATTAAAAACAAATTAACTTAGACACCCAACACATTCTCAAGCTTCGAACTTAAGATCTCTAGATTTGTATGCAAAACTCCCAACCAATAGATGAAGAACTTGGCTAAAACATATCATTTAAAAAAAATAACATAAACTAAGTGCCATTGAAAGGGTACCCAACTTCTCTGAAAGAATCCAAGTTCACAAAACACAGGGAACTTTCAACTTGTTAGTTGGCAACTAGGGTTTCTTGAGTTTCCTTGAGCGGACCTCTTGGGGAGATCTTTGCGCTCTTGCGATCTCCTAATGTGAGCTTGCGACTTCAATCAGATCAGCATCCTGCAACTCTAAGCACTACAGGAAAATCGGTCATTTCTAGAGGAATTAGGAAATTTTTTGGGGTAATGAGATTTTTTGGCAGATTTTTTTTTTCGCCAGTATAAATCGCATAGGAAACTAAAACAGGCGGCATTTATTTCCTGTAGTTTTCTGACGGTCATAGTTGCCAAAAATTTAAAAAAAAATTATAAAAAAAAAAGCTGCCCGGCTGCCGTCTACCTCCCACGCTGGCCTGCCCGATTGCCTCTCGGCTCTACCCGCCTGCCCGTTGCCCGCCTGCGCTGGTCTGCCTGCACTACCCCCGACCCGTCAGCCATGGGATTTGAACTCATACCGAAAGAAACAACCAACACCTAGCCGTTTTGATGGGAAGGAAAATTCGTAAAAAAAATTTACCCTTTTATATTTAAACTATAATAATATGAAAATTAAAATTTAAAACTTATTTAATCAAACTCTTAAAATTACTAATTAATTAAAATAAATTAGTAAATCAATAATTTATTAAAATAAGTTATTAAATTAATAGTTAATTAAAATAAATTATCAAATTTACACTTAATTAAAATAAAGTTTTAAAATATATAGAAAAATTTTACATAATTAAGTTAAAAATGAAAATTAAAATATATAATTAAATTAAAATTAAAATGAAAACTAATAATTAATTTAAATAAAGTAGTAAAATTAAAAAAATAATTAAAATAAAATATTAACTTAACAATTAATTAAAATAAACTATTAAAATTACTAATTTCTGAAAATAAAAATTTAAAATAGTTTAAAAATTTTTTGTTAAATCATTTAAATAGTTAAATTTTAAATCTGTCGGAAAAGCTGTCAAAAAATCCACCGAAAAATTCCCACGATAAGAAATTCGTTGAACATTTCTGTCGGAAAAGTTATCTCATTGTAATCTATCGAAAACCGCTAGAAAATTGACCGCCAGAATATTCCGCCGATAATGGATGATTTTCCTATAGTGCAGGGAAGTCCTCTATTACTTTGGGTTGTTGTTTATTTCCTCCGGGTGGTTTTGTTTGCTCCTTTTAATGGTTGATCCTTTATTGGGGGTTCCCTCCGGTAGATTATTAGCAACAAATCACATTACTCTCACAGATCCTTGCTTTCTAAACTCTGTTAACAAAACTCGATCATTTAAGGATGTTATATCAAGATCTGGATCTTCCACTTCTTTTCCATATCTCAATTCTACCACTCATTGTGGTATGACTTCCTTATGGATCTCAAAAGAGGAGGTGTTAACTTTGGCTGCTCCATATTAATTTGTGCTTGTTAGTAAATTTACATTGTGTAGGCCTAAACTCGACCTCATTTGTTAGTTTTTCTTTAATCTTAAACTCACTTATGGCTTTTCGGTTACTTTACTTGATCCGCGTCATGTGTTGTTAAAATTTGAAAATGGTTTGGATTATAGCCATATATTTGGCTATATATCTTATTACATTTGCAATTATTATATGAAGCTAATTAATGGTCCCCTTTTTCGATATTTCAGTTAAATCTCCTATTGTTCCTATTCAGATCTCTTTTGCTGAGCTTCATTCAGATTTTTTCTCACCAAGGATTTTGGCTTTTTGAGCCTTTTTGGTCAACCTTTGTAAGTTGATAATGCTACAGCAGTTAGTTCTAGACTTTCGGTTGCGAGAGTTTTGGATGAACTTGACATCACTAAACAATACCCTAATTCCATCTAGTTAGGCCCTAAAAAGTACGGTTACGTACAAAAGGTCGTTATGAATGATTTTCTTGCTTTTTGCAATCACTGTTAAACTTTGGGCCATAACAAACTTCAATGTTATCATTTGAATCCAAATTTGTGGAAGGTTTAATATGTTAGGCCTAAATAGGAATTTCCTGTAATTATTGTTGAACCTGATGAGATTAATGAAGCTACTAATAATGTTTCTACCCCTATTATTAATTCTTCTAGCCCTCGCCCTAATCCCTTTGAGAACTTCAACCCATCTACTATTAAAAATTTAGAATCGGTAATCCCTTCAATGGGTATTATAAATAATGGCAATAACATAATTATTACTGATGGTACTTCTACTGATGCTTCTATTTCATTAAATGTTTCTAATATGGTCCCCTCTATTAATTTACCAGTTTTAACTTCTTCTGTTAACATAAATGATCTTATTGTTATTGGTGCTGAAGGGCTGATTGGTGACAGACTTCACTTTGATGGGGATTCAAATAGTGTTTGTCCTTCATGCCAATCTAGTGGATAGTGGGAAGAGAGGGATCAACTCTAATTCTGAAAGGTACTCTCTTAATGATATCGATAAACTGCGTAAGTTTCTTACGAAATTTGCTAAAGTTGATGTTCATTGGGTTCTTGCTAAGAGTAAGAGTAAAAATAAGAAAAAAGGGTGTCAATTCACCCTTCTAATGATGTGAGAATAACTAGATCTATATCTTCCTCAAAAAATGATGTTAATGTTTTGTTCTTTAATTTGGAATCTTAGGGCTGTTGGTAAGCTTGACATTCGGCTTCATATCTGTAACTTATGTCGTATTCATAATATTAACTTTTTAGCTCTTTTAGAGATGGTTGATCCTTCTAAAAGTAATACTTGCCAAAAACAATTTGGATTTGAATTTTCTTTTTCTAGCTTGTTTGTTAAGATGTGAATTTTCTAGAAAGGTAATATGAATTTTTCTATTGTGGGAGAGTTTGGTCAAGTTATTCATTATTGTTTTTCTGTTTTTAATGTTCCTATTTTTGATTCTATAGTTTATGCTAGTTGTACCAAAAGTGGCTGACTCCCTTTGTGGCAAAATTTAACTACACTTGCTAATTCTTTTAATGGTCTATGGTTTGTGGGTGAAGACTTCAATATCATTTCTTATTATTTTGAAAAAGTTGGTGGTTCTCCTCTTAATTTGAGTGTGATGAAGGACTTTAATAATATGATCTTTATTGTGGCTTGACAGACATTGGCTTCTCAGGTTCTACTTTCATGTGGTCCAACAATAGAGTTTGGAAAAGACTTTACCATCTTGTTTTTAATGGTGATTGGTTTTCTTCTTTCCCTATGTCTATGGTTAAACACCTTAGCCGTACGATTTCTGATCATTTTCCTTAAGTCAATAGTAAATCGTTGTTTGAAAAATGTAACTTCTGGGTAAATCGTTGTTTGAAAAATGTAACTTCTGGGACTTCTTTGCAACTCAGTGTTTCACAAGCCGTATACATATCCTTAATGACTTAAATATAAGCGTTATTATCTCCTTTCTTTTTAGAACTCTTCAGAGAACTTCTGTTGAATCTTTATAATATGCTTTCTCCAAATCAATAAATATTATCATATGTAGATCCTTCTTACTCCCCTTATATTTCTCCTTCAAACCTCTGAATAAATATCTAGCTTCCATAATAGACCTCTCTGACATGAATCCAAACCTATTTTGATAAACATTAGTGTCACATCATAGCCAATGCTCAATTACTCTCTCTCATAGCATTAATGTATAACAAATTAACTTAATACATCTATAATTTGCACACTCTTATGCATCACCTTTATATTTAAAAGTAGGAACCAACACACTCCTTGTCGACTCATCTGGCATCTTATTAGTCTTCAAAAAAAATTTTGAAATTTAGTAAGCCAAGAAATTCCTTCATTACCTCAGTATTTCCACACATATATTGAAATATCATTAGGCCCAAATATTTTTCTACAATTTATTTTCTTTAAAGCCTCTCTAACTTTTGTTTTTCTAATGTGATAATAAAAATACAAATCTCTATTTTCATTTAGAATGTTAAGGTTACTAAAGTCAATCATATTCTGAAAATCTTCCTTGAAAAGTTTATTGAAATATCTCTTGTACCTATGTTGAATATCCTCTTCTAAGAGAAATACTTTTTGAACTTCATCCTTAATGCACTTAACTTGAACTAGATCTTTACTTCTCTCTTTGCTTGGATAACTTATACATTCAGCTTTCACCCTCTTTAGAATCTAATTTATTTAAGTTTGCCTAGCCTTGTATTTAATTTGAGTTCAAAACTTGAATTTAACATACTTATATGTACTTGTTAGTTCAACTTAGCATAATTATTCCCTTTAATTTGAATGTGCAAACCTTCAAAATTGTTAGTTTTATATTTAATTTGGTTTTGAAATGGAGCTTAGCATATTTACATGTGTTGGTTGACTCAAGTCGTATGTTAAATTTTGTTTATTTTACATGTGTGAATTTCATGTTTGCAAACTTTTGTTTATTTAACTTGATTGTAATGGAGTAGTTTTTTAAATTGAGGTTTATTAAACTTTTATTTTAATTTGAATTTTAGGGATGATTCAACTTCTATTACTTGATTTAGATTTTATATTTGATTTAAATTCACTATGTTATTTATTTCAATTCAATGTGGTTGGTTTGAGTTTTAGTTTAGTACCATTGCAATGAGCTCCTACATTACATTTGAAACTTTTTTATACTTAAAGTTTGCATGTGATTTTAATTTATTTCATCAATGAGCTCCAATCAATGTAATTGGATTATGATTGATTTTAATTTAATTGCAATAAATATGAATGCTACAATTGCATTTCCTTTTGAAGAACAAACAATGACTCATGTGCATTTACAATTGTTTGACTTATGGTTTAAAATATCAAGCAAGCAACCTTAAGTATTTTAAGACTTCTATCCTAGCTAGCAACATATGTAGGGATGCAAGCTAAATCAGAATAATAAAATCTATGGGCTCCTAAGACTAGAATTAACAAATGCGCATTCATACTTGATGATTTATTGGGTAAAAGACCTAAGGTTTGAGGATCATTATACATGTAAAGAATTGGCTTGAAGACCAAGGCCTTTCTAAGTTTGAGAATCTTACCTCACCAGAGCTTGTCTGGTGGATTCCAGCCGTAGTACCTCCATTTGGAAGAAATAAAGGCATGTGTAGTGATGCAGAAAAATTGCTATCCGAGTCGCTTTGGTTGTCAACTGCGCTAATGTGACGTACATTGGATGTCGCTCGCAAAAGACAGAATTTTGTATCAACAATAGATCTATTCAAATTTCAAAGTGTATTATGCATATTAAAGCTATGATTGATAGATGAAAACAATTATTGATACTAATGATTGAGAAGAGAAACAAGTCCAACACTTAACAATGTACAATAAAATACGTGCAACTTCAAAGATTATAAAATTAGCTAGCAAAACTAAATTTAAATAATTATCATATACTTGCAGTCTAAATAATTATTACACATTCAAACACATAATTATCTAGAGATCCAACAGTCAGGTTATTGCAAGCTTAAAGCAAGGAATCAAGGGAAGCTAATGATTATTTCACATGGATGCAGAAAATTGATCAAATGAAACAAACTAATGAATAAAGAATTTCAATTTAATCAGATTAATTCATAAAAAATTTCAAACGAATAAACTCTAAGTATGTTTCGAAAGCCGCATTAATTTTCTCATGGCATTTTCCATTTCAAAAACATGTCATAGTAATTAATATTTATATAAAAGCAGAAGGATTATACCTTTGTGAAGGTGATGAATTACTGCAACGGATTTCTGCCATTCTAAAGCTGCTCAAGTTGCTTCGTCATGTAAGAAACTTCAGTAAAAGCACTTCCATTTCAATGCTAGTTTCCAGGAATCTTACTGCGCGCTCCCATGATGTTACAAATTCATACGAAGTTTCGTGAAAGACTTAAGTTTCCTTCCCAAAAAGTCTCCTGGGCAACTTTCTTTTGAATCTGAGTGAGCGGAGGGTCTAAACAATATGTGTGGAACACAGGGTCACAAGAGTACACTCTTTCTTATACAATGTTTCAAAATTCTTTACCTAACAACATTCCAACCAATCAAAAGCCGCTTATTGAAACCACCCAGCTGCGAGAAAATGGCAAACTTTGAATTCTTGTAAGCAATCACAGTCCTCAGCAAATTACCTCCATACGACATCAAGGATCAAATCGATGAGCTCAGCATCTTTCGATCCTTTGGCAATGACCATTATCAGTAGAGTTTCAAATCTGAATGATGCCAGTGAAGCTATGATCCTTCGATGGCTAGGCGAGATCTTTATTGCGGCACTGTTAATATCTTCTCTGCCCAATCTCAGTTCTAGCCATCTTAAACTCCATTATGAAGCTTCTTTTAAATAATTGGAGAGCCTGGATCAGAGCTAGCCTGATAATCAACTGCCAAGCTTTAATTTCTTAAACAGTCAAAGGCATGCATGCACCACCAGCCATGATAAAATTTCATTTGTTTTCATCTTG
This sequence comes from Dendrobium chrysotoxum, assembly GCA_019925795.1. Lineage (NCBI taxonomy): Eukaryota > Viridiplantae > Streptophyta > Magnoliopsida > Asparagales > Orchidaceae > Dendrobium > Dendrobium chrysotoxum. Next base: position 32,660,457 of record CM034314.1, read on the forward strand.
TTCTTGTTCAATCCTCTTCTTGCTTGAGTAGTATCTCCAGTAACATCCTCTTTCTTTGAAGTCAATAAAGGCACTACAAGGGTTTGCTTTTTGGCCGACTCGCCTTCGTCCTGCCTCATCCAAGCTGCTGGATCTCACCTGGATCTCCTTCAATCTTCTCAAGGAAGTCTCCTAAACGTATTTGTTGGTGATTTAATTATGGGTCAGCCGTAGGTCTATATTGCCTCATTGTTTTTGGATCCTTTTCCTTGTTTTTATTCTGATTTGGTTTTTGGGTGTCTTCGCCGGTTCCTATGGCAAATAACTCGATCCCTATTAAGAACTGACCCTAGTTTTCTTGGGGGGATAAACCAATCAAAATCCTTTAAGGATTCTTTGGTTGGATCTCCTAGATCTAATGTTTTTCCTGACCTAAAGGCTACAGCGCATCGTGATTTTCCTTCTCTTTGGATTTATGAGGAGCAAATCCAGGCTCTTGCAGCCTCTTTCGAGTTTGTCCTTGTTGGTAAGTTCACCATTGATATTCAAAAAAAATTCTTTAAATTTACTTTCAAGTAATATTTTGTGATGTTACTGAATCCTAGGCATGTGTTCATTAAGTTATCCAACGATATGGATTAGAGCCAAATATTTGCTCATAGATCTTATTATGTAAACTACTACTTTATGTAACTCTTAAAATGGTCACCTTTTTTCAATATAGCTGAAGAATCTCCAGTTGCTCCCATTTGAATTTCTTTCCCTGATCTATGTCCTCATTAATTTATTTTCTCATCATATTTTACTTGGTCTAGGTTCTATTTTTGTCCATCCCCTTCATACTGACAATGCCACTAGCACTGGAACAAGGTCTTCTATAGCTCATATTCTAGTTGAACTTGACATCACTAAGAAATAAATGAATTCGATATGGCTTCGACCAAAGAAATTCAGTTATGTTCAAAAAGTTATTATGAGTGATTTTCTTTCTTTCTATAGTCACTGTAAATCTATTGGGCTTATAAATATGAATGTTTTTATTTACATCCTCATTTGAGAAGGTTTAAAATGAAGAAAAAAAAAGTGGTGGGGGAATCAGCTGATAAGTTAGGTGCAGGTGCAACTTTTGTCGCTACTTCATCTGAAGTTCATATTCATATTGATAACATTATTACTTGTGGGCTCCGAAAATTCGGCCCCCGCCTCCGCCCGCTTTGTGCTTTCTTTAGGGGAGTTTTAAACGATTTAAGTTCCAAGGTAAATTTTGGAAGGCAGATGGATTGTAGATAAGACACTACCCAGAGATTTCGCCCTCATTTTGCGAGGACTTTATGATCTGAGTTCTAATTTCCTATAGGCGCAAGCCCCTATAGTTGATTACCCCTCCTGATAACGAGAGAGAACTTTCGATTAAGGCTAGTCGTCGATCAGATACGTAGAGACACGTGTCTGGCATATAGTAGCAGCATGGGTTGAAGTTTGGAAATTGAGTGATTGATATTTAAAATTTAAAGTTTCACCATCTTGCAATTAAAACAGATGGTGGGGGAATGGATAATGGACCCGATCAAGATCCCATGGTTCTGTCGTCCCGGAGCATCGTGGTCCCTGGTCTACTTAGTCAGAGGAGGTAGTCGACCCAACCTGACAGAAGGATCCTTGTCGGCAGCCATGGGTTGCTTCGTCAAAGGGTACCTTGTAGACCTGGGGTGGGTATTTGTCTAAGGAAATAAATTTGAATCCACCTTAGCTAACAGAGGGCTTTGTGCCCTATCAATCATATTCTATTGATTCATATCTCAAGGATTTGATGCCATTGGGGAGCATACGGGGTCTGGCCATAACCATAATATAATGGTGCCATTTGGTGGAGACCACCTGGTTTAGAGGGCCCCAAGTCATAACTGTTTATCCTGCAGTGCCATTTGGCGATGAAATGCCAGTTAGAGGACTCGTACCACATCCTTGCTGGCAGGAGATTGTTTGAGAATGGATCCTAGTGATATTTTCGACCAGGCATTAGCTCTTTGTGAGCTGAAGTATTTTTCAATTTGTCCACCTCGGGAAACTGTTGCGGAGGGTGGATGGGTTTTTCTTTAAGTGATTTGATGGATGAGTTTCAATTTTTAAATATCTTTGGAGTTTTGGGATAGTTATTTTCTTGAATTTTGGATTTTTGGGTATTTGGGATTTTGGATTTTGTGGGAATTTGGGAGGCATTTTTGGATTATTTGGAATGAACCCCTCCGGTTGAGATTTGTATTCAACGCGGCCATCATCGGGGTGAATGAGGTCATTTTCATTTATGGCTTAAACCCTGTCGACTCTATCGGGCTGTCAATAGAGGATTGAGTTTTGTAGGCTTTATACCTTTATAAGTGAATTCTCTTGATTATAGGCCTTGAAGGTCTAATATGAACTATAAAATAAATATCTCGGTCGATCTCGCGATCGCATATTTACTTAATGATTCGAGCCATGTCGACTCCTATCTACCCATATAGAAGGTTCAGGCTCGAACTGGAATTCACTTATTAACCCGCGTAGCATCCCTAGACGTCACGTGTGTACTAATAACATGCTTGCCGGGGGCCCATACGGGTGTTTGCTGGCATTTTATAAATATTTATTGAACCTTGTCAACTCCTATTTACTTGCTTTAGGAGGATCAGGTTCAAATTTATTGATCCACGCAGTATCCCTAGACGTCACGTATGTACCAATAATACGCTCGTCGGGGCCCATACAGGTGCTTGGGGGCATTTTATAAATATTTATTGAACCTTGTCAACTTCTATTTACTTGCTTTAGGAGGATCGGGTTCAAATTTATTGACATGTGCAGCATCCCTAGACGTCACGTGTGTACCAATAACACACTCGCCGAGGCCCCTGTCGGTGTTTGGTTGTAGCTTCCCCCCCTTTTTGTGTACCTATATGTATACAAATTAAGGTGCTTGTGCAGGGGTGTTTCTGGAATATTTCAGTTGTACTGACAACTGCTATTTGAAGGTGCGCGGCATTCCTTTTGAGAGTTTGAACACGCCTTCTGTCCGCTTGTATGAGTATTGCGGATCCGGTGGCATGTTGTTGCATCTTGTAGAAGCTCGTATTTGATGACGGTCTCCTGCATTTGCTCAGGCAGGCCTCCTACAATAACTCGTAGGGGCTCGTATTTAATGTATTCTCCTTGTATTTTGCTTATGGACAACATATTAGGTGTACAATGAATCTCCCATAATGGCCCATAAGATCTGGTGTACACTGTACATCTTGCACTTTCGAGTCTTCATCTCTTGGATGATTGCATTTTTACCGATGCCCTATATGTTAAAGTTAGGGGCTGACTCCTTGAACAACCGACTGCGGTGATTGATGGCACGTCAGACTGTCCATCATGCTCATTGTGTGTTGATCCTCAGTATTAGTAAGAAACTACGGTATTTATCCACTAGTCGGCTGTCGTGGATTGGAGGAGAGTCGTAGTGCTTGTTATGTATTTTTTTATAGACAAGATATTGCATTTGTTGAAGGCCCTTGCATATCTTCCTACAACCAGACTGCATATTCCTTCTAAATTCTCATTGCCTGTAGGGTTGGATACCTTCATTTGTATCTTGATGCTGGTCATGGAGCATTGCTACATTCATCACACCTTGGTCTCTTGTTGTAGAAGACAGGCATATCCATGTTCTTTGTTTCTTGCAAGATGCGTTGTATTTGACTTCATGTTTACATAAACCATAGGACGTGGCATTTGTTATGCATCATAGAATCCCTTAATGTTGATCGAAAATCTTTATGTTGTTTGATTACAAGTGCGTCATTGCCTCCTTTATAATGCTCACATGTTATGAGCGATAACACTAGTCTTTGATATTAGTTGGCAAGTTGCATTCTAATCCTCATGACTTTCATGAATCTATTGAAGATTTTTGCTTTGTAACTTGTAGGTAGGTAACCCCATATTTCATAATCCTTATCTGCTATTGATTAGGAATGAATTGGATTTAATGTTACAAATAGATTATGATAGTTCGAAACCCCCCATATCATGGCTTTGGAACCAAGCTATGTCCCCCGTAATCTTTTTGTTGTTTGCAAATAAGTTGTAATTGTAGACCCTTTGCCTTCAAGGATGGTCTAATGTATATGATGAGTTTGATATCATTACTCATTCATATTTCAATTGAAGTAACAATCTTTTAACATTCATTAGGAATTTGGTACCATGATTCAAGACATTCACTTCATTGATTGCTCATCTTGTTATTTTGTCCAAGCTCAAAGTCATGGTTCAGTTAATGTTCCAGTTCTCGTTTAGTTCATTTAATGTTCAAATGAAGCCCAAATCTTTGTCATTTATAAGTCCCCTGTTGTCTTTGTAGTTCATTTGTTTGAGTCTGAATGTTCAAAGTCAAGTCCACACTTTTTGTAGTTCATGTCACATTTGAGTCCAAGTCTTTGTTGTACAAATCAAGTTTGAATCAAATCTTTTATTTGATCATTCAAGTTTGTATTTAATCCATTTAATTATTCAAATCACGTATAAATAGAGTTCTCTTTCGTCCCAATTTTGTTCAAGTCTGAGTAAGGTTTGAGCTCATGTCCACTGCAGTCCCAAATCAAATCTTCTTGCACTTTGTTCAAATGTTCAAATTTTTATTTATCTTATTTGATTTGTAAGCTTTCAAGTCCCATGTAAGTGCTCATTTGAATTTGAATTCAATGCTTGCAAGTTCATTTATTGTTTAAATTGAATTAAAATCATTTTATTTTCTCAAATTCAAATATGAGCTCAAGTTCAAATTGTCCACATTTTGTCCAAGTTAGGTCTTTTGCTTCACCGGAAAATTCAGCAGCCTCCCGGCGTCTCCCCTGTTTAGGGGAAATTTTGGGAAATTAGGCCACCCCACCATGCTACAAGAACGTGTATGGTTGGTGTCGTATGACACCGTGGCCATATATCTTTTCATCCCACCACGCTACGAGAGCGTATATGGGGTCTTCAAAAGTACCTGTATGAACAACACAAGTGGCTCTCCCCACCACGCTACAAGAGTGCGTATAGGGCTTACCCACCTCGCCGTATGCACCGCACCGGGCTCCCTCCTACCATGCTACAAGAGCGCGTATAGGTGGTTCTCTGGTCCACCGCAAACGCCGAAAATAGGATTTTAAGTGATTACCCGCCTCGTCGTAGACGTCGCACCGGACTCCCTCCTACCGTGCTACAAGAGCGCATATAGGTGGTTCTCCGGTCCGCCGCATATGACGAGAATGAGATTTTGGTGATTACCCGCCTCGTCGTAGGCACCGCACCGGGTTTCCTCCCATCGTGCTACGAGAGCGTGTATAGGGGGTTTGCTGGTCCGCTGCAAACGACGAGAATGAGAATCTGAGTTTGGAAATTTATACCTTTAGGGTCGGCGGCGATGGGAAAATGCAAAATTACCCAAAAACCCCTTCCTCATCCACTTCCTTTTTTTTTAATTTTCTCTATCTTTTTTTTGTCTTCTTTTTTTTATTCTTCATTTTTATCCTCCTTTCCACTCTTTTTTTTTTTGAAATTTTCCTCTCTTACTTTTTTTTTTGAAAACTCTTTCTTCTTATTTTTTTTATTCCTCTGCCCCTAGCTTCATCCTGCACTTTGAATAGTTAGTTGCAAAAGTATTTCTACATTGAGTGTCTTGAGAGGCAGAGAAACTGACTTGGAGGTTTCTACATAATTTGCTAGATTAATTTCTGTCTCCCAAACAATCTCAAATTTTTTCAGAATCAATAGCTGAGAGAACAAACAGGTAAACTTTATCATTGATCTTTCCAGTATTTGGGTATTGGGCTTCCATCTAAGAAAACTGCCTTCTCCGGTCTCGTCACTTGCTTGCCGGCAACCACTGAAAAGAAAGACTCAGCTTCTCCCATTCCAGTTGAGCCTCCTTTGTTACCGTTAAATAAAATTTGAACGCTACATTGATCTTCTTCTTTTTCTTCTTGCTCCACCCTCTTCCTTGCTTGATCATCTTTGATCTATGTTGACATCTTGAAACTGCTCCTAGCTTCTGCCATTTGCTTGGACTAGAAGAGAGCAGGTGCGTAGAGCATTGAATGGTGAGTGGAATATGGTGGAGAGGAATAGAACAAGAAAGCTCATCTAACTAGAACATAACTTGAGGTATCTTCTTGCTACCATCGAGGTGCTCAGTCTCCTCTGTTGGAGCTTAGGCAAATAAAATAATGAAAAGGATGGGAGGTCGTAATAATTTATAAGGAAGAGCATAAAATTATTAGAAAGTAGCAGCTAATGGAAGATTAGGAAATATAAAGTGTAGGTTGGGCTTTTCACGGCAGGGGAGGGATCCCAATGAGAGGCTTGGTTTCAATTGCTTTTGGTTCGGTCCCCACAACTCCAAAAACTATTTTTCCACTTTTTTTTTAGTGACGGTACTGAGTTCTATCTTTCTGGCTCTTAGAACCTATCTGAGAAGCATCAGTGCTGTAGAAGTCAGTATAATCTTGCTTCTTTGTTGATCTATATGCTTACTCATTAGTGAACAATCCTTATACTTGGGTGGCTTGCTGCCCTTTGGGTGCCTAATGGAAGTATCATTAATTGATATTTGAGGAGCTTAAATTCTACATCATGGTTGAAGAGTCTGCTTGCTTCTGCACTAGAGGTGGCCCTGCTGGTTGTACAGGAGGTATGCAAACTATTTTTCTGGAGGTTGAGTCCAGGTGAGTGAGATTTGATGGTTAGAAGTGCTTGTAACCAGATCCGCTGAATGAAGGAGATCACCTAAGGAAAAAAAGTGAATCAAGGGAGCTGTAAGTGTTTTGTCGGGCCGCTTGGAGGAAAACGAACAGGAGATAGTTTGGATTGGGAGAAAGGTAGGTAGGCTGCTGTGAAGGAATGTCATGTGGGCTTGTGATTGGCAGAAGAAAGGTGGATGAAGGCAGAGAGGTGTTTGGCTCCTTGCAGGTGACGAACAGAGAAGAGGAAGAGTGGGATAGAGTCGGATAACAGGGATTTCAGAATAGTGGAAGAGGTGGAACCAGCTCAGGTAGTGCTTTTTTGTTGTTAAAAGAGAAGGAGCTTATAAGCGGCAAAGTGAAAACCTCTCCGTAAAGATCCATTCCGCTTCATCTTATCATCGAAAGGCAGTTGGGAGCTCGATTGACGGACGAAAAGAGGTAACATTGACCGCATTAATTTTCTGCTCTGACTTCTTTCTCTGTTTGGGTTTCTTGTTCTTGTTAAAACTCTACAAGTATTTGCTCAATTGATGATTAGCCATTAATGAATTAATTTAAGATGACAGGACCTAATTAGTCAAGTCAACAATTGCCTCGATTGACATATTCTCTCGATTTGCATGCAATCTTGCCTCATTTAACATATCAATTTCATCGAATATCAAAATTGGATAAATTAATAGTGGATTTAGTGTATTGTCAATGTTTTGATCATGACGATGCAGTCCGTTTTACGATGGACGTTGTCTGGGCACAAATTTGTGTATTTTTATATGGGGATTACCTCGATTTGTGTGCCCCACCTTAATTGAACAAATTGGCAGTGCATTTAGGGTATTACCGATGTTCCGATCGCAACGACGTAGTCTGTTTCACGATCGGACTTAATTTGGGTAGTGCCGAGTAACATTTTCCTTAAAATTTATGTTTTGTCTTGAAATTCGTGCCACCAATCTAGATGATCCAAAATGTAGTTCCTGAGTATTTGTAATGTTCTGAATGCAATGATAAAGTCCATTTTACCCTTGGACCTTGTTTGGGTAGTGCCAATGCCTCTTTTCCTCGATAAGCGTGCTGCATCGGGATTCATGCTCCCAATTAGGATAGCCCAAATTGAATAAATAAAATATAGTTTTTAGAGTTTGACACCATTCCAGACGCAACGACGAAGTCTGTTTTGCAAACGGATATCATTTGGATAGCCACAAGGCTTATTTTTCTCAAAATCTGTGCCACAAACCCGGATGATCCAATTTGAACATAGAAAGTGTAGTTTGTAAGTATTTGTGATATTTCGGTCACAATGATGAAGTCCGTTTTGCAAACGGACATCATTTAGATAGCGATGAGGCTAATTTTTCTTGAAATCTGTGTCACCAACCCGGATGCTACAATTTGAATATAGAAAATGTAGTTTTTAAGTATTTGTGATATTCCGGTCGCAATGGCGAAATCCGTTTCACGAACAGACATCATTTTGATAGCGACGAAGCTAATTTTCTCAAAATCCATGCTGTTGCCTCGGGATCGGTGCCACCATTCTGGATATTCCAAATTAAATAATCAAGACCTAATTTTTAGAGGTTGATAACGTCCCGGACGCAATGACATAGTCTGTTTGTCGATCCAATGTCGTTTGATCAGTGCGTATTTTAATTTCGAGTGTCACTCATCCCTTTTGACCAATCTCATCCGATTCGACTGCGAGGGGGGCTCGACCTAGCAGAATTTGATGTTCTGATTATAACTGCGTAATCCGTCTGGCATTCGGAGATCATTTAACCCTTCAAGTAAGGTGTCGGACCAATCCGCGCACTACTTGATTCATCATTTTTATCCTTTTATACGTGGTTTGAGTTGTGGGGGTCAATAAATGCCCCCCAACAAATGTGGTTCGTGTCCAGAGCGAATAACGTTTGTTGAATGTTGATTGCCTTTGTGGATCTCAAGATATTCACTCTCGATGTCACACTAATGTTTTCATTTAGTGGATCTCCAAAAGTTTGCATAGATGTCACACTAAGATTTTCATTCCTTACATCTCCAAGGGTCGCTCTCTATGTCTTCATGGATCTTTAGATGCATTTGTAATCAATAAGAGGATTGATATGCTGGTTCTTCTCAAGTCGAGATCTATATACTTCACATATAGATCCTTTGAGCATTACTTTGATGGTAGTATAGCATCATAATTTTCTAATCTTCTTTTTTCATCACTATCACATTAATTTTTAACATTTTTATAACTGCACATCTTTCTCTATCGCAATCACATATAAATGTAATATTTTTGTTGTATATTACTGGTGTTGTTTAGAATTTGCTTGAATTTGGCAGATTCATCAGTCGGTGAGACTTTGCTGCCTCTTATACTGATTGTATCTTGCTCAAATTATACTTTTTTTGATGATGGCACATTCAGTTTATGGAGGCTCTTCCATTCTTCTCTCCTTTAGTTGTATTTTGGCAAGAAATTTTAAATATTTATTTGGGTATCTCGGCACGCAACATGATGTCGACCCAAATAAATATTTAAAATACCCCCAGTCTTGAGGGACACTTATAGAAGTCATCTGGGATACTTCTTTTCATAGCTTTAGCTTCCTTGAGATTTTAGTCCCTACTGTCCTGTGCTTTGTGCTACGGGCATTGATGGAGGATTTTCTGATTTATCTTAACTGACTTGTCAGGTGATTTTTGTACCTTCAGCCCTTTGCTTCTAGCTTGGCAGGCCTAATGAAGGAGTAGAAGCCAGTGACCTAGACCTTTTAGGATCGTATCAGGTCGTTGGCGAAAAGTCATCAGTCCAGAGCTTTGTGCATAATAGACTTGTTGATGACTGAATCCTCTTAGTTCAGTTTTAAACTTTTCATGAACTTTTGGATAATTTCTTTGGTCCTTTGCTTTGTACTTTAATGGACTTGTTGAAGAAAAATTCCTTCGATCCTTGCTTGACGCTTTACGAATTTGTTGAAGGATTTGCAGGTTTCGGATTTGAATGATAGTACCAAATATAGGTAGTATCTTAATCCTTAACCACTTGAGGAGACTTTTAATCTAAGTCACTTGAGTTCATCAGATCGGGAGAGCTGGGATTTGACAGCTCTTCGTCCTCTGGTTGCTGAAATAGGGGTTCCTCTACTGCGACCTTTCTTATGGTGTGTTGAGTAGATAGAATTGCCAGCGATTCGGCCTTATTTGGGCGTGTTGGATTCGGCCTTTTACACCCATTCAGGCTTCAGACTTGAGCTATAAGAAATGTGCTTTCCAATCCTGATTTACTGAAATTGGTAGATTTAGAGCCCTCGGTGGTTAAAGATTGGAGCCTACGAACATTTGGTAGCTGCTCGCGACGCCTTCTTTCCACTGGAACTTTGATTCTCCGGTCAATTAGGAGAGTCTTGTGGACTACGGCTACTAGAACTCGTCGAGTCAAATTGGCCTTCATTCTTCCTACAGTCCCTACTGACAGGTTGACGAAGTGGGGGTCCGCTACTACGGCCTTTCTTACGGCGTGTTGAGTAGACGGAGCTGCCAGCGATCCGGCCATATTTGGGCGTGTGGATCTGACCTCTTACACCCACTCGAACCTTAAGCTTCAGGCTGTTGAAGAACTTCATGCTGTTTCGGCTCAATTTGTTGGAGTGTGCAGTCACAAAAGTCTTCTTTCCGACCTTTGAAATCTTGGTATGTTGGAGAAAGTGGTGTCTCGGTCTTTTGAAAGATCACCTGCACATACTTTAAAAAGAATATTGTTATATTCTTCAGCGTAAAAGAATAATTGTATTGATGATTTTAAATATTTATTCAGGGATCTCGGCATACAGCGCGATGTCGACCCGAATAAATATTTAAAATGCCCCCTGTCTCACAGGGACATTTCAGAATGACACAAATTTGAAACTTTGATATTTTTAAATATTTATTTGGGGATCTCAACGTGGAGCATGATGTCAACCCAAATAAATATTTAAAATGCGCCCTGTCCTGCAGGGAGATTCTGAAATGCATTCTTGTAAGATAAGAGAATTTCAAAAATATAAAGTGTATATGTTAATAAACATACATGAAATACACAGTACATTAAACATAATACTTCTTCGAGCAATTTAATGCATGGTACTTCTTCAAGTGTCGACCGTTGATCGACGGTATAGGCCTCTGACCGAGCAGATCGATGAGTTGGTAGGCTCCTCCTTGGTACACCTTTTCAATAACAAAGGGGTCCTCCCAATTGGATATGAATTTGCCACCAATGTTTCGATGAGGGATGATTGGCCTTCTCAGCACTAGGACAAATTCCCCTTCTTGAAATGCCTGAGGATATACCATCTGATCAAATGATTTCGCCATTTTTCTACGGTAGATGTCCATATTTTGTTGGGCTTGCAACCTGACTTCATCGAGTGCGTCGAGCTCCTCCATTCTCAATCAAGCATTCTACTCTTGAGTTAGCTCATTCTGGATAGCGACCCGAAGAGATGGTAATTCAACTTCTAGTGGCAAGACGGCTTCAGCCCCGAACACTAGTGAGTAAGGAGCGGCTTTGGTTTGTATTTTGTAGGTTGTCCGATACGCCCATAACGCTTCTGTCATTTTCGTATGCCACTCTCTTTTGTTCTTGGTAAGGATTTTCCTCTATAATTTCACCAATGTCTTATTGAAGGCCTCTGCCAAGCCATTTACCCTTGGATTATATATTGATGAGTACCGCCAGTCGATCTTGTGTCGGTCGACAAACTTATACATTTTTGTACTTTTGAATGCTGTACCATTATCTGAGATCATGCGGCGTGGTACACCGAATCTGTAGACGACATTGTGGGTGAAGAAGTTGATCACATGATCGGACGTGACCTCTCTGAATGGTGCCGCTTCTGCCCATTTTGAAAAATAGTCTATTGCTGCCAGAATAAAGCGGTGCCCCACGGAAGAAGGTGGATCTATTGGCCCGATTATGTTTGTGCCCCAACATTCGAACGGCCAGGATGCTATCGTTGGGTATAGTGGATTTGGCGGTTGATGAATAACATCACAGTGAATCTGACACTCGTGGCACCTCTTAGCGTGGCTGATATAATCTTTCACCATCATAGGCCAGTAATAACCCATTCTTTTCATTTTAGCAGCCATCTTGGGACCTAACTGGTGTGCTCCGCAGAGTCCTTCATGAACTTCTGCTACCACTTTATCAGCTTCCTTGGTCCCTAGGCATCGTAGCCACATCAGGGCAAAAGCTCGCCGATATAACGTATCATTAACAAATGCGTATCACAATGCTCTTTTTCTAATTTGTGCAGCCAGAGATTTATCTGTTGGGAGTTTGCCTTCTTTGAAGTAGTCGATGAATGGTTGCCTCCAATCATCTTCGACTTCAACATCTAAGCAATCCAACCACAACTCTAAGAATCTACCAGTTCTTCGTCTCTTTACTACCTGACGTTCCCCTGGTTGATTTTTAGTAGTGATTTGTTGGGGAGGTTGAGGATCAATCGGGGTTGCATCCCACTGGCTTGAACCTGGTATTCCCTCTGCCTGCGGGAATTGTAAGGTTGTTGGCTCTAAGACTTGGCAATTTTCAACCGCAATGAATACAGGTGGCCTCTTATCTTCATTTGCAAGCTCCTTGGCCAGTTTGGATAGACAATCTGCTTTTGCATTCTGTCCTCGAGGAACTTGAGTTATCTTGACATTCGGTATTTATTTTAGAAGCTCAAGAGCTCTTCGGTCATAGTGGGCCAATTCATGTTAGCAAATCTTGTAAATGCCTAGGACTCGATTTATCACAAGTTAAGAATCATCAAAAATTTAGAGATCTGTGATTTGGACACCAATTGCGATCTCCAATCCCGCTATTAGAGCTTCGTATTCAGCTTCATTATTGGTCTGAGGTTCCGTTAAACTGAACGAGAATCTCATTATACCTCCCTCGGGTTCTATGAAGACAGGATCGATGCCGGCTTGGGTCTTTGCAAGATTTGGGGGTCGAGGAGATTTGATCGACGATGCCCTATCAAAATACATCTCCCAAAATTGGGATTTCTCCTCTTCCTCGACCTGCATGATTTGTTCATCTGGAAAATCATCGTTGAGTGGGGAGTCTGCCAGAATTGGATGTGCGGCAAGAAAATCTACTAAAGCTTGTCCCTTTATCGCCTTTTGTGGCATGTATACTATGTCAAATTACAGTAATAACACTGCCCACCTTACTAAACGACCTATCAATACTGGTCTTGTCATCAAGAACTTCAGCGGATCGATCTTTGATATCAAGGTGATTTTATGGGAGAGCATATAGTGGCGGAGTTTCTAGACTGCAAAGATCAATGCCAGGCAATGTTTCTAGATTGGAGAATATTGAACTTCTGCTCTGATTAATTTTCGACTGATATAATAAAATGCATTTTTTTGCCCTCTTCATTGTGCTGGGCCAACAATGCTCCGAGAGACACTTCTAGTGCTGCCGTATACAATATAAGAGGTTTCCCCAGAATTGGAGCTGCGAGAATGGGCAGATTTAACAGATATCTTTTGATGCTGTCAAATGCTTCCTGGCATTCTACATCCCATTTGAAGCGGACATCCTTCTTCATCAGCTTTGAAAATGGTTGGCACCTACCTGACAGATTCGATATGAATTGCCGAATGAAAGCCAATTGCCCTTGTAGGGAGCGGAGTTGACAGAGACTTCTTGGCGGCGGCATCTCTTTAATCGCCTTGATTTTACTAGGATCAACTTCTATTCCTCGGTGACGAACGACATACCTAAGAAATTTACCAGAGGAGACCCCGAAAGCACACTTAAGGGGATTCATCTTCAAGTTGAACTTTATGATCCTCTAAAATATAATTCTCAAGTCATTTAAGTGATCTCTACGGTCTATGCTCTTAACGACCAGGTCGTCTATATAACACTCGACCTTCTGATGTATTAACTCATCAAAAATATGGGTCATTGCCCGTTGGTAGGTGGCACCAACGTTCTTCAAGCTGAAGGGCATAACCGTGTAATAGAAAATGCCGATGGACGTTCTGAATGATGTATGCTTTTCATCTTCGGGCACCATCTTGATCTAATTGCATCCCAATGATCCATCCATAAAGGAGAACACATCATAATTTGACGTGTTGTCTACCAAGAGTTCAGATACAGGCAGCAGAAAATCATCTTTTGGACATGCCTTGTTGAGGTCCCTGAAATCAATACAGATACGTATCTGATCGTTCTTCTTCTTCACGGGGACAATATTAACGATCCAGTCGGCATATTTTTCTTCTCGAATGAAGCCCGCATCTATGAGCTTCTTCATTTCTGCAATCACCTATTTTTCAATCTCCAATCTCATTCTCCTTGGAGCTTGTTTGACTGGTGCTACATCTGGTTTGATGGCTAATCTGTGAACTGCTACATCAGGGGATAAGCCAGACATTTCGGCATATGTCCAGGTAAAGCAATCCCTGAATTCACAGAGAAGTTCTTTAATTTCTTCCAATTGGTCTTCTAGCAGAAGGGAACTAATGAAGGTTGGGCGAGGGTCATCCTCGATTCCCAAGTTGACTTCTTTTAGTTCATTCATAGTGGTTGCCTGTCCACCATCTTCAAGCTCTTCAGGTGCAGGCTTGGCCTCTCCAGGTTAATCATCATAATCATCAGCTTCATAGACTTCTTCATCAGAACCATCATTGGATTCAACTTCCCTGCAAGTGATGGCTCGGCAAGTCTCTTTCCGGATGTATTTTCGCCTGATGAATCCAATATCTTTATATGCATTCATATCCTTCCGCCGTATTGGACGCGGATTCTTTCCATACCAGAGACTTAGGCACATACGAAGTTGTTGTTTGGAGGTGGGAATATTGATTCGCTTTCGCAACATTCTTTGAATACCTTTAGTATTAAACCTAGGTAGCCTCGTAGGTAGTAATTCTTCAGAATCGATGAAGACATGACACAAGTCACGATTCACTTCTTCAAGCTTTCCTACGGCATAAAATATATTCCCTGACTTAATCCCCTTTTTAATCAGAGACAGATAAAGGGTTACAAGTTCTTCAACTTTATGCACATCTCATGGAATTATTTCTTTGAAATACTGTAGGGGAATGTGAGTGACTACGAGTACGCTGTCTGAGATTGACAGGCTATCTATTCTTCTAGAGAATATATCTTTCACCGTATTCATGTAGATAGGGTCATAGTCATAATCGTCATTTGAATATGTGACCTCCCTACTCGATTCATCCATCGAATGGCATACCCTCTGAGATTTTGTAGAGGTGACCTCATCCTCATCTGTGTCGCTCCCAAGGTGAGGTACATGCTTCTTTCCTTTAGAAGTAGCATCTGATTTGGGAAGAGCTAGCAATGCCTTCTTTCTCCATACTTGCTTCTTCTCATCTTCTTGTTTAGGTCGCTTTGCATTTTTTGGATTTGATGCTTGATCCTTTAGAGAGTTCAACGGCCTCAACTTCTTTGGCATGAAATACTATGCATCTTCATAAACTATCACTTCATGGACTGCAAAGGGCTGAATATCACTAGAGATCTTGAATTCTTCCCAATCCCTAAGGTACTTCATGCACTGGTGTAGTGTTGATGGGATGATGCCATACTCATACAACCAGGGGTGACCCAGGAGCGCCTTGAATGAAGTGTCCGCATCAATCACATGAAATTTAGCTTATGTATGGAATTATCCAAATACAAGAGGGAGCGTAAACGATCCAAGGGTTTTCTGCCCTTTCTCGTTAAAACCATGCACCATGAGCTTATCTGGCCCGAGGTGCTCTACGTTGAGGCACAATGACCTAAGTGCTTTTAAGCTCATAAGGTTAATAGAGGACCCAGGGTTGATCAGAATTTGAATGATTACCAAATCATCACGCTTTGCAGTAGTATACAGAGGTTGGTTGTGGTCTGCAGTCCCGAGCATCATGTCATCCTCTATGAAAGTGATGAACGGTTCATTACGAGCTTGTAGGACCTCAGTCAGGTTGCGTTCAGCGAAATACGCCTCGTATCTTTCGGGGTCTTTGAGAGCCTGATTCAAAATCTCTCAAAGATCTTTAGATATTACCAGGGCATCGTATATACTGAGCTGGGCAGGGATCTTCCTCAGATGGAATAAGATATTATAATCTATCCCTTTGACTGGAGTATGTTTCTTCTTGGGATCCTCGGGGATAATGTCTTCATTGACAACTATCTCTTTTCCCTTATCTTTGTTGGATATTCCTTTCTTTGGAGGGGACGGAAGTATCTTGCCACTTCTCAACTGCACTTGAGCGATCTCTTCTGGTTCAAACTCATTTAATGGAATTTCTTCTTCAGAGTCAGTCATTATTATGTTTAAAGATTCGCCTATTGATTCAGAATCACCACCCAGATTTATATGTCCCATTTGCGATGCTATATCGAGATCTGATTCATCTTTCTTTGAAAAATGTAGATCCTCCTTTGAGCTGTAGTCCATTGACGATTTTGACAGACAAGTTTCAACGATCATCTCTCTGACATATTTTTCTTTTGTAGGAGTTATTGGCGTTACTGAAATGACCTGACAAACTTCTGTGAAGAGGATCCTCATCAGCTTCCTCTGCTTCGTCAATCTTGAGCTCTAACATAAAGTCAGCAAGCTTAATAGGACGCCTTGCGGTCTGGTAGTATTCATCCAGACTATCTATAATCCTTTGGGTTGCTGTTTTCTTCTCCTTGGGCTTCTTCAATTTTGTCTTCTTCTTAGAGGAGTTTTTCTTTCTAGACTTTAAAGGGTCAACTTGGTTGGAAAATTGTTTAGGAGTAAAAGCTCGCGCCACGGGTAGAGCCTTGGGGTCTATCACCGGCTTAGTGGGAGATTTCCATTTTACACATGGAACTTCTTCAAGCTGTTTCAACCTTTTCATAGTTTTCTTAGAGACCACAGTCTCCCACTATTCTTCTTGAACCAGCTTCTTTCCTTTTCTCCTTTCTTCAATTGGGGGTACGGAAGAAGTCGTAACTACCCGAGTTGATTCTTTTCTGGGATGAGTCAGCACATTATCGGACAATGTGAGCTCTCCGCTTTGATATTTTCTTTCAAGCCAATCTTTAAAGACATAGCAATCTTCGATTGGGTGACTCATTACCCGATGATATGGGCAGTATGGGTCACCACTATGCTTCGACTCCCCGGGCCTCTTGCATTCAGGCAGTTCCAAGCCCGCTTTCAGTGCCTATCGAAATAACTTGGCAACGCTCTCCCTTTTAAATGAACATTCTTTGTTCATTTTCTCTTTGAGGGAGGGGAACATTTGATCACAAGTTCCCGTTATTTACCTCTGGCGTTCTCCACCGCCCTGATAAGTTCATGGTTTGTCATTACCCCCGAGTATCAGCTTTGGCTGGGGGTTAGGGTTGTAGACTTGCTTATGATTTTCTTGATATTACATCGGCTGCTTGCCTTTGTTTACATTATAAATCACCTATTTCTTCTTATCTACTCTGGAGAAAAACATGGAGTCAGCCTCACCTCTTTTAGCACCTGAGGTTTTAACCTTTTGAGGCTTATCAAAATAGTTCTCTGATTTTGATAAATTTAATTTCTCAAACTTCGCCACCCTATCCAGTAGGTCTTGGAATGTGGTGATAGTAGCCATGTACAGGATGGGTTGTATTTTATCATTAATGTTTCCCATTAACAACTGTACGGCATGCTCTTCTTCAAGTTGTTGCTCACATTTCATGCTTAGATTACGCCAGCGAGTGATGTATTTGGTTACTGACTCTTCCTTTTTCCTCTTATTTAGAGCAAGGTCAGCGATCGTTATTTTCTCAGTCACACTGGAGAACCACTTCACGAACATATTTTCTAACTCTGCAAATATCTTTACAGAGTCATTTGGTAATTCAGCGTATCATTCGAAAGTAGCTGCCATCAAACTGCTAATGAATTGTCAGAAGAGTAAAGCATCATTTCCTCCAGTGTTCCCACAGGTGGCTTTGAACTGCGCCAGGTGCTGTCTAGGATTTTTTTTACCGTTAAAAGTGTTAAACTTTGGCACAGAATATCCCTTCAGGTATGACACCTGATCATACTCTGCCGGGTACGGACGAATTTTTCCTACCAATTTTTTTGCCTGATCAATAGCTATAATAGCCTTGATCCTATCGGTGATGATCCCTTCAAGCTGCGCAGCAGTCACAGGCTCGGAGGTACTTGCTATATTCTACGGAGTGGGTTGACGAACAGTGTTATGGGCTTCATGACCACCTTTGGGAGCTCCATGTACTCCTGACACTTGTGGCGCTTGGAAGTTTGGAGGATCAGGGGGAGGATTGGGCATAGAACCAACTGCAGCATTTCTCTGCGTCATATACATCAACATTGTCATTTGAGTCATCATCTCCATCATCTTTTCATTTAACTGAGAGATTTCTCTGTCTTTGGCTCTCATTTGCCGCCTCATTTGTCGCCGCATATCAGCGAGTGTGATGTTTTCAGCATCAGGGGGATTCCCTTATACTTCCTCAACTTTAATTTTATGTAGCTTACATTTATGCTCTTTTTAATTTACTAGAAGTTGCATGTTAGTAGAAAATTGTGATTGATATTATGTTGTGTTGATTAGACTATCATCACCATCATTGTAACTTTTCATAAATTTATTAGCTT
Organism: Dendrobium chrysotoxum; assembly: GCA_019925795.1. NCBI lineage: Eukaryota > Viridiplantae > Streptophyta > Magnoliopsida > Asparagales > Orchidaceae > Dendrobium > Dendrobium chrysotoxum. Next base: position 32,678,839 of record CM034314.1, read on the forward strand.
TTGTATCAAGTAATAATATTGCTTTTGCATTAGTGTATTTAGGGACAATTCACTTAGGCTTAATATTATATATCAAACTTTTAATTGGTATCAGAATAGTACTAAAGATTAGTATTTTAGAAAACCTAGAGCAAAATGATCCATGGCACATTTTGGAAATAGAAATACCATGGAGGGTTATTCTTTAATTTCTCCACAATTATTTGAAATATTACTTTTAATTTTTGGAAAATTTGTATGTCTACTTTCTTACAATCAATTAATTTTTGAATATGTCATATGATTCAAACTTGTTATTCTATACCATTGTGTATTATAGATGGTGTCATAACTGACATCCCTTTTATTGAATGGAGTAGAGAAGAATAAATATTTGCACAACTGAATGAAAAATGCTTAACTATTTTTTCTGTGTACTTAAGTCTGAAGATTATATAAGAGTTTTTACCGGTACCACTAACAATGATATTTGGGATAGACTATACATTAGATATAAAGGTACTAGTAAAGTTACTAAATCCAGTTTAAATATATTATTGCATGATTGCAAGCTTTTTTTTGCATGAAACCCTATGAGACTATCTCAGAGATGCACATTAGGTTTACTTAGATAGTGACATCATTGTATGCTTTAAGTAGAGAACTTTCAAACTTAAAAATGGTTAACAAAATTTTATTTTGTTTACCTTATAAGTTTAATGCCAAAGTCACTAATACATGTGAATCGAAAGACTTAAATGCTTATTCTTTTGATAATCTGTATGGCTCACTTATTACTTATTAGCAAAGTGTGAGTCAAAAACTATTGGATGTAGGTGATAAGAATATTATAGTGCTAAAGGCCAAAGACACAAAGAAAAATGGCTTAAAAATAATGAGAATGAGGAGATAACATTAATAAGAAGCCAATTCAAAAGTATTCTGAAGTGCAAGCACAAGCGTCAACTAAAGTAGAGTAAAGGTAAAAATTATAATTTCTCTTATGACGTTATTTGCTTTAGGTGTAGGAAACTTGGACATCTAAATATGAGTGCCCAAATTTTAGCAGACACCTTATAAATGAAAAGGGTGAGGATAAGTCAATTCTAATAAGGGGAATTGATAAGAAGTAAAAAATCTCCTAGGCGGACTTAGCCTCTAACTCATCAGAACAGGAGCAAGATGATGAGGTAAAACTTATGTTGAATAGTCAAAGATTCAATAATTAATTCTGATTAGATATAAGTTTTGTTTATTTGTTATGCTTTTTTTTAATAATTATGTTTTATGTATGATTGTATGTTTTCATTTACTTTTGCATGTAGTTCAATTTAAGATGTTATATTCTCTCTCCTTTTTGGTCATGTCCAAAGAGAGAGAAGATATTGGGTTGCATTTATTCATATGTAATTTATTTTCAAAATTTTGCATTTTTTTCTATTATTTAGTTTCTTTTTAAAAAAATAATAAAAATTTAAATAATAATAAAAAATATTTTCCCTTATTTTTTAATATAATTCTCTTAGTGAGCGGGAGATTAGGAGAAAAGAATTTTATTTTACAAATTTAACTAATAATATTTTCCATAAATAAAAGGGGGAGATTATTGCTCCTGACTTTATAGTTTTGATGTTAATGAACATTACTCATTGCACCTTTTTGTCTCTTAGTATTTATAGTGCATATTTGTTTTTGTGTATACTAATATTTTAGGTACATCATGCACCACTCAATCAAGATTTAGTGCTCAAGATTAGGTAGAAAAGGGTATGCTAAAAGAGTTTATAAAATTCATTTATATATTTTTTAATTTCTTAAGTCAAGTCCTGTAAAGGTGTATACTAGCCTGGTGACTGTGTACACAAACACTGATGGGAATGAGATAGTGAAAAAATTAGAAGTGTAGTTTTCTGAACTAACCATAATGTATGATCTGTATCATATTATTTGATCAGCTAATCAGAAAATCATTAAAATGACTAATTATTATAATTAAAATAATTTAAACTAATCGTACTGTACGATCTAGATCATACAAGACGATTAGTTGAAATCAAGATCCCAGTTGCTAATCATAATTTAGGTAATATTTTGAAATTCAAAACATGTACTAATCATATTATATGATATGTAGCATACTGTATGATGTAATTAAATCTTGCCTAAATTAATCTTATATTTATGAAAATGATTTTGGTTAATTTATCTAATCAGATCGTACAGGATGATTGGAGCCAACCATACTGTATGACCAGATCCCTGCATAGGATGATAATTTATCATCGCTAACTGTATTGGATAGTAAACGAAGTCATTTCAACTAATTGTAGTGAATGACACTTTTTATCATATTAGATGATCAGCACAATCAGTTAAACTAATCATACAATGTATTATAATTCATACAGTACTAACAGGGTGATTTAAACTAATCATACCATACGATCTTGGATCGTACTATATGATTAGAGTCCTTAGAATTAAATTTTTAGGGCTTTTCTAAATCCTCTATTTAAGCTTTCTCATAAGACTCTGTAAGAGTCTTTTTGGCATTCATTAAGTATTTTCCTCTAAAGAAAGCTTGAAGAGAGAGTCTAGAACTTGGGAGAGAAAGGGTGGAGTTTGTAAGAGTGGGAGAAGATCCTTGTGGGTTATAAGGGGGTGTGAGAGGGAGTTCCACACAATTACTCCGGTGAACTTACCCCTGAGTTCCTCCATGTTTCAAGGTTTATCTTGAGGGAAGCTTTAGGAAGAAAAACTCTTTGGTGTAAAAGGACTTGGCTACTTCACCGCACTAGGGAATGTGAAAGTGATTCGAGGTTCTCTTCCTTCACCAAGAGGGTGAAAATGAATTCTAGGTTCTCTTCCTTCACTAAGAGGTTGAAAAAGGATTCCGGGTTCTCTCTCATCACCAGGAGGATGAAAAAGGATTCTAGGTTTGCTGCCTCAGCAGGAGGGTGAAAAGGATTACTGGTTCTTTGCCTCACCAGGAGGGTAAAAAGGATTACGGTGCTCTACTGCACCGGGTTGGTGGAAGAGATTTTGTAAGGGATTTTCACCTAGTTGTGGTGGCTAAAGAAAAGTCACTAAAGGATTAGTGCAATACCTGGAGAGGAGGACTCGGGGAGTGGTTGTAGGTCATGGTTTGATCGAACCACTATAAAATTTTGGTGTGTTATTTCTGATTTTAATTTTATGCAATTTACATTTTTACAGTTTTTAATTTTCTAAAAATTACACGTTAGTATAAAATTGTGATTGATATTACGTTGTGTTGATTAGACTATCATCATCATCATTATAACTTTTGACAAGTTTATTTGCCTTTGCATCAAGTAATAGTATTGCTTCCGCATTAGTGTGCCTAGGGATAATTCACTTAGGCTTAACATCTTACATCAAACTTTCAAGCTCGTCCTTGCTCTAAACTCAAAGTGAATGTGGCTTTTGGATTTAGAAAATTTTCATTTCCACCATCCTTCAACTCTTGATTTTTTCTTCTGTAAATATTATTCAGGTCCATCCATAAATCTACATTATCTTTAGATTTTCCTTTTATATCCATCACAATATTAAACATAGTATTAAAAATATATTTCTGTTGCTATTATGGTAAGCTACCTCACCTATAGCTTTCTAGTATAATAATATGTTGAACATAAATTAATGATTGAATTTGATTATTATTAATTTATTTTTAATATTTTTATACTTGTTGGATCTATAATTCTTTAAAAATATGTCCCGATGCACTCAGTGAAATGATAAATGATTAGTCTAGCATCTCATTGGAAGCTTTCTGACCCCTAAAGTTTTTTATACATGCCATAATAGCTCTTATTGCTTAGAGGGGCCATCCAAATTGTTCACCAATAATTTGTTGCATAAATTGTGATGTGTTTGAGACTTGAAGTGATGTTTATTTTCCCTTAGGTGGCATAAATGAGTGTTACACCTAATCTCTTTGTCTACCCATTTATATCAAGTTGGATCTTCTATTAGATTTATTTTCTTTTAAGTGTTCTACCATATTTAATTGGAATCTATGCCCATGTTTAATAACTTGGGGAAACAAGGATCAACCATGACTATCCAAGCATATTTTTTGATGTGGAGTTAGGTCTCTAAAAAAATATTGATAAAGTTCTGAACAAAAGCTTATCTTGAGTCTAACTATAATACTCACAATCAAATCAATACCTATAACAGAGTAGTGACCTCAAACACCTATATGGTGACCCAACCCAAACATAAAATAAATATTGTTTTCGTATGAATTCAATTTTCTTTCTCTTCCAAAAGGGCTTACTCTAATTTAATATGTTCTTTATTAAATACCTACGTTACATTATAAACTTTATGCTTCCTACCTTCATATGTAATAGGCTCGAAAGATTTATTATTATTATTATTATTATTATTATTATTATTATTATTATTATGGATTTTTCTTCCTCTATTAAGAAGATTCATTTGTCTACTTGGAATGAATTTTATTTTCTAGGAGGAAATATCCTTAACCTCCAACTTCCTATTGGTCCCCCTTAAAATTCAAACTTTTCCCTCTATATGATTTCTCCTTTAAAGTAAGACTATGTTAAAGGACAATCATCACCTTATAAATATATTACATGTATTTAGAACATTTTTCCAATCAACAAATAACATTGCCAATATTATATTATATTACATAATATGTATTGTCGAATAATAACACTTGTAGGTGCCAAAGTATTCCAAAATTCAATAGGTTTAAACGAAGATTTCCATCTATTGAAATAATCTCTAAATGGTTATTCACTAAATATACTTTAACCAACTTGTCAAAATTGTTGCACCACAATCATATCACTTTCATTTAATAATGTTATTTTTTTATTTCAATAAACTTTATGATTCTTAATTGTGTTACTAATTGCCTTAAACTGTTCTTCAAATCTTTTAAAAACTCATAAAATTTCTCGTTAGGAGCATTGATCAATTGAGAGAATATTTATAATGAGTACTACTTCATATTATATAATACACTTTCAAAAACTTTAGTATTCCCTAAAATTTCTTCTCCTATTACCTTAACCACTAACATTTTGCTTCACCTCTAATCATAAATACTATTAATGAAATTTTTTTATCCCAATGGTAGTTCATATGATAAAAAAATTTCTCATTTCTATGCAACTATTCTTTTGCTATGTGAGGTTCAACTACTCCCTTGTTGAGTTTTTCCAACCTTTGAGCCTATTTGGATGCAGGATTTAAGGCAAATTTAGGCTAAATTTTAGTTAAATCCTTCAAAATGCAAAAACAAATCATGTTAAATCTCACGGTAAGTCTAATCTCTACTTCAACACATTATTTTTCATTTTTGCCCTAAATCATGGTTTTCATAAATCCGACCAAAGAAGCCCACGAAAGGGAGAAATAATATTACCTTCACAAAGAGATCCCGACTTTCAATCCAACAAGAACAACTTGGAGGAAGTGGAGAAGCTTTAGCTCTTTCAGAGCTCTACTTCACATGAAGTCGAGAATAATCAATAAATGCATAAGAGGAAAACTTAAACCCTAGACTAGCAATGGCAAGTGACTTGTCCAAAGCTCTACCATGCAAACCAACGAAGCTGAAGAAGAAGAACCTCATGCAAACTACTTCACGTGAAGCAAACATAACGAATAAATATAGAAGTGGAAAAAAGTCCCTAGACTGGCAATGAGATACCATATCACCACGAAAGATGAACATAATATTCTATAAGGGTATTTAAAAGAAAAAGTGGGCTTTGAAAAATTGTCTACTTTCCTAAAAATCTTTCCCCTACCTTATGAGGATAAGATATTTTAACATGGAGTTACTAGTTCTCCATAAATGCAAGCATTTAAGGTTAATTAAATCCTAGAAGATTAGAATGTCCTAGGAACACTCTCGATTAAAGTGGTGGCAAATATTTTCTTAGATTTCAAAGTTTAAGTCAATGATAAGAGGTTTTAAAAATTTTAAAGGGGATTGGTTCAATGTTGATCAGTTCTTTCTGGAGGCCAAAGAATCAAGAGTATGGAGCACTAGGAATTATATGATAACTTAGACGTGCTCCAATATATCTTATATTAGGCTTTAATATTATAGGAAGAAGATATTTTATATTTGAGTTGATATTTTATTAGATCGTTAGGATTATATTTCAAAAGGATGAGGACTAATGATTTAAAGTCTTCCTCAGAACCTAGATCTAAGTTGAATCATTATAGGGTAGTAACATGAGCCTAGTCTAACATAGTACAAACTTAGTGAGGTGAAATTAATATCTTTGTCTCTAGAAAAGTGTTTCGGAAAGTCATGCACTTATAGACTTACATTCTCACATGGAGTGGAAAGTCAAGGAAAAAATCCACCTAATCCCATATAAGAATCATGATTTAGGTCTTATACCAATGCAAGATGGTCACATATTTATTATTTAGGTTAACATCTGTAAAAAATCTTATGTGGCTCTGTACTTATGTAGGGTAATTATGATTTTAATGCTAAATGCAGTTAAATTTCAATTATTTTTTATTTATTTTTAATGTAATGTTTGCCAGTTAACTCTATGAAATAATCACCATGTAAAGTTAAAAAATGATTAAAAATATATTTTATCCTAAAAGAGTATAACTCCCAAGAGTTTGAGTTAAACCGTCATAAGTCGGGAGGTGTACTTCTTCCCGTAAGCAAAGATATGCCTTAGATGGAAGGAAGGAAGAATATAATTTATACGACCATAATGATCTCTGACATACTTTCTAAATCATTTTTCTTACTATGTTATCTTAAATATTTTTTATTGGTTCAGTATAAATGTTTTATTTCCTAAGAGCCTAGTAAAATATCAAGGCAAAAGCACATGTAAGAAACAACCTAAAAAAAACTTAGGTTTCTAGTGTGCAAATAATATAAACAATCATTCACCCAAACACTGAAGCAAAAAAAAAAGGAAATCCAAAAATTTATATGGCAAGTGCCCCTTAATACAATCCAGTGTCTGCAAAAAGTAAAGGTGGTCAGGCTCAACCAATAACAACCTAGATTCTACTCCTTCTAAATGATGCAAGCCCTTATGAAAATGATGCATTTTTAGTCTCCAATTTTTGGTTGATTCTTCATTCCTCCAATAGGGCAGCCAAATGAAAAGAATCTTCCAATGAAAGAAATTCTTTCACTTTAGTTCCCTCATCCTTTTATGGAGAAAATACATCATTTTTAGACTTTCACAACTCTTATAACAAATTAATTTTTTTTAAAAATAAAAAGACTTTGTACTCCCTGCAGGTTAGTAAATTAGTTTATATTAAATTTCAAAAATACATCACATAGCACTAGCATTTGCTCATTTTAAGCAACCTATAATCTTAGCCATGTTTTTTAATCTTAAAGGGGTAAGCAACAAACCACCTGGAAATTTTATTTGTTTAAATTTATTTAATTTAACCCCCTTTTTAATAGTGCATAAGCATGACCACTTGTGAAAAAGTTTATTAAAAATAAACATCTAGATCTCCCCTAGCCAAGAAAGATCGAAATGCCCAATATATAAAGTCATCAAACAAAACTTCATTCAACACATTTTTAACACACCCACCAAGGACAAAAAATTTATTTCATATATAAACAAAAAATGCACAACAATAAAATAGTGTTTCTAACTTAAAGCTAGTATCGATTGTCCTCACAAATAATCTAAAGTGTGTGTTAAGCTGTACAAGTGTCACTAAAGTTTTAATTTTTAATTTTTTTTTAATTTCTAGGGATGTTTACAATTTAAGTTTTAGTGTATAGGATTTTTTATTTGAACTTTTAATGAGTTTATAAAAGAAATTTTTCATTTTTGTTTTCAATTTGTTTTAATTGATGTAGGCTATTATTTACTATTATTCTTTGAGTTCATAGGAGTTTATTTCATTTTTTTTCTTTTTAATAATTTTTTAAAGTTCTAGGCCAATTAGAGATTTTATTTAATTAGATGTGAAATTAAATTGTTAATTGAATTATTTATTTAGTTTGTTGTTCAATATAATTTTATAGGTTTATGATTGTTTATTTGGAATTTTTATAAGTTTTCTTTGATTTTTAATGGATTTTTAAATATTCAAGTTGCAAATTATTCTATTATTTTTTTATCATTCTTTTCCTTTGAAATTTCTCACTCCTCTATTATTTAATTTTATTTTTGAATGAAAATTTAAATATGTTTGATTTTTTTAATGATTTAATTAGGAAGTTAATTTTTAATTTAATTTGATTAATTATTACTTTATTTAATTTACTTTTCTTTACTTTTATTTATTTTAAATTAGCTTCATATTTAATTTTATTTAAAACTTTAATTTGCCTTCTCATTTTTTTATTTAAGTTTTTTTATGTTGCTTAATTCAAGTATAGGTTTCATTTTCAATTTACTTAAATCTTGCATTTTGATTTGATTTTAAGAAAGATTTATTCTTATTAATATTTGGTTAAAATTTTATATTTAGTTTAAGAATTTCATTGTATTGGTGTTTTCAATTTAAATGTAATTAGTATGTAATTAAATCTTTTATTTGATTTGAATAGGTTGATTTTATTTATTACTTGAGAGTTAAGCTTTGATTTATGTATATTTTGTAATCATTTGAATTTTGAGATATATAAATCATAAAATTTTAAAGTATAGCAACCTATATAGGAAAAAAATAGGTACAAAAAATTATGTCTAGCTCTCCTAAAACTAATGAAAATGCTCGCATGCAACTATGGGCCTGTTCAGGTTATAAATAAATAGGTTAGGGTCTCTTTAGAGCCCTGAGATTTTAGAGAGGTAAATGTACATAAAGGGCTTTAGAGAACTAGCCCTTTCTATGTTTTAAAAACTTACATCACAAGAGCTAGTTTGGTGGTTTTTGGTTATAACACCTCTATTTGGAAGAAATGAGAGTGCCTGAATTTCCTGCATCCTCCATCCAAATAATTACCACAACCCCAAACAAAAGATATAGCAAATAGAAAAAAATGGTGGAGAGTAGTTATTATTTAAATGGAAAGTAAATTAATAAAAAAATAACTTCAACATACCAAATGTTTACCTTTTTTCAAGCTTCTTTGTTTGCTTCATTTTATTTACTTTTGAGGCTTCAATTTAGAGGAGGCATTTATAGGTTTGATGCTCTTCCAAAATTATAGAAAGAGAAAAGTGAAGAGGGAAAGAGAGGAAGAAGTGAGGAGAGAGGGAGAGAGATATCAATGCCAAATGCTTTTCAATCCAAAATATATATCAATTTCCCACCAAAATCCACTTATCCCCAAAAATTCACTTTTTTCCAATATAGCTCTCAACTCTCCCATTATGTAAAAATATTATTGAAGCAAACAATATGTATACATTTTTACTCCACAAAACTTATGAATTCTTACATTGAAAGTATGATATTGCAACTTATTTATGCCTATAAAGTTTCCTACAAACATATAAACACTTGTTGCCAAATATATATGTAGTGTTGTAGCACACTCATACACTTAAACTTCTCCAAATATAACCATGATTAATCATACATATAGCATTTATTTATCAAGAATTACTGAAATTATTGTGCTTTATTAGTAGAATAGCAATGGATTAGACTTGTATAGGAAACTTAAAATAGATGAAGGCCACCATATGGGTTTGATCATGTTATAAATAAAAAGAGTTTGGTTTTTATAGAGCACTAAGATTTTTGAGAGGTAAATGTACATAAAGGGCTCAAGAGAACTAGGGATTTCTATGTTTTTAAAAACTTACCTCACTAGAACTAGTTCGGTGGTTTTTGGTTGTAACACCTCTATTTGGAAGAAAAGGGGGCTACTGAATTTCTTGCATCCACCATGCAAATATTTACCACAACCATAAACAAAAGATATAGCAAACAAAAAAAAGTTGGTGGTTAGATTAGTTATTATTTAAATGGAAAGTAAATTAATAAAAAATTAATTTCAAAATAATAAATGTTTACCTTTTTTCAAGCTTCTTTGTTGGCTTCATTTTATTTACTTTTGAGACTTCAATTTAGAGGAGACATTTATAGGTTTGATGCTCTTCCAAAATTATAGAAAGGGAAAGGTGAAGAGGGAAAGAGAGCAAAAAGGAGGGAGGGAGAGAGATATCAATGCCAAATGCTTTTCAATCAGAAATCTATATCAACTTCCCACCAAAATCCACTTACCCCAAAAATTTACATTTTTTAAAGATAGCTCTCAACCCTCCCATTATGTAAAAATACTATTGAAGCAAGCAATATGTCAATTTCTACTCCACAAAACTTATGAATTCTTACATTGAGTATGATATTGCAACTTATGTATGCCCATAAAGATTCCTACAAACTTATAAACTTCTCCAAATATAATCATGATTAAGCATACATATAGCATTTATTTGCCAAAATTACTTTAATCATTATGTTTTATTAGTAGCTTAGCGGTGCATTAGACTTCTATAGGAAACTTAAATAGATGAAGGCCACCATATTTCCCTCAACCAATCTACACATGAGAGAAGATGCTTATGACAAAGAGACTTAAAATCTAACAACCTCAATACCAGAATACTTTTGAAAGGTAAAAAGGTTTTTTACAATTCTTTTTAACAAACAAAGGAATAAAAACCCTTCTAATTATTGTTAATATTAGTTCAAGAAGAGAAAGAGTAGTTTTCTTTATCTAAATATCACCCTTATTTGTTTCAATGAACTAATTGTCACAATGCAATATTATTTTAATTTAAAAAAAATGGTTGATTATAGTAGTCATTAATTTCAAAAGGAAGAAAGTGAATATAGAATGTTTTTTTTTTTTGCTTCAAGAAGATAGAGAACTTGCCATTATCAGTTCTAACAGGAAGAAATCAAAACCATAAAGTTCTTCATTTCAAAAAGAAGAAAGCACACTACATCAGTTTTAAGAAAAGAAGAGTAGATGCCACTGATCTTAAAAGAAATAATCCATAACTCTCAAATATTGAATCTCCTACAGAAGAAGGCAAGAAATCAAACCTTCTTATTTTGATTTTTAGGGATCCTAATGAGAAATGACTGTTATATTTTTATAGGAAGAAAAGAGCCTTCTAATCTCTAGCTCACACTTATACTCTTTCATATAGATAAACAGCATGCAGACACTTTCATTTTCACTAAAGATCTCATGAATGGAAAAAATGAGTCATTCCCACTCATCTCTCTTTTCCATCTACCTAGATCTTCCAAAAGGAATGCATAAACTAAACTCACCTTCCCTCTTGCTCAACTTGATCATAGGCACAAATGAATTGAATACCCCACCAGGCTTAGCTAGGTTGGTGGGCGAGCATGGTTGGGAACCCCCAACCCATGTTTGATTCCCCTCTCATGTGGCGTGACCCCTTAAGTGGGGAGAAAGTAACTGCGGGTCCTACACCTACGGGGCTGGTTGCTGGTAGGCTCACTGAGGGATTAGTTACACTACCAAGCACCTCTTATGGGGGTGGCAGAGGGTAGATACGCCCATTCCAAAAGAAAAATGAATCAAAATGGAATCCTCTCTCTCTCTCTCTCTCTCTCTCTCCCCCCCATTACTTGCTTGATCGTATGCCCATGTTTGGGTCAAAAATGTTTGGGGCTAATCCTGCTAAGGCAGGGGATCCTACTAAACAATTCCTTTCTACTTGATAGTACTTCTCACAATCCCTTTCTACTTGTCTTAACCTAGAAGCATCTAAAGAAGAATAATTACCATCCTATGCCTTGTTCTTGATTTAATTTAAAGATTAAAGTGAAGGTTGAATTATAAATGATTGGAGGGCAAAAAAAAAAAAATTAAAAGGTTGAATAAAATGGGACAAATTTGTTAGAATTTAAATATATGTTCATTTGGCTAAATTGATTTGAGCTAATTGATGTCGATCTATTTTAGGTAGAGTCGAGACAGGTTAAATTTTGTTGATCGAAGCCATTGAGCTTAAAATTGCATTCGAGTCTAGTCGAATACACTCTATGTCACTATATTGAAATTATTTGATTAAAAATCAAATTTATTTTGATTAATTTGGGCTTGGCTCAAATCAATTTAATGTTTGAAGATACTGCCAGACTCAAATCTAGTTGAATTAAACTCAAATCGATTCAACATCATTAAATTTTATTTATTTGAACAAATCAACTTCACATAGCCAAAATTTGACTCGAATTGATTTTGAAGAATGCATGATGGTGATGATTATGAATTTTTAATTAAAAAGGAGGTTAACATATTTCTTGGCAAGAATCATAATATAAATATATATCATTAGATAGTAGAAATCTTGGAATGAGTAAAGTCATCAACAAGTATGATGGAAATTGCCTATTTTTTATGGAGGGAGTCAATAGCTATTTAATATAGTGAAGTCAAGTGGCTTTTGAGCTTGGGAGAATTAAATCTATTTCTCTTTGAGTACACCCAATTTAAGCCTTTAGAATAAGTTCATGGGCAAGTTCTTGATGATTTTGGTGATGCCCTTTATGACCCCTGGTGAGTTCAATTTCCTTATCCTTCTTAATTAGGTAGGTTGCCATAAATTGAGTTTACTACAGAAAAATCACTGATTACCGATAAATTTTTTTGATATAAATGGTACTTTTTTGATGGAATTTCAGTGTTCTGGCAGTTTTCCAGCAAAATATATTTTGCCGATATAAGCTGCGTTGAAAACACAATTCACCGAAACTTTTTTTACTGAAAATTATTTCTGGTGGCTTTTCAGGGGCTTTTAATTTTTCTTGTGGTGGCGGTCAAAGCAACAACTTCTATAGGATAGCTACTAGAGATTTCTGGTGGTATTATCTGTGGTTTGAGTGCTAGTTAATTATGATGGTCGAGCTGCCAAAAAATCACTAGAAATCTTTAATTGTTTCTTTATTATTCTGGTTTGTCATTCATCCAATATCAAAGTTTTCGGTAGTTAGGCTGCCAGTAGCTGTCAAAAACCTATAACAAGGTAAAAAAACACTGACAACCTCTTAATTATCCACAAACACCTCCACATTTGATATATGAAACAAATGCATAATATAAACAAAATAAAATGCACTAACACACAACATTCACAATCAACACATACTAAAATAGTTGAAATCATAAAGTTCAAAATAAACAAACTTTAAAAAATAATAAAACATAAGTCTAACAACATGAAAACATAAAGTTTAACATATACAAACTTTAACATATAAATTTTAACTATAATAAAGAGTTCACATCAATATTTTTTCAAAGAAAAGCATATTTTTTAAAGTCCACCAATAACTTTAACATTAACGTCAATCTAAACATCTTCTATCTCCTTGCTTCCCTGTGATTCATGCGCAGGCTACTGATCCTTTTTCTTCTGATTTTCAGCTTGATATGATCACTACCCCTCCTACATCTTGATTGGATCTGTCTCATCTCTTTTATCTCTTTTGTCAGTGTAGCAACCCTTTGTATGATGGATTCTTCAACTCCACTAGCTTCATAAAATGCTGAGGTCAATTTATTGTTCTCAATAACATATCCAATGACTCTAAGCCATACCCTCCCTTTTGTTTTCCTCTAATAGCCTATGACCACATGTGGTACTCAAGGTACTGGGTTGATCCTGAAAATGAGCCATCACCAGTAGATAGTTGACCCTCCCGAAGTTGTATAAAATTATCCTATGAGAATAAATTCATAATAATACAATTATATTTAATTTTTATTATTACTCAATAAAATAATAATTAGGTGAGCTTTACTGGCCTTCACATCAACCCACTGATGATCAACTTGATGTTGGTGAATCTGTGCATGCTACTCTAATGGTGTCAACTCTTAACCAAGATACTCTTTCTACGAATAGAGAGTATAGTCAAAATAAACCATGTATGAGACACTGAACCATATGTATGAATTGAGCTTTCTAAACGTTGGTAGTTATATGCTTTATTATGCTTGTTATGCTCTCTCAATTTGATGAACTTAAGGCTCGCCCATGCTCTCGTCAAATTAACACACATTCCTTCAATAATCCATAATGGATGCTCCCCAGACTTTCTAATATTTGTGAACATGTCCCTAAGATAAGTAGAGCCTCTTTCTCAAAATTGGTTCTGATCCTCAAATCATGCTCTAGTAACCACCTAAAATCTTTCTATAAAATATTAGGATAACAAATAATAATATTAAAAATATAATCACTAATATTAAATAATGTCAAATAAATATACATGAAATCATCTTAAGCACATATCCCTAACTTCCTTTAGAATTTTCTTCCATGATAAGTATGGAGAATCATATTTGCTCTGTATTATTTCATTAAACTTGTGGGTGGTTTACCTTGCAGGATTAAAGCTGTTGGTAAAATTTTTCTCAATTATATAACTTATCAAATTATAATAACTTTGCAAAATAAAATGAACTTATGTATCACTCTCAGGCTCTATATAAACCATGTATCCTTGATTATTCCAAGCTGTTTAGCCTTAACCTCTAATTCTGTTGGTGGTCCACCCTATTTTAGCTGCATATGAGGTGGGTGGGTAAAAATATGAGTAATGGTAAGGAGGATAGGAGTAGATTGATGGAACTATTTATGATATTGGTGGGGCATAATATGGATAGAAGGGAGATGTATGTGTCTGATTTGGAGATTGAAATCAAGGACTAGTGAAGTAAGAGTCAGGAAGTACCTAGTATAGGGTGGTACTCAATCCATAGGTTGATCTGTCTATCCCTGACTCTACTTAGGGGGGACAAATGCTGACTCCCGAGTGGTGGTGATGGCACTCCTATCACTGGTGGAACTATCTCCCCCTCGCCTTGATCACCCTATCTATACCCAGTTGATCCAATGCTCAACTTCTTCCTACTATGATTAAATGTTGTTGTAATGGATCTACGAGGAGGCTCATCACTCGAAGTCATCTATAATAAGAAAAAATAATTAGTTTACATTTAATGAAATTTTAATAAAACTATAATTATAACAAATATGCATAATTATAAATGAAGTTATAATAAATATAAAGATTTCTATAATTTAAAATAAAAAAATATAGTTACATCTAAAAAAGTAAAAGTTAAGTAAAATTTTCATTTGACAAACTCGTTCTTTCATTTGATTAAAGCTTTGGTAAAGACAATATTAAATATATTGAAATAAATTTGGTCACTTAAGCTACAAAAACTATTCTTAATCAGAAATGCTTTTAGTGCTCTCTAAGTTATCTTCACTTTCTTCTTTGTTCTCACTTGAAGTGCTGATCGAACTATCCACAACCTCTAACTATATTTCAGCATTACGTAACAAAGCATCAAGAACATCAACTTCAGTAGCAATATAATCTGGCATCTCCTCCTCTTGATGTTCAATAGCTATAATGTATTATTTGTCAATAATCCCTCATGCTTTGGTTTTTATGATAGCTAGCCCATCTTACTTATCTTTGTGGCCACTAGGATATTTGCTAAAATAAATTTGAACATGTTAGCTTGCTAATATAAATGGATCAAAATTCATACATATTCTACTATATTTTACCTCTATTAAACCATATGCAAGATGAACCCTTGTGCCTCTATTTGGTATAGGATTGTACCATTGATAGTTAAACAAACATATAAGATTCTCATCTTCTCCTAAGTACTTCAGCTCAAAACCCTCATTTAGAATATCATAATAATCACACTCATCTTCTTCATGAGTGTTTCCCCTAACTCAAGCTTCATAATTTTCAATTTTTCTTCATTTACACCATGACCTGGAATGAAATCTAAACCTATTAACTATATGAATTGGCCATTGTTTACTTTTCATATTGGGCCCCATGCCAGGGCTTGTAGCCCTTCATCAAAGGCCTAGTTATGGGGGTCATGAAGCTAAGAAATGCTAGAATATTTTGGGCTTGGACTATTTAATAAGATGTAAATCAATAAAATAATATAGATTTTACTCACATAAGATCTAAACCATGCTTGAATTCATCTTCAATAAGTTGCTTAATAGCCGCAATATCTTTTGGACACAAACTGTTTACAAAATACCTGGTAATATATCATCTAACTTAACTTGAGAATTAAAAATTAACATGATTTCTTATGCATATTATGAAAAAACTTACTCTAAGATAGGTTAGACTTCTTAGCAATTTAGTAGCACATATAAAGTTATTGTTTGATTTCTAAATCGTTGAGGAATCTAACAACATAATTCACACTAGCCTATCCATGACTTCTAAAGACTGACTGTGTAGATTGCTACTATTCTTTGATATCAAAGTTCATGTTAGGACCAATTATTATTCTTATACTTCTCAAATTGGGTTCAAAGTAGTTGGAGCAGAAGTTGGTGGTTTCTTGAGCCAAATATACTTCACATATGGATCATTTTGGTCGTGCATTATTCTTAACATATTTTTTTAACTTATTCAAATATATGTTATGTCATTAGAATTATTATTTAGGATTAGAAATATTAAAGATAGCATATTAAATACACATTTTATCACATAAAAGGGTACATCCAATGATATTGCATAGGTCCTTCTACTCTAGCCTCATAAGGTAGATGGATCGGAAGATGTTCCATAAAATCCAAGAATCCAGAAAAGAAATTTTTTTTAGCTTTCATAGGATGATTGGTATGTTTTGCATGCTACTCTGTAAAGCCTCTTAGCTTAATTTAGATGTACATAGGTCTTTGATGAAAAGGCTTAGCTCTATTGATCGATTTGAAAATGTAATCTAGTAATAGACATAGTATAATTAGAAGGAGCATCTCAATAATTATATGAGAGTCATAATTTTTTAGTACACATAATCTAGTATATTTATGGTCTACACATCGTCTCAAGTATGATCCATAGTGATCAGACATTTTTAAACCTCGTAACCACTGATATATTGATCTTTATTTGTTCTAATGTGAATGAGAATGGTTCTTTGGGCTTCATTACTTTACCATCATTATATGTTAATATTTTTAGAGTTCTTCTCTTGTAGTACTCTTTATTATACATTCTAGCTTTCACATTATCCTTACTCTTGCCTTTAACATCCATGATTGCATTAAGAATATTATCGAGAATGTTCTTCTTAATATGCATAACATCTAGATTATACCTTATCAAATTTGTACTCCAATATGATAATGTCCAAAAAATACTTTTTTAATCCAGTTATATTGAACACCATATCAAAAAATTTGTAGTCTGATAACGTTGGAAAATCAAAATTTGATGAAATGCTAGAAAGTCTCTATAATATGTCATAACCACTTAATCTTGGTGGAGGAGGTGACCTCTCAACTCTATTTCAAGAGAATGCATCCTTATTTTTTCTAAACAGATGATCAAGATGTAGGAATATACGATAAAAATCAAATTAAGTATTTTTTCCTCCATAATTTAAAGTGAGTGATTTGGTATTCTCCATGTAGTAAGTGCAAGCTAAATTTTCTACTGTGCTCTAATCGGATAATATACTATAAGTAGGAAAATCACTAATAGTCTAAAGTAATATAGCTTTAAGGAGAATTTTTTTTTGGTTGAGATGTCTTTTGTGAGAACACCTTCTTCCTATAAGAACATGAGGTCATCAATTAATAGTTGTAAGAAAATTTCAATTTTTGCTTTTGGTTTATGTGGACTTATATTATAAGTGTTAGGAACATGTACGAGGTAGTCATGCACATCTCTTGTAGTAGGTTGTATGGTGTTAGTATGACTGGGCAATAACAATATGGTGAAGCTGCCTGACTGTATGAAGTGAAACCATCAAAACATCATCCCAATCTTATATTATATGGCTTAGCAGTAAATGATGCATGTGTTTGATCAAATTATTTCTATGCTTCTGCATCTGATTGATGAGAAAGAACACATCTCTGAGCTAATTTCTCCTCATGCCGTCTCATATGACCTGCTAAACTCATTGATGTATAGAGGCGCTGATGTCTTGGAATAATCGGTAAATAAAACAAATGAGAATATGGAACATCATTCTTTTGATGAAGTTGTTTTCCTGAGTTAGATTTGAATAGAGGCATATTACAGGTATAATAACAACTTTTATCGCATCATCCTTATAGTATAACATATAACTATTTATATAATAATCAATTTTTGTAGCGATGAGACCCAACTTGGATACTAATTTTTTTATTCGATATAAATCTATTGGGTAAATTATGTACTGGATTTATTTTTGTGAGATGATAAATGAAGTCATTGAAGTACTCCCGAGGAATATTATATTTAATTTTGATACTGAGCATCCTAATAGCAACCAATAATTTAGATTGAGTTGTACAATCATCTTAAATTGTTTTTTGAGCAGCATGTAGTAATTCAAAAAAAAAAAATTGTTTCTGGGTTTGGTAGCTCTTCCATGTTTACTTTTAAATTTGAACTTACTACATCTAAAATAAGTTCTTCATATAGTCTATTCATTTGATCTTCATATATTATTCTAGAAGCTGTGGATGGACCAGCATGAGTATCTCTACGTGATTCATACTCACCATGTGAGGTCCAGAACCAATATCCTAGAATAAATCCCCTACAATATAAGTCAACCTTAACATCATCAGGCTTAACAAAAGCTTAATTTTTATGCTTCGAGCATGGACACCTACACATTCCATCAGACTTAAACTAAAGTAGTTGACATGCAATATGAATGAAAGTCTCAACTCAATCAATAAATTCATCTATCAATCATTTTTGTCCTAATAACAATCTATTATACATCCAATATCTATCTTCTTGGATTGCCATGTGGATGTTGAATTAATAATCCTAAATAATATATATATATATATATATATATATATATATATATATATATATATATATATATATATATATATATATATATAATTAGTATTATAAATTATGAAAATTAAATTTATTGTTATAAATATACATCTTTCTGACTTATAAATTATCCTAAAGTACTATAGGCATCTAGGATATTTTTGCAAAAAAAAAAAAAACATAGTTTAATAATTTGAACCCTTACAACGATCTTACAAATTTATGTAATAAGGAATTATGCTTAGATAAGTTCATTGATTGCCTCTAATCATGAAAACCATTTGGATACCAAAATTTTTGCCCAAAATCAAATAACAAATTTTCTTTCCTCTAATCATGTAACAATTCATTGCTTGCCTCTAATCATGTACATGAAATTTTAGAGTTATGTTTTATAGCTCTTTGTAATGAAATTTTCCTTAGTACACAAAATTAAATCTTATTTTCTTAAGTGGGATTATTTTATAGTTTATATTTTTCATTCTGCCTACTTTGTACATTAGGACGCACACTTGAAAACATACAACCTCTCACTTTACATCCTTTTAATTTTCTCCTATGTTTTGTGTTGCATTGATAATAGAATGTATACGCATCAAAGGATTTATTTGAAGCTCCTAAATATATATCATATAAGAGCATTAATGAACTTACTTTCACTTTAGGGTAATAGTTTTTTCATTAATATTTTATGAGATATATTGTGATAAGTTGTGAGTAATGCCCATGAAGGGTTAAATTATATGCTCAAGTGGGTAAGGATATAAAATGTTTGCTAGTTTCCCCATTCTCCTTATTGCATTCAAATTTCTCCAATTTTTGGTAATACATGGAGATTTACTACTTCTCCTATAAACAATTTGTATTTTTTTTGTTATAAATAGACATTTGCATGGTTGATAGGTTAAATTTTATTCTTAAATCTAAAATTTAATAAAAAAAAACTTTTGAAATCATTTCCTATTTGTCAATTTTTATATAAGTTAAAAATGATACATTTATCAAATTTATAACCATGATACTAGATTAAGTTTACCAAAGAGTACAAAATAAATTGTTGTCATAGCTTGGCATATGTTGCCAATATTGTATGCACCTTAATAATTGGCTTTTGAATGGTTGAAATTGTGTATAAATGAAAAGGGGTGAAGAGAATGAGTTCTACCATACCAATGTAAAGGACATGAGAAGAAATGGTTTAGAAATGACCTGGATTGACGAAGGGGGGTGGAGCAGGCTTCGACTTCTTCTGTCAGAGGATACACGTTAAAATGAGGAAGAAAGAATGGGTCGTGTAAATTAGGGCTAATACCAGCGACATTTTTGGTATCGACTATCGCCAGAAACAATTTAACTTGAAACTAGCATACATTCCACCAATAAAGGTGTCCAACTTATGTAGAACCGATGGATTTTTCGGTGACCATGGGACTGCTAGGATTTATAGTGGCCAAGCCGTCGGTGTAAAGGCTTAACCACCAAAATTTTTGGTGGTCCAAAGCCTGCTGAAAAATCCATCAGTATTTGATGATTTTCCTATAGTGGTTGACTTCACTTTAACCTTATCTTTGATATATTTTGATGTATTTGAGTAAAATAAATAAGTAATTATAATAATCTATAATAGAACATATTTTAAAATGTCCAACTCCTTTAAGCTGATCATTTTCTAATCACTTGGGCATCAGGAAATGAGTTTCAAAGTTGAGGATAAGATCTTCAAGGTGAAATTCCATATGGTGAACTCTCTTGATGGATTTATAGTAAGTTTTATAATGAGTTTCTTTGGAGTGTTCTATAATGTTTTTCTTTAACAAGTTCTCTTGGAGAAGTTATTGTGAGTGGTTTATGCGACATTATGACTTTAGTTGATGAGTTCTATAAGAGAGGATAATATTTTCTCTACTGACTTCAAAATTGATCGACTAATATCATGTTACACAAATGCTCATGTCATTTCAAGTAATATAATGAGAAGAAAGTATAATTTAATTTATCTTATAGGTCAAATATATTTTTTAAGGAATCAAAATAAAATAAACTTTAGTACTTTAAACATTTGTCAAATTTTATATTAATTTATAATTTATGAGTAATCTAGTTATTAGGTACTTGCAATTTTAGATGACAAAATTTTAGTTGTGAATCAGAGCATAAATAGCTCCCCATCTCTGTCGAGCTAGTTGGAACCTAAGTGAAGTTAGGACTAACTATGCTAATCCCTAGCTTTACAACATGTACAAAATCTCCTTAAACATCCATAAATCCTAAAAATTCATTTCTATGTTTTAAGATTCTCTTCATGCTTCCCTATTTATTCTGCTACATCTATTTTAAGGATCTAGATCACACTAGGTTTTAAATTTTGTAGGACCAAAATATAACTAAATTAGGAGTGATGATAAATGAAATAATTATATATCATAAAATATTATAGCCCAAATGTGCTTTTCACATTATTCCATCATCACATCATAAATCCAAAAAAGTAAACTATCCATTACTTTACATGTTTAGGAGAACAATAATCATAATTACAAAATATGAATAAATAATACATAAATGAAAGTTCAAATCAGGATAATACTTGAGTTCAATATTTTCTCTCATCCATGAGTTTGCTTCCAATCCTTCTTACAATCCACAATACTAAAACGAACACATACTAAATGAAAATACAAAAGGAATTTGGGAAGAATCCCCGCAGCTTTGTCCAAAAATTGACCTTTGGAACCCATCCCAAATGTATCCTATCTTGAAATGAAAACACCTATTTATACTAGCTACGAAAAATTTGAGAAACCGATTTGTCTGGCCCATATAACTGTGACACTAAGTTGGTAGCACTATAGTGATCTAAATGAATCTTCTCTTCTCTTCAGATCATAATTGATAAATGTCACACCAACATAATGATGAGGCCATTTAACACTACAATGCTAATCTTGGTGTTGTTGCATTGGAAATTTGGTGCTACTATGCCATGCTCTCTATCATAAGCTATAATTTTTTCATTTTAGAGTGCTACATGGTAGAAGGAACAAATGATGTGGCACTATAATTTGGCATTGTGGTGCTATGGCGCTATCTTATTTATATTTATTATAAAATTCTCCCTTATGGTGTTATGGTGTAGATGTACAAATGTTATGGCTCGCTAATTCAGCAATGGGTATTCAACATTACGGTACTGAACTCCTTGTCTTGATTTTGAATTTTTACCCAGGGCATTATAGTACTAGCTAGTGTGGTGTTCTGATGCTTACTAAAATTTCTAAAATTGGCCTGCTCCTTGAGAATTTTGAACACCAAAAATAACAGCTTAAGCACATATCAGACCAAATTTTAGAATTTAAACACTATATTTTCTAACTTAACAAAACCCACAAGCTTAAACTAATACTTATTCTTAAGTAATCGAAATGTGCACCAATTTTTTTCCTCAATTTATTAGCTCCTAATGTTGCAAAATTTGATTATAGTAAATCATAGTACAAATACTTTGGTATTGAATAAACTCAATTGATAATAAATATCATATAATAAAAAATATTCTACCATTTTATGTTTGTTAATATCCCAACTAAATTTAATTCCTAAGTGTAAGTTTGATTAAAAACTATTTTCACTAGTTCTTAATTAATTAAGGCCTAAAAAATTTTCAAACAACTTGTCATAACTTTTGTTTTTAAAAAAACATATAATTACAACTCTTTACTACTTAAGATTTAAGGTAGAGGTCAATTTCTATTAAAAAAAGGAATCAACTATCTTGAAAATCCAGACTCAGTACACTTAAAACATTATATGTTTTTCTTAAAAGTTGTAAGTCTAGGTAGTAAGACCCTATCAATATGGAATTAGATTCCTATAATCTCTTTAGAGTGAGAGATCGTTATGGGGTCTACACTATCTCTAGAAGATGCTGCATCATTTTAATTAATAGATTTATCACAATAGGACCCCTTTAAAAGTTAAATTTTGATAGTATGACTATCTGATATAGTCTTAGATTAATTCCCCTCTCTCATTACTAGTGGCCTAGTAGTTAAGAGAGTCCTACACCGAGTGGTTTCTACACCTCCTCCTCTATAGATGATGTAGTGGGTCACATGTAGTAACATGACCTCACATCTTCTAGTAGAGCGGATGTGTCATATCCTTTAACTGGGGGACTATGGCTTATTGTAAGTGATTACTCAGTTCTAGCTTGATTGATCCTTTTCTATGTTATAGTCAAAAGAGCATGGCAGAGATCATGCTACTCTTCTCAAAGCCTCCCTCCTTTGGGCAACAGTAGGAGGGTGGAAATGGTTTCCACTAAGGAGGGGGTACATATAAGGAGCAATGAATTTTCAACTTGCCTCAAATTTGATTTGTTTTAGGCTTCTGACTCACCAATCTTTCTAGCCTTAACGACCTTCTTTCTAACTCTTCAAAGGTAGTTCTTCTTCTGGTTCTTGCTAGCAAAGGTGGTGCTAGAACTTGACCCGATCGCAGACATAGATGACCTCTCATCCATTATCACTGGTTTCTATTTCTTATCCCTTAGAGTAGAGGGTACAATGGGTAAGGGGGTGACAATAGCCTCCATTTTGGAGATGGGGGAGTCAGCTCCCAACCCTAAAGTAATTTCTACTAAGGGGGAATCCTTTCATGTCCCTATAGATAGACCTATGTTTTCTTCTCCATTAATTGATAGTTTCAAGTTTTAAAACTCCACTCTAAATTGAATTAAACTATCATAAATAATTTCTTCTGTAGTCAAGTTCTTATCCAGGGAGAAGATAAGTTTCCAAGCTATTTGAGTATTTTTTATTTTTTGAAATTTAAAAGAAAATGACTGAATTAGTTGATCTTGAAATTGAATTTGAATTTTAAACTTAACTGATTTTATTCAAAATTTTATAACTCAATCATATTAATTTTACACTCAATACAGTGGTTCATAAAATTGATGAGGAGAACTTAAGAATTAAATTTGACTCTTTCGCTTTATTAACTTAGCACAATAGCAGTACCTGTAGTAATTTAATATTTATGATTTTGCCCCCTTTTATTTTAAATTCCCTATATGAGCATGAACACATGCATAAGATTGAGTCAGCATTTAAATGGCCCTTTTCCTAAGGGTAAATCTAATGCACAACCAATCACATCATAGAGTGCAAAAATTTATAAATAATTACATTAATCATCTAATTCGAACAACCAACTACAGTGAAACCTAAAAAAACCCAGCACACAGCAGATAAGTAAATACTAGCCCAGCCTAGATCTAGAAGTGGTGCTCAATCAAATTATCTAAAGTGTGTAAGATAGGATGTACGGTTTGAATATGTCCTATATCGGGTAATTGATTAAGGTTGTCTAATGTTTAGATTTGTTAAATGTTAAAGGGTAAATTTATTTAAGATGTATTTTTAAGGTTAATTAATTATATAAGTTTAATTAGTTATAATTTAAAGGATTAATATAATTTAATTAATTAGATTGGCTACTGATTTTAAGGATTAGATTAATTTAAATTTTTCATCAATCAGTTCATGGCGTTGTGCCACCAGGCTCGAGGAACCAGGCCTCCTTAAGACATGTAGCCCCACAGCCTAGAGTAGTCCATCCTAAAAACCTTATTTATGTAGTTAGATTAAATATTTTAATTTGATTAAAAAATTAATAATAATTTAATTTAAAGTTTTACACTCTATTGAAGTCATTCGTGGCGTTGTGCCACCAGGCTCGAGGAACCAAGTCTCCTTAGGACATATAGCCCCGTAGCCCAGAGTAGTCCATCCTAAATTTCATCTTTTGAGTGGTTGTTATATATTAAAGGGTTGTTTGATTTGGTCATATGGGGTGATTTGACCCATTTAACCCTTAAGGGGTTATTGGGTCAACCTAGGTTGACTTGGTCAACCAGGTTGAACCAATAGTTAGGAATGGGCTTAACAAATTTAAAATGATGTTTTAAGTTTATTGGAAGTGGTCCCAAGGTCTTGAAAGGTTATTTGGGCCAAAATGACCTATTTGATCCTTAAAGGGCATCAGGGTCAACCCTAATTAACTTGGTCAATTAGGTAGTCAATCAGGTAGACCAAGGGCATGAGATCGGGTCCCATAGGTTTGTTTTAACATTTCAAGTTTAATGGAAGTGGTTCCATCCAAAGATAGGGTCATTTGATTCAAAATAACTATTCACACCCCTAAGGGGTATTTTGGTCATTTTAGGCTGACCTAGTCAACCACGCTTGATTAGGGTCTGGGTTTGAGTCCTATGTACTCCTAATGATGATTAGGATGCATTGAAAGAGTTTCTAGGATTTTATTTGAAAAGGCTATGTTGGAGTTTAAAGAAAACTTCAAAATTGCCCTTAACAGGCATTTTGGTCATTTTGACCCCTAGTCAACTGGGTGTTACGAATTAGTTTTCAAGACTATATTTTTATATATCATGTGAGTTTTTGATGATACCAAAATATTATTATGTTGATTATTATTTCTTTTAACTTTTATTAGAAATATTATTTGTGTTATTTGTGTGTACTAATGCTTTCAGGAAAATCATACTCCTGACTGCTAAAGACTTCAAGACAAATTAGATTAGGGTTTATTATAATTGAAGTATGTACTTTTTATTTTTCTCGAGTCTAAGAGAGTATGATTCTAATTGGGTAACTGTGCACACACAGATTGGGGGAGTGAGACAAAACTTGAATTTTTAAAATTAATCGTACTGTATGATTCTTGGATCATATGGGATGATTTGTCCTGAGTGTTCCACCATAATGGAGTTGATTGAATCACGACTGAAAAATTTTCAAAATATAGTTCGGACTATATAAAATGGGTTCGTCCTGAACGCTAATAAGAGTACGAAATTAGGTTCGTACCAGGTCATCCCGTACGATCTCATTAATTTTTGAACATATCATATTATACGATTTGGTTTCATCCTGGATGCTGATTAGTGTATGAAATATGGTACAACATGATTGTACAGACAATGGGTTTAATTTTGAATTGATCATACTATATGATATTGGTTCATACAGATGCTGCTCAGAGTACAAAATTATGTTTGTACATCATCGTACATCACTTTTTAAACTATTCGTACATATGAAGTATAATTGTACTATATGATTCAAGTACATTCAGCTTGAAATTTTCAATTTTCTAGATGGTTTTTCTTATCCTTCATATTTAAAAGCCTAAAAAATTGACACTTAGTAATCTCTCTGACCTTACTTTGAATTTCTCTTGAGTGTGCCTTAGGAGTGTGTTTGGGAGAGTGTTTTGAGAGTCAAAAGTGAGAGATCTTGTGACAGGGAATTGTGAGGGGATTCATAATGGTGCTCAATAGTGAGGATCTCTTTCTTGTTTTTCATAGTTCTTCCCTACTTCCTTAAAGGCTATTAAGAGAAGATTTTTAAAAGAGATCCGGTACTCTGCCATCACCATGAGGCTAAGAAAGGAAGATGGTACTCTATTGATACCAGGAGGGTGTGAAAGGATGTTGGTACTCTGCCATGACTAGGAGGGTGAGAAAGGATGGAGGGTTCTCTGCCTTCATTAAGAGGGAGAAAAGGGATAACAGTTCTTTGCAGCATTGGGTTGATAGAAGAGTGGTTTTTGTAAGGGATTCTCCGCCTTACTGTGGGGGCTATGAAAGTTTGTTAAGAATGTTAAGCCCATATGAACTAGCCCGAGGCTATCCAAGAGGGGGGGGGAGGTAAATTAGTAATTTTAAAAGATTATGAGCAAAAAAGATTTAAAAAATCTTTTTGAATGTTTTAAAGCATTTACAGTTTTGCGAAGTAGTGCAGATGCTCAACAATAATAAAATAACAATCACAATCATACGATCATCAATAGAAAAATAAATGCAGAAAATAATCAGAAAGAACACACCAGATTTTATAGTGGTTCGGTCAACTTGACCTACTTCCACTCCCCGGAGCCTCCATTTCGGGTATTGCACTAACACAAAGTGACTCTCCTTCTGCTCCCACAACAAGGCGAAGAAGCATGTATAAAAACTCCTTTCCACCAACCCGGTGAGGTAGAGAACCCGAACTCCTTTCGCTTCCTGTTGAAGCAGGCAGAGAACCTTACCTCCTTTTGCTTTCTCCTGAACTAGGAAGAGAACCTTGATCTTCTTGTCGATGATCCTTCCATGGAGACACTAAGGACAAGAGACGACTGCAGGAGAAGATGACTTAGATCCTTGCTTGGAGCAACCTTCATGAACACCTCACAAACACCCCCTTACAAGATCTTCTCTCTTTCCGAAGCTCTCCTTCTCCGTCTCAAAGCTCTCTCTCAGGTAAGGAAAGTGGCAAAAGATCTTCACCATAGAAGACAAGAGATCTTAAATATAAAGGCTTAAAAATACCCTAATTTTCAACTTGCCATTGAAGATCATCTATGACGGTCGGTAGATTATCCTGTAGGATTAGTACAAAATCATGCATATTAACTTGGATGATTAGAAGACAAAATTATTTAGACCGTATGGGATGATTAGTGTAAATCAAGAATATCATCTAGAGGACGGCCCGGGACGTACAGGGAAACTTGTGCTGGACGTTTCAAAATGACTTGATCATCCCGGATGATATTTCTATCGTCCGATACAATTAGTTAAAAAATGACAATATTATCCTGAACACCACCTAGGACGTACTGGGCAACTTATGCTGGATGGTTTCAAAATGACTTGATCATCCCAGATGATATTTCTATCATCCGATACGATTAGTTCAAAAATGCCAATATCATCCTGAACACCACCGGGACGTATAGGTGAAATGCACTAAATGATCAGGATTTTAATTGATCGTCCAGGATGATCTTGCGATCGTCCAAGATGATGTGATCGAATCAACTGAGCCTTAATTACTTTCCTTAATCACCAGGCTAATTTAAGCATGATTGTTAGGGATCATCCAGGATGATACACATATCATCCGGGATGATTAATAAAAATAAAAACTTGCCTAACTTAGTCTAGTGGGTGAGACTTTCTGATTTGAGCATATCATCCTGTACGATGGGTGTATCATCTTGGACGATTGACTTAATCAGACCGACTTAACATGGTCACCCTATTTAGGGTTTCTATTTTTACTTGATCATCCAGGACAATATTAATATCATCCAGGATGATTCGAACAAAATTTGAATAGAAACTCTAACTCACTCAAATTCTCCCCCTAAGTGTGCGTGTGCAAGGTTACTTAGCTCAGGGATCAGTAACATTGCACTTGACTCAATAAATATGAAAAAAGTATATTAAACCTGAACTATAAAATTGATTGACTCAATCTTGAGCTGGCTTGAATTTGCAATTGATCCTGTGAACCTGAAAGGTTAGACACTTAAATGGACATGAAAGTGTTTTCTAACATCAAAATTACAGTCCTTAAATCTAGATTTGTAATAATCTTCCGCTTTTTGATGAAGGCAAACATTTGTTAGTAATTTCAAATTCAGTAAATAAAAATTCAAAACACTGAATTTTAAGAGAGTACAATGACTAGAAACACAAACAACTACTCCCCCTTTTGACATCACAAAAAGGGGAAAACATCACAAAGACACATAAAGCAAAAAGTACACAACCAATAAATGAAAAGCAACAAAAGCAAAACAAAGATGAAGAAAAATAAGAAAATACAAGAAAACATCAATAAAACATAGTTATTTTTAAATCGACCAGCTCCAATAAATCAAAATTTTCTTTGAGTTTCAATTCAAAAGCCAAAAAGCAAAAAATCGATGATGTTGAAATCTAGAAAAAGTTAGAAAATCAACTTTCATAACTCCTACCTCGGACACCTTACAGGTTAAAATTCCTTTCAAACAAAAGTCTAATTCAGAAGAAAAAAAATTAGATTTTAAATGAGATCCATTCAAGCCTCGTTTCAAAAAAATATCTGATAAAATAGTATTACAAAGTAAAGAATTAGAAATCATGATTTTTAATCTCAAGTTCTTGAAAATATTAAGTGGCGCATGGATTCTTCTAAGACATTTATAGATCTGAATGGGAAGAAAGCTTATTTCTTTGTGGGCTCATTTTATGCCTCATTTCTAATTTGTTTGGCGCACTTTGCGCATCTTTTGATTTTTTGATACACTTTGTGTTTCTTTCTAATTTGGCGATATTATGCATCTTTTTAGCTTTGGGCTCATTTTGTGCCTCTTTTTTTTTATTTTACAAGCTTGTTTCCTTTCATAACCGTTAAAGGATCTTAGTTGTAAAATTATCTTCCAGACATAAGAGAAGATAAAACTCACTCTCTACAATAAGGAGTAGTTCACAGAACAAACACTATACTTCATATGATAAGTGTAATCATCTGATTAAGAAAAGCATAACAAGGATTCAAAGTTTTGAAAACACTATTCATAGGAAGTAGATTACTGTAGGAAGATAAAATAGATCTCTATTTCAAAAACCAACTTTTTAATTTTGAATAAGATTTTTATCCAAAAGAAACAATACACCACTAAAGGAGTTAAAGGAAGAGAAACAATCATCAATGTTTCTTCTCTTTAACAGATTCAGAGGAGTCAATCACTGCTTACAAGCTTCCAAACAAAAATAATAAGGCAAAACTCTTAGTCAGAAATCTAGTTTATCAACAGTAGTGAGCAGTGATCTAATTCTAAAGAAACTAAATAGTAAATAAATAAATCAAGAGGAAACATGTAAAAAGAAGGAACCAAATCCGATAAGCAAATTAAACAAATAAAAAAATAGCAAGAAAATAAACAATCTAAAAAGAAAGAGACAATCAAATCAAACAAAAAACTAACAAAAATAAAATGAAAAATAGGAAATTCAGAAATCAGCAGTCATCAGATTCATGCATTTAGGTCAATCACACCCAATCAGGTTCTCAAAATGCTGAATGAGTTAAAGGCTAGTGGGTTAGTAAAGATGTCAGCCTGTTAGTTTTCAGTTGCTACATGATGTAGCTTAATGTCCCCTTTTATAACATGATCCCTAATGAAGTGAAGCCTTATGTCAATGTATTTGGTTCTTGAATGTTGGATAGAATTCTTAGAGATACAGATGGTACTAGTGTTATCACATAGAACTAAGATTGTGCCAACAGGTAATCTTAGATCCAGAACTTGTTGCTTCGACCAAAGGACTTGGGCCACACTACTTTCTAAGATAATGTACTCAACTTCAGTAGTGAAAAGTGCTACAGAATTTTGTTTTCTACTGGTCCAGGAGACTAAAGACTATCCTATGAATTGGCATGTTCCTGAAGTACTCTTTCTATCAACCCTACACCCTACAAAATCAGAATTAGAATATCCAATAATCTCAAAAGAAGTGCTCTACCTAGGATACCAGATTCCTAAGGTTGGGGTCCCTAAGAGATATCTGAGGATTCTCTTAACGACAGTCAGGTGGGATTCCTTAGGATCAACTTGAAACCTAGCACAAAGACAAACACTAAACATGATATCAGGTCGGCTAGCAGTCAAGTAAAGTACTGATCCTATTATTCCTCTAAACTTCTTCTTATTAATAGATTTTCTATTTGATCCTTGTCTAACTGGACATTAGAACTCATGGGAGTGTTTATTATCTTGGCTTTATCCATTTCATATTTCTTCAAGATGTCTTTAATATACTTTGATTGATTGGTAAAAGTTCCATCATTCATTTGCCATATACTAAATATCAAAAAGTAGGATAATTCTTCCATCATACTCATCTTAAACTCCTTACCATTATTTTAGAAAAATCATCACATAAGTTTTTATAAGAAGATCCAAAAAGTATATCATCAATATAGATCTGTATAATGAGTAAATCATCTACTACTTTCCTCATAAAAAGGGTGGTGTCTACGCTCCCCTTAAGAAACTCTCTTTCTAATAGGAATGTGCTAAGCCTTTCATACCAAGCTTTGGGTGCCTGTTTCAATTTATATAAGGCCCTTTTTAATTTGTTAATAGGATTAGTATATAAGGAACTCTCAAAACCTGGGGGTTTCTCTACAAAGATATCTTCCTTTATTATCCCATTTAAAAAAGCACTCTTGACATCCATTTGAAAAAGCTTAAATCCCTTATAACATGCAAAGGCTAGTAGCACCCTAATGGCTTATAATCTAGCTACAGGGTTAAAGGTCACCTCAAAATCAATCCCTTCTATTTGGTTGTATCCTTAGCCACCAATCTTGTCTTATTCCTAACAACCACACCAGAATCATTCATTTAATTCTTAAAGACCCACTTGGTTCCAACTACACTTTGATCCTTAGGTCTTTCTACTAACTCCTAAATATTATTTCTCACAAAATGATTAACTTCCTCTTACATAGTTAAGATCTAAAATTCATCAGAAAGGGCTTGATTGATATTGGTGGGTTCAGTCATTGAGATAAAGGAAGAATGGTTTACTTCCTTCCTAAGTCCATGCCTAGTTCTAACACCTTCAGAAGGGTCTCCTAAGATTAGTTCTTTAGGATGACTCGAAGAATATCTTCAATCTCTAGGCAAATTATTTTCAGGTTCTATCCTTTCGTCAAGATTTATAATTTCAACTCCTTGGGTAATTTATCCTACCTCTTCTTCTTCCTCATCTCTAGACTCCTTAGGATCAAATTTATCAAACATCATATGAGTAGTCTCCTCCACCATCAATGTTCTCTTCTTAAACACCCTAAAGGATTTCCCCACACTTGAATATCCTAAGAACACTCTTTCATCAGATTTTGAGTCAAATTTTTTTAAGGATGATTTACCATTGTTAAGAATAAATACCTTACAGCCCAACACATGAAGGTGGGATAGGTTTGGAGTTCTACCCTTAATGATCTCATAGGGTGTCTTATTTAGATTGGATATAACATTTACCCTATTCAACACATAACAAGCTGTGTACACTACTTCTGCCCAAAAGTAGTTTGGAAGTGAATACTCAGCAAGCATGGCTCTAGTGGCTTCCACTAAGGTCCTATTCTTTCTTTCAGCTACCCCGTTCTGCTGAGGGGTTCTAGGAGCTAAAAAGTTATGGCAAATCCCTTGCTCCTCATAAAAAGTTCCAAATCTCACATTGTCAAACTCTCCACCATGATCACTATGAATGGTCAAGATATCACAACCTATCTCCTTCTAAATCCAAGTGGAGAAGGTTTTAAATTCATCAAAAGACTCAGATTTGTGTGACAAAAATTTAATCCAAGTGAACCTCGAGTAATCATCGACAATCACAAATCCATAGACATTTCCCCCTAAGCTGGTAGTGCTAATGGGTCCAAATAAATCCATGTGAAGGACTTCTAAAGGTCTAGAGGTGTTGATGTCCTTAATGGAGTAGAAAGTGGATTGGACTTGTCTCCCTAGTTGGCAGGCATCACACAGGTGGTCCTTAGTGAACTTAAGCTTTGGAACACCTCTAACTAAGTCATTTTGGGTAACTCTTCGAAGGGATTTTATACTGGCATGACATAACCTCTTGTGCCACAACTAAGACTCATTAGCAGTAGTTTTTAAGAAAAATGAAGCAGCACATTCAATATTATTTAAATCAAACATGTAGACATTGTTGATCCTCTTGCCCTACTAAAGAGTGTTGTTCTTTAATCTTATAATACAAGTGTTTACCATGAACTTGATGTTGAATCCTTTTCTCATAAAGCTGACTTATACTGAGCAAGTTGTGCTTCAATCCATCTACAAGTAAAACATTTTCAATCAAAAGGTTCTTGGAGTTTCTGATTATACTTGCACCCACTGCTTTCCGGGTTGTGTTGTCTCTAAGAGTGACCTTGCCTCTAGCCCTGGCCTCCAGCAAAATGAATTGATTTGCATCTCTAGTCATATGTCTAGAATATCTGCTGTCCAGGTACCACATGATCTCATGAGGCCTTGTGTTAGAGTACACCTATAAAAACATCAAATGTCAGATTTAGGAACCTAAACATATTTGGGTTCCTTCTTATGAAAAGAAGAATGTAATGCATGTGTGCTATGCTATGAATCATGCAATTTGGGCCTCCACACCCAATGTGTACTATAATAAATAGTACAGGTGTGGGATATGTGTCCTAGCATGCCACATAAAAAACATCTAACACTAAGAAAATGATTAAATAATCTATGTGGGTGATAATGCCTCTTCCAAGGTTTGAATGATGCATGTTTTGATGATTTTGAATGAACTTCCTAAAGTGATGGAGGTTTATAAAATTGTGCAAATGTAGGAGGTATTTTATTTTTCTCAAATGTATTGATTTTTATACTTAGAAATTCATTTTCTTTTTTGAGACTTACAATTTCAAATTTTAAATAGTGCTCACTACTATTTATGTTACATGCCATGGTGTCTAGTTTTTTAAAAGCTCTTTCTAAATCAACATGCGATATTTTCAATGAATCATTCTCAACAATTAATTCAAAATACTTTTTATTTAACTCATCAAATTCATTAAGTAATGACATGTGATTGCTATCAAGTGTAGAATGATCCTTTATCAAAACTTCATGCTCTTTTTCCAAGTTTAAGAATTCCAATTTCAGGCTAGTATGCATTTTCTTAAGTTTCCTATATGATGAATGAATTTTCTCAAAAACATCAAGTAATTGATCATAGATTAGTTCACATACCTCTTCTTGATCAGACTGACCATGATGTTCATCTGTCATTAAATGCAAGTTTGAAGTCTCCTCCTTAGCTTCAGTATCAGAGGTGTCAGATATAGAGTCCACCCAGAAAGCCTTTTGGATATTCTTCTTGTCCTTACTGAACTTGGGTTTTTACTCACCCTTCTCCTTGCTTGGGTGAGCCTTAAGTGTAGGACAATCAGCCTTTATATGTCCAGGCTTCCTGCATTCAAAACAAACTGTATTAGAAGAACCTTTAAAATTTTTGCTACTCATACCTTTGTTCAACTTCTAAAAGTTCTTGTGTTTCTTCCTTAGAAATCTTTTGAATTACCTAGTGATTAAGGTAATATCATCTCTATCATACTCGAAAGTATCAGTATCTATATCGTTGGCCTTCAGCGCTACAATTTTTTCTTTCTTCTTCTCACCTACATCAAGATGTCTTTGGTTCACTCCTTGCTCGTAAGTAATTAGTGATCCAAGTAAGTTATCAATAAGATAATTGTTCAGATCTTTCAATTCGGTGATAGCAGCTATCTTGGCCTCATAGGAAGAGGGCAAACATCTCAAGATTTTGTTAACTTTTTCATAGTTGGTGAGTTCTCTTCCTAAGGCATGTAGGGAGGTGACGATCTGAGTGAACCTAGTATAAATTTTAGATATTGACTCACTAGGTTTCATGCAAAAGAGTTCATAGTTATGATGCAAGATGTTCAACCTAGATTATTTAACTTCAGAAGTGCCTTCATAAGTAATGCATTATCTATCCCAGATTTCTTTACCATTAGTGCAAGTAGAGACACGCATGTAATATTCAGATTTTAGTGCACAGAAAAAATAGTTTAAATATTTTGTATTCAATTGTGCTAAATCACGATCATCAAAAGTCAATTCGGCAAAAGGAAGTTCTGTTTTAATACCAATAACAATTCTATGAGGTGCATCATAACCATCTTTAACAAGAATCCACATGCGATAATCTATAGATTATAAAAAGATGGATATATGAGTTTTCCAAAAATCAAAAGGTATATTATAAAACAAAGGTGGACGAGTAATAGAATAACCTTCAGCAGTATTTCTATTACCAAAGTTAGCCATAAATCAAATTCAAAAGTTTTTCAAAACTAGATTTTATGAATCCCTCTCTAATACCACATGAAAGTTCGTTGGGGATGTTAAGCCTTTATGAACTAGCCCGAGGCTAACCAAGAGGGGGGCGAATTGGTAATTTTAAAAGTTCATGAGCAAAAATGATTTAGAAAATCTTTTTGAATGTTTTAAAGCTTTTACAGTTTCGTGATGATGTACAGATGTTCAACAAAAATAAAATAACAATCACAATCACATGATCATCAATGGAAAACTAAATGCAGAAAATAATCAAAAAGAACACACCAGATTTTATAGTGGTTCGATCAAATTGATCTACGTCCATTCCCCAGAGCGTCCCCTCTGGGTATTGCACTAACACTAAGAGACTCTGCTTCTGCTCCCACAGTAAGACGGAGAAGCCTATACAAAAACTCCTTTCCACCAACCCAATAAGGTAGAGAACCTGAACTCCTTTCACTTCCTTCTGAAGCAGGCAGAGAACCTTACCTCCTTTTGCTTCCTCCTGAAGCAGGTAGAGAACCTTGATCTTCTTACCGGCAATCCTTCCACGGTGACACTAAGGATAATAGAAGATGACTGGAGAAGATGACTCACATCCTTGCTTGGAGCAACCTTTATGAACACCTCACAAGATCTTCTCTCTCTCCCAAGCTCTCCCTCTCCCTCTCCCTCTCAAAGCCCTCTCTCAAGGAAAGTTACTAAAGATCTTCACGATAGAAGACAAGAGATCTTAAATACAAAGGCTTAAAAAATGCCCTAATTTTCAACTTTTCGTTAAAGATCATCCAGGACGATCGGTAGATCATCCTGTACGATTAGTACAAAATCACAAATATCATCCTAGATGATCTGGTTCCTCTAGATGATTAGAAGACAAAATTGTTTAGATCATCCAGGATAATTCTACGATCATTCAGGATGATTAGTGTAAATCAAGAATATCATCCAGAGGACCACCCCAGACATATAGGGCAAGTTTACTGGATAATTTCAAAATGACTTGATCGTCCCGGATGATATTTCTATCATTCGATACGATTAGTTCAAAAATGCCAATATCGTCCTGAACACTGCTCGGGATGAACAGGATAACTTATGCTGGATAGTTTCAAAATGACTTGATCATCCTAGATGATATTTCTATCATCCAATACGAGTAGTTCAAAAATGCCAATATCATCCTGAACACCGCCCGGGACTTACAAATGAAGTGCACTAGATGATCAGGATTTTTAATTGATCATCCAAGATGATCTTGTAATCGTCCAAGATGATGTGATCAAATCAATGGAGCCTTAATTACTTTCCTTAATCACCAGGCTAATTTAGGCTTGATTATTAGGGATCGTCTATAATGATACACATATCATCTGGGATAATTAGTAAAAATAAAAACTTGCCTAACCTAGTCTATCGGCTGAGACTTTTTGATTTGAGCATATCATCCTGTATGATGGGTGTATCATCCAGGACGATTATCTTAATCAGACCGACTTAACATGGTCGCCCTATTTAGGGTTTATATTTTCAATGGATCATCTAGGATAATATTAATCTCTTCCAGGATGATTTGAATAAAATTTGAACAGAAACTCTGACTCACTCAACTTCTCCCCCTGAGTGTGTGTGTGCAAGGTTGCTTAGCACAGGGATCTGTTATATTACACCGGACTCAATAAATATGAAAAACTTATATTGAACCTGAAATACAAAATAGACTGACGCGATCTTGAGCTGGCTTGAATTTGTAATTGATCCTGTGAACATGAAAGATTAGAAACATAAACAGACATAAAAGTGTTTGCTATCATCAAAATCATAGTCCTCAAATCTAGATTCGTAAAAATCTCCCCCTTTTTTATGATGGAAAATATTTATTAGTAATTTCAAATTTAGTAAATAAAATTTCAAAACACTAAATTTCAAGAGCGTACAATGACCAAAAACACAAACAACTACTCCCCCTTTTGACATCGCAAAAAGGAGAAAACATCACAAAGATACATAAAGCAAATAGTATACAACCAACAAATGAAAAGAAACAAAAGCAAAACAAAGATGAAGAAAAATAAGAAAATACAAGAAAACATCAACAAAACACAGTTTTTTTTAAATTAATTAGCTCCAGTAAATCAGAAATTTTCCTTGAGTTTCAATTCAAAAGCCAAAAAGCAGAAAATTGATGATGCTGAAATCCAAACAATGTTAGAAGATTAACTTTCATAACTCCTACCTCGGACACCATACAGATTCAAATTCCTTTCAAACAAATATCTAATTTAGAAGAAAAGAATTTAGATTCGAAAAAAGATCCTTTCAAGCCTCATTCCAGAAAAATATCTGATAAAATAATATTGTAAAGTAAAGAATCAAAAATCATGATTTCAATCTCAAGTTCTTGAAAATATTAAGTGGCACATGGATTCTTCTAAGACTTTTGCAGATCTGAAAGGAAAGAAAGCTTATTTCTTTGTGGGCCAATTTTGTGCCTCTTTATCAATTTGTTTGGCGCACTTTGCGCATCTTTTGATTTTTTGATACACTTTGTGTATCTTTCCAATTTAGCGACATTGCGCATCTTTTTCAGCTTTAGGCTCATTTTGTGCCTCTTTTTATTTCTTTTACAAGCTTGCTTTCTTTCATAATTGTTAAAAAATTTTAGTTTTTGAAATTATCTTCCAGACATAAGAGAAGATAAAACACACTCTCTACAATAAGGAGAAATTCACATAACAAAAACCATACTTCATATGATAAGTGCATTCAAATGATTAAGAAAAACATAATAATGATTCAAATCTTTAAAAATACTATTCATATGAAGTAGTTTGCTGTAGATAGATAAAATAGATCTCTATATCAAAAACCAACTTTTTAATTTTAAAGAAGATTTTTATCCAAAAATAATAATACACTACTAAAGGAGTTAGAGGAAGAGAAATAATCATTAATATTTCTTCCCTTTAATAGATTCAGAAGAGTCAATCATTGCTTGCAAGCTTCTAAACAAAAATAACAAGGCAAAACTCTCAGTTAGAAATCTAGTTTATTAGCAGTAGTGAGCAGTGATTTGATTCTGAATAAACTAAATAGTAAATAAATAAAATCAAGAGGAAACATGTAAAAAGAAGGAACCAAATCCGATAAGTAAATTAAAAAAAAGGAAAATAAACAATCTAAAAAGAAAGAGATAATTAAATCAAATGAAAAACTAACAAAAGCAAAATGAAAAATAAAAAAATTCAAGAATCAGCAGTCATCTGATTCATGCATTTATATCAATCACACCCAATCTGGTCCTCAAAATGTTGAATGAGTCAAATGCTAGTGGTTTAGTAAAGATGTTAGCTACTTAGTTTTCAGTTGCTATATGATGTAGCTCAATGTCCCCTTTTGTAACATGATCCATAATGAAGTGATGCCTTATGTCAATGTGTTTGGTTCTTGAATGTTGGATAGGATTCTTAGAGATGTAGATGGCACTAGTGTTATCACATAGAACTGAAATTATACCAACAGACAATCCTAGATCAAGAACTTGTTGTTTCAACCAAAGGACTTGGGCCACACAACTTTCTAAGGTAATGTACTCAGCTTCAACAGCGGAAAGTGCTACTGAATTTTATTTTCTACTAGACCAGAAGACTAAAGACTGTCCTATAAATTGACATGTTCCTGAAGTACTCTTTCTATCCGCCCTACACCCTACAAAATCAGAATCAGAATATCCTATAATTTCAAAAGAAGTGTTGTACCTAGTATACCAGATTCCTAAGGTTGGGGTCCCTAAGAGATATCTGAGGATTCTCTTAACTGCAGTTAGGTGGGATTCCTTAGGATCCGCTTGAAACCTAGCATAAAGACAAACACTAAACATGATATTAGGTCGGCAAGCAGTCAAGTAAAGCAATGATTTAATTATTCCTATAAACTTCTTCTAATCAATAGATTTTCTATTTGAATCCTTATCTAACTGGACACTAGAACTCATGGGTTTATTGGCTTGACTTTATCCATTTCATATTTCTTTAAGATGTACTTTTTATACTTTGATTGATTGATTAAAGTTCCATCACCCATTTGCCTTATGCTAAATCCCAAAAATTAGGATTATTCTCCCATCATACTTATCTCAAACTCCTTACTCATTATTTTAGAAAAATCATCACATAAGTTTTTATCAGTCGATCCAAAAAGTATATCATCAACATAGATCTGGATAATGAGTAAATCATGTCCTACTTTTCTCTGAAAAAGGGTGGTGTCTACGCTCCCCTTAAAAAACTCTCTTTCTAATAGGATTATGCTAAGTCTCTCATACCAAGC
This sequence comes from Dendrobium chrysotoxum, assembly GCA_019925795.1. Classification (NCBI taxonomy): domain Eukaryota; kingdom Viridiplantae; phylum Streptophyta; class Magnoliopsida; order Asparagales; family Orchidaceae; genus Dendrobium; species Dendrobium chrysotoxum. The sequence goes on from CM034314.1 coordinate 32,717,740, forward strand.
TCTGAGTGCCTATTTCAATCTATATAAGGCCTTTTTAATTTGTAAATAGGATTAGGATATTGGGAACTCTCAAAACCTAGGGGTTGCTCTACAAAGACATCATCCTTTACTACCCCATTTAAAAAGGCACTCTTGATATCCATTTGAAAAAGCTTAAATCCCTTATAATAGGTAAAGTCTAGTAGCACCCTAATGGCTTCCAATCTAGCTATAGGGGTAAAGGTCTCCTCAAAATCATTCCCTTCTATTTGGTTGTACCCCTTAGTCACCAATCTTGCCTTATTCCTAACCACCACACCAGAATCATTCATTTTATTCTTAAAGACCCAGTCGGTTCCTACTACACTTTGATCCTTAGGTCTTTCTACTAACTCCCAAACATCATTTCGCACAAATTGATTAAGTTCCTCTTACATAGCTAAGATCCAAAATTCATCAGAAAGGGCTTGATTGATCTTGGTGGGTTCAATCATTGAGATAAAGGCAGAATGGTTTAATTCCTTCCTAAGTCCATGCCTAGTTCTAACACCTTCAAAAGGGTCTCCTAAGATCAGTTCTTTAGGATGACTCGAAGAATATCTCCAATCTCTAAGAAAATTATTTTCAGGTTCTACCCTTTCGTCCATATTTACATTTTCAACTCCTTAGGTAATCTCCCTACCTCTTCTTCCTCCTCAACTCTAGACTCCTTAGGATCAGATTCATTAAACACCACATGAGTAGTCTCCTCCACCATCAATGTCCTCTTATTAAACACCATAAAGGATTTCCCCATAATTGAATATCCTAAGAACACTCTTTCATCAGATTTTGGGACAAATTTTCCTAAGGATGATTTCCCATTATTAAGAATGAATACCTTATAGCCAAAGACATGAAGGTGGGATAGGTTTGGTGTTCTACCCTTAATAATCTCATAGGATGTCTTATTCAGATTGGATCTAATATTTATGCTATTCAACACATAACAAGCTGTGTTCACCGCTTCTACCCAAAAGTAGTTTGGAGGTGAATACTCAGTAAGCATGGCTCTAGCGGCTTCCACTAAGGTCCTGTTCTTTCTTGTAGCTACCCCGTTCGGTTGAGGGGTCCTACGAGCTAAAAAGTTATGGCTAATCCCTTACTCATCATAAAAAGTTCTAAACCTCACATTTTCAAACTCTCCATCATAATCACTATGAATGGTCAAGATATCATAACCTAACTTCCTCTGAATCCAAGTGGAGAAGGTTTTAAATTCATCAAATGACTCAGATTTGTGTAACAAAAATTTAATCCAAGTGAACCTCGAGTAATCATCGACAATCATAAATCCATAGACTTTTCTCCATAAGCTGGCAGTGCTAATGGGTCCAAATAAATCCATGTTAAGGACTTTTAAAGGTTTAGAATTGCTGATGTCCTTAATGGAGTAGAAAGTTGATTGGACTTATTTCCCTAGTTGACAGGCATAACATAGGTGGTCCTTAGTGAACTTAAGCTTGGGGATACCTCTAACTAAGTCCTTTTGGGTAACTCTTCTAAGGGATTTCATACTGGCATGACATAACCTCCTGTGCCACAACTAAAACTCATCAGTAGTAGTTTTTAAGCAAAATGAAGTAGCACATTTAATATTATTTAAATAAAGCATGTAAACGTTATTGATCCTCTCGCCCTGCTAAACAGTATTGTTATTTAAGCTTATAATATAAGTGTTTGCCATGAACAAGATGTTAAATCCTTTGTCACAAAGCTGACTGATGCTGAGCAAGTTATGCTTCAATCCATCTACAAGCAAAATATTTTCAATCAAAAGGTTCTTGGAGTTTTCGATTATACCTATGCCCACCACTTTCCTGGTGGTGTTGTCTCTAAGAGTGACCTTGCCTCCAGCCTTGGCCTCCAGTAAAATGAATTGATTTGCATCTCCCGTCATATGTCTAGAACATCTGCTATCTAGGTACCACATAATATCACGAGGCCTTGTGTGAGATAACACCTATAAAATCATCCAATGTTAGATTTAGGAACCCAAAATGGTTTGGGTTCCTTCTTATGAAAATAAGAATGCAATGCATGTGTGCTATACTATGAATCATATAATTTGGGCCTCCACACCCAACGTGTACTATGATGAACATTGTAGGAGTGAGAGATGTGTCCTAGCATGCCACATGAAAAACATCTAACACCAGAAAAAGAATAACTAATCTACGTGGGTGATAGTGCCTCTTTCTAGGTTTGATTGATGCATGTTTTGATGATTTTGAACAAACTTCCTCAAGTGATGGAGGTTTATAAAATTATGCAAATGTAGGAGGTGTTTCATTTTTCTCAAATGCACTAATTTTTACACTTAGAAATTTTTTTTTCAGACTTGCAATTTCAAATTTCAAATAGTGCTCACTACTATTTAAGTTACATGCCATGGTGTCTAGTTTTTTAAAAGCTCTTTCTAAATCAACATGTGATGCTTTCAACGAATCATTCTCAACAATCAATTCAGAATGCTTTTTATTCAACTCATCAAATTCTTCAAGTAATGACATGTGATTGCTATCAAGTGTAGAATGATCCTTAATCAAAACTTCATGCTCTTTTTCCAAGTTTAAGAATTCCAATTTCAGGCTAGCATGCATTTTCTTAAGTTTTCTATATGATGAATGAATTTTTTGAAAAATATCAAGTAATTGATCATAGGTCTGTTTGCATACCTCTTCTTAATCAAACTAACCATGATGTTCATTCGCCATCAAACACAGGTTTGTAGTCTCCTCCTCAGCTTCAGTCTCAGAGGAGTAAGATGTAGAGTCCACCCTAAAAGCCTTTTGGATCTTCTTCATGTCCTTCCTAAACTTTGGTTTCTCCAAACCCTTCTACTTACTTGGGTGAGCCTTAAGTGTAGGACAATCAGCCTTTATATGTCTAGGCTTCCTGCATTCAAAACAAAATGTATTAGAAGAACCTTTAAAATTTTTTGCTACTCTTACCTTTGTTCCACTTCTGAAAGTTCTTGTGTTTCTTCCTTAGAAAGCTTTAGAATTGCCTAGTGATTAAGACAACATCATCGCTATCAGACCTGAAGGTATTAGTATCAGTATTATTGGCTTTTAGTGCTATAGTTTTCTCTTTCTTCTTCTCACCTACATCAAGCTATCTTTGGTTCACTCTTTGCTCATAAGTAATTATTGATCCAAGTAAGTTATCAATAGAATAATTGTTCAAATCTTTCAATTTAATGATAGCAGTTATCTTGGCATTATAGGAAGGGGCAAAACATCTTAAGATTTTGTTAACTTTTTCATAGTTGGAGTTTTCTTCCTAAGGCATGCAGGGAGGTGACGATCTGAGTGAACCTAGTAAACATTTTAGATATTGACACACTAGGTTTCATGCGAAAGAGTTCATAGTTATGAAGCAAGATGTTCAACCTATATTTTTTAACTTTAGAAGTGCATTCATAAGTAATGCATAATCTATCCTAGATTTTATTACCAGTAGTGCACGTAGAGACACGCATGTAATCTTCAGATTTTAGTACACAGAAAAAGTAGTTTAAACATTTAGCATTCAATTGTGCTAAATTATGATCATCAAAAGTCCATTCGGCAAAAAGAAGTTCTATTTTAATACCATTAATAATTCTATGAGGTGCATCATAACCATCTTTAAGAAGTATCTACATGCGATAATCTATAGATTGTAAAAAGGTGGACATGCAAGTTTTCCAAAAATCAAAAGGTATATTATAAAACAAAGGTGGATGAGTAATGGGATAACCTTCAGTAGTATTTTTATTACCAAAGTTAGCCATGGATCAAATTCAAAAGTCTTTCAAAACTATATTTTATGAAAGTTCGTTAGGGATGTTAAGCCCTTATGAACTAGCCTGAGGCTAACCAAGAGGGGGGATGAATTGATAATTTTAAAAGTTTGTGAGAAAAAATGATTTAGAAAAACTTTTTGAATGTTTTAAAGCATTTACTATTTCGCGATGATGTGCAGATATTCAACAATTATAAAATAAGAATCACAATCACACGATCATATATAGAAAAATAAATGCAAAAAATAATCAGAAAGAACACATCAGATTTTATAGTGGTTCAGTCAGCTTGACCTACGTCCACTCACCGAAGCCTCCCTTCTGGGTATTGGACTAACACTAAGGGACTCTCCTTCTGCTCCCACAGCAAGGCTGAGAAGCCTGTACAAAAACTCCTTTCCACCAACCCGGTGAGGCAGAGAACCTAGACTCCTTTCGCTTCCTTCTAAAGCAGGCAGAGGACCTTACTTCTTTTTGCTTCCTCCTGAAGCAGGCAGAGAACCTTGATTATCTTGCTGACAAACCTTACATGGAGACACTAAGGATAAGAGATGATGACCAGAGAAAATGACTCAGATCCTTGCTTGGAGAAACTTTATGAACACCTCACAAACTCCCCCTCACAAGATCTTCTCTCTCACCCAATCTCTCCCATTCCCTCTCAAAGCTCTCTCTCAGGTAAGAAATGTGGCAAATGATCTTCCTGATAGAAGATAAGAGATCTTAAATGCAAAGGCTTAAAAAATGCCCTTATTTTCAACTTGCTGTCAAAGATCATCCAGGATAATCGATAGATTGTCCTGTATAATTAGTACAAATCACACATATCGGCCAGGATGATCGAGTTCCTCTGGATGATTAGAAGATAAAATTATTTAGATCGTTCGGGATGATTTTGCGATCGTCCTGGATGATTAGTGTAAATCAAGAATATTGTCCAGAGGACCGCCCGTGACGTATAGGGCAACTTGTGCTGGATGGTTTCAAAATGACTTGATCATCTCGAATAATATTTCTATTATCCGGTACGATTAGTTCAAAAGCACTAATATCTTCCTGAACACTACCCGGGACGTACAAGGCAACTTGTGCTGGATGGTTTTAAAATGACTTGATCGTCCTGGATGATATTTCTATTATCCGATATGATTAGTTCAAAAACACCAATATCATCCTGAATACCGCCTGGGACGTACAAGGCAACTTATACTGGATAGTTTCAAAATGACTTGATCGTCACGGATGATATTTCTATTATTCGGTACAATTAGTTCAAAAATGCCAATATCATCATGAACACCGTGCGGGACGTACAGGTGAAATGCACTAGACATTCAGGATTTTCAATTGATCATCCGGGATGATCTTGCATCATCCAGGATGATGTGATCAAATCAACCGAGCCTTAATTACTTTCTTTAATCAACAGGCTAATTTAGGCATGATTGTTAAGGATCGTCAAGGATGATACACGTATTATTCGGGATGATTAGTAAAAATAAAAACTTGCCTAACTTAGTCTGGCCGCTGAGACTTTCTGATTTGAGCATATCATCCTGTATGATGGGTATATCATCCAAGATGATCATCTTAATTAGACCGACTTAACATGGTCACCCTATTTAGGGGTTCTTTTTTTGTTGGATCATCTAGGATGATATTAATATCGTCCAGGATGATTTGAAGAAAATTTGAATAGAAACTCTAACTCACCCAACTTCTCCCCCTAAGTGTGTGTGTGCAAGATTACTTAGCTCAGGGATCTGTAACATTACACTTGACTCAATAAATATGAAAAAAGTATATTGAACCTAAACTATAAAACAGACTGACTCGATCTTGAGCTGGCTTGAATTTGCAGTTGATCCTGTGAACCTGAAAGGTTAGACACTTAAATAGACATGAAAGTGTTTGCTATCATTAAAATCACAGTCCTCAAATCTAAATTTACAACAGGCTAAAGGAGAGTCACTAGTGTTTTGTACAATACCTGGAGAAGGAGTCTCCATCGAGTGGGCGTAGGTCTTGTTGGACCGAACCACTATAAAAATCTGGTGTCTTCTATTCTTTACCTTTTACCACATTTTTATTTTTTGCATTTCCTTTTATTTTTTATGGTTGAAAAATTATTTTAAAAAATTTATTGTTGTGTCTAAAATAATTAATTAGTTTTCAAAATAACCAAGAAGTTTTAAAATTATTAACTCACCCCCACCTCTTGGTTAGCTTTGGGACAATTACTTAGGTTTAACAACCTACTGAGAATTTACACTGGGGGTCAAAGTGGGTCCAAAAAAATATAGTTTAATTCTTAAAAAATCATAATCAATGGTATGGATGTAATCAAGGGGTTTGGACAATGGTCGAAGGTCAAAATCCACTGGTTAGCAGTTCTAGTGGCAAAGACCATAAATATTTGAATGTTTTATAGCCTTTGAGCTTCAACTTAGTTTCTAGGGTAAGAGACCTCAAAATGAGCTGAAATTTGGATGGTAGACCCTAGAGACATGCCTAATTAATATGCAATTGATAGATCATGAATCTGGAGTTATTTGACTGGGTTTGAAGTGTTTGAAAAATCCTTAGAAAAGGCTTTCAGGACAGGGCCTTTGAACCTTGGATTTTGATATGAATTTCTGGATTTGATATGGATTGATCTAAGATCTAGCTAGATCTTAGGGTCTATATTGGCCATAGTGACCTCATACAGATGAGGTCAACAAGAAGTTTTCCATATACTAGCCTGTCCACTAACACTCCACTTCTTCAATAAATAAATTTATAAATAATGGTAATATGTATTTTTTGGGCATTAGATTTTGTTAAGATCTTATGCACTCTTAGTACATTGCACTCTAATAAAGTGGAAGCTTTAGTCTATCACTGTAGTAGTACATATCCTACTTTGGGGTATCACCCATCAATTGAGGTACTAGAGTAGAAAACTACCTCTTGGAGTCTAATGTCATAGCCCCTAAATTTAATTATACTGGAAAAACTTAACTAAAATTTTATTCATTAATTATTTATTTTTCATGGGAATCCATGGACCAAAACTACAATACTCTCACATTTGAATAATTATATGTAAAATCTCAAAATGGTGTACATGTATGCATAAAAATAATAAAAAATAAAAAGATCAAACTTAAAACTATCCATTTTTTAACACCCATATGATAATCAATCCTATGGCCTTATACAAAATAAATTTATTTATATCCTTGCCCAAATAAAAAAATTCACAACTTAGCCCAATAGAACCTATAATACATATCTAGTCATATTATGCTAAGTGTGCAATGAGAATATTCAAAATGTATATTTATAAAAAATTTCTTTTATCATTTTATATTTATTATATAAAGCCAAAAAGATCATATATATATGCACCAAAAATGTTATCTCCAAAATATTTATAAATAATAATGAAAAATCTTTAATAAATATAACAAAATATAATTATTTCATGATAATAAAAATGAGAACCATGATTAACAAGAACAATGACCTCCTCATCCATTTGAGTTTTACCCTTTTCTGAAAATATGTAAAAGCTATAGGGATGAGTAAACAACTTATTAGGTAACACAAAATATATAATAATATTGAATACAACAAAGTAAATAATATGTATACTAACAATAATAATAATATGATCACTAAATATGTGCTAAGTAAATAAATCTCTATGCTTCTACTAATGTATTTGTATTATGTATATAATATAAATTATGATTCCAGTCAATTTTTTTGTGCCATATATCATATAAGGTATCACGTCAAAATACAAGTAGTCTATATAATTCATATTTTCTTGTTTCAATATCAGAGATATTTATCATTACATATTTACAATTAAGGTAAGTGTTACGCTAATCGTGTGTGTGTGTGTGTGTGTGTGTGTGTGTGTGTGTGTGTGTGTGTGTGTGTGTGTGTGTGTGTGTGTGTGTGTGTGTGTGTGTATATATTATAAAGTGGCAAAGTACACAAGATTCATCACCCCTTGCCCATCGACATTCAAATAATATGATGTTTCAACCTTTGTCTCCCATCCTGTAATAGGTTTACACCACAAATAATATGATGTTTCAACCTTTGTCTCGCATCCTGCTAAACTATTGCCATAGGCACACAACCTGATCACTTTCGTCTAGCCATTAACTATTGTCCTCTTAGCATGATTGCCTATTACTCTTAATAGAGTACAACTCAACTACCTCCATTATTAGTCCTTCATCTAATGGCCATTGTCGGCACTTTAACTTAAATCAGCCATTATCAACCCCTCGCTTGACTACTATTAGCAGCATACCCTCCAATTATCTCCTTTAGCTCACTACCCGGATGGCGATCGCTGGTGGACTTCCTCTCAGCCATCAATCGCCATCAGATTTCCACTGGAACATCGATCATTGTCACACTTACACCCGACCGGTAATCACCACCATACTTCTACCTGATTGCCATTGGATTTTTTCTCAATCATTGTCAAAATTCCTCCTTTATGCTGACAATCACCAGTTTTCTTCATAGGTGTCAACACCGTCAGATCTTTTCATATCATCCTCTCATGAAGGAGGTGGTTGATCTTCTTCTATCATGGATAGTTTAATGGTGAAAATAATATATCGTTAAGACTCCTTCCAGATAGAAGCAGGGCACTAAAACTAGAAAGAGGATGTTGCCTATCAAGGATAGTGGAATGGCTCCAATATAAGAAGAAGAACAAAAGGGAGAAGAAGAAAGGCAAGGAAATTTTGCTTCTACACAAATAGGGGCACTTTACTTGGCACGGGGTGCTGCCTATTCAAGATAATAGAAAGCCTCTATTGTAAGATGGCTGGAGGTGGAGAATAGAGGAAAAAATTGTGCAATTTCACCCTTACCCTAGTGGGGTTAGTTATAGGACCAAATGGGAGGGATAAGGATGCTTCTAGAAAGTTTTTTAATTGTTTAATATTTTTTTAGAATTTTTAGAATTTTTTGGAATATATATATAATATTTTTAAGCCAAAGTTGCGACTACGGTTGGTGCACCAACTTGTGCGCGGTGCCAAAATGGTGCTAGTAAAATTGCAAAAGTAGACTGGGCAACCTCAGACATTTGCATAGGAATGTAGCGCACGAGTGAGTAAGTAGGTGGGCAATGAGTGGCAGTAATGTGCTTGTTTGTTTCCTTGAATAGTCTGATTCAGACATTTTTTGGGTCCTCGGGACCTTTTTCTGATGTTCCAGCATTAATTTTGACACGTCTGAAGTTAATTAGAAGCTCTACAGTCATGATCCACTTGATCTTAATTTTTAAATAGCATTAGAAATTTCAAAGAAGTTATAACACATATTTTCAAAGTCCTAGAGCTTTAATGTCCAAAAATAGGGAGGTAACTTATATGCCATCAAAAATTAATTATGGTCGAGCATGAATCTCGAGAAAAAATGAGTTGGAAACTTCTAAAAATAAATTCAAAATGATCTAAACTATGATTTTATTGAACTTATAATTGAACTGAACATCCCTAAAAGTTGAACCAAATGACACCAAATTTAACCCAATTCAAGCCCAAATGGGTCCAAATCAAAGATTCAAAGTGCATTCGAAAGGGTCAAACCATAAATTAGATGATCAAATGTTTTCCAAATGTGAAGCTCATCGAGACAAATCCAACAAGCTTAAGATCATTTAATTCATATATCATTATGACATCCAAATGCTCAATAAATAGTTCATTATCAATGGAGTCAATATCGAACGTCCATTCAAAATACTCCCAACTTGCCTTGATGTTCTTCCTATTTACTAGCCATGCCACTTCCAAAAAACTAAAAACAGACCCTTCATTCTTCATTGAAGGGGGTCAAAGGATGGAAGGAAGAGAAGGAAGAGAGGAAGAGAAGAGAAATTAGAGTTTCTTGCCACTGAACTCCTCTTTGAACACCGCCCAGGCCAACCGTTGCCAGACCTTCCCCAAACTTCTGCCCGGCCTCCGACTGTCTCTTGATTTATGGCCGACCATCGGCTATCACAGGACCTCAGACCAACCACCAGCTATCGTTGGACTTCCACCCGACCATAAACTGGCACTGGACTTTTTCCCGAACACTAGACATCACCCATCTATGCTCCTTTCGACCACCTCATTCAACTGTGATCTCTCCGACCTTTGTTGCCAATTAACTATGGTCCTTCTAACAGCCATCTCTCAACTATGGCTTTTTCAAACTTTGTTGCACACCAACTATGGTCTTTATGACCTTTATTGCCCAACTACGATCCTTTAAACCACCATCGCCTAGCTATGGTCCTTTTGACCTACATCACTCGTCGATTATGGTCCGGCAGACCGAACAAACATGTCAATGTTATTCTTCCAACTCCCACCATGTAATGTAATCTATGTAAATGTATATTTGCTATATCAAACTAAGGACTTCCCAGCAATGAAGAGCCTTATTTGTAATCGATTGCAAACACTAGTTGATTTAAATAAACTGGGCAAGGCCTCATAGTTTTTCTCCTTTTCAGGAGTTTCCACCTAAAATCTCTAGTGTCTCTTATAAATGCTACACCCCTACTATTTATTTATCTATGTGTTGGATCTTCACAAAGAGATAGGATGTTAAATTTTATGTTTCTTTATCGTTGTAAGTATTCTAAGATGCAATAAGTAAATATACCTTAAAATAATAAATAATTAGAAAAAAATCATATGATCATGTTGATATGTGCATAATACTTATATTAATAAAATATTAGAAGTTATAAGGTGAAAATTTTTAAAATATTATGATAGTATAATTATTGTAATGTATGACAAAATTAAACTATGAAATCCCAAAGAAATCAAATAATTAAAATAGAGGTAGGAAAATGATAGCGTACCCCAAGATAAATAACCTATCTAATTATCTCACTTGTAGGAATCCAAAGATCTCTCTCTCTCTCTCTCTCTCTCTCTCTCCCTCTTTCTCTCTCTCTCACCCTATCATGTCTACTTCTACCCCACATCATAAGGGAAATAAGAACAAGGCTAAATGAACTTTTTGGAGTGGGATTAACCTTTATACTTAAATAATAAACAAGGGTATTTTTTACTTATGCAAATTATTTAATTTTTTTGTGTAAAGTACATAAAAATCATTTTATATCTTGTATTTAAAACTATCAAAATTATAACAAAGTAATTAATAACTACCACAAACTAGTACAACATGTCTAGAACACTCTAGTGAATATAATTTAAAGATACTAGATGGTTCCAAATAAACTTGTTTGTGCCAAAACAAGCTAATTTCTTAAAGAGTTTCAATTTAATAAGCAACCTCATCTTTTCATACTTATAATGCTTATAAAAATAAAATATATTAATAAAAAAAAGTTTATATTAATAATTTGTAATAAAGTGAATGTGATTAATAAATTGGATTTAATAAATTGGACATAGCATGATCTAAGAAAAAATATCTGAAGATTTTAAATCAAATTCAGGGCTATAGATTCTCATGGGATTTCATTAATGTTTCTTGACCAAACCATTAAAAATTTATCCAAAGATAAATAATTATTTTAAAATATATTTTAATATATAGAGTTTCATATTTATTAAATAGGCTTTTATAGAAATATACACAAAGCAAAGAGAAATTTCAGAATATTTTCGTGACTTCCTGAAATTGATAAAATTTGTTGATTTCACCTTAGCCGCACTATCAAATGTAGTTGTTGTTTGCTTCAAAGAGATCTGTAATTATGATTCTTAAATTTTTTGGATAAATTTGCAAATATCTTTCATATTATGTTCTTGAACCATCCTTATTCTTATTCAAACAGAACTTAAAATATTTACATTTTATTTTTTAAATACTTAGTTTTTTTGTTTTTTTATTGAAGTGAGGACTTTTCATATTTGTGAAGTCATATTTATGTTCCTCCTTTCAAATGGATAATCTTTAGTGTCATTATTAACAACTTTCATAACTCCCCCCCAAAAAACCCTAAAAGTTCCTCAACTATAAAATCTGCTATCATTCATAATTTGACTCTAAAAGTGTTTACACCATAATCTATTTTTATTTGTTGTAAATCCTCACTATCAAACAACTTGAAGCCAAATGTGAATGGTTGATCATTTCCTACACAAAGTCGCTTCGCTCTCGGGTCCCCTGCTTTATTAGGTCTTTGCCCTAGTCATTATCCGGGGGCTACGCATGAAGAATGTTTGAGAAGATCGGTGAACTAAGGCACTCTTCTTATATCTCGACAAGAAATCTACTTGGTTCTATAAATATTAATGTTCGATGCCTTTCACGCCTTCGCTCTCGGGTCCAGTGCTTCACATTTGCCTGTTGCCATAGTTTCTTTTGCAGTTTAGGGAAGTTATGTTCTCTCCTCACTTCTGACTTATACTGTTATGGATAAATTTTTTAGACGGTGGAGCTTAATTCTCTCTCACTTTTTAGTTTAGGGTTGGGAGTTTTTGTTATTTATGGTGAATAGCTCTTTCTTCTATTTGAATCCTAGTTCTATTGGGGGTAAACCTCATTCTAAATCTTTCAAAAATGTGGTGGTCGACTCTTCTTCCTCTTTGATTTTTTTAGAGTTGAGAGCATTTACCCATCATGGTTTTCCCTCATGTTGGATCTCTAAGGAGGAGATTTAAGCCTTAGCTGCATCGTTCGAGAACTCACCAATTGAAAATTTTGTGGTCAGAGACCATTGTTGGATGAAATACAAATTTTTTTTCTTTAATTTGATACTCTCTAGTGAATTTTTGTCACTTTCTTGAACCATAGACATGTATTAATTAAATTGTCCAATGATTTGGATTATGACCAAATTTTTGCCATGGATTCGTAACTATATTAACAATAATTTATGAATTTAATTAATTGGTCTCCATTATATGATCTTAGTGAAAAATCTCTTCTAATTTTGATTTGGATTACATTTCCTGTGCTTCAGCCTCATTTATTTTCTCAATGTATTTTATTTAGGTTTGGCTCTCTCTTTGGTCACCCCCTCCAATTGGATAATGCAATTTTAATGGGATCTAGGCTGTCGGTTACTCTTATTCTTATCAAACTAGACATTATAAGGAAATGTCTTAATGTGGTTTGGCTTGGCCTAAAAAAAATGGTTATGTTCAAAAAGTTCTTATGAGTGATTTTCCTTATTTAGTGAGCACTCTAAATGCATTGGTCATGATAACCTGAATGTTTTTATTTACATCCTCATTTGAGGAAAGTTAAATATTATAAAGCTAATGGTGATGTTGGGGATACTTCTTTCAAATAACATCATGTTGGCCCTATCGATCCTATTGCTCAGAATCAATCAAATAATATTATGTTGGAATATCTGGGTTAGTTAATCTTGGTTGTGGAAATCCTAGTTTCTTTGCCTATTAACTTGTTCAGCCACTCTAATGTTGAGGTTGTGGAAAGTTGTAAGGGTAATATTGATAATCATGTTTTGTTAAACTCTTATGAGGTTGACTTGTGTTCTTCCTCATCGATGGATTATAATGTTAATATCTAGACTTATTCTATTATGAATGAGGTTTCTGGTGAGCATTCAAAGGTTTTGATGTGTGGAACTTAGTTTTGATAATTCCCATTCCCATTTCTACACTCTCTAATAATTACCCTGTGGATAATGTGTATAGGCTTTGTATGGGCGTTTTAGATTCTAATGTGGACCTTAGTGCTCTTTCAGATGTGTTAAGCCTAGCTACCTGATCGGTTTCCATATGGGATGATAATGAATTTTGTCCGGATTATATGGTTTTGATCATTTGGATTCTCTTGATTTGGCTAATTTAGATGTTATTAAAGTTTCCAAAAATGGTTTGGTTATGGGTTCTTCTAAGAACAAAAAACATGGGAGGAAGAAAAAAATCCAAATCAATCTTTGTATTGCTCAGATGACTAGAGCCAATGCCTCTTCTAGGGTTGCTTGTTTTGTTTAGATTTTCCTTTTTTTTGGGTGTTTTGGTCCCTCGTTGGCTTGTGTGGGTGGGCGGGTTGTTCTGGGTGTGGTTCGTTAGTACTGCTATTTTGATTTTTTTTTTGGTGGTTTTTGTTGGCCTTTTGTGGTGGTGGTTGGGTTGGGGATATTGGGAATTTTTTTTTTGAGGTGGGGTGGGGGGTTCTTGCTATTGTTTTGGAGGTTTGTGGTTAGTTAGTTGCTTCTATTTCCGTTTGGGCTGGGTGCTCATATTATTTTTTTGCTCATTTTGTGGTTTTCTTTTTGTGATTCTTGTTATGATTTTTGCTTCAAGTTCTCTTCTCTTATGGATTTAGCTAGTGGTTTTGTCTTGGTTTGGGTTTGATTGGATGTTGTTTATTTTTGTTACTGGTCATGGTGGGTGCTTTTGCCACTGTTCTTTTACTTTTGTGGGCTTTTTTCTGGTGTTGTTAGTTTCTTCCAGAGTCCCTTTGGTGGTGTTCAAGTCTTCTTTTGCTTTAGTGATCTGTGGTTGTTCGCCTCATTTTGGTGCTGGTTCCTAGTTGCCCTAGCTTATTTTTTTAAGGTTTTTCTCTTTTACTGAAATTTGATGGAATCTTCAGCTTTAAGTTTTTTCCTATTTTCTTTTTGATGTAGCTCTTTTAAGCATTAGTGTGCTAAAACTTCCTTTAAGGACTTGCACTTCTCCTTTTAAATGAAAGCGTAAGCTAGTTAGTAGGTTTTATCCAAGAAAAAGAGGTCCAAAAGATCAAATTCTTGAATATAATATGGCTAACATTTAATATCATTCAATAACAAGATCTATGTAAATAAATTATTATAATAGATAATCTAGGCATCAAATTATTGAAAACATCTAAGATCATGTTGCAAATAAGAAATTAGTAATATTTTAACGATCTGAATTTAGGAGGATTTATTTATATATTTTATAAAATATATTTTTTGTGATATTCTATTTAATTTAACTTTTGATGTTATTTCTAATAATTTATACACATTTAAAAGTTAATTTTATTCTTTATGAAATACATGGGAGAAATTTGTGATTATGCTTTTTGAAATGAACGAACGAGCATTAACTAAATTTTTTGAACCAGGTGTCAAAGCTTTGGACATAAACTTTTTGGTAGGGGAATGCTTGTAAGATAAATTTTATTATTATGAAATAAAACTATGAGTGGTGAGTATTGTTGCATTTGACGGACCTTACTAATCTCGATCTACTTCAACCCAATTACTCTTTGGGGATAAGAAAATGTGCTCATAGATTTTTTGTAGGCATGTCAAGTCCTAGTGAATTTAAATGAGAAGTGTTGTGTGCCAGAATATTTTTTGCAGTAGAGAGATAGAGAATTTATTGTCTTATCATTTGATGAAGATCCAACACACATATATAAATAAATGAGGTGTGTAATAATTAAAAGAGATACCAAAGTTTTTTTGTGAAAAATCTAAAAAGGGAAATACCACGAGGGATTTAAAATCATTTCAAAAATGCGTGTCATCTATTATAATGATGCCCTTCCTCAAGAGAAGGCAATTATAAAATATAAAGAACATATTATATAGTTGAAATTAGAAGAGCCCAGTAGCATGGGAACTATCCTTAACAGATTATTTGCTTAATTATGTGGTTGTACTCCTCTAAGAAGAGAAGAATGGAGGCTAATAAATCACAGATAAACCTTACTATTGACATTAAGAGACAAAGTTAATTGAAGTAGTGTGCATTAATTTTTAATGTGATGATGCATTGGATTTTTTAATGATGATAAGTGAATAATTTAATAGGCATTGGGGTCAACAGCTCTTTGCTCTGGCGATTTTTTGGTGATCTTGGTTTCTTCGTGTAGCTAGCTAGTTTCTACTGTTGATTTGCATCTTTGTTCATTTATTGTTTATTGTTGTCAAATTGCTACTTCTTGTTTTAGTTTTTTCTCTTCTGCCTAAGACCTGTTAACCCTAGGTCTTTGCAGCATCTTTCTTTGTGGCTAATCTGTCTCCTTCCAAATCCAGCCTTTGAGGTGTTCCCCCACCAGCTTCTGGTGCTGCTACAAAAGTCTTTTTTAGTTTAGATGGGAGTGATAATAAAACTATATCATTTCATGATGTTTTAGTTGGAGCTTCCTCTTCGAATGATCCTACCTTTTCCTTCACTAAATCATCGGTAAAAGGTTATCCTTCTCTTTTAATGTCTGATGAGGATATTTTTAAACTTGCAAGACCTTTTTAGTTCACTCTTGTGGGAAACTTTTCCATGCACAGACCTAATCTGGACGTGATTCGTGGTTTTTTCGGGAAGTTATAACTATCCAAAATTGTGTCTATCAGTTTACTTGATACTAGACATGTTGTGATTCAATTATCCAATGATCTTAATTATAGTAGGGTTTTTGCTAGGAGAACTTACTATATTTTAAATTATCAAATGAGATTTCTGAAATGGACACCTTTCTTTGATATTAAAGAGGAATCACTTATTTTTACCATTTGGATATCTTTTACTAATTTATGTTTACATTTTTTTAACTCACATATTCTGCATGCTTTGGGGCCTCTTTTTGATAGGCCTCTTCAAACAGATCAAACCACCAGCTCACATCTGAGGCCTTCAGTGGCTAGAATTCTTGTGGAATTTGGCATTACTAAGAAGCATCCTAAAGACATTTGGCTTGGTTATGAAACTTCTGGTTATTTATAGAAATTTTATTTTGAAAATGTTCCAATTTTTTGTATTCATTGCGAAGTTCATGGACATTTCATTTATGACTATTTTGTTGACCATCCTCAGCTTAGAAAGAATAATATGGCCTCCATACCTATGGTTGGATCAATTTATGGTGATCCTTTAGAGCCTGGAGGTCATATTATTAATAATGAGAAGACTCAAAATATGATTTTGGATGAACTAGAATTTTATGGGGATGACATAGAGAATAGCCCTTTAGATAATCCCATTAGGTGTGAAGAAAATACAAAAAATGGAAACAATTATCACCAAAATGTTGAAGATAGAATTGATTCGACTGAGGAGAATTATTTAGAAGAACCGTGTGACGTTGGATTAGGGGAGAAGGTTAGTAATGAACATAATCAGATAATCACTAACTCTGTGGTTAATCAAGAAAATAAGGATAATAACTTGGGTGAGAATGATCAATCACATGGCCTTTTAAATGATCAGAATGTGTGTGCTTTAAATCAAGTAAATGGGGAAAAGTGTGGAAATGGATCTAATAAACATATTCAGTTGACTGGTGGGGATAAGGTTGATGATATGGAGGAGGCGAAAATTGAAACTCAAGATAATATCTCCCCTAAGGGTGCTATAAAGGGTATTTGTGTTAACTCTATGTCATTTCCAAATGGTAAAACTGGTAATAATGCTAAAGGTTTTGCTACAACTTCCAAAAAAAAGGTAAGAGAATAAAGCATATGTCTGGAAGCACCTCAAGGGTCACTACAGCTTCTAACCCATCTATTAATGGTTAAAGCACTTGAATGGAATATTAGGGGTGTTGGAGGCTCTCTATCTAAGGATAGAGTTAAAAATTTATGTAGGATTCATGATATTCACCTTCATATTTTAATTGAGCCTTTAATTTCTATTGATAAGTTTGCTTTTGTTTGTAAGAAGTTAGGTTTTGATGAGGCTTTTGGTAACTGTTCCAATAAAATTTGGGTTTTTTGGAAGCATTTTATTTGTTTAGTTATTGTTATGGATTTGCCTCTAATGATTCATATTAACATTACTTTTAATCAATTCTCTTGTAATGCTTCAATTGTTTATACTTCTTGCTCTAGATTAGGTGGGAAAACCCTTTGGTACCACCTCATTGATTTCTCTTCCTCTATTAAGGCCCCCTAGTTAGTTGGTGGGGATTTTAATTGTGTTACTAATGCTGCTAAAAGGGTAGGAGGTAATCCACATAATTATCAAGCTATGATTTTAATGACATGATCTTGAATTGTAATCTTCATGATATTGGTTTATATGGTAATGTTTTTTCCTGAAATAAGTGCACAATGTGGCAAAGATTAAATCGCATTCTATTTAATGACTATTGGATTTCTTCTTACCAAATGACTCATATTGAACATTTAACTAGAACTTTATCTTATCATTCACTTTTATTATTAGGTATTTCTATGAACTGTTGGAATATATTTCAAACTTTTAGATTCCAAAACATGTGGCTTCTTCATGATAACATTTTAAATGTGGCGTAAAGCAATTGGCATGCTCCCCTTTTTCCTTCTGATAATGTTTTTCATGTGACTAGGTTATGGTTTAAACTTAAGAAACTTGAATAAAAATTTTCCTGGTGGAATAAATGCATTTTTAAGAATATCTTCTCTAGCATTTTGCTTGCTAAAAAGAATGTGGACAATGTTGATATTACTTTCATGCAAGACTCTTCATTTGAGAACTTGACTTCTCTCTATGAAGTTAAGGCTATTTTATTCAGACTACAAGAAAAAGAAGAGGCTTCTTAGAGGCAAAAAGTGTCTTCTAAATTTCTTGTTGAGGGTGATCGAACACATCCTTTTTCATAATATTGCTAGTCATAATAAAGTGATTAGGAAAATTGATAAGGTCACTTCACCTGATGGTCTTGTTATCAACAATCCTGATTTAGTTATTTCTTCAGGTATTAAGTATTTTGAGAAGGTTTCTAATAAAGATTTTTGTCCATATTTAAAGTTTGATTTTTCATTTATTCCGTCAGTTATTACTGAGGAGGATAACTTCTTATTGTCTAAAATTCCTTCTAAAGAGGAAATTTGGTTAACCTTGAAACATATGAATGCTGATTATGTGGCTGGTTCGGATGGTTTTACCACAAAGTTCTTTCAAAAATCATGGGCTTTTATTAAAAAAGATATTGTTAATGTTGTTATTGATTTCTTTTTGGGCAATGTGATTCCTAAATTTTATAGTTCTACTTCGATAGCTTTAATTCTGAAATCTAATGTCATTAATTTTTGGAATGATTATCGGCCCATCAGTTTATGTACCTTTTTTAAGAAACTTATTGCTAAAATCATCATGGGTAGGTTAGCCTTGATTTTACCTAATATAATCTCTTTGGAGTAAACAGGGTTTGTCAAAGGTAGATCGATATTTGATAATGTTTTTCTTTCCCAAGAATTAGTTCATGATTTGCATACTAAGGTTTCTAGAGGCAATAGTATTTTCAAAGTTGATATAACTAAAACTTATGACAATCTCAATTGGAATTTTCTTTATACTATTTTAAAGCAATTTGGTTTCAACATGCAATTCATTAATCTAGTTAAAAATAGCATTGAGCATTCTTTCTTTTATGTTATTATCAATGGTAAGACTCATGGTTATTTTAAACCTTCGCATGGCTTGAGACAAGGAGATCCTCTATCTCCGTTCTCTTCATTATTGCTGTGGAATTCTTTTCCAAAGGAATTAATAATCTTTTTTAAACTCATCCTAATCTATAATTTAGAACTATTGGTGGATTTCCTATTACTGATTTGAGTTTTGTTGATGATTTCATTATCTTTTCTAATGGGTCTGTTAAAATGCTTTACATTTTGTTTAAATTTCTTAACAAATTTCAGTATGCTAGTGGGTTTATTTTTACCCTGTAAAAGTTATTTTATTCCTGATAATTCTATTTCTCCGAGGAGAGTTACTAGTATTGACAACAAATTTGGGTTCATTAAAAAGAACTTACCGTTGAAGTACTTGGGCACTCCTCTCTACAAGGGTAGGTAACATTCTTTCTTATTTGATGACATTTTCTCTACGATTCATAAGAAACTCTCTTCTTGGGCTTTTAATTTTCTTTCTTTTTGTGGTAGACTTGTTCTTATTAAACATGTGTTATGATCTATTCCTACTTACCCACTTCACACTTTATGTCCTACTCTTAATATTTGTAATAGAATGGAGATTTTATTTAATAAATTTCTCTGGGGAGCCAAAGAAGGTAAACATGTTATTCTTTGGGGTTCTTGGAAAAACATTTCTGGTAATGTTGATGAAGGTATATTAGGCTTTAAATCTATGACTGAGATGTCTAAAGCATTTTCTTATAAACTCTGGTTTGCTTTTAGAGATAAGATCAGCTTGTGGGGCAAGTTTATGACTTCTAAGTACTGTGTTGGTAAACACCCTCTCAATTATTTCATTAAACAAGGTGATTCTGTTATCAGGAAAAGATTATGTGATATTAAATAGGAGGCTAAAGAGGTTATCTATTGGGGTTTAAGTGCTGGCAATTTTTTTTGGCAAGATAAATGGTTGGGTAATTTTTCTATTGATAGTCTGTTAAACACTCACTCCACTTTTACTTGCAATGTTAAGGATTTTATAACTAACGAGAATTAGAATATTGATATGCTTAATAATTATGTTCTGGATTTTATTATCAGTATTATTCTCAAGATTCCTATTCATTTAGATATGGATGATTGCATTTTGTTTAATCTTTCTAATGATGGTAAGTTTGTTATTAAGAAGGTCTGGAATTTTTTTAGGCTTGCATATCCTAAAGATCCTCTTTATTTAGCTTTCTGGCATGCTAGTATTACTCCTTATTCGTTTTTGTTATGGATGATTTTGCAAAAAATTTTGCCTTTGGATTCTATTTTAATTGGAAAAGGTTTTAACATAGTTTCCAAATGGCAATGTTGTTATCATATTGAGAACATAAACCATGTTTCATTCATGGCCCTATTGCTATGAAAGTGTGGTTATATTTTGATAGTTTGTTTAATGGGCTTCCCTCTTTTTGTTATAATTCTTTCTCTAATCTTGTTAAAGAGTGGTTCATTCCTATAAAATGTCATATTAGAAACATTTTACCAGTTATCATTTGTTGGTTTTTGTAGAGAAACAGAAATGAATCTGAATAAGAGAACATTAAGATGAATGCTATAAGTATTATTTCTAAAGTCAAGGAGAAAAAATTTTAACTTTTTTGGCTAATTTATTAAAGGTTAATTCTCTTAAAGGGTGTTATCATGTGCTAATGATTTTTGTTTGGCTTTCCAATCCCCTTCCCTTATTGTTAAAGATAGATTTGTTAATTGGAGGAAGCCTTTGAAGGGTTGCTTTAAGCTTAATACTAATGGTTCTATGAATAATTTGAATGCTGGTTGTGGTGGAATTTTTAGGGATTTCAATGGTTTGTTATTACTGACTTTGCTGATCCTTGCATGGCTAATACTAGTATTAAAGCTAAAATTGAGGGCCATCCTTATGGTCTTCAATTATGCATTTCTTTAGGCATCACTAATGTTTGGATTGAAGTGGATGCCATAGTTTTGATTTATTATATTAATGGGAAATCTAATTCTAATCTTTTTAATTTTTATATATTAAGAGAGATAAAGCATTGGCTCTCTTTCATTACTTTCTCTATATCTCATATTTTGTGAGAAGGAAATATTGTTGCTGACTCCCTTGCTAAAGTAGGGTGTAATTTACCTGGCTTCAGAACATTCTTTACCTAGGGAGATTAAAGGTATGATTAGACTGGATCATTCTGGTCTTCCTTATGTTTGTATGTCAAAGTCTTTTCTGCTTGTTTTTAGTTTCTGCTATGCTTGTTGTTTGGCTTTGGCCTATTTTTTCCATAGAAAATATTGGTTTTTTATATGTATGATCTTATGATCTTCTGGAGCTATGGTGGTTTAATGTGTGCAGGAGTCATTTTTATCCTATGCTTTTGGAGTGGAGTTTGGATATTTGGTAGATTGGATCGGGTATGATTCACTTATTTTATTGGGTTGTTTTTTTTGTATTGGTTCTATTATCTACATTCATATTTGTTAGTGGTGTTTAACTGTTGTGACTAGTTGGGTTTTAGCAATGATTGAAACAATTATATCACTGATTTAACTCTATTTGTTGCTCTCTTTTCTCTTGGTGAAGATTTCTGTTTTGCTTGGTTGTGGTCCTTTTTAATCTTTGTTTTGTGGAGTTTGTTGTTTGTGGTGGCATCTCGGGCTTGGTTTGTTGCTGCTTTGTCCAGTTAATTCATCTTATTTTGACTTGGGGTTGTTAGGTAGTGGAGTTCAGTTGTGCGTTCATCATGAATTCTAATTCCATTTACTTCTCCATCTAATCCTTTGCGGATTTCCTATGCTGGTTATGCATGGGTGGGTATGGGATTAGATTTGAGTGGCGTTTGGGGTTTCTTCAAGATGGTATTACAAATACTACACTCTTGGGCTTTGCTCATCCTAATTACTTCAATTTCTTTGATTTCTAGTTAACTTTTTCTGTTGTTAAGAATCTCTGGTTAATCTGGGATTGGGATCTTTCTAGTTGTGGTTTATTGTCAGAGTATTTTTGGTTGCTGGCTAGTAATCTTCTAGGTGATTGTTGTAGTTTCAAGGACCGGATCTTCTATTTTGTGTTTAATGGTATTTTATATGCTGAGTACATTCCTTTTGCGAACTCTATTTATAATGGGTTTGTTTCTTTGTATGACATCTTTTGTGATTTGCCCTTTTAATTTACTGGCTGGTGGCATAATCGTGTTATCTGTTATGGTTGTATCTGGAAGTCTTGTAGCAGCTGTGCTCTTTTGCTCTTAAACAGTCATTTTATATGTTTTTGGCTATTCTTTAGTACTAATGATGGGAAGTGCAAAGATACTCTTAAAATCATTATATCATTTCATAATACCCAATTGCATTTCTATTTCTATTTTGGATGTTGCTTGTTTGGCATAATGTTTTTACTTTTTATATTATTTCATTTCTATTATTTTTGGAAATTTTATTCTGTGTCCTTGCAGGCCTAATTTTCAAGTTTTTGGAGACTCGTTCTCGCTTTGTGTAGGGCCCGACTATGGTTGGAAAGGTGGAGCTAAACCTGTATAATTATTCCCTTTCCTTTTGAGTTTTTAGATTCTTATCATGTTTCTTTGTAATCATGCTTAGTGAGGATATACGGCTCTTAGGTTTTTTTTTAATTTTCTTGTAGCTCTTCTAAGTAGTATCTAGCTGGAGGTCCCTTTAAGGAACTTGTACTCTTTTTTTGATAATAACGCATAGGCCCGTTAGAGGGTTTTAACCAAAAAAAAAAAGGTAGGCATTGGGGAATCTATGTGATAATTATTACAAGATTGTAGGATGGAGGAGTGTATTTTGTCAATGATAGTCTGAGTTCTATTATTAGGCAATGATTGTCAAAGGATCATTATCGAATGATGGTAATTTCATGATAGTGGCCAAGTGATTGTGGTCAGATGACCATAGTTAGGCACTAATGGTTTGGACTAAAGGACTATAGTTGGGAGACAATGGGTAGAGAATCATACTCAAGTGACAGTCAGGGTAGGATCATACTTGGGCAATGATGGTTAGATGACCATATTAATGTGATGGTGACAGAGGGTTATAGTAGGAGTAAGTGGTCACAAGACCATAGTTGGGCCATAGTGGCTTGAAGAATTACAATTGGTTAGTGGCAGTTAGAGGACCGTAGTTAGGTAGTAATGATCAATAGGACTGCTATCAAGGATGGTGTTGGAGGATTGTAGTCAAGAAATAGAGGACAGAGGAACCACTGTGGGGTGACGGTGGACATAGTACTGTCTTCGAGGAATGGTGGTTAGTGGCCCATCACTTAATTAATTCCTTCAAACATATATCATTCCTTCAATATTTAATTGCTTAATTAATAATGTTGAAATTGAGCAATCATGTGCTCATTGTATTCTTCTAATCTAGATATTTGATTTAAATATATGTATGCATGATTTGGAGATCATTTGCTCATCCAATTGATATTTTGAAGATTCCACTTATGCATGAAATGCATGACTCCCGCTCATCTGAACTAAAATTTGACCACTTTTGCTATCTTTGAGTTCGTCTCATTGTGAAGTTTTGTTTGAAAAAATTTTACTGAAATGAGAGTCTAGATGACCCTAAATTTTGTTTGGTTATTTTTCAATTCAAATGTGCATCAAGATTCATGCTCGATCAAGATGATTCTTGATGATGTATCAAGAAGAATAGATAATGTGCTTGCCTTTTAATATTATGAGCTCTCATGAGTTGTGACCATGATGTACCCTTGCTTAGGTAGAGATCTCATGTGGCTAGGTAGTCCAAAAGCCACAAATCTCAAAAGGAAGGAATGAAGGGAAGAATCCAATTATGCCTAGGGTTGGCAATTGCCCACCCTCGAATTTAATTTTGAGTTTAAGTAAATGCCTTTTTTCGAATTTTGCCCAACTCAAAAAATTCTTAATGAATGGCATTTTTAAATTTTTTTCATGAGAATTGTTAAGTATCAATTTTGTAATATAATGGGTGATTGCATTTTCAATGCCTGTCTTGCACTGTACAATAAGAAAAAGGTATTTTATGTTATTTCTAATGAAGTAGAAACATAACATTATTTAAAAAATACGAAATAAATTGAAAATGTTGTAATCATTATTCAATTTATTGTTCATAAAAAAATAAAAAATTGCGTTAAATTATAAATTATATATTATACATTTATTTATACTTAAATTTCCCTACTCTTAAAGGAGAGTTTAGTTCCACCCCTACGTTAAATAATTAAATAATTAAATATGTTTTATTTAAATATTTTCTAATTAAATTATATATATATATATATATATATATATATATATATATATATATATATATATATATATATATATATATTTCAATGAAAAAAGGAGGTAGATAAAGAAACCAAAGAAAAGAACAACTAAAAGAAAAGAGCAAAGAAAAAACCCCTCATCTGAAAATTAAAGATCGTCCAAGGTATTGTAGAAGCACAATACAGCCAAGTAGACCTCAACAATGATCATTTGAGGGGCCCAAATCCCACCCAAGATCTCAACAGTTGTTTTTTTACTCTCAAAGGAGAGGTTAGTTCAACCCCTAGGTTGAATAATTAAATAAGCATTATTTAAATATTTTATAATTAAATTATATATATATATATTAGTGAAAAGAGGAGGTAGACAAAGAAAACCAAAGAAAAGAACAACAAAAAGAAAAGAGCAAAGAAAAAACCCCTCATCTGAAAATTAATGATCCTCCAAAGTATTTTAGAAGCACAATACACCCAAGGAAAGCACAATACACCTAAAGAGACCTCAATAGTGATCATTTGAGGGGCCCAAATCCCCACCCAAGATCTCATCAGTTGCTTTTTTACTCTTTCGAACTTGAGTGAGTATTATTCCAACAAAATTTGAATTATTTATTAAGTTTAGTAATTCATTTAATATATGCCTAGGTCAACAAAAGCATTGCTGATAGTATAGAATAAATAGTGTTGTTTTAATTTTAACATATCTAAGCCTTTTGATATTCACCCAGGCAAAAAGAAGAAAAAAAAAAGAAGCAAATGAGAGACTCTTTTAATTTAACTGTTGCCACTTACCATTAGTGCAGTAAACTGCTCTAGGGGTGCAAATGAGTCAAGTCGAGCTCAACTCATATTAGAAAATGAGCTCGACGAGCGGCTCGTGAGCTACCACGATACGACTCTATCGATTCACCTTTCTCATTTTCACTTTGCATGAGTCGACATAGCCTTCCTTTTGTGTTCGCATGCGTAGATGTCTCTAGCACACATAGATGTCGCATACCGTCAATCCACCTTAGGGGTTCGCCCATTATTCGTCTACTGTTCACCCTCTTTTCACATGCGGTTCACCCAGTTTCTCTTTTCGCCTGAGCTAATCGAGCTGGCTCGAGAGTAATCAAGATGAGCAGCACCTGAGCTAGATCTCGAGCTGGATAATTCAACAAGCTCGAAATTCTGCTCATGCTCGAGCGCGAAGATTGATTAGCTCAGCTCGTGAGTTCGTTAACCAATCGAGGTCATGTTGGCTCGCCAGCCAGCTTAGCTCACACCCGTAGGTGGCTCTACTTAACTGGGGACACTTTTAGTTGAGCGACCTTAATTCCAACCGTTCTAATTAATGTCTTAATAATTATAATAATAAATTTGCAATGAATCGTATGCTTTTGCATATATATATATATATATATATATATATATATATATATATATATATATATATATGAAAAGGCTACATTTGATTACGGCTTATTTAAAAGTAATCAATATTAAGTCCTTTAACTGATTTCACTGAAGTCATATACCTTCTTTAATTTTTTGGTCATTTATTGATTATTTTTTCTTACTTGGTAGATTCAAATCTTACTCTAAAAAATCGCTAATCCAAATTAAATTCAAATTTTAATGGCGATTAAAGAGACAAATATGCAGAAGGTGGCTTACTTTCCTTTGCATTAACACCCTTTAAATTTAAGGTCAATAACCAAGCTTCTTCATATTTTTAAACTAGTTTTTAGTTTAGTTTTCAAAAATAAAGGCCCTTATCAGTACCATATAAGACCATAATGACTTGCTTTAGTCATGTGAGATGGCATGTAAATATTTAATACTTTTATTAATATTATTGTATACTCACATATATTTATACAGATATTTAGCATATAGTTGGTGAGTTAAGATAGAGAAATTTATCTTCAAAGGGGCCCAGAGCTAGAGCTCGTTTGTGAAAGTTCGTGAGGGTTGTTAAACCCTAAAGAACTAGTCCCGAGGCTAACCAAGAGGGGGGTGAATTTGATATTTAAAAACTTCTTTAACAGAAAGAAAAATCTTTTTATATCTTGCAGCAAAAATAAATTAAATCAATAATAAAAAGATAAATCAGAGATTTCACCCAAACAGTTAATCATAGTAAAAATTAAGTGCAAAAAATAATCAGAAACACCAAATTTATAGTGGTTCGGTCAAACCTGACCTATGTCCACTCCCCAGAACCTCCCATTCCAGGTATTGCACTAAAATTTTAGTGACTCTCCTTTAGCTCCCACAACTAGGAGGAGAAGCCCTTATAAAATCTCTTTAACCTCCCACGGTGCGGCAGAGAACTTGAAATCCTTTTCACCCTCCTGGTGAACATAGAGAACCTGGAATCATTTTTCACCCTATTGGTGAACATAGAGAACATGGAATCCTTTTTCACCCTCCTGGTCAAGGTAGAGAACCTAGTCCTTTGACACTAAAGAGATCTTCTTTTTCCTAAAACTTCCCTCAAGACAAACCTTGAATCCGATGGTACAAAGGTGCAAGCTCGCCGGAGCAACCATTTGAAACCCCCTCCACACTCCCTTGAAACCCCCTCTAAGGATCTTCTCCCTCTCAAACTCCACCCTTTCTGCTCTCCTTTTCAAGGCTCTCTCTTGAAGTTTTCTCCAGAAAAATGAAGCCTCAATAGCTACCAATGACACTTACAATGTCTTTGGAGAAAGCTTAAATAGAGGGCTTTAAAAAACTTCAGAAATTTAATTCTGGCAGTAAAGATCATCCATGATGATCGTATGATCATCCAGGATGATTGTCAAATCATCCGGTACGATGTGCTTAAATAGAGGGCTTCAGAAAACTCTAAAAACTCAATTCATCCACTAAGAATCATCCAGTATGATTGCAGGATCATCCAAGATGATGTGTAAAATTTGACCTGATAGTCCTGGACGATCGCAGGATAGTCTAGGACGATCAGGACAATTTTGAACAGATCATCCAGGATGAACTAATTGAATAATTTAACAATAATTAGTCCCTTAATCATAAGATGAATTTAGGCATGATTTGCATTGATCATCCAGGATGATTTTGAACATAGTCTCTTAATCACAAGATCAATTTAGGCATAATTTGCATTGATCATCCAGGATGATTTTGATCGTCCAAGATTATTTCTATCTTCTAGGATGATTAGAACAAAATTTGAATCTTAAGTCCTTGCCTAAATTATCATTGGTGGCTATTTTTTAAGATCTTATAGATCACCCTGGATGATAGAAATTGCCTAGTATGATTAGTTCAAAAATTAAACTTTTGATTTTGACTAGATTTCACTAACTTTAGTGTCTGTGTGCATGGTCACCAAGCTAGCAAATACCTTTACAGGACTTGACTCAAGAAATAAAAAATTACATCAATGAATATTATAGACTCTTTATAGCATAACATATTCTACCCTAATCTTGAGCTCTGATTCTTTGTTGGATGGTGCATGGTATTTCTGTGCATGGTCACCAAGCTAGCAAATACCTTTACAGGACTTGACTCAAGAAATAAAAAATTACATCAATGAATATTATAGACTCTTTACAGCATAACATATTCTACCCTAGTCTTGAGCTCTGATTCTTTGTTGGATGGTGCATGGTTTTTCTGAAATGTTAGTATACACACAAACATGTATAGAATGAAAATACTAGGAGAAATAAAAATATGAGCCACAATGTTTGTTATCATTAAAAGCATAAACTTGTGAGCTTAAGTCGCAATAATCTCCCCCTTTTTTATGATGAAAAACATTACTGGAATTTACAAACTAAAAGTATTTTCTCCTAATCTCAGCCTCACTAAGATAAAAATTTTAAAAATAGAGTAAAATAAATTTTTTTTCTTTTTTTTTTAATTTTTATTTAAAATAAAATAAAATAAATGACTAAATAAAAGATAAACTAAATAAATACAGCACAAAAATAATACTACATTCAAATACAACAGAAATACAATAGTATATTCTTCCCCTTTGACATTATCAAAAAGAAGGGGATCATAGAAAAACAAAATTGAAAAAAATAGACTAATAGATCAAATAGTCCCAGGTCTGGTGAAGGTGATATTTTAGAAGAATCAATTTAAAATATCAAAATTTTTTTTGGAATGAGAAAGTTACCTCTTGATTTTATTTAAAAGTTTAGTAAGGCATGTATTTACCACGCAGAACGTAGAAAGGTTAGAGATTTAGAAATTGTTAATCCAAGCTCAAGTTCTTTAAAGGCTAACAAAGCTTTTTTAGGCGAACAACTAAATCAAGGAATAAATTAGAGAATGAAACAATAATCTTTCCAAAACTCCTTGCATGAGATATATCTCATAGAAGATTAATTCAAAAAGGTGAATAAAAAGTCATGATTTTTAAACTCAAGTATTAAAAATATCATAAAATATAAGGGTTTTCTTAAGATCTAAGAAATACAAGAGAGGTAAGCTACCTCATTATGGGCTCTTTTTGTGCATCGTTATTAATTTTTTGGGTGGGCTTTGAGCATCTTTTGATTTTTGATACAATTTGGGTATCTTTTCATTTTGGTGACATTGCGCATCTTTTGATTTTAATACACTTTCTATTTTTTTTAATCTTGGCGACATTGTGCATCCTTTCAGCTTTGGGCTCATTTTGTGCCTCTTTTATTTTTACAAATATGCTTCCTTTCTACAAGACTAAAGCAAACCCAATCTTGTAATAAAATAAACAGCTTGATTAAGAAAATAATAAAGCAGTTTCAACAACTTACAAAAGATCCCTATGAGATAGAGAAAAATATAGGGAGATGAAAAAAGTTTAATTTCAAAATCTAATTTATAATTTGATGAAGATTTTGAATCAAAAGTGAAATAGCCTCATTAAAGAAATGAGATAGAGAGATAAAATCATAAGTTTCCTTCCTTTGACTGATTTTAGAGAAGTCAACCATAACTTACATAAAATTTCAAGAAAGTAGGAGGTAAATTTTTTATTTTTTGAAAAGATGATCTTTAAAAAATGATATGATTTTCTAAAGCATATATGAAACAAAATGTGATGTGTGTGTGTTGATTAGAGAAACTATACAAATAACATGGAGACTAAACAAAAAACATAAAAGTAAAAGGAGAAATAAAACACAAAGAAAATATAGAAAATAAATAAAAATACAATGAATAAAAGCATACACGCACACAGAAACAAGAAAAACAATTAAACTTACAAACAAAGCTTTAAACATCTTCTTGCTCTTGATCTGATGATTCAGAAGCTAGGTCTGCCCAGGGGATTTTTTGTTTTTTATTATTTGCCCTTTTTACAATTTGCTTAGCATTACCCTTTCCTTTGTAGGAAGAGTTTTCAAATTAGGACACTGATGTTTCATATATCCAGGTTTCCTACATCGAAAGAAAATAACATCAAAAATAATCTTAACCATCTTACCTTTTTTACCTATGTTCCACTTTTATTGATGCTTTTGCTTGTGCTTTAGTAGACTTTCCAATTTGCTCATTACTGATGCTAATACTTCACTTTCATCATCTATTAAGCCACTTTCATCCATATCTTCAGCATTTAGCACTATCATTTTACCTGCATCCACAAGTCTTTGACTCATAGTTTGCTCGTAGGCAATGAGTGAGCCAATCAGATTATCAATAGAATATTCATTCAAATTTTCTGATTCATAAATAAAAATAATTTTGACATCAAATTTATTAAGTAGATAATATGGAATTTTTTTGACGTTTTTAAAGTTTGAAAATTCTTTAATTAAGGCATGTAATGATGTCACAATTTGAATAAACCTAGTATACATGTCTAATAATCGTCTCATAAGGTTTCATGCAAAAAAAGTTAATAATCATGCATTAGAATATACAACTTATATTGCTTAACTTTACTAGTACCTTTATATGTAATGCATAGTTTATCCCAAATTTCCTTCCCAATAGTGCATGTGGATACTAACATAAAATCTTCAGAATTGAAAGCACAGAAAAAATAGTTCAAATATTTAGCATTTAATTGAGAATTTATTTTTTCTACTCTACTCCATTCAGAAAAAGGAATATCAATTTTAATTCCATCTAAAACATGTGACGATGTAGAATAACCAATTTTAATTATATGCCACATTTGATAATCTATTGATTTCAAGAAAGTAGACATGCAAATTTTCTAAAAATCAAAAGAAATATTTTCAAATAACGGTGGTCGGGTGATTGAATATCCTTCTGCAATATTACGATTTCCAAAGTTAGCCATTGATTAAAATTCAAAAGTTTTCTAAAACTTAATTTTATGAATCCCACTCTAATACCACCTGGAAGTTCGTGAGGGGGGTTAAACTTTAAAGAACTAGTCCTAAGGCTAACCAAAAGAGGGGGTGAATTGGATATTTAAAAACATCTTTAACAAAAAGAAAAATCCTTTTATATCTTGAAGTATAAATGAATAAAATCAATAAATAAAAAGATAAATTAGAGATTTCACCAAAGTAATTCATTTCAATAAAAATAAAGTGTGAAAAATAATCAGAAAGAACACACTAGACTTACAGTGGTTCGGTCCAAGCTAACCTACGTCCACTCCCTAGAACCTCCCATTCCAGGTATTGCACTAAGCTTTTAGTGACTCTCCTTTAGCCCCCACAGCTAGGCGGAGAAGCCCTTACAAAATCTCTTTCACCTCCTCCAGTGCGGTAGAGAACTTGAATCCTTTTCACCCTCCTAGTGAGGTAGAGAACCTTGAATTCTTTTTCACCCTCCTTGTGAAGACAGAGAACCTAGAATCCTTTTACACCCACCTAGTGAAGGTAGGGAACCTGGTCCTTTTACACCAAAGAGATCTTCTTCTTCTCAAAACTTCCCTCAGGATAAACCTTAAATTTGATGGTACTAAGCTGCAAGCTTGCTGGAGCAACCATATAAAACCCCCTCCACACTCCCTTAAACCCACCTCCAAGGATCTTCTCCCTCTCAAACTCCACCCTTTACTCACTCCCTTTCAAGGCTCTCCCTTCAAGTTTTCTCTAGAAAAATGAAGCCTCAATAGCTGCCAAAGATACTTACAGTGTCTTTGGAGAAAGCTCAAATAGAGGGATTTGAAAAACCCTAAAAATTTAATTCTGGTGGCAAAGATCATCCAGGATTATCATAGGATCATCCAGTATGATGTGCTTAAATAGAGGGCTTCAAAAAACCCTAAAAACTCAATTCAATTGCCAAGAATCATCGAGTACGATAGCAGGATCATCCAGGACAATGTGTAGAATTTGACCTGATTGTCCTTGATGATCTCAAGATAGTCCTGGACGATCAGTATAAATATGAACAGATCATCCAGTATGATATACAGATCATCCAGAATGATCTGATTAAATAATTTAACCATAATTAGTCCCTTAATCACAAGATCAATTTTGGCATGATTTACATTGATTGTTTAAGATTATTTCGATCATCCAGGATGATTAGACCAAAATTTGAATCTTAAATCCATACCTAAATTATCATCCATGGCTATTTTTCAAGATCTTAAAGGATCTTCCTGGGCGATCAAAATCATCCAGTATGATTAGTTTAAAGAGTTGATCGTCCTGGATAATAGAAATTATCCTATACGATTAGTTCAAAAGTTAAACTTCTGATTTTGACAAGATCTCACTCCCTTGAGTGTGTGTGTGCATGGTCACCAAGCTAGCAAACACCTTCATAGGACTTGACTCAAGAAATAAAAAATTACATCAATGAATATTACATACTCTTTATAGTATAACCTATTCTTCACTAATTATGAGCTTTGATTCTTTGTTGGATGGTGCATGGTGTTCCTGAAATATTAGTATACACACAAACAAGTATAGAATGAAAATACAAGGATACATAAATATATGAGCCATAATGTTTGTTATCATTAAAAGCATAAACTCGTTAGCTCGAGTCACAATAGTTTGGAATCCATAGCAGATTGTTGGTTTGCTAATGAGGTCTCCCTTTTATGGGGCGAAATGAGGATTCCTCATCAAACTAGTAACTCAACACTATCCATGTACCTAAACCAACATCTCAGTCCCTTGCTTTCTCCTTGAGTCACTATTCTCATGCAAGCTCACCAAGCTCAGTTATAGAAAATTGCATATTCACAAGACACTTAAATAATCTAACCACGAACATCCAAATTGAGGCATCTCCCTTCTCGTAACATCATCTCACTCACCATTCTCTCTTCTCAGGCTATTTGAGATCTCTCATCTGAGTCATCAGTAACATCAACAAGCTCATTAGGATGACTCATTAATGCCCTTTCGGCCTCACCCTCCTTTAGCCAATTAAAGATGACATATGTTTAGGTAGTATATATAGCATTGTATTGGTATTTTGTATAGCATTATACTTTTTCCCTTTCTTATGTAGTCTTTCTTATAACCCATAAAGCCCTGTAAATAAAGGATGATGAGAAATAGTTTTGGACATTTAACTTCTTGATTGATTTTAATGGATCATGTGTTGGCCTAAGATTTATGGTATTCTTGAACATTCTATAGATTTTCTTGCCCTCTCTGACTCTACTCTTCACTCTCCATTCTTACCCAAGTTCTAGTACACTAGCTCAACAGATATACATGCTAGTTAATTTAGGTTTCATCCATAAAAAAATTAATATCTAACACCCTTTTTGAGCAATAAGTATGGATTGATGAGAGTAATAAGAAGACAAGCCCTGCTTGATGAGTAAAATAAACATGAGTTGTAAACTGAACATTAAGAATGCTATTTACACCACTCAACGTGGCTTCATCAAAATGGGAGAAAGGATAATAAAGATTATTCAGGATGTCTTGGGCAAGCTCCATGGGAGACTACAAAGGGATAACACCCCATAGGGTTCTTTTGACTTGACAAATTGGTAAAAGAGATTAGACATTTAAGCACTCACTTTGACACCAATCCTAGTGCCACTTGCACGTGGACAAGTAATGAGGAGCACAACCTGCAAACCAAATGAGTCAGAAAAGGTATGCCCGAACTCAACAATACTTTCTCAAGGAAAATTGCCATGGCTTGTGTTTTGATGAAATTTTAAAAGAAATCACCATGATAACTCCCAAATTAATGTTTCCACATGTATAATCCTATAGGGGCAAGACCAATACAACTAATCTTGTGTTGACTTTAAAATCAATGAATCTCTACTGAATATCAAGGATGTCCTTTGATGTCACATGTTCTATATTACACTTAAAAGAGTTAGCACTTAGGTGATTCACCTAATGTTGGTAGTGAGCACTTCATTCTTTAAGCTCAAGAGAATATTTATGACTTAATCTTCCATCACTCAAAACATAAAAAATCCTTGCAAGCTATGTTCAAAATAAGGAAAGAGCTAAGCGAGTCACAAAAAAAATTATAGTGGGGATGCATAAAGAAATGATTGATATAAAGGATCTTAAACTTGTAGTCACCGAAGATGAATTGCCCAAGAACATAGGGAGTGTTCATTTAGATATGCACTTGGATTTCATTTGCTAAAGACCCTTACTAACCAATTGGAGTTTGCCAACAAAAATATAAATACTAAAGCATATAGTAAAATGGTTGAGTCCTTATCAACCAGTTATCATTATGGGCTCATCGCTAGAAGAGAGTAATAATGAGGATATGAGATTTTCCTAGGGAGAGAGAAGATAGAAATCCTAACCCACAATGGTATCTTTACTGCTCTAAGCATCAAATGGTACCCTTGTAACCAAAGCTATTGAGATTTATAATGCCACCTGTGCAAAGGGTACAATAACCTCGTCACACCACTCATCCATAATGTGATAAAGTCACACACCATTCATAGACCTACATCACTTACATGCCACTAAGAATGTCAATGGCCGAGCTCATCAAGGCCATCAAAAATAAGAAATTCTTTAGATGCAAAATGTCTATAAAGGCGATGATGCATGTTATTAAAAATACTTCAAAGTATTTGTTCCTTCCACATAGATCATGACTATGACATAGAGGAGTGTCACATAAATGGAGTCATGTAGAAGTACTCATAATGGTAGAAACATGAAAGGAGTTAATACTTGTTGAACATAGTTGACGGCCAAGAAAGGCCCTCAAAGAGAGCCCCACTAATGAGCCCATACCTATTCGCTTTATATTCATTACAAGAGTTGTGTTCTCTATTAGGGGCAACAAGTAGGTAGATTCACTGGCAATTATGAAGAAGATCAACATCAGAGAGGTGAGTTCGAAGTTAACATTATGTCACACCACATAATCTAATTTTAAAAAAATATTTCTTTTATCTTTTTAATTAGAACAACCAGAGCTATCTAATTTCTTTCAATGATATAAATATTGGCAAAACAAATCTATAGATAAAAACATCAACGTACATCTAAAATCACTATTCAAATCATGTATAATACTCAAAAGCCATAAAAATATAATAATCCATCTTTCATTCCTGAGTACAAAAGAATAACTAAAAGACAAAAGAAACAAAACAGCCATATAACCTGAGGAATCTTGTAACTAATTAGCCTCAGACTTTTGATCCACTTTCATGACTCGAAATCATTTAAATTACATATAATGAGCTAAAAAGCCCAACATGTCACTACTATCCTACAACTAAAATCAAAGCATGGCAATGAAATAATATGCATGTAATCATTTTGTTCAGAATAGTACAATCAATATGATCATGAATCTATGTAGAAACAATATAACACATGGAGTAGCAATAAAATTTGTAAAATAGTAAAATTGTATGGTACGGTATAGAGGCTAGTAAAATAGTGCAATATAGAGACAACAAAATCTTTAAACCAGTAAACCTAATATTTATGTCATTCATTCTTCATAAGAGTGATATCCATTGAATAAAAAAAATATATAAATATGTAAAATTTACGCATTTATGAAGACCGTAAAAATCCATAACAATATAATACTATCTAATTAATGTACAAATGATGTTTAGTCATTATATATCAATATCAAATTAATATCTTATACCACATGCTTAGTAATAAGAATCACATGCTCAATAAAAGTAAATCATTAAATAGTCAATCAATAGCAGTAATAATAAGAGTCAATCAGAAGCAATTAGACTAGTAGAAGTAACAACAAATTAGTAATAGTATCAGTGCTAGTAAAATCTATAATTGTAAAGTAAAATAGTATGGTAATAAAAAATTTATTAAAATGAAAATAAATCAGTAATGCATCCTAGTAATCACACTAAATAAGTAAATATCTCCAGCTTGTATAGTTTGTTACTAGAAATCAATAACCATTGGATATGTAAACAGAGTCATAATTCTTTGCCCCTTAGTATAATAATCATCTACGTATAACTCTCAATCAGTAATGAAAGTTTGATGTAGGATGTTAAGCCTCATTGAACTATCCCTAAGCACACCATGGGGGGGGGGGGGGGGGGGGGGGGGGGGGGGGGGTGAATTGGTTGTTTTAAAAAAATTCTTTACACAAAAAAATGTTTTGATGCTTTTTAATAACTTAAAAACAGACAATGTTATCACCTGATGCGAAAGCAAATTTATGAAACAAAACTTATAACTATGGTGATGATGAGTTACTCAAATCAACATATCATCAAACATATAAATTTTTGATATTCAATTTTTAGAAAAATTAAAGTAAAGAATTGTAAATTGCATTAAGTAAAAGTCAGAATGAACACACAAAAAATTTATAGTAGTTCAATCAAATAATGACCTACATCCACTCCCCAAAGTCCTCCTCTCTGAGTATTTCACTAACACTTTAGTGCCTCTCATTTAGTCCCCACAGCTAAGCAGAGAAACCCATATAATCTTTTCACCAACCTGGTGCGGCAGAGAACCTTGACCTCATTTTCACCCTATTAGTGAAGGCAGAGAATCTAGCAATTCTTTTTCACCATCACGGTGAAGGCAGAGAACCTCAATGATGTTCAGGCTAATGTTCTTCTTCCAGAGCTACCCATGAAACCAAGCAAGTCACTCAGAGAAAACTAGGTAGATGCTTGCTAGAAGCAACTGTGTGGAAACCCCTCACACTCCTTCTCCATTATACAAAAACTCTCCTTTCTCCTTGCCAAGGCTCTCCAAAATCTCTCTTAAAGCTCCCTCTCTAGAAAAACCAACAACCAAAGACTTTAAATGAGTCTATTAAGAGAGCTTAAATACAAGGCCTCATGAAAAAACCTTAATAATTTAATTCTGTTGAAACTGATTGTAAAGTATGATAGAAGATCGTATAGTACGTTTAATTCAAATAGCCCTATTAATATTGTATGAAGAATAGGGTGCTCTAAGACCAATTTTAGTATTTAAGTAGATTGTCTAGTACAATATAATGAATCATCCAGTATAATTAGTTTAATCGAATTGGATTATAATCTCATATGATCAGTGGAGATTAATTATCATTCCATGTAGATATCGGATCATACTATACGATAGGTTTAATCATAAAATACGATCAGACTAGAAAACTTAATCCAAATTTAATCTCCTAATTATATGATTAGAATAGGCAAAATTTTATTATATCGTACCATATACTGAGTATCATATGGTATGATTAGCACATATTTTGAATTTCAAAATATTGCTTAAAATATGATTGGCGGCTGAGATCATAATATTTACTGATCATCATGTATGATATTAATCGTATAGTATGATGAGTAAAAATATTAATTATGCCAATTAGATATTATAATGATTTTTTTAATAGTTGATCATATAGTATGATATGGATAGTATAATATAATTAGTTAAAAAAATTAAAATTCTAATTTTCTTATTTTCTCACTCCCTTGTATGTGTGCATGGTCACCAAGTTTAACGACCACAAAATAAAAGACTTTGACTCAAGAAATGTAGAATTAAATAAAAATAAAAATATAGACTATTAAAGAAACTTAAACCTACGCTACCCAATCTTGAGTTGATCACTATACGTGATTTATAGTGGACCTAAAATATTAGTGTGCAAGAATAAATATCTAATAATAATAAGAAGACAACCCAATATATTTCTTATCATCAAACTCATAAGGCATGGGTTCAGATTTATAATAATCTTCCCCTTTTTAGTGATGGCAAAGATTGTTGGTTACGATTTTAAATTAATTTTGCTATGTCCTAAGCACCCCCTTACTAGTTGTGTTTTTCAAAAATAGGGAGTTTTCTTTATTTAAAGGAATGAACGAGAAGAACTAGAACAACACATAATCATGAGCAAGTGAACAACTCATAATCTTAAATAAGAAATAAATAAAAACTAGACTAATCATAGTAAAGTAGATATACCACTTACCAACAACATTCTACTCCCCCTTTTGACATCACAAAAAAGGAGGAACTACTAAACATAATAATAAAAAAAATTAGATAATGAAAGTAAAACATAAACCTAAACTATAATAAACAACACATGCTAAAAATAGGAAGGTCTTTAATTAGGTGGTTATGGTGGAGGTGGCTGAAAGTATCAATGATGGAATGTAAACTACTCTTCAAAACATGTCATATTAGTCTCATGCTACTAATGTTGCTTTGTGATATAGCGCCAAAGTAAGTCTCCATCTAATCAAATCTCTGAATTAATGTCTCATACTTAGAAGGCTAGTGTATAGGTGCTGGTGCTGGACCTTCCTCTACCTCCTCTAGCTCGGGGTCCACATAATGAACTTTCCTACAACGAGCACTATGAAGGATGTGGAAGTAGCTATTTGAATAATATATTGGAATATCATTAGGTTGTGCATAAAATTGAAGATTATATTTTAATTCAAGAACTTAGGCAATAATGTCACTTAATGCAAGGTTTAGCTTTCACTTATTTTTGGGATATCTAATGCAAGAAAAGTTTTCAATGTATTTAATAATCAGATCATCTACATTGAATCAATCCCAACGATGATAAAGTATGTAGTGAGGGATAGAAGAGGTCTGATGTTTATCCTATCGCCAGCTTTTAGAATGACTAAATTTTGAAGGATGTGTTGAATGATCCAGGTGTCTTAGACTAAGATGTTAAGATGGAGAATATGGTTGTTTATTGTAGACTCCTTAATGGTGGTGTTGACAGGAATCCAATTATAGTTACAAAGAAAAGCTAAAGAGTGAAAATTTTCACCAGTAGTAGAAAGGTGCAGAAATTGATCAAAGTCTTGATATGTGATTTGTACTATCCTTTAGGTGACATAAGATTAAAGGACAGTGTCCTTACTATTGATTTGAATCATACTGGATAACCTGTGTTAAATTGGTCATCCTAAGGTGTCAGCCTGGATAATCTTTGATTAGTCATATGGTATAGGACAAGAGGTGTTTGAACAGTATGTTACCATATTAAATATTATACCGGCCAAATTTAATTCATCTAGCAATGAGTGCCATAAATATTATTACAAATCTGGTTTTGATGATGACAAACATGTTTCCAGTGTGTTTTGCTTGGCTAACCCATTTCAGGCACAGAAGATCACGAGCAACTCAAGCCAACTCAAGATCGGGTCCAAGTGTGTCCAATGTATGGTTTTTCTTTTTTTTGAGTCAATTATAATGTAACTGATCCATTAGCTAAGTAACATTGCACACACACACTCAGGGGGAGAGCTTGAGTGAGTTAGAGTTTCTGTTCATTTTTTATTCAGATCGTCCTGGACGATATTCACATCATCTTGGACGATCCAATAAAAATAGAAACCCTAATTAGGGCGACCAAGTTAAGTGAGTCTGATTAAGCAGATCATCCTGGATGATCTTTGGATCGTACGGGACGATATGCTTAAATCAGAAATTATCAGCCGCCAGATCAAGTTAGGCAAGTTTTTATTTTAAGTTATGTGGTCTGATCGTCTCGGACGATACGTGTATCGTCCTGGATGATTCAGTACAATCATGCCTAAATTAGTCTGGTAATTAAGGAAAGCAATTAATATTTAATTGATACGATCACATCGTCCTGGACGATCGTAGGATCGTCCCGGACGATCTGGATCGTCTAGTGCATTTCAGCTGTACGTCCCAAACTGTGTTCTGGACGATTTGGGCACTTTTTGAACTAATCATACAGGACGATGTCCCTATCGTCCTGGACGATCAAGTCATTTTTTGGTCATCCAGCACAGGTTTCTCTGGATGACCCGAACTGTCTTCTGGACGATATTCCTCGATTTGCACTAATCGTCCCGGACGATCGCAGGATCGTACGGGACGATATGAACAATTTTTTCTACTGATCATCCAGAAGAGCCAGATCGTCCAAGCTGATGCAGCTAATTTTGAACTGATCATACAGGATGATCTATCGATCGTCTTGGACGATTCTTACCGACCAGTTGAGGTTTAGGGCAAATTTTAAGCCCTTATATAAAAGAACTTTTTCTTGGGACAAAAAAAATCTTTTGCCACCTTCCTTCCCAGAGAAACCCTAGAGAGAGAGAGAGTTGGGAGAGAGAGAGAGAGGATCTTGAGAGGGGGAGTTAGTGAGGGATTCACTAAGGTTGCTCCAAGCACGGATCATAGTCGTCTTCTCAGCTTGTCGTCTTTCGTCTAGTCGGTGTTCGTTGTGGGAGGATCGTTCGTAAGATGATCCGGGGTTCTCTGCCCGCTTCAGGTGGAAGCAAAAGGAGTTTGAGGGTTCTCTGCCCGCTTCAGGTGGAAGCAAAAGGAGTTCGAAGGTTCTCTGCCTGCTTCAGGAGGAAGCAAAAGGAGGTCGGGTTCTCTGCCTCACCGTGTGATGAAAAGGAGTTTTTGTACAGGCTTCTCCGCCTTACTGTGGGAGCAAAAGGAGAGACACTTTCTGTTTAGTGCAATACCCGGAGGGGAGGCTCCGGGGAGTGGACGTAGGTCAAGTTGACCGAACCACTATAAAATCTGGTTTGCTTTTCTGATTCAGTTATGCACTTTACTTTTCTGATATTAACTGCTTGGGTGAATATCTGTGATTGATCTTTTCGCTCTTATTTACTTGTTTTCGCTGCTAAGTATCGAAAAGATTTTCATTATTGTCATGAAATTTTTAAATAACCAATTCACCCCCCCTCTTGGTTAGCCTCGGGACTAGTTCAATAGGGCTTAACATCCCTTTCGAACTTTCAAGTGGTATCAGAGCGGGATTGAAAATTTAGATTTAAAATTTTTGAATTTGATCCATGGCTAACTGTAACAATCGTAATACTGCTGAAGGTTATTCTTTTATAAGACCACCATTGTTTGATAATATTCCATTTGATTTTTGGAAAACACGTATGTCTACTTTTCTTCAATCGATTGATTATCACATGTGGATATTAGTTAAGGATGGATACGAACCACCTTTTAGGATGATTAACAATGTGAAAACTTAACTCCCATTTGCAGATTGGATGTTTGATGATCGTGATTTAGCACAGTTAAATGCAAAATGTTTGAACTGTTTCTTTTGTGCTTTAAAATCTGAAGACTATATGCGTGTTTCTACTTGTACAACAGGTAAAGAAATCTGGGATAGATTGTGTATAACATATAAAGGTACAACTGAGGTCAAACAGTCTAGGTTAAACATCTTGTTGCATAATTACGAACTTTTTCGCATGAAACCTAGTGAGACGATTTCAGAAATGTACACAAGATTCACTCAAATCTTTACCTGTTTGCATGCTCTAGGAAGAGAAATGACTAATTACGAAAGAGTGAATAAAATTCTTAGATGTTTGCCTTCTTCATACGATGCTAAGATTACCTTGATCACTGAATCTAAAGATTTAAATACTTATTCAATTGACAGCTTACTTTGATAACTCATTGCTTACGAGCAAGGGGTGAACCAAAGACAACTTGATGCAGGTGAACGAAAAGAAGGAGAAGATAGTGGCACTAAAGGCCAAAGATTCAGATGATAGCACTTTCGGGTCTGATAGCGATGATGTTGTCTTGATCACAAGGCAGTTCAAGAGCTTTCTAAGGAAGAAGAATAAGAATTTTTACAAGTGGAACAAAGGTAAGACCAGTAGAAATTTTAAAGGTTCATCTGAATCTGTTTGTTTTGAATGCAGGAAGCCTGGACACATAAAGGCGGATTATCCTACACTCAAGGCTCAGCCAAGCAAGGAGAAGGGTGAGGAGAAACGAAAGTTCAGAAAGGACAAGAAGCGGATATAAAAGGCATTCTGGGCAGATTCTGCATCCTACTCCTCTGAGACTGAAGCTAAAGAGGAGGAAACAAACTTGTGTCTGATGGCTGATGATCACCGTGGTTAGTCAGACCAAGAAGAGGTATGTGAGCTTACTTACGATTAATTATTTAAAGTATCTAAAAAAATTCATGCATCGTATAGGTTGCTTAAGAAAACTCATGTTAGTTTGAAACTGGATTATTTGACTTTGCAAAAAGAGCATGATGTGTTGATTAAGGATCATTCCACTATTGATAGCAATCACATGTCTTTACTAGATGAGTTTGATGAACTGAATGGAAAGCAATCTTATTTAAATGTTGAGCATGATGCATTAAAAACATCGCATGTTGAATTAGAAGCTGCCTTTAAGAAATTGAAAGATATGCCATGTGATTTAGAAAGTAATGAAAGTGCAAGAACATTTGAAATTGCAAGCTTAACTAAAGAGAATAAATTTTTAAAAGTGAAAATCAGTGCCTTTGAAAAAAACAAAAAACCACCTACTTTTGAACAGTTTTATGCACCGCCACCTTTTGAAAAATCTGTTGCAAGTTCATCAAAGCATGTTTCATACACTTCTAGGAAGAGGCACTATCACTCATGACATTTAGTTAATCCTTTTCCTGGTGTTAAATGTTTTTTATGTGGCATGTTAGGACACATTTCTCACACCTGCACTGTTCACCGTAGTACACATTGGTTGTGGAGATCCAAACTGCCTGCTTCACAGCACAGCACACATGCATTGCATTCTTCTTTTCATAAGAAGGAACCCAAACCTGTTTGGGTTCCTAAGACTGACATTTGATATTATTGTAGGTGTGCTATCACACAAGACCTCGTGAGAGCATGTGGTACCTGGACAGCGGATGTTCTAGACACATGACTGGTGATGCAAATTAGTTCATTTCACTGGAGGCCAAAGCTGGAGGCAAGGTTACACTTGCAGATAACTCCACCAGGAAGGTGGTAGGCTCAGGTATAATTGGTGATTCAAAGAATTTTATGATTGATAAGGTTTTGCTTGTAGATGGATTGAAACACAACTTGCTGAGCATCAGTCAACTTTATGATAAGGGATACATCATCAAATTCCTGCCCACTGGCTGCATTTTAAGCTTAAATGATGAAGTTATTTTGCAGGGGCAAAGGATCAACAACATC
Organism: Dendrobium chrysotoxum; assembly: GCA_019925795.1. NCBI lineage: Eukaryota > Viridiplantae > Streptophyta > Magnoliopsida > Asparagales > Orchidaceae > Dendrobium > Dendrobium chrysotoxum. The sequence goes on from CM034314.1 coordinate 32,760,488, forward strand.
TACAAGCTGGATGTAAGTTGCATTAAATCTGATAATTCAATTTGCTTAAAAACTACTGCTGATGAGTCTTGGTTGGCATAAGAGATTGTGTCATGCCAGAATGAAAACCCTTAGGAGAGTCACCCAAAAGGACTTAGTTAGTGGTGTGCCCAAGCTTAAGTTCACTAAGGATCACCTGTGTGATGCCTGTTAGTTGGGGAAGCAAGTCCAGTCCTCATTTCACTCTGTTAAGGACATTAGCACCTCTAGACCTCTAGAAGTTCTTCACTTGGACCTCTTTGGACCCATTAGCACTGCTAGCTTAGGGGGGAGAGTCTATGGATTTATGATTGTAGATGACTATTCGGGGTTCACTTGGGTGAAGTTTTTGTCACATAAATTTGAGTCATTTGGTGAGTTTAGATCCTTCTCTACTTGGATTCAGAAGAAGTTAGGATGTGAAATTATTACCATCCATAGTGATCACGGAGGGAAATTTGAAAATGAAAGATTTTGAAGTTTTTGTGAGGAGCAAGGGATTAGTCACAATTTTTTAGCTCCTAGGACCCCTCAGCAGAATGGGGTAGCTGAAGGAAGAACAGGACCTTAGTGGAAGCTGCTAGAGCCATGCTTGCCGAGTATTCACTTCCAAAATATTTTTGGGCTGAAGCGGTGAACACTGCCTGTTATGTGCTGAATAGGGTGAATGTGAGAGTCAAACTGAACAAGACACCTTATGAGATCATTAAGGGTAGAACTCCAAATCTGTCCCACCTCCCTGTCTTTGGCTGTAAGGTTTTCATTCTGAACAACAGGAAGTCACCCTTAGAAAAATTTAACTCCAAATATGATGAAGGAGTTTTCTTAGGATATTCAAGTTTGGGGAAATCCTTCAGGGTGTTCAATAAGAGGACTTTGGTGGTGGAAGAAACAACCCATGTAGTGTTTGATGAATCTGATCCTAAGGAGTCCAGATCTGAAGTAGAAGATGAAGAGATTGTTGAGGTTACCTAAGGGGTTGGAAATACAAATCTAGAGGAAAGGGTAGAACCTCAAACCACTTTGCCTAGAGATTAGAGGTACTCTTCGAGTCATCCTAAAGAACTGATCTTAGGAGACCCTTCTGAAGGTGTTAGAACTAGGCATGGACTTAGGAAGGAAGTAAACCATTATGCCTTTATCTCAATGACTGAACCAACCAACATTAATCAAGCCCTTTTGGATGAGTTTTAGATCTTAGCTATGCAAGAAGAATTGAATCAGTTTGTAAGGAATAATGTTTGGGAGCTAGTAGAAAGACCTAAAAATCAAAGTATTGTAGGAACCAAATGGGTCTTTAAGAATAAGATGAATGATTCTGGTGTGGTGGTGAGAAATAAGGCATGATTGGTGGCTAAGGGGTATAATCAGATAGAAGGGATTGATTTTGAGGAGACTTTTGCCCCTGTAGCTAGATTGGAAGCCATTAGAGTGCTACTAGCCTTTACTTGTTATAAGGGATTATAGCTATTTCAAATGGATGTCAAGAGTGCCTTTTTAAATGGGGTAATAAAAGAAGATATTTTTGTAGAACAAGCCCCAGGTTTTGAGAGTTCCCAATATCCAAATCATGTTTATAAATTAAAAAAGGCCTTATATGGATTGAAACAGGCACCCAGAGCTTGGTATGAGAGGCTTAGCATATTCCTGTTAGAAAGAGAGTTTGTTAAGGGGAGCGTAGACACCACCCTTTTTCTGAGGAGAATAGGGGAATACTTACTCATTGTCCAGATCTATGTTGATGATATAATTTTTGGATCTTCTGATAAATATTTATGTGAAGAGTTTTCTAAAATAATGAGTAAGGAGTTTGAGATGAGTATGATGGGAGAATTGTCCTACTTTTTGGGGTTTAGAATAAGGCAAACGGATGATGGAACCTTTCTCAATCAAACTAAATACACTAAGGACATTTTGAAGAAGTATGAAATGGACAAAGCCAAGCCAATCAATACTCCCATGACCTCCTTAGTTCAGTTAGATAAGGATTCAAGTGGAAAATCGGTTGATCAGAAGAAGTATATAGGAATAATAGGATCACTGCTTTACCTGACTGCTAGCCAACCTGATATCATGTTTAGTGTCTGTCTTTGTGCTAGGTTTCAGGCTGATCCTAAAGAGTCCCACCTGACTGCTATTAAGAGAATTCTTAGATATCTTTTAGGGATCCCAAACCTAGGAATCTGGTACCCTAGGCATAGCACCTCTTTTGATATCATTGGATATTCTGATTCTGACTTTACGGGGTGTAGGGTGGATAGAAAGAGCACCTCTGGAACTTGTCAATTCATAGGACAGTCTTTAGTCTCTTGGTCCAGTAGAAAATAGAACTTAGTTGCACTTTCCACTGCTGAAGCTGAGTATATTGCCTTAGGGAGTTGTGTGGCCCAAGTTCTTTGGTTAAAACAACAAGTTTTTGATTTAGGTTTACCTGTTGGCACAATTTCTATTCTGTGTGATAATACTAGTGCCATCTGCATCTCTAAGAATCCAATCCAACATTTTAGGACCAAACACATTGACATAAGGCATCACTTCATTAGGGACAATGTTACAAAAGGGGACATTGAGCTACATCATGTAGCAACTGAAAATCAGCTGGCTGACATATTCACTAAACCACTGGCCTTTGACTCATTCAATATTTTGAGAACCAGATTTGGAGTGATTGATATAAATGCTTGATTCTGATGACTGCTGATTTCTGATTACTCTGATTGTTATTCGGTTTTCTGTTAGTTAGTGTTTGGTTTTGATTTGATTATTTGCTTTCAGTAGGTTTTATTTCTTTTGCTGATTTCTGTGTTAGCCTTGTCATTAGTTTGATTTGAATATTTACTTCAATGTGATTTTCTATATGTTTTTATTCACTGGTTCATCTCTTGCACTTACTATTTTATGCTTTTCAAAGTCTGATCACTGCTCACTACTTCTGATAATCTAAATTTCTGACTGGGAGCTTTATCTTATTTTTGTTTGGAAGCTGGTAGGCAGTGATTGACTCCACTGGATCTGTTAAAGGGAAGATACATAGATGATTGTTTCTCTTCATCTAACTCCTTTGCTGGTGTATTGTTTCTTTTGGATAAAACATTCTCTTCAAAATTAAAATTCTAGTTTTTGAAATAGAGATTTATTTTATCTTCTTACAGTAATCTACCTCATATCAATAGTGTTTTCAAAGTCTTGAGTCATTATTTTGATTTTCTAAACCAAGTGATTGCACTTATCATATGACGTCTGGCTTTTGTTTTATGAATTACTCTTCCTTATCACGGAGAGCATAACCTATATCTGGAAGGTAATTTTACAGCTGAGACTTATTAACGATTATGAAAAGAAGAAAGCTTATAAAAGATGTGCAGTGTGCCAAATCAATTGAAAAAGAGGCACAAAATGAGCCCAAAGTTGAAAAGATGTGAAATGTTGCCAACATAAAGATACACAAAGTGTATCAGAAATGAAAAGATGCGCAAAGCGCCAAATAAATTGAAAAAGAGGCATAAAATGAGCCCAATCAAGCTTTCTTTCCCTTCAGATCGTTAAAGGTCTTAGAAAAATTCGTGCGCCACTTAATACTTTCAAAAGCTTGTGTTTAAAATCCTGATTTCTGATTTGTTACTTTGTCACACTATTATATCAGATATTTTTCTGGAACGAGACTTGAAAGGATCTTTTTTCGAATCTAATTTCTTTTCTTCTGAATTGGATGTTTGGTTTGAAAGAGATTTGCATCGATAAGGTGCCTGAGGTGGAGTTACGAAAGTCAATTTTTCCAACTTTTTTTGGATTTCAGCGCTGTCAATCGTCTTCTTATTGGTTTTTGGATCTAAAATAAAGGAAAAATTCTGATTTACTCGAGCAACTTGATCACAAAAAAAAAACGGGGCTTTTATGTGTCTTTGCTGTGAGTTTTATTCATTTTTGTTTTGTTTTAATTTCATGATTATATTTTTGGGATCCACCTCTGTTCTAGATTTTTTGTTTTGTAGTTGTTTTCTTTCATGTTTTGTACTTTTATTTCAGTATTCTGTTTTACCCTCTTTTTGTGATGTCAAATGGGGGAGTCAGGTGTAGTCGTTTCAGTTTTATTTTGTTATGTGTTATGTTTTCTGTATTGATTTAGTTAAATGAAAATGAAAAAAAATATTTGTTTTTCGATCTCTTAGTTAATGTTATTTTCCAACTACTGTACAAATGTTTGCCATCATCAAAAAGGGGGAGATTGTTGCAAATCTGGTTTTGATGATAGGCAATAATGTCACTTAATGCAAGGTTTAGCTTTCACGTATTTTGGGATATCTAATGCAAGTAAAGTTTTCAATGTATTTAATAATCAGATCATCTACATTGAATCAATCCGAACGTTGATAAAGTATGTAGTGAGGGATAGAAGAGGTCTGATGTTTATCCTATCGCCAGCTTTTAGAATGACTAAATTTTGAAGGATATGTTGAATGATCCAGGTGTCTTAGACTAAGATGTTATGATGGAGAATATGGTTGTTTATTGTAGACTCCTTAATGGTGGTGTTGACAGGAATCCAATTATAGTTACAAAGAAAAGCTAAAGAGTGAAAATTTTCACCAGTAGTAGAAAGGTGCAAAAATTGATCAAAGTCTTGATATGAGATTTGTACTATCCTTTAGGTGACATAACATTAAAGGACAGTGCCCTCACTATTGATTTGAATTATACTGGATAATTTGTGTTAAATTGGTCATCCTAAGGTGTCAGCCTGGATAATCTTTGATTAGTCATATGGTAGAGGACAATAGGTGTTTGAACAGTATGATACCATATTAAATATTATACCGGCCAAATTTAATTCATCTAGCAATGAGCGCCACAAATATTATTGCAAATCTAGTTTTGATGATTACAAATATATTTTCAGTGTGTTTTGCTAGGCTAACCCATTTCAGGAACAGAAGATCGCGAGTAACTCAAGCCAACTCAAGATCGGGTCCAAGTGTGTCCAATGTATGGTTTTTCTTTTCTTTGAGTCAATTATAATCTAACTGATCACCTAGCTAAGTAACCTTACACACACACACTCAGGGGGAGAGCTTGAGTGAGTTAGAGTTTCTGTTCATTTTTTGTTTAGATCATCCTGGACGATATTCACATCGTCCTGGACGATCCGGTAAAAATAGAAACCCTAATTAGGGCGACCAAGTTAAGTGAGTCTGATTAAGCAGATCGTCCTAGACGATCTTTGGATCGTACAGGATGATATGCTCAAATTAGAAATTCTCAGCCGCCAGATCAAGTTAGGCAAGTTTTTATTTTAAGTTATATGGTCTGATCATCCCGTACGATCCTGCGATCGTCCGGGACGATATGAACAATTTTTTCTACTGATCGTCTAGAAGAGCCAAATCATCCAGGCTGATGCAGCTGATTTTGAACTGATCGTACAGGACGATCTATAGATTGTGCTGGATGATTCTTGCCGACCAGTTGAGATTTAGGGCAAATTTTAAGCCCTCATATAAAAGGACTTTTTCTTGGGACAAAAAAAATGTTTTGCCACCTTCCTTCCCAGAGAAACCCTAGAGAGAGAGAGAGTTGGGAGAGAGAGAGAGGATCTAGTGAGGGGGAGTTAGTGAGGGATTCACTAAGGTTGCTCCAAGCATGGATCAGAGTCGTCTTCTCCGCTCGTCGTCTTTCATCTAGTCAGTGTTCGTTGTGGGAGGATCGTTCGCAAGAAGATCCAGGGTTCTCTGCCCGCTTCAGGTGCAAGCAAAAGGAGTTCGAGGGTTCTCTGCACGCTTCAGGTGGAAGCAAAAGGAGTTCGAAGGTTCTCTGCCTACTTCAGGAGGAAGCAAAAGGAGGTCGGGTTCTCTGCCTCACCGTGTGGTGAAAAGGAGTTTTTGTACAAGCTTCTCTACCTTGCTGTGGGAGCAAAAGGAGAGACACTTTCTGTTTAGTGCAATACCCGGAGGGGAGGCTCCGGGGAGTGGATGTAGGTCAAGTTGACGGAACCACTATAAAATCTAGTTTGCTTTTCTGATTCAGTTTTACACTTTACTTTTCTGATATTAACTGCTTGGGTGAATATCTGTGATTGATCTTTTCACTCTTGTTTACTTGTTTCCGCTGTTAAGTATCAAAAAGATTTTCATTGTTGTCGTGAAATTTTTAAATAACCAATTCACCCCCGCTCTTGGTTAGCCTCGGGACTAGTTCACTAGTGCTTAACATCCCTTTCGAACTTTCAAATATTGTATAGTACGAATGGGATGTTTGTATAGAATGATCAATTAGAACTATTAGATGTGCTGTGAGCAGTGAAGTGAAATTTTGTGAAGATTGTATGGTATGATATAAGATAGCACAGTATGATGTGAGAAATTTGAAAGTTGTGTGTGATGATCAGGAAAACTTCATGAAAAAAATTTACACAAATAGGTCATAAACATAATAACAAACATGAATAATTACAAACTAAGTTACATAAAAATACTAAAAAAACATTTAACTTTTCAATTTCCAATTCATCATGAATAAAGAATGAATGTCTATAACACTTAGTCTAGTCATCGAGGTGCTAAAGGTGTCATAGGCAAGGGGTTTTATAAAAATGACTTCCAATAAACTTTTAGTAGCTATTTGATGTAGTTCTATATCTACCTTAGTTACATGATCTCTAATTAAATGATACCTAATATCTATATGCTTAGTCTGAAAGTGGTAGATTGGATTTTCTGAGATATAGATGGCACTAGTGTTATCACGCATGATTACAGTAGTGCTGACAAGGAGTTCAAGGTTAAGGATTTGTTACTTAAGATATAAGATTTGAACAACACAGCTTCTTGTAGCTACAGCAGTAGATAGGGCTACAAAATTTTATTTTCTACAAGACTAGGAGACTAAAGATTATCTTATAAATTGATAGTTTCAGAGGTACTTTTTTTATCAACCCTACATCCTACAAAGTTTGAATAAGAATATCCAATGATTTCTAAGGATGAGTTATATATAGGATACTAGATTCATAGGTTTTGGGTTCCTAGAAGATATCTAAGACTTCTCTTAATAACAATCATATAGGACTCCTTAAGATAAGCTTGAAATCTAGCATAATGAAAAACACTAAAAATAATGTTAGGTTTGCTAGCAATCAAATACAAAAGAGATCGTATAATCCCCATATACTTCTTTTGATCTACAAATTTTCCTCTTGGATCCTTATCAAATTGAATGGTAAAGCTAAGAGGTGTATTTACTACCTTAGCATTTTCCATCTCATATTACTTCAAAATGACATTGATATACTTTTCCTGATTACGAAAAGTTTAATAATCTCTTTGTTTTATACTAGATTGAAGAAATTAAGTAAGCTCTTCCATCATACTCATCTCAAATTCTTCACTCATTAGTTTTCAAAAATATTTTTGTTAGTTGATCCAAATAATATGTCATCTACATAAATTTAAACATTAAGAAAATCTTAACCTATCATATGGGACTCCTTAAGATAAGCTTGAAATCTAGCTTAATGAAAAACACTAAAAATAATGTTAGGTCTGCTAGCAGTCAAGTACAAAAGAGATCTTATAATCCCCCTATACTTCATTTGATCGACAAATTTTCCACTTAGATCCTTATCAAATTGAATGGTAAAGCTCATAGGTGTATTAACTACCTTAGCATTTTCCATCTCATATTTCTTCAAGATGTCATTGATATACTTTTCCTGATTAAGAAAAGTTTAATAATCTCTTTGTTCTATACTAGATTGAAGAAAGTAAGTAAGCTCTTCCATCATACTCATCTCAAATTCTTCACTCATTAGTTTTCAAAAATATTTTTGTTAGTTGATCCAAATAATATGTCATCTACATAAATTTAAACATTAAGAAAATCTTAACCTATCATTTTATAAAAAGGGTGGTATCTATACTTCCCTTAACAAAGGATCTATTGATGAGGAAGGAGGTAAGTCTTCCATACCATGCTCAAGGTGCTTGCTTCAATCCATACAATGCCTTCTTTAATTTGAACACATGATTAGGAAATTATGAATTCTAAAATCTAGGGTGTTATTCTATATAGACATCTTCCTTAATATCCCTATTTAGAAAGGCACTCTTAACATCCATCCGATACAATTTGAAGTTTTTAAAGAAAGTTAAAGCTAGCAAAACTCTAATGGCTTCTAACCTAGTTACAACACAGGCGAATGTTTTCCAAAGTCAATTCCTTCTGGATTTAATGTTTCCTAAATAGAGGATTATTTTTTGGTCAATTTAATATATTATTTGTGATATTTTAATTTAATTTTGATTTATTATAATTTTTTAAGTTTTCTGGGTCCTAAAAAGGGCTGAATTTTGGCTTGCCTAATTTTCTGACCTAATGACCTCCAAATCCAGTGAAATTTGGACCTAAGGTGTAAAATATCACTAGGTTTAATGTTATGATGTTTCACCCCTATTGGGTGTGGGTATAATTTCTTAGAATTTTTTTAAGCTAACTTGCCCTTTACCTTAATTATTTTTCCTAGGTGTTACTAGTGTTCAACTAGATTTAAATTCTGGTCATCTAACCCTGACACTATTAACACATACCACAAAAAAATACAAGCATAATTCTAAGTGGTGTGTGAGTTATAAATTTTCAAAATTTTGAGTCAAAATCTGACTAAAAACTTTGAAAATTTAATTCTCAGAGTCCAGCCGTCAACTAAAGCTAAATTTTTTATGACACGTGGGTATCATACAACAATTTATCCTATCCAAATGTGAACTCAATCAGATCACTAGATAGAACTTTTTAAAGCATTTAATTTTCATTTAAAGCTAAATAACTCTCTATATAGTGATCCAAATCATCTAAAATAAAATTTAAAATAAACTTGAGCTCAAGGCGATTCCAGTCAGCCCAAGAACATCAAATTTGGATAAAAAAATGAATTTTTGGTAAATTTTTGAAATTTAGAGCATTTAAATAGATTTTTTAAATCAATTTTGATTAAAAAAATTTGATCAACGACCAAGATTTGGCCACGTCGCCGTGCCTTCATACTGAAGAAGCAGAGTTTGAACCCCAGGGAAAGCGCACAGCTTAGAGCAATTCGATCGACCCAATTCAAATGAATGGAAGGCCCAGATTAACCTAGATTTTTCAGTTCATTTTTGAATTAAAACTTCAAACGCTCATAATGCTCGATCCAACCATCCAATTTTGATGAAATTTGAAATGTATGATCTAGGTAATCTAGTATTTCAATCCATGGAATTTCAAGGCTCCATGTATTGAGATTTGGGAGAAATTAAGATTTGATTATATAACTTAAAATGGGGATAACTTATAATCCAAACTTTGGATTATGATGTTCTTGGGTTTGTTAGAAAACTGGATATGTTTTCTACAACTTAGCTAAAGACCTTAAGAACATTTGATTGCTAGATTTAAATTTGTTATTAAAAGTATTCTTTCTATCATTATCTTTCTCTGTCTTCCCTAAAAGGGGTTTTGGAGCTTGGGTAAAGTGGGGAAATACTTGGGAAAGCCATAGAACTAGTTGGAGAGGTCGGATTTTTGTCTCATGGGTTGATGGCTATTGGAATTACTTATTTTAAATGGTTGGAGATAATTCCAAAGCATTGAGTTAAGTAAAGGATTATCTACTCCCCCTTATGATTAATAGCTTTGATTAGTGAATTAGATAAGCTCTAGGCTACTTCCAAGTTACATGGGTGAAGTTTTTTCATAGTTAATTCCTTCTAGTTGATTATACCCCTTATCTACTAACCTGGCCTTATTCCTAATCACTATACCAGAGTCATTCAACTTATTTTTGAAGACTCACTTGGTTCCAACAATACTCTTATCCTTAGGTCTTCTAACCAACTCCCAAACATCATGCTTAACAAATTGTTTCAATTCTTCTTACATGGTTAGGATCAAGAATTCATTAGATAGGACTTGATCTATGTTTGAGGGTTCTACCATAGATATAAAAGTAAAGTGGTTAACCTCCTTTTTAAGTCCATGCCTAGTTCTTACTCCAATAGATGTATCTCTTACGATGAGCTCCTTTGGATGACTAGATGAATATATCTAATCACTAAGCAAAGGATCCTGAGGTTATACTTAGTTTTAAAGGTCAATATATTCTACTCCTTGGGTGACTACTACCACTTTTTTTTCTTGTAACCTAGGCTTAATAGATCTGTCAAATTCATAGAATACTATATGGGTTATCTCCTCTACCACTAATATCCTTCTATTGAAAAGTATATAGGCATTACATTGTTGAAGAATATCCTAGAAAAACTCCATTAAATTTATTATTAAGTTTAGGTTTCCTACCTTTGAGTAATTCATAAAGTTTATTATTAAGTTTGGATCTAACGTTAACCCTATGAAGAATATAGTGAGAAGTATTCATTACCACAGCCCATAAATATTTAGAAAGTGAATACTTAGCTAGCATGGCTCTAGTAGCTTTTAATAAGGTTCTATTCTTTCTTTTAGCAATCTGATTTTGCTGGGGGGTTCTATGAGCTAAAAAATTAAGTTCTATTTCTAGCTCCTTATAGAATGATTCAAACCTATCATTTTTAAATTTCCCACCATGATCCATATGGGTAGTTAAAATTTCATAACCTAGTTTCTTCTGAATCCATGTGGAGAATATCTAAAATTACTCGAATGATTCATTCCTATGTGATAAAAATCTTATCCAGGTAAATCTCGAGTAATCATTAATAATCACATATTCATATGTTTTCCCACCTAAGATAGAAGTGCTAACCAGTCCAAACAAATCCATATGAAGGATTTCTAAAGATCTATAAGTTGTGATGTCCTTGATTGAGTGAAATAAAGTTTTGATTAATTTTCTTGGTTCGCAAACATCATAGTGAGTCCTTAGAAAATTGTTGTTTGGATATGCCTCTATCTAGGTCATTTTGGGTTATCTTTCTAAGTGTTTTCATGCTTGTATGGCATTATCTCCTATGCCATAGCTAGGATTCAACAGCAATAGTTTTCAAATATAAAGAATTAGTATATTTAATACAATTCAAGTCAAGCATGTAAACATTATTAATTCTATTTTCTTCTAAAATAATATTTCCATTTAAATTGATCACACAACTAGTATATAAGAATTTAATATCAAAACCTTTTTCACACAATTGACTGATACTAAGCAAGTTATGCTTTAGACCCTCTACAATTGAAACATTTTCAATAATACAATTCTTAGAATTTCCAATCATACCTAAACCTTCCACTTTCCTGGTGGTATTATCTCTAACTGTAACTTTTGCTCTTGCCCTGGGCTCTAGCTAGGAGAATTGCTTCATGTCTCCGGTCATGTGTCATGAGCATCCGCTGTCCAAGTACCATGTGCTCTCACTAGGCCTTCTGTGAGAGCACTCCTATAAAGTCAATCAATGGTTAGATTTGGAAACCCAAGCGAGATTGGGTCCCACCTTAGGCTTCGATGAATTACTTACATGTATGATAAACTGTGGTGTAAGTGATTTAGACCTCCATACTAAATGTGTTCTACAGTGTATTATGCAAGTGAGGGCTATGTGACCCAGCATACCACAAGAGTAACACCTAACACAAGGGAAAGAACTCACTAATTTATGTGGGGTGTGGTGCCTCTTCCTGGGGATAGGCAATGCATGCTATTACCAAGGTTGTGGCTGTGTATGCATTAGCATGCGAGGGTCTTGTAGCAGTCTTTTTAATTTTATTTCTAGAGCATTAGTTAAACATTTTTTAGCTCCTAATTATAATAAGATGTCATGCCTACTACTCTCAAGATCATCTATAATTTATATAATCTATCAAATGAATCTTTTAATTCAATGATCATACTTTAATGATTCATATGCATTAGTTAAGTTAACAGGCTTCTTATTTAATGCATCAAATTCATCGAGTAAAGACATGTGGTCTTTAACTAATGTAGAATGTTCCACTCTAAGGCTATCATTCTCTTTTGGCAAACATGAAAAATTAGAATTTAAACTAACATACATTTTCTTTGGATTCTTATATGAATCATTAATTTTATCAGATATAATAATAAGTTCATTATTATTTAATTAAAAAGTTATTGTTTTTGAAAAGATTAATTTTCTTTGGATGATTTAATTTTTTGAATTTTAATTTTAAAATTAAATGCATCATTATGAATGATATATTATCTCAAGAGATGAGCATACCATTTCCTAATGGGTTCAATTTACAGGGTTAAAATTTCATCCTTATTATCGTAGTCAAATTCAAGTTGTAGTTAGCCAAAGAAAGAGATAGGAGTAGTAAGGATTTTGTTCAAGTGAAGTGTATTAAGGATGAAGATCAAAAAGTACTTTTTTTAGATGGTGATATTCAACAAAGGTGGATGAGATATTTTGCTAAACATTTTAATGAATGATGTGAAAATAAAATTGACTATAGTGACCTTATTACCCAAAATGAAAATAAAGATTTCTATGTTTATCAGCATATTAGTAATGTTGCGAATTTGGTTTCAAGGAATATAATTTTGATGATAGCAAACATATCTGGTTCTTGTTGACTGTCTAATCTTTCAGGTACGCAGGATCAATTACAAGTTCAAGGCAGTTCAAGAATGACTCAGTCTGTATTGTAATTCAGGTCCAAGTATGTCTAAATGTACTATTTTTCCTTTTCTTGAGTCAATTATAATGTAACTTATCCTCTAGCTAAGTAACCTTGCACACACACACTCAGGGGGTGAGCTTGAGTGAATTATAGTTTCTGATAAATTTTTGTTCAGATCATCCTGAACGATATTCACATTGTCCTAGACGATCAAGTAAAAACAGAACCCCTAATTAGGGCGACCAAGTTAAGTGTGTCTGATTAAGAAGATCATCCTGGATGATCCTTACATCATCCGGGACGATAGGCTCAAAACAGAAATTCTCAGCTGCTAGATCAAGTTAGGCAAATTTTAAATTTAGAAATTTAATCTGATCATCCTAGATAATACGTGTATCATCCAGGATGATCCAGTAAAATCATGCCTAAATTAGTCGGGTGAATAAGGAAAGTAATTAATTTTTAATTGATATATTCATATCGTCCGGGATGATCGCAAGATCATCCGGGATGATCATGATCGTCTATTGTGTTTCAACTGTACATCCAGAGCGGTACTCAGGATGATTTTGGCATTTTTTGTTCTAATCGTATAGGACGATAACCTTATCATCCTGGATGATCAAGTTATTTTTAGATTGTCCAGCACAAGTTTCTCTAGATGACCAGAGCGATCTTCTGGATGAAATTCTTGAATTTACACTAATCGTCTCGGATGATCGCAGAATCATACGGGAAGATCAGATCAAAATTTTCCACTAATCATCCAGAAGAGCCAGATCGTCCAGGCTAAAACAATTGATTTTGAACTGATCGTACATGATAATCCCTTAATCGTCCTTGATGATTCTTGCCGACCAGTTGAGATTTAGGGCAATTTTAGAGCCCTCCTTTAAGAGATATTTTTCTTCCAATAAGAAAAATCTTTTGCCACTTTCCTTTCCAGAGAAACCCTAGACAGAGAGAGAGTTTGGGAGAGAAAGAGAGAGGATCCTGTGAGGGGGAGTTTATGAGGGATTCACAAAAGTTGCTCCAAGAAAGGATCAGAGTCTTCTTCTCTTCTCGTCATCTATGGTCTTATCGGTGTCTCTTGGGAGGATCATTGGCAAGAAGATCTGGGTTCTCTGCCCACTTCAGGAGGAACAAAATGAGTTCAGGTTCTCTGCCTGCTTTAAGAGGAAGCGAAAGGAGTTTGAGGTTCTCTGCTTGCTTTAGGAGGAAGCAAAAGGAGGTTAGGTTCTCTGCCTCACCGTGTCGGTGGAAAGGAGGTTTTGTACAGGCTTCTCCACCTTGCTGTCGGAGCAAAAGGAGAGACAATTTGAGTTAGTGCAATACCTAGATGGGAGGTTCTGGGGAGTGGAAGTAGGTCAAGTTGACTGAACCACTATAAAAATCTGGTGTGTTCTTTCCGATTACTTTCTACACTTTAGTTTTCTGTGATTAACTACTTGGGTGAAACCTATGTATGATCTTTTCGTTTGTGTGTTTTACTTATTTTCACTGCAAATCATCGAAAAGATTTTTTTTTTACTGTTGCTCTCAAATTTTTAAATAACCAATTCACCCCCCCTCTTGGTTTGCCTCGGGACTAGTTCATCAGGGCTTAACATCCCTATCAAACTTTCAAGTGGTATCAGAGTGGGATTCATTAAATCTAGTTTTGAAAAACTTTTGAATTTGATCCATGGCTAACTTTGGTAATCGTAATACTGCTAAAGGTTATTCTTTTACACGACCTCCATTGTTTGATAACATACCTTTTGATTTTTGAAAAACTCACATGTCCACTTTTCTTTAGTCAATTGATTATCGTATGTGGATGCTTGTCAAGGTTGGCTACGAGCCACCTTTTAGAATGATTAACAATGTTAAAACTGAACTGCCCTTTACTGATTGGGCTTTTGATGATCGTGACTTAGCACAATTGAATGCCAAATGTTTGAACTTTTTTTTCTGTGCTTTAAAATTTGAGGATTACATGCATATTTCTACTTGTACAACTGGCAAAGAGATTTGGGATAGATTTTGCATCACTCAGTCTAGGTTAAACATTTTGCTTCATGACTACAAACTTTTTTGCATGAAACCTATTGAAAGCATTTCTGAAATATATACGACATTCACTCAAATTGTCACTTCTTTGCATGCCTTAGGAAGAGAACTTACAAATTAGGAAAGAGTGAACAAAATTCTTAGATGTTTGTCATCTTCGTATGATGCTAAGATAACTACAATCACTAAATCTAAAGATTTGAATACTTACTCTATTGATAGCTTAGTTGGATCACTCATTGCTTATGAGCAAGGGGTGAACCAAAGATAGGTTGATGCATGTGAGAAGAAGAAGGAGAAAATAGTGGCACTGAAGGCCAATGAGAGTGATACTAGTTCTTCCGAGTCTGATAGCGATGATGTTGCCTTGATCACTAGGCAATTCAAAGCTTTCTAAGGAAGAAACACAAGAACTTTCAGAAGTGGAACATGGGTAAGTCCAACAAAAATTTTAAGGGTTTATCTGATACTGTCTATTTTGAATGTAGGAAGCCTGGACACATTAAGGAAGATTGTCCTACACTTAAAGCTTGCCTAAGCAAGGAGAAGGGTGAGGAGAAACATAAGTTCAGGTAGGGCAAGAAGCGGATTAAGAAGGTGTTCTGGGCAGATTCTACATCCGACTCTTCTGAGACTGAAGCTGAAGAGGAGGAAATAAATTTGTGTCTGATGGCTTATGACCATCCTGGTCAGTCTGACCAGAAAGAGGTATGTGAGCTTACTTATGATCATTTATTTGAAATATCTGAAAAAATTCATGCATCGTACAAGAAGCTTAAGAAAACTAATGCTAGCCTGAAACTAGAACTTCTGAATTTACAAAAAGAGCATGATTCGATAGTTAAAGATCATTCCACACTTGACAGCAATCACATGTTTTTAGTTGATGAGTTTGATGAATTGAACAAAAAATATTCTGATTTAGTTACTGAGCATGATTCATTGAAAACCTTGCATGTTGATTTAGAAAGAGATTTTAAAGAATTAGACAATCTGGCATGTGAAGTGGAGAGTAGCAATGGTGCACTGAAATTTGAAATTGCAAGTCTTAACAAAGAAAATAAATTT
Organism: Dendrobium chrysotoxum; assembly: GCA_019925795.1. NCBI lineage: Eukaryota > Viridiplantae > Streptophyta > Magnoliopsida > Asparagales > Orchidaceae > Dendrobium > Dendrobium chrysotoxum. The sequence goes on from CM034314.1 coordinate 32,776,232, forward strand.
CTGAAAGTTAAAATCAGTGCTTTTGAGAAAAAACAAACACCTCCTACTTTTGTACAGTTTTATGCACCTCCACCTTTTAAAGAATTTATTTTAAAATCATCAAAGCATATTTTATACAAACCTAGGAAGAGGTACTATCACCCACGTAGATTATTTAACCCTTTTCTTGGGTTAGATATTTTCCATGTGGCATGGTAGGACACATCTCCCACACCTGCACTATTCACCATAGTACACATTGGGTATGGAGGCCCAAACTGCCTGTTTCACAGTATAGCACACATGCATTGCATTCTTCTTTTCATAAGCAGGAAACCAAATCTGTTTGGGTTCCTAAATCTGACATTTGATGATTTTATAGGTGTGCTCTCACACAAGACCTCATGAGAGCATGTGGTACCTGGACAGTGGATGTTCAAGACACATGATTGGAGATGCAAATCAGTTCATTTCACTGGAGGCCAGGGCTGGAGGCAAGGTTACACTTAGAGATAACACCACTAGGAGGGTGGTAGGCTCAGGTATAATTGGTGATTCAAAGAATTTTATGATTGTCAATGTTTCGCTTGTAGATGGACTGAAACACAACTTGTTGAGCATCAATCAACTCTATGAAAAAAGGATACAACATCAAATTCCTGCCCACTTATTGCATTTTAAGCTTAAATGACAAAATTATTTTGCAGGGATAAAGGATAAATAATGTCTACAAGATGGATGTAAGTTGCATTAGAGCTGAAAATTTAATTTGCTTAAAAATTGCTGCTGATGAGTCTTGGTTGTGGCATAGGAGATTATCTCATGCCAGTATGAAAACCCTTAGGAGAGCCACCCAAAAGGACTTAGTCAGAGGTGTCCCTAAGCTTAAGTTCACTAAGGACCACCTGTGTTATGCCTGTCAATTGGGGAAGCAAGTCCAGTCCTCCTTTCACTCTATTAAGGACATTAGCACCTCTAGATCTTTAGAAGTCCTTCATATAGATCTCTTTGGACCCATTAGCACTGTCAGCTTAGGGGGGAGAGTATATGGGTTTGTTATTATAGATGACTACTCGAGGTTCACTTGGATTAAATTTCTGTCACACAAATATGAGTCATTTGATGAGTTTAAGTCCTTCTCCATTTGGATTCAGAAAAAGTTAGGTTGTGAGATCTTGACTATTCATAGTCATCATGGTGGAGAGTTTGAAAATGTAAAATTTGGAAGTTTCTATAAGGAGCAAGGGATTAGTCACAATTTTTCAGCTCCTAGGACCCCTCAGCAGAACGGGTTAGCTGAAAGGAAGAACAGGACCTTAGTGGAAGCTGCTAGAGCCATGCTTACTGAGTATTCACTTCCAAAATACTTTTGGGCTTAAGCGGTGAACACTGCCTGTTATATGCTGAATAGGGTAAATGTTAGATCAAATCTGAACAAAATACCTTATGAGATCATTAAGGGTAGAACTCCAAACTTGTCCCACCTCCATGTCTTTGGCTGTAAGGTTTTCATTCTGAACAATGGGAAATCATCCTTAGGAAAATTTGACCCCAAATCTGATGAAGGAGTGTTCTTAGGCTTTTCCGGTGTGGGAAAATCCTTTAGGGTGTTCAATAAGAGGACTTTGGTGGTGAAAGAGATAACTCATGTAGTGTTTGATGAATCTGATCCTAAGGTGACTAGAGTTGAGGAAGAAGAAGAGGTAGAGGAGATTACCCAAGGGGTTGGAAATGTAAATCAGGAAGAAAGGGAAGAACCTCAAACCACATTGCCTAGAGATTGGAGATATTCTTTGAGTCATCCTAAAGAACTGATCTTAGGAGACCCTTCTGAAGGTGTTAGGACTAGGCATGGACCTAGGAAGTAAGTAAACCACTCTGTGTTTATCTCAATGATTGAACCCACCAACATTAATTAAGCCCTTTCTAATGAGTTTTGGATCTTAGCTATGCAAGAAGAATTGAATCAATTTGTAAGGAATGATGTTTGAGAGTTAGTAGAAAGACCTAGAAATCAAAGTATAATAGGAACCAAGTGGGTCTTTAAGAATAAGATGAATGATTCTGGTGTGGTGGTTAGGAATAAGGCAAGATTGGGGGCTAAGGGGTATAATCAGATTAAAGGGATTGATTTTGAGGAGACCTTTGCCCCTGTAGCTAGATTGGAAGCCATTAGAGTGCTGCTAGCCTTTGCCTGTTATAAAGGATTTAAGCTGTTTCAAATGGATGTCAAGAGTGCCTTTTTAAATGGGGTAATAAAAGAGGATGTTTTTGTAGAACAATCCCCAGGTTTTGAGAGTTCCCAATATCCAAATCATATTTATAAATTAAAAAAGGCCTTATATGGATTGAAACCTGCACCCAGAGCTTGGTATGAGAGGCTTAACACATTCCTATTAAAAAGAGAGTTTGTTAAGGGGAGCATAGACACCACCCTTTTTCTAAGGAGAATAAGGGATGACTTACTCATTGTCCAGATCTATGTTGATGATATAATTTTTAGATCTTCAAATAAATATTTATGTGATGAGTTTTCTAAAATAATGAGTAAGGAGTTTGAGATGAGTATGATGGGAGAATTGTCCTACTTCTTAGGGTTTAGCATAAGGCAAATGGATGATGGAACCTTTCTCAATCAATCTAAATACATTAAGGACATTTTGAAGAAATATGAATTGGAGAAAGCAGAGCCAATCAACACTCCGGTAGCTCCTCTATTCAGTTAGATAAGGATTCAAGTGGAAGATCTGTTGATCAGAATAAGTATAGAGGTATAATTAGATCACTGCTTTACCTTACTGTTAGCCAACCTGATATTATGTTTAGTGTTTATCTTTGTGCTAGGTTTCAGGCTGATCCTAAAGAGTCCCACCTGACTACTTTTAAGAGAATTCTTAGATATCTTTTAGGGACCCCAAACCTAGGAACATTTGTACCCTAGGCACAACACCTCTTTTAAGATTATTGGATATTCTGATTCTGACTTTACAGTGTATAGGGTGGATAGAAAGAGCACTTCTGGAACTTGTTAATTCATAGGACAGTCTTTAGTCTCCTGGTCTAGTAGAAAATAGAACTCAGTTGCACTTTCCACTGCTGAAGCTGAGTACATTACCTTAGGAAGTTATGTGGCCCAAGTTCTTTGGTTGAAGTAACAAGTCTTGGATTTAGGATTACCTGTGGGCACAATTTCTATTCTGTGTGATAATACTAGTGTCATCTGCATCTCTAAGAATCTAATCCAACATTCTAGAACCAAACATATTGATATAAGGCATCACTTCATTAGGGACCATATTATAAAAGGGAACATTGAGCTAAATCATGTAGCAACTAAAAATCAGCTGGCTGACATAGTTACTGACCCACTGGCCTTTGACTCATTTAGCATTTTGATGACCAGATTAGGTGTAACTCATATAAATTCTTGATTCTAATGAATACTGATTTATGATTTGTCCCTTTTTATTCTATTTCAGTTAGTTAGCTATTTGATTTGATTAGTTGCTTTCTGTTGTTTTTATTTATTTTTTTATTTCTATTTTAGCCTTAGTGTTAGTTTAATTTGAGTATTTATTTTGATATGATTTTCTACATATTTTTATTTACTGGTTCATCTCTTTTATTTACTATTTTATGCTTTTCAAAATCACTGCTCACTACTTCTGATAAACTGGATTTCTAACTGAGAGTTTTACCTTATTTTTATTTGAAAGCTGGTAAGTAGTGATTGATTCCACTGGATCTGTTAAAGGGAAGAAATATTGATGATTATTTCTCTTCCTCTAACTCCTTTACTGGTGTATTGTTTCTTTTGTATAAAAATTTTCTTCAAAATTAAAATATTAGTTTTTGAAATAGAGATTTATTTTATCTTCCTACAGTAATCTACCTGATATGAATAATATTTTCAAAGTCTTGAGTCATTATTATGATTTTCTAAACCAAGTGATTGCACTTATCATACGATGTATAGTTTTTGTTTTGTGAATTACTCTTCCTTATTGTAGAGAGTAAGCTTTGGCGTCTCTTATATCTCGAAGGTAATTTTACAGCTGATATCTTTTAATAATTTTGAGAGGGAGAAAGCTTATAAAAGATGCACAGTGCACCAAACAAATTGAAAAAGGGGCACAAAATGAGCCCAAAGCTGAAAAGATGCGAAATGTCGCCAAACTAAAAGATACACAAAGTGTATCAAAAATCAAAAGATGCACAAAGTGCCAATCAAATTGAAAAAGAGGCACAAAATGAGCCCAAAGTAAGCTTTCTTTCCTTTCAGATCGTTAAATGTCTTAGAAAAATCTATGCGCCACTTAATATTTTCAAAAGCTTGAGTTTGAAAATCTTGATTTCTAATTTATTACTTTAGAATACTATTATATCAGGTATTTTTCTGGAACGAGGCTTGAAAGGATCTCCTTTCGAATTTAATTTCTTTTCTTCTGAATTGGATTTTTATTTTTAAAGGGATTTACATCTATAAGGTGTCCGAGGTGGGAGTTACGAAAGTCAATTTTCCAATTTTTTTTGGATTTTAGCGTTGTCAATCATCTTCTTATTGGCTTTTGAATTGAAAATTAGGGGAAATTCCTTTCACTGGAGCTGATAAAAAAAAATAAAAAAAAAGGGGGGGGGGGAGTAGTAAGTCTTGCAGTTTTGGAATTATACGAGTTTTACTATTTTTATATGTTGTCTTTCCCTTTTTGAGATGTCAAAAGGGGGAGTAGTAAGTCCTGCATTTTGGATTCATTCAGTGATTTTCACCCATTGTTAAATTCCTATTTTTGAAATTATTACCAAATATTTGCCATCATCAAAAAGGGGGAGATTGTTACGAATTTGGTTTCAAGGACTATAATTTTAATGATAGCAAACATATCTGGTTCTTGTTGATTGTTAATCTTTCAGGTACGTAGGATCAACTGTAAGTTCAAGCCAGTTCAAGAATGACTCAGTCTAAATTTTCAATTCCAGGCTAAAATAGTTGATTTTGAACTTATCGTACAAGATGATCCCTCGATCGTCCTGAACGATTCTTGCAGACCAGTTTAGATTTAGGGCAATTTTAGAGCCATCCTTTAAAAGATATTTTTCTTTCAACTAGAAAAATCTTTTTCCACTTTCCTTTCTAGAGAAACCCTAGAGAGAGAGAGAGAGCTTGGGAGTGAGAGAAAGGATCTTGTGAGGGGGAGTTTATGAGGGATTCACAAAGGTTGCTCCAAGTAAGGATCAGAGTCGTCTTCTTCACTCATCATCTCTGGTCTTCTCAGTGTCTCTTGGGAGGATCGTCGGCAAGAAGATCTGGGTTCTCTGCCCGCTTCAGGAGGAAGTGAAACGAGTTCAGGTTCTCTGCCTGCTTCAGGAGAAGCAAAAGGAGTCTGAGGTTCCCTGCCTGCTTCAGAAGGAAGCAAAAGGAGGTTAGGTTCTCTGCCTCACCGTGTCGGTGGAAAGGAGGTTTTGTACAAGCTTCTCTGCCTTGCTGTGGGAGCAAAAGGAGAGACACTTTGAGTTAGTGCAATACTAGGAGGGGACGCTCCGGGGAGTGGACGTAGGTCAAGTTGACCGAACCCTATAAAATTCTGGTGTGTTCTTTCTGATTACTTTCTATACTTTAGTTTTTTGTGATTAACTACTTGGGTGAAATCTGTGTTTGATCTTTTCATTTGTGTGTTTTACTTATTTTCGCTGCAAATCGTCGAAAAGATATTTTTTTACTATTGCTCTCAAATTTTTAAATAACCAATTCATCCCCCCTCTTGGTTAGTCTCAGGACTAGTTCATCAGAGCTTAACATCCCCATCGAACTTTCAAGTAAAACCGAAGTTAGAGAGGCTTTAAAGAAAATGAAGGGTAGAAAAGCTGTTGGACCTGATGATATTCCAATAGAGGTGTGGAAATGCTTAGGAGATGAAGGAATTTCTTAGCTTACTAAACTTTTTAATACTATTTTGAAGACTAAAAAGATGCCAGATGAGTGGAGAATGAGTGTATTAATCCCATTTTTAAGAATAAAGGTGATGCACAAGACTGTGTGAATTATAAAGGAATTAAGTTAATGTGTCATACTTTAAAACTATGGGAATGAGTTGTGGAGCATAGGTTGCGGTGTGATACCAATATTTCTCAAAATCAATTTGGTTTCATGCCGGGTAGGTCTACTAAGGAAGCCATACATTTATTAAGCCGTTTAATGGTGAAATATAGAGAGAATAAGAAGGATTTACATATGATATTTATTGATTTAGAAAAAGCATATGATAAAGTTCCAAGAGAAGTGCTATGGAGAGTTCTTGAAAAGAAAGAAGTTAATAACGCTTATATTCAAATAATTAAAGATATGTATGCGGGAGCTATTACTTTTGTTCAAACAACAGGTGGTTTGACCAAGTATTTCCCTGTTTCGGTTGGATTACATTAAGGATCAGCCTTAAGCCCATCTTTTTTTGCTTTAGTCATGGATGTTTTCACTAGACATTTGCAAGAGGATGTACCTTGGTGTATGCTTTTTGCTAATGATATTCTTCTTGTTGATAAGACTAGAGATGGAGTTGAAGGTAAACTAGAATTGTGGCGGTCAACCTTAGAGTCTAAATGTTTTCACTTGAGTAGATGTAAAATGGAATATATGGAGTGTAATTTTAGAAATAATAAACCTAGTGAGGGGATTGTGACTTTGGGTGATCAAGTCATTAATAAGAATACACACTTTAGAAATTTGATCCTCTGTAGTTATGAGTTCTTCCTTCCTATATGATCATTCAATCTTCTTTTCCTTAAGGTTAGGTCCCTTCCTTAGGATTAAATATACTAGGGGTGGAGATTGCCCCTTTGTGGCACAATCCTAGTTTCAATTTCAAACTCCAAAATCAAATCTTCTTTCCCTTAAGGTTAGGTTCTTCCTTCCCTTAGAATTAAATTTTCTAGTGGTGGAGAACGCCCTTTATGGCACCATCCTAGCTTTAAACTTCAAACTCAAGAATTTAATCTTCTTTTCCTTAAGGATATGTCTTTTCCTTCCTTAGGTTTAGACCTCCTAGTGGTGGAGAATGCCCTTTCTGGCACAATCATAGTGTTAATTTCAATTTCAAATTCTAAAATTAAGCTTCTTTTCCATAACGTTAGGTTCTTTCCTTCAGATTAGATCTAGTAGTGGTAAAGTATGCCCTTAGTGGCACTACCTTAGTATATATTCAAAACTCAATCCTATAGGGTTAGGTCATCCCTTCCCATAGAATCAAAACCCATACTCGATCCTCTGTATTTAGGATTTCTTCCTTCATATACGATCATTTATGCTTCTTCTCCTTAAGCTTAGGTTCTTCCCTTCCTTAGGATTAGATCTACTAGTGGTAGAGTACGCCCCTCTTGGCACTACCCTAGTATTAAAATTCGAACACAATCCTTTGTAGTTAGGAATTCTTCCTTCTTATATGATCACCTAGGTTTTCTTTTCCACTAAGGTTAGGTTTTCTCCTTTCCTTAGGATTAGACCCACTAGTGGTAGATACCCCCTTTGCGGCACTACCCTAGTATCAATTTAAAACCCCGATTCTTTAGGGATAGACTTTTTCTTCTCTTAGGATTAGAACTCCAGAGTTGACCTTTCAATTTATTCAACACCAATATGTGCAGTAAAACTTCATTCTACTACACATATTTGGGATCCATTTGTTGACCTCATTTTTATAGGAGGTCATTAGGAACAATTCAAACCCAAGGATCAATTCAGATCTTAGACTAACCTAGCCTTAATCTTATCCATCCATCTATAATCATATAATATATTATGAGTGAAATGAATAATATATATTCAGGTGATCAAATCCAAAATCCATCTTAAATCCAAATTTCCAAAATAAAATCCAAGGATAAAAGGCCCTGTCTTGAAAGCCTTTTCCAATGATTTTTCAAACACTTCAAACCATAGTCAAATGAACCCTGATTCATGATATATCAATTACATATTGATTAGGCATGTCCTTTGTGTCTACCCTCAAACTTTGAACTCATTCTAAGGTCTCTAATCTTAGAAATTGAATTGAAACCCAAAGGATATAAAACATTCAAATATTTATGGCCTATGGCACTGGACTTGCTACCCAGTAGATTTTGACTTTGGAGGGTTCTCCAAACCTTCTAACCATATTCAAACCCTTAATCATGATATGTTAAGCATTATACTGTATTTTGGTGGACCCACCTTGACCCCCAGTTGACCAGGGGTCAAAATGACAAAAATGCCCCTATAAGATAATTTTGGAATTTTCTTGAAATTCTAACATAACCTTTTCAAATTGAATCCCAAAAACTCATCCACTGCATTCTAATCATTATCAGGAGTGCGTAAGATTCAAACCCTAACCTTGGTTAAGCCTGATTAACCAGGTCAGCCCAAAATGACTAAAATATCCCTTATGAGTATGAATAGTCATTTTGAATCAAATGACCTTATCTTTGGATGGAACTACTTCCATTAAACTCCAAATACTGAAACAAACCTATTGGACCAAATCCCAGCCCTTGGGTCAACTTGGTTGACCAAGTCAAAAAGAGTTGACCCAAATGCTCTTTAAGGGTCAAATAAGTCAATTTTGACTCAAGTGACATTCCCAAACCTTGGGACCATTTCCAACACACTCAAAATATCAAACCAAATCCACTGAGTTCAAACCTAGGTTCAAGGTCAACCTGGTTGACCAAGTCAACCGAGGTTGACCAAACTCTTTAAGTGTTAAATGGGCTAAATCAACCCCTATGACCAAATCAAACCATTTGAACCCTCAAATTAATTCCACAAGCTATCCTAATCATGGTCCAAAAAATTATAAATTTTATTTTAGATTAAACCCTAGCTAGCTTGACTAAATCACCAAGTCAACTCAACTAGATTTGGTCAAACTTCTTTTCATACATATATGTATATTCAAACTATCATTCCATAGCCTTGATCCTCCCCAAGACTACTCCAATAAATTAGCATGAACATTTGACTGCCACCTCATCAGTCAAAGGCATAGTTGACTGGTCAAAGTAGTCAACCATGTTAAATTACATGCTTATGTGGCTTTGACACCTTGGCAAGCTAAATCATCCTAATAAAACCAAACTCTCATGCATTTTGGTGACTGGAATAGATACTTGGCAATACCCTAAGCTTCCTCTCTCTCTCTCAATCAAGTACATGTAATAATTAGAGTAGGAAGATAATTCCCATATAACTCAAAAAACTTGGCTTTATTCCCTACATCAAAAATCTTTAATTCTAGCAATATCTATCCAACTCTAGCTCTCCCCCAACTTCTCCATCTATAAATAAAGCCACCCAGCTATCTAAATGGTTGTTAAAAAAAGATTGAGAGTCTAATTTGAGAAGAGAGAGAGAAAGAGAGAGAAAGGATAGTTGTTGTAGTGGATCCTAAACCAGTCACCAACAGGTCTTGGACCTTTAAAATAAGTTGTAGAGGATTCAAATACCTTTCTAACAAGCCCAAGAATATAAAAATCCATCCACAGGATTGTAAGATATCTCAACCTTTTCCTAAATTTTAGTTTAAAACTGTTAAAAATCTACAACATATGAAGCCTCCAAACTTCAAGTTTTGGAAGATTATGGTACCCTAAACCAATGTTTCACTATTCATCCAATTTGGATGAGTATTTTAGAAGTTATGACTATTTAAAGTTTTAGTTCATTTTGAACTAAACAACACTAGAAGAATCTGAGCCATCTGATCGATCGTTCTACGCGATCAGATGACCCTGATTTTGCCACATCACCTAGAACAAAATTGCAAATGACTCCTAGATTTGAACACACACTATTTCTTCATTTCACGGGACACATGGCATAGATAAGTGATGGTGCAGATCGATTGCTAACATAGATAAGTGATGCGGTGGTGGTGCGTCGTGTCTACAATCGTTGCCAATCATTAGCAATGATTGCTCCGTCATTTAATTTTGATTAAATTAGTTTAAATATCCAAACTTCTAAAATTTATAGAAATTCTCTTTTTAACCAAATTTGATATTCTTGGGCTCATTGGAAAGGGCTTGAGCCATACTGTTTATTAAAATTAAAATCAAAGTGTTTTTATGATTGGATTGTGAGTTATTTGAGATTGTTTAAAATCCATTTTTAGCAATTTTCTCATAGTCTGTGATTAAATGAACCCAAATTTTGGTGAAATATTTTTGAGCATTTTAGACATTCTTTAAATTTTTCCTATGTCAAGAAGCTCAAAGGATTGCCGTGATATAAATTTTTAAGGTAATGGGTCCATTCTGGACCCAAAATTTAGAAAATTCATAACTCTCTAAATTAGTAGAGTTAGGTTGTCTAATTGCTATGGTAAGCTTGTATATGTCCCAAGGTTAGATGACTAAAATTTCGAACCCATTTAAGCACTAGAGACGCCTAGAAAAAATAATTAAGAAAATAGTTTAGCCAACTTAGAAAAATTCTAGAAAATTTTACGCATATCAAATAGGGATGAAACATCAAAATATTAAACTTAGTGATATTTCACACCTTAGGTCCAAATTTCACTAGATTTGAAGGTCATTATATCAGAAAATTAATCAAGTCAAAATTGAACCCTTTTAGAGACTTAAATACTTAAAAAAATTTTGTTAAATCAAAATTAAATCCAAAAATTACAAATAATATATCAAACTAACCAAAATATGATCCTCTATTTAGAAAAAATAAAAGCCCCATTACTAGACTTTTAGATTTACTTTAATTTAAGTTTTAGTAAAAATTAATAATTAATAAAATAAATTAATTAAAAATTATAAAAAATCCTATATAAATTTTAAACACCTGAAAACACTCCCATGGGTCATCCCTGACCTTTGGGAGTGAATCCATGTAGTTTAGAATAAGTTTGGATCAAAACAATCAAAACCTCCATAATAAAGTAATTTAAAAAAATTAATTAATTAACCAAACTTTGAAAAATTATAACTAATTCAAAAAAAACCCAAATTGACCAAACTTAGTGTCATTCAACTCCATTTAAGGTCTATTATTTTATAAAAATAATAAGCTAGTATAAATAAATCAAACTCAAAAAGTCAACTTTTTGGTTAATCACAGTACAAAATGAGGTCAAGACTTCAAAATTTTATAACTTAATGTAGAAAACTCCAAATTGAGCAAACTAGAAGGCATTGTACTCCATGTAAGGTCTAATACTTATTAAAGATATAAAATCAATAGAAATCACTTAAAATGAAAAAGTTAACTTTTTGGTCAACTTAAATTTAAATTTTAACTAAAATTTTAGAAATTCACAACTAATTATAAAAAATCCAAATTCAGTAAACTTATAGTATAATTGCTCATCTTAAGGTATAATATTTAATAAAAATGCTAAATTTCTAGAAATCACCTTTAATCTAAACTCAAAATTTGTCTCCTTAATTTAATAATTAAAATAATTCAAAAAAAATTAAAAAATTCAAAATTTTTTTAATATTATTAATAAAACAATCAACTAACCCTTTAATACACAAAAAATGCTCTAAAGATGAAGTGTTTAGGATGGACTACTTGAGGCTGCAAGGCTAAGTATCCTAAGGAGGACTTGTTCCTCGAGCATGTTGGCATAACTTCATGGATGAATTTAATGGAGTGTAAAACTTTAAATCAAATCATTATCAATTATTTAACTAAATTAAAATCTTGAATCTAACTAAATCAACAAGGTTTTTAGGATGGACTACTCTGGGCTATGGTGCTACGTGTCCTAAGGAGGTCTGGTTCTTCGAGCCTGGTGGCACAACGCCATAAACTAGTTAATGGAAAATTTAAATGAATCTAATCCTTAAAATCAATAACTAATCCAATTAATTAAATTTATAACTAATTAAATCCATTTAATTATTTAACCTTTAAAAAAATGCATTTTAAAACAAACCTTAATACAATAACATTTGAAATTTAATCAAATTTACTCTTTGACCTTCAATAAATCCAAACGTTAGACAACTTTAATCAATTAATCGATACAGGATATATCCAAGCCACATATCCTACCTCACACACTTTAGATAGTTTGCTAGGGCACCACTTCTAGACCTAGGCTAGATCGGTGTTTAAATTTCTGCTATGTGCCTGATTTTTTGAGCTTTCACTACATGCCGGTTGTTAGAATTAGATGATTGATGTGATTGTTAATTTAATTTCTACTATCTATAATGTGACTTATTATGCATTAGATTTACCCTTAGGATAGTGGCGATTTAAATGCTTATTTAATCTTATGTTGGTAGCCGTGCTCATATGGGTTATTTAAAATAAAAGGAGGCAAAAATATAAATATTAAATTGCAATAGGTACTACTGTTGCGCTAAATCTCTATTTTAGAATTAGAAGAGCATGACCAAGTGTGGCTGATTTGAGCATTTTAATTTCAATATATGATTTCAAATTATAATTGCCTAGGATAATCCTGCATGTGTAAAGAGTAGATTTTAATTTTTAATCAAATGTAATTCAAATCTATTGAGTTGTAATTCAAAGTGACATTTGAGAGGGGATACATAAATATCAAACTTAGATTCCAAAGAGGAGAGAACATCCCTTAGGGGAAGCTTCTCCTCTATTTGGAATACTAAGATATGATAGTTTCAAATATCCAAAGGGAAAGGAAAACACCCCTTTCGAGAGAGGAGTTTCTTTTCACTTGGATATTTAGATCCAATGATCCAAGAAGCACTGCAGAAGGATGCAGATGTGAAGATTGAGAAGAATCCCATTCTCAATATCACTTGAGTCTTAGGAGTAGAATTCAGGCTGTTGTTAGTGGTACCTGACCACTTTCCTTTCCACAGACCTTGGATTGTAATATTAAGTGGCACTTGCCATATGGAATCTCAATTTGAATTTTAATTTAGTTTTTTTTATTAATGATTGATGTATTGGTTTGAGATATAGGATTGCATGCTTTTAGTAGTTTTTTTTGGCAATTTTGTATGTCAATCTTTGATTTTGCCTAAAACCTGATTGGAGACTCATAAGGAATCGCTAAAACTTTTGCTACTTTAATTAAATTAAAAATTTTAAGATAATATAAAAATTCTAACATTTTAAGAAGTAAGCCCAGGACGGCCGGGAGTTTGCATTGCATTTTATTGCACTTTCTTTCCTTTGTTATGCACCTCTCTATATGTGGGTTTTGGTAGACCACCTGTCCTATAAGAGTGCAAATCTGTCAAGGGGAATCTATGCAATCTCTAGAGAAAAACATATTTTTAAGCTTTTTTAAAATTACTTCATATTTGATTTAAGCATTTATTGAGTCAACTAGCATGCACTATATTAGAAACAAATTAAAATGAGTCAAGATTTTAATCGGATTTTACTTTAAGCTTTTCACTACCAAGCATAAGTCAAGGGGCTAAATTAGGATATGTTCTAGATGTCAGCCCAAACTCCTAAACCTAACTTAATCAAACATTCCTACCACTTTTTTATAAATGATTGGACTCATGGTTTTAAGCGCCTAGGTGGTTAGTTGGCTCCCTAATTCAAGTCGGGGTAAGTTCAGATTCTGCATTAAATTAGCTAGATTTAGGTCACTGATTTAGACCTAGGTTTTGAGCCAGGCTTAGGCTATAAGTCCTCAACCATCGAGAATTGAATATAAATTTTCTAATAAAATCAACCATTCAAACTATCTTTTTCCATTAAATTTAAGCCCAACACTTAGAATAGGCCGGGATGCTTCTGAAATGTTTATGAATCTTAAAGCATCTCCTACCTTTTTACCATGATTTCTAGAAATAACAACTAACTTTTGATCCATTCCATATTGAATTTCTAATCCTCACCTCCTTTGATATCAAGCCTTGAAATCTTAAATAAAAGTTTTACCGCTATTTTTATCGAGAGTATTCGTATGAAATTCTAGTTTCCTATGATATATTTAACTATGAGGGCTTGTGCTCATAGGAAATTTAGAAACCCAGATCAAACAAAATTTTTAAAATTAATTTTTTAAAAACTTGATTAATTATCTTTGGGAAATTTTAAGTCAAAATCAATTATCATTATTTTCATTTTCAAACATTCAATAATGATTGATATCTTCTTCCCTCAAGAAGATATATCAATTATTTTTGTAACTTTGATTATGAAGTTAATGATATTTTATCAAAATTATTGTAGTTAAATACTTGAGTGAATAATCATTTTGACCCTTCGCGGTTATATGTAGTTCTTGCTCCAATTTGACTATGATAATCAAGACGAAATTTTAATCCTATAAATTAAACCCATTAGGAAAAGATAGGCTCATCCCCTAAGATGATATATTGTTCATAATGATGTGTTCAATTTCAAGAAATTAAATCACATAAAGGAAATTAACCTTTTTCAAAAGAATAACTTTTTAAACAAACAACTACATGGGGTGTCTCCTCTACCAGTACTATCCTTCTATTGAAAAGTTTATAGGCTTTACCTATAGAAGAATATCCCTAAAAAACTCCATCAAATTTAGGTTCAAAATTTTTTAAGGGAGATTTTCCATTTTTTGAAATGAAAACCTTATAACCAAAAATATGAAGGTGGGTGAGATTGGGTGTCCTACCTTTGAGTAATTTATAAGGTTTATTATTAAGTTTGGATCTAACATTAACCCTATTAAGAATATAGCAAGTAGTATTCACTACCTCAACCCATAAATATTTTAAAAGTGAATACTCAGCTAGCATGGCTTTAGTAGCTTTTACTAAGGTTCTATTCTTTCATTCAGCAATCCAATTCTACTGAGGGTTTCTACAAGCTAAAAAATTATGTTTTATTTATAGCTCCTTATAGAATGATTCAAACCTATCATTTTTAAATTTTCCATCATGATCCATATGGATAGTCGAAATTTCAAAACCTAATTTCTTCTAAATCCATATGGAGAATATCTAATATTCCCTGAATAATTCATTCTTATGTGATAAAAATCTAATCCATGTAAATCTCGAGTAATCAATAATAATCACATATCCATATGTTTTCCAACCTATACTAGCAATGCTAACCGGTCCAAATAAATCCATGTGAAGGAGTTCTAAAGGTCTGCAGGTCGTGATGTCCTTGATTAAGTGAAATAAAGTTTTGATTTATTTTCCTAGTTGGCAAACATCATAATGGTGGTTCTTAGAGAATTCTAGTTTGGGTATGCCTCTATTTAGGTCATTTTGGGTTATCTTTCTAAATGTTTTCATGCTTACATGGCATTATCTCCTATGTCATAGTCAGGATTCATCAGCAATAGTTTTCAAATATAAAGAACTAGTATATTTAATATAATTCAAGTTAAAAATATAAATATTATTAATTTTCTTTTCTTCTAAAATAATATTTCTATTTAAACTAATCACACAACTAGTAGATAATAATTTAATATCAAAACCTTTTTTATACAATTGACTGATACTATGCAAGTTATATTTTTGACTATCTACTACTGAATCATTTTCAATAAAAAAATTCCTAGAATTTGCAATCATACCTAAGCCTTCCACATTCTTAGTGGTATTATCTCCAACTATAACTTGTCCTCTTACCCTAGCCTCTAGCCAGGTGAATAACTTCAATCTCCGATCATGTGTCATAAGCATTCGTTGTCTAGGTACCAAGTGCTCTCACTAGGCCTTATGTGAGAGCACTCCTACAAAGTCAATAAATGGTTAGAATTGAAAACCAAAGTGAGTTTGGGTTCCACCTTAGGCTTTAACGAATTAGTTACATGTATGATATGCTGTGGTGCAGGTGATTTAGGCCTCCACACTAAATGTATTCTACAGTGTATTGTGTATGTTGAAATCCAGGATCCCGAGCACTTAATTTTGATGGTGACAACTAATACTTACTGAGTACATATAGACTTCCTTTAGATTACAAATGTTTAATCCTTATATATGAGCACTAACATTTCAGGTCAGATGCACACTGCTAAAGATTACTAGAGACTCAAACTGGGTAGAATAGGATGTTGAAGAGTCTGTAATTTTTATTTATTTATTTTTATTTTCTTGAGTCTGCCACAGAAGCATGCATGTGAAAGGAGCAACCATGCACACACACAGGGGGAGAATTGTTTTTTTAAAAATGATTAAATTTTTTTTAAGCAAATCATACTGTACGATTTTGGATCGTACTGTACGATTAATTAAAAATACTCAGGCTAACGGCTAATTTTCAAATGATTAAGTTTACAAACTTATCGTACTGTACGATAATATATAATTGAGAAACCCTAGCCGCCAGAATAAGTTTGGTAAGTTTTTGAATTTGATTTTCTGTACTGATCGTACTGTACGATACTGATCGTACTATACGATTAATTAAAACTTGCCAAAATTATCTCCCTAATCAGGAAATAAACGTTGGTTTCTAATTTATATGTCGATCGTACTGTACGATCATATATCATACTGTACGACTGACAGAGACGATTTCATTCGTCCCCGAGATCGTACCAGACGAAACCAAGGTTTTTTGTTCTGTTCGTCCTGGACGATATCAAGAAATGAACTGATCGTACTGTACGACTGGTGGAGTGCTGGACGATTATTAGAGACGATTTCCTTCGTCCCAGCGATCGTACCAGACGATCCCAAGAATTTTTGTACTATTCATCCTGGATGATATTCGTATCGTACAGGACGATATCCTGAAAAACACTATTCGTACTGTACGATTCAAGGAGTGCTGGATGACTGACAGAGACGAATTCTTTCGTCCCAAGGTTCATCTAATAGTTCGTCCTGTACGAACAGTACGAATCAACAGTATCATCCTGTACGATATACGTATCGTACAGTACGATATGAATGAATTTCGATAACTATTCGTCTGTACTCGTACTGGACGGAGCTGTAATTGAATTGATCGTACTGTACGATCCTAGATCGTACTGTACGAACAAAAATGCAAAAGTTGAAACTTTTAGGGTTTTCTGAAGCCTGATATAAAAACAACTTAAAATTTTCTTTAAGGAGTTGTTGATCTATCCTTTTGCTGTGAGAGGCTTGGAGGAAAAAGAAGGGGATTCGGTAGAGAGAAGTTTTTGGAGAGATCTAGGGCTTGAGAGAGGAAGGTGAAGGTGAGCTTGAGCATGAGGGAGAAGTAGTGTGAGGGGATCACACGGTGGCTCCAAGCTAGCTGCATGCTTTGCTCCTCTTGTGGCTTTGGGAAGCTTAAAAAAAGTTCTCGAGAGAAGAGTAACTTCAAGATCAACATCGCCAAGGTACTCTGCCATCTCCAGGAGGGAGAAAAAGGAGAAGGTCCGCTGCCATCACCAGGAGGGTGACATAGCGTTTGGTATTCTGCCGCACCGAGGGAGGTGAAAATGAGCATTGTAAAGGCTTCTCCGCCTTGCTGTGGGGGCAAAGGGAGAGTCAACTTTTACTAGTGCAAATCCCGGAGTAGAGGACTCCGGGGAGTGGACGTAGGTCAAGTGACCGAACCACTATAAAAATCTCTGGTGTGTTTTTTCCTGTTTACCGTACTTTACTTTTCATGCTTTTAATTTGTGCGTTTAATTGCTTGGTGAAAAATCAGTATTTAAATCTTGTGGTGTAAAATCTAAAATTGAACTATCAATTTCATCTTTGTGAACGTTGTATTTGCTTCCACACATTATTCGTTAAATTATATTTTGAAAATACAAAAAATTAGAACTCTTATGTAGGGTTAAATTTTTAAAATACCAATTCACCCCCCCCCCCCTCTTGGCGCATCTCGTACTTTCAAGTGGTATCAGAGCTGGGTTTCAAAATAGTGTTTTAGAAAACCTAGAAACGTAAGATCCGTGGCTCAATTTGGTAACCGTAACACTGCGGAGGGTTATTCTATAACTCATCCACCTTTATTTGACAACATACCATTTGATTTCTGGAAAATACGCATGTCTACATTTTTACAGTCTTTAGACTATCGCATGTGGATAATAGTCCAAGAAGGTTATTCTGCACCATTTCGTATGTTGAATGTAATTAAAACTGAACTGTCATTTAATGAATGGAGCATTGAGGATAGAGAATTTGCCCAACTAAATGCTAAATGTCTAAATTATTTCTTTTACGCATTAAAATCAGAAGACTATATGCGAGTATCAACTTGTACTACTGGTAAACAAATTCGGGACAAACTGTGTATCACGTACGAAGGAACTAGTGAGGTCAAACAATCTAGGTTGAACATACTGCTACATGATTACGAACTATTCCACATGAAACCTAGTGGAACTATATCTGACATGTACACTCGATTCACCCAGATTGTAACATCACTGCATGCTTTAGGAAGAGAGTTGTCTAACTCAGAAAAAGTAAACAAAATGCTGCGATGTTTGCCTAGCTCATACGATGCTAAAATCACTACAATAACTGAGTCAAAAGACCTAAATGTTTATTCTATTGATAATTTGCTTGGGTCACTCATTGCCTACGAGCAAGGAGTGAGTCAACGACAAAGTGATGCAGGTGAAAAGAAGAAGGAGCGAGCGGTGGCTTTAAAAGCAAACAATTCTGAAAGTGACAGCTCAGCAGCGGAGGAAGATGACGACATAGCTTTGATGACTCGTCAGTTCAAAAATTTTCTAAAAAGAAAGCAGCGCCATCATCAAAGCAATTGGAACAAAGGTAAGAACTCAAAGCATACTAAGGTTGCATCTGAAACAATTTGCTTTGAGTGCAGGAAACCCGGTCATCTCCGAGCTGATTGCCCCAACATCAAAACTCATCAAACCAAGGAGAAGGGTGAGGAAAGATTAAAGTTCAAGAAGGGAAAATTTAAGACTCAGAAAGCGTTTTGGGCTGACTCTGCCTCAGAATCATCGGAAGAAGAAGCAGAGGAGGAGGTAACGAATCTGTGTCTTATGACTAATGATAATCTTGATCAATCAGATCAAGATGAGGTATGTCAACTATCTTACGATGAACTGCTTGTTATTTTTGAAAAAATCCATGACTCGTATAGAAAATTGAAGAAAAAGCATGTTAGTCTTAATACTGAGTTTAGTACTTTACAAAAGGAGCATGCTAGTGTAGTAAAGAATTTTTCTGACTTAGATAAAGAACATATGTCTTTGCTTGATGAATATGATGCATTAAACAAGAAGCATATTGAGTTAACCACTGCACACGATACCTTGAAATCATCACATGTTGAATTAGAGAATGCATTTAAGGAACTAGAAGAACTATCAGGGGAACTTAGTAGTAGTGAGCATGCATTGAGATTCGAATATGCTAGTCTTAACCAAGAGAACAAATTTTTAAATGAAAAACTTCATGCATTCGAGAATAACAAAAAACCTCCCACATTTGCTGAATTCTTTCAGCCTCCACCATGTGAATCATCTCATTCAAAACCAGCACGGCATGCACCATCCAAACCCAAAAATAGGCACTACCACCCTCATAGATTAGTGAACCCATTTCCAGGTGTTAGATGTTATTCTTGTGGCATGCTAGGTCACATAGCCCGCACATGCTCAATTCACTATAGGACACATCTAGTGTGGAGACCTAAATCGCATTCATCACAGCATAACATGCATACATTTCATTCATATAAGCATAGGGTGGAACCCAAAATCACTTGGGTTCCCAAAGCTAATCCATGATTGACATTGTAGGGATGCTCTCACAAAAGACCTAGTGAGAGCATGTGGTACCTGGACAGTGGCTGCTCGAGGCACATGACTGGAGACATGAAGCAGTTCGTGACACTGGAGGCCAGGTCAGGAGGCAAGGTAACTTTGGGAGACAACACCACCAGGAAAGTGGTGGGCTCAGGTATCATTGGAAACACTAAAAATTTAATTATTGAGAATGTACTTTTAGTGGATGGTTTAAAGCATAATCTTTTAAGTATAAGTCAACTATGCGACAAGGGCTTTGATATAAAATTTTTATCTAACAAATGCATGATTAGCTTAAATGATTCACTTGTGTTAGAAGGGAAACGTATAAATAATGTTTACATGTTAGACTTGAACTGCATTGAAACCTCAAACTCTTTGTGTCTGAAAACAATAGCAGATGACTCTTGGCTATGGCATAGGAGACTATGCCATGTTAGTATGAAAACACTTAGGAACATCACTCAGAAAGACTTAGTTAGAGGCATACCAAAGTTAGACTTTACTAAGGACCATCTTTGTGATGCTTGCCAGTTAGGAAAACAAGTTAAATCTTCATTTCATGCAATCAAGGATATCAGCACCACTAGGCCACTAGAAACTCTCCACATGGACCTGTTCGGACCTGTTAGTACAGCCAGCCTAGGAGGGAAGTTGTATGGGTTTGTAATAGTAGATGACTACTCTAGGTTCACTTAGGTGAAATTCCTAGCTCATAAGAGTGAGTCATTTGAAGAATTTAGAATTTTCTCCACTTGGATTCAAAGGAAATTAGGATGTGTAATTTCAACAATTCATAGTGATCACGGTGGGGAATTTGAGAATGATAAATTTGAATTTTTTTGTAAAGAGGTTGGAATAGAACATAATTTCTCTGCTCCTAGAACTCCTCAGCAAAATGGAATAGCAGAAAGAAAGAATAGAACTTTAGTTGAAGCTGCTAGGGCTATGTTAGCTGAATACACTCTCCCTAGATACTTTTGGGCAGAAGCAGTAAATACCGCATGCTATGTGTTAAATAGGGTAAATGTTAGATCCAAACTTAATAAGACACCCTATGAGTTGCTTAAGGGTAGGACACCCAATCTTTCCCACTTACACGTTTTTGGTTGCAAATGCTTCATCCTAATCAATGGCAAGTCACCCTTAGAAAAGTTCGATCCTAAATCTAATGAAGGTGTTTTCCAAGGCTACTCATATGTAGGTAAAGCCTATAGATTATTCAATAAGAGAACAATAGTAGTAGAAGAGTCCACTCATGTGGTATTTGATGAATCAAATAAGACATCTGAACCTAATCATGAAGAAGAAGAAGTTGAGGTTATACGGGGAGTAGAAACCATTACCATAGAGACTAGAGCGGAACCTCAGGAACATCTGCCTAGAGATTGGAAATTTTCTTCTAGTCATCCTTGAGAGCTGATCTTAGGAGACCCATCAGAAGGGGTAAAAACTAGGCATGGACTTAGAAAAGAGGTTAGTCATTCTGCATTCATATCTATGATTGAACCCACGAGTATAGATCAAGTCTTAGGAGATGAATTTTGGATCCTAGCAATGCAAGAAGAGTTGAACCAATTCGTTAGGAATGATGTATGGGAGTTAGTCAAAAGGCCTAAAGAACAAAGTGTGGTTGGAACTAAGTGGGTCTTTAAAAATAAGATGAATGACTCTGGAATAGTAGAAAGAAACAAGGCTAGGTTAGTAGCGAAGGGGTATAACCAAATTGAAGGAATAGATTTTGAAGAAACCTTTGCTCCGGTAGCTAGACTAGAAGCCATCAGGGTACTGTTAGCTTTTGCTTGTTTTAGGGATTTTAAGCTGTATCAAATGGATGTCAAGAGTGCCTTCCTGAATGGAGTAATCAAGGAAGATGTGTATGTGGAGCAACCTCTGGGGTTTGAAAACTCACAATTTTTAAACCACGTGTTCAAACTGAAAAAGGCACTGTACGGGTTAAAACAAGCACCTAGAGCCTGGTATGAAAGACTTAGTACATTCCTACTAGATAGAGGCTTTGTAAAGGGTAGTGTGGACACCACCTTATTTTTGAAGAAGGTAAGAGTTGAAGTACTCATTGTTCAGATTTATGTAGATGACATATTGTTCGGATCGACGGAGAAAAGCTTATGTAATGAATTTTCAAAAATAATGAGCGACGAGTTTGAAATGAGCATGATGGGAGAACTTAGTTACTTCCTTGGATTTAGTGTAAAACAAACAGAAGGTGGAACGTTTCTTAGCCAGTCTAAGTACATCAACGATATTTTGAAAAAATATGAAATGGACAATGCTAAGGCTATGAATACACCCATGAGCTTTAATATTCAATTAGATAAAGATCCCAGTGGGAAGTCTGTAGATCAAAAGAGGTATAGGGGAATAATTGGATCGCTTCTCTATCTGACTGCCAGTAGACCAGACATAATGTTTAGTGTGTGTCTCTGTGCCCGTTTTCAAGCTGACCCGAAAGAATCTCACATGACTGCTGTCAAAAGGATTCTTAGATATCTTCTAGGCACCCCGAACTTAGGAATTTGGTATCCTAGACACAGCACTTCTTTTGAAATCTTAGGATACTCAGATTCAGACTTTGCAGGATGTAGGGTAGATAGAAAAAGCACTTCTGGCACTTATCAATTCATTGGACAATCATTAGTTTCATGGTCCAGTTGGAAATAAAATTCAGTAGCCCTATCCACAGCCGAAGCAGAATATATAGCGGTAGGTAGCTGTGTTGCACAAGTTTTATGGTTAAAACAATAGCTTGTAGATCTAGGACTACCTGTAGGAACCATTCCGATCATGTGTGACAACACTAGTGCTATTTGCATATTCAAAAATCCAATTTAACACTCATGAACCAAACATATAGACATTAGACATCATTTCATTAGAGATCATGTAGCCAAAGGAGATATTGTACTGCACCACGTTGCTACTGAAGATCAATTGGCTGACATTTTTACAAAATCATTAGGTTATGATACATTTAGTACTTTAAGAACCAAATTAGGTGTCATAGACATTCAGGCCTAATGTAAAATACAAAAATAAAAAAAAAACAAAAAAAAAACAAAAAAAAATGGGTTTGTGGTTGTTATGATTTGTTTTGTTAAAATAAAACAAAAAAAAACAAAAAAAAAACAAAAAAAATGGGTTTGTGGTTGTTATGATTTGTTTTGTTAAAATAAAACAAAAAAAAAAAACAAAAAAATTGGATTCCTGATCCTCTTCCCATGTTGCTCACAAACTTTGATATTCTCTGACAATCGTACTGTACGATCCACTATCATACTGTACGATAAGGTTCAAATCTCTCCAATCTCAGCCGTCTATTCCCATTCACGGTCCAGATCTTTCATGTCTTATACATATCATACTGTACGATTCACCACTCGTACCGTACGATACTAATTATTGGTCATCGTACTGTACGACATACCAATCGTACTGTACTATCCACGTGTCAAACAGATTAGGACGAATTTAAATCGGCCGGTACGAATATTATTGCCTATCATACTATACGAACACCTGTTCGTACTGTACGAACACTTTTGGTCAAAAGTCATTCAGACGACTCATTGGGACGAACGCCTTACACTCACGTTCGTACAGTACGATACCGATCATACTGTACGATTTGACTCACTTTTCTGAAAAGTCGTCCAGACGACATTATTGCTCATATTGTACTGTACGATACTCAATCGTACTGTACGATATCTCTCAAATTCTATAAAAAGGGAGGGATTCTTTGCCAATTCTCCTCACCTTCAATCAATCTGCATTTCATCCTTTCTCCAATCCTTTCTTCCACAATGTTTGGGTCCAGTAAGCGCGGTCGAATGATCGTCGGGAGCTCTTCCTCCTATCGGCGCTTCGATGATCATTTTCTCTCTGCTGCGGATGAGAAAGCGTATATTAAAATCAAGGAGGCCAAGTTCACTCCATCCCGCATGCTAAATCAAGCCGCCCTAAATTTTGAGGAGATGAATCTGTTCGCCTCCACTAGCCTTCAATTCCTTCTGACTCTTGCTTTTCCGTTTCACTCTGAACTCTTGTTTGAGTTTTTTGCCAATATCCGAGTCGACCTCGAAAACACTACTTTCACGTCTTATGTTTGTAAATAGAATGTCGTTATCACCGTCAACGACATTGTTGAGCACATCGGGCTGTCTACTGACGGCCCTCATCCCCAATCCATGATCTCTCACGATTATGATTGGACGTCAGTAAATATGACCCTTAGAGATGTCCCCTCCAATCAACATCTACCCCTGATCCAAACCTTAAATCAAAATGCCCACGTTATCCAGCATGTCCTACGCACATCCATTATACCTAAAGCTGGAGACCGCATCTATATTACTCCACTACTTTCTGTCGTCATCTATCTAATCATGTCTGGCACAAAATTCAATGAAGCCCAAAAGGTGTTTAACTACATTCATACCTTGTCTGCCTTCCGATATCCCGGTGCCCGTCGTAAACTGAACCTTGCTTTAGGGCATGTCATAGGATACATCCTAGATACAAAATAATAACTTCATTATCCGCTCCCTCCTGATCACCTTCCTATCTTCTACTCAGATGCCTCCTTTCGTATCTTGTTCCATCGGGGGGCCGCTCCCACCGATCCTGAGTTTGATGACGAGGAGGCTGCTGCTCCTGCTGACACACCTCCACCACCACCAATCCAACCACCTGGCCTTGCTCCTCCCGACTACCCTCACGACGACATTATCCGACGACTTGATCGTCTGGAGACTAGGTTGGATGCCCACATTGCTCAGCAACATCAGGAGCATGACACGGATATGAAATGGTTTAGGGAGCGCTTCACATCGATCGATCACCAGTTCGCCTCCCTCCATCAGTACCACCTGCTGTTTCCCGACCCTCCACCACCACCTCCGGATCAGGATCCAGATTTTTAGGTTGTTGTAGTTGTTTCTGTTTTCTGTTTGTTATCAGTGTAGTTGTTTTCTTTTTCTTCCCTTTTTGGTGTTGTCAAAAGGGGAAGACTTTTCTGTATGTTATGTATTCTATTTTTGCTTACTATTAAATGCTATTGGTTGTTTATGTTTTCACTACATTTTTTTTCTATCTTGTTGTTTTATTTATTTTATAATAAAAAAAATAAATTGTTTCTTCTCCTCCTATTTAAAAATTAATAAGCTACTCTTCTGAGGGGGAGCTAAAGAAGTCAGAACATCTGTACATCAGAAAATATTATTTGACACCATCAAAAAGGGGAAGATTGTTGAAATCCAGGATCCCGAGCACTTAATTTTGATGGTGACAACTAATACTTACTGAGTACATATAGACTTCCTTTAGATTACAAATGTTTAATCCTTGTATATGAGCACTAACATTTCAGGTCAGATGCACACTGCTAAAGATTACTGGAGACTCAAACTGGGTAGAATAGGATATTAAAGAGTTTGTAATTTTTATTTCTTTATTTTTATTTTCTTGAGTCTGCCACAGAAGCATGCATGTGAAAGGAGCAACCATGCACACACACAGGGGGAGAATTATTTTTTTAAAAATGATTAAATTTTTTTTTAAGCAAATCGTACTGTACGATTTTGGATCATACTGTACGATTCATTAAAAATACTCAGGCTAACGACTAATTTTCGAATGATTAAGTTTACAAACTTATCGTACTGTACGATCCATATCGTACTGTACGATAATATATAATTGAGAAACCCTAGCCGCCAGAATAAGTTTGGTAAGTTTTTGAATTTGATTTTCTGTACTGATCGTACTGTATGATACTGATCGTACTGTACGATTAATTAAAACTTGCCAAAATTATCTCCCTAATCAGGAAATAAACGTTGGTTTCTAATTTATATGTCGATCGTACTATACGATCATATATCATACTGTATGACTGACAGAGACAATTTCATTCGTCCCAGAGATCGTACCAGATGAAACCAAGGTTTTTTGTTCTGTTCGTCCTAGACGATATCAAGAAATGAACTGATCGTACTGTACGATTGGTGGAGTGCTGGACGATTGTCAGAGACGATTTCCTTTGTCCCAGCGATTGTACCAGATGATCCCAAGAATTTTTGTACTATTCATCCTGGACGATATTCGTATCGTACAGGACGATATCCTGAAAAACACTATTCGTACTGTACGATTCAAGGAGTGCTGGATGACTGACAGAGACGAATTCTTTCGTCCTGAGGTTCATCCTGTACGAACAGTACGAATCAACAGTATCGTCCTGTATGATATACGTATCGTACAGTATAATATGAATGAATTTTGATAACTGTTCATCTGTACTCGTACTGGACGGAGCTGTAATTGAACTGATCGTACTGTACGATCCTAGATCGTACTGTACGAACAGAAATGCAAAAGTTGAAACTTTTAGGGTTTTCTGAAGCCTGATATAAAAATAACTTAAAATTTTCTTTAAGGAGTTGTTGATCTATCCTTTTGCTGTGAGAGGCTTGGAGGAAAAAGAAGGGGATTCGGTAGAGAGAAGTTTTTGGAGAGATCTAGGGCTTGAGAGAGGAAGGTGAAGGTGAGTTTGAGCGTGAGGAAGAAGTAGTGTGAGGGGATCACACGGTGGCTCCAAGCTAGCTGCATACTTTGCTCCTCTTGTGGCTTTGGGAAGCTTCAAGAAAGTTCTCGAGAGAAGAGTCACTTCAAGATCAACATCGCCAAGGTACTCTGCCATCTCCAGGAGGGAGAAAAAGGAGAAGGTCCGCTGCCGTCACCAGGAGGGTGACATAGCGTTTGGTATTCCGCCGCACCGAGGGAGGTGAAAGTGAGTATTGTAAAGGCTTCTCCGCCTTGCTGTGGGGGCAAAGGGAGAGTCAACTTTTACTAGTGTAAATCCCGGAGTAGAGGACTCCAGGGAGTGGACGTAGGTCAAGTGACCGAACCACTATAAAAATCTCTAGTGTGTTTTTTCCTGTTTACCGTACTTTACTTTTAATGCTTTTAATTTATGCGTTTAATTGCTTAGTGAAAAATTAGTATTTAAATCTTGTGGTGTAAAATCTAAAATTGAACTATCAATTTCATCGTTGTGAATGTTGTATTTGCTTCCGCAGATTATTCGTTAAATTATATTTTGAAAATATAAAAAATTAGAACTCTTGTGTAGGGTTAAATTTTTAAAATACCAATTCACCCCCCCCCCCCTCTTGGCGCATCTCGTACTTTCAGTGTAAGTGCGGGCTATGTAACCTAGCATGCCATAAGAGTAACACCTAACACTAGGGAAAGAATTCACTTATATAGGTGGGGTGTGGTGCCTCGTCATGGGGATATGCAATGCATGTTATCACATGAGTTGTCTCTTCCACCACCAAAGTCCTCTTATTGAACACCCTAAAGGATTTCCCCACACTAGAATAGCCTAAGAACACTTCTTCATCAGATTTGGGGTTAAATTTTTCTAAGGATGATTTCCCGTTGTTCAGAACAAAAACCTTACAGCCAAAGACATGGAGGTGGGACATGTTTGGAGTTCTACCCTTAATGATCTCATAAGGTGTTTTATTCAGATTTGATCTCAGATTCACCCTATTCAGTACATAATAGGCAGTGTTCACTGCTTCAGCCCAAAAGTATTTTGGAAGTGAATACTCAGCAAGCATGGCTCTAGCGGCTTCCACTAAGATCATGTTCTTCATTTTAGCTACCCCGTTCTGCTGAGGGATCCTAGGAGCTGAAAAATTATGACTAATCCCTTGCTCCTCACAAAAACTTCCAAACTTCACATTCTCAAACTCTCCACCATGATCACTATGAATAGTCAGGATCTCACAACCTAACTTGCTCTGAATCCAAGTGGAGAAGGACTTAAACTAATCAAATGACTCAGATTTATGTGACAAGAATTTAATCCAAGTGAAACTCGAGTAGTCATCTACAATCACAAACCCATAGACTCTCCCCCCTAAGTTGGCAGTGGGTCCAAAGAGATCCATGTGAAGGACTTCTAAAGGTCTAGAGGTGCTAATATCCTTAACAGGGTGAAAGGAGGAATGGACTTGCTTCCTTAACTGATAGGCATCACACAGGTGGTCCTTAGTGAACTTAAACTTGGGCACACCTCTAACTAAGTCCTTTTGGGTAACTCTCCTAAGGGTTTTCATATTGGCATGACACAATCTCCTATGCCACAACCAAGACTCATCAGCAGCAGTTTTTAAGCAAATTGAATTTTTAGCTTTAATGCAACTTACATCCAGCTTGTAGACATTATTGATCCTTTATCCCTGTAAAACAACTTTGTCATTTAAGCTTAAAATGCATCAAGTGGGTAGGAATTTGATGCTGTATCCTTTGTCACAGAGTTGACTGATGCTCAGTAAGTTGTGTTTCAGTCTATCTGCAAGAAAAATATTGTCAATCATAAAACTCTTTGAATCACTAATTATACCTGAGCCTACCACCCTCCTAGTGGTGTTATCTCCAAGTATAACATTTCCTCCAGCCCTGGCCTCCAGCAAAATGAACTGATTTATATCTCCAATCATGTGTCTTGAACATCCACTGTCTAGGTACCATATGCTCTCACGAGGTCATGTGTGAGAGCCCACCTACAAAATTATCAAACATCAGTTTAGTCTTGTGTGAGAGCCCACCTGCAAAACATTGACATGTGTGCTGTCTTGTGAAAAAGGCAATTTGGGCCTCCACACCCAATGTGTACTACGGTGAACAGTCCAGGTGTGGGAGATATGGCCTAGCATGCCACATGAATAACATCTAACACTAGGAAAATGACTAACTAAATGTCGTGAGTGATAGTGCCCCTTCCTAGATGTGTATGAAACATGCTTTGATCAATTTACAACAGATTTTTTAAAAGGTGGCGGTGCACAAAACTGTTTAAAAGTAGGTGGTTTTTTATTCTTCTCAAAGGCAGTAATTTTCACTCTTAAAAATTCATTTTCCTTGTTAAGACTAGCAATTTTAAAAGTCCTTGCACTTTCATTACTTTCTAGGTCACATGCCATATCATTCAATTTCTTAAAGGCAGCTTCTAATTCAACATGTGATGTTTTTAATGCAGCATGCTCAATAATTAAATCAGAATGCTTTTTATTTAATTTATCAAAGTCATCAAGTAAAGACATGTGATTGCAATCAACAGTGGAATGATCCTTAATCAAAACATCATGCTCTTTTTGCAAAGTCAAGTAATCCAATTTAAAGTTAGCATGGGTTTTCTTAAGCTTCCTATACGATGCATGAATTTTTTCATATATTTCAAGTAATTGATTGTAAGTAAGCTCACATACCTCTTCCTGGTCAGACTGACCAGGACGATCATCAGCCATCAGACACAAATTTGTTTCCTCCTCTTCAGCTTTAATCTCAGAAGAGTCGGATGTAGAGTCTGCCCAGAACGCCTTCAAAATCCGCTTCTTATCCTTCCTGAACTTGTGTTTCTTCTCACCCTTCTCCTTGCTCGGGTGAGCTTTAAGTGTAGGACAATCAGCCTTAATGTGTCCAGGCTTCCTGCATTCAAAACAGACAGGGTCAGATGAACCTTTAAAATTCTTGCTTGACTTACCCTTATTCCACTTTTGAAAGTGAAAGTACGAGATGCGCCAAGAGGGGGGGTGAATTGGTATTTTAAAAAATTTAACCCTACACAAGAGTTCTAATTTTTTTGTATTTTCAAAACATAATTTAACGACTAACGTGCGGAAGCAAATACAACGTTCACAACTACGAAATTGACAGTTCAATTTTAGATTTTACACTACAATATTTAAATACCGATTTTTCACCAAGCAATTAGAACGCACAAATTTAAAGCATGAAAAGTAAAGTACGGTAAATAGGAAAAAACACACCAGAGATTTTTATAGTGGTTCGGTCACTTGACCTACGTCCACTCCCCGGAGTCCTCTACTCCGGGATTTGCACTAATGAAAGTTGACTCTCCTTTTGCCCCCACAGCAAGGCGGAGAAGCCTTTACAATACTCACTTTCACCTCCCTCGGTGCGGCGGAATACCAAACGCTATGTCACCCTCCTGGTGACGGCAGCGGACCTTCTTCTTTTTCTCCCTCCTGGAGATGGCAGAGTACCTTGGCGATGTTGATCTTGAAGTGACTCTTCCCTCGAGAACGTTCTTGAAGCTTCCAAAGCCACAAGAGGAGCAAAGCATGCAGCTAGCTTGGAGCTACCGTGTGATCCCCTCACACTACTTCTCCCTCACGCTCAAGCTCACCTTCACCTTCCTCTCTCAAGGCCTAGATCTCTCCAAAAAAAAACTTCTCTCTACGAATCTCCTTCTTCCTCTAAGCTTCTCACAGCAAAGGATTGATCAACAACTCCTCTAGAAAAATAATAAGTTGTTTTTTATATCAGGCTTCAGAAAACCCTAAAAAATTCAACTTTTGCGTTTCTGTTCGTACAGTATGATTTCTAATCATACAGTACGATCAGTTCAATTACAGCTCCGTCCAGTACGAGTGCAGACGAACAGGTATCGAATTTTATTCATATCGTACAGTACGATATGTATATCGTACAGTACGATACTATTGATTCATATTGTTCGTACGGGACGAACTGTGGGATGAACCTCGGGACGAAAGAACTCGTCTCTGTCAGTCGTCCAGCACTCATTTAATCGTACAGTACGAATAGTGTTTTTCATGATATCGTCCTGTACGATAGGACTATCGTCCAGTACGATCAGTTCAAAATTTCTTGGGATTGTCTGGTACGATCGCTGGGACGAAGAAAATCGTCTCTATCAATCGTCCAGCACTCCACCAGTCGTACAGTACGATCAGTTCATTTCTTGATATCGTCCTGTACGATACGAATATCGTCCAGGACGAACAGAACATAAAACCTTAGTTTCGTCTGGTACGATCTCTGGGACGAATGAAATCGTCTCTGTCATTCGTACAGTACGATATACGATCGTACAGTACGATCGACATATTAATTAGAAACCAACATTTATTTCCTGATTAGGGAGATAATTTTGGCAAGTTTTAATTAATCGTACAGTACGAATAGTATCGTACAGTACGATCAGTTCAGAAAATCAAATTTGAAAACTTACCAAACTTATTCTGGCGGCTAGGGTTTCACAATTACATATTATCGTACAGTACGATATGTATCGTACAGTACGATAAGTTTGTAAACATAAACATTTGAAAATTAGCCGTTAGCCTGAGTATTTTAATTAACCGTACAGTACGATCAATGATCGTACAGTACGATGTGTTTTAAAAAATTAATCATTTTAAAAGAAAAAATCTCCCCCTGTGTGTGTGCATTGTTGCTCCTTTCACATGCATGCTTCTGTGGCAGACTCAAAAAGAAAAATTAAAGAAATAAAAATTACAGACTCTTCAACATCCTATTCTACCCAATTTGAGTCTCCAGCAATCTTTAGCAGTGTGCATCTGACCTGAAATGTTAGTCCTCATATACAAAGATTAAACATTTGTAATCAAACGGAAGTCTATATGTACTCAGAAAGTATTAGTTGTCACCATCAAAATTAAGTGCTCGGGATCCTGGATTTCAACAATCTCCCCCTTTTTGATGGTGTCAAATAATATTTTCTGACGGACAGATGTGCTACACAAATGTATATATATTTTTTCTTGTATTTTTTTTTATTATAACAAAAAATAAAACAACAAGAAAAAAAAACAAACGAAGTGATAACATAAACAACCAAAAATAGTTAGTAGTAAGTAAAAACATAATACAGAACACACAAAAAAGTCTCCCCCTTTTGACAACACCAAAAAGGGAAGAAAAAAGAAAAAAAAAATAAGTACACTGATAACAAACAGAAAATAGAAACAACTACAACAATCTAAAAATCTGGATCCTGATCCGGAGGTGGTGGTGGAGGGTCGGGAAACAGCTGGTGGTACTGATGAAGGGAGGCGAACTGGTGATCGATCGATTGGAAGCGCTCCCTAAACCATTTCATATCCGTGTCATGCTCCTGATGCTGCTGAGTAATGTGAGCATCCAACCGAGTCTCCAGACGATCAAGTCGTCGAATAATGTCGTCGTGAGGGTAGTCGGGAGGTGCAAGGCCAGGTGGTTGGATTGGTGGTGGCGGAGGTGCGTCAGCAGGAGCATCAGCCTCCTCGTCATCAAACTCGGGATCGGCGGGAGCGGCCCCCCGATGGAACAGGATACGAAAGGAGGCATCCGAGTAGAAGATAGGAAGGTGATCAGGAGGGAGCGGATAATGAAGCTGGTATTTTGCATCTAGAATGTAGCCTATGACATGCCCTAAGGCCAGGTTCAATTTACGACGGGCACCGGGACAGCGGAAGGCAGACAAGGTATGAATGTAGTCGAATACCATTTGGGCTTCATTGAATTTTGTGCCCGACAAAATGAGATAGGTGACGACAGACAGTAGGGGAGTGATATGGATGCGATCTCCAGCCTTAGGTATAATAGATGTGCGTAGGACATGCTGGATAACGCGGGCATTTTGATTTAAGGTTTGGACCAGTGGTAGGTGTTGATTTGAGGGGACACCTCTAAGGGTCATATTTACGGACGTCCAATCATAGTCGTGGGAGATCATGGATTGGGGACGAGGACCGTCAGTGGACAGCCCGATGTGCTCAGCAATGTCGTCGACGGTGATAACGACATTCTGTTTACAGACATAGGATGTGAAGGTAGTGTTTTCAAGGTTGACTCGGATGTTTACAAAAAACTCAAACAATAGTTCGGAGTGGAATGGAAAAGCAAGAGTCAGAAGGAATTGAAGGCTAGTCGAGGCGAATAGATTCATCACCTCAAAATTTAGGGCGGCCTGATTGAGCATGCGGGAGGGAGTGAACTTTGCCTCCT
This sequence comes from Dendrobium chrysotoxum, assembly GCA_019925795.1. Classification (NCBI taxonomy): domain Eukaryota; kingdom Viridiplantae; phylum Streptophyta; class Magnoliopsida; order Asparagales; family Orchidaceae; genus Dendrobium; species Dendrobium chrysotoxum. The sequence continues at coordinate 32,808,742 of CM034314.1, forward strand.
TGATTTTGATATACGTTTTCTCATCCGCAGCTGAGAGAAAACGATCGTCGAAGCGCCGAGAGGAGGAAGAGCTCCCGACAATCATACGACCGCGCTTACTGGACCCAGACATTTTGGAAAAGAGGATTGGACGAATGAGGAAATTCAGAGGGATTGAAGGTAAGGAGAAATGGCTAAGAATTCCTCTCGTTTTATAGAATTTGGGGGATATCGTACAGTACGATCGAGAATCGTACAGTACGATATGCGCAATAATGTCGTCTGGATGACTTTTCAGAAAAAGTGAGTCAAATCGTACAGTACGATCAGTATCGTACTGTACGAACGTGAGTGTAAGGCGTTCGTCCCAACGAGTCGTCTGAACGACTTTTGACCAAAAGTGTTCGTACAGTACGAACAGGTGTTCGTACAGTACGATGGGCAATAATTGTCGTACCGGCCGATTTAAATTCGTCCTAATCCGTTTGCCACGTGTATCGTACCGTACGATCGGGATGTTCGTACAGTACGATGACCAATAATTACTATCGTACAGTACGAGTAGTGAATCGTACAGTACGATGTGTATAAGACATGAAAGATCTGGATCGTGAATGGGAATGAACGGCTGAGATTTGAGTGATTGGAACCTGATCGTACAGTACGATAGTGTATCGTACAGTACTATTGTCAGAGAAGATCAAGGTTTGTGAGCAACATGGGAAGAGGATCAGGAGTCCAATTTTTTGTTTGTTTTTTTTTTTGTTTTTTTTTTTTGTTTTTTGTTTTTTTTGGTTTTAACAACAAAAACAAATCAACCACAAAAATTTTTTTTTTTTATTTTGTTTTTATTTTGTTTTTTGTTTTGTTTTGTTACATTAGGCGTGAATGTCTATGACACCTAATTTGGTTCGTAGAGTGCTAAATGTGTCATAGCCTAATGGTTTTGTGAAGATGTCCGCCAATTGATCTTCAGTAACAACGTGGTGAAGTTCAATATCGCCTTTGGCTACATGATCTCTAATGAAATGATGTCTAATGTCTATATGTTTGGTTCGTGAGTGTTGAATTGGATTTTTGGATATGCAAATTGCGCTAGTGTTGTCACACATGATCAGAATCGTTCCTACAGGTAGTCCTAGATCTACAAGCTGTTGTTTTAACCACAACACTTGTGCAACACAGCTACCTACCGCTATATATTCCGCTTCGGCGGTGGATAGGGCTACTGAATTTTGCTTCCTACTGGACCATGAAACTAATGATTGTCCAATGAATTGACAAGTGCCAGAAGTGCTTTTTCTATCTACCTTACAACCTGCAAAGTCTGAATCGGAGTATCCTAAGATTTCAAAAGAGGTGCTGTGTCTAGGATACCAAATTCCTAAGTTCGGGGTGCCTAGAAGATATCTGAGAATTCTTTTGACAGCAGTCATGTGAGATTCTTTCGGGTCAGCTTGAAAATGGGCACAGAGGCACACACTAAACATTATGTCTGGTCTACTGGCAGTCAGATAGAGAAGCGATCCAATTATTCCCCTATACCTCTTTTGATCTACAGACTTCCCACTGGGATCTTTATCCAATTGAATATTAGAGCTCATGGGTGTATTCATAGCCTTAGCATTGTCCATTTCATATTTTTTCAAAATATCGTTGACGTACTTAGACTGGCTAAGAAACGTTCCACCTTCCGTTTGTTTTACACTAAATCCAAGGAAGTAACTAAGTTCACCCATCATGCTCATTTCAAACTCGTCGCTCATTATTTTTGAAAATTCATTACATAGGTTTTTCTCCGTCGATCCGAACAATATGTCATCTACATAAATCTGAACAATGAGTACTTCAATTCCTACCTTCTTCAAAAATAAGGTGGTGTCCACACTACCCTTTACAAAGCCTCTATCTAGTAGGAACGTACTAAGTCTTTCATACCAGGCTCTAGGTGCTTGTTTTAACCCGTACAGTGCCTTTTTTAGTTTAAACACGTGGTTTGGAAATTGTGAGTTTTCAAACCCCGGAGGTTGCTCCACATACACATCTTCCTTGATTACTCCATTCAGGAAGGCACTCTTTACATCCATTTGATACAGCTTAAAATCCCTAAAATAAGCAAAAGCTAACAGTACCCTGATGGCTTCTAGTCTAGCTACCGGAGCAAAGGTTTCTTCAAAATCTATTCCTTCAATTTGGTTATAACCCTTCGCTACTAGCCCAGCCTTATTTCTTACTACTATGCCTGAGTCATTCATCTTATTTTTAAAGACCCACTTAGTTCTAACCACACTTTGCTCTTTAGGCCTTTTGACTAATTCCCATACATCATTCCTAACGAATTGGTTCAACTCTTCTTGCATTGCTAGGATCCAAAATTCATCTCCTAAGGCTTGATCTATACTCGTGGGTTCAATCATAGATATGAATGCAGAATGGCTAACCTCTTTCCTAAGTCCATGCCTAGTTTTTACCCCTTCTGATGGGTCTCCTAAGATCAGCTCTCTAGGATGACTAGAAGAAAATTTCCAATCTTTAGGTAGATGTTCCTGAGGTTCCGCTCTAGTCTCTATGGTAATGGTTTCTACTCCCCGTATAACCTCAACATCTTCTTCTTCATGATTAGGTTCAGATGTCTTATTGGATTCATCAAATACTACATGAGTGGACTCTTCTACTACTAGGGTTCTCTTATTGAATATTCTATAAGCTTTACCTACAGATGAGTAGCCTAGGAAAACCCCTTCATCTGATTTAGGATCGAACTTTCCTAAGGGTGACTTGCCATTGATTAGGATGAAGCATTTGCACCCGAAAACGTGTAAGTGGGAAAGATTGGGTGTCCTACCCTTAAGCAACTCATAGGGTGTCTTATTAAGTTTGGATCTAACATTTACCCTGTTTAATACATAGCATGCGGTATTTACTGCTTCTGCCCAAAAGTATCTGGGGAGAGTGTATTCAGCTAACATAGCCCTAGCAGCTTCAACTAACGTTCTATTCTTTCTTTCTGCTATTCCATTTTGCTGAGGAGTTCTAGGGGCAGAGAAATTATGTTCCATTCCAACCTCTTTACAAAACGATTCAAACTTATCATTCTCAAATTCCCCACCGTGATCACTATGAATTGTTGAAATTACACATCCTAATTTCCTTTGAATCCAAGTGGAGAAAATTCTAAATTCTTCAAATGACTCACTCTTATGAGCTAGGAATTTCACCCAAGTAAACCTAGAGTAGTCATCTACTATTACAAACCCATACAACTTCCCTCCTAGGCTGGCTGTACTAACAGGTCCGAACAGGTCCATGTGGAGAGTTTCTAGTGGCCTAGTGGTGCTGATATCCTTGATTGCATGAAATGAAGATTTAACTTGTTTTCCTAATTGGCAAGCATCACAAAGATGGTCCTTAGTAAAGCCTAACTTTGGTATGCCTCTAACTAAGTCTTTCTGAGTGATGTTCCTAAGTGTTTTCATACTAGCATGGCATAGTCTCCTATGCCATAGCCAAGAGTCATCCGCTATTGTTTTCAGACACAAGGAATTTGAGGTTTCAATGCAGTTCAAGTCTAACATGTAAACATTGTTTATACGTTTTCCTTCTAACACAAGTGAATCATTTAAACTAATCATGCATTTGTTAGACAAAAATTTTATATCAAAACCCTTGTCACATAGTTGACTTATACTTAAGAGATTGTGCTTTAAACCATCCACTAAAAGTACATTCTCAATAATTAAATTTTTAGTATTTCCAATGTTACCTGAGCCCACCACTTTTCTGGTGGTGTTGTCTCCCAAAGTTACCTTGCCTCCTGACCTGGCCTCCAGTGTCACGAACTGCTTCATGTCTCCTGTCATGTGTCTTGAGCAGCCACTATCCAGGTACCACATGCTCTCACTAGGTCTTTTGTGAGAACATCCCTACAATGTCAATTATGGATTAGCTTTGGGAACCCAAGTGAGTTTGGGTTCCACATCATGCTTATATGAATGAAATGTATGCATGTTATGCTGTGATGATTGCGATTTTGGTCTCCACACTAGATGTGTCCTATAGTGAATTGAGCACGTGTGATCTATGTGACCTAGCATGCCACAAGAATAACATCTAACACCTGGAAATGGGTTCACTAATCTGCGAGGGTGGTAGAGCCTATTTTTGGGTTTGAATGATGCATGCCGTGCTGGTTTTGAGTGAGATGATTCACATGGTGGAGGATGAAAGAATTCAGCAAACGTGGGAGGTTTTTTGTTATTCTCGTATGCATGAAGTTTTTCATTTAAGAATTTGTTCTCTTGGTTAAGACTAGCATATTCGAATCTCAATGCATGCTCACTACTACTAAGTTCCCCTGATAGTTCTTCTAGTTCCTTAAATGCATTATCTAATTCAACATGTGATGATTTCAAGGTTTCATGTGCAGTGGTTAACTCAATATGCTTCTTGTTTAATGCATCGTATTCATCAAGCAACGACATATGATCTCTATCTAAGTCAGAAAATTTTTTTACTACACTAGCATGTTCCTTTTGTAAAGTACTAAACTCAGTATTAAGACTAGCATGCTTTTTCTTTAATTTTCTATACGAGTCATGGATTTTTTCAGAAATAACAAGCAGTTCATCGTAAGACAGTTGGCATACCTCATCTTGATCTGATTGATCAAGATTATCATTAGTCATAAGACACAGATTTGTTACCTCCTCCTCTGCTTCTTCTTCCGATGAGTCTGAGGCAGAGTCGGCCCAAAAAGCTTTCTGAGTCTTAAACTTGCCCTTCTTGAACTTAGATCTTTCCTCACCCTTCTCCTTGGTTTGATGAGTTTTGATGTTGGGGCAATCAGCTCAGAGATGACCGGGTTTCCTGCACTCAAAGCAAATTGTTTCAGATGCAACCTTAGTATACTTTGAGTTCTTACCTTTGTTCCAATTGCTTTGATGATGGTGCTGCTTTCTTTTCAGAAAATTTTTGAACTGACGAGTCATCAAAGCTATGTCGTCATCTTCCTCCGCTGCTGAGCTGTCACTTTCAGAATTGTTTGCTTTTAAAGCCACTGCTCGCTCCTTTTTCTTTTCACCTGCATCACTTTGTCGTTGACTCACTCCTTGCTCGTAGGCAATGAGTGACCCAAGCAAATTATCAATAGAATAAACATTTAGGTCTTTTGACTCAGTTATTGCAGTGATTTTAGCATCGTATGAGCTAGGCAAACATCGCAGTATTTTGTTTACTTTTTCTGAGTTAGACAACTCTCTTCCTAAAGCATGCAGTGATGTTACAATCTGGGTGAATCGAGTGTACATGTCAGTTATAGTTTCACTAGGTTTCATGCGGAACAGTTCGTAATCATGTAACAGTATGTTCAACCTAGATTGTTTGACCTCACTAGTTCCTTCGTACGTGATACACAGTTTGTCCCAAATTTGTTTACCAGTAGTACACGTTGATACTCGCATATAGTCTTCTGATTTTAATGCGCAAAAGAAACAGTTTAGACATTTAGCATTCAGTTGTGCAAATTCTCTATCCTCAATGCTCCATTCATCAAATGACAGTTCAGTTTTCACTCCATTCAACATACGAAACGGTGCAGAATAACCTTCTTGGACTAACATCCACATGCGGTAGTCTAAAGACTGTAAAAATGTAGACATGCGTATTTTCCAAAAATCAAACGGTATGTTGTCAAACAAAGGTGGACGAGTTATGGAATAACCCTCCGTAGTGTTACGGTTACCAAATTGAGCCATGGATCTTACATTTCTAGGTTTTCTAAAACACTATTTTGAAACCCCGCTCTGATACCACTTGAAAGTACGAGATGCGCCAAGAGGGGGGGTGGATTGGTATTTTAAAAAATTTAACCCTACACAAGAGTTCTAATTTTTTTGTATTTTCAAAACATAATTTAACGACTAACGTGCAGAAGCAAATACAACGTTCACAACTACGAAATTGACAGTTCAATTTTGGATTTTACACTACAATATTTAAATACCGATTTTTCACCAAGCAATTAGAACGCACAAATTTAAAGCATGAAAAGTAAAGTACGGTAAACAGGAAAAATCACACCAGAGATTTTTATAGTGGTTCGGTCACTTGACCTACGTCCACTCCCCGGAGTCCTCTACTCCGGGATTTGCACTAATGAAAGTTGACTCTCCTTTTGCCCCCACAGCAAGGCGGAGAAGCCTTTACAATACTCACTTTCACCTCCCTCGGTGCGGCGGAATACCAAACGCTATGTCACCCTCCTGGTGACGGCAGCGGACCTTCTTCTTTTTCTCCCTCCTGGAGATGGCAAAGTACCTTGGCGATGTTGATCTTGAAGTGACTCTTCCCTCGAGAACGTTCTTGAAGCTTCCAAAGCCACAAGAGGAGCAAAGCATGCAGCTAGCTTGGAGCTACCGTGTGATCCCCTCACACTACTTCTCCCTCACGCTCAAGCTCACCTTCACCTTCCTCTCTCAAGGCCTAGATCTCTCCAAAAAAAAAACTTCTCTCTACGAATCTCCTTCTTCCTCTAAGCTTCTCACAGCAAAGGATTGATCAACAACTCCTCTAGAAAAATAATAAGTTGTTTTTTATATCAGGCTTCAGAAAACCCTAAAAAATTCAACTTTTGCGTTTCTGTTCGTACAGTACGATTTCTAATCGTACAGTACGATCAGTTCAATTACAGCTCCGTCCAGTACGAGTGCAGACGAACAGGTATCGAATTTTATTCATATCGTACAGTACGATACTATTGATTCGTACTGTTCGTACGGGACAAACTGTGGGACGAACCTCGGGACGAAAGAACTCGTCTCTGTCAGTCGTCCAGCACTCATTTAATCGTACAGTATGAATAGTGTTTTTCATGATATCGTCATGTACGATAGGACTATCGTCCAGTACGATCAGTTCAAAATTTCTTGGGATCGTCTGGTACGATCGCTGGGACGAAGAAAATCGTCTCTGTCAATCGTCCAGCACTCCACCAGTCGTACAGTACGATCAGTTCATTTCTTGATATCGTCCTGTACGATACGAATATCGTCCAGGACGAATAGAACATAAAACCTTGGTTTCGTCTGGTACGATCTTTGGGACGAATGAAATCGTCTCTGTCAGTCATACAGTACGATATATGATCGTACAGTACGATCGACATATTAATTAGAAACCAACGTTTATTTCCTGATTAGGGAGATAATTTTGGCAAGTTTTAATTAATCGTACAGTACGAATAGTATCGTACAGTACGATCAGTTCAGAAAATCAAATTTGAAAACTTACCAAACTTATTCTGGCGGCTAGGGTTTCACAATTACATATTATCGTACAGTACGATATGTATCGTACAGTACGATAAGTTTGTAAACATAAACATTTGAAAATTAGCCGTTAGCCTGAGTATTTTAATTAACCGTACAGTACGATCAATGATCATACAGTACGATGTGTTTTAAAAAATTAATCATTTTAAAAGAAAAAATCTCCCCCTGTGTGTGTGCATTGTTGCTCCTTTCACATGCATGCTTCTGTGGCAGACTCAAAAAGAAAAATTAAAGAAATAAAAATTACAGACTCTTCAACATCCTATTCTACCCAATTTGAGTCTCCAGCAATCTTTAGCAGTGTGCATCTGACCTGAAATGTTAGTCCTCATATACAAAGATTAAATATTTGTAATCAAACGGAAGTCTATATGTACTCAGAAAGTATTAGTTGTCACCATCAAAATTAAGTGCTCGGGATCCTTGATTTCAACTGAAAGTTCTTATGTTTCTTCCTTACAAAGCTTTTGAATTGCCTTGTGATCAAGGTAACGTCATCACTATCAGACCTGGAAGAACTAGTATCACTCTCGTTGGCCTTCAGTGTCACTGTTTTCTCCTTCTTCTTCTCACCTGCATCAAGCTGTCTTTGGTTCACCCCTTGCTCATAAGCAATGAGTGATCCAAGTAAGCTATCAATAGAGTAAGTATTTAAATCTTTAGCCTCAGTGATTGCAGTTATCTTAGCATCATATGAAGAAGGCAAATATCTAAGAATTTTGTTCACTCTTTCATTGTTTGTAAGTTCTCTTCCTAAGGCATGCAAGGAAGTGACAATTTGAGTGAATCTCATATACATTTCAGAAATGGTTTCTCTAGGTTTCATGCAAAAAAGTTCGTAGTCACGAAGTAAAATGTTTAACCTAGACTATTTGACTTCAGTTGTACCCTCGTAAGTAATGCACAATCTATCCCAAATCTCTTTACCAGTCGTACACATAGATACACGCATATAATCCCCAGATTTTAAAGCACAGAAAAAATAGTTTAAACATTTGGCATTCAATTGTGCTAAGTCACGATCATCAAAAGTCCAATCAGTAAAGGGTAGTTCAATTTTCACATTGTTAACCAATCTAAAAGGTGGTTCATATCCATCCTTAACTAGCATCCACATGCGATAATCAATTGATTGAAGAAAAGTGGGCATGCGAGTTTTCTAAAAATCAAAAGGAATATTATCAAATAATGGCGGTCGTATAATTGAATAACCTTCAGCTGTATTATGATTACTAAAGTTAGCCATGGATCAAATTCAAAAGTTTTTTAAACTTAAATTTTTTGAATCCTGCTCTGATACCACTTGAAAGTTTGATAGGGATGTTAAGCCCTGATGAACTAGTCCCGAGGCTAACTAAGAGGGGGGTGAATTGGTTATTTAAAAATTTGAGAACAACAGAGAAAATCCTTTCTATGATATGCAGCGGAAACAAGTAAATACTCAAACGAAAAGATTAAACAAAAATTTCACCTAAGCAGATAATCACAGAAAAACTAAAGTGTAGAAAGTAATCAGAAAGAACACACCAAATTTTTATTGTGGTTCAGTCAACTTGACCTACGTCCACTCCCCAAAGCCTCCCCTCCGGGTATTGCACTAAACCAAAGTGTGTCTCCTTTTGCTGCCACAGCAAGGTGGAGAAGCCTGTATAAAAACTCCTTTTCACTGACATGATGAGGCAGAGAACCTAACCTCCTTTTGCCTCCTCCTGAAGCAGGCAAAGAACCTCAGACTCTTTTCGCTTCCTCATAAAGCAGGCAAAGAACCTTAACTCGCTTCTCTTCCTCCTGAAGCGGGCAGAGAACCTGGATCTTCTTGCCGACGATCCTCTCACAAAGAACACCAACACGATGAAAGACGACGAGCGGAGAAGATGACTCTGACCCTTGCTTGGAGTAACCTTTGTGAACACCTCGCAAACACTCCCTCACAACATCCTCTCTCTCTCTCCCAAACTCTCTCTCTCTCTCTAGGGTTTCTCTAGAAAGGAAAGTGGCAAAAGATTTTTCTTATTCAAAGAAAAATTTCTTTTAAAGGAGGGCTCTAAAATTGCCCTAAATCTCAACTGGTCAGCAAGAATCATCCAGGACGATCATAATATCATCCTGTACGATTAGTTCAAAATTAGTTGTTTCAGCCTCAATAATCTGGCTCTTCTGGATGATCAGTAGAAAAAGTTGTTCATATAGCCTCGTATGATTCTGCGATCATCCGGGACGATTAGTGTAAATCCAAAAATTTCATCCAGAAGATCGCTCTGGTCGTCCAGAGGAACTTGTGTTAGATGATTCAAAAATGACTTGATCGTCCCGGACGATATGGATATCATCCCGGATGATTAGTTCAAAAAGGTCAAAATCATCCTGATGATCGCTCTAGACGTACAGCTGAAACACAATAGACGATCCTGATCATCCCGAACAATCTTGCGATCATCCCGGATGATATGATCATCTCAATTAAATATTAATTGCTTTCCTTAATTACCATACTAATTTAGGCATGATTGTACTGGATCGTCCAGGACATTACACATATCATCCAGGATGATCAGACCAAATATCTTAAAATAAAAACTTGTCTAACTTGATCTCACGGCTGAGAATTTTTGATTTGAGCATATCATCTCGTATGATGTCAGGATCATCCAGGATAGTCTGCTTAATCAGACACACTTAACTTGGTCGCCCTAATTAGGGTTTCTATTTTTACATGATTGTCCAGGACGATGTGAATATCTTCCAGGATGATCTGAACAAAAATTGAACAGAAACTCTAATTCACTCAAGCTCTCCCCCTGACTGTATGTGTGCAAGGTTACTTAGCTAGGGGATCAGTTACATTACAATTGACTCAAGAAAATGAAAATAATACATTTGGACACACTTGGACCTGATCTTGAGTTGGCTTAAGTTGCTCTTGATCTTTTATTCCTGAAATGGGTTAGCCAAGTAAAATATAATAGAAACATGTTTGTCATCTTCAAAATCAGATTTGCAACAAAATCAATTAAATTAATATTCAAAATAATGTTCATGTGGAAAGTGACACTTAATATTACAACCTAGGATCTATGGAAAGTAAAGTGGTCGGTGCCACTGACAACAGCCCGGATTGTACTCCTAAGACTCAAGTGAATTTGAGAATGGGATTCTTCTCGATCTTCACTTCTTCGTCCTTCTATGAGGCTCCTTAAATTATTTGGTTCAGATATCCAAGTGAAAAGAAACTCCTCCCCGAAGGGGTGTATTTTTTTCCTCCATGGATACTCAAAGTATTCTAATCTGAATATTCAAATGAAGAGAGACTCTCCCTTAAGGGATATCACCCTTCTCTTTAAATTTCAGATTTAATTTATATCCCATCTCAAATACCACTTGACTTAATTATAACTCAAATACATTAAATTACATTGAATGAAAATTAAAATCTAAACTTGGATCACCTATAAGATTATCTTAAATAGTGAATAGTAAATCATCCCAAGTTGTTATATATTGAAGTTAAAATACTCAAATCAGCCATACTTGACCATGATCTTTTAATTTTTAAAAGGGGGACTTAGTGCAATGAGCACCTATAGCAATTTTATATTTATTATTTTTGCCCTCTTTTACTTTCAAATGTCCTGTATGAGCATGGCACCTATATAAGATTATGTTAGCATTTAAACCGCCCATAACCTAATGGTCAATCTAATACTCAAATAATTATATCACAGAGTATAAAAATTAAATAAATAATCATATCAATATTAATAACCAGTATGCAGTAAAAACTCAAAAATCCCGACACACAACTGGAAAGTAAACACCAACCAAGCCTAGATCTAGAGGTGGTGCTCTGGCAGACCATGTAAAGTGTGTGAGATATGTTGTGTGGATTGGATATGTCTTATATCGAGTAATCGGTTAAAGTTGTCTAATGTTTGGGCTTATTGAAGGTTGAAGGGTAAATTTGGTTAGAGTTTAAATATTAATGTGTAAGGTTTATTTTAAAATATATTTTTAAGGTTGATTGATTAAATAAATTACTTAGTTAAAAAATAAAGACCAATATAATTTAATTTATTAAATTAGTTGTTTATTTTAAAGATTAGACTAATTTAAATTTTTCATCAACCTATTTGTGGTGTTGTTTCACAGGCTTGAGGAACCAAGCCTCCTTAGGAAACATAGCCCCGCAGCCGGAGATAGTCCTACCTTAAAACCTAATTGATGTAGTTTAACTAATAATTTTTAATTTTGGTTAAATTATTAAGAATCAATTATATTTAAGGTTTTACACTCCATTGAATCCGTTCGTGGTATTGTGCCATCAGGCTCGAGAAACCAGGCCTCCGTAAAACACTTAGCCTTGCAGCCCAAGGTAGTCCATCCAAAAAACTTCATCTTTGGAGTATTTTTTGTGTATTAAATGGTCGGTTCTTTGATTTTATTAATCATTTTAAAAATTTCTAAAATTTTGATTGATTATTGAATTTTTGAATTTTTAGTTTATTTTAATTATTAAATTAAGGGGTCAAATTTTGACTTTGAGGTTAAAGTTGATTTTTGGAAATTTAGAACTTTTGTAAAATGTTATATCTTAAGATGTGCAATTACACTATAAGTTTGCTTAATTTAAATTTTTCTATAATTAGTTATAAATTTTTAAAATTTTAGTTAAAATTTTAACTTTAAGTTGACTTAAAAGTTAACTTTTTGATTAAAGTTAAATTTTAGGGTTTTGATATTTTTCTCAAAAAGTATACCTAAACTTGAGTAATTAGGCTTTGAGTTTGCTTGAATTGGAATTTTTTATCTATAAATATGAATTCTTGAAGTTCAAGTTAAAATTTAAACTAAAGTTTACTAAAAAGTTGAATTTTTTATTTTAAGTGATTTTTTATAGTTTAATATTTTTAATAAATATTAGACCTTACATGTTGAATAATATCTTTGAGTATTTTCAATTTGGAGTTTTTCTACACTAAATTATAAAATTTTGAAGTTTTGACCTAATTTTGAAGTACAGTTGACCAAAAGTTAACTTTTTAGCTTTGATGTATTTCTATTGGTTTCTTATTATTGAAAAATACTAGACCTCAAATGGAGTTGAATGACACTAAGTTTCGTTAATTTGGATTTTTCTGTAATTAGTGATGATTTTTTAAAGTTTGGTTAATTAATTAATTTTTAAAATTATTTAATTAAGACAGTTTTGATTATTTTAATCCAAACTCATCCTAAACTACATGAAATTATTCCCAAAGGTCGAGGATGACCCATGGGAGTTTTTATAAGAGTTTAGAATTTATTTGGAATTTTAATAATTTTTAATTATTTTATTTAATTTATTGTTAATTTTACTAGAACTTAAATTAAAGTTAAACTAAATGTCCAAAGATGAGGATTTTATTTTTCCTAAATAGAGGATAAATTTCTGGTTAGTTTGATATATTATTTTTAATTTTTGTTTTAAATTTTGATTTATTATAATTTTTTGAAGTTTTTGGGTCCTTAAAAGTTCTTAATTTTGACTTGCCTAATTTTCTGATCTAATGACCTCCAAATCTAGTGAAATTTTGACCTGAGATGTAAAATGTCACAAAGTTTAACGTTCTAAAGTTTCACTTATATTGGGTGAGTGTATAATTTCTTAGAATTTTTCTAAGTTAACTTACCCTTTTCCTTAATTATTTTCCCTATGTGCCACTGGTGTTCAACTGGTTTTGAAATTTTGGTCATCTAACCCTAACACTAATTTACACATACCACAAAATAAGGCAAGCCTAATTCTAAGTGGTGTGTGAGTTATAAATTTTTAAAGTTTTGTATCAAAATTTGACAAAAAACTTTAAAAATTTAATTCACTAGAGCTAAATTTTTTATGGCATGGGGGTATCATATCATAATTCATCCTATCCAAATTTGAACTCAATTAGATTAGAGGATTGAGAATTATCAAAACATTTAATTTTTGTTTAAAGCTTAATAACCCTCTATACAATGATTCAAATTAGATAAAATAAATTTTAAAATAAACTTGAGCTTGAGACGGTTCCAACAAGCCAAGAACATCAAATTTAGACAAAAAATGAATTTTTGGTAAATTTTTAAATTTAGAGCATTTAAATTAATTTTTTAAATCAATTTTGATTCAAAAAATAGGATCAACGGCCAAGATTTGGCCACGTTGCTGTGCCTTCATACTGAAGAACTAGGGCTCAAACCCCAGAGAAGGCACGTAGCTCAGAGCTGTCCGATCGACCCAGTTCAAACGAACAGACGATCCTGGTTAACCCAAATTTTTTAGTTTATTTTTGAACTGAAACTTTAAATGCTCAAAACTTTCAATCCAACCATCCAAATTTGATGAAATTTGAAACATAGAATCTAGATACCCTAATCTTTCAACCCATGGAGTTTCAAGAATCAATGTATTGAAATTTAGGAGAAATTAAGGTTTGATCATATAATTGAAAATGGTGATAACCTACAATATAAATGTTAGATTTTGATGTTCTTAGGCTTTTTGGAAAGCTGGATAAGTCCTTTATAACTTTTCTAAAGATTTCAAGAATTTTTGACAGCTAGATTTAAATCTACTATTAAAAGTCTTCTTTCTCTCACTATCTCTCTCTCTCTTCCCTAAAAGGGGTTTTGGAGCTTGGGAAAAGTGGGGAAATGCTTGGGAAAGCCTTAAAACTAGCTGTAGAGGTTGTATTTTTAGTCTCATGGGCTAAAGGCTATTGGAATTACTCATTTTGGATGATTGGAGATAATTCCAAAGCTTTGAGTTAAGTAAAGGATTATCTACTCCCCCTTATGATTGCTAGCTTTAATTAGTGAATTAGATAAGTTCTAGGCTACTACCAAGTAACCCTCCCAGTAACCAAATGCATGTGAATATGGAGTATTAGGATACTTTGACTTGCCAAGGTGACAAATCCACCTAAGCATGCACTTTGACCCCTTTTGAACACTTTGACTAGTCAAACTAGTCAATGAGATTATGTGGCATAAGGGAAGGTTTTATGAGCTGGTTTGATTAATTTAAATGAGGCTTGAGATTGAAGACTTGAGATTTTAATGCATATATGTGTATGGAAGGAAGTTTTATAAAATTTTGAAAAGTTTACTTGGTCAACTAATGGTGATATGCTCATGGTGGGTTTAGAAATATTTGAGGCATCAAATTGAGTAGATTTGAGGGGTTGAAGATATTGATTTGATTAAATGGGTTGGATAGATTGAATGGGTTGAAATGACCCACTTAAACCCTTAATGTACTATTTGGTCAACTAGGTTGACCAAAGGTCTTGGTTTGGGCTCAACAAATTTGAAATGATATTCTGAGTCTATTAGAGGTGGTCCCAAGGTTTGGAGAGTTCAATTCACTCAAAATGATAATTTGGACCCTTAAAGGGCATTTGGGTCAACCTTAGTTAACTTGGTCAACCAGGTTGACCTAGGGGTTTGGATTGGGTCTAACAAGTTTGTTTTGACATTTGTAGTTGAATGGAAGTGATTCCATCTAAAGATAAGGTCATTTGATTCAAAATAACTATTCACACCCCTAAGGGGTATTTGAGTCTTTTTGGGTTGACTTGGTCAACCAGGCTTGACCAAGGTCTGGTTTTGAATCGTACACACTCCTAATAATAATTTCTAAGATTTGATTCGAAAAGGCTATAATGGAGTTTAGAGTATACTCCAAAATTGCCCTGAAGGGGTATTTTGGTCATTTTGACCCCTGGTCAACTAGGGGTCAAAATGGATCCATAAAAATATAGTTTAATATTTAACAAGTCATAATCAAGGGTCTGGATGTGATCAAAGGGTTTGGATAAGGCTCTAAGGTCAAAATCCACTTGGTGGCAGGTCTAGTGGCATAAATATTTGAAGGTTTTATAGCCTTTGGGATTCAATTCAATTTATGGGATTAAAGACCTTAGAATGAGTTCAAATTTGGAGGGTAGACCATAGGGACATGCTATATCAATATGAAATTGATATATCATGAATCAGGGGTCACTTGACTGAGGTTTAAAGTGTTTGCAAAATCATTGGAAAAGGCTTTGAGGACATAGCCTTTTACTCTTGGATTTTTTTTTGGAAATCTATATTTAAGCTGGATTTTGGATTTGATTGCCTGAATTTGAATTATCTACATCACTCATAACTAGTTATATGATTGTAGATGGATGGATACGATTCAGGCTAGATTGGTCTAAGATCTGGATTGATCCTAGGGTTTGGATTGGTCCTAATGACCTTATGCAAAAATGAGAACAACAAATGGACCCCCAATATGTGTAGTAGAATGAAGTTCTACTACACAGATTGGCATTGAATGAATTGAAAGGTCAACTCTGGAGTTCTATTCCTAAGGGAAGAAAAAGTCTATCCCTAAAGAATCAGGGTTTGGTTTAATACTAGTGTAGTGCCACGGAGAGCGTATTTTACCCCTAGTGGGTATAATCCTTAGAAAAGGAGAAAGCTAACCTTAAAGGAAAAGAAAACCTGGGTAATCATATAGAAAGAAAGAACTCCTAACTACAGAGGACTGAGTTTGAACTTTAATACTAGGATAGTGTCATGAGGGGTGCACTCTACCAATAGTAGATCAAATCCTGAGGAAGGAAAGAACCTATCCTTCTGGAAAAGAGGATTGAATTCCTGAGTTTGAAGTTTGAAACTAGGATGGTGCCATAAATGGCATTTTCCACCACTAACAAATTTAATCCTAAGGGAAGGAAGATCCTAACCTTAAGGGAGAGAAGATTTAATTTTGGAGTTTGAAATTGAAACAAGGATGGTGCCACAAAGGAGCGTTCTCCACCACTAGTAGATCTAATCTTAAGGAAGGAAGGGACTTAACCTTAAGGAAACAAAGATTAAATGATCATATAGGATGGAAGAACTCCTAACAACAGAGGATTAAATTTGAAATGTCACCAGGGTAGTGCCACGAGGGGCGTATTCTGCCACTAATACGTCCAATCCTAAGGAAGGAAAAAACCTAAACCTTAAGGAGAAGAAGATTGAATGATCGTATAGGAAGGAAGAACACCTAACTACAGAGGACCAAGTTTGAATTGATACTAGGGCAGTGCCATGAGGGGCATACTCTACCACTTATAGATCTAATCCTAAGAAAGAAAAGAATGCACGATGACTCACATTTGTCCTTAAGGAAAAGAAAACTTGAGAAGCTTATGGGAAGGAAGCATTGATTTCCATAAAGAATTGGAACTGGATTTTAAATCTTGGATGGTGCCACAAAGGGCATGCTCCATCACTAAAGGATGATATCATGGAGAGGAAACTTACTTTACATGAAATGTTAAATCTAGAATTTAAAACTAGGATGGTGCCATAGAGGGCGTACTCCATCCATAGTAGATCTAATCCTATAATGATTCACATCTAACCTTAAGGAAAAATTAAACTAGAAGATCTTGTGGGAAGGATGTAATGCTTCCCACAGAGGATTGGGTTTGAAATTTGAAACTAGGATGGTGTCACAAAGGGCGTTATCCATCACTAGTGGATGATCTTGGGGAGAGGAAACTTGCTCTACGTAGAGGATCAAATTTTAATTTTGAAACTAGGGTGGTGCAACAATGGGCATGCTCCAGCATTAGTGGATGTTCTTATAGGAAGGAAACTTGCTCCATACAGAGGATTAAATTTTATTTTGAAACTAGGATGGTGCCACAGAGGGCAAGCTCCATCACTAGAGGATGATCATGTGGGGAGAAAGTTGTTACACATAGAGGATTAAATCTAGATTTTGAAACTAGGATGGTGCCATAGAGGGTGTGTTCCATCACTAGTGGGTAATTTTGTGGGGAGGAAACTTGCTCCACATGCAGGATCAAAACTAGATTTTAAAACTAAGGTGGTGCCATAGAGGGCATGCTCCATCACTAGTGGGTTATCATGGGGGAAGGAAACTTACTCCATATAGATGTTCGAAACTAGATTTTGAAACTAGGATGGTGCCACAGAGGGCATGCTCCATCACTAGTAGGTCTAATCC
Source organism: Dendrobium chrysotoxum (assembly GCA_019925795.1). Lineage (NCBI taxonomy): Eukaryota > Viridiplantae > Streptophyta > Magnoliopsida > Asparagales > Orchidaceae > Dendrobium > Dendrobium chrysotoxum. The sequence continues at coordinate 32,826,079 of CM034314.1, forward strand.
TAAGGAAAGGTAGCACAGGGACTCACACCTATCCTTAAAAGACTAAAAGGTGACTGAACTACGATGGGGCCTAGTAGGCTTAAATCCACCACTAGTTAGTCGAGATCCTAAGAAGAGGAAGTTCGTGGATCCACACCTGAAAGTTCAAGTAGGTTGTTAAACCTAACGCAATTGTCCTAAGGCTAACGAAGAGAGGGGGTGAATTGGTAGTTTTAAAATTTTCTTAGTTAAATAGAAAATCAAGTTAATATTTTATATTACAATAATAAATTTTCTAAAAATAATTTTTCAACCACAGAAAATATAAAATGAAAAAAATAAAAATGTCGTAAAAGTAAAGAATAGAAGACACCAAATTTTATAGTGGTTCGATCAAACAAGACCTATGTCCACTCCCTGGAGACTCCTTCTCCAGGTATTACACTAAATACTAGTGACTCTCCTTTATCCCCCACAGCAAGGCAGAGAAGCCCTTACAAAAACTACTCTTCCACCAAGCCGGTACGGTAGAGAACCGTCATCCTTTTTCACCCTCCTAGTGAAGGCAAAGAACCCACATCCTTTCTCACCCTTCTGGTGGTGGCAGAGTACCAACATCCTTTCTCATTGTCCTGGTGATAGCAGAGTACTGGATCCCCTTTGAAAATCTTCTCTCAAGAGCCTTTAAGGAAGTAGGGAAGAACTATGAAGAACAAATAAGAGATCCTCATTGTTGGGCAACATTGTGAATCCCCTCACAAATTCCTCACACAAGATCTCTCACTTTTCAATCTCAAGACACTCTCCCAAATACACTCCTAAGCACACACTGGAGAAATTCGTAGCAAGATCTTTGGATAGTTAGTTTTTGGACACTTATATATGAAGGATAATAAAAACCATCCAGAAAACCACAAAAATTCAAGTTCAACAGACTTCGATCATACAGTACAATCGATGATTATACGTATAAACCATTCAAAAGGGAACTCGTTCGTACGGTATGATCCTGTTTGAACCTAATTTCAACAGCCGTCTGAATGAACTGACATACAGCATGAATAGTTCAAAAAGAACCCATTCATCCGGTGTGATAGTGTACAAACCTCATTTCATACTCTGATCAACATCTATATGAACCCTATTTCATACAGTATGAATAGTTCAATCAAATCATGTTTTCCTTGGTACGAAAGTGAACGGACCTCATTTCGTACTCTATAAATTATATGTACGAACATAAATTATACAGGACAAGCATGAAATCGTATAGTATGAACAGATCAAAAAATTACAAATTAGTTTGGGATGATTTGGTATGCATCCATTTCATACTCTTTGTATTGTCTGTACAAACCATGTATCGTATAATACAAACAGTACTTAGAAATTTTCTCGCATGGCTTGATTAACTTCCTTTTGGAGGAAATACCATGAAAAATTGTCCAGTACGATTTGAAAATCGTATAGTATGATTAGTCTTAAAAAATTTAAGTTTCTTCAATCACTCCCCCAGTGTGTGCATGCACGTTTACCTAATTACAATCACACACTCTCAGACTCAAGAAAAATAGAAAAAGTACATACTTCAATTCCAAAAAACCCTAATCTAATCTGTCTTAAAGTCTTCGTCAGTCTGGAGTATGATTTCCCTGTAACGTTAGTACACACAAATAATACAAATAAAATATATCCATTAAATGTTAAAAGAAATAGTAATCAACATAAAAATATTTTGATATCATCAAAAACTTACATAACATAAAAATATAGTTTTAAAAATTAAATTGCAACAATCTTCCTCTTTTTGATGATGACAAAATAATTATTATTTTAGTTAACACTTAAATAATTTTTCTCCTAAGCTCCCCCTAAATGAATGACCAATTTAAACGAAGAGATTCCTATGAAGTTCCGAAAACTCAAAAAGAAACAAAATAACATATAATACACAATAAACAAAACAAAAAAAAAAACACAACAACACAAAACACCCTACATCACACTACACACTAAATTATATATACACAAAAAACACTACATACAAATAATACATCAAATAATAATGCAATGACACCCCCTTTTGAAAACAACAAAAAGCAAAGTACCTCTTAAAAAGATAGATTTTGGAGAATAAATCAAAATTGTTGGAAAAGAAGAAAAAGATTTTAAAGTAATTGCAAATACAATATTAGTTTCCTAATGTTTAAAAAGAAAAACTCAAATTCAAAATCAAAGAACAACTAGGATAAGAAAAGTCAACCACATACACTGTTTGTTCTAGGCAAACAAAATAAACATAAGTATTATAAAAATGATGAAATAAAGATTAATTAGTTTCTCATTTAATAATGAAGATTATTGTTAATTATATTGATTTGTATAAGAGATAGAATGTCAAAGAAAAACTAGTATGAATTTTCAATTGGCGACATTGTGCATCTTTTCAATATTTTGTGGCACACTTTGTGCATCTTTTCAGTTTGGGTTTATTTTGGCCTCTTTTGAGTTTGGCGAACATTACGCATCTTTTTGTTTGGAACGTTTTGCGCATCTTTTGAAATTTCCAGTCTTTCCAATATCAATAGATTTTTAATACAAATTCCAATAATTAACAAAGATAAACACAAACAACAACAACAACAACATCAAGCCTTTATCCCACTACGTAGGGTCGGCTAAATGAATCCTTTTTCTCCATTGTGTCTTGTTAAAAGTCAAATTCTAGTTTAAATCTAATAAAGAAAGATCATTTCTAATATTTTCTAACCAAGTCTTTTTAGGTCTACCTCTACCTTTCTTAACAGAAGTCAAATCTACGATCTCTACTTTCCTAATCGGGTCATCGGGAGGCCGCCGTTTTATGTAACCAAACCATCTAAGGTGACTCTCTCTAATCTTATCTTCCACTGGAGCTACTCCAACCTTTTCACGAATATGCTCATTTCGTATCCAATCTCTAAGGGGAAAGCCACTCATCCACCTGAGCATCCTCATCTCTGTAACACTTAACTTAGAATTATGCTTCTCTTTTATTGGCCAACATTCAGCACCATAAAGCATTGCAGGTCTCACCACCATCTTATAGAATTTTCCCTTAAGTTCATGGGGTACTTTTCTATCACACAATAAGCCCGATGCATTCCTCCACTTCAACCATCCAACTTGGATTCTGCTGATAATATCCCCATCTATATCACCATCACTCTGAACAATATATCCAAGATATCTAAAACGTGTACTCTTATTAATGACTTGATCGGCCAAAGTCACAATGCCCTCACTAGGTCTATTATTACTAAAATTACACTCCATATATTCCATTTTAAATCTACTCAAGCGAAAACCTTTAGACTCTAAGGTTGACCTCCACAATTCTAGTTTACCTTCAACTCCCTCTCTAGTCTTATCAACAAGAAGAATATCATTAGCAAAAAGCATACACCAAGGTACATTCTCTTGCAAATGTCTACTGAGAACATCCATGACTAAAGCAAAAAGATATGGGCTTAAGGCTGATCCTTGATGTAATCCAACCGAAATAGGGAAATACTTGGTCAAACCACCTTGTGTTTGAAGACAAGTAAAAGCTCCTGCATACATATCTTTAATGATTTGAATATAAGCGTTATTAACTTCTTTCTTTTCAAGAACTCTCCATAGCACTTCTCATGGAACTTTATCATATGCTTCTTCTAAATCAATAAATATCATATGTAAATCCTCCTTATTCTCTCTATATTTCTCCATCAAACCTCTTAATAAATGTATGGCTTCCATAGTAGACCTACCCGGCATAAAACCAAATTGATTTTGAGAAACATTAGTATCACGCCGCAACCTATGCTCCATAACTAGTTCCCATAGTTTTAAAGTATGACACATTAACTAAATTCCTCTATAATTCACACAATCTTATGCATCACCTTTATTCTTAAAAATAGGGATTAACACACTCATTTTCCACTCATCTGGCATCTTTTTAGTCTTCAAAATAGTATTAAAAAGTTTGGTAAGCTAAGAAATTCCTTCATCTCCTAAGCATTTCCACACCTCTATTGGAATATCATCAGGTCCAACAGCTTTTCCACCCTTCATTTTCTTTAAAGCCTCTCTAACTTCGATTTTACGAATACGCCGATAAAAACAGAAATCTTTATTTTCATTTAGGGTGCTCAGGTCACTACAGTCAATTTTATTTTCACATTCTTCATTAAAAAGTTTAGCAAAATATCTAATCCACCTTTGTTGAATATCATCTTCTAAAAAAAGTACTTTTTGATCTTCATCCTTAATACACTTCACTTGAACTAAATCCTTACTACTCCTATCTCTTTGTTTGGTTTGCTTCCATATATATCTTTCTCCCTCCTTAGTATCTAATCTATTATATTAATCACTAAAAGCTAAACTCTTTGCATCGCATATTGCTTTCTTAGATTCCTTACGTCCCACTTTATATAATTTCCAATTATTAGAATTTTTATAATTAAGCCAATTTTTATAACAAATCTTCTTATTTTTAATCTTTTCTTGCACATTTGGATTCCACCACCAACTATTTTTACTATTAGGAGCTTTTCCCTTTGAAACTCCAAGCACATCTTTTGCAATATTCTTAATATTACTAGCCACTTTTTCCCACATAACATTAGCATCCTCATGCACAGACAAAATCTTAAGATCTAAAATCTTACTCTCAAAAATATTTTTGTTAATATTCTTTAAATACCCCCATCTAATCCTAGGAAATCTTTTTACTTTATTTTTTTATTTTCTTCCATATTATTTTCAAATAAAAAACTAATAAACGATGTTGGGTACATAAGTTTTCACTCGAAATAACTTTACAATTTTTGCAATCTAAACGATCTAATATTCTTATAAGAAAATAATCAATCTGAGTTGTACTATATCCATTTTTATAAGTAATGAGATGCTCATTCCTTTTCTGAAATAAGGTATTAGCAATTAAAAAATTACAAGCTAAACAGAAATCTAATATGGACTTACCACCATCATTTGTCGTTCCAAACCCATGGCCACCATGAATGCTTTTAAAATCATCTACCTCTCTACCAACATGTCCATTTAAATCTCCTCCAAAAAAAACTCTTTCTTCAAGAGGTATCTTTTGTATTAATTCTTCTAAGTCATTCCAAAATTTTAATTTTGAATCCATATCCAAACCCACTTGAGGAGCATAAGCACTTATAATGTTAACAATCTTAGCATCAATAACAATCTTTAAAGCTATAATTTTATCTCCAATTCTATTAATATTTATAACATTATCCTTCAAACTCTTATCTAAAATCACGCCTGCACCATTTCTAGTACGACTCCTACCTGAATACCAAAGTTTAAATCCTAAACTATCAATCTCCTTAGCCTTCTCTCCAACCCATTTAGTTTCCTGAATGCACAGAATATTTATCTTCCTATGAATCATAATATCTATTAATTCCATTAATTTTCCTGTAAGGGAACCTATATTCCAAGTTCCTATCCTAATTTTAGTTTCATGGACTAGCTTCTTTTCCCACATCCGTCCTTGATGTGGGAACCCTTGCCTATTTAACACTGCACCCGGGCGGCGGTGCAGTGGCCCTTGCACACTTGTCATTGTATTCTAGGGGACGCCTTAGCATTAACACAATTTCTTAAAGGATTTATATCATTATTATTCAATAATTTTTACGCTGGCTTTCGACTACCTAACACAACCCTCCACTTTTCTCATCCAGGACTTGGGACCTGGCATCGGCAGTGTTTAGGAAATAAAACATCTATTTCATAATAATTTTAGCTAAATAATACTTATCTAAAAAAATATGAAATCAATCTTCTAATTTATATCCAGTTATAATATAATTTAAAATTTTGAGAGATTAAATTTTATAAGGAAATAAATTTATATACCAAAGTAATTCAAAATTCACTTCTACTAATTAACTATAAATGATTTAACTTGAAAAATATAAAACATTTCAAGATGAGTAATTTCATATCAAGTTAGAAACATCATTTCATTTATCACTTATAAAACTTACATTCAAACATCACATCATCAATACATGATCTAACTATGAAAAGAACAAAACACTAATCATAGCATGGGAAAGCCAATCCATTCACCCAATTCATCAACTCATAGCCTGTAGAACCACATTATAAAAATACCAACACAAGAAATCAAAATAGAAAATCACATCAAGTACACTAGGAGGATCACAACTAAAAATTGGTGGGACCCTAGTCTGGAGGTGGCTGAGGGTTGAATGTTATAAAGTAACTATTGATTGTAGCTACATTTATGTTAACCGAGTCTAATTTCCCTCAGATCCAACCCATATCCTTGTTGTATCTTGCATCCTGCTGGTTCAAGTGATTCTCAATTTGATCAAAGCTTTGATCAAAGTGAGTTCCATTCTGCTAGGCCATTTGTTCGTAGAAATTCTGATCGGGTCCTGGTGCAGGTGTAGGTGCAGGTGCTCCTCCTTCTCTCTCAGAATCTTCTTCCTCGGAACTTCCATCCCGCCAAAAGAGTGCATGGAAAGAGGCATCAGTAAAGTATACGGGAAGTTCATTTGGAGGTTCGCGATAGATCAAGTTGTATTTCTTTTCAATAATGTAGGTGATCAGGTGTCATAAGGCCACATTTTTCTTTCTCCTATTATGAGGCAGTCCAACATCTGAAGGTTTGTAGATGTAATCCATGATTAATAGGCTTCATCAAGAGGAGTTTTGGTCATAATCATGTATGTGATAGTGGATAAGTGAGGAGTCATATTTATACTATCCCCAGCTTTTGGAATTATAGAGGTTCTCAAAATGTGCTGGATGATCCTTGCATTCTGGTTTAGGGTATAAACACGAGGAAGATGACTAACTTATTAAACACCTTTAAGAGTTAGGTTCACATCTGTCCAATCATAATCTGCTCTTGAGGTCATTTTATGTGTCTTAACTCCTACAATCCTAAGGTGAAGGAAATTTCCTAGATCATCCTTGGTTATCTCAACTTGTTGCTTAAACACAAAAGATGTTATCCTAGTATGATCTTGATTCATTTTCATATTTACAAGGAATATTTGAAAGGTTTCATGATTGTAGGCATAAACAAGGGTAAGGATAAATGATAATTGGGTTGAGGTAAACAGGGGCATGATAGAAAAGTGAATGGCACTTTGGATTAGGAATCTAGAAGGGGTAATCTTGGCTCCAACATACCTAAAGAAGGCTTCCTCATTTTCTTTAGAAAGAAAGTCGTCATCTGTACCAGATTGAGAGGATGAGCCCCTACAAGTTCAAGGTCATTTGCTACTGCTGACCATTCCTAAAGTTTAGACTCGAGAAGGTTTGGAACCCGAGGAGAATATGAAGAAAAACTTATCCAAGACCTTTCTATTTAAAAAAAAACCTATTGTACAGTATGAAATTCAGATCGTATGTATAATATTGAAATTATATGGGATGAAAAAATATTTCATACATACGAATGGAAATGGCCAAAAATGAAACGACTTTTCATAAACTGCCACTCCCAAGGAGTCGTTTCGTACAGACTTTTTTACCACACGATCGTACATACAAATAGATGTTCATCCAGGATGATCTAAATATTAATGATTATTTTATGATGGTTAGGTTTGTCCACATGAGAAACTGACAACTGGATCATACAAACAAAATGGGATTTCGTACGTACGATCTATAGTAAATACCTGATTTTATGAAAATAGTGTCCCCACTCATACATACAAAAAATAATAAATCGTACAGTATGAATACATCATCATACAGAATGATAGCCATTAAAGACATAATTATGCATGCACAACATAGAAAATATATCATATACATGCTACACAATTTGTATAGTATGAAATGAGATTTGTATAGTACGTAGAGAACACTTAGAACACATGATAAACTGAGAACCTTTTCAAACATCAATAACTTAAGATCAAATAACATGCTACCAAAAAAAATAAAAATAATGAGAAAGACAAAATTAATAAAAGAAAAATAACAAAAAATAAACAAAATAAACACAATAAAAGAAAAACATACAAACATAAAAACATACAAACTTTGATAAATCACCTAAGAAAATAAACAAACACACCAATACAATACAAATCAAAATTACAAATATTCAATTTAAGAATTAAGATCAATCACACCTAATCTAGTTCTTAAGATGCTAAACATGTCAATAACCAGTGATTTTATAAAAATGTCTACAAGTTGATTTTCAGTAGCAACATGATGTAATCCTATTTCTCCTTTAGCCACATGATCTCTAATGAAGTGATGCCTTACATCAATATGCTTGATTCTCGAATGTTAAATAAGATTCTTTGAAATGCATATGGTACTAGTATTATCACAAAAAAATGGTATAGTGCCAATTGAAAATCTTAAGTTAATAAGTTGTTATTTTAACCAAAGAACTTGTGCTACACAACTACTTAAGGCAATGTATTCTGCTTTAGCAGTAGAAAGGGCTACTGAATTCTATTTTCTACTAAACCAAAAAACTAAAGAGTTTCCTATGAATTGTTAAGTTCCAGAAGTGCTTTTCTAATAAACCCCACATCGTGCAAAATCTAAATCAAAATATCTAATGATTTCAAAATAAGAGCTATGCAAAGGATACCGAATTCTTAAGTTTTGAGTTCCCAAAAGATATCTTAGAAATCTCTTAAAAGTAGTTAGATGTGATTCCTTTGGATCAGCTTGAAATCTAGCACACAAATAAACACTAAACATGATATCTGGTCTGCTTTTAGTCAAGTAAAGCCATGATCCAATTATTCCTCTAAATTTCTTTTGATCAATAGATTTTCCCTTAGGGTCCTTATTTAACTACACTGAGGAACTCATTGGTGTACTCACTAGTTTAGCACTATCCATCTCATATTTCTTGAGAATGTCCTTAATATATTTTGACTGACTTAGAAATGTCCCATGCTCCTGTTGCTTAATGCTGAAACCAAGAAAGTATCTCAAATCTCCCATCAAACTCATCTCAAATTCACTACTCATTGTCTTTGAAAATTCATCATAAAGATTTTTTTTGGTAGATCCAAACAAAATCTCATTAGCATATATTTGAAAATTGAGTATATCATCTCCTACCCTTTTTGAGAAGAAAGTGGTTTCCACACTTCCTTTAACAAATATTCTTTCTAATAGGAAAGTGTTTAACCTCTCATACCATGCCCTAGGTGTATAATTAATCCATACAATGAATTTTTCAATTTAAACACATGATTAGGAAATTTTAAAATCTTAAAACCAAGAGGTTACTCAACATAAACATCCTCTTGTATCATCTCATTAAGAAAGACACTCTTAACATCCATTTGATACAATTTAAAACCTTTAAAAAGGGCAAATGCTAGCAATACCCTTATTGCTTTATGTTTAGCTACAGGAGCAAAAGTTTCTTCAAAATTAATTCCTTCTACTTGATTATACCCCTTAGCCACCAATCTTTCCTTTTTTCTAATCACAACACCTGAATCATTCATTTTATTTTTGAACACCCACTTAGTACCAACAATACTTTGATCCTTAGGCCTTTCAATCAATTCGCAAACATCATTTCTAACAAATTGATTCAATTCTTATTGCATGACCAAAATCTAAAATTCATCCAAAAGTATTTGATTTATATTAGTAGGTTCACTCATTGATATAAAGATAAAATAGTTCACTTCTTTGCTAAGTCTATGTATAGTTATAACACCCTCACTAACTTTGCCTAAAATCAAATCTTTAGGGTGACTATTAGAAAATTTTCATACTTTAGGCTAAAAGTTTTTCATCTCAACATTTTCTTCTAAATTTGTCTTTTCATTCCTTAGGAGATATTTTCAATATAATATTCTTCCAACCTTGGCTCTTCTGAAATATCAGATTCATCAAAAACTACATGTGTGGTCTCCTCAATTACAAAAGTTCTCTTATTAAAAACCCAATAGGATTTGTTAACAGTAGAATATCCCATAAATATTTCTTCATCAGATTTAGGACCAAATTTTCCTAAAGGAGTTTTCCCATTATTATCAATGAACACCTTACATCCAAAAACATGCATATGTGAAAGATTAGGTGTTATACCCTTAAGAAGTTCATAGGGTGTTTTATTCGACTTGGATCTAATGTTCACCCTATTCAGAACATAACAAGCTGTACTAACCACTTCAGCCTAAAAATATTTTGAAAGTGAATATTCAGCAAACATGGCTCTAACGGCTTCTATTAATATTATGTTCTTTCTTTCGACTACCCGAATCTGCTGAGGGGTCCTAAGTGCTAAAAAGTTGTGATCAATTTCTTATTTTTTACAAAAATCTTCAAAATTTTCATTTTTAAGCTCTCCTCCATGATCACTTTGAATTGATAAAATTTCACACCCTAGCTTTCTCTGGATCCAAGTATAAATATTTTTGAATTTTTTAAATGATTCACTTTTATGAGATAAGAATTTGACAGAAGTAAATCTTGAAAAATCATCAATGATTACAAATCTAAAGACTTTACCTCCTAGAATTACTATGCCAACTGGTCCAAAAAGATCCATGTGTATAACTTCTAGTGATTTGCCAGTTCTATGATCTTTAATTAAATGAAAGGATGACTTTACCTATTTTCCTAATTGACATGCATCACACAGGTGATCCTTAGTAAAGTTTAGCTTAGGTATTCCTCTAACCAACTCTTTATGGGTACTCTTTCTAAGATTTTTCATGCTTGCGTGATAAAGTCTTCTATTCCATAACCATGATTCATCAGTGATTATTTTGAGATAAAAAGTATTAGAAGATTTTATAAAATTTAAATCAAGCATGTATACATTATTTGCCTTGTTTCCATGCAACACATCAATTCCATTTTGGGTTATAATACAGCTTGTGAGAAAAAATTTAACACTGTAACCTTTATCAAAAAGTTGACTAATTCTTAACAAATTATTTTTCAGGCCTTCTACCAATAATACATTTTCAGTAAAAAAAATATTCTTATTGCCAATCATACTTGTACCTACCACTCTCATGGTAGTATTACCTCCAAGTGTTACCTTGCCTCCATTCCTATCTTCCAGTGTTATAAATTGAGTTATATCTCTAGTCATATGCTATGAACATCCATTATCCAGGTACCAAATGCTCTCATGAGGTCTTATATGAGAGCATTTCTATAAAATAATTAAACATTAGTCTTGGGAACCCAAACAAGTTTGGGTTCACCTCTTGGCAATGATAAACTAGATACATGCTTGATATGCTATGAGTTATGCATCTTAGGTCTCCAAACTAGGTGTCTTTTACTATGAATTATGCAAGTGTAGGATATATGTCCTAACATTCCAGATAGAAAATATTTTACACTAGGAAAAGGATTTTTTAATCTATATGAGTTATACTGTCTCTTCCTAGGTTTTGTACTTGTATCCTTTTTCTTAAACTCATAGAATTATTCAAGTATGGGTGACGGTCTATTTTCCATAATAGCCTTTATTTTCAATTCTATATATGAGTTTTTATTTTTTAACATTAAAATTTCCATTCTCAAATCAATTTCTCTATGCTCAGCTTCTTCCAAAAAACTTTACACTCATTTCCTAGTTCGGTGTGTGATGATTTTAATAGTTCATGCTTTTTGTTTAAGTCATATAATTCATCCCATAATCTCATGTGGTTGCTATCAATTGATGTGTGATCGTTCCTAAGGATTTCATTCTCTTTTGGTAAATTTAAAAATTCTAAGTTCAACTTAACATGCAACTTCTTAAGTTTCTTATATATAGTATGGATTTTCTCAAAAACTTTAAATAATTCATCAAAGGATAAATCAAATACCTCCTCTTAATCTAATTGATCAAGGTTGTCTTCCATTAAGCACAAATTAGTGACTTCTTCCTCTGCTTCTTTTTTTTTGTATCTAATATTGAGCCGCTCAGAATGCTCTTTGCACTTTCTTCTTGCCCTTCCTTACATTTATTTTCTCATTAATCTTCTCCTTGCTAGGATTGGCTTTGAGATTTAGGTAATCAGATTTAATATGTCCACTTCCTCCATTCATAACAAATTACAACATTAGAAACTTTTGCATTTTTATGGAACTTACCTTTGTTCCACTGCTGACATCTCGTTTGCTTTCTTCTCAGAAAACTTTAGAATTGTCTTATTATGAGGGCAATATCTTCTTCATCCTCTGGCTGTGACTGATCATTCTCGGAGTCATCCACTTTAAACATAATGTTTTTCTCTTTCTACTTGTCACATGCATCAATCTATCTTTGAGTCACTCCTTACTCGTAAGCAATCAGTGAGCCAAGCAGATTGTCAATAGAATAAACATGTAAGTCCTTTGACTCAGTTATGGTGGTTATCTTTGCATCATAAGCAGTAGGTAAACAACGTAGGATTTTATTTACTTTTTTAGAATTTGTTAGTTCCGTACCTAAAGCATGCAACGAGGTGACTATCTGTGTAAAATGAGTATACATGTCACTAATTGATTCATTCAATTTCAAGCAAAAAAGTTTGTAGTCTTGTACTAAAATGTTTAATCTTGATTGTTTCACCTCATTGGTTCTTTCATATGTAATACAAAGTCTATCCCAAATTTCTTTTCCAATTTTACAGGTTAAAACACTCATGTAGTCTTTAGATTTAAGAGCATAGAAAAAATTATTTAAACATTTTGCATTTAGCTGAGCTAAGTCTTTTTCTTTTAATATCCAATCACCAAATGGTGTTTTAATCCTAATGACATTAATGAGTCTAGTAGGAGCAGTATAACCATTCTATACTAACATCCACATGTGATAGTCATGCGATTGAAGAAAAATAGATATACGTGTTTTCCAAAAGTCAAAAGGGATGTTATCAAATAATAGTGGTCAAGTGATCGAATATCCTTCAAGAGTGTTAAAATTTCCAAAATTAGTCATAATCATTTTGAAAAAGTAATCTAAGCTTTAATTTTTGAAATGGTCACTGATGCTACTAGAAAGTTCGAGTAGGTTGTTAAACTTAATGCAATTGTCCCAAGGCTAACTAAGAGGGGGGAAGGGATGAATTGGTAATTTTAAAATTTTCTTAGTTATATACTTTTAGGGTTAAATCAGTAAAACGTAAAATGCGGAAAATAAAAATATAGTAAAAAGTAAAGAACAGAAGATACCAAATTTTATAGTGGTTCGGTCCAACAAGACCTATGTCCACTCCATGGAGACTCCTTCTCTAGGTATTGCACTAAACACTAGTGACTCTCCTTTAGCCCCCATAGCAAGGCGGAGAAGCCTTTATAAAAATCTCTCTTCCACCAACCCGGTGCGGTCGAGAAATGTCATCCTTTTTCACCCTTTTGGTGAAGGTAGAGAACGTACCATCCTTTCTGACTCTTCTACTGATGGAAGAGTACCAACATCCTTTCTCACCCTCGTGGTTATGACAGAGTACCAGATCTCTTTTGAAAATCTTTTCTCAAGAGACTTCAAGGTAGTTGGGAAGAACTATAAAGAACAAACAAGAGATCCTTACCAATGGGCAACGTTGTGAATCCCCTCACAAATTCCTCACACAAGATCTCTCACTTTATAACTTCAAGACACTCTCCCAAACACACTCCTAAGGCATACTCAAGAGAAATTCGGAGCAAGATCTTTGGATAGTCAAGTTTTTGGACACTTAAATATGAAGGATAAGAAAAATCATCTAGAAAATTGATACTTTCAGGTTGAACGGACTTTGATCATATAATACGCTCGGTGATCATATGTACCAACAGTTCAAAAAGGAACTCATTCATCCGGTACTATCCTGTATGAACCTAATTTCATACTGTATCAGCCGCTGTATGAACTGACATCGTATAGTATGAATAGTTTAAAAAGAACCCATTCGTCTGGTATGATAGCGTACGAACCTCATTTTATACTCTAATTAGCGTATGTACAAACCCTATTTTGTATAGTATAAATAGTTCAATCAAATCATATTTTCCTTGGTACGAATGTGAACGAACTTCATTTCGTACACTGTAAATCATCTATATGAACATAAATCCTACATGATGAACATAAAATTGTACAGTACAAATAGATCAAAAAATTACAAATTCATTTGGGATGATCTGGTATGCATCCATTTCATACTCTGTGAGTTATCTATACGAACCAAGTATCGTACAGTATCAACATTACTTAGAAATTTCCATACATGATTTAATTAACTTCATTTTAAGAGGAACTACCATGATAATTCATCCAGTATGATTTGAAAACTGTACAGTATGATTAGTCTTATAAAATTTACTTTTTTTTAATCACTCCTCTAGTGTGTGTATGCACGTTTATCTAGTTACAATCACACTCTCTCAAACTCAAAAAAATAGAAAAATTACACACTTCAATTACAGGAAACCCTAATCTAATATGTCTTAAAGTCTTTGTTAGGCTGGAGTATGATTTTCCTGAAATGTTAGTGCACATAAATAATACCAACCAGATATATCTAATAAAAATTAGGAGAAATAGTAATCAACCCCATAATATTTTCGTATCATCAAAAACTCACACAATATAAAAATATAGTTTTGAAAACTAAGTTGCAACAATACCTTCTCCTAAAAGATCAAATTTCTTTTGGGTTTTCAATGACTACCTAACTAGAAAGTATGGCAACTCATATCTAACTTAGGAACTAGTCAAGGAGATAGTCTACCTAAATCTCTAAGAATTTTAGCAAAAAACTATCTAACTTGATTTAATTCTAATCCTAAGGAAAGGAAGCACGGGGACTTACGTCTAACCTTAAGGAAAAGAAAGTTAGAAGATCTTATGGGAAAAAACATTGCTTCACACAGAAGATCAGGTCTATAATTTAAAAACTAGGATGGTGCCATAGTGGGCGTACTCTACCACTAGCAGATGATCATGTGGGGAGAAAGCTTGCTCCATATAGTTGATTGAATTTGGATGATCATGTGGGGAGAAAACTTGCTCCACACAGAGGATCAGATTTGGATAATCATGTGGGGAGAAAACTTTCTCCACATAGAAGATTGGATTTATATGATCATGTGGGGAGGAAACTTTCTCCACATAATGGATCAACTTTTGATGATCATATGGGGAGAAAACTTGCTCCACATAGAAGATCAAATTTAGATTTTGGAATTAGAATTTAAATTTGGGTGATTCTTGAATTTGACGTGATTTAGTTTTAAATTTAAAAGATCTTTAAATTTGAAATTTGATTTGATGAATTTTGATTTGAAAGGTTTTAAATTTAAAATTTTTGAATTTGGGGAATTCTATTTGATGTTAAATTTTATATTTATCTAGCATGGTACTTCCTGAGCAGCTGCCCTAATATTCAAAAATATCGGGTGGCACCCTTCAGGATTGATCAATTTATATTTAAAATTCCCTCAAAGATCATCTATACAATAAAAGGTCATTCTTATGTTGGTTCAAACTCCCCACCGATCTCTCGGTATGCTAAGATAGGTATCTAAAGAACCAAGACCAAGTCTCCTACTTGGAAGGTTCTAAGTCGCACTATCTTATCATGGGCTTAAACCATTCGAGTTTTATACAACTCTATATTTTGTTGAGCCTTGGAGATAATGTTCTGTAAGGCTTCGAGCTCCACCAATTGGAGTCGGCTACTCTAATCAGTTGTGATTTAAATTTGAACGGCAATTCCCAACAAAGTAAAATACACCTCTAGTAGGATTCACCTTGGACCCAGCATAGAGTATAATTTTATAGAGAAGGCCTTGAAGGAAAAGATGCCTATATACAATGACCCACTTATATTCCTCAAGAATAAGATTTAAATTTTTATCAGGAGTAGAAGATTCATTCACTTTACCTGAAAAATTCCTCTTAATCATTTGGACCCTATCAGAATGACAAATGGGAACAAATTCAGAAGTATAGTGAAACGTTGAGTGACTCCAACTAAATTGAAAAGGGTTAAGAATTTAGATTTTATTGACCTAAACCAAGTTTCATAGAAACTAAATTGGGGTCTCCATTTGGTATTTTTGAATTAGAATCAATTTCAAAGGGTTTAAGTTGAATGTAGAAATTTAATCTTTTTGATTCTCTTACATGATATTTTTTATATGATAGACAATTCATGGATAATTAAGAATCTGGATTAAAGATTTTTCAAAGTCAAGTAATTCGGTAATTGGATTTTTTTTTATATTTAAGAATTTAAGAAGAAGGAAGCCTTTCTCTTATTTTTGGTGGTCCTTATTAAAATTATTTTTAATTTTTGGTGCACATTGTACATCTTTTGATCTTTGGCATGCTTTGCAAATCTTTTGATTTATTTTTAATCTTGATAAGAAGCTTCAATTTCTTTAAAACCTTAAAATGATTGTTCCTCTTTTTTTCTTTAAATGTCGGGATTATATCTCACGTATAAGAAAAGGAGTCTCATTTTCTTATACAAGAAAGGATAATCCTCAAGGTATGACCCAATCTTCTGATATAAATATCAACTTGACTTAGAAAATTATTGAATAGATTTTTGACATGCGAGAATGCCTGTCAAGATAGAAAGTTGCTAGAAGATTAATAAAATTTATATTTCTGAAGTCAATTTAAATTTAATATAGATTTCAATTCAAAAGTAAAATAACCCACACAAGCGGTGAGAGGGAAGGACATCTGAATATTTGGTGGAGTCAACTACAACTCTTTGCTGCTTAAGATCTAAGGTAGAGGTCAATTCATTAAAAAGAGGAATCAACTATCTTGAAAACTCGGACCCAGTACACTTGAGAAATTGTATATTTTCCTTAAAAGTTACAAGTCTATGTGGTAAGACCCTATCAGTATGGAATTAGATTCCTATAATCTCTTTGGAGGGAGAGGCCATTATGGGGTCTGCACTATCCCTAGAAGATGCTACATCATTTTAATCAAAAGATTTATCACGATAGGACCCCTTTGTAAGTTAAATTATGATAGTATCATTATCTAATATAGTCCTAGATTAATTCCCCTCTCTCATTACTAGTGGCCTAGTAGTTAAGAGAGTGGTACCCTGAGTGCTTTCTACACCTCCTCCTCTATAGATGATGTAGTCGGACACATGTAGAAACGTGACCTAACATCTTCTAATAGAGTGGACAGGTCATATCCATCAACTAGGGGCCTACGACCTATTGCTGGTGATGACTCTATTATGGCTTAATTGATTTCTGTGCTATAATCAAAAGGGCATGGTGGAGGTCGCGCTATCGTTCTCATAACTTCCCTCATTTGGGCAACAAGAAGAGGGTAGAAATGATTTCCATCATGGAGGGGGTACGTGTAAGGAGCAATGAATTATCAATTTGCATCCAACTACGTTAAGAATTCAGACTCAATGATCTTTCTAGCCTTAATGACCTTCTTTCTAACTCTTCGAAGGTAGTTCTTCTTCAAGTTCTTGCTGGTAAAGGTAGTGCTAGAACTTGACCCGATCTCAAACATAGACGACCTCTTATCCATTGTCACTAGTTTCTATTTTTTTTTTCTTTAGAGTAGATGGTACATTGGGTAAGGGGGTGATAATGGCCTCCATTTTGGAGATGGGGGAGTCGGCTCCTAACCCTAAGGTAACTTCCACCAAAAGGAAACTCTTTTACATTCCAATAGTTAGATAAATTCTGGTTTCTCCAATGACTAATAAGTTGTCTTCTTGAAATCCTATTCCAAAATGGATCCAGTTGACAGAGGTGGTTTTCTTCAACTGTCAAGTTTCTATCGAAGAAGAAGATGAGTTTCCTAGCCATTTGAGTATTTTTGATTTTCTAAAATTTAAAAGAAAATTACTTGAATTAGCTGATCTTGAAATTGAATTTGAATTTTAAACTTAACTAATTTTATTCAAAATTTTATAACTCAATCATGTTAAGTTTACGCTCAACACGGTGGTTCATAAAATTGACGAGGAGAACTTACGATTTGAACTTGACTCTATCGCTCTACCAATCGACTAGTGAACAAAATATTAAAGATCAAATTTGATAAGGGTTTTGCATTTTAAGATTGAAATTGATTAGGGTGATTTTAAAAAGGATTTGATTTTGAAAACTTGACAAATTTTCCTCGAGTTTTGAAACTCAATATATTGAACTTGCATTCAACATAAAGGTTAACAAATTAACTAGAAGATTCAAGGGATTAGCTTGACTCTTTCACGCCATCAATCAAATTGGGGTGAAATGTCGAAGCTTGAATTTGAACTTGAAGTTTGAATTGAACTTGAATTTGAGAGGTTGAAATCAAATTTGTACTAAAGGTTAAAATTGAATTTGGATTTATAGTTGAAATTAGATTCAAATTTAAGGCTAAAATTGATTGGACCTTCTTCTAATTTTGAAACTCAACACATTGAGTTTTACTCGAATATGCATGTTTACAAAATTGACCTAAAGATCCTACTAATTAGGCTTGACTCTTTCACCCCACCAAGTGGTTTTAGTGTGAAAGGCTAGAGCCTAGATTTTGAGTATGTTAAAAGAAGGGGATCTGAAATTCAAAAATGTGGATTTGAATTAGTTGATTTTGAATTTGAGATTGAACTTTGAATTGAGTTGATTGTTCTCACATTTTGGAACTCAACATATTAAGTTTTCACTCAACATGAGGGTTTATAAAATTAAAATGAGAATCTTGAGGACTGTGTTTGACTCTTTCATTTCACTAAGTAACTTGGAAGTGAAATGTCAAAGCACATAGTTAGATTCTACAGATCTTCTTTAAATTCTGAAACTCAACATACTAAATCACATTTGAATGTATAGCTTAATGGAATTGACATGATGATCCTAAGGTATGGCTTGGCCCTTTCACTCCACCAGTTGACTTGGGGGTGCAATATCTAAGCCTGGATTTGAGTAGAAGGACTGAATCTTGAAATTGACATTGAAAAAATTGGATTTGCCTTGTATACATTAAACTTCTGGAGGATGTTGTAGAAAACATATAGCATTGGCGATCAAAGCTAATTTAAGTGATTTTGAAAAAGATTTTAAAGGTTTGAAATATTGATAAAGTTTTCTCAAATCCTTAAAACTCAATATATTGAATTTACACTCAATATAAGGGTTTATAAGTTTACTGAGAAAACTCAAAGAGATTGGTTTGACTCATTTACCCCACTAGTTGGGTTGTAGGTGAAATGTCAAAGACTAGAATTAACTGGCGAGTTTTTGATTTTAACATTGAGATTGAAGCGTCTTCTGTAAATTGTGAAACTTAATATATTTGGATTTATTCGAACATATGAGTTTATAATAATTACAGAAAGCTCTTAGAAAATTTAGCTTGACTCTTTTGCTCTGCTAATTGACTTGGAGACAAAATATCCAAGCCTGGGTTTTGCTAAAAGATTTGAATTTTGATTTTGAAATTAAAGGAAATTTTATAAGTTTTGAAACTTAACATGCTTGAGATATGTTTAAGCATGCAAGGTTGCAATATTTACAAGAGCATTTTAGAGGATTTGGCTCGACTCTTTTGCTCTACCAATTAACTTGGAGGCAAAATGTCCAAGCCTAACTTTGATAGAGGTTCCTCACTCACCTCCCTTTTAATATTTCTTAATTGATGTTAGACATACTCACCTAAGGAAGAAATGGGTAGAGGGACTAACGGAAGTAATAGTAGTCAAAATTAGACTATAAGTTTGCTGAATTTTAGAAATTAGTTATAAATTTTAAAAATTTCAGTTGAAATTTTAAGTTAAAGTTGACTTGAAAGTTCACTTTTTGGTTAAAGTTGAATTCTAGAGTTTTGATTTTTTCTCAAATACAAGACCTAAATATGAGTAATTAGGCTTTGAGTTTGCTGGAATTGGATTTTGTTATATTTAATTATGAATTTTTGAAGTTCAAGTTGAAATTTGAACTAAAGTTGACTAAAAAGTTGACTTTTTATTTTAAGTTATTTTTTATAGTTTTATATTTTTAATAAATATTAGACATTACATGGAGTACGATGTCTTTGAATTTTCTCCTTTTGGAGTTTTCTACATTAAGTTATAAATTTTTGAAGTTTTGACCTAATTTTGAACTACGGTTAACCAAAAGATAACATTTTGACTTTGACCTATTTCTGTTGGTTTGTTATTTTTGAAAAATACTATACCTCAAATGGACTTGAATGATACTAAGTATGGTCAATTTAGATTTTTTTTAAATTAGTTATGCTTTTCAAAGTTTGGTTAATTAAATAATTATTTAAATTATTTAATTAAGAAAATTTTGAATGTTTTGATCAAACTTATCCTAAACTACATGAAATCACTCTTAAAGGTCAGGGAGGACCCATGGGAGTGTTTTCAGGAGTTTAGAATTTATTTGGAATTTAAATAATTTTTTATTATTTTATTTAATTAATTATTAATTTTTACCTAAACTTAAATTAAAGATATATTAAAACTCCAATAATGAGGATTTTATTTTTCCTAAATAGAGGATTAATTTCTAGTTACTTTGATATATGATTTGTAATTTTTTTCTTTGATTTTGATTTATTAAAATTTTTTTAAGTTTCTCGGTCCTAAAAAGGGCTGAATTTTGACTTGCCTAACCTAATGATCTGGAAATCTAGTGAAACTTGAACCTAAGGTGTAAAATGTCACTAAATTTAATGTTATGAAGTTTCACCCCTATTGGGTGTGTGTATAATTTCCTAGAATTTTTCTAAATTAACTTGCCATAAATAAATGCAAGCCTATCGGGTCATCTAACCCTGACACTAATTAACACATACTATAAACAAATGCAAGCCTAATTCTAAGTGGTGTGTGAGTTATAAATTTTTAAAGTTTTGGGTCAAAATCTGATAAGAAGTATTTAAAATTTAATTCACTATAATCCAGCCATTCACCATATATGAATTTTTTATACCATATTTTAGCCTGTTTAAATTTGAACTCAATCAGATCATTGGATTGAGATATAATAAAACATTTAAATTTTTGTTTAAAGCTAAATAAATCTCTATATAGTGAATCAAATTTGCTAAAATAAATTTTAAAATAAACTTGAGCTCGAGTCATTTCCAACGAGCCCAAGAATATCAAATTTGGACAAAAAATGAATTTTTGGTGAATTTTTTAAGTTTAAAGCATTTAAATTAATCTTTTAATTTGATTCAAAAAATCAAACCAATGGATAAGATTTGGCCATGTAGCGAAATCTTGGCAAGCTATAGGTCGTTTCCAAGTAACCCTTCCAGCCACAAAATGCATGTGAATATGGAGTATTAGTATACTTTGACTTGCCAAGGTGGAAAAGCCACCTAAGCATGAACTTTGACCCTTTTTTGAACACTTTGACTAGTCAAACTAGTCAATGATATTATGTAGGTTAAGAGAAGGTTTTATGAGCTAGTTTGATTAATTTAAATATGGCATGAGATTGAAGACTTGAAATTTGAATGCATATATGTGTATGGATGGAAGTTTGACCAAATTTTGATAAGTTTACTTGGTCAACCAATGGTGATATGACTCATGGTGGGTTTAGAAATATTTGAGGCATCAAATGGAGTATATTTGCAGGGTTGAAGATATTGATTTGATTAAATAGGTTAGATAAGTTGAATGGGTTGAAATGACCCATTTAAACCCTTAATATACTATTTGGTCAACCTAGGTTGACTTAGTCAGCCAGGTTGACCCAATGTCTACGTGTGGACTCAGCAATTTTAAAATGATATTCAGAGTCTGTTGGAGGTGGTCCTAGGGTTTGGAGAGTTTAATTCAGTTAAAATGATTATTTGGACCCTTAAAGGGCATTTGGGTCAACCCTAGTTGACTTGGTCAACCAAGTTTACCCGGGGTCTTGGATCGAGTCCAACAGGTTTATTTTAACATTTAGAGTTGAATGGAAGTGGTTCTATCCAAAGATAAGATCATTTGATTCAAAATGACTATTCACACCCATGAGGGGTATTTTGGTCATTTTGGGTTGACCTGGTCAACCAGGCTTGACCAAGGTCTTGGTTTGAATCCCATGCACTCCTAATAATAATTAGAATACATTGGATGAATTTCTGGGATTTGATTTAAAAAGGCTATATTGGAGTTTAGAGGAAACTCTAAAATTGCCCTAAAGGGGCATTTTGAACATTGGTCAACTGGGGATCAAAATTGATCCATTAAAGTATAATTTAATATTTAAAAAGTCATAATCAAGGGTCTGGATGTGATGAAAGGGTTAGGAGAATGCTCCAAGGTCAAAATCCACTAGGTGGCAGGTCTAGTGGAATAGGCCATAAATATTTAAAGGTTTTATAGCCTTTGGATTTAAATTCAATTTACAGGGTTAAAGACTCAAAATGAGTTCAAATTTGGAGAGTATACACTAGGGACAAGCCATATCAATATTCAATTGATAGATCATGAATCGAGGGTCATTTGACTGGGGTTTGAAGTGTTTGAAAAATCACTGGAAAAGGCTTTCATGATATAGCCTTTTACCCTCGGATTTTAGTTTGGAAATCTAGATTTAAGCTGGATTTTGGATTTGATTGCCTGAATTTGAATTATCCACATAACTCACAATCAATTATATGATTATAGCTAGATGGATATTATTAAGGCTAGATTGGTCTAAGATCTGGATTGTGAAAGTGCAAATAGGTTATTAGACCTATTAATTATGTCCCTAGGCTAACCTAGAGGGGGGGGGGGGGGGGGGGGTGAATTGGTACTTTTAAAAATATCTTGAAAGTTTTGAAAATCTTTTTAATTAAAACTTTATATATATATATATATCATACAGTATGATACAGATCGTATAGTATGAATAGTTATGAATTTTTTACTTTTTCAACCACAGAAAAATAAATTACAATGCAGAAATAAAAATGTAGTAAATAAAGACAAGAATATAGAACACCAGATTTATAGTGGTTTGGTCAAACATGACCTATATCCACTCCCTAGAGGTTGCTTCTCTAGGTATTGCATTAGACCAAATTGACTCTCCTTTTGCCCCTACAGCAAGGCGAAGTAGCCCTTTCAAACTCTCTTCCACCAAACCCCAGTGCGGTGGAGAACCATGATCCTTTTTTACCCTCCTAGTGAAGGTAAAGAACCCACTCATCCTTTCACACCCTCCATGTGTTGGCAGAGAACCAAACATCCTTTTTCACCCTCCTGGTGATGGCAGAGAACCAAGCATCCTTTTTCACCCTCCTAGTGACAGAAAAGATCTTCTCTCAAAAGTCTTCAAAGAGATATAGAAGAGAATCGAAGTACAAATAATGAGATCCTCACCTTTGGACAACCTTGTGAATCCCCTCACAATTTCCTCTTCAAAGATCTCACCACACTCACTCCTAAACACTCTTCTTAATTGCTCTCCATTCCACTCTCAAGAAGAAATTTGTAGAAGATTAGTTGGAATTTTAATTTTTAGGAACCTTATATTCAAAGGACAAGAAAAACCATCCAAAAATTGAAAATTTCAAGTTTTATGAAGTCAAATTATACCGTATGATTGACATTCGTATATATAAATAGTTTAAATCATTGAATGATTCATCCCGTACGATCACGTACGAACCAATGAACCCTAGTTTTTGTACTCTGAAAAATGATATATGAAATTCATTTGTACTATAGGAATAGTTCAAAAAACTGAACGGTTTGTCCCGTACGATCTAGTACAAACCATATAAGCTCCCATTTTATACTCTAGAAATGATATACGAACTCCAATCATACTGTACAAACAGTACAAAAAATTGAACAGTTCATCCCATATGATCCAGTATGAACCATGTAAGCTCCCATTTTGTACTCTGGAAATGATATATGAACCATATTCATAATGTACGAACAGTTCAAAAAATTGAACAGTTCATCCCGTACGATCCAGTATGAACCATTTAAGCTCCCATTTCATACTCTGGAAGTGATATACGAAGACATTTCGTACTGTATGATTTATACTTAGAAAAAAAATTTAAACCAGGCAGGTTCGTATTAGAGGAGAAATAACACAAATCATCCCGTATGATCATACATCATACAGTACGATTAGTTTAAAAAATTAAATTTTTATCTCACTCCCCCAGTGTGTGTGTGTACAGTTATCCAACTTACAATCACACTCTCTCAGACTCAAGAAAAAAAAAATTATAGACTTCACTTATAATAAACTCTAACAAAATAACTTGAAGTCCTCAGCAGTCTGGAGCATGAATTTCTTGAAAGACATGTTAGTACACACAAAATAAAATTTCTAATATATCTTAGGATAAATAATAAACAAGCACCAAGATCAAACAATAATAATTTGTAATCATCAAGAACTCACATAAAAAACTCACTTGAATAACAAGATTTGTACTATTCTCAACAATCTCTCCCTTTTTGATGATGGCAAAACAATTATTATTTGAGTTAACAAGTAAATGCAAATTTTGTCCTAAGCTTCTCCTAAAAGTAAGCTCCCCCTAAATACTACACACACAACATGCAACATGATCAAACAAAACACATATAAATAAAACACATATCATAAATAGACAAATAAATAATGAACTCCCTCTTTTGACAACAACAAAAAAGGGTAACTATCCAAGTAGTTGATGATTAAGATAATGTTAAAGGAATTATAACTACAATATTAAAATCAAAAGCTAAAAGTAAGGACTTAAATGTTTTAAATTATAGAATAACAAGGATAAGAGAAGTTGATCTATATCAGTAATGTAATAGACGTATCATGTAACTACAACTGTTGAAAAAATGATAATGCAGAAAATTGGTTCTTCAAGATTAAACTCAATCCTCGAGTAAAACTTCTCATTTGGAGGTTAACTTTGAATGCTATTCCTACCAACAATTTCTTGTTTTATAGAAGGCTGTCTTTTAACAATTTATGTCCTAGATGCGGTATTGGAGTAGAAAATGTAGACCATTGTGCTGCTACTTGCCCGAAGCTGAAACAGATCATTCAGGTGTTGATTTCTTGGGGATTTCTTTTTCCAGAGTTCTCTTCCTTGTATGAAGAGTCTTAAGCTAATATCTACCAGGAATATATTCATGGTGCAAATGTATTTTGCTTTGGTCTTCCATTACTGGAGTACTAGGAACTCTGTCAAGCATGGAAAGGGGAATGAAACTGCCATAACTACTGCTACTAAAGTCATTAGTTACATGGCTATCATGCAGAAGGATAGGATCATCTTTGACAACTTGGGCAACTGGGATATCAATTAGCCACCTAGGCTGTCTAAACTTTGGCATCCCCCTCCTCCCAATTGGTTGAAGGTTAATATTGATGGATCCCTTCAAAACTCTTACAAAGCTGGTGTAGGAGGAGTTATCTATGATTGGAAAGGGAGATTTTTAATGGCTTTTGGTTGTGGATATGTTCAATGGGATATTGCGCACGTTGAGCTATTGGCTTTAAATCTTTAAGGAGATTCATAAAAGTTTGGATGCTTGAGGCTAATGGCATCATTATTGAAGGAGATAATCTCAACGTCATCAAATTTATCCACAACTTGTACAACAAACTGAATGGTACACTTTGTGCATCTTGTCAATTTCGGGCTAATTTTGTGCCTCTTTATAATTTGGCGAATATTATGCATCTTTTGTATTCATGGTACACTTTGTGCATCTTTTTATTCTTAAACTCATTTTGTGCCTACTTAAAAAATTTCGTTCCAAAAACACAATCTCTTGACACAAATATATTAATGAACACTTTGAGATAGAAACAAGAGTAATACTAAGACATCAAATATGCAATAATTTAAGCTAAGTAATACATGTCTAAGAATAATATAAAAAAAGCTTCTAATCTACACCCAGTCACAATGTAATCTAAATATTTTGAGAGTTTAAATTATGCATAGAGATTGCTATTGTAAACCAAATTCAACTAATATTTTATAAAGTTAATAAATTACATTTGAGTGATAAAATTTTAAAACATTTCAAGTCATAACCACAATCATATAGCACTATGCATAGAAACATGACTTTTTCATTTCATTGAACATATCATGAAGAAAGCTTACATTCAAATCATCTCACATAAACATTAAAGCCTGCAAATATAATAATGATACATCCACAGAAAAGATACAGAATAACCAACAACAACAGCAACCACTACAATCAAGCCTAGAAGAACAAAAAAGGTAACCAAATACTAAGCCAAAATAGATAAAAAAATATCACTAGTAATCCGAAGGACCCTTATCTGGAGGTGGTGGTTGAGCAGTGAACATAACAAAATAGCCATTGATTTTGACAATATTGGTGTTCACTGATTCAAACTGATCACGAATCCAACCTCTATTATCATTATATATGTCATCATGCTGCTTTAAATGTGCCTCAATATCATCAAATCTTTGATCAATATGATCAAAGCACTGGATCATATTTTGATAAGCATCCTAATTGAGTCCAGGTGCAGGAGCAGGTGCCGATACAGGTGCACCTTCTTCCTTTGAATCATCTCCAGAGCCCTCTCTCTCCAAAAGTGCTTGAAAAGAGGCATCAGTAAAATACACAGGTAACTTAGTAGGTCCCCGAGGGTGGACTAAGTTGTATTTCTTTTTTAGGATATATGAAATTATATGGCCCAGTGTAATGTTTTTCTTCCTTTTGATGCTAGGATGGCTAATGTTAGTAAGGGAATATAAAAAGTCCATGATTAATTGGGCTTCATCTATAGGTTGACTGGTCATAATTAAGTAGGTAACAGTTGAAAGGAGGGGTGCCATATTAATTCGATCTCCAGCTTTTGGGATAATAGAGGTTCTAAGAATGTGCTGGATGATCCTTGCATTTTGGTTCATGGTGTAGACTTTAGGAAAATGACTTGGTTGGCTTACCCCCCTAAGAACCTGATTTACTTCTAACCAATCATAGTTAGCTCTAGAGGTCAGGGTGTGTGCTAGAATCCCTAGAGTTCTAAGATGAAGGAAAGTCCCCAAATCCTCTATAGTAATTTCTACTCTTTATTTTAGAACATAAGAGGTGATCCTAGTGTGGTCCTAATTTATTTTCATGTCTACAAGAAAAACATGAAACAAATCCTTATTGTATGCATAAATAAGGGTGAGGATAAACAAAAATTGAGTAGAGTCAAAAAGTGGCATTACATAAAAAAGAATATTCTCTTGCATTAAGAAATGAGAGAGTGTAATTTTGGGAGCACTAAATCTGAGGTAAGCATCCTCATTTTGTTGAGATAAAAATTATCTGGAGGATGATCCTCTAGCCCATCGTGCTCTTTTCCCGCTACCATACATCTCTAATTTGTAGCTTTGAAGGGGTTGAAATTGAATTGAAATGAATGAAAATAACCCTCTATATAAAGAAAAATGATCAATCGTACAATACGAAAAAAGTTTTATATGGGATGAAATATTTTTTCATACATGATGAAATATATTTCATATGTACGAAAGAAAATAGACAAAAATGAAAAAGGCTTTTCATAAACTGTCCTTCCCAATGCATCCTTTCATACATGCTTTTTAACTTCTTAATCGTATAGATGATCACGTGTTTGTTCGGGATGATCAGAATATTAAAGATCATTTTGATGACGGTTGGCTTCATCCTTATCCAAAAAATGATAATAAGGTTCATACAGATGAACAATACGTTCGTACGCAAGATCAGTAATAACTGCCTAAAATTACAAACCCGTCCCCATTCGTACAGATAAACATGTACATATCATATAGTATGATGTTGTCATCGTACGGTATGAACTATTAAAAAGATTGATCCATCCCCTCAACTCAACAAATTTTCATGCACACGCTACAGAATTCGTATTGTATGAAATAATTTCATACAGTTTGAACAGAACAACAAAAAAATAGTACATAGCAAGCTTAAAAATCATTCAAAGTATAATATTTCTTTTATTTTCATTAAAATACAAATAATAAAAAGATAAAGTGACAAAATATAATAAAAAACAAAACAAAAACAAACAACTTATACAACACAACCTTGACATAAACAAACAAATAATCACACACAAAATAACGTTTACAAAAATTTCAATTATGCATTAAGATCAATCACACCTAGCCTTATCCTTAAAATGCTAAATGTGTCAAAAGCTAGTGGTTTTGTGAAAATATCTACAAGTTGATCCTTAGTAGCAACATGATGTAATTCAATTTCCCCTTTTGCTACATGATCCCTTATAAAATTATGCCTTATATCAATATGCTTGGTTCTAGAATGCTGAAAAGGATTCTTTGAAATGCATATGGCACTAGTGTTATCACAAAAAATTGGAATTATGCCAAAAGAAAATCCTAACTCAATTAGTTGTTGTTTTAACCAGAGCACTTATGCAATATAACTTCCTAAGGTAATATATTTAGCTTCTGTAGTTGAAAGGGCTACTAAGTTCTATTTTCTACTAGACCAAGAAACTAAAGAGTTTTTATAAATTGACAAGTTCTAGAAGTGCTTTTCCTATCAACCCTACAACCTGTAAAATCTGAATCAGAGTATCCAATAATTTCAAATGCAGTGCTATTCTTAGGATACCAAATTTCTAGGTTTTGATTCTCTAAAAGATATCTCATAATTCTCTAAACTGTAGTCAGATGTGACTCTTTAGGATCTACTTGAAATCTAGCACATAAATAAACACTAAACATAATATCCAGTCTGCTAGCTGTTAAGTAAAGCAAAGATCCAATCATCCCTCTAAACTTCTTTTGATCAACTGATTTTCCTTTATGATCCTTATCTAACTACACTGAGGAACTCATGGGTGTATTTACTGGCTTAGCCTTATCCATTTCATACTTCTTAAGGATGTCCTTAACATATTTTGACTTACTCAGAAATATCTGATCCTCATCCTGCTTAATGCTAAACCCCAAAAAGTAACTCAAGTCTCCAATTAAGCTCATCTCAAATTGCTTACGCATATTTTTAAAAAATTCATCACAAAGATTTCTATCAGTAGATCCAAACAAGATATCATTCACATAAATTTGAATAATGAGTATTTTATCTCCTACTTTTTATAAAGAGGGTGGTGTCCACACTCCCTTTATAAATAAACGTTCAAGTAGGTAAGTGCTTAGCCTTTCATACCAAACTTTAGGTGCCTGTTTAAGTCCATACAATGCCTTTTTTAATTTGAAAACATGACTAGGAAATTGTGCATTTTCAAAATCTAGAGGTTGCTCAACATAAACATTCTCTTTTGTCATCCCATTTAAAAAGGCACTCTTTATATCCATTTGATACAACTTAAAACCTTTAAAATGGGCATAGGCTAATAGCACTCTAACTGCCTCAAGTCTGGCTACCGAGGCAAAAGTCTCCTTAAAATCAATTCTTTCAATCTTATTATACCTCTTAGCCACTAACCTTGCTTTATTCTTTATAATCACTCCAGAATAATTTATTTTGTTTTTAATTACCCACTTTGTTCCAATAACACCTTAATCTTTCAGTCTTTTTACCAATTCCCAAACATCATTTCTAGCAAATTGAATAATCCAAAACTCATTTGAAAGTGCTTGATTTACACTAGTGGGTTCAATCATTGAAATAAATACAGAGTGATTTACTTCTTTCCTCAAACCTTGCCTAGTCCTAACTCCTTCACTTGGGTCACCTAAAATAAACTCTTTAGAATGACTCTTGACAAATTTCCATTCCCTAGGCAATTGGTTTTCTTCCTCATTTTCAATCCTTTCTTCAACTATTTCATTTTCTAGTCCTTGGGTTATTTCCTCAACTTCATTTTTATCAAACCTAGACCCTCCATAATTATCTGATTCATCAAAAATAACATGAGTGGTCTCCTCAACAACCAATGTTATTCTATTAAACACTCTATAGGATTTTCCAACACTTAAATATCCTAGAAAAATGCCTTCATCAGATTTAGGATCAAATTTTTCTGAGAGAGTTTTTTTATTATTTTGTATGAACACTTTACATCCAAAAATATGTAGGTGTGAGAGGTTGGGAATTTTATCTTTAAGAAGTTCATAGGGTGTTTTATTTAATTTTGATCTAATATACACTTTATTCAATACATAGCATACTGTACTAACTGCTTCAGCCCAAAAGTATCTTGAAAGTGAATATTCTGCCAGCATAGCTCTAGAAGCTTTAATTAATGTCCTATTCTTTCTCTCAACTACTCTATTCTGCTGAGGTGTCCTAGAAGCTGAGAAATTATGGTCTATTCCATGGGATTTATAAAAATCATCAAATAATTTATTTTCAAATTCTTCCGCATGATCACTTTGGATAATAACAATTTCAAATTCTAGTTTCCTCTGAATCTAAGTGGCAAAATCTCTAAACTCCTCAAATGATTCACTTTTATAATTTAAAAATCTAATCCAAGTGAATCTTGAGTAATCATCCATAATTACATACCCAAAACTTTTTCCTCATAGACTTAAGGTACTAATGGGTCCGAAGAGATCCATGTGAAGAATTTCTAAGGGCTTGCTAATTCTAACTTCCTTGATTGAATTGAAAGAGGATTTGACTTGTTTTTCTAGTTGACATGCATCATATAGGTGATCTTTTATAAAGTCTAATTTGGGTACTCCTCTAGCTAACTCTTTTTGGGTGATTTTTTTATGATTTCTCATGCTAGCATGAAAAAGTCTTCTATGCCATAACCATGACTCATCAGATATAGTTTTCACACAAAAAGTAGAAGATTTTACAGAATTTAAATCTAGCATGTACACATTATTTACTCTATCACCATTCAACACAACAATTCCACTTTGACTAATAACACATCTAGTATGCAAGAATTTTACATGATAACCTTTATCACATACTTGACTTATGCTCAATAGATTGTGTTTTAAGCCTTCTACTAATAGAATATTTTCAATCACAAAATTTTTTGGTGGTATTGTCTCCAAGTATAACCTTGGTGGTATTATCTCCAAGTATAACCTTGCCACTCTCTTGGTGGTATTGTCTCCCAGTATAACCTTGCCTCCATTCCTGGCTTCCAGCGATATGAATTGATTTGTATCTCCAGTCATATGCTTTGAACAGTCGCTATCCAGATACCAAATACTCTCATGAGGTCTTGTGTGAGAGCATTCTTATAAAGTCATCAAACATTAGTCTTGGGAACCCAAACAAGTTTGGGTTCAGCTCTTGGAAATTTTAAACCAGATGCATGTGTGATATGCTATGTTTTATTCTTCTTAGGTCTCCACACTAAATGTGTTCTACGATGAATATTACAAGTGTGGGAAAAATGTCCAATCATACCACAAGAAAAATATTTTACTCCGGGAAAAGAATTTACCAATCTATGTGCACTATAAGATCTTCTCCTAGATTTTGAACTAGTGGAGTTGTGGTAATATTTGTGAAAACCTTCAAGTTTGGGTGAAATCCTACTTTCCTGAAGTGCTTTTAACTTAACTTCAATATATACATTAGCACTCTCTAGAATTAAATTTTCAATCTTCAAGTTATGCTCTCTATTATCAGATTCATTCATAAAAGTTTTAAAGTTCATGCTGTTTATTCAAATCATAAAATTTATCCAACAATGTCACATGGTTGCTATTAATTAATGCATGGTCTTTCCTAAGGATTTCAAAATCTTTTTGCAGTTCTAAGTAATCCAAATTCAACTTAGCATGTAATTTCTTTAGTTTCCTATATATAGAATGAATGTACTCAAAAACTTTAAACAATTCATCATATCTTAAGTCACATACCTCTTCTTGATCCGAATGATCAAGATTATCAGCCATCAAGCATAAATTTGTGACTTCATCTTTAGGTGCTATTTCTGAGGAATTTGAAGCTAAGTTCACCCAAAATACTCGATGTAGTCTCTTCTTGCCCCTTTTATCCTTTAGTTTTTCCTCGGCTTTCTCCTTGCTAGGATTGGCTTTGAGATTAGGGCAATCAGTTTTTATGTGTCCTGGCTTCCTACACTTATAGCAAATAACATCATTAGAAGCCTTAGCATTTTTATGGAACTTACCTTTGTTCCACTACTGGCGTCTCCTCTACTACCTCCTTAGAAAATTTTTGAACTGCCTTATCATTAAGACAATGTCTTCCTCATCCTCAGGTAGTGACTGATCACTATCCTAACTATCCACCTTCAACGCTATATTCTTCTCCTTCCATTTGTCACCTTCATCAATCTATCTTTGAGTCAAAGATTGCTCATAAGTAATTAGTGATCCAAGAAGATTATCAATTGAATAGGTATTTAAATCTTTCGATTCAGTTATGGCAGTTATCTTTGCATCATAAGTAGTAGGCAAACAACGAAGTATTTTATTCACTTTTTTTACATTCATCAATTCCCTACCTAAAGCATGCAGTGAAGTAGCTATATGTGTAAATCGAGTATACATGTTAGATATTGATTCATTCGATTTCATGCGAAAGAGTTCATAGTCGTGTAAAAGAATGTTCAATCTAGTTTATTTCACTTTATTTATACCTTCATATGTAATATAAAGTCTATCACAAATTTCATTTTTAGTTTTACAAGGAGAAACATGTATATAGTCTTCAGATTTAAGAGCACAGAAAAAGCTATTCAAGCATTTTGCATTTAATTATGCTAAATCTTTTTCTTCTATAGTCCAATCAGCAAATGATATTTCAACTCTAATGCCATCTACAAGTTAGTAGGTGAAGTATAACCATCCTCTATTAACATCCACATGCGATAGTCAAGAGATTGCAAAAAGTAGACATGTGAGTTTTCCAAAAATTAAATGGAATATTGTCAAACAAAGGTGGTCTAGTAATCGAGTAACCTTCTAAAGTGTTTGGGTTTCCAAAATTATCCATGATTAAATTTCAAAAAGTAATTTAAACATTAATTTTTGAAATAGGCTCTGATACTACTTAAAAGTGCGAATAGGTTGTTAGACCTATTAATTATGTCCCTAGGTTAATGAAGAGGGGGGGGGGGGGAGTGAATTGGTACTTTTAAAATCTCTTGAAAGTTTTAAAAACCTTTTTGATTAAAACTTTATATATATCATACAGTACGATACAGATCGTACCGTACGAATTGTTCTAAATTTTTTATTTTTTTCAACCACAGAAAAATAAATTACAATGCAGAAATAAAAATGTAGAAAATAAAGATAAGAATAAAGAGCACCATATTTATAGCCGTTCGGTCAAACATGACCTACATCCACTCCCTAGAGACTCCTTCTCTAGGTATTATACTAAACCAAAGTGACTCTCTTTTTGCCCCCACAGCAAGGTGGAGAAGCCCTTACAAACTCTCTTCCACCAAACCCCATTGCGACAGAGAACCGTCATCCTTTTTCACCCTCCTGGTGAAGGCAAAGAACCCACTCATCCTTTCACACCCTTCAGGTGTTGGCAAAGAACCAAGTGTCCTTTTTTACCCTCCTAGTGATGGTAGAGAACTAAGCATCCTTTTTCACCCTCCTAGTGGCGGAGAGAACCAGACCTTCTTCAAAGATCTTCTCTCAAGAGTCTTGAAAGAGATATGGAAGTGACTTGAAGTACAAATAATGAGATCCTCACCTTTCGATAACCTTATGAATTCCATCATAATTTCCTCTTCAAAGATCTCACCACACTCACTCCCAAACACTCTCCCTAATCACTCTCCCTTCCACTCTCAAGAAGAAATTCATAGAAGATAAGTTGGAATGTCAGTTTTTAGGAACCTTATATTCAAAAGACAAGAAAAACTGTCTAAAAATTGAAATTTTCAAGTTTTATGAAGTTAGATCGTACCGTATGATCGACATTCATACTTACGAATAGTTTAAATCATTGAACAATTCATCTCGTACGATCACGTATGAACCAATGAACCCCTATTTTTATACTTTGGAAAATGATATACGAAATTTATTCGTATCGTACGAACAGTTCAAAAAATTGAACGGTTCATCCCGATGATCCAGTACAAACCATGTAAGCTCCCATTTTATACTCTGGAAATGCTAAATGAACTCCAATCATACTGTATGAATAGAATAAAAATTTGAACAGTTCATCCCGTACGATCCAGTACGAACTATGTAAGCTCCCATTTCGTACTCTGGAAACTATATACGAACCCTATTCATACTGTACAAATAGTTTAGAAAATTAAATAATTTATCCCATACGATCCAGTATAAACCATGTAAGCTCCCATTTCATACTTTTGAAATGATATACGAAGACATTTCATACTGTATGATTTATACTTAGAAAAAAATTTTAAATCAGGTAGGTTTATTTTAGAGGAGAAATAACATAAATCGTCCCGTATAATCATACATCATAGAATATGATTAGTTTAAAAAATTAAGTTTTTATTTCACTCCCCTTGTGTGTGTGTGCACAGTTATCCAACATACAATCACACTCTCTCAGACTCAAGAAAAATAAAAATTACAGACTTCACTCATAATAAACTCTAACAAAATAACTTGAAGTCCTCAGGAGTCTAGAGTGTGAATTTCCTGAAAGACAAGTTAGTACATGCAAAATAGAATTTCTAACATTTATTAGGAGAAACAATAAACAAGCAATAAGATCAAATAATAAGAATTTGTAATCATCAAAAACTCACTTAAATAACTAGATTTGCACTATTCTCAACAGATTGATCCTAGGGTTTGGATTGGTCCTAGTGACCTCTTACAAAAATGAGGTCAACAATAATAAGATAGCTAACATACCACATCTTAATCAGACTGATCAAAACTATATTTGGACATAAGACATAGATATGTTACCTCCACCTCTACTTCATGTTCTAATGATTCTAAGGCAGAGTCAGCCCAAAAGCCTTTTGTGTTCTATTTTTTTCTTTCTAGAAGTTTTCCTTTTCATCCCCCTCCTCCTTACTCTGATGAGTTTTTAGGTTGGGGCAATTAGATCTCAAATTCCCTTACTTCCAACATTTAAAGAAAATTATTTCAAATGAAGCTTTAAAATTTTTATTACTTTTGCCTTTATTCCATTGCTGATGACGTTTATGCTTTCTTGTTAGAATGCTTTTGAATTAATAAGTCGTTAGTACAATATCATCATCCTCCTGAATTATAGAGCTATCTCTGTCAGAGTTATAAGTTTTCAAAGCTAAGTTTTCTCCTTTTTCAAGTCTTCTACATCTTGCAATGACTGACTCACACCTTGCTCGTAGGTAATAAGTGAGCCTAAGAAGTTATCTAAGAATAAACATTAGAATCATTTGATTCACAAATGGCAGTAACTTTAGCATTATAATTACTCGGTAGACCATTAAGATTTTTGTTAACTTTTTTAGAATTTGAAAGCTCTCTACCTAAAGCATGCAGGGATGTCACTATTTGACCAAACCTAGTGTATAGGTCTGAGATGATTTCATTAGGTCTCATAAGAAAAAGTTCATAACAATTTAATAAGATGTTCAACTTAGATAGTTTGACTTCACAAATACCTTCATATGTAATACATAGTTTATCCCAAATGTCCTTGCCAATGGTAGAGGTAGAAACTCTCGTGTAATATTAAGACTTAAGAGCACAAAAAAAATAGTTTAAATATGTTGTATTTAATTGAACTATGTCCCTATCCTCATTACTCCATTCATTAAATATTACTTTAATTTTTATGCTATTAATAAAATAAAAGAATATAGAATAACCTTTTTGTACCAAAAATCACATGTAAAAATTAATAGCTTGCCAGAAAGTGGACATGCAGAATTTAAAAAAATTGAATGGAAAGTTGTCAAATGAAGGTGAACTAGTTATAGAATAACCCTCTGTAGTGTTTCTATCACTAAAATGTTCAATGGATAATTTTTCTCAAGGGTTTTTAAAATGCTACTTGAGACCCACTCTGACACCAATTGAAAGTTTGATGTTGGATGCTAAGCCTCATTGAACTATCGCTAGGCACACCAAGCGGTGTAGGGGGGGGGAGGTGGGGTTGAGTTGGCTGTTTAAAAAATTTATTTAAGACAAATCATTTTTGTAAGATTTTTTAATAACTTAAAATAAACAAAGTTATCACCCAATGCAGAAGCAAATTGACAAAAAAAAACTTATAACTATGGTGATGATGAGTTACTCAAATCAATATACCATCAAACATTCAATTTTCTAACATGCGATTTTCATAAAAAATAAAGCACATAAAGTAAATTGTAGAAAGTAAAACTCAAATTGAACACACCATAATTTAATAATGCTTCATTCAAATTGTGACCTACGTCCACTCTCCGGAGTCCTCCTCTTCAATTATTGCACTAAAACTTTAGTTTCTCTCATTTAGCCCCTATAGCTAGGTGGAAAAGCCATTACAATATTTCACTAAACCAATGAGACAAATAACCTTAACCTCTTTTCGACCCTCCTAATGAAGGCAGAGAACCTAGCAATCCTTTTCACCCTTCTAGTGAAAGCAGAGAACCTCTATGGTCTTTGAATAATGTTCTTCTTCTCAGAGCTACCCAAGAAACCAAGCAAGACAATCAGAGGAAACAAAGTAGAAGCTTGCTCAGAGCAACCGTGTGGAAACCCCTTACACTCCTCCCTCATACACAAACACTCCGTTCTTTATTGCAAAGCTCTCCAAGATCTCTCTCAAAGCTCTCTCTCTCAAGAAAAACCAATAGCCAAAGACCTGAAATAAGTCTATTAAGAGAGCCTAAATACAAGGCCTCATAAAAAACCTAATAATTCAATTATGTTGACATTGGTCTTATGGTATGATATAAGATCATGTAATATGATTAATTCAAATAACCTTGTCAGTACTGTACAAAGAATAGGGCACTGTACTATCAGTTCAAGTATTTGAGTCTAGTACAATATAAGTAATCATCTAGTACCATTAGTTCAATCGAATTATATTATCAACTGTATGATTGGTGGTGATTAATTATTATCCCATGCAAAGATCGGGTCCCATAGTACGATTGGTCTAATTGTATAGTATGATTAGACTGGAATAATTAATACATAAAGTACAATGAGTAAAAAAACATTAATTATGCCAATTAGCTGTTATAATTATTTTTTGGATAGTTGATCGTACAGTATGATATGGATCATACAGTACGATTAATTCAGAAAAATTATACTTCTAATTTTCTTATTTTCTCAATCTCCTATGTGTGTACATGACCACCAACTTTAGCATCCACCAAATATAAGACTTTAACTTCAAATATATAGAATTAAATAAAAGTAAAAATAAAGACTCTTAAAGAAACTTAATCCTATTCTACATAGTATTAAGTTAATTACATTGTGTGGTGTACGGTGGACCTAAAATGTTAGTGCAAAGAATAAATATCCAATAATAATAATAATAGGAGATGACATAGCAGAAAACTAAATAATATTTGTTATCATCAAAGTCATAAGACATTGGTCCAAATTTTTAACAAGTAAATCACTTGAATTAGTAGAGGGTATGAGAAAACTAAAGTATTAATGGAAAGCTCATCAACCCACCTTCGGTATCGGTCTGTTACTGAAGCCAACGTCAATGAGTAATTATTGTTTACTTAATTTCACACACATTATTATTTAATATTATATAAGCAATTACAACTTGTTATCAGCCAATCACATATCACTATGCTTGCAAAAATAGTAGAATCAAATTAAAATGTCAAAATCATTATTTACATAAAATCATATAAAATGTAATTGCTATACTTTTAGTTTGTAAAATTATGAAATCAACTAGTTAGAGTATTAAGAATAATCAATACTATAATATATAAAATGTTATGTGGTAGAAGTTCACTAAATCCAAAGAAAATATGATTAAAATTATTTCGATAAGAATTAAATGATCAAAATAAAAATATTTGATAATAGAAATAGGATAAGTCACCTACTGTGGTTTTAAGAATTTTCATAAAAGTGATAAACCGAACTGGCATAATAGTGAAATCTGTAAAACAAGAAACCTAATAGGAATGCCATCATGTGTTCTAGCAGTGCAATCCACTCAATGAAGAAATCATTTAAATCAGTAAAACTAAAGCATTTATAGTAATATTATATGATTAAATCATTATACACTTGATTCTTAGTCATTCTATATCAGTATCAAATCAATATCTTATATCATATGCATAGTAATAGGAATCACATGCTAAATAATAGTAAATCATTAAATAGTGAATCAATTATAGTAATAGAAATGATGAATCAACAGGCATTGACCTGTAACAATACGAATTGATCAGTGATAATATTAGTATTAATAAAATTTGTAGGAGTAATAATAAAATTGTATGGTAATAGTAAATCACTACAGTGATAATAAATTAATAATGGGTCCTAGTAATCCTACTAAATAAATAAAAAGCTCTGGTTATTTTGGTGTTTTTCTAGTAATCAATAAATTAGTAGTCATTGGCTCAGTAAACATAGTTGTAACACATTGCCCGTTGGCACATTAATCATTTTCTTATAACTCCCAATCAATATCACGTGAATCATTAGAAGATAACACCAAACTATAATATTTAACGACAACCCATCGGCCCACCTTGTCAAAGTTTATCAGTCTCTAGAAAATGTTAGTGGGAAAACATCCTTTACTTATTTTCACACGTAGTTATTCAATATTATATAAATAATAATGACAAGCTATCATCTAATCACATACAAGTATTTATTCACTATGCTTTCAATAATAGTACAATCAGATTAACATTTCAAAACCGCTATTCTTATTAAATTATAAAAATACAATATGTACACTTTTAATAGGTGGAATTATAGAATTAAGTAGTAAAAATATCTAGAATAAGCAATACTAAAATATATAAAAAGTTACATGGTAGGAGTTCACTAAATCCCAAGAAAATGCAATCAAAATAAATTTGGGATGAATGAAATGGTTGAAATCAAAATCTTTAAAAGTAGAAATAGGATAAGATTCACCTACACTAATTTGAAGAATTTTTCTAAAAGCGATGAACTGAACTAACATTCAAAAGCCCAACTTTTTTTCTCTTTCCTCATTCCCCTCTCCTTCTTTCCTTCCATAGCAAGTCAAGACATCAAGTGAGGGAGTGAGTGAGTGTAGAGAGAAATATATATAAAAATTATTTTAGTGCTCAACACCATGATTCCATGACCTAGCCCTACTATGCCACATGCTGAATCAAGAATTATTGTAGAATAGAGTTTTTACTCTTACGACAAAGATTTTTGGCATTGTTATACCCATACAGATAGTGCTACAGCACTCTAGTTAAAATAGAAATTCATATTTTTCTTTAAATATTTTTTAGATTTTTCAAGTTATTACAATCTACCCACCTTAGAAAAATTTGATCCCTAATTTTTTCAATAAGAATTTAGGCACAAAATAGTACAAAAAAAATTAGATTTAAAATAAATCCATACAATAAAGCTCAAGTCAAATTAAAATAATATTATAATCAAATCAAAAGCTCATCAGAGGATTCATATTAAACCATTAATTGCTTATTATCATACAGTCATGCAGATTAGTTAATTATGCACACATTATTAAATATGAAATGAAATGCCATGTCAATCAATCTTTCAAAATAAAGCTCTTACTAATCAAATTCACTAGTTGTTGATGATCTTCCTTATATGGCTAACTATACACTTGTGGCATCACTAGAGTTTTTTCTATTATCTTGGTACATCAGACTCCCTTTAACTACCTTTAAAAACCCTTTAATTAGCCTTATTCATAGATATTTCATTGCATATTCTCCATCCTATTGTCCTCTATCCTTAAGTCTTCTTAGACTATCCTACTTCAAAATTAGTTCTCTCTCCAAATCCTTTCTTGGGACAATCTGCTATCTTTTCTCCAAACTATCCACACCAAGAACATCATCCTATCCATAGGTAGTACTAACTGAATGTCATCTCCATAATGAATACACTAACTATAGTTATAGTTTCCAGTAGATGTTCTCTATCCACATCCTCTAAAATCACTATATCTACTCCACTTATCACTAACATTGTCTCTATCCTTACTTGATTCATCTCTGGTCCTTCTCCTACTCACATCATACCTAGATCCCACATTTTATCTAGATGTTGATACTATCAAATAAATCTCTATCAATTGGCCTATCCCACCTGTTTAGAAAACTCTTGAACTTGTAGAGGTACTAATGGATGTCTCAACTCCCTATTCAATCTTTGCAAAATTTTGTAACACTTTTGTTAACTAGTGAGGATAAAAAAAAGAGCATACTAGCATGTTTACCGAACTCAGCTATATACTACATCATAATCTAACCTCCATGTTCTAATATATAAAGCTTATTGTAATTATTATCATGCTAAAGGAGGTACAAATCACATCCAAAATATAGATGTAAACTCATTCCAAGTAATCTTTGTATTTATTTTACCCTAACATTTTGCTCACTATTTTTTGACCCACTATTTATCCACATTACCTTCAAATAGGAAAACAACTACTTGTACCTTTCGATTCCCTAGGCACTACATACTACTGAAGATCTTCTATGTCCTCTATAGCCAGTCTTCTACATCTTAGGGTCCTATAACTGCCTTGATTAGTGGGGGCTTTAGTTTATGAAATATCTATAAATGCTTATCCCCATCTTCTTGCCTGCTCCCAACTGGCTTACTATGTATATCTTCCATTACCTATGTTATAACACTGGCTAACTGCTTAACATAGTCTGATGGTTATAGAGCTACACTATATTATTCATTTGGTATATTTTGCTCAAGCATAAACATTTTAACTACACATGTATAATTTTATATGAATAATTCAAACATGCAATCAATTGTGTATGCAAAATAATGCACTATAATCTATCCAATGTTACCCAACTTAAAAAATTCTTCGACCTCTAAATTTAATTCTTCTAAAAACCATGCTTTGATATCAAGTTTGTTACACCCTAGAATCTAGTTTGGTAGAATTATTTCAATTATCTTTTTAATTATAACAATGAGAGCTATGTAATTTCCTTAAATAAAATAAATATCAATGAAAACAAACCTATATATTAAAACATCAATCTACATCTATAATCACTATTCAAAATTTATGTATAATACTCAAGAGTCATACAAATATGACAATTCATCTTCCCACTCCCAAGGATAAAAGAATAACTAAAAGATAAAAGAAATAAAACAACAATAAAACCTAATGAATCCTATATTTAATCAATCTCACGCACATGTTTCTCTTCCTAGTCCTGAAATAATTTAAAACTCATACAATGAACTAAAAAGCCCAACAGGTCAATGCCATCTTTCAACTGAACTGAAAGCTTGGTAAGGAAATAGTGTGCATGTAATCATTTTATTCATAGCAATACAATTAATATGATCATGAAAGTATGCATAAATAGTAAAATAGATACAATAATAGTAAAATTGTTTAGCACGAAGGCTAGTAAAATTGTGTAGAACAAGAATATTAAAATATATAAACTTGTAAATCATTTCATTTAGATGTTATAGTACTTCTATCCACTTAATAAGGAAATGAAATAACTTTGTAATATTGAAGCATCTATGAGACAATCGAAATCTATAATAATGCACAAATCAATATAGACATGATGTTCAATCATTCTATTTCTATATCAAATTAAAATCTTATATCATATGCTCAATAATAGGAATAATGTGCTAAAAAATTATAAATTACTAAATAAAGAATCTTTAACATTTACCATAATAGTGAATTAATAGTAGTAGACTACTAATAGTAATAACGGATCAATAACAATATCAATATAAGTAAAATACATAACAATAACAATAAAATAATATGGTAATGATAAATTTGTATAATGAGAGTAAATAAAAAATGCATCCCAACAAGCACGGTAAATAAGTAGAAGCTTTAGCTTGTATAGTTTGTTTCTAGTAATCAGAAAATTAGTAATAGTTGGCTCAGTAAATAGAGTCTTCACTCTTTGCCCATTAGTATAATAATCATCTCTTTCTAATCAATAAATCAAGTGAATTAGTAGAAGATAACATCAAATCATAGTATTTAAATGAAAGCCCATCAATCTACCATCATGTATGAGTAAGTTAATCTCTAGCAACATCAGTGAGAAACTAGCCTTTAGTTATTTTTACACACATTATTATTCAATATTTTATAAGAAATAGCTAGCACTTATCACCCAATCACATACTAGTGTGCATTCACTTTGCTTGCAAAAATAGTAGAATCAAATTAAAATATCAAACTCACTATTATGATTAAAGAATTGAAGATGTACTGACTACACTTTTAATCAATGAAATTTTGAAATCAACTAGTGAAAATATTTAGAATAATTAGTACTACACGATTTGAAAAGTTACACGAGATTTTCCCTAAATGCTAAGAAAATTTAAATAAAATCACTTGGGTAGGAATCAAATTGTTTAAATCAAAATCATTGAAAATAGACATAGGATAAGAGTCAGCTACATCGATCCAAAAAATTTTCATAAAAGTAATGAAACTTACTAGCAATCAAAAACTTTGCTTTCTCCTTCCTTTCTACTTCTTCCTTCTCCTTCTCTTCTTTCCTTGTAGGATAGTTTATGGCAACATGTGTGGGAGGGAGTGAGTGGAGTGAAATATATATAAACTCATTTCAGTTCTTGGCACCATTGTTTCATGTCTAAGAGTTGCTATGTTGCCTGCTGAATTTAAAATTTTTGTAAAGCACAACTTATAACGTTGTGGCAGTGATTTTTTGTGCCATTGTTCTCTCAAGCACAACACTATAATTCCTAATGGAATAGTTTCATAGCACTCTAGCTTAAAAAAAAATCCTCTTTTTAAGTTTTTTTCAAAAGTTTTTAGGTTGTTACACCTTATGAGTTCTGATAGTTGATATCTTCCAGTCACTTTATGTGAAGCTGAAAAGCCCTTAGGGGGAATTCCCATAATAATGAAGTGGACATCATTTCGCTCATTATCAACTATGGGATTAGCTGCATTCTTATAGACACAAAGAGTTTATTAAATATAATTTTTATGTTAGTTTTTGAAAAGGAGATTTTGCTTGCTACCAAATTCAGTATCAATATAGGACTACTCAAAGATTTCTTAAGAGAGTGTAGTGATAATGAAGAAATACTCACCCCACCTATCACTTATCAATACTAGCAATGGCTTACATTATCATCTTAGATCCTTAAAATGCATCACCGTCTTTCTTAGTGCCTTACTGATTACCTTAGG
The DNA here is from genome assembly GCA_019925795.1 of Dendrobium chrysotoxum. Classification (NCBI taxonomy): domain Eukaryota; kingdom Viridiplantae; phylum Streptophyta; class Magnoliopsida; order Asparagales; family Orchidaceae; genus Dendrobium; species Dendrobium chrysotoxum. The sequence goes on from CM034314.1 coordinate 32,869,326, forward strand.
ACCATAGTATCCCCTTGAAACATCACTACGAACTTCCTAGTCTAAGAGAGAGAAATTATAGTGAAAGGTGATCTTAATCCTGCACCTGCTACTTACAAATATTAGGGAACATGACAACCTTCCTAATAGAATAAAGGTAAATAAATGACTTAGAGATTACAAAATTTAATAATAAAAAAAAATAACATATACAATTTTATGAATGTATAAATTTATAAAGATTAATAAATAGAGTAGTTAAAATGATAAACACCTTATTCTTGACTTTTAGGTTTAGTAGGTTCCGAAATAAACTAGAATTATAAAAATTCCCTTAAAATACAAACTGATAATATAGTGACACCCACATGACCTTGCACACCTAGATGTTGCATTGACCACAAACCTTAGAATTTAAAGGTTAGGACATTTACTTCTCTTATCTTTCACTTTCCAATCATATATTATTCTATAATTTACATTCTACTTTACTTAAATTATATTGCAAATCCTAAATCAATAATTACAAACTTAAAATAAATAATAAATAAAAAAGTTTTTTTTCTATAACTTTTATTCGAACTAGAATACGAAACTCTTAGTTAGGGGATTAACCAACCAGCACTTGAACATGAATGACATTTCTATTACAAACCTAGATTTAGGGATTATAATTTTGATGATAACAAATATTTTATGTTCTGCTTTGACTGGCTAACATCTCAAGTATAAAAGATTAAATGTCATTCAAGCCAACTCCAGATCTGGTCCGTGTGTGTTTAATTGTAATTTTTCCCTTTCTTGAGTCAAATGTAATGTAATTGATCCTACAGCTAACTAACCTTGCACACACACACTCAGGGGGAGAGTTTTAGTGAGTTAGAGTTTCTATTAATTTTTTGTTCAGATCATCCTGGACGATATTAATATCATCCTGGATGATCCATTGAAAACAGAAACCCTAATTAGGATGATTATGTTAAGTCGGTTTGATTAAGCCGATCATCCTAGATGATACACATATCATACAGGATGATAGGCTTAAATCAAAAATTCTCAGCCGCCAGATTAACTTAGATAAGTTTTTATTTTTAGAGATTTGGTCTGATCATTTTGGACAATACGTGTATCATCCTGGATGATCAATTACAAGCATGCCTAAATTAGTCTAGTGATTAAGAAAAGTAATTAAGGTTTAATTAATTCGATCATATCATCCTAAATGATCGCGAGATCATACGGGATGATATGTTAAAAATTTTAACCATCCAGTGCCTATCACCTGTACATCCAAAGCTGTGCGCAGGATAATTTGGTCATTTTTAAACTAATCATACCGGACGATAGACATATCATCTTCTATGAGTAAGTCATTTTGAAATCATCAAGCATGTTCTGACCTGTACATCCAGAGCTGTGTGCAGGATGATTTTGTTATTTTTGAACTAATCATACAGGATGATAGACATATCATCTGGATGATCAAGTCATTTTGAGATCGTCCAGCACAAATTCCCCTGGACGACCAGAGCTGTCTTCTGGATAAAATTCCGGATTTACACTAATCATCCCGGATAATCGCAAAATCGTACGGGACGATATGAATAAATTTTGTCTGCTAATCATCCAGAGGAACCACATCATCCAGGGTGATACATGTGATTTTAAACTAATTGTACAGGATGATTGACCGATCATCTTGGGCGATCTTTGACGACCAGTTGAGATTTAGGGCAATTTTTGAGCCCTCATATAAAAGATATTTTTCTTCCAATAAGAAAAATCTTTTGCCACCTTCCTTTCGATAAAAAACCTTGAGAGAGAGAGAGAGAGAGAGAGCTTGAGAGAGAGAGAGAGAGGATCTTGTGATGTGGAGTTTATAAGGGATTCACTAAGGTTGCTCCAAGCAAGGATCTGAGTCATCTTCTCCATTTGTTATCACTTATCTTGTCAGTGTCTCTATGGGAGGATCGTTCACAAGAAGATTCAGGTTCTCTGCCTGCTTCAAGAGGAAGCCAAAGGAGTCCAGGTTCTCTGCCTACTTTAGGAGGAAGCAAAAGGAGTTTAGGTTCTCTACCTGCTTCAGGAGGAAGAAAAAGGAGTTCAGTTTCTCTACCTCACCGGGTTGGTGGAAAGGAGATTTTGTACAGGCTTCTCTGCCTTGCTGTGGGACCAGAAGGAGAGTCACTTACTATTAGTGCAATACCTAGAGGGGAGAGTCCAGGGAGAGGATGTAGGTCAAGTTGACCGAACCACTATAAAATCTAGTGTGTTCTTTCTAATTATTTTCCGCATTTATTTTCCTGTTGGTGATTGTGTGATTGTGAGTATTATTCTGTTATTATTAAAGATCTGCACAACATTGCATAACTGTAGAAATTTTAAAACATTCAAAAAAACATTTCTAAATCATTATTTTGCTCACAATTTTTTAAAACTATCAATTCACCCCCTAATCTTGGCTAGCCTCAGGACTAGTTCACAAGGGCTTAACATCCCTATCAAACATTCAAGAGGTATTATAGCGGGATTCAAAAATTAAGTTTAAAAACTTTTGAATTTTGATCAATGGCTAACTTTGGTAATCGTAATACTGCTGAAGGTTATTCAATTACACTACCATCATTGTTTGATAACATACCTTTTGATTTTTGGAAAACTTGCATGTCCTCCTTTTTACAATTAATTAATTATTGCATGTGGAGGCTTGTTAAGGATGGCTATGAAGCACCTTTTAGAATGGTTAATAATGTTAAAACTGAACTACCTTTCACTAATTAGATATTTGATGATCATGATTTAGCACAACTGAATGCAAAATATTTGAACTATTTTTTCTGTGCTTTAAAATATAAAGATTACATGCGTGTTTCCACTTGTACGACTGGTAAAAAAATAAGGTTTAGATTATGCATTACTTATGAAGGTACATCTGAGGTTAAGTAATCTAGATTAAACATCTTACTTCACGACTATGAACTCTTTCGCATGAAACCTAGTGAATCAATTTTTGAAATGTATACTATGTTCACTCAAATTGTCACTTCTTTACATGCATTAGGAAGAGAACTTATAAACTATGAAAAAGTGAACAAAATTCTGAGATGTTTGCCTTCTTCTTTTGATGCCAAGATAACTGCAATTATTGAATCCAAAGATTTGAATACTTATTCTATTGATAACTTACTTGGGTCACTCATTACTTACGAGCAAGGAGTGAACCAACGATAAATTGATGCAGGTTAGAAGAAAAGGGAGAAAACTATGGCACTGAAGGACAACGATACTGACACTGACTCTTCCGAGTCTGATAGCGATGATGTTGCCTTAATCACTAGGCAATTCAAAAGCTTTCTAAGGAAGAAACATAAGAACTTTCAGAAATGGAACAAAGGTAAGAGTAGAAAAAATTATAAAGGTTCATCTGATATTATTTGCTTCGAATGCAGGAAGCCTGGACATATAAAGGCTGATTGTCCTACACTTAAAGCTTACCCAATCAAGGAGAAGGGTGAGGAGAAACCCAAGTTCAGGAAGGATAAGAAGCAGATTCAAAAGGTGTTCTAGGCAGATTCTGCATCTAACTCCTCTGAGATTGAAGCTGAAGAGGAGACTACGAACTTGTGTCTGATGGCTTATGATTATCCGGTCAGTCTGATCAAGAAGAGGTATGTGAGCTAACCTATGATCAATTGTTAGATGTTTCTAAGAAAATTCATTCATCGTATAGGAAACTTAAGAAAACTCATGCTAGTCTAAAATTAGAATTTCTGAATTTACAAAAAGAGTATAAAATTTTGATTAAAGATCATTCTTCTCTTGATTGCAATCACATGTCACTACTTGATGAATTTGATGAATTGAATAAAAAGTATTCTGATTCGATTACTGAGCATGATTCATTAAAAATCTCGCATGTTGATTTAAAAAGAGCTTTTAAAGAATTAGACACCATAGCATGTGACTTAGAGAGTAGTAAGGGTGCATTAAATTTGAAATTGCAAGTCTTAAAAAGGAGAAAGAATTTCTAAGAGTAAAAATGTGTGCTTTTGAGAAAAATAAAACACCTCCTACTTTTACATAATTTTATGCACCTCCACCATTTTAAGAATCTAATTCAAAATCATCAAAGCATGTTTCATTCAAACCTAGGAAGAGGCACAATCACTCACGTAGATTAGTTAACCCTTTTCCTAGCATTACATATTTTTCTTGTGGCATGTTAGGACATATCTCTCACACCTGCACTGTTCACCATAGTACACATTGGGTGTGGAGACCCAAATTACATGTTTCACAGCACAACACACATGCATTGCATTATTCTTTTCATAAGAAGGAACCCAAACCTGTTTGTGTTCCTAAATCTGACATTTCATAATTTTATAGGTGTGCTCTCACACAAGACCTTGTGAGAGCGTGTGATACCAGGATAGCAAATGCTCAAGACAAATGACTAGAGATGTAAATTAATTCATTTCACTGGAGGCAAGGTTACACTTGGAGACAACACCACCAAGAGCGTGGTAGGAGCAGGTATAATTGGTAATTCAAAAAATTTTATTATTGATAATATTTTGCTTGTAGATGGATCGAAACACAACTTGCTAAGCATAAGTCAACTCTATGACAAAGGATACAACATCAAGTTCCTACCCACTTGCTGCATTATAAGCTTAAATGACAAAATTATTTTGTAGGGATAAATGATCAATAATGTCTACATGTTGGATGTGAGCTGCATTAAAATTGATGTTTCAATTTGCTTAAAAACTGTTGCTAATGAGTCTTTTTTGTGGCATAGGAGATTATGTCATGCCAGAATGAAAACCCTTAGGAGAGTCACCCAAAAGGACTTAGTTAGAGGTGTCCCCAAGCTTAAGTTCACTAAGGACCACCTATGTGATGCCTGTCAATTAGGTAAGCAAATCCACTCCTCTTTCCACTCAATTAAGGACATCAACACCTCTAGACCTTTAGAAATCCTTCACATGGATTTGTTTGGACCCATTAGCACTGCCAGCTTAGGGGGGAGAGTCTATGGATTTATGATTGTTGATGGTTACTCGAGGTTCACTTGGATTAGATTTCTGTCATATAAATCTGAGTTATTTGATGAATTTAAGTCTCACTTGGATTCAGAGGAAGTTAGGTTGTGAGATCTTGACTATTCATAATGATCATGATGGAGAGTTTGAAAATATGAGATTTGGAACATTTTGTGAGGAGGAAGATATTAGCCACAACTTTTCAACTCCTAGGACCCCTCAACAGAATGGGGTAGCTGAAAGAAAGACCAAGACCTTAGTGGAAGCTGCTAGAGCTATGCTTGCTTAGTATTCACTTCCAAAGTACTTTTGGGCTGAAGTGATAAACACTGCCTGTTATGTGCTAAATAGGGTGAATATTAGATCCAATCTGAATAAGTCACCTTATGAGATCATTAAGGGTAGAACTCCAAACCTGTCCCACCTCCATGTCTTTGGCTGTAAGGGTTTCATTCTAAATAATGGGAAATTATCCTTAGGAAAATTTGACCCCAAATCTGATGAAGGAGTGTTCTTAGGCTATTCTAATGTGGGGAAATCTTTTATGGTGTTTAATAAGAGGACTTTGGTGGTGGAGGAGACAACTCATGTGGTGTTTGATGAATCTGATCCTAAGGAGACTAGAGTTAAGGAAGAAGAAGAAGTAGGAGAGATTACCCAAGGAGTTGAAATGCAAATCTAGAGGAAAGGGTGGAGCCTCAAAATACTTTGCCTAGAGATTGGAGGTATGCTTCGAGTCATCCTAAAGAACTAATCTTAGGAGACCCTTCTAAAGGTGTTAGAACTAGGCATGGACTTAGGAAGGAAGTAAACCATTCTGCCTTTATCTCAATGACTGATCCCACCAATATCAATCAAGCCATTTCTAATGAATTTTGGATCTTAGCTATGTAAGAGGAATTGAATTAATTTGTAAGAAATGATGTTTGGGAGTTAGTAGAAAGACCTAGGAATCAAAGTGTAGTGGGAACCAAGTCGGTCTTTAAGAATAACATGAATGATTCTGTTGTGGTGGTTAGGAATAAAGAAAGATTGGTAGCTAAGGGGTACAATCAAATTGAAGGGATTAATTTTGAGGAGACCTTTGCCCCTGTAGCTAGATTAGAAGCCATTAGGGTGCTACTAGCCTTTTCCTATTATAAGGGATTTAAGCTTTTTTAAATGGCTATCAAGAGTTCCTTTTTAAATGGGGTAATAAAAGAGGATATCTTTGTAGAGCAACCCCCAAGTTTTGAGAGTTTCCAATATCTAAATCATATTCACAAATTAAAAAAAGGCCTTATATGGATTGAAACAGGCACCTAGAGCTTGGTATGAGAGGATTAGCACATTCCTACTGGAAAGAGAGTTTGTTAAGGGGAGCGTAGACACCACCCTTTTTCTTAGGAAAGTAGGAGATGATCTACTCGTTATCCAGATCTATATTGATGATATATTTTTCAGATGTTTTGGTAAAATTCTATGTGATAATTTTTTTAAGACAATGAGTAAGGAGTTTGAGATGAGTATGATGGGAGAATTATCCTACTTTTTGGGGTTTAGCATAAAGCAAATGGATGATGAAACTTGTCTAAATCAATCAAAATACACTAAGGACATTCTGAAGAAATATGAAATGGAAAAAGACAAGCCAATCAACACTCCCATGAGTTCCACTATTCAGTTAGATAAGGATTCAAATGGAAAATCTATTGAATATAAGAAGTTTAGGGGAATAATTGGATCACTGCTTTACCTGAGTGCTAGCCAACCTGATATTATATTTAGTGTTTATCTTTAAGCTAGGTTTCAAGCTGATCCTAAAGAGACCCACCTGACTGCTGCTAAGAGAATTCCTAGATATCTGTTAGGGACCTCGAACCTAGGAATCTGGTACCCTAGGCACAACACCTCTTTTGAGATTATTAGATATTCAGATTCTGATTTTGCAGGGTGTAGGGTGGATAGAAAGAGCACTTCTGAAACTTGCCAATTCATAGAACAGTCTTTAGTTTCCTAGTCCAGTAGAAAATAGAACTCAGTTACACTTTCCACTACTGAAGCTGAGTACATTGCCTTACAAAGTTGTGTGGACCAAGTCCTTTGGTTGAAGCAACAAGTTTTGGATTTAGGATTATCTGTTGGCACAATTTTAGTTCTATGTGATAACATCAGTGCCATCTACATTTCTAAGAATCCAATCCAATATTCTAGAACCAAACACATTGATATAAGGTATCACTTCATTAAGGACCATGTTACAAAAAGGGACATTGAGCTACATTATGTAGCAACTAAAAATTAACTGGCTGACATCTTTACTAAACCACTAGCCTTTGACTCATTCAGCATTTTGAGGACCAGATTAGGTGTGATTGACATAAATGCATGAATCTGATGACTGCTAATTTTTTAATTTTCTATTTTTCATTTTGCATTTAGTTCTTATTTGCTTTTATTGTCCATTTTAGTTTAGAATTTTTCTTTTCCTGCTGATTTTTGTTATTTGATTTGCTTATCAGATTTGATTATTTCCTGCTTATTTTCATTTATTGATTTTTACGTGTCTGTCTTTCTTCCTTCTTATTTTTTATTTACTGATTACTCACTTTAAATCAGATCACTGCTCATTACTGCTGAAAAACTGGATTTCTAACTGAGAGTTTTGCCTTATTTTTGTTTGAAAGCTTGTAAGAAGTAATTGACTCCTCTGGATATGTTAAAGTGAAAAAATATTGATGATTATTTCTCTTCCTCTAACTCCTTTAATGGTGTATTATTTCTTTAGGATAAAAATCTTCTTCTAAATTAAAAAGTTAGTATTTGAAATAGAGATTTATTTTATCTTCCTATAGTAATCTACCTTATATGAATAGTGTTTTTAAAGTTTTAAATCATTGTTATATTTTTCTTAATCAAGTGATTGCAATTATCATATGATGTATGATTTTTATTTTGTGAATTACTCTTCCTTATTATAGAGAGTAAGTTTTGTCGTCTCTTATGTCTGGAAGGTAATTTCACAGCTGAGATTCTTTAACGATTATAAAAGGAAGGAAGCTTACAAAAGATGCTCAAAGAGCGCCAAAATGAAAAGATGCACAAAATAATTCCAAAGCTGAAAAGATGCGCAATGTCGTCAAATTGGAAAGATACACAAAGTGTATCAAAAATTAAAAGATGCACAAAGCGCCAAATATAACAAAAAAGAGGCACAAAATGAGCTCATAATGAAATAAGCTTTCTTCCCTTTTACATCTTTAAATATCCTAGAAAAATCCATGCTCCACTAAATATTCTTAAAAGCTTGAGATGAAAAATCATGATTTATGATTCCTTACTTTGTAGTACTATTATATCAGATATATTTTTGGAACGAGGCTTGAAATAATCTCTTTTCAAATCTAAGTTTTTTTTTTCTGAATTAGATTTTTTTTGAAAGGAATTTGAACCTGTAAGGTGTCCGAGGTAGGAGTTACGAAAGTCAATTTTTTAACTTTTTTGGATTTTAACATTATCGATTTTCCTCTTATTAGCTTTTGAATTGATAATCAGGGAAAATTCAATTTTATTGGAGCTGATCAAATAAAATTATTATTTTTACTTGTGTTTTCTCATTTCTATTTTGTTTCATCTGATTTTTTTTTCTTTTTCTTTTGTGTGTTTTTTGAGATCCCTGATCTTTCCTCTCTATCCTTCATTTTTGAATTTTTTTCTTCACTTCATCCTAGATGATCACAACATCGTCATGGATGATACTCTTGATCCTGGACGATCCATACATCATCTTGGATGATCCATTCAAATCATCCCCACCATGATCAAACGGCCGAGATGCACCAATTATTGGTGATCGTCCGAGATGATCCTTACATCATCCTAGATGATATAATCTAGTTTTTCTATTCCTGATCAAACGATTGAGATGCATTAATTATTGGTGATCATCCTGGATGATACACCTCATCATCCTGTATGATCCACATGGTAGTAGTTGGATGATTTAAATTCGGCCTGTCCAATTCATTTATTTTCGATCATCCTGGACGATCCACCTAATCGTCCGGGATGATACTTTTTGTCAAAAGTCATCCAGCCTATCTCCTCGGGACGATCGTCTGTGTCTTATCATCCTGAATGATATCTGATCATCCTGGATGATCTGACCACCTTTTTAACCAATCATCCAAGCCGTCATAACTACTCATATTATCCTGGATGATCTTGCGATCGTCCTGGACGATCTGGATTATTTCTATTTAAATAGCCTATTTCTTCATGTTTTTCACCATTCTTCCTTCAATCCTTCATCCCCTCAACTTCTAATGACTGGTGGTAAAAGATCAAGGCATTACGGTCCAAGTTCATCCCGGGGAAATATCAATCCTCGCTTTCCTGAGGCAGCCGACCGGGCTGCCGTCCAGCGTTACCTTGACATTGGAATCACTCATTCAAAGATCATCAACCGCGCACTCTTACCTACCCGGTACTGGATCTATTTGCCCATACCTCCCTTACGTTCATTCTCACCTTGGCCTTCTCCTTTAGCTCTGAACTTCTTAAGGTCTTTTTTGCCAATCTTTACATCACCTCCCATTACTCTGTGTTGTACTTCTTTGTAAATCAGAGACCGGTAGAATTGACCACACCTAATTTTTACAATATCCTCCAACTTTTAATCACTAGTGATAAGATCCTCACCATATTTTTTTATCCTAATTTTGATTAGAGTGTCGTCAATCATTTATTTTGAAATACCAATATTCACTACCATGACAATGTGTGTTCTTCCCTACTTAAGGATGCCCATACAATTTAATATGTCCTTTGTTGATCAATCATCCCAAAGGCTGGGGATCACATCCACATAACAACTTTGCTTTCCCTGACTACCTACTACGTCATGGCAAACCAGGATTTCAATGTTACTGATCTTCTCTTTCGATACATTGAACATCTCACTAGCATTAGGGATCCGAGCCATAGGAGATGCCCAAATCTAGCTCTAGGCCACCTCATTGCCTATACACTTGAGATGAAATATAATATGCAATATCAGGTTCCTACCGATGTCCCTCCTTCCTACTACATAAACAACTCCTTCCGTGTCCTCTATAGTACCCGAATTAATCTGGAGCCCACCGCGGTTGTTGCGGAGAAAAAGGAAGAAGCTGTTATTGTACCTGTTGCACCTGATACACCTTCGCCTCTCTGTATTACATCACCATTTGATCATCTGGTGCAACATTCTGACTAGTGGGAGGCCCGTTTTAACTCCTACATGACTACCCAACAGGAGCAGCACGACCAAGACATGGCCTAGTTTGGAGAGCATTTCACCACCATTCATAGTTACTTTTATCCACCACCACCTCCTCTATCTGATTAGGATCCGCCTCTCTATTAAGTTATTTTGTTTCAGTTTGTTGTGATGTTTTTCATTTGGTGTCAAAAGGGGGAGTTATTTTGTGTTGTAGTAGTTTCATTTGTTGTTTTTGTTGTAGTTGTGTCCTTTGTTGTATTGAATATCATTGGTTATAAATAATTAATAAAATTTAACATCTCTCTTCTGTACTTTAATTACTTCAATCTGGTTGATTTGAAACTACTAAATAAATATTTTCCATCATCAAAAAGGGGGAGATTGTTACAAACCTGGATTTAGGAATTATAATTTTGATGATAATAAACATTTTTATGTTCTACTTTGACTGGCTAACATCTCAGATACAAAAGATCAAATGTAATTCAAGCCAACTCCAGATCGGGTCCACGTGTGTTTAATTATAATTTTTCTTCTTCTTGAGTCAATTGTAATGTAATTGATCCTACAGCTAAGTAACCGTGCACACACACACTCTGGGGGAGAGTTTTAGTGAGTTAGAGTTTATGTACATTTCTTGTTTAGATCGTCCTAGACGATATTAATATCATATCTAGTGAAAATAGAAAGCCTAATTAGGACGATCATGTTAGGTCGGTTTGATTAAGCTGATCATCCTGGATGATACATATATCATACAGGACGATAGGCTTAAATTAGAAATTCTTAGTTGCCAGATTAAGTTAGGCAAGTTTTTATTTTAGAGATTTGGTCTGATCGTCCCGGACGATACGTGTATCATCTTGGACGATCCATTACAATCATGCCTAAATTAGTCTAGTGATTAAGAAAAGTAATTAAGGTTTAATTGATTCGATCATATCATCATGGATGATCGTGAGATCATACGTGACTATATGTTAAAAATTTTGACCATCCAGTACCTATCACCTGTATGTCCAGAGCTGTGCGCAGGACAATTTTGTTTTTTTTTTAACTAATCGTACCGAATGATAGACATATCATCCTGGACGATCAAGTCATTTTGAAATCTTCCAGCATGTTCTAACCTATACGTCCAGAGCTGTATGCAGGATGATTTTGTCATTTTTGAACTAATTATACAGGACGATAGACATATCATCCTGGACGATCAAGTCATTTTGAGATTGTCCAGCACAAGTTCCCCTAGACGACCAGAGCTGTCTTCTGGTTGAAATTTTTGATTTACACTAATCATCCTGAACAATCGCAGAATCATACCTGACGATATGAATAAATGTTTTCTACTAATTATCCAGAGGAACCAAATCTTCTAGGTTGATACATGTGATTTTGAACTGATTGTACAGGACGATCGACCGATGGTCCTGGATGATCTTTGACAACCAGTTGAGATTTAGGGCAATTTTTGAGCCCTCATATAAAAAATCTTTTTCTTCCAATAAGAAAAATCTTTTACCACTCCTTTCCAGAGAAAACCTTGATAGAGAGAGAGAGAGCGTGGGAGAGAGAGAGGATCTTGTGAGGGAGAGTTTGTGAGGGATCCACAAAGGTTGCTTCATGCAAGGATCTGAGTCGTCTTCTCTGTTCGTCATCTCTTATCTTGTTGGTGTCTCTATTAGCGGATCATTTATAAGAAGATCTGAGTTCTCTACGTGCTTTAGGAGGAATTAAAAGGAGTCCAGGTTCTTTACATGCTTTAAGAGAAAGCAAAAGGAGTCGAGGAACTCTGCCTGCTTCAAGAGGAAGCGAAAGGAGTTCAGGTTCTCTGCCTCATCGGGTTGGTGGAAAGGAGTTTTTATACAAGCTTCTCCGCCTTGCTATGGGAGCAGAAGGAGAGTCACTTAAGGTTAGTGCAATATCCAGAGGGGAGGCTTCGGGGAGTGGATGTAGGTCAAGTTGACCAAACTATTATAAAATCTGGTGTGTTCTTTCCAATTATTTTCTGCATTTATTTTCTTGTTGATGATTGTGTGGTTGTGAGTATTATTCTATTATTGTTAAACATCTGCACAACTTCACATAACTGTAGAAGTTTTAAAACATTCAAAAAATTTTTCTAAATCATTATTTTGCTCAAGAATTTTTAAAACTACCAATTCACCCCCCCCCCCCCCCCCTCTTGGTTAGCCTCGGGACTAGTTCACAAGGGCTTAACATCCCTTTCGAACTTTCAATTTTAATTCCCCTAATTTATACACATAAATATATTCTATTTTAAAAGGAAAACCTCATTAGTCTGCTTCATATATTTGCATGTTTGATTAAAGAATAACATAATTTTTTTACAATTAGGGCTTTATAGTCAAAACTTTTTAATGAAATAAAATAAATTAAATTGACTAGGAACTATATTTAGAAATTAAAGAAAATAAAGTAGAGAAGCTGTTAAGTGCAAATTATGTATTATTTATTATATCTAAAATTTGTAAAAATATATTGTTTTAGTTGTATTTGTGTAAAAAATATTTAGGAGAATATAAAATTTATAAGTGTTTGATAGTGCCATAGTTCCGACAAGTATAACACCCTAGCATGAACATCTATAGCATCCCAATGCAAAATTTTAACACTGCACTGCCAACATAAAGAATTTTTGAAAAATTCAGTACCAAGGCAGAGCCAAGGTTAGTAGCAAAGTGCTTTAGAGTGCCCCTGTGCCAAAAATTAGTATCATAGAATAAGAGTCTCAAGAATTTGAGTGCCGGAGAGCCAATCAAATTTTTAAGCACCACAGCTGTCAATGTTTACAATGCCATGGTAGCATGGTTTCCAAAATAAGAATTCACACTAACTCCTCCAAAAGCACACTAATTCACTTAATAACCGTGTAATGTCTGCCCAACACATCACTGAAGTAGATATGATATTATTGAGGCACTTGTTTAATTTACACTGCCACGGTGCAACTTTATTGAGCACCATGGTCCCTAAATACATTTATATACATGTATAATTTATTTTTTAGTTGTTTTATATAAGGAGTTTTGTAATTTCAGTGGAGTTTTATACTTTGTAGTGTCTTCTTCTAGTTCCCCCTTAGAGTAAATTCTAAGGGAGGCTAGGGAGGTGTAAGATATATTCTTTAGGGAGATCTTCAGTCTCTATTATATAAGCAATTCTTTTAAGGGAAGAAGGAGTGTGTGGAATATTAATTGATCCTTTGAGGTGACATTTTTCAAATACATTCTCCTAAATTATTTCATAAGAATGAAATGAATATGAATTTTCTTTCTTTTTTATTCATGTCTAGCTAATTATCTATGTTTTCTGCTAATGATATAACACATACTAAGTACTAATATAGACTCTTATGCATTAAAATATTTGAAAAATATTTTTAATATCTCCTATTCTTCATTTATTACATACAATGGCTATGTAGGTAGTTAATATCTAGTGTGATGTACAACATTGATAATGAAATATTAGAATAAATATAAGTGTTGAAATATGATATCGGCATTCCTAGACATAGGATTTTAAACTTTATAGGTTCTATGGAGATAGTAAAACTGTAGGAAGGCTTTAAATTACTCTTTTCACCCCTGCAAGCTTGACAGCGATGTAAAGATGCATATGCTCTAATCCACATCTAAAATAAACAGTCTCGTTACAAAAACTATATTTTCTTGTATTCATTAGTCAAACACATTTTAATTTCATTAGTATGATATTCCCTTGCAAATCTCTATTACATGGAAAAAAACTCAAAAATAACTATTTTTACATTCAGTAGGACAAATTGTTTATTTAGATTAAATCGTTGTAGTTTAATAGCACTTAAGAAAAATACTTTATTTTGGGATCGACACTCTTCTCAATTACATTATTAATTAATTCAGCACATATGCTAGGATATTTAGTGGGCTTTCATAAATTTTATATCAAAGAAAACCATAGCATATAATCCCATGAAATAAAAGCAACCATAATCAAGCCTCATCCCCATCACATCATGATTGCTAGGAAAGTAACATGTATATTATAATTTTTAACTATATTATTGAAATAAGTACATATTTAGACTACTTGTATCATATATCTTTTTTTCCCTCTATTTGATAAAATTTTTAAAGAGAAAAAAATTATTATTTTTATTATTTAGTTTGTGATTTTTATTTTTAGTTTTTTTATCATTATTTCATGCTTAATAGATCTAGTATGGAGTCTTTGTTGTTTGATCCTAACATAGAAAGGACCCTTACAAAAATAAATAAAAATAAAAAGATTTTAGACTTGTTTGACCCAGTATAAGATCAGGACCATCCTAGACCACTTAGAGAGTATGCTAATGCAATAGTAGAAGGAATCCATCTGAGTGTTAATAGATATTCTGTCCAGGCTAATAACTTTGAATTGAAACCTACCATAATTTAAATGGTTCAAAACTCTTAGTTTGGGGGAACTCTTATTGAGGATCTAAATATACACTTAGTTAGAGTCTTAGAAATTTCTACAACCTTTAAGTGTAATGGGGTCAATGATGATATTATTAGACTTATATTTTTCATATTTTCTCTAGAAGATAAAGTTAAGATGTTGTTGAGTTCTTTGTCCCTAGGCTCTATAACCACTTGGAATGAGTTGACACAAAAATACCTAGCTAAGTATTTCGACCTTAAAAATTTGCCAAACTTAAAAATGATATTACATCTTTTGTCCAGTTTAAGGGAGAGTCAATTTATGAAAGTTGGGAGAGATTTAATGAAATGCTTAGGAAATGCCCTCACCAGACTTTACCCAATTTGTTAGTTATTCATACTTTTTATAATGGATTAGTAGGATCCCTTAGGTCAGTCATAGATGAAACAATTGGAGGATCTTTAATGTCTAAGCCTTTTGAGGAAGCATATGAATAAATTAAGGAAATTGCTATAAAACATATCTAGTGGCCCTCTAATAGGGTGAAGCCTAAAAGAGTAGCTGGAGTTTATGAATTAGATGCTTTGTCAATTCTTTCTACTCAAGTAGCTATATATTTTAAAGAAATTGGATACCATTAGAGTTAATTCAAGATAAAGACCATCTATACAAATGGAAGAGCAAGATTTTAAGTTCTATTGATGCTGGAGTTGCTCTAAGGATTAAGAATATGAATTTAATTTAAAGATAAAAAAGTTCATGTTCCAATATATATGACACTTGTTTGAAGAATCACCCTAATTTTAGTTTGTCAAATAACGTTGGTGGTAAACAATCAGTAGAATGTAGGTCAATCAAATCAAAGAGAAAATTGGAATAATCTTTAATAACTTGTAAGGAATCTAAGACCATCTTATCCCCCAAGTTTTAATTAAAATAATAAATTTAGAGAGAGAAAATCATCTATTGAAGAGGTGGCATTTTGTTTGAAACTTAGTTGTAAAGTCAAGTTGCATCAAGTAAAAAACTTATAAACATAATAAGAATAGCTTGCATCAATTTTTAGTAATAGACCCTCTTGGATCACTATCTAATAATACATATGTTAGCCTTAAGGAGAAATAGAAGGGTCTTAATGGAAACCACTTAATGAGTGATTGTTAGCATTATTTCATTCTATTTTATAATTTAAGGTTTTTTAACTATTTTGTAATTTATGTTATTTGTATGTGGTGTATTGTTTGTGAAATCATTAATATTGATTTTGATTAATTATGAACAACTTCCTGAGAAAATAATTTACTCAATAAAAAATTTGACTAGTACCATTGTGTTGAACTTTGAAATGCAAAAGCGTTTGCAAGCCAAGCATTATGGTGTTCAAAAGTAACATTACACTGCTAAAGTCTTAAAAAAACTCTTTAGATTGGAACACCACAGTGCTCTACCAATAAAGACCACCGTACCATTTTACCTTATAGAGCACCTTGATGTTGCTATCTCAAGCACTACAGCGATAGTTTGTTATCTCTCCCGTGATGCTAGTGGTGCACTCGATGATTTTTTACATTAATTTGTTTAAATAAAAGAAAACTTCATTTAGCACTTCAGTGCTATTACTAGAATTGTAGCATTATTTAAAATCATTATTATTATATTTAAAGCACTACAACAGTGGTTTTTTACTACATTGCAGCATTCATGCACATCAAATATTAAAGTGATTTCTAAGTAAACAAGCTAGCACTTTGTTTTTCAGTGCGAGCACTATAATGCCACGTCTCCGCACTACTATAGCAATTTTCATTTTGATTCATTTGTCATTTTTTATTTTTCTTAGCACAGTAGTGCTGATCCCTTCAGCACCGCAATGCTATTGTTGTTTATAAATAGGAACCCATGCTTTCAATTTGTTCACTCCATTTTTACTTGTCTATTTCCTCAAGCTCTACATTTATTATCTTTTTTTATATGTAAAAGATAAATGGTCCCTAATATGTTTAGAAAGAAGTGTGCCTCCTTATCCTTTGACAAAAGTAGATTCATATATGTTGAGGCTTAGCAGTGTCATGGCTTTATCATAGTAAGCAAGAAATTAATTCTAGAGTGAGGCTCTCAAATCCCAAGTGTTGCAGTTATGCAAATATTTGTAAATTAGGGTTGGAAACAAATTTTTGAGGACCCTCACGATGCTATTATTAATGTTGTTTGAGAATTTTTTGTAAATGGGAAGGAGATCGGAGATAATAAGTGCTATGTGAGAGGTAAGTGGGTGCCTTTTGACTCAGTTGCTATCAATCACCTTTAAAAATTTTCAAATTTTGAACTTGATGAGAGCACTCCATTTATTCTAGAACCGTATTATCTAGAATAGTTGTTAAGAGTTTTGTGTGGACATAATAGTAGAGCTATTGGAAAATCACAATTATCGACGATAATTTCTAGCAATTTTGGATGATTTTTCGGCGATTTGTAAAATTTTTAGCTATTTACCGGCAGTGGTTTCTTACAACATCACAACATTCTTGCACGTCAATATTATAGTGATTTCTAAGTAAAAAAGCTAGCACTTTGTTTTTCAATGCGAGCACTGCAATGCCACGTCTCCGCATTACTATGGCAATTTTCATTTTGACTCGTTTGTTATTTTTTGTTTTTCATAGCACTGTAGTGTTGATCTCTTCAGCACCACAATGCTATTGTTGTTTATAAATAGGAACCCATACTGATGGATCAGTGCCCCATACTAAATATAGACGATGACTAGTAAAAATTATATCAATTAGTTTAATAAATCTATGTATATTATTTTAACTATATTTTCTATTTATGGAAAGAGTTTCTTGGGCGGGAGCCAATACCACTAGAGCTGCATACGAGGACACACCAACCTCAAGCAGATCACTAGTAGGTTGATGAGAAGGAGAGAAAAGGTCAAGTGACATGTATATTAACTAGTGACATCTGGTAATAACATTTTAGGAGGCAAAACCATTGGTTAGCCACCGGTCATTACCGATGGTAAAATTAAAACAATCAACGACATCTAAAAGCCATCCAGTACCAAAGTTTCTGGTGGCCAAGCCACCGGTTAGCCGCCAAAAACCTATAGCATTTGCAAAAAGAAATTGATAGACCCCCACTATTTACCCTAATTTCCACATTTACCTACAGGCATAAAATATATATAAAATAATTTTTGATTTCCAAAATCAACATAACTGTTCATTTGAAATAATAATACACAATTAAACAATAGATTTACCCAACCCATAATAACCACAAAATAGTTCTTTAAACAAATAACAATGTATATGTTCCACAATCATATAACATATGAAATCCACAACCAAATATTTCAAATACACCAAACAGTTTTTCAAACAACTAACAAAAATTAACAACACTAATCATCCTTAGTGTCCTCGCTGTTATGTGATGCTAGTATCAGATCTTGCTCTTTTTTCTTCTCATTTTTCTTCTCATTTCTAGCTCGATATGATCGCAGCTCTGCCTGCATCTTATTTTGAATCTTTCTGATCTCCTCTATCTCTCTTGTCAGGGCAGCAACCCTCTGGTTAATAGTCTCTTTAGCTCCACTAATATCATAAAATGCTGAGGTAGATGTACTGCCCTCATAAGCATACCCCTGCGAACCTAAGCCATAAACCCTCCCCCACTAGCTTCCTCTAACAATATCTAACCATGTGTTATACTCAGAATATTGGGTCGATGCTAAAGATGATCCCTCACTAGTAGATTGCTGACTTTATTGAAGTCGTATAAAATCATCCTGTCAAAATAAATCTATAAATAAAATTTTTATCTATTTTATACTATTACTCAAAAATTTATATTCACTTGACCTTTTCTCTCCTTCTCATCAACCTACTAGTGATCTGCTTGAGGTTGGTGAGTCATTTTATGCAACTCTAGTGGTATTGGTTCCCTCCCAAGAAACTCTTTCCATAAATAGAAAATATAGTTAAAATAATATACATTAATTTATTAAACTAATTGAAATAATCTTTACTAGTCATCGTCTATGTTTAGTATGAGGCACTGATCCATCAGTATGAAGAGACCCCTAAACCCCCACACTTAGATACTCTATTTTACTTATTCTGCTCTCTCTCAACTTGGTGAACCCAGGGCTCGCCCAAGCTCTGCTCAAATCATCCTATACTCCCAAGCCAATCAATAATAGATGCTGCCCATACTTTCTAATGTCCGTGAACATGTCCCTAAGATAGGTTGATCCTCTCCTCTCAAAATTTGTTCTGATCTTTATGCTATGCTCAGGCAACCACCTAAAATCTTTTTATAAAATATAGGTATAATAAATAATATTAATATAAATAAAATAAAATATTTTAAGTAATGCCAAATAAATATACCTAAAACTCTCTAAACCACATATCCTTATCTTCCTTTGGGATCTTCTTCCATGATAAGTAAAGAGCATCATATTTGCTCCGTTTGATGTCCCAAATCTTGTGGGCAGGCTACCTTAAGGGATTGAAGCTGTAGGTTAAATTTTTTATTAATAACATATAATAGATTAAATTATAATAAATTTATAAAATAAAATAAACTTACGTATTGCCCTCAGGCTCGATGTATACATACTTATTTGCTACTATTACAGGCTCCCCACAACCAACCTCTTCTTGTGTTGATGGTCCACCTTATTCTGGTTGCATAAGAGGTGGGTAATAATAGGGGTGGTGGTAAAGAGGGTAAGGGTAGGTAGATTGAGCTATTTGTGATGTTGGTGGGGGGTAATATGGATAGAATGGAGCTACATGTGTCTGATCTAAAGAAGAAAATTTAGTACTTGTTGACATAGGAGGAGGGAAGTACCGAGGAAGGGGTGGTACTCCAACCACAGTTGGATCTGACTATCCTTGACCCTGCTCAGTAAGGGAATGCTGCTGACTCCCAGATGGTGGTAATGGTACCACTGGTGGAACTGAGCCCCTAACCTTCATCACTTTATCTAGACCTGCTTAGTCCAGCACTCAACCGTTTCTTACGAGAAAACTTTGAAGTGAAGGATCTACGAGGAGGATCATCACCTAAAACCATTATAGTAAAAGAAGCAATTAGTAAATCATTGTAACATATAAAAAATTAAGTTATAATAATTATGAATATTTGCATAAGTACAAATAAAAAAAATAGAATGTAATATTTAGTTATAAAAAACATGAAGAATTACATAATGTATAAGGATTTACATACAAATAGGATTTAATAAGAGACATTTACCAATATTTATTTACTAACTTGATTTTCAAAAACACAATACAATAAGTACATTATCATAAATTTAGTCACCTAAATTATAAGAACTATTCAGAATCAAAAATATTTTCATTACACTCCAAGGTATCTTCACTTTTTCCCTCATTCACACTTGAAGAGCTTGTCGAACTATTCATTTTCTCTAACTGTATTTTGACATTATGTACTATAGTTAACATCTCATCAATTTTAACTGACCTATAATTTGACATCTCATCCTCTTGATGTGTAGTTGCTATGACGTATTGTTGGTCAATTATCCCCCATGCTTTTATTTTTATGAAAGCTAGTAAATCTTGTTTATCTCTGCGACCACTAGGATATTTGCTAAATAAACTTGAACAGCTTGACTTGCTAACATAAATGGATCAAACTTCTTATATCTTTTACTATGTTTTACTTCTACTAAACCATATATTGGATGAACCCTTGTGCTTCTATTTGGTACTGGATTATGTCATTGGCAATTGAATAAACATACAAGATTCTCATCTTCTCTTGGGTACTGTAGCTCAAGAACCTCATTCAGAATACCTTAATAATGACACTCATCCTCTTCATGAGTATTCACTCTAACAAAAACTACATAATTTTTAGTTTTTCTTGCTTTACTCCATGACTTGGAATGAAATCTGAACCCATTAACTATATATATTGGTGAGGTGTTTACTTTTCGCATTGGGCCCCATACTAGAGCTTGTAGACCTTTATCAAAATCCTTATTACCAGGGTTATGTACCTAAGAAAATTTTTAAATGTTAGGGATTTTAGTATTAAATAAGATGTAAATCAATGAAAATTTTGAAATTTAAGGGCTTACGTAAGATTTAAACCATGCTAGGAATTAATTTGCAGCAAGTTGCTCAACATCTTTACTATTTGTTAGAGGCAAATTGCTTACAAAATACTTGGTGACAAATCATCCAAGTAAGGCTTCAATATTAAAAATTAACATGATTCTTTTATATATTATGAAAAAAACTTACTCTAAGATTGGTTGGACTTCCTAACAATTTAGTAGCACATATAAAGCCGTTGTTTTGATTTCTAAATCATTGAAGAATCTTTCAACACATTTTCCACTGGGCTTTCCATGACTTCTAAAGATTGATAGTACAGATTGTGATTATTCTTTGACAATGAAATCCATGCTACCACCATTCTTTATTCATCTACTCCTTATACGGGCTCGAAGTAGTAGGAGCCGAAGTGGGCAGTTTCTTGAGATAAATATGCTTCACATATCGATCCTTCATATCATGCTTTATTCTTAATATATTTTTTCAACTTATTCAAATATCTATTATATGATAAGAATTATCAGTTATAATTAAAAATATTTAAGACAACATATTAAAAACATGTTTCACTTCTCAAAAGGGTACATCCAACGATATTGCATAGTTCCAACTAGTCTAGCTTAATAAGGTAAATGGACTGGAAGATGTTTCATAGAATCAAAGAATCCAGGGAAAATTTTTTTTTCTAACTTGTATAGGATGATTGGGCTCCTCCATAAAGCATCTTCGCTTAGTTTAGATGAAGATAGGTTTTTGAAGAAAATTCTAAGCTTGTCAATAGATTTGATATGTAATCTGGTAACATACATATTATGATCGAAAGGAGAACCTCCTTAATTATGTGGTAAGCATAATTTTTTAGTCAAAATATTCACATAGATTTGAGGTCTACACATCAACTTAAATTTGATCTATAGCCATTAGGTATTTTTATACCTTAAAACCACTAACAAATTTATCTTTTTTATTCTAACATAAAAGAGTAAGGTGCTTTGGGCTTCATTATTTTGCCATCGCTAGTTATTACTAACTCTAGATTTCTTCACCGGTAGTACTTTTTTATGTCCATTCTAGCTTTCACATTATGCTTACTCTTACCTTTAACATCCATAATTGTATTAAAGATGTTGTCGAGAAAGTTCTTCTCAATGTGCATAACATCCAAATTATGTACTATCAAATTTGTTCTCCAATATCATAATGTCCAGAAAATACTTTTTTTAATCAAATTATATTGAATGCCACATCCAAAAAATTTATACTCTCATAATATTGAAAAATTAATAATTAACAAAATACCAGAAAGTCTCTATAATACGTCATCACCACTTAATCTTGGTGGTGGAGGTGACCTCTCAACTCTGTTTTTAATGAATGCTTCCTTATTTCTCCTAAAGGGATGATCAGTAAGTAGGAACATATGATGACAATCAAACCAAGTATTTTTTCCTCCATATTTTAGTGTGAAAGATTTAGTATTCCCCATGAAATAAGGGTGAGCTAATTTTCCTTCTTTGCTCTAGCTAGATAACATACCATAAGCTGGAAAATCACCAACGGTCCAAAGTAATGTAGCTCTAAGGAGAAAATTTTGTTTTATTTAGATGTCATATGTGAGGACACCTTCTTCTTATAAGAACATGAGATCATTAATTAATGGTCGCAAAAAAATATTAATTTTTACTTTTGGATTATGTGGTCCAAGTATTATAAGCGTTAAGAATATATACGGGGTAATCATACACATCTCTGGTGGAAGGTTGTAAGGTGTTAGTATAACTGGCAAATAAGAATACGGTGAAGCTGCTTGACTGTATGGAGTAAAACTATCAGCACATAATCTCAATCTTATATTATGTAGCTCAGTAGTAAATGAACCATACGTTCGATTAAAATGATTCCACACTTGAGCATCTGATGGATGAGAAAGAACACCACTATTTGCTAATTTCTCCTTATGTCAACTCATATGACCTGCTAAACTCATTGATGCATAGAGCCACTGAAGTCATAAAATAATCAGTAAATAAAATAAATGGAAATATAGAACATCTTTCTTTTGACAATGTTATTTTTTCTAGTTTGGTTTAAATTGAGGCACATTGCAGGTGCAATAATAAACTTCAATCACATCATCCTTGTAGTATAACATACATCCATTTATACAATAATCAATTTTAACAGCAGTGAGACCCAACTTAGATACTAATTTCATTATTCAATACAAATCTATGGGGATTAAATTGTCCACTAGATTTTTTCCTTGAGAAGACCAACAAAGTCATTGAAACAGTCATGAGGAATATTATATTTAATTTTCATACTTAGCATCCTAACAGCAACCAATAATTTTGAATGAGTTTTACAACTATTTGATTAAAAAGTTATTATTTTTTTAAAGATTAACAATCTTTATGTGATTTAATTTCTTGAACTTTAATTTTGAAATTGAACGCATCATTATGATTGATTTATCGTTAGGAGACGAGCATACTACTCTCTAATGGGTTTAATTTACAAGATTAAAATATTATCCTGATTATCATAGTCAAATTTCAGCAAGAACTACATATGACCCCGGAGGGTCAAAATGATTGTTCACTCAAGTATTTAACTATAATAATTTGGATAAACTATCATTAATTTTATAATCAAAGTTACAATAATAATAAATATATCTTCCTGAGGGAAGAAGATATCAATCATTATTAATTGTTTAAAAATGATGATAATGATTGTTGATTTTAACTTAAATTTTTCTAAAGTTAATTAATTAAGGTTTTAAAAAATTGAGTTTGAAAATTTAATCTGGCTTTTTAAATCTCCTACGAGCGTAAGCCCTCGTAGTTAATTGCATCGTAAGAAATTGAAGTTTCCTATGAATACTCTTGATTAAAATAATAGTAAAATTTTTATTTAAGAATTTAAAATTTGATATCAAAGGAGGCGAGGTTGGAAATTCAATAGGGATTGGATCAAAATGGAAGATCTATTTCTAAAGATCAAAGGAGGAATGGTAGGAGGTATTTTGGGATTCTGAAATAATTCAAAACCACCTCAATCTACCCTATATGTTGGGCCTAAATTTAAATTGAAAGATATTTAAGTTTAAATTATCAATTTTATTAGAAAATTGGGAATCAATTCCTAGAAGATTGAGGTCTTATAACCAGAGCCTGCCTCAGAACTAAAATCTAAATTAGGTACTAAAAACTAGTAATCCGAACCTAACTAATATAATGTAGGATCTAGACTTACGTTAGCCTGGATTGGGGAGCCAGCTAATCACCTAGGCACTTTAAAATCAGGAGTCTGGTCTTTTAAATAAGAATGGTAGGGACATTACTTAAGATAAGTTTTTAAGAATAGGGCTGACATCTAGAGCAGTCCTTAGTTTGGCCCCTTGACTTATGTTGGGTAATATGAAACTTAAAGTGAAATAGAATTAGAATTTTAGATATTTTTAAATTGGTTTCTAATGCAATATATGCAAATAGGCTCAATAAATACATGAAATTTGAATGAAGCAATTTTAAAAAGGCTTAAAAATATATTTTATCCTAGAGATTACACAGATTCCCCTTGATAGATCTACACCCTCATAGTCCAGATGATCTGCAAAAACCCACAAACGGGGAGGTGCCTAACAAAGGAAAGAAGGTGTAACAAAATGTTATGTAAATTCCCGACAGTCCAAGGCTTACTTCTTAAAAGCATTAGAATTTCTATGTGAGCTTAAAAGTTTTTAAATTTAATTGAAGTAGAAAATGTTTTGACGATCCCTCACGAGCCTCTGATTGGTTTCCAGGCTAAATCAAAATTGACATGCAAGATTGCCAAAAAACTACTAAAAGCATGCAATCCAAGTCCCAGAGCTTGTATATCAATCAATAATGAAATCAATTAATTTTCAAATCAAAATTACTTATGATAAGTGCCACTTAATATTATAACCCAGGGTCTGTAGAAAGTAAAGTAGCCGGGTACCACTGACAATAGCCTGAGTTCTACTCCTAAGACTTAAGTGACTTTTGGAATGGGACTCTTCTCATTCTTCACTTCATAGTCCTTATGTGGGCTCCTTGGATTTGTCGGGTCTGAATATCCAAATGAAAAGAAACTCCCCCTTGAATGGGTTATTTTCTTTTCTCTTTGTATTCTTAAAGTATCCTAATATGGATATCCAAATGAAGAGGGACTATCCCCTAGAGGATGTCTCCCTTGTCTTTGGATTATATATTGGATATCTATCCCATCTCAAATTGTAACTTTAATAAATTACAACTAAATTGAAATTAAATTTTATTGAATAAAATTGAAAATCTAGACTCAAACAACCTGCGGGGTTATCCTAAATAATAAACATTTAAATAATCTCAAGCAAATATATATAAAAATTAAAATTGTCAAACTAGCCAAACTTGGCCATGCTCAAACTAGCAAAATTGGAATTTTGATTGATTATTAAAATTTTGGAATTTTTTGGATTATTTTAATCATTAAATTAAGGGGTTAAAATTTGACTTTTAGATTAAGGTCGATTTCTAGAAATAAAATATTTTTATTTAATATTAGATCTTATGATGATCAATTATACTATAAGTTTGCTAGATTTGAATTTTGCAACAATTATAAATTTTTGAAGTTTATGTTGAAATTTGAATTAAAGTTGACTGAAAAGTTGATTGTTTGATTTTTAGTGATTTTAGATGGTTTAAGATAGAAAATTAATAATAGACCTTACATGAAGTACAATGTCTTTGAGTTTGCTCAATTTAGATTTTTTTACATTAAGTTACAATTTTTTGAATTTTTGACCTGATTTTAAACTACGGCTGACCGAAGAGTTGACTTTTTAACTTTGACTTATTTCTATTGGTTTGTTATTTTTAGAAAATATTAAACCTCGGATGGAGTTGAATGACACTAAGTTTGGTCAATTCAAATTTTTTGGAATTAGTTATGATTTTTCAAAGTTTGGTTAATTAATTAATTTTTTAAATTATTTAATTAAGAAGGTTTTGATTATAATTTAACTCATCCTAAACTGCATGGAATATCTCCCAAAGGTTAGGGATGATCCCTGAGATTTTTTAAGGTGTTTAGAATTTATTTGTAATTTTTAATAATTTTTATTATATTATTTAATTAATTATTAATTTTTACTAAAACTTAAATTAAGGTTAAATTATAAATCCAATGATGTTGCTTTTATTTTTCCTAAATAGAGGTTCAATTTTTGATCAGTTTGATATATAATTTGTACTTTTTTGATTTAATTATTATTTATTATAATTTTTTAATGTTTCTTGGTCCTAAAAGGACTGAATTTTGACTTATTTAATTTTCTAATATAATGACCTCCAAATAAAATGAAATTTGGACCTAACGTGTACAATGTTACTAAGTTTAATGTTCTGAAGTTTCACTCATATTGGGTTTGTATATAATTTTCTAGAAATTTTCCAAGTTAACTAGACCTTGTCGTTAATTATTTTTCCTATGTGTCACTAGTGTTCAATTAGGTTTGAATCTCTATTTATCTAACCCATACACTAAATTATACATACCACAAAACAATGTAGGCCTAATTCTAAGTGGTATGTGAGTTATAAATTTTGAAAGTTTTGGATCAAAATATGACTAAAAGCTTTGAAAATTTAATTAACCAAAATCCAACTGTTAACTAAAGCAGAATTTTTTATGGCATATGAGTATCACACTATAATTTTCCTTTCTATATTTGAAATCAATCAGATCATTGGATTGAGAATTATCAAAGAATTTCAATTTTAGTTAAAAGCTAAATAACTCTTCACACAATGATCAAAATGAGTTAAAATAAATTTTAAAATAAACTTGAACTTAAGATGGTTCCAACAAGCTTAAGAAAATCAAATTTGGACTAGTAATGAGTGTTTGGTGAATTATTGAAGCTTGGAGCATTGAAATTGATGTTTTAAATCAATTTTTATTCAAAAAATCATATCAACGGCCAAGATTTGGCCATGTCGCCGTGCCTACATACTGAAGAATCAAGGTTCAAACCACAAGGAAGGCACGCAGCTCAAAGCTGTCCGATCGGCCTAGTGCAAAGTAACGTACGACCCAGATTGACCCAAATTTTTCAGTTCATTTTTGAACTGAAACTTCAAATGCTCATAACTTTTGATCCAACTATCCAAATTTGATAAAATTTGAAACATCAAATCAAGGTACCCTAATCGTTCAACCCATGGAGTTTCAGTGCTCCATGAATTAAGATTTGGGAGAAATCAAGGTTTGATCATATAACGTGAAATGGGGCTAACTTGCAATCCAACTATCGAATTTTGATGTTCTTGGACTTGTTGGAATGCTGGAGGAGTCCTCTATAACTTTACGGAAGACCTAAAAAATGTTTGACTACTAGATTTATATCTGTTATTGAAAGTATTTTTCTCTCACTATCTCTCTCTCTCTCTCTTACTTAGAAGGGGTTTTAGAGTTTTGGAAAAGTGGGGAAATGCTTGGGAAAGCCTTAGAACTAGTTGGAGAGGTTTGGTGATCGTTGGAATGGGATAGAGGTTACTGGAATTAGAGATTTTTAAGAGAGTGGATAAAGCCAAAGCTTTGAGTTAAGCAAGCTATTATCTCAACATTTTAATAATTATTTTCCTTTATTAGAGAGAGAGAGAGGAACCTTAGGGTGCTGACAAGGTCTCCTTCTAGCTACTTAAATGCATGAATACATGGAGTTATTATGAGAAATTGGCTTGCCAAGGTGGGAAAGCCACCTAACCACACATAAGAGCTTATTTGACCATTTGACCACTTCCTACATATTTGTTGACTTAGTTTGACTACTCAATAGTTAAGGGGTGATGAGGTGGCAAAAAGGAAGGTCACAAAAGTTTGTAAGATGATTTAAAAGTGGTTTAGAGCAATTCAAGTAAAGTTTGAATGAGTAAACATGCACATGTGGGAGTTTGACCAAATTAGAAATGGTTGACTTGGTCAAATCCAATATGCTTTTACTCATGACAAGTTTGGGAAGTTTTGAACTATACTATGGAATAGGTTTGAGGGTTTGAAGAAGTTAATTTGGTTAAATGGGTTAGAAATACCCATTCGAATCCTTAAGGAGGTATTAGATCAAACTAGGTTGACTTGGTTAACCAGATTAACCCACGACTTTGATTTAGGCTCAATAAGTTTGAAATGGTATTTTGAGTTTATTGGAGGTGATCCCATTATTTGGAGTTAGTCAAAATGACTATTTGGGCCCTTAGAGGGCATTTGAGTCAACCCTAGTTGACTTGGTCAACTAGGTTAACCCAGTAGTTGGGATTGGATCTAACAGGTTTATTTTAACATTTGGAGTTGAATGAAAGTGGTTCCATCCAAAGATAAAGTCATTTGATTCAAAATAACTATTCATACCCTTAAGGAATATTTTTGTCATTTTGGGTTGACCTGGTCTACCAAGCATGAGTAAAGTTTAGGTTAAGTCCTATGCACTCCTAATGATTAGGATGCATTGGAAGAGTTTCTGAGATTTAATTTTATAAGGCTATATTGGAGTTTAATGAAAACTTTAAAACTACCCCTAAGGGGCATTTTGGTCATTTTGACCCCTAGTCAATTGGGGGTCAAAGTTGGTCCACCAAAATATAGTTTTTTGCTCAACATATCTTGATTATGGGTTTGGATGTGGTTAAAGGCTTTGGAAAAGGCTCTAAGGTCAAATTCCACTAGATTGTAGGTCCAATAGCATATGCCATAAATATTTGAAGGTTTTATAGCCTTTGGATTTCAATCCAATTTCAGGGGCTAGAGGCCTCGAATTGAGCTCAAATTTGGAGGGTAGATCCTAGGGGCATGCCTAATCAATATGCAAATGATAGATCAAGAATCGGGAATCATTTGACTGGGTTTGGAAGTGTTTAAAAAATCATTGGAAAAGGCTTTTAAGACAGGGCCTTTGAACCTTAGATTTTGGTCATTTTTCTAGATTTGAACTGGATTATGGATTTGATTACTTGAATTTGAATTAATCAAAAGCCTAGGTTAATTTGAATCAAGATTTATCCTAGGGTTTGAGTTGATTTAGGATATGTATTGGTAATAGTGACCTTACATAAAAAAGAGGTCAATAGTAACCATCCCAAATTAGTTTTTGAGCAGCATGTACTAATTCAAAAAAAAAAATTTTGGTTTTTGCATTTGGTGCCTCTTCCACACTTGCCCTTAAATTAGGACTTGCTACATCAAAAGCAAGTTTTTCATACAGTCTACTGATTTAATCTTCATCAATTATTTCAAAAGCTGTGGATTGACCAGCATAAGTATCACTGTGTGGCTCATTCTCACCATATGAGGTCAAAATCCAGTAGCTTGGAATAAATCCCTTATGATATAAATCAACCTTTACATCATCAGGCATAAGGAATGCTTCATTTCTGTGCTTTGAGCATGGACATCTAAACATTCCATCAAACTTAAATGAAGGTAGTTGAGATGCGACTTGAATAAAAGTCTCAACTCCCTCCATAAATTCATCTATCAATCCTCTTCAACCTGGTAACAATCTATTATACATCCAATATCTCTCTTCTTGTATCATCATTTGGATGTTAAAGCAAACACTCCCAACATAGTTGTGAAATGAATTATTAGAAAAGATGTAGCCATAAATCTCATATAAATCTAATAAATAAATATAATTTATAATAACTTTTAGCCAACTCTTTTTAGGTTTACCCCTACCTTTCTTAATATAAGTCAAATCTTATACCTCTACTTTCCTAACTGGGTCATCAGAAGGCCGCCGTTTTAAGTGACCAAACCATCTAAGGTGACTTATCTCTGCAAAACTTAACTTATTATTATGCTTCTCTTTTAATAAAGCATTGTAGGTCTCACCACTGTTGCAAATCTGGTTTTGATGATGACAAACATGTTTCCAGTGTGTTTTTCTTGGCTAATCAGTTTCAGGCACAAAAGACCGCAAGCTACTCAAGCCAACTCAAGATCGGGTCCAAGTGTGTCAAATGTAGGATTTTTTCTTTTATTGAGTCAATTGTAATGTAACTGATTCCCTAGCTAAGTAACCTTGCACACACACACTCAGGGAGAGAGATTGAGTGAATTAGAGTTTCTGTTAAAATTTTGTTCAGATCGTCCTGGACGATAGTATCATCGTCCTGGACGATCCAGTTAAAACAGAAACCCTAATTAGGGCGACTAAGTTAAGAAGGACTGATTGAGCCGATCGTCCTGGACGATATATGGATCGTACGGGACGATATGCCCAAATCAGAAATTCTCAGCCGCCAGATTAAGTTAGGCAAGTTTTATTTTAAGTATTTTGGTCTGATCGTCCCGGACGATACGTGTATCGTCCTGGACGATTTACTACAATCATGCCTAAATTAGTCTGGTAATTAAGGAAAGCAATTAATGTTTAATTGATACGATCACATCGTCCTGGACGATCGCAGGATCGTCCCGGACGATCGTGATCGTCTTGTGCATTTCAGCTGTACGTCCAGAACTATGTACAGGATGATTTGGGGCCTTTTTGAACTAATCGTACCGGACGATTACCCTATCGTACGGGACGATCAAGTCATTTTTTGGTCGTCCAGCACAGATTTCTCTGGACGACCCGAACTGTCTTCTGGACGATTTCCTTCAATTTGAACTAATCGTCCCGGACGATCGCAGGATCGTACGGGACGATATGAACAACTTTTTCTACTGATCGTCCAGAAGAGCCAGATCGTCCAGGTTGAAACAGCTGAATTTGAACTGATCGTACAGGACGATCTACCGATCGTCCTGGACGATCTTGGCCGACAAGTTGAGATTTAGGGCAAGTTTTAAGCCCTCCTTTAAAAGAACTTTTTCCTAGATTTGGAAAAATCTTTTGCTGCCTTCCTTCCCTGAGAAATCCTAGAGAGAGAGAGAGTTGGGAGAGAGAGAAGAGATCTTGTGAGGGGGAGTTAGTGAGGGATTCACTAAGGTTGCTCCAAGCACGGATCAGAGTCGTCTTCTCCGCTCGTCGTCTGTCGTCTAGTCGGTGTTCTTCGTGGGAGGATCGTTCGCAAGAAGATCCGGGTTCTCTGCCCGCTTCAGGAGGAAGCGAAAGGAGTTCGTGGGTTCTCTGCCCGCTTCAGGAGGAAGCGAAAGGAGTTCGTGGGTTCTCTGCCCGCTTCAGGAGGAAGCGAAAGGAGGTCGGGTTCTCTGCCTCACCGTGTGGTGAAAAGGAGGTGTTTTGTACAGGCTTCTCCGCCTTGCTGTGGGAGCAAAAGGAGAGTCACTTTCGTTTAGTGCAATACCCGGAGGGGAGGCTCCGGGGAGTGGACGTAGGTCAAGTTGACCGAACCACTATAAAATCTGGTTTGCTTTTCTGATTCAGTTTTGCATTTTACTTTTCAATATAAACTGCTTGGGTGAATATCGTTGGTTGATCTTTTCGTTATTGTTTACTTGTTTCCGCTGCTAAGTATCGAAAAGATTTTTGTAGTTATCGTGAAATTTTTAAATAACCAATTCACCCCCCCTCTTGGTTAGCCTCGGGACTAGTTCACTAGGGCTTAACATCCCTTTCGAACTTTCAAGTGGTATCAGAGCGGGATTCAAAATTTCTGTTTAAAAACTTTTGAATTTGATCCAATGGCTAACTGTAACAATCGTAATACTGCTGAAGGTTATTCTATAACTAGACCACCGTTGTTTGATAACATTCCATTTGATTTTTGGAAAACACGCATGTCTACTTTTCTTCAGTCTATCGATTATCGCATGTGGATGTTAGTTAAGGACGGATACGAACCACCTTTTCGAATGGTTAACAATGTGAAAACTGAATTGCCGTTTGCTGATTGGACGTTTGATGATCGTGATTTAGCACAGTTAAATGCCAATTGTTTGAACTGTTTCTTTTGTGCTTTAAAATCTGAGAACTATATGCGTGTTTCTACTTGTACAACGGGAAAAGAGATTTGGAATAGATTATGTATAACATATGAAGGTACAACTGAAGTCAAACAATCTGGGTTAAACATCTTGTTACATGATTACGAACTTTTTCGCATCAAACCTAGTGAGACTATTTTAGAAATGTACACAAGGTTCACTCAGATTGTTACCTCTTTGCATGCCTTAGGTAGAGAACTTACCAACTACGAAAGAGTGAACAAGATTCTTAGATGTTTGCCTGCTTCTTATGATGCTAAGATTACTGCTATTACTGAATCCAAAGATTTAAACACTTACTCTATTGACAGCTTACTTGGATCACTCATTGCTTACGAGCAAGGGGTGAACCAAAGGCAACTTGATGCAGGTGAACGCAAGAAAGAGAAGACAGTGGCACTAAAGGCCAAAGATTCAGATGCTAGCACTTCCGGGTCTGATAGCGATGATGTTGCCTTAATCACAAGGCAATTCAAAAGCTTTCTAAGGAAGAAACATAAGAACCATCAGAAGTGGAACAAGGGTAAGTTCAATAAAAACTTTAAGGGTTCATCTGAATCGGTTTGTTTTGAATGCAGGAAGCCTGGACACATAAAGGCTGATTGTCCAACACTTAAAGCTCACTCAAGCAAGGAGAAGGGTGAGGAGAAACCAAAGTACAGAAAGGACAAGAAGCGGATTCAGAAGGCGTTCTGGGCAGACTCTGCATCCGACTCTTCTGAGACTGAAGCTGAAGAGGAGGAAACAAACTTGTGTCTGATGGCGGATGATCACCCTGGTCAGTCCGACCAGGAAGAGGTATGTGAGCTTACTTACGATCAGTTATTTGAAGTTTCTGAAAAGATTCATACATCGTATAGGAAGCTTAAGAAAACCCATGCTAGTTTGAAACTAGATTATCTGACTTTGCAAAAAGAGCATGAAGTGTTGATTAAGGATCATTCCACCATTGATAGCAATCACATGTCTTTACTAGATGAGTTTGATGAACTGAATAAAAAGCATTCTGATTTAATTGTTGAGCATAACTTGTTAAAAACAGCGCATGTTGAATTAGAACTTGCTTTTAAGAAAGTGAATGATTTGGCATCTGAGTTAGAAAGTACTGAAAGTGCAAAAACGTTTGAAATTGGAAGTTTAAACAAACACATTGAGTTTTTGAAAGTAAAAATCAGTTCTTTTGAAAATAACAAAACACCGCCTACTTTTGAACAATTTTATGCACCGCCACCTTTTAAAAATTCTGTTGCAAGTTCTTCAAAGCATGTTTCATACACTACTAGGAAGAGGCACTATCACTCACGACGTTTAGTTAATCCTTTTCCTGGTGTTAGATGTTTTTCATGTGGCATGTTAGGACACATATCACACACTTGTACTGTTCACCGTAGTACACATTGGGTGTGGAGACCCAAACTGCCTGTTGCACAGCACAGCACACATGCATCGCATTCTTCTTTTCATAAGAAGGAACCCAAACCTGTTTGGGTTCCTAAGACTGACATTTGATGATTTTGTAGGTGTGCTCTCACACAAGACCTCGTGAGAGCATGTGGTACCTGGACAGCGGATGTTCTAGACATATGACTGGAGATGCAAATCAGTTCATTTCGCTGGAGGCCAGAGCTGGAGGCAAGGTTACACTTGGAGATAACACCACTAGGAAGGTGGTAGGCACAGGTATGATTGGTGATTCAAAGAATTTTGTGATTGATAATGTTTTGCTTGTAGATGGACTGAAACACAACCTGCTGAGCATCAGTCAACTCTGCGACAAGGGATACAGCATCAAATTCCTGCCCACTGGCTGTATTTTAAGCTTAAATGATGAAGTTGTTTTGCAGGGGCAAAGGATCAACAACGTCTACAAGCTGGATGTAAGTAGCATTAAATCTGATAATTCAATTTGCTTAAAAACTGCTGCTGATGAGTCTTGGTTATGGCATAGGAGATTGTGTCATGCCAGTATGAAAACCCTTAGGAGAGTCACCCAAAAGGACTTAGTTAGAGGTGTGCCCAAGCTTAAGTTCACTAAGGATCACCTGTGTGATGCCTGTCAGTTGGGGAAGCAAGTCCAGTCCTCTTTTCACTCTGTTAAGGACATTAGCACCTCTAGACCTTTAGAAGTTCTTCACATGGACCTCTTTGGACCCATTAGCACTGCCAGCTTAGGGGGGAGAGTCTATGGTTTTGTGATTGTTGATGATTATTCAAGGTTCACTTGGGTTAAGTTTTTGTCACACAAATCTGAGTCATTTGATGAGTTTAGATCTTTCTCTACTTGGATTCAGAAGAAGTTAGGATGTGAGATTATTACCATCCATAGTGATCACGGAGGGGAGTTTGAAAATGAAAGATTTGGAAGTTTTTGTGAGAATCATGGGATTAGTCACAATTTTTCAGCTCCTAGGACCCCTCAGCAGAACGGGGTAGCTGAAAGGAAGAACAGGACCTTAGTGGAAGCCGCTAGAGCCATGCTTGCTGAGTATTCACTTCCAAAATACTTTTGGGCTGAAGCGGTGAACACTGCCTGTTATGTGCTGAATAGGGTAAATGTGAGAGTCAAGCTGAACAAGACACCTTATGAGATCATTAAGGGTAGAACTCCAAATCTGTCCCACCTCCATGTCTTTGGCTGTAAGGTTTTCATTCTAAACAACGGGAAGTCACCCTTAGGAAAATTTGACCCCAAATCTGATGAAGGAGTGTTCTTAGGATATTCAAGTGTGGGGAAATCCTTTAGGGTGTTCAATAGGAGGACTTTGGTGGTGGAAGAAACAACCCATGTAGTGTTTGATGAATCTGATCCTAAGGAGTCTAGATCTGAAGTAGAAGATGAAGAGATTGTTGAGGTTACCCAAGGAGTTGGAAATACAAATTTGGAGGAAAGGGTAGAACCTCAAACCACTTTGCCTAGAGATTGGAGATATTCTTCGAGTCATCCTAAAGAACTGATTTTAGGAGACCCTTCTGAAGGTGTTAGGACTAGGCATGGACTTAGGAAGGAAGTAAACCATTCTGCCTTTATCTCAATGACTGAACCCACCAACATCAATCAAGCCTTGTCGGATGAGTTTTGGATTTTAGCTATGCAGGAAGAATTGAATCAATTTGTAAGGAATGATGTTTGGGAGTTAGTAGAAAGACCTAGAAACCAAAGTATTGTGGGAACCAAGTGGGTCTTTAAGAATAAGATGAATGATTCTGGTGTGGTGGTGAGAAATAAGGCAAGATTGGTGGCTAAGGGGTATAATCAGATAGAAGGGATAGATTTTGAGGAAACTTTTGCCCCTGTAGCTAGATTGGAAGCCATTAGAGTGCTACTAGCCTTTGCCTGTTATAAGGGATTTAAGCTGTTTCAAATGGATGTCAAGAGTGCCTTTTTAAATGGGGTAATTAAAGAAGATGTTTTTGTAGAACAACCCCCAGGTTTTGAGAGTTCCCAATATCCAAGTCATATTGAAACAGGCACCAAGAGCTTGGTATGATAGGCTTAGCACATTCCTGTTAGAAAGAGAGTTTGTTAAGGGGAGCGTAGACACCACCCTTTTTCTGAGGAGATTAGGAGATGACTTACTCATTGTCCAGATCTATGTTGATGATATAATTTTTGGATCTTCTGATAAATACTTATGTGAAGAGTTTTCTAAAACAATGAGTAAAGAGTTTGAGATGAGTATGATGGGAGAATTGTCCTACTTTTTGGGGTTTAGCATAAGGCAAATGGAAGATGGAACTTTTCTCAATCAATCAAAATATACTAAGGACATTTTGAAGAAATATGAAATGGACAAAGCCAAGCCAATCAATACTCCCATGCCCTCCTCAGTTCAGTTAGATAAGGATTCAAATGGAAAATCTGTTGATCAGAAGAAGTATAGAGGGATAATAGGTTCACTGCTTTACCTGACTGCTAGCCGACCCGATATCATGTTTAGTGTCTGTCTTTGTGCTAGGTTTCAGGCTGATCCTAAAGAGTCCCACCTGACTGCTGTTAAGAGAATTCTTAGATATCTTTTAGGGACCCCAAACCTAGGAATTTGGTACCCTAGGCACAGCACCTCTTTTGAGATCATTGGATATTCTGACTCTGACTTTGCGGGGTGTAGGGTGGATAGGAAGAGTACCTCTGGGACTTGTCAATTCATAGGACAGTCGTTAGTCTCCTGGTCCAGTAGAAAACAGAACTCCGTTGCACTTTCCACTGCTGAAGCTGAGTACATTGCCTTAGGAAGTTGTGTGGCCCAAGTTCTTTGGTTGAAGCAGCAAGTCTTGGATTTAGGAGTACCTGTTGGCACAATTTCTGTTCTGTGTGATAATACTAGTGCCATCTGTATCTCTAAGAATCCAATCCAACATTCTAGGACCAAACACATTGACATTAGGCATCACTTCATTAGGGACCATGTTACAAAAGGGGACATTGAGCTACATCATGTAGCAACTGAAAATCAGCTGGCTGACATATTCACTAAACCACTGGCCTTTGACTCATTCAGCATTTTGAGAACCAGATTAGGAGTGATTGATATAAATGCTTGATTCTGATGACGGCTGATTTATGATTATTATGATTGGTATTCTGATTTCTGCTAGTTAGTTTTTTGTATTCTGTTTTCTGATTTATGTTTGTTAGTTTTTGTATTGTGATTTCTGATTCCTGTTAGTTAGTTTTTGCCTTGATTATTTTATTTTCAGTTGATTTTATTTCTTCTGCTAATTTCTGTTTTAGCCTTATTGTTAGTTTGATTTGAGTATTTACTTTGCTATGATTTTCTACCTGTTTTTTTTATGTTTTTCAAAATCTGATCACCGCTCACTATTTCTGATAATCTGAATTTCTGACTGGGAGTTTTTACCTTGTTTTGATTTGGAAGCTGGTAAGCAGTGATTGATTCCACTGAACCTGTTAAAGGGAAGAAACATTGATGATTGCTTCTCTTCCTCTAACTCCTTTACTGGTGTATGGTTTCTTTTGGATAAAAATCTTCTTCAAAATTAAAATGTTAGTTTTTTGAAATAGAGATTATTTTATCTTCCTACAGTAATCTGCCTCATATCAATAGTGTTTTTCAAAGTCTTGAGTCATTAGTTTGATTTTCTAAAACCAAGTGATTGCATTTATCATATGATGTGTGGTTTTTTGTTTTGTGAATCATTCTTCCCTACTGTGGAGAGTCATCTCCTATGTCTGGAAGATGGATTCACAGCTGAGACTCTTTAATGATTATGAAAAGGAGAAAGCTTACAAAAGATGCGCAGTGCGCCAACCAAATTGAAAAAGAGGCATAAAATGAGCCCAAAACTGAAAAGATGCGAAAATGCCAAATACACAAAGTGTATCAAAAAATCAAAAGATGCGCAGTGCGCCAAATAAATTGAAAAAAAAAAAGAGGCACAAAATGAGCCCAACCTAAGCTTTCTTCTCTTTCAGATCTTTAAATGTCTTAGAAAAAAACTCGTGTGTCACTTAATACGTTCAAAAAGCTTGAGTTTGAAAATCTTGATTTCTGATTTTTTACTTTGTAACACTATTATATCAGATATTTTTCTGGAACGAGGCTTGAAAGGATCTCTTTTCAAATCTAATGTCTTTTCTTCTGAATCGGATTTTTGTTTTGAAAGAGGCTTACATCGATAAGGTGCCCGGGGTCAGAGTTACGAAAGTTGATTGTTTCCAACCTTTTTGGATTTCAGCGCTGTCAATCGTCCTCTCATTGGTTTTTGAATTTAAAATCAAGGAAAAATTCTGATTTTCCTGTTTTGTTGTTGTTCTGTGTATGTTTTATTTTATATTTTATTTCCGTGTTATGTTTTTCCCTCCTCCTTTTTGTGATGTCAAAAGGGGGAGTCAGTTGTAGTCGTGTCTGTTTCTATTTTCTGAGTCATGTTTTCTGTATTGTTGAAAATTTAAAAAATGTGTGTTTTGTTTGATTTCTTAGTTTCATTTTATTTTCATCTTAGTTTCATTTTATTTTCAGACTACTTTACAAATGTTTGCCATCATCAAAAAGGGGGAGATTGTTGCAAATCTGGTTTTGATGATGACAAACATGTTTCCAGTGTGTTTTTCTTGGCTAATCAGTTTCAGGCACAAAAGACCGCAAGCTACTCAAGCCAACTCAAGATCGGGTCCAAGTGTGTCAAATGTAGGATTTTTTCTTTTATTGAGTCAATTGTAATGTAACTGATTCCCTAGCTAAGTAACCTTGCACACACACACTCAGGGAGAGAGATTGAGTGAATTAGAGTTTCTGTTAAAATTTTGTTCAGATCGTCCTGGACGATAGTATCATCGTCCTGGACGATCCAGTTAAAACAGAAACCCTAATTAGGGCGACTAAGTTAAGAAGGACTGATTGAGCCGATCGTCCTGGACGATATATGGATCGTACGGGACGATATGCCCAAATCAGAAATTCTCAGCCGCCAGATTAAGTTAGGCAAGTTTTATTTTAAGTATTTTGGTCTGATCATCCCGGACGATACGTGTATCGTCCTGGACGATTTACTACAATCATGCCTAAATTAGTCTGGTAATTAAGGAAAGCAATTAATGTTTAATTGATACGATCACATCGTCCTGGACGATCGCAGGATCGTCCCGGACGATCGTGATCGTCTTGTGCATTTCAGCTGTACGTCCAGAACTATGTACAGGACGATTTGGGGCCTTTTTGAACTAATCGTACCGGACGATTACCCTATCGTACGGGACGATCAAGTCATTTTTTGGTCGTCCAGCACAGATTTCTCTGGACGACCCGAACTGTCTTCTGGACGATTTCCTTCAATTTGAACTAATCGTCCCGGACGATCGCAGGATCGTACGGGACGATATGAACAACTTTTTCTACTGATCGTCCAGAAGAGCCAGATCGTCCAGGCTGAAACAGCTGAATTTGAACTGATCGTACAGGACGATCTACCGATCGTCCTGGACGATCCTGGCCGACAAGTTGAGATTTAGGGCAAGTTTTAAGCCCTCCTTTAAAAGAACTTTTTCCTAGATTTGGAAAAATCTTTTGCTGCCTTCCTTCCCTGAGAAATCCTAGAGAGAGAGAGAGTTGGGAGAGAGAGAAGAGATCTTGTGAGGGGGAGTTAGTGAGGGATTCACTAAGGTTGCTCCAAGCACGGATCAGAGTCGTCTTCTCCGCT
Source organism: Dendrobium chrysotoxum (assembly GCA_019925795.1). NCBI lineage: Eukaryota > Viridiplantae > Streptophyta > Magnoliopsida > Asparagales > Orchidaceae > Dendrobium > Dendrobium chrysotoxum. The sequence continues at coordinate 32,908,250 of CM034314.1, forward strand.
CGTCGTCTGTCGTCTAGTCGGTGTTCTTCGTGGGAGGATCGTTCGCAAGAAGATCCGGGTTCTCTGCCCGCTTCAGGAGGAAGCGAAAGGAGTTCGTGGGTTCTCTGCCCGCTTCAGGAGGAAGCGAAAGGAGTTCGTGGGTTCTCTGCCCGCTTCAGGAGGAAGCGAAAGGAGGTCGGGTTCTCTGCCTCACCGTGTGGTGAAAAGGAGGTGTTTTGTACAGGCTTCTCCGCCTTGCTGTGGGAGCAAAAGGAGAGTCACTTTCGTTTAGTGCAATACCCAGAGGGGAGGCTCCGGGGAGTGGACGTAGGTCAAGTTGACCGAACCACTATAAAATCTGGTTTGCTTTTCTGATTCAGTTTTGCATTTTACTTTTCAATATAAACTGCTTGGGTGAATATCGTTGGTTGATCTTTTCGTTATTGTTTACTTGTTTCCGCTGCTAAGTATCGAAAAGATTTTTGTAGTTATCGTGAAATTTTTAAATAACCAATTCACCCCCCCTCTTGGTTGGCCTCGGGACTAGTTCACTAGGGCTTAACATCCCTTTCGAACTTTCAACCACCATCTTATAGAATTTTCCCTTAAGTTTGAGGGGGACTTTTCTATCACACAACAAGCCTAATGAATTCCTTCACTTTAACCATCCAACTTGATTTTTGTTGATAATATCCCCATCTAATTCACCTTTACTCTGAACAAGTGATCTAATATATCTAAAATGTGTACTCATATTAACAAATTGAACGCTTAAAGTCACAATCCCCTCACTAAGTGTATTACTGCTAAAATTGCACTCCATATATTCATGTTTTTTATTAACTCAAGCAAAACCTTTACACTCTAATGTTGACATCCATAATTTAAGTTTACTTCAACTCCCTCTCTAGTCTTATCAACAAGAATAATATAATAAGCAAAAAAAAACCAGGGTATAAACTCTTGCAAATGTCTACTAAGAACATTCATGGCTAAAGCAAAATGATATGGGCTTAAGGCTTTCTCAAAATAAACCATTAGATTCAAAGGTTGATTCATAATTCAGGTTTACCCTTAACTCCCCCTCTAGACTTATTAACAATAAGAATATCAATAGAAAAAAAGGTAACAAACATCCTCTTACAAATGTCTACTGAGAACAACTATGACTAAAGCAAAAATAAGGAGATGCATGGAGGAGATCACTTTCAGGGTCATTCAATGGGCGAAGTAAGGGCATCGGGGGTGAGGAGCTGGCGGCGTTCAGCAACCGGAGTCCTATTGATGTCAAAATGGATGCACTTTGACGAGGGCAAGGGTGAGGTTGCCAGGGTTTGTATGAAAATGAATAACACAATGAAATAAAGAGAAGGGCTGGGGATTGCCAATTTTAGGGCCATTTCTGGCAGTTTTTTGGTGGTTTAAACCACCAAAAAAAACTTACTTAAAATTGGTGGATAAATTGTTGGTAAAAGTCACCGCCTAAGGAGACTACCACTGGTATTTTTGGTGATCATTTGACTACCAGAATTTTCAATAGTTTAGTATTCAATACTGACAGTACGGCTAGTTAATAGTGGCGATCAAACCACTGGTTTTATCACCAGTAATTCTGGCAGTCATTTCACTGCCAGAAATAGCATTGGTATACATCAAATTTCTTGTAGTGAATCCAAACTTCTAAAGCTTAGAATTATTTTTTTCAACCTGTCTCTTTCCTAGAAAAAATATTAGTGAGGTGATCAAGGACTGGGCGATGTAGGAAAGCTTGTTTAGTCTTCTTTGACTTACATTATCGGGGGTACTACTTCTGTGGGCTTGGGGTATCCTTTTCTTATCTATTCTTTGTGTGTCAATGCTAGGGTAAGGGGAGATCAGAAGGAAGAATAACTTTATCCTATTTCTGCCCTTACAAAAAAAATTTGAGAGCTTTAAAAAATGAGGAGGAGGTTATGATGGACCCAGTGAGCCAAGGGCATCAGGTAGGTCAAACAATACTAAAATTTCTAGGACTCCTATGCCTTTGGGAGAATAGGTGGCTAACTTGAGAAGCCAAATAGATGGGGTGTTAGAATTCTGTGATGACTAGAAAGAGTGGCAGGATGGGATGAAGATGAGGATTTCTCACTATATGGATCATCAAGAAACCAACTATAAATATACTTTTGATTTCAATAATGCTTTCATTAGTTTGTTTAGGAGTAGTCCATTTGTTGAGCAATTTGATCATATGCACCCCTTTGGCTCTTATTTATGATCCTTTTTTTTGGCACCCACTAGTTAGAGATCTTGATGAGGATGATGCTGAAGAGGACCATGATTTTGATTGATTTTGATGATTATTATTTTCTTGGCAGGCTTTCTGAGAGAGAGAGAGAGAGAGAGAGAGAGAGAGAGGGAGAGAGAGAGAAAGAGAGAGAGAGAGAGAGAGAGAGAGTGCGTGTGTGTGTGTGTGATGGTTGTAGCTACTTTTATTGTAGCTATTTTCTTTTATTTGTTTTTCATTTAATTTACTATGGGGATTTTGTGATGATGTGATGTGAAGTGATGTTTTTATTATGATATTATGTTGTTACTATAGCTATTAATTATTATTCTAATAAGAAAAGTGACAATAAGTCTAGATTGGAGTAGACCACGAGAATAATGCTTTAAGCACTAGTTATCTTTACTAATTTTAGCAGTTAGTATTTATTGACTTAAGCTTTTTATCACTCAATAAAAAGGCATGTTATTTTATATTCATGTTTTAATTATTCTTATGCAATTTCTTATTTTTATTTTATTTTTAAATTGACATTTAATTTAATTTCCTTTATGCTTAAATGTTGTAAATTATTTTCTACATAGCACTTTAACTTTAATTATGTATATAGTCATAACAAAATGATAATTAAAAATTATGTAAATTTAAGATATTAATAAAACCCTTGATGATAGTTGAAAGAACATTATATAACAATTCTTAATTTGAAAATCTTAATAATAAACTAATATGGATCATTTCTGGTTTTGAAATTATATACTAATACACAGATTACTAAATTGAAAAAATGAATAATTGAGTTTAGGGAATAGAAGTGAGTAGCTTAAATTTGGAAGATCATAATAAATATAGATATGGAATTAGTAACCTTATTAAATCCTTACATTAAATCAATTAAAATTAGAGGAGAATGAAACTAAACTGATATTCAAAATTATTAATATGTCACTTAAAAAAAATCATTTATATGCACTTCATAATTATGAAAATGTGAAAAATATGAAAAATAACAAAAAAGAAAATGAGAAAAAGAAAAAAGATTTGAGTGCATTCAAAAATTGGTATATATTGAAGCTTTAATCTAAAGGAATCCTAATAATCAAACCTAATATGATAAGATGAGTGAACTAACACATATGAATGTACATTATTGAAGATGCAATTTAACTACAAGCACAACTAATTCCTAAAATTATATAATTCATTTATGAATTTAGAAGTTAAACTTACGCATACACTTATAATGGATAGATTGAAAATAAGCAATAGCAAGGGTGACTAATTAAGATAATTCTTATGACTTTTAAAATTAGAATTATAACTTTGTTCATTCCAAATTAATTCTAGAATGTGTATTATTATCTTACATTTTAGTAATTTTAAAATATTAATTTTTTCTTTGGCTCTGAAGTTAATTAATAGTTGATTTCACCATTGCTTGAAGACAAGCAAGAGTTTAAGCTAGGGAAAATTTATCAAGTGTAAATTCTGTATTATTTATTATATTTAAAATTAGTAAAAATCTATTATGTTAGTTGTGTTTGTGAAAAAAAATATTTAGGAGAAGGAAAATTCATAAGTGTTGGATAACACATCATCTCCCACAAGTATAGCACCATCGTGTGGACATCTAGAAAGCCCCTGTACTAAATTATAACATTGCAACACTGGCCTATTAGGAATTTTAGGTAAAGTAAACACATAGGTGCACCAGATATTAGCACCACAACATAGCAAGTACTAATGTAGACTCCTGTGCTTTCAAATATTTCATAGATGTTTTCAATATCTCATGTTCTTAATTTAATGAATAAGTAGCCATATATGTAGTTAATATCTAGTGTTATGTATAGCTTTAATGGAGAAATATTATAAAAAAATAGGAGTATTAAAATAGAATGTTGGTATACCTAGACATAGAATGTTAAAAATTTTAGGTTCTGTGGAGATAGCATACAATAATTATTGAGTCCTCAAATGTGTTCAATTTGCTATGGTGTAAGTCTTATTTTATGCAAGTGCTTGTGTCATATAAAGTAATAAAGTGATAAGAAGAGTAATATTCCCACATGAAATTTTGAAATTTCTTATATTCACTTTAGTGCTACCTAGTAAGCTTTTATGTTTGTCTGCTGCACTGATTGAAACTAAGTTGTTTAAATTAAAATAAAAAGTTATAATTGTATAAGATAAATTCACTATTTTTAAATGTTCTAAACCTACGATATTTAAAAATACATGATAACATAAGAGTAGTTTTCTACCTATTGTTGCTTTGAATCAAAGATTAAGTACTCCTCATTTCTATTGAGCTCATTGGAGTATTTTCTAACATTACTTCAAACTACAATTCTACTATCTCCTTATTATCTGATAACCTTAACCATCACATGTTTAATTATTCTTCTACTCCTCCGCTAAGGCAATAGATCACACTAGGTTTTAAGTTTATATCAAATGTAAATAAAAACTAAATGAAGCTTGGGTAAATTAAAAATAGCTTGGATACATTATAAAGATTAAGCCTAATTTATGCAATACATGGCTCTTAAGTAATTATAGATTGAAAATAAAAAGATTAGCTACACATGGACATAAATTTACATAGCACAAATATTGTAATTACAATAACAAAACAATATATTACAAATAATAATATAAAACATTAATGATAGAAGAAAGGTTAGAAGTGACCCAGATCCACAGTATATACGCTTTCGCACTTCTCTACTTTGATCTACACTAGTGCAAGACCCCTAATAAGTTTACAAGAGCCACGCCTTTTAAAGAACAGTCTTAGTACTCACTTACACACATATATGACTCCATAATGTGCCAACCACTTTTCATGAACACAAAGGATAGTATTTATATTTTTTTAGAATAACTAAATTCGTACTACAGTGCTAGCTTTGTGGTGCTACTACACTACTATACCGATGAGTTAGTTCACCATTCATCTCATTTATTCATCAGTCTAACTGCTTGCTACCACATCACTGGGCAATTTGGTGCTATGATGCTCCATCTGGCACTATGATGCTTCCTAGATAGCACCTCAACACTAAGCTCTCCAGCAGATTTGTTGAGTGCTCTCCCCTACAACACTGTCATGGTAGTGATATAACATTAGTTCAAATTTTATGTTTTTTAACATGTTTCTTGCACAAAAATATAAGGATTAAAAGCACAAATATTATAATATATAAAATTTTGGCTTTTTTTTTTCTCTTATGAAATTTCCCCTAATTTTAAAATTTTACTTGTCCTATAGTGATTTATACTACCTTGGGATAATAATAACATTTGCATTGAAAATAATTATTTGAAAGAAATAAAATTAATAATCTAAGAATATATAAAGTACATAAGTTGAATGATATTCTCATAAATAAGTTATAAAATAATTATCACTCATTTTTTTCATTAATATTCCTTTTAAATTAAACTCTTAAATGTGTGGGTGAAAAATTTTGATTTACTTACTTAGATTTACTAAATTTTAGAATTAATCAAATTACACATTTATTTAACCCTTAAATCTAACAACAAGAATTCTTTAAGTATCATGATTCCAGTATTTCCTTTAGAAGTATAGATGTGGGGAAAGACATTGCCGATATCAATTTTTAATATTTTGATATTGAGCATTTTACTTTTACTTTTACTTTTTCTATTATTTGGCCAAGTACCTTATTATGATTTTGATTACTTTTATGTTGGCTTATCTTATTATTTTTAAATGGGGCTAGATATTACAAGCACTAATTTTTAATATTCCAATACATAGCCTTTTTCAATCTTTTTCATTTTTAACTGCTTTTTCATTTATTTGATAAAATGCCTTATATTGATTTTGAATACATGTATTTTGCCTCCACTAGTTTTACAAGTCTATTGCCTCCACCTATTTAGATGATTTAGGATTAGTCAAATGAGTTAATTCACATTTATCCTAAAAATTAATAAGCTTTTATAAGTATTCAAGTGCTTAATTGATTTTTAGAAATTTAACTTATCCAAAATTACTAATTATAAATGAAAAGATTAGTTATTACTTGAAACTATTTTATTTGGGAAATTTTGTAAGTTGTGAACTATTAAATACTTAAGGATCTTATCTTTGAATTTTTAAAATTTTATAATTCAAGAAAAAAGTGCAATATAGTAACACAAATAATTTTTCTAAATTTAGAGATATTGATTTCCATGATTATCTGGTTATAAAAAAAATAAAGATTAAAATAAAACACAAGAAATTAACACAACAAAATAACTAATTAACACTATAAAGTCCAAAATAAATGAAAAGTATAATAAAAAGTTCAAAAAAAATAACCATAATAATAATAATACTATTAGGGCTCTGCCTACTCATCATCTTTGTCTTCTTGTTCTTATGCAACCTATGTTACATTCAGTGCTGATGAAGATCCTACTCCAAGATACATTTTAAAGGGGGATGGGCTAGGTATGAAATTCTGCTAACCATTAGAGTCCATTTCCCACCTGTTAAATATTCCAACCATGGTTGTGTTGTAATAATCCTAGTGTTGATACTTCCTTTGATGTTGAAGAATCATATGATTGTATAAGGTGTACATCCCTTATTCTATCCCAGTCAATTATTGCTTGAAGTGATAAAAACACCTAGTATTATCAACTCTATCCCAAAGGTCCATGATTTGATCTCCTTGCATCCTAGGATCTTTATCCCGCTGTATGCTGGGTTGGTTTAATTAGCCACATCCTTCTCCTTACTCTAATAAGGTGACTTTAAAAGATATGATCATGAAACTAGTTAGGCTAAAACCATGCATAACCTACTCCCTTACGTTTTTTGCTACTATGGCAGACTCACATAAATCATAAATAAGATTGACAAGACCTAAACTGACTTTGCTGCCCCCCTAATCAAATATATGATATTTTGAAAGATTATTTTTTTAAGATCTATAGTCACTTATTTTTAATTATAATAATTAAAAATTTCCCTATCCTTCATCACCTTACTTATATTTTCTTCAAGGCATAACCGTCACAAAAATGAAATAATGCCTAGCTTTGGATTCTTGGGTGAGGGCATATGCTGACAAAACTATCATTTTATCTTCTCTTCTCTTTTACTGGGCATGTAAATCTCTCTACGTCATGTACATAATTATTTCATCATAGTTTATAATAGTATTATCTAATTTTAGGTACTCACCAATGCTCAATTAAAAGTTAGGGGTTTTGAAAACTCGATTTATAGATATAGGAGTAAAAGGGATTTACTTACCACAAATAATGACACTTATTTTGGGCTCCTTCACACTAGCAAAGAATTCCCAGATGATACAAGCATTTATAGAATGAGGATGGATGATATGGAACTCCCAATTGTGTTCAATTATTTGAACCTTGATAACCCCTCCCCCCCCTCGCACTCCCCTAAAGATTTATTAAATACCTTCTCAAAAATAATGCACTTACCCATTATGCTATTATACCACTCGTCAACAATTGCACTATAAAGTTTATAGGAATTATAGGAAGTAGATCAAGATCTCTTCCTAGTAATAGAGATTTTTGGGACAATTCTAATAGGAAAATGAACTATATATCTAAAACATGAATTCAATGGGAGCTCTAAAAAAGAAAGGGTGTTGTTGAAAATGAACATTCAACCCAAAATTTTTTTTATAAAATGTCCAATGTGGTAGTGCTAAGTCAATTTGGTCAACCCTTGTATTAGCACTATGGCATTGGAGATAGGTAATATTGGGATGCTCACCTAAGAAAATGGAATCATCAATTTTTCACTATAAGACCGCCACAGTGTTAAACACATGGTAGAGCTACATCACTCTGAGTGACCACAACCAAGGTTCTTCATCTTACTTATTAATGTTTTGACCAAGCACTATGATGTTATGTGGGTGGCACTAGACACTCAATTTGGAAAAAAACACTGGAGAGCTCAAAATGGTGGTACAACATGAATGGCACTAAGACGCTTTAAAAGTTATTTAGCACTACAACATTAAATTTTATTGGCACTGCTATTTGATCAAAATAATTAATTTTTTAATAGTTGACACAATACTATATTGCTTCAGGCTATAGCGTAGTTGTACTGGGCTAAATTTTCCAAATTGAACTACTACACCAAAATTAATACTAATACACATAATAATGATGCAATAAAGCTCAAATCTAACCTAAGGATTCTCTAATCACAATAAAGAATACCAGTCACACAAATTCTATTAATAGTAAGGGTGATAAATTGGGTTTCCTCCTATATAACAATAAGTTTATAGTTTTTAGTAAGACTATGCAATAATTCTATCCAAGATGAGCTAGCTCTATATAACTTCTAAGGTGATTAAAATCCCCTATTAGATAGGGTTTAAATCTTTGGCCACTAACATTGAATATATGGGTTGTTTTATTATCCCTTCTACAAATAACACCATAACTATACACTTTTATAAAAGTGAATAAGTCGGACCACCTTGACTTTAGCTTATAAGGAAATAATTTTAGCCTTGAATAATGCAACAAGACCTCTTATCTAGGCCCAAATTCCTTCTTTATGAGGTTCCAATCAAGCCACTTTTTAATTTGGTCTTTATATAACTTAGCTTTTTCATGAGCATTATTTTTAAATTCTTCCAATTCATTCAATTATATCAGCCGCTTCTCTTTTACATCCTTAAGGTTATAATTATATATTTTTTACTACCAGAAAGCATTGTATTCTAACTCTAGGGGAAAAAGGAATGCTTTTTTCATAAATTAGTTTATAAGAGGACCTTCCAATTGGAGTCTTATAAGTATACATGTATCCCCATAATGCATCATCCAATCTTAGTGACTAATCTTTTCTTTTTAGACTTTTATCCTTTTCTAAATTCTCTTAATCTTCATATAAATTCTCTTAATCTTCTTATTGCATCTCTCAGCTTGACCACTAATTTGGGGATGATAAGTTATTCCTATCCTTTGCTTACTTCCATCTTTATAAATTAGATTTTAAACTCTCTTATTTCAAAAATAATAACCCCATCTCTTATGATAACTTGAGGCACTCCAAATCTAGAAAATATATTTTTCTTTAAAAATTTAATTATCAAGTGAGCATTAGTTTTAAGAGATGTTTTTCTTTTTATTCATTTAGAGGCATAATCAACATCTATCAAAATGCATTTACTTCTAAAGGATTCAATAAAAGGACACAGTAAGTCTAAACCCCAAACTTAAAAAATTTAAAATGTAAAGTATAAAATTTAAGAGTGATAACTCTCCTAAATCTCATTCTTTTTGTGATGTTAGTGCTTGTGCTTCTTCTTCAAAAGTTCTAGTTTTTGCTTTCACTAAATCTTTTGTTTAAGGATACCTATCTATTTTGATGTCTAATGAGGATATTCTAAAATTAGCTTGCTCTTATCAATTTACTCTAGTTGGAAAATTTTCCAATCTGTAGACCTAACCTTGATTTTGTCCAATTATTCTTTGGCAACTTGAAACTTTCATGTGTTTTTTCCATAGGGTTGTTGGATTTTAGACATGGGGCAATCTAACTCTCATATAATTTGGATTACAGCTATGTTTTGGCTAGGAGAACATATTACATTAACAATTATCAAATCAGATTGTTAAAATGGGCTCCTTCTTTTGATTTCAAGGAAGACTCTCCTATTGTTCCAATTTGGCATTCTTTCCCAAATTTACGGTTACATTTTTTTAATCGTACATTTTATATGCTTTGGTTATGATCTTTGGTAGGCCTTTACAATCTGATCAAGCTGCTACCTCTTGATGGATGCCCTTTGAAGCTAGCATACTTGTGGAAATCGATATTACCAAAAAACACCCTAAAGAGATTTGGCTTAGCTCTGAAATGTTTGGCTATTTACAAAAGGTTGAGTTTAAAAACATATTATATTTCTATAATCATTACAAAGTCTATGGTGTTTCAATTAATGAATTCTTTGTTGTTCATCCGCATCTCATAAAGATCCCTAAGGAATCGAAAAATAGGGATGAATTCAATAAAGGGGAATTAAATGATAAAGGAGTTAATGTCCTCAGTCATTTTGTTCCTGAAAATGAGGCCATTAGTGATGACATAGAACTATACTTTCTAACAAATCCATAAGGTAATTTGATAAGAAAATTTTTGATAACAATGAATTAAACAGACTTCATGAAAACATAGACTCTGTGGAAGGTCCTACTTTGATCAATTTGGTTTTTCCTTTAGCATGTGGGGGGGGGGGGGGGGGGGGGGGGGGGGGGGGGGGGGGGGGGGGGGGGGTAGGGGGGGGGGGGGGGGGGGGGGGGGGTGGGGGGGGGGTGGGGGGGGGGGGGGGGGGGGGGGGGGGGGGGGGGGGGGGGGGGGGGGGGGGGGGGGGGGGGGGGGGGGGGGGGGGGGGGGGGGGGGGCGATAAGCTTTTGCATAAGGAAGGTGGTCATGGATTATTTTCCTCGATGTTTAATGTGCTTTATATAAAACCAATGGGTGAACCTTGAACCTAAAGCTGTTCAATCTGAGAAGAATGGATCTATTGATTGTGGCTCTTTATTTTTACATGATGAAGTTATTTAAAGAGGAGATTTAACGTTTAGGTAATGGTTCTCTGTGGCATATCAAGAAGGTAATAAACAATTGTTTCTATGTCATTTCCTATTTCTAAAGAACTGTCGAAAACAATGAGGATGACCTTACCAAAGTTGAAAAAAAGAAAAATAAGAACATTAAGATTATTATTGGTTACACTCCAAGGGTTAGTCGACCTACAAATATTTTATCCTCTTTTAATGGTTAAACCTCCTATCTGGAACATTAAGGGTGTGGGGACTACCTTGTCCAGGGATAAAGTTAGAAATTTATGTAGGGTTCATAATATTAATGTGCTTATTTTAATAGTGCTATTACTTTCTCCTTCTAAATTGGGTTCTATTTGTATCAAACATGGCTTCAATTTGGCTTTTGGTAATTGTTCAAAGAAAATTTAGATTTTTTGGAAGCATTTGGTGTGCTTAGATATTATTGTTGGTTTTCCTCAAATAGTGCATACTAGTATTATTTTTTTCTAATTATCTTGTTATGCATCCTTTGTTTATGTTTCTTATTCAAGACAATAATCTAATTTAATTATTCCAATCGTACTGGATGGTGCATATCTAGTATTGGGATCATATTGGATGATAACTCTGTCCTTTCTCTCCCTAGCTCAAATACCTGAACTAATCATACAGCTCTTTACTCTTATACAATAGTAACAAGAAAATATTATACTAATCATATTGTATGATATGGGATCATATTGGTTGATTAGAGATGATAGAATTTAATTTCAAGGGTTTCTTGAGGCCCTCTACTTAAGCTTTCTCATAAGACTTTGTAAGAGCCTTTTTATCATTCATTAAGTTGTTCCTTTTGAAAGCTTGAAGAAGAGCCTTGAGCTAGGGAGAGAAAGGATAGAGTTTGAGAGGAAAAGATCCTTGTGTGTTTGAGGGAGTGTAAGAGGGGGGTTCCACATAGTTGCTCGGGCGAACTTGCACCTGAGTTCCTCCATGCGTCAAGGTTTGTCTTGAGGGAAGTTTTGGGGAAAAAGATCTCTTTGGAGACAAAGGGCTTGACTACTCCACCACACCGAGGAAGGGGAAAGTGATTCCAAGTTCTCTTTCTCACTAGGAGGGTGAAAAGGATTCCAAGGTTCTATGCCTCATGAGGAGGGTGAAAAGGATTCCACCAGAAGAGTGAAAAGGATTACAATCCTCTGCCATATTGGGTTGGTGAAAGAGATTTTGTAAGGGCTTCTCTACCTAGCTGTGGGGGTTAAAAGAGAGACACTATAGTGATAGTGCAATACTCAAAGTGGAGAACTCTAGGGAGAGGACATAGGATAAGGTTGACTGAACCATTATAAATGTATGGTGTGTTTGTTCTTTTTTTTTGCACTTTATTTTTATGCATTTATTTATGTGATAATTGCTTGGTGAAAATCTATGATAGCTACTCTTATTGTGTTGATTAGAATATCATGATTGCTATTAAATTTTCTTACATGTTAATTAGCCTCTGCATCAAAGTGAAAGTACTGCTTTCAAATTAGTGTACATAGGGACAAGTTCACTTAGGCCTAACATCATTATCGAACTTTCAAGTGGTATCAGAGCCTTGTTCTCCATATAGTGTTTTATAAAACAAAGAGGAAAATGATTTCTGACAGCATATTGGAAATAGGTACACCACGAAAGGGTATTCTGAAGAAAAAAATATATGCACAACTGAATGCTATATCTTAAACTTTTTTTTCTGGGCAGTTAAAACTGAAGACTATATGAGAGTTTCTACCTGTATCATTGGTAGAGGCATTTGGGATTAACAATGCATTATATACGAAGGCACTAATGAAGTCAAACAATCTAGGTTGAATGTACTATTGAATGATTATGAACTTTTTTACTTGAAACCTTATAAGACTATCTTAAACATGCAAACTAGGTTTTCTCAGATAGTGACTTCATTGCATGCTTTAGGAAGAAAACTTTAAAACTTTGAGATGGTCAATAAAATTTTACTTTGTCTATCTAATAAATTTGATGCCAAAGTCACTACTATATGTGAATCGAATGACTTGAATGCTTATTCTATTGATAATCTTATCAGCTCAATCATTGCCTACAAGCAAAGTGTGAGTCAAATTACTTTTGGATGCAGGTGATGAGAAGGCTATAGTGCTAAAGGCAAAAGACACATATAAAATTTTTTTATGAGATGAGAAGAGTGAGGAGATAACGAGCTAATTTAAAAATTCTCTTAAAGCACAAGTACAAGCATGAACAAAGGTGGAGCAAAGGTAAAAATGGTAAATTTGATAAGTTTGCTTCTGAAATTGTTTGCTTTGGATGCAGGAAACCTAGACATTTTAAATATGAATGTCCTAATTTTAAGAAACACCTTCTAAAGAAAAAAGGCGAGGATAAGCCAATTGCAATAGGAGGAAATGAAAAGAAGTAGAAGATCTCTTGGGTAGACTTAGCTTATGAATCATCAGTACAAGAGCAAGATGATGAGGAAACAAACTTATGCTAAATAGTCAAGGATTTGATTGGTAATTCTTATTAAGTATAAAGTTTTGGTTTCTCTAATTTGTGCTTGTTTCTCTATTTGTGTGTTTATTTATCAATTTGTGAGTTTGTTTATTTGTTTTGTGTTTTTGTTATTTTATTTATGTTTTGTGAATTGTTTTAATTTCCTTCTACATGAAGTTAAAGTTTTAGATGTTGTATTTTCTGTCCTTTTTTTAATTTCGAAAGGGGGAGAAGGTATGTGGTTGTATTGGTTGCATTAATTTCAATTTATTTTCTTTTCTCAAAAAAATATTATATATATATATATATATATATATAATATATATATATATATATAATATTCCCAAATTCTTAATAAAATTCTCTTAATGAGGGGGAGATTAGGAAAAAATAATTGTAATTTGCAATTTAAACGAATAATATTTACCATCATAACAAAGGGGAGATTGTTGCAACTCAGGCTTTTGAGTTTATAATTTTGATGATAACAAACATTACTAATTATATCTTTTTATCTCTTAGTGTTTGCACTATATATTTGTTATTATATGTACTAACATTTCACGTACATTATACATCAGTCAAAGAAAATTCAGAGCTCAAGATTGTGTAGAATAAGGCATGTTGTTAGAGTCTGTAAAATTTATTTATATATCATTCAACTTCTTGAGTCAAGTCCTATAAAAGTGTATGCTAGCTTGGTGATTGTCCACCCAAAACTCACAAGAATGAGATAGAGAGAAAAATCAAAAGATTTATTTTCTGAATTAATCATATTGTATGATATGTATCGTACTGTACAATCAACTTATTATAAAATCATTGAAATGGCTAATTACGATAATTAATGCTATTTGAACTAATCATACGGGATGATCCTAATCATACAAGATGATCAGTTGAAACCATGGATTTAGCCGCCAACCATTATTTAGGTAATAACTTAAAATACAAATTATGTACTAATCATACTACATGAAATGTATCGTACTATACTATGTTATCAAATCTTGCCTAAATTAATCCTATAATTAGGGATCAATTTTAGATTTATTATTCAGTGAGATCATACTATAAGAATATATAAATCATACTATATTACGAATCCTGTAGGGGATGATAATTTGTCATCGCCAATCGTACATGATGATAATCCAATTTAATTATTTCAATCGTACTGGATAATGCATATATCATACTAGACGATCAGCTCAACTACCACAACTTATCATACAGCTCATCATTCTTCTTTCAGAACTAACAAGAATATACTATACTAATCACACTATGCGATATGAGATCATACTAGATGATTAGAGATGATAAAATTAAATTTCTAGGGTTTCTTGAAGCCCTCTATTTAAGCTTCTTTTAAGACTTTATAAGAGACTTTTTTCCATTCATTGAGTTATTACGTCTGAAAGTTTGAAGAGAGAGCCTTGATCTAGGGAGAGAAAGGGTGCAGTATGAGATAGAGAAGATCCTTATGGGTCCAAGGGAGTGTGAGAGGGGGGTTTTGCACGGCTGCTCCGACGAACTTGCTCCTAAGTTCCTCTATGTGTCAAGGTTTATCTTGAGGGAAGTTTTGTGGAAGAAGATCACTTTGCTAACAAAAGACTTGACTACTCTACCACACTGGGAAAGGTAAAGTGATTCCAGGTTCTCTGCCTGACTAGGAGGTTAAAAAGGATTCCAAGGTTCTCTCCCTCACCAGGAGGGTGAAAAGGATTATGATCCTCTACTGTACCCGTTGGTGAAAGAGATTTTGTATGGGCTTTTCTGAAAGTTTGATAGGGATGTTAAGCCCTGATGAACTAGTCCTGAGGCTAACCAAAAGGGGGGGTGAATTGGTTATTTAAAAATTTGAGAGCAATAATGAAAATCTTTTCGATGATTTGCAGCGAAAATAAATAAGACGATCAAACGAAAAGATCAACCACAATTTCACCCAAGCAGTTAATCACAGAAAAATAAAAGTGCAGAAGGTAATCAGAATGAACACATCGGATTTTATAGTGGTTCGGTCAACTTGACCTACGTCCACTCCCCGGAGCCTCCCCTCCGGGTATTGCACTAACTCAAAGTGTCTCTCCTTTTGCTCCCACAACAATACGGAGAAGCCTGTACAAGAACCTCCTTTCCACCACACGGTGAGGTAGAGAACCCAACATCCTTTTGCTTCCTCCTGAAGTAGGCAGAGAACTTAGGATCTTCCTGCCGATGATCCTCTCCCAAAGAACACCGACACGATGAAAGACGACGAGCGTAGAAGAAGACTCTTATCCTTGCTTGGAGAAACCTTCGTGAACCCCTCACGAACTCCCCCTCACAAGATCCTCTCTCTCTCTCTCTCCCAAACTCTCTCTCTCTCTAGGGTTTCTCTGGAAAGGAAAGTGGCAAAAGATTTTTCTAGTTGAAAGAAAAATATCTTTTATAGGAGGGCTTAAAGTTTGCCCTAAATCTCAACTAGTCGGCCAAGATCGTCTAGGATGATCTATAGATCGTCCTGTATGATCAGTTCAAAATCAGCTATTTAAGCCTGGACGATCTGGCTTTTCTGAATGATCAATAGAAAAAATTGATCATATCATCCCGTACGATCCTGCGATCATTCAGGACGATTAGGTGTAAATTGAGGAATATCGTCCAGAAGACAGTTGGGGTCGTCCAGAGAAACTTATGCTGGATGACTCAAAAATGACTTGATCGTCCAGGACAATCGGGATATCATCCTATACGATTAGTTCAAAAAGTACCCAAATCGTCCTGTACACAGTTTGGGTCATACAGCTGAAATGCACTAGATGATCATGATCGTCTGAGACGATCCTGTGATCATCCAGGACAATATGATCGTATCAATAAAAAATAACTTGCTTTCCTTAATTACCAGGTTAATTTAGGCATGATTGTACTAGATCGTTCAGGATGATACACGTATCATCCGGGATGATCAGACCAAATATCTAAAAATAAAAACTTCCCTAACTTGATCTGACGGCTGAGAATTTCTGATTTGAGCATATCATCCCGTACGATCCAAAGATCATCTAGGACGATCTGCTTAATCAGACCCTCTTAAATTGGTCGCCCTAATTAGGGTTTCTATTTTTACTTGATCGTATAGGACGATGTGACTATCAACCAGGACGATCTGAAAAAAAATTTGAACAGAAACTCTAATTCACTCAAGCTCCTCCCCTGAGTGTGTGTGTGTGCAAGGTTACTTAGCTAAGGGATTCAGCTACATTACAATTGACTCAAGAAAAGAAAAGTAGTACATTGGACACACTTGGACCCAATCTTGAGTTGGCTTGAGTTGCTCGTGATCTTTTGTGCCTGAAAGGAGTTAATCAAGCAAAACACAATAGAGACATATTTGTCATCATCAAAACTAGATTTGCAATAATCTCCCCCTTTTTTATGATGGAAAACATTTGTACAGTAGTTTGAGAAATAACTAAGAGATCAAAAAACACCTTTTTTTTAATTTTCATTTTACAATCAAAGCAATACAGGAAACGTAACTCATAATAAAAATAGAAATGACTACAATTGACTCCCCCTTTTGAGATCACAAAAAGGAGGAGGGTAAACAGAAACACTGAAACATCAGTACAAAACAGAACCATGAAAAATAAGAGACAAAATCAAGGAAATACAACGTGAAATGAGAATACAAAAGCAACATTTTTTTTATTAAGCTGCTCTAGTAAATCAGAATTTTTCCTTGATTTTAGATCCAAAAACCAATAACAAGACGATTGACAGCGCCAAAATCCAAAAAAAGTTGGAAAAACCGACTTTCGTAACTCCCACCTCGGGCACCTTATCGATGCAAATCTCTTTCAAATTAAACATTCAATTTAGAAGAAAAGAAATTAGATTCGAAAAGAGATCCTTTCAAGCCTCGTTCCAGAAAAATATCTGATATAATAGTGTATCAAACACAAGCTTTTGAAAGTATTAAGTGGCGCACAAAATTTTCTAAGACCTTTAATGATCTGAAAGGAAAGAAAGCTTAGTTGGGCTCATTTTGTGCTTCTTTTTCAATTAATTTGGCATTTTGCGCATCTTTTCATTTTTGATACACTTTGTGTATCTTTTAGTTGGCGACATTTCACATCTTTTCAGCTTTGAGCTCATTTTGTGCCTCTTTTTCAATTGATTTGGTGCACTGCGCATCTTTTGTAAGCTTTCTTCTTTTCATAATCATTAAATAGTCTCAGCTGTGAAATTATCTTTTAGACATAGGAGACTCTCTCCACAATAAGGAAGAGTAATTCACAAAACAAAAACTATACGTCATATGATAAGTGCAATCACTTGGTTTAGAAAATCAAAATAATGACTCAAGACTTTGAAAACACTATTGATATGAGGTAGATTACTGTAGGAAGATAAAATAAATCTCTATTTCAAAAACTAAAATTTTAATTTTAAATAGGATATTTATCCAAAAGAAATAATAGACCAGCAAAGGAGTTAGAGGAAGAGAAATAATTATCAATGTTTCTTCCCTTTAACAGATCCAGTGGAATCAATCACTGCTTACCAGCTTCAAAATAAAAATAAGGTAAAACTCCCAGTCAGAAATTCAGATTATCAGAAGTAGCGAGCAATGATCAGATTTTAAAAAGCATAAAACAGTAAGTGCAAGAGATGAACCAGTGAATAAAAACAGGTAGAAAATTACATCAAAGTAAATGCTCAAATCAAACTAACAACAAGGCTAAATCAGAAATCAGTAGAAGAAATAAAACCAACTGAAGATAAATAATCAAATCAAAAACTAACTAACAGAAAATAGAATAACAATCAGAACAATCAGAAATCAGTAGTCATCTGAATCAAGCATTTATATCAATCACTCCTAATCTGGTTCTCAAAATGCTGAATGAGTCAAAGGCCAGTGGTTTAGTGAATATGTCAGCCAGCTGATTTTCAGTTGCTACATGATGTAGCTCAATATCCCCTTTTGTAACATGGTCCCTAATGAAGTGATGCTTATATCAATGTGTTTAGTCATAGAATGTTAGATTGGATTCTTAGAGATGTAGATGGTACTAGTATTATCACACAGAATAAAAATTGTGCCAACAGGTAACCCTAATCCAAAACTTGTTGCTTTAACCAAAGAACTTGAGCCACACAACTTCCTAAGGCAATGTACTCAGCTTCAGCAGTGGAAAGTGCAACTGAGTTCTATTTTCTACTGGACCAGGAGACTAAAGAATATCCTATGAATTGATACATTCTAGAAGTGCTCTTTTTATCCACCCTACACCCTACAAAGTTAGAATCAGAATACCCAAGAATCTCAAAGGAGGTGCTGTGCCTAGGGTACCAGATTCCTAGGTTTGGGGTCCCTAAAAGATATCTAAGAATTCTCTTAATAGCAGTCAGGTGGGACTCTTTAGGATCAGCCTGAAACCTAGCACAAAGACAGACACTAAACATGATATCAGGTCAGCTAGCAGTCAGGTAAAATAGTGATCCTATTATTCCACTATACTTCTTCTGATCAACAGATTTTCACTTGAATCCTTATCTAACAGAACAGAGGAGCTCATGGGAGTATTGATTGGCTTGGCTTTATCCATTTCTTATTTCTTCAAAATATCCATAGTGTATTTAGATTGATTGAGAAAGGTTCCATCATCCGTTTGCCTTATGCTAAACCCCAAAAAGTAGGACAATTCTCCCATCATACTCATCTCAAACACCTTACTCATTATTTTAGAAAACTCATCACATAAATATTTTTCAGAAGATCCAAAAATTATATCATCAACATAGATCTGGACAATGAGTAAGTCTTACCCTATTCTCCTCAAAAAAAAGGGTGGTGTCTATGCTCCCCTTAACAAACTCTCTTTATAACAGGAATGTGCTAAGCCTCTCATACCAAGCTCTGGGTGCCTGTTTCAATCCATACAAGGCCTTTTTTAATTCATAAACATGATTTGGATATTGGGAACTCTCAAAACCTGGGGGTTATTCTACAAAAACATCCTCTTTTATTACCCCATTTAAAAGGCACTCTTGACATCCATTTGAAACAGCTTAAATCCCTTATAACTGGTAAAGGCTAGTAGCACTCTAATGGCTTCCAATCTAACTACGGGGGCAAAGGTCTCCTCAAAATCAATCCCTTCAATCTGATTATACCCCTTAGCCACCAATCTTGCCTTATTTATCACCACCACACCAGAATCATTCATCTTATTCTTAAAGACCCACTTGGTTCCCACAATACTTTAATTTTAAGGTCTTTTTACTAACTCCCAAACATCATTCCTTACAAACTGATTCAATTCTTCTTGCATAGCTAAGTTCCAAAAATCATCCGAAAGGGCTTGATTGATGTTGGTGGGTTCAGTCATTGAGATAAAGGCAGAGTAGTTTACTTCCTTCCTAAGTCCATGCCTAGTCTTAACGCCTTCAGAAGGGTCTCCTAGGATCAGTTCTTTAGGATGACTCAAAGAATATCTCATATCTCTAGGCAATATGGTTTGAGGTTCTACCCTCTCCTCCAAATTTGTATTTCCAACCCCTTGGGTAATTTCCTCTACCTCTTCTTCTTCCTCAATTCTATTCCCCTTAGGATCAGATTCATCAAACACCACATGAGTTGTCTCTTCCACCACCAAAGTCCTTTTATTGAACACCCTAAAAGATTTCCCCACACTAGAATAGCCTAAGAACACTCCTTCATCAGATTTAGGGTTAAACTTTCGTAAGGGTGATTTTCTGTTGTTCAGAATGAAAACCTTACAGCCAGTGACATGGAGGTGGGACAGGTTTAGAGTTCTACCCTTAATGATCTCATAAGATGTCTTATTCAGTTTTGATCTCACATTCACCCTATTCAGCACATAACAGGCAGTGTTCACCACTTCAGCCCAGAAGTATTTTGGAAGTGAATACTCGGTAAGCATGGCTATAGCAGCTTCCACTAAGGTCCTGTTCTTCCTTTCAGCTACCCTGTTCTGCTGAGGGGTCCTAGGAGCTAAAAAATTATGACTAATCCCTTGCTCCTCACAAAGACTTCCAAATTTTACATTTTCAAACTCTCCACCATTATCGCTATGAATAGTCAAGGTCTCACAACTTAACTTCCTCAGAATCTAAGTGGAGAAGGACTTAAACTCATCAAATGACTCAGATTTATGGGACAAAAATTTAATCCAAGTGAACCTCGAGTAGTCATCTACAATCACAAATCCATAGACTTTTTCCCCTAAGCTGGCAGTGTTAATGGGTCCAAATAGGTCCATATGAAGAACTTCTAAAGGTCTAGAGGTGCTAATATCCTTAACAGAGTGAAAAGAGGAGTAGACTTGCTTCCCTAACTGACAGGCATCACACAGGTGATCCTTAGTGAACTTAAACTTGGGCACACCTCTAACTAAGTCATTTTGGGTGATGCTCCTAAGGGTTTTCATACTGGCGTGACACAATCTCCTATGCCACAACTAAGACTCATCAGCAGCAGTTCTTAAGCAAATTGAATTCTCAGATTTAATGCAACTTACATCCAGCTTGTAGATGTTGTTGATCATTTGTCCCTGTAAAATAACTTTATCATTTAAGCTTAAAATGCTGCCAGTTGGTAGGAAATTGATGCTGTATCCTTTGTCACAAAGTTGATTGATGCTCAGTAAGTTGTGTTTCAGTCCATCTACAAGCAAGACATTGTCAATCATAAAATTCTTTGAATCACCAATTATACCTGAGCCTACCACCCTCTTGCTGGTGTTATCTCCAAGTGTAACCTTGCCTCCAGCCCTGGCCTCCAACGAAAAGAACTGATTTGCATCTCCAGTCATGTGTCTAGAACATCCACTGTCCAGGTACCACATGCTCTCATGAGGTCTTGTGTGAGAGCATTCCTACAAAAATATCAAATGTCAGTCTTAGGAATCCAAACAGGTTTGGGTTCCTTCTTATGAAAAGAAGAATGTAATGCATGCCTGCTGTGCAGTGAAATAGGCAGTTTGGGCCTCCACACCCAGTGTGTACTACGGTGAACAGTGCAGGTATGAGAAATGTGTCCTAACATGCCACATGAATAACATCTAACACTAGGAAAAGGATTAACTAAACGTCGTGAGTGATAGTATCTCTTCCTAGATGTGTATGAAACATGCTTTGATGAATTTTCAACAGATTTTTTAAAAGATGGCGGTGCATAAAACTGTTCAAAAATAAGTGGTTTTTTGTTCTTTTCAAAAGCAGCAATTTTCACTCTTAAAAATTCATTCTCCTTGTTAATACTAGCAATCTCAAAGGTTCTTGCACTTTCATTACTTTCTAAATCACATGTCATATCACTCAATTCTTAAAAGCAGCTTCTAATTCAACATGCAATATTTTTAATGCATCATGCTCAACAATTAAATCAGACTGCTTTCTATTCAGTTCATCAAACTCATCAAGTAAAGACATGTGATTGCTATCAATAGTGGAAAGATCTTTAATCAAAACATCATGCTCTTTTTGCAAAGTCAAATAATCCAATTTCAAGCCAGCATGGGTTTTCTTAAGCTTCCTATACGATGCATGAATTTTTTCAGATACTTCAAGTAATTGATCGTAAGTAAGCTCACATACCTCTTCCTGGTCTGACTGACCAAGGTGATCATCAGCCATCAGACACAAATTTGTTTCCTCCTCTTCAGCTTCAGTCTCAGAGGAGTCGGATGCAGAGTCTGCCCAGAATGCCTTCTATATCCGCTTCTTGTCCTTTCTGAACTTGTGTTTCTCCTCACCCTTCTCCTTGCTTGGATGAGCTTTAAGTGTAGGATAATGAGCCTTAATGTGTCCAGGCTTTCTGCATTCAAAACAGATAGTGTCAGATGAACCTTTAAAATTCTTGTTGTACTTACCCTTATTCCACTTCTGAAAGTTCTTTTGTGTCTTCCTTAGAAAGCTTTTGAATTGCCTTGTGATCAAGGCAACGTCATCATTATCAGACCCAGAAAAAATAGTATCACTCTCATCGGCCTTCAGTGCCACTATTTTCTCCTTGTTCTTCTCACCTGCATCAAGCTGTCTTTGGTTCACCCCTTGCTCGTAAGCAATGGGTGATCCAAGTAAGCTTTTAATAGAGTAAGTATTTAAATCTTTAGATTCAGTGATCGTAGTTATCTTAGCATCATATGAAGGAGGCAAACATCTAAGTATTTTGTTCACTCTTTCATAGTTGGTAAGTTCTCTTCCTAAGGCATGCAAGGAAATAACAATTTGAGTGAACCTAGTGTACATTTCAGAAATGGTTTCAATAGGTTTCATGCAAAAAAGCTCGAAGTCATGCAATAGAATGTTTAACCTAGACTGTTTGACTTCAGTTGTACCTTCATACGTGATACACAATCTATCCCAGATTTCCTTAGCAGTTGTACATGTAGAGACACGCATGTAATCCTCATATTTTAAAGCACAGAAAAAATAATTCAAGAATTTGGCATTTAATTATGCTAAATCACGATCATCAAAAGTCCAATCAGCAAAGGGCAGTTCAGTTTTCACATTGTTAATCAATCTAAAAGGAGGTTCGTATCCATCCTTAACTAGCATCCACATGCAATAATCAATTGATTGTAGAAAAGTGGACATGCGAGTTTTCTAAAAATCAAAAGGAATATTATCAAATAATGACGGTCGTGTGATTGAATAACCTTCAGCAGTATTATGATTACCAAAGTAAGCCAAGGATCAAATTCATAAGTTTTTAAAGTTAAATTTTTAATCCTGCTCTAATACCACTTGAAAGTTCGATAGGGATGTTAAGCCCTGTTAAACTAGTCCCAAGGCTAACCAAGAGGGGGGGTGAATTGGTTATTTAAAAATTTGAGAGCAACAATGAAAATCTTTTCGATGATTTACAGCGGAAACAAATAAGACGATCAAACAAAAAGATCAACCATAATTTCACCCAAGTAGTTAATCACAGAAAAATAAAAGTGCAGATACATTACAATTTCCCCTGAGTGTGTGTGTGCAAGGTTTCTTAGCTAGGGGATTCAGTTACATTATAATTGACTCAAGAAAAGAAAAATTATACATTGGACACACTTGGACCCGATCTTGAGTTGGCTTGAGTTGCTCGTGATCTTTTGTGCCTGAAACGGTTTAGCCAAGCAAAACACAATAGAGACATGTTTGTCATCATCAAAACCAGATTTGTAATATTTTCTACCTAGCTGTGGGGGCTAAAGGAGAGATACTATAGTGATAGTGCAATACTTGAAGTGTTGAACTCCGGGGAGTGGACGTAGGTCAAGGTTGACCGAACCACTATAAATCTCTGGTGTGTTTATTCTAATTTTTATTTTTTGCACTTTATTTTTCTACATTTATTTATATGATAATTGCTCGATGAAAATCTATGATAGTTACTCTCGTTCTATTTATTAGAACATCTTCATTGCTATTGAATTTTCTTACAAGTTAATTAGCTTCCACATTAAAGTAAAAGTATTGCTTTCGAATTAGTGTACCTATGGACAAGTTCACTTAGGCCTAATATCCTTATCAAACTTCAAGGGGTATTAGAGCGTTGTTCTCAAAAATTGTGTTTTAGAAAACCTAGAGGAAAATGAAACCCAACAAAATTTGGAAATATGAAAACCACATAAGACTATTATATAATTCATCCACCTTTATTTGATAAAGTTATGTTTAATTTTTGAAAAATTTACATGTGAACTTTTCTGCAATCAATTGCTTTTTTAATGTGGCATATGATTCAAACTGGTTATTTTGTACAGTCATAAATTATTAAATGAGTTAAAACTATCATTCCTTTTACTTAATGGAGTAGAGAAGAACAAATATATATACAACAGAATGCTAAAAGCTTAAATTACTTTTTCTGTGTACTTAAATCTAAAGATTATATGATAGTTTCTACATGTACCACTAACAAAGACATTAGGGATAGACTATGCATGACATATGAAGGCATCAGTGAACTTAAATAATCTAGGTTGAATGTACTATTGCATGATTATAAACTTTTTTGCATGAGACCTTATGAGACTATCTTAAAGATGTATACTAGGTTTACTCAGATAGTGGCTTCATTGCATGTTTTAGGAAGAGAACTTTTAAACTTTGAGATGGTCAATAAAATTCTATGTTATATACCTAATAAATTTGATGCAAAAGTCACTTCTATATGTGAATCGAGAGACTTGAATGCTAATTTTATTGATAATCTTGTCAACTCACTCAATGCCTACAAGCAAAGTGTGACTCAAAGACTTTTGGATGTAGGTGTTGAGAAGGCTATAGTACTAAAGGAAAAAGATAGAGATAAAAATGGCATAGGAGATGATGAGAGTGAGGAGATAACAAGCCAATTTAAAAGTCTCCTGGAGCACAAGCATGAATACAAGTGGAGCAAAGGTAAAATTTGTAAATTTGACAAGTTTGCTTCTAAAATTATTTGCTTTGGATATAGGAAACCTTGACATTTTAAATACAAATGTCCTAATCTTAAGAAACACCATATAAAGGAAAAGGGTAAGGATAAGCTAATTGTAATAAAAGGAAATAAAAAGAAGCAAAATATCTCTTGGGTAGACTTATCTTCTGACTCATCAGTACAAGAGCACGATGATAAGGTAAAAAACTTATGCTATATAGTCAAGGATATGATTGGTAATTCCGATTAGGTATAAAGTATTGTTTATCTATTTTTGTGCTTGTTTCTCTATTTGTGTGTTTATTTATCTGTTTGTGTGTTTGTTTATTTATTTTGTGTGTTAATTTATTTGATTTATGGTTTGTGAATTTTTTAATTTCTTACTGCAAGTAGTTCAATTTTAGTTGTATTTTCTCTCCTTTTTTGTGATGTCAAAAGGGGGAGAAGGTATGTGGTTTCATTGGTTTCATTAGTTTTTGAAAGTTTGTGAGGTGTGTTAAACCATAAAGAACTAGTCCCGAGGCTAACCAAGAGGAGGGGTGAATTGGTAGTTTTAAAAAAATATGACCAAAAATAATTTTGAAAACCTTTTTGAATATTTTAAAATAATTACAACTTCATGATGATGTGATTATGTTTAATGAAATAATATAATAACTTCAATCACATAATCATCAACAGAAAAGTATAGTGCAAAAACTAATCAGAAAGAACACAACAGATTTTATAGTGGTTTGGTTAACTTGACTTACGTGCACTCCCTGGAGCCTCCCCTCCAAGTATTGCACTAACACAAAGTGACTCTCCTTCTGCTCCCACAAGAAGGCGGAGAAGCCTTTACAAAACTCATTTTCACCAACCCGTTGAGGCAGAGAACCCCGACTCCTTTAGCTTCCTCCTGAAGCAGGCAGAGAACCATACCTTATTTCTCTTCCTCCAAAAGTAGGTAGATAATCTTAATCTTCTTGCAGACAATCCCTCCTTCAGACTACAAAAAGATAAGGGATGACGACTCAGATCCATTCTTGGAGCAACCTTTGTGAACACCTAACAAACTCCCCCTCCTAAGATCCTCTCTCTCTCTCCCAAGCTCTCCCACTCTCTCAAGACTCTCTCAGGAAAGGATAGCAACAAAATATCTTGACAGTAGAACGAAAGAGATCTTAAATAGAAGGGCTCAAAAATTGCCTTAAATTTCAAATTTTCTTTAAAGATCATCTTGGACGATCCTTCGATCGTCCTGTACGATTAGTGTAAATTAGCCCCTTTTGGCCTAGACAATATGGTTCTTTTGGAAGATTAGAAGATAAACTCTATTCTAATCATCTGGGATGATTATGCGATTATCTTGGATGATTAGTTCAAATCAAGAATATCATCTTAAAGATAGTTTAGGGCATGCAGGAGAACTTATACTAGATAATCTCCAAATAAATTGATCGTCCAGGATGATATCTCTATCATCCTATATGATTAGTTTAAAAATGCCAATATCATCCGGCACATAGTTCGGATCATCTAGGGAAACTTATGCTGGATGGTCTCAAAATGACTTGATCGTCCTGGATGATATAGCTATCATCCTTTATGATTAGTTCAAAAAAGCCATTATCATCCTACACACTGTTCAGGTCATTCAGGTGAAATGTACTGGATGATAAGGATTTCTAATTTATTATTTAGGATGATCTAGCGATCGTCCAAGATGATATGATCGATCCATCAACCCTTAATTACTTTCCTTAATCACCTGACTAATTTAGGCATGATTGTAATGGATCGTCTAAGATGATACACGTATCGTCCGGGATAATTAGATCAAAATTCTAAAAAAAAACTTGCCTACCTTAGTCTGACAGCTGAGAATTTCTGATTTGAGCATATCGTCCGGTACGATGGGTGTATCATCCAGGACGATCTGCTTAATCAGACTGACTTAACATGGCTTCTCTAATTTGGGTTTCTATTTCCAAAGGATCGTCCAGGACAATATGACTATCATCCAGGATGATATTAACAAAATTTGAACAGAATTTCTAACTCCCTAAAACTCTTCCTCTGAGTGTGTGTGTGCAAGGTTACTTAGCTTGGGGATCCATTACATTACAGTTGACTCAAGAAAGGTCATAAAATTACATTAAACTTGAAATACAAACATACTGACTCGATCTTGAGCTAGCTTGAATTATAATTTATCTTGTGAACCTGAAAGGTTAGGCACTCAAAGAAAAATAAAAATCTTTGTATCATTAAAATCATAACCCTTGAATTCATATTTGCAACAGTTTTTTGGTTGCATTAGCTTCAATTTTTTTCTTTTCTCAAAAAATAAATAAATAAAAAAATATAAATTTTCCCCTATTTTTGATATAATTCTCTTAGTGAGGGGGAGATTAGGAGAAAAAAATGTTAATTTGTAATTTTAAACAATAATGTTTGCCACCATAAAAAAGGGGGAGATTGTTGCAACTCAGGCTTCCGAGTTTATGATTTTGATGATAACAAATATTAGAAATTATATCTTTATGTCTCTTAGTGTTCGTACTACATATTTTTTATTATGTGTACTAACAATTCAGGTACATCATGCACTAGTCAATGAAGATTCATAGTTTAAGATTCGGTAAAATAGGGCATGCTGATAGAGTATATAAATTTATTTATCTTTCATTTTTTTGAGTCAAGTTATATAAAGGTGTATGCTAGCCTGGTGATCGTGAACACACACACTAATATGAATGAGATAGAGAGAAAAATTAGAAGAGTTATTTTTTGAACTAATTGTACTGTACGGTAGGTATTATACTATATAATCAGCTTATCATAAAATCATTGAAACGACTAATTTTAATTATTAACGCTATTTGAACTAATCACATTGGATGATCTTAATCATATAGGATGATTAGTTGAAATCATGGTTTTAGCCACCAATAATTATTTTGACAATAATTTAAAATCCAAATTATATATTAATCGTGTTGTATGATATGTATCATACTATAAGTTATCAAATTTTGCCTAAATTAATCTTTTAATTAGGGATAAAATTTGGATTAATCTGTTTAGTGAGATTGTACTATACGATTATATAAATAATACTATGTGACCCGATTCCTATTGGGGATGATAATTTATCATCACCAATCATAAAGGATGATAA
Organism: Dendrobium chrysotoxum; assembly: GCA_019925795.1. Classification (NCBI taxonomy): domain Eukaryota; kingdom Viridiplantae; phylum Streptophyta; class Magnoliopsida; order Asparagales; family Orchidaceae; genus Dendrobium; species Dendrobium chrysotoxum. The sequence goes on from CM034314.1 coordinate 32,936,183, forward strand.
TCCAATTTGATTGTTCTAATCGTGCTAGACGATGCATATAACGTACTAGACGATCAGCTCAAATACCTAAACTGATCGTACAGCTCATTACTCTTTGTACAGTACTAATAGGAATATATTATACTAAACATACTGTACGATTTGTGATCATACTTGATAATTAGTGATGATAGAATTAAATTTATAGGGTTTCCTAAAGCTCTCTATGTAAGCTTTTTCATTAAACTTTGTAAGAGACTTTTTGCCATTCATTAAGGTGTTTCTTCTAAAATCATGAAGCGAGAGTCTTGATCTAGGGTGAGAAAGGTTGGAGTTTGAGAGGGAGAAGATCCTTATGGGTTCAAGGGAGTGTGAGAGGGGGATTCGACATAGTTTCCTGCACCAAGGAAGGTGAAAGTGATTCCATGTTATTTGCCTCACCAGGAGGGTGAAAAAGATTCCAAGGTTCTCTGCCTCACCAGGAGGGTGAAAAGTATTCCTGGTTCCCTGCCTCACAAGGAGGATGAAAAGGATTATGATCCTCTGCTACATCGAGTTGGTGAAAGAGATTTTGTACGGGCTTCTCTGCCTAGTTGTAGGGGCTAAAGGAGAGACACTATAGTCATAGTGCTATACTCGGAGTGGACTCCGGGGAGTGGATGTAGGTCAAGGTTGACCAAACCACTATAAATCTCAAGTGTGTTTGTTTTGATTTTTATTTTTTGCACTTTATTTTTCTACATTTACTTCTATAATAATTTCTTGGTGAAAATCAATGATAACTACTCTTGTTGTGTTACTTAGAATATCATCATTGCTATTAAATTTTTGTATAAGTTAATTATGTTCCGCATCAAAGTGAAAGTATTGCTTTCAAATTAGTGTACTTAGTGACAAGTTGACTTAGGCCTAACATCCTTATCAAACTTTTAGATTAATGATTCTAGTTTTTACTATTTTAAAAACTTTTTAAATAAAGATTTATGTCCTGATTTGAATATTGATTTCTTATTTATTCATACTCTTATTTCTGACGAGTATAATATGATTCTTACTAAGATGCATTCTGAAGAGGAAATTTGGCTCATTATTAAAAGTTTGAATCCAGACTCTTTGGCTTTCCTATTTCTCATTTGAGTTTCATTGGTGACTTTATTATCTTTTCTAATGGTTCAATCAAAATGCTTTACTTTCTTTTTATATGTCTTGAAAGTTCTTGAGGGCTGTTGAACATTAAAGAATAAGCCTGAAGCTAACCAAGATCGGAGGGGGGGGGGGGGGGGGGGGTGGTGAACTAGTTCACTAAAAACTTTTTTAAACAAAAAGAAAAATCCCCATTTTTAAAGCTTTTTTAACATCTAAAAATTTATAGTTTTATCTCTCAATGCGGAAGTAAAGTAATTTCATAATAACAGAAAATCATAGATTTTCAACCACACAATTATCACAAAAATAAATGCAAAAAATAAAGTGCAAAAAAATAAAACCAAGAACAAACATACAAGAGATTTTTAGTGGTTCGGTCAACCTGACCTACGTCCACTCCCCGAAGTCACCCACTCCAGGTATTACACTAAACCATTAGTGAATCTCCTTTAGCCCCCACAACTAGGCGAAGAAGCCCTTACAAAATCTCTTCCACTAACCCGGTGCGGCAGAGGACCGTAATCCTTTTAATCCCTCTAGGAGATGGTAGAGGACCACAAATACTTTCACAAGAAGAGAACCTTGAATCGCTTTCCCTAACCTCGATGTGATAGAGTAGCTAGGTCCTTTGACACCAAAGAGATCTCCTTCTTCCCAAAACTTCCCTTAAGACAAACCTTGACTATGATGATACGAAGGTTCAAGCTTACTGGAGCAACCGTGTGAAACCCCCTCCAGACTCCCTTTTAACCCACAAGGATCTTCTCCCTCTCAAATCCACCCTTTCCTCTCTCCCTTTCAAGGCTTTCTCTTCATATTTTCTATAGAAGAAATGAGACTCAATGCATACCAAAGACACTTACTACGTCTTTTGAGAAATCATAAATAAAGGGCTTTAAAAAACCCTAAAAATTCAATTCTGGCTGCGAAGATCGTAGGATCATCCAGTATGATGTGCAGAATTTGAAAAACCATAGAAACTCAATTCCAGTGGTAAAGATCATCCAGTATGATATGTAAAAATTGACCTGATAATCCTGAATGATCACTAGATAGTCCAGTATGATCAGTTCAAATTTGTACTGATCATCTCATACAATATTGGAGATCATCTTGGACGATTAGATGAATAATTATAATTTCATCTTGTATAATTGGGGGTCATCCCATATATCCTCTCGGTCATCTAGTATGATCATCATTAATCATCCTAGATAATTGGATTGAATAAATTAATAATAATTTGTCCCCTAATCATAGGATTAATTTAGATATGATTGATATAGATCATCCAATATGATGTATGTCATCTTGGATGATTAGAACAAAATTTCAATATTAAAATCTTACCTAAATTATAATTGGTGGCTATTTTTTATGATAATAATTGATCATCCTGTATGATATATATCGTATAGTAGGATTAGTTAGATGAGATGATCGTACAGTATGATATAAATTATATTGTATAATTAGTTCAAAATTTGAACTTCTGGTTTTGACTCAATCTCACTCCCCCTGAGTGTGTGTTTGCATAGTCTCCATGCTAGCATACACCCTTACAGGATTTGACTCAAGAAATAAAAAAATACATCAATGAATATTACAAAAATCTTTACAGCATAACCTATTCTTCCCAATCTTGAGCCTTGAATCTTCGTTGGATGGTGCATGTTGTTCCTGAAATGTTAGTACACACACAAACAAATATATATTGCAAATATATGTAGACATAAGGATGTGAGTCATAGTGTTTGTTATCATCTAAAACATAAACTCGTGAGCTTGAGTTGCAACATGACTCAATAAATTTCAAAGAGCTAGTGGTTTAATTTTTAACCTCTTAAGAGTTTCTTTATTACAGCAAAGTCTATTTCCCATCAAAGTATTAGTACTATTCAAAACAAGTTTTTTTTCAAGATACTACTTCTCTTAATGTTTGATTATACTTTGATAAATTGGCGTATGCTCAATTTTATATTAAGTATAGTTTCATCACTAATATTTTGCAAGCTTGGTTTGTTCCTTCTCAAGGTCATATTCATACTGTATTACTTGTTATTATTTGTTGGTTTCTTTGGAGGAGACAGAATGAGTCTAAGCATAAGGATGTTAGTATGAATACTTTAAATATAATCTCTAAATTCAAGGATAAAGTGGTGTAGTTGTTTGTGGCTAATTTGATTAAGGTGAATTGTTTCAAAGGCTTTTATCGTACTACTGTTGATTTTTGTATTTTGTTTCATTCTTCCTCCCTTGTTTTCAAAGATTGAATTTTGAGATGGCTTAAACCTATTCAAGGCTACTTTAAACTTAACATGGATGGATCTTTTAACAATTCTAATGTTTGTTGCGAGGGTCTTATTCATGATTCTAATGGCCATGTGCTTTTTATTTTTGCAGGTCCTAGTTCTTTCACCACTGTTATTATGGTTGAGATTCAAGCTCTTCAGTATGGCCTGTAAATATGTATTTCTTTAGATATTAATAAAGTTTGGATTGAAGTTGATGTTACCATTCTTATTCATTATATTGAAGGTAATATGAATTGCAATCCATCTAAATTCTATCTGATCTATGAAATTAAGAATAAGATCTCCCATATTTCCTTCTCAATTTCTTATATTATCCTCAGTCTTTTGGGTCTATTTCATTTTGGTTTAGTAGGTTGGGTTTTTTCTTGTATCTTCTTATCTTCATTTTGTTTGTTTTTGCTATTTATATTTTTGTCATGTTGGTTTTTCTGGGGGCTTGGAGGCAAGCAATGGTTTTTTGTTACTACTGCCTTATTATTATACTGGCTGTGTTGTGCTGTTAGATTGGTTCTCAATTATTAAGCAGGTTTTTTTGTATTCTTCTATTATCCATTAGGTATGTGCTTCTCTGCTATTTGCCAGCTTGGTTGGACTTGCCTGGAGTATTTATTAGGGTATGTGGTGGTTGAAGTGGGGTCGGTTAGTTCTATCTTCTTTTATGTATGGTCTCTGCTATTTTTTATTTCTTTTACATTCCTTTCCTACCCGATGGGGGTGTTGCCTATTTATGGGAAACTCTCACTATGGTTTTCTCTAACTGCTTTTCTTCTATATTTTTTATTCTGGGATCTCTATCTCTTTTTATGTGGATCATTTAAGGCGTCTTCATTGTTTCTATGAACCTAAATTATTGGATCATAACTTCTAAAGTTTATTTCTTTATGCCAGCTGCTTGTTTTTCTTTTGGGGCATTTTGGTCTACTTGGAGGAAATAAGCTGCTAACATGGATGCTCCCATTCTTATTTTTGGGCATTTCTTACCAAGTAACTACATTAATTTTTATGATGACTGCTATTATACTATTTTAACTTTAATCTTTCAGTTGCTTTGCAGTTCCTTATTGTAGGTTCTTAGAGCCTCTCTTTTTTTTGTGTAGGGCAATTTTTTTGGTGGAATAATGGAGCTGAATAGGTATATCTAGATCTTCTGAATCTTTCATTTTTTGGGTACTGACTTCTGGCCGACCTAACATGTTATTAGGCATCTTTGTACTTGTGCTTAGTGGGGACCACTGACTCATATGTATTTTTTTGGCTTTTTTTGTAGCTCGTTCGAGCTGTAAAGAGAAGGAGGTCCCCTTAAGAACCTTATACATTTTTTGGGTTACTAATACACAAACATGTTGGTGGGTTTTAACAAAAAAAATAATGAAATAAAATAGGATTTTTATTAATTCACTAAAAATCTAATTTAATACATAAAAATACAAATTAAAATAAATTCAACTCTAAATTAGTAACTCTTTAAAAAAATAAAAGTCCTATCATAAAAAATCCAAAATAAAAGATATTTAAATATTAAAGAAAAATAAATAAATAAATAAATAAAATATTTAAAAATATAAATAAGTATGAAAATGACTTTAAACCCTTACAATCATCTTTTGAGGAAACCCCTGACCTCTGGTATTGATTTCAAGTTGATTGATGTTGATTAGGTACACAAATTAAAATAACCCTTAATTAGGCTGATTTAGTAAAACAAAAAACTAGCTAAATAAAAATCAGAAAAATACAAACAAAATTAAGTTAAACTCTAAATAAAATTCAAAAACTATTAAAATTAATAAATCCCTAAAATTATAAATAAAAAGTTACACTTTAGTAATGATACCTAATAAAGAATAAAAGAATAAATAAAGTAATTGAACAACAATAACAACAACAACAACAACATCAAGCCTTTATCGCACTACGTGGGGTCGACTACATGAATCCTTTTTCTTCATTGCGTCCTGTTAAAAGTCAAATTCTCATTTAAATCTAATAAAGAAAGATCATTTCTATAATTTTCTAACCAAGTCTTTTTAGGTCTACCTCTACCTTTCTTAACATAAGTCAAATCTAAGACCTCTACTTTCCTAGCAGGGACATCAGGAGGCCGTCATTTTATGTGACCAAACCATCTAAGGTGACTCTCTCTAATCTTATCTTCCACTGGAGCTACTCCAACCTTTACACAAATATGCTCATTTCGTATCCTATCTCTAAGGGTAAAGCCACTCATCCACCTGAGATTCCTCATCTCTGCAACACTTAACTTAGAATTATGCTTCTCTTTTAATGGCCAACATTTGGCACCATAAAGCATTGTAGGTCTCACCACCATCTTTTAGAATTTTCACTTAGGTTTGAGGGGTACTTTTTTATCACACAATAAGCCCGATGCATTCCTCCACTTCAACCATCCAACTTCGATTCTGCTGATAATATCCCAATCTATTTCACCATCACTCTAAACAATAGATCCAAGATATCTAAAATGTGTACTCTTATTAATGACTTGATCACCCAAAGTCACAATCCCCTTACTACGTCTATTATTACTAAAATTACACACCATATATTCCATCTTAGATATACTCAACCGAAAACCTTTAGACTCTAAGGTTGACCTCAAAAATTCTAGTTTACCTTCAACCCCCTCTCAAGTCTTATCAACAAGAAGAATATCATCAGCAAAAAGCATACACCAAGGTACATCCTCTTGCAAATGTCTAGTGAGAACAGCCATGACTAAAGCAAAAAGATATGGGCTTAAGGCTGATCCTTGATGTAATCCAACCGAAATAGGGAAATACTTGGTCAAACCACCTAGTATTTGAACATAAGTAATAGCTTCTGCATACATATCTTTAATGATTTGAATATAAGCATTATTAACTCCTTTCTTTTTGAGAACTCTCCATAACACTTCTCTTGGAACTTTATCATATGCTTTTTCTAAATCAATAAATATCTTATGTAAATCCTCCTTATTCTCTCTATATTTCTCCATCAAACCTCTTAATAAATGTATGGCTTCCATAGTAGACCTACCCGGCATGAATCCAAATTGATTTTGAGAAACATTAGTATTTTCCGCAACCTATGCTCCATAACTCGTTCCCATAGTTTTAAAGTATGACACATTAACTTAATTCTTCTATAATTTGCACAATCTTGTGTATCACCTTTATTCTTAAAAATAGGGATTAACGCACTCATTCTCCACTCATCTGGCATCTTTTTAGTCTTCAAAATAGTATTAATAAGTTTAGTAAGCCAAAAAATTCCTTCATCTCCTAAGCATTTCCACACCTCTATTGGAATATCATCAGGTCCAACAGCTTTTCCACCCTTCATTTTCTTTAAAGCTTCTCTAACTTCAATTTTACTAATACATCGATAAAAACAAAAATCTTTATTTTCATTTAGGGTGCTAAGGTCACTACAGACAATTTTATTTTCACATTCTTCATTAAAAAGCTTAGCAAAATATATCATCCACCTTTGTTGAATATCATCTTCTAAAAAAGTACTTTTTGATCTTCATCTTTACTACACCTCACTTGAACTAAATCCTTACTCCTCCTATCTCTTTGTTTGGTTAACTTATACATATATCTTTCTTCCTAATATAATATATAAATCACTAAAAGCTAAACTCTTTGCATCGCATATTGCTTTCTTAGATTCCTTATGTACCTCTTTATATATTTTCCAATTATCAAAATTTTTATAATTCAACCAATTTTTATAACAAATCTTCTTATTTTTAATCTTTTCTTACACATTTGGATTCCACCACCTACTATTTTACTATTAGGAACTTTTCCCTTTGAAACTTCAAGCACATCTTTTGCAATATTCTTAATATCACTAGCCACTTTTTCCCACATAACATTAGCATGCTCATGCATAGAAAAAATCTCATGATCTAAAATCTTACTCTCAAAAATCTTTTTGTTAATATTCCTTAAATGCCCCATCTAATCCTAGAATATTATTTTACTTCATTTTTTATTATCTGCCCGATTATCTTCAAGTTCAAAACTAATAAATGATGTTGGGTACATAAATTCTCACTCGGAATAACTTTACAATCTTTGCAATCAAAATGATCTAATTTTCTTATAAGGAAATAATCAATCTGAGTTATACAATATCCATTTTTATAAGTAATGAGATGCTCATTCCTTTTCTTAAATAAGGTATTAGCAATTAAAAAATCATAAGCTAAACAAAAATCTAATATAGACTTACCACCTTCATTTTTCATTCCAAACCCATGGCCACCATGAATGCTTTTAAAATCATCTACCTCTCTACCAACTTGTCCATTTAAATCTCCTCCAACAAGAACACTTTCTTCAAGAGGTATTTTTTGTATTAATTCTTCTAAGCCATTCCAAAATTTTAATTTTGAATCCATATCCAATCCCACTTGAGGAGCATAAGCACTTGTAATATTAACAATCTTAGCATCAACAGTAATCTTTAAAGTTATAATTCAATCTCCAATTCTATTAATATTTATAACATTATCCTTCAAACTGTTATCTAAAATCATGCCTACACCATTTCTAGTACAACTCCTACATGAATACCAAAGTTTAAATCCTAAACTATTAATCTCTTTAGCCTTCTCTCCAACCCATTTAGTTTCCTGAATGCACAGAATATTTATCTTCCTACGAATCATAATATCTATTAATTCCATTAATTTTTCTGTAATGGAACCTATATTCCAAGTTCCTATCCTAATTTTAGTTTCATGGACTAGCTTCTTTGCCCACATTCATCCTTGATGTGGGAACCCTTGCCTATTTAACACTGCACACAGGCAGCGGTGCAGCGGCCCTTGCACACTTATCATTACGTCGCTTCCAGGGGACGCCCTAGCTTTAACATAATTTCTTAAAGGATTCATGTCATTATTATTCGATAAACTTTACGCTACTGTCGACTACCTAATGCGACCCTCCACTTTTCTCATCCAGGACTTGGGACTTGGCAACGACAGTTTTAAATAAAGTAATTGAACAAAGTAAAAAAATAATTTAAAAAAAAATAAAAATATAAAAGCAAATTGAAATCAATAAAAATAATAAAATAAAAATAAATCAAGTATTTTTAAATTAAAAAAAAGAAATAGAATAATAAAAAATTCAAATTGAATTCAAATAAATCAAAATTAAATAAATAAAATAAAAATGGAAAGAATTAATCAAAAATAATTCAAAATTTTCAAAACAAATTAAATAAAATAACTTTAATAATTAAAAATTTTAATTAATTGTTAAATATAAATTCAAATAAGATATAAAAATTTAAAATAAACTAAATTAAGTAAAAGTTAGGTAACATTAAGTAAGAATAAATTGATTAAAAATAAATGAACTTAATAAATAAATGAAATTCAATTCAAACTAATTAAAAAAATTAAATTAAATGAATTAAATAAATGGATTAAATTTAAATAAAAAACACTTAAATAAACATCAAAATTATATGCATTTTCTTTACCCTTTTTTTCCTTTTTTTTTTTTTGAAGTTTCACAAATTGCATTAAGAACTGAGAAAAAATCTATTACAAACTATAAATGAAAAAAAGCTAACTACCTCTCCTCTCCAAACTAGAAGAGAGGAAGGCTTATTGAAAAGTACACTAAGAAAAAAGAAATGATTGGCTTGAACATGCCTAAAAATATATATAGGAACATACTATTTATATTGACTCCTTCAATTAGAGTACTCTCCCCTTCAATTATCCGCAAATAGAAATTGCTAAAATGGAAATGAGTTCCACTACTCCACACCTTGAACCAATTGGGGTTTTTGGGACACCAAAAGTATGAAAACAACCAAAAAGGTTAATTCATATACCAAAGTTCCTTATCAATTAAAAGCTAAAAAATTTGAAGACTCCTAAAACCTATTACCCAAATATCATAATTTAAACAAAATACCTTCAAAAATCTATCAATTCCCTGAGGCCCTTTTGCCACCTCTTCCATCAAACGTCCCACCCTTTTACTACTAACAATCATAGCCATTAGTTTAATTCAAGGGTTAGTGATCCCTCCCGCCACTTTACCACTTATCCATGGTAAAACATCAATAGGCCCTACAAGCTTGATCTCCTTATATAGCCTTCCATTAGATCCACCTAATCTAGCATCTAATGAACAGGATTCATTCTTATTACCTTTAAAACTAACCATGAGATTAGAAGAAGAGTGAACCAAAAGATTCCAGAGTTTTCATAATGTTACTCCATCCCATACACTCCCCTTTACACAAGTTTCCATCATCTGATTACCCTCAATACATTATAGTAATTCAGCCATCGCCTTAGCTGACACTACCAAGAGTTGGCCCTTTGCTAAGGTTTTATCCCCCTTTAAACTAGACATGAAATCTCTAGGAAGGCTCAGAATGTTCTTCTACTACTTTCTAGAAAATCTCATCCCTTCAGATCACATGACAATCAACATCAGATTCCTTAACTTAAGCAATATTAACATAAGGTAGTACAATATTAACATAAGATGGTACAACCAACAAAATAACATCCAACACAAGAGAATGCTCTGTCCTCATCTAATGCAAAATCTCTTGAGCCACTGATTGATTACACTTAGTCTTCCCAGCATCAAAGGTCCCAACTCCGTGGCCCTTCACTGATATTTGATCCCACCTTGAATTAACCACAATTCTTTAGGAAGCCAAACATTTTTCTCCTGACAAAGTCAAGTTAAAAGAAGTCCTAAAATTGATATCACATGGCTTTGATCATCGAAGGATAAAGTACCATCAACATTAAGATATATATAATTAATCTTCTGATGAAAATCCACACTAGACACCCTACCAGCACATCCAATGAGAAAACAAAAATTACCTATAAATTTCTTCCCTTTATGAGAGCTAGGAATCCCCTTAACTATTTTAGGACTCCAAACAACATAATATGCAGCTGCAACATCTTCATCCCCACCAATCTTCCCCACCAAAGTCGACACCACAACATCTCTATTCAATCCAACCCAAAAATGAGAATTTAGTAAAACACCTTGAGGGTAAATTTTAGGTACCATTAAAACAAGATAGAAATAAAATGGAATTTTCATACATTTTTGTTATCCAGATTCCAACAAACCCATTGAATTATCCAAATCCTGATTGCAAGATTCAAACTTAACATGAAAATAAAATGCAAACTTTTCAAAAATAGTAGAAGGAGGATCATTGAATAGGCCTGCCAAATCAGATCTCCTACCTCAACTAGAAGAAGAGGATGCTTCTTTAAATAATACATTGATGATCAAATGAATCTTCTAATGAGATACTCCAGAGAGATGAACTCCAGGGTGACCTATATCCCCTTTCAGAAGCATGATAAGGACTTAGCTCCACTAAGAAAATGAACCCAGTGCTCTCAACAAACTTGACAAGTCACTATAGGAAAAGCAGCCATTATTGACGGACAAAATCCATCGGTAAAGTGAAAAATGTGCAGGAAAAAATAGGTTTCTGATAGATTTTCGGTGGAAACTACTCCGATGGTAAAATGCACGTCGGAAAAATATTTTTGTCATATTTTCTAGGCCAGAAATATTTTTGGCGGTCTTTCCGGCGGGCAACCGGAAGATATGTTTGACAATCCGATGACTTTTCTGTCATCGTGTTCTGGCAAATACTCCATCGAAATTACCGACGGAAAGTTTTCGCCAGAATTACCAGCTGATATTCCGTTGCAACAAAATTGATGCCGATTTGTACCGTCAGAAATCACCGCGAAATACCCGTCAAAAGTTCCGTTGCATATTCCACCGAAAATGTCATCATATCGTATTTCTTGCACATATTCTGACGGATAATCCGTCGGAAACCTGTAGCAGAAATAAAAAAAAACCTTCCTCACTTTGAAAAGTGATTTCCATATTTATACCTGCATACAAAAAATATAAAACAAGATATATTTATAATTCCAATTCTGATTTATAAAATTAGTAGTTACGCATAAACCAGATGAGCATCATCCAGATAATGAATAATTAAACATGTACATAATAAACATATATAAGAGGAGTGTCATTAACAAATATCTATACATGTTCAAACAGTAAATAGATAAACATGTCCAAAAACATATAAATATAGATGTCCACATCAGTAAAATAGATAAATAACATCTACTCTGATTCAGTTTCATCCTCAGGTGATGTTGTACTCCTACCACTACTCATCTACTCCCTCATCCTTTTCATTTCTTCTAATATTTGAGCTTGCTGCTGCTGTATCTACATCTGCTGCTACTGCATTTGCATCTGCCAATCAGCTTGGGCTTTCCGTACCTATTCTAGCTCGGCCGTAAGGGCAGCTATCTGTTGGGTATATAAAGACTCCTGTGTACTAGATAAAAAATTGCAGCCACTAGGTGTCTGCCCTTCTTATACATAGGCCTGCGAGCCTAACCCGTATACCCTGCCATTCTACATTCCTCCTACTACTTGCGACCAAGTGAAGTAGTTAGATTAGTCTATTGATCCAACAGAAGAACCTTCACCTGCTGCAGCCTGACTCTCTTGAAGCTCTGTATACTCCTCCTATGAAAGTTAACAAAAAGTTATGCAATTTATACATAATATTACCAAAATTAAACTTATATACTTACATAGGCTTTCCTAGCATGCTCTTCAACCCATTGTTGGTACTCCTGCCGCTTATTGGTATGACTATGCAATTCAACAGGAGTCGGTTCTCTACCCAGCACCTGTTTCTGTAATAGACATATATTAGTATTCTAATTAAAGTAAATTATTAAAACATTTTAAAATTTCTTACCAAACATCTTCTGTGCTCATTATGAGAAACAAAACCTCCTGTATGAAGGAAACTACCCAAGCCCCCAATATCAGAAGCTCTGTTCTGTCTATTTTGATCTCTCCTTCTAGTATAATCTAGGCTACCCTAAGCACTGCTCAACTTTGCCCATACACCCTCACCAATCTAGAGTGGTTGTTGGCCTGACTTTCTAATGTCAGTAAATATGTCTTGCATACGAGTCGAGCCATGCTTCTCAAAGTTCTTTCTAATTTTATCATTATGTTGTGGCAACCAATAAAAATCTTTCTACTTTTAAATACATACAATAAAGAATAAATAATTTTTTTAGCTTTTATAAATTAGATATAATATAAAAACAATTTATATAATAATATACATCAAACTCTCTAAACCATATGTCCCGTACTTCTTTCGGGACTTTCATCCAAGAAATATAAGGAGCATCGTATCTGCTCCGTATTATGTCCCGTATCTTATGCGTAGGCTCTTTTGACAGATGAAACCTGAAAGTAATATGTTAGTTGTCAAAAAAACTAATTCAATTCTATTTACATGACTGAAATAAAATTAGTACTTATGTGTCACCGTCAGGTTCAATCAACATGCGACCCTCTGTCACCTGCTCTGCAATAGCTAGGTAGGAAGGTCCGCCTGTAGCGGGCTGAGGTGGTGCAGTAGCTGGCTGATGTGGTGGTGGGACATATGGCGGATATGGATATGGAGAATGGGCACCATGATAAGATAGGGGTGGGTAATAAGGGTAGAAAGGAGTAGTCTGTGTAAGGTCTGGTGAAGGTAAGTGTGGGTCTGGTGAGTAGAACTATGGGCTACTGGCTACAGGAGTAGGTATAGGCGGGCTAGGCTGACTCTGAGTAGCAGGCTGAGATGAAGAGCTACCCTCAGTATATACAGAACTTCTAACATCAACCTTCTTACTGCACCTACCAACTATATTCTTTATCAATCCTCTCTGACGGTCATCACCTGAAGCCATCTGCATAAATATTTAAAAACTATTAGCAACAAAAATTATGACAAAAAATTAATATAAAATAGCTCAAAAATTAAATAAATGTAAGTATAAAAAATATTTAAATATAAAATAATGCAACAAATAAGTAAATATAAGTACAAAAATTTCATTTTTAGTCAAAATTTATTTACCTTATGTTGATTCACTTTCATATGATGAAACTTCTGTACCACTATCAGACTCATCATGAATGTCCTCTATGTTTAAATCCACTTCCTCTAATTGCAACTCACTCTTAGTAGTTATAATTTGATCGTCCACATCGTTAGCAACATCTTGTATGTTTGACATAAACTCTTCTTGATGTGCTGGTGGTATTGAAGTAGTCTTTTCAATAAATCCCCTGGGTTTGGTCTTCATAACTACGAGCCAATCTTATTTGCCTCATACTCTACTCGGGTAGTTAGCCAAATAGACTTGGCTTGCCTGACTAACAATGATGAATGGGTCAAACTTTGAATATTTCCTATCCCGTTTAACTTCTGTTATACCGTACAATGGATGTATTCTTATACCTCGATTCTTTACTAGATCAAACCACTCATAATTGAATAGATACACATTATTCCCAACATCAGGATATTCCAACTGTTATATTTCTTCTAATACCCCATAATAGTTAGACTCATCACCTGTATGGGTATTCCCTCTAACACATACACTAGAATTATCTATTTTTCTATCTTTACACCAATATTTGGTTTGGAATTTATAACCATTAACTAAAAAATTTTGATAAGGCTTTTGGTTTGAAAAATTTTCGACTTCCACCATCTCTCAATTCTAATGCTTTTCTCCTATAAATCTCCTTTTAGTCCATCCTTACTTTTATGTTATCTTTGGATTTATCTTTGATATCCATGACTGTATTGAATATATTATCAAATACATGTTTCTCTATATGCATCACGTCTAAGTTATGTCTGAGCAAGTTTGTCCTCCAATATGGTAATGACCAAAAAATACTTTTTTTAGTCCAATTATGGTTGACACCATATCCTGGCAATTTATAATCAGCTAATGTTGGAGATTCCACTATTGTGGGGCTCGATTTGACTCTTTTAAATATTTCTTCACTAGTTAATCTAAGATGAGGTAGCGACATAATCATTTTATTCTTGACAAAACCATTCTCATTTCACCTGAAAGGATGATCTGTAGGTAAGAACATGCGATGACAGTCGAACCAACTATCCTTCCCTCTGTGCTTTAAAGTGAATGACATTGTATGTTCCATGCAAAGTGGACAAGCTAATTTTCCAGAAGTGTTCCAACCTGAGAGCATACTGTATGCAGGAAAATTACCAATTGTCCAAAGTAATGCTACCCTCATAATGAAGTTTTGTTTGGTGGAGATGTCATATGTACTTATTCCCTCTTCCCATAATAGATTTAAATCATCAATTAACGGTTGTAAGAATACATCGATCTTTGCTTTTAGATTATGTGGCCCTAAAATGATAAGCATTAGAAACATATAAGGAGTAGTCATGCATAACTCTGGTGAAAGATTGTATGGTGTGAGTATGATGGGCCAACATAAGTAAGGTGAAGCAGACTGATTAAATGGAGTGAAACCATCTACGCATAAACCTAATCTTATATTTCTTGATTCTGAGGTGAAGGTGGGATATGTACGATCAAAATATTTCCAGGCATCTGCTTCTGATGGATGTGTAATAAACCCTTCTTGTGAGATATGTTCTTTATGCCATCTCATATGTTCAGCAGATCTCATTGATACATATAATCATTACAGTCTAGGAATTATGGGTAAGTAAATTAACCTACTGGCTGCTACTTCCTTCAGCTTTCTTTTCATGATAGATTTTGGTTTAAATCTCAGTGCGTTGCAATGATGGCAAGCAATATCTGATTAGAAATCTTTATAGAATAACATGCATCCATTAACACAACAATCTATCTTTTTATATGTCAAACCAAGCTTAAAAACCAACTTCTTAGTCCGACATAAATCTGTAGGAATTATGTTATCTGTTGGATTGGTTTCTTTGAGCAATCTAATAAATTGATTAAAATAATCACAAGGGACATTATATTCTGCCTTGATACTTAACGTCTTAACAACAACGGATAACTCTGAGTGAGTGGTGCAACCTTTCCATATTGGTTATTGGGAAGCATGCAACAAATCATAAAAATCTTATGCTTCTTTATTAGGTGACTCTTCTGTATATTGTTCAAATTATGCTCCACTTGCATCATGAATTAAGTCCTCAAGATTATGTATGATATGCTCTTCCTCATCTCTAGTAGCACTTATCGATGGGCAGCATCGAGAATCAAAATTTGGTTCATACTCACCATGAGAAGTCTAATACCAATATTCTGGCATGAAGCCTCGACGATATAGATCAACATTTACATCATCTGGGCTAAGGTGCACCTGATTTTTATATTTAGAACATGGGCAACGAAACTTTCCATCTAAGATGAAGCTTGGCAGTTGAGAAGCTGTCTGAATAAAAATATTCACCCCCCTAATGAACTCATCAGTTAATGTCTTTCATCCTTGCGCCAATCAATTATACATCCAACTTCTTTGAGTTCTGATATCCATAATATATAGCCTACATATAATATTGACAATAAGGATATAAGTTACAATTACTTGCCAAAATAGTTACATACTACCATTGATAAAAAGCTATGAAGGACAAATACTTCCAAATGACTTGTGTCAGACACTGTTAGATGCAAACATATAGCTCTGACATGTCCCAACACATGTATGATACTTTAAAAATTGTATCAAATTTTTTTAGTTTAAAATTGGACAATGCACTTATCAGACACGGTGGGACATTTCTTTATTAATTTATGTTATATTTATTCATGTATTTCTTACACCAATGCCTTATCATTATACAATACAGTTCTTAGCTTTGCTTCTTCTTCAAAGTAGTATGCATCTCATGTCTTCACCTCTTCTTCGAAGCTAAAGACAATCGTGCCCACCCTTGTAGCCATCATTTCCCCCGTGCCCTAGCAAGATAGTCCTATCTAGGTTTGATGGAGAAATATAAAGAGAATAAGGATGATCTACATTTGAAATTTATTGATTTAGAGAAAGCATATAAGAAAGTTCCAAGAATAGCAAGCGAGCTTGAGGGTTTGACCAAGATATGTATGCATGAGCTATTGGCATCATTTTATATCCTATCTCTAAGGGTAAAGCCACTCATCCACCTGAGCATCCTCATTTCAACAACGCTTAACTTAGAATTATGCTTCTCTTTTATTGGCCAAAATTCAGCACCATAAAGCATTACAAGTCTCACCACCATCATATAAAATTTTCCCTTAAGTTTGAGGGGTACTTTTCTATCACACAATAAGCCCAATGAATTCCTTCACTTCAACCATCCAACTTGGATTCTGCTGATAATATCCTCATCTATTTCACTATCACTTTGAATAATAGATCCAAGATATCTAAAACATGTACTCTTATTAATGACTTTATCGCCCAAAGTCACAATCCCCTCACTAGGTCTATTATTACTAAAATTACACTCCATATATTCCATTTTAGATCTACTCAAACAAAAACCTTTAGACTCTAAGGTTGACCTCCATAATTCTAGTTTACCTTCAACTCCCTCTCTAGTCTTATCAACAAGAAGAATAACATCAGCAAAAAGCATACACCAAGGTACATCCTCTTGCAAATGTCTAATGAGAACATCCATGACTAAAGCAAAACGATATGGGCTTAAGGCTGATCATTGATGTAATCCAACCAAAATAAGGAAATACTTGGTCAAACCACCTAGTGTTTGAGCACAAGTAATAGCTCCAGCATACATATCTTTAATGATTTGAATATAAGCGTTATTAACTCCTTTCTTTTCAAGAACTCTCCATAGCACTTCTCTTGGAACTTTATCATATGCTTTTTCTAAATCAATAAACATCATATGTAAATCCTCCTTATTCTCTCTATATTTCTCCATCAAACCTCTTAATAAATATATGGCTTCCATAGTAGACCTACCCGGCATGAATCCAAATTGATTTTGAGAAATTAAAGGTAAACTTGAACAATGAGAAAGGGAGAAAGTTACCTATACAGCAACCGAGCTCTCGGCCGTTTGGAATTGAATGTCGTCGAAGGAGCGAAATCGAATAGCGTCAACGGAGTGAAGTCGAACAGCATCAAGGAGAGAAGTTAAACTACATCAAAGGAATGAAGTCAAACTTCATCAAAGGAGTACGAAATGGAGTGAAGAATGTGAAAGGGAGAAAGTCACTTACACAGCAAGCAAGCTCGAGCGCAGGGGCGACATAAAACAGCTGCAGAACATCATCGAAGGAGTGAACAGCAAGCGAGCTCAAGGGCAGGGGCAAGGTCGAACAGGTGCGGAACGTTGTCGAAGGAGCGATGTTCAATGTCATCAAAGGAGCGAAGTTGATCTGTGTGGAATGTCCTGAAGTCCAGTGTAGGGGCCGATATATTGGAATTACCGACGTATTTTCTGATGGAATATCCACCGGCCCACTTACTGACTGCCTATCCATCGGTAATACTTTATGGAGTTTTAATTAACCCGATGGTAAATCCGTCAAAATATTCGACGGATATTACCAGTCGAATATGCATCGGTATATTGATAACACCAGCACAATCCTGATGATTTTGCCACCGAAATGTTATCGATGCTATTTCTGCCAGAACGTCCACTGGTTTTTCTTGGTTTTCTTGTAGTGAATGGACAACCCGCTGTAGCTGCAAAATCCCTACCACCTACCAGCATAACCCGCCCTCCAATTCCACCCACACAATTAAATCTATCAGACCCATACTAGAATACACAGCAATAAACCAGTGACATAATTTTAATATGGCCTGCAGAAGAGGATGCTTCAACAACATTCAAGAATTCCACATAGATCTTGACCAAGGGTGGAGAAGCCACCACAATACTAATCTTGATAACAAAAGGTACCCCAGCGATGAACCCCTTCACTCCCTTTCCCTAATCAAGAACTCCTCCACTCCCGAGCTAAACTAGACTCCCCTTACCACCACTATAGGAAAATATGGCATTATCGATAGACTTTCTGGTGGATAACCATCGAAACATCACCAACGAAAAACTCGCCAGCAGTGCTGCCAATTTTTGAAAGCTAATAGTTCCTGCCATCAAAAAATGCATCAAAAATTATCTGGAAGCCTAAGATTTGTTGATTAATAGCTTCAAATTTTGAAGTTATTAATTAACAAGGTTCTTTAAATCTTAAATAAATACAACTCCAAATTAAAATGAAGGAGTCTATACACTTATTTTATCCCTTAGTGGGAAACTAATGCATTATAGTTATGAGCGTAGGACTTGTTGATTAGTGACTTCAAGCACTTGGAGTTAATAATCACAAATGCTCTTTAAAACTTAAAGTTCCACAACTTAAACACTTAAAATATTTTAATAAAATATAAAAAACTAAATCATTAAAAATTTAATTTAATTTAAATTATTTTGACCTCTAAAAAAATAAATGTAATTTATAGTCAACATAAATAAGTGATTAAAGTAAGACATACCCAAATCACACAACTTAGCACACACTTTAGATTTATTTGTTTGGACAACTAACTCTAGTCTATGCTGGGTCATTGTTTCTTTTTTTTCATGCACTTTAGTGTGTTAAGGATACCTTTCTTAGAGGGTGTCTATTTGCATTGTATGTTTACTTTCCCATACTCTAAGATGTCATACATGCATTGCACTTTTCTTTACTTACAATGCTCCTTACTTTTCTAGTTGGTTGCATTTGTATAAGTTCAATCTGAGTAAAATTTCATTTATTGTATAGATTCAATATAGAATATAAATAGGATAAATGTAAATGTAATGAGTCAATGTAAATGTAAATGGTAGATTCTTTGTACAACATTATCAAGTTTATAAATAAAAAAATGGTTGTAAATATTTTTAAGGTGATTGCTTATTATACACTTGTTAGATTCTAAAGGAAATAATCTCTGTTTCCTTAAGAGATGTTCTCTTCCAGAATTCTGTAGAAGACCTTGAGCCAAGATACTTGAAGACTAACCAAGCAAACACATTTAAATCTATATTATTTATAGGTGTAGAAATCAATGTTTATTTAAGTGGAGCCTACCCACGTTACGTATATAGTAGACTCTAAGTTGTAATCTACATTCTTTGAAAATAAATAATGAAGTTTTTTTATACATTTCTTAATAAACACTCATAAATTGAAGAAATGTGGGTTGGTAAATGTTTGTATTAATGGATAGATTTTTTTTAGGTTTTTGCAACATATGTACCCTTACCTTTGTAAAGATACTTATGTTAGATTTAGGATGATATAATTTGGTACTGCATTCTAAAACACCATTACCCATTCATGCATACATGAAAGCATTTTACTTTCTTGTAATATACACTAGCCCAGCATAGAGCCAATGATATGAAATGATGGGCCTAAGTGTAGGGGCCATCATAGTATTTCCTAGTGGTATAAGATCTTTATGCTGCTGGATTTTTATAAAATCCAAACTTAAAATATTTTTGGAACCTTAAAAAAAATTTTGTGTTTAGGGTAAAGTTGCATAAAACTTCATTAATTAGGTGTATTTGAACCATAGACATTTTATAAATCCCTAATTAAAATTCTAAACCTAAATCCTTGATTTCCAATTAAAGTAAAATAGCTATCTAGCGTGTACATATGAGACCTAAAAAGCATGGTTTTAAAATTGCGTGCTTTGGGGGTTAGTTGGTAATCCACTCCAAGTAGACGAAGGTCTAAATTTGCACACTTTATATATCCCCCCCAGAGTGTTTTCCAAATTTCTAATAAATTATAAACTTAAACCTAAAGTAAAATCTTAATTTAAACTAAAAATGCAAAACCTATAATAAGTTAGAGTGTTTCTAGTTTTCCAAAATCTCAAGCACTCTATATATTTTCTTCCTTTACTTGTAAAGAATTGTCTAGGCATCAAATGTTTTCTAATTAATAGTTAGGTATAAATCTATATCCCTATTTTTAATCTTTGTAAATCTTTAAACAATTTATTCTCCACTTTAATTGAGTGTGTTTTTATGATTAGTCTTGAGATGTAAATAACTATAGAGGCTTGCCTCTATACAAGATGTAGAACCTGAAAAAAAAACCCTTATTTAGTTTTCTAGAACAGAGGAAAATTCTATGGATGTATTTAAAGTCTTATACATTAGTTAACATCTTTTTTAAAACCATAGGTGAATGTCATATTTTTCTATTAAAATAAATATTATATTTCTTATGATAAGTCTTGTTATCAAAATAAATTATGTTTTTATTTTGAAATTGATAGTCAAAAATTAGTCTCTTTCAAGATAGTAGTTGTTAAGCTATATTGATTTGATTAAATAAATATAAATTGAATCAGTTGGCGTAACTAATTTTGTCCATATCTTGTAGTCTTCATTTTGTTATTTGAACAAAATATACAACATTAATAGCCTACAATTTACTTCCTTTCTCTACAAAGCTCACGATAACTCAATAGTGATACCAAGTATATCTTTCATCCAAAGTAGGCAGAAGGAAAATTGAAAATATTGTAATGTTTCTAATAATGAAAATACCTCACCACAATTGTTATGACTAAATTCATTGATCAAAATATTTAAACCAGGATTGGATGGAAGATTTTGTAGATCTACTTTTAAATTTTTTTATGATTCAATTTCTATATGACATATTTTTTTTATTTTGCTTTTTTGTCTCATTTGAAGGCTTTGATAAGTTCAATTTTGAATACTTCTTAAAATCTATCTCCCCAAAATTTGTGTCAACATAGATTATCTACGTAAAAAATAGCATATTACATTTCTGCAAGTTATACATTGAGTACATAATCCCATTTAGGAAAAGAAAAGGCATGATAAGATGCAAGATGATCATCAACAATCATTTAGCTAAAAATATAAAACATATATTGAAAGTTGGCAATGAGTTTTCACATAACCTATCTAAAAGTTAGATCATTCCATTTTAGGAGATTCATAGAGACTAGGATTAAATCAAATTAATCATAGCATTCGAAACTATCAATGATACTAATTGCTTCAATTTTTCAGAATAGAGCTTCTAACTTCAAACAACTAATCAAAAAATTCAAAATATGTACATCTTTAGCCCAAAAAATGATAATATGGTCACGTCTTTAGCTCTCAATGATGCATAAAAATGCAAGAAAAGCTAGTAAATAAGAATTTAATTAACTACAATAATAATTTAGTAAATCCACTCAAAATAAATTTATTAAATATTCTTAATACTTAAACCCTATTTTGCATTATAATAATTTGTTTAGTTTTAGTTTCCTTCAACCGCTCTTTCCTCGCGCGTGCTCTGGCTATGGTGATCAGGTTTCCTCTAAAGCGTTTTGTGGTTTCTACCATAGACTTTCAATTTTTTTTGTTATTTCATCTTGATTTGTTGATTCATTCATTACTTTCTCCTACCTAAGGCCTTTTGGCCTTTAATTTTTTCAATTTTGTTGTGATAGTGGCGGGGCCATCCTCGTCCGTCCCTTCCCCTTGGGGTGTTCTTCTGGCATGCTCTTTCAGACTCAATAAAGGCTTCTTTGATGTTTTTAGTAATGGTTCTACCACAAAAACTCATTCGTTTTGTGATGTCTTGGCAGGAAAATGCCACTTCGAAAGAATCTGGTTTCTCCTTTACTTGTTCTTCTTTCAAAGGAGTTCCTGCTTTGTTGGTTTCTGAAGAAGATATTATGAAACTCACCTCCTCTTTTCAGTTTACTTTGGTTAGGAAGTTCTAATTAAGACAACCTAACCTTGAATCTATTAGGTCATTTTTTGGCAATCTTAACCTTTGGTTTTTTCTATTGGTCGGTTGGATGCTAGGCATGTGGCGATTCAACTTTCTAATGATTTGGACTATATTAGGATTTTTGGTAGGAGATCTTATTACATAAATAATTGTCAAATGAGATTATTCAAGTGGACTCCTCACTTTGACATTAATGAGGAATCTCCTATAGTTCCCATTTGGCTATCTTTTCTTAATTTGAGGTTACATTTCTTTAACCTGCATGTATTACACACTTTGTGATCCATATTTGGTCATCCCCTTCAATCTAACCAAGCCACTGCTTCTAGATCCAGAACTTCAGTTACCCAGATTTTAATTAAACTGAACATTACCAAAAACCATCCTAGAGAGGTGTTGATTGGATCTAAAGTTGCTGGTTATCTCCAAAAAAATAAATTTCAAAATATACCTAATTTTTGCTGTCATTGCAAAGTTCATGGTCATGCTTTTAATGAATGTTTTATGGCTCATCCCAACCATAAGAAAGGAAATAAGGGAGAGAAGGCTATAGACATTTCTGATGTGAAGGATTTTAATAATAATGAGGCTCTCATTCCCTCAAAGGTGACCAATGTTTGTATGGCGGGTGCAGAAAACTTGGAAACTATGCATTTTTATATTCCAATTAGTGATCAAGTAGAAAATTTAGAGAATTCTCTTATATTGGAATCTCAAAATTTGAATCCTACGGATGGTTTAGTTTTACAAAATATTGAAGCTCAATCCATGGTTGTTTCTAGCATGCCTTTGAAGAAAGTGATTGAAATTGGAAACATGGAAAAAGTTTCACACAATAAAGGAGAGGGGGTGATTTGATACAAAAAATAATGTGCTTTAAATCATATGAATGGGCACCATTCCGAGAATGAGGATGATGGAGAGGAGGAACATATCGAGGAAGGAGAATTCTTACCTAACAAGAATGGGTCTCTAATTGGGAATTCTGGATGTATAAATGGTGTTTCTTTTTTGTCTCCACCTACAAATCAAATTGCCAATAATAACGAGAATGGATATACCAAAGTTGGTAGGAAGAAAAATAAAAAAATTAAACTTTCAAATGGTCAATCATCTCGAGTTACTCGAGCTTCTAATCTTTCTTCTTCCAATGGTTAAAGCCATCATTTGGAATATTAGAGGTGTGGGTAATCTCCCTTCTATGGATAGGGGGAAGAATTTGTGCAAGATTCATAACATCAAAATTTTGGTTTTACTTGAGCCTTTAATTTCTTCTTGGAAGTTGGATTCTTCAAGGCTGATAATAATTACTTGCTTGATCCTTCTGTGGAGAACCTTTCCTTATTGAATGAGTACAAAAATGTTTAATTAAAAAATCAAATGCAAGAAGAAGTCTTTTGGAGACAAAAAGCTACTTCTAAATTTGTTGTGGAGGGAGATAGGAACACCAAATTTTTTCATAATATTACCAATCATGAGAAGGTTGCTAGTTTTATCCATAAAATTATTAATCCCGATGGGTCTCACATTGATTCTCCTAATTTAATTTATGAGTATGGTATTGATTATTTTAAGAATGTGTTTAACAAAGACATTAACCTGATTTTGGATGTGGAATTCCCTTTCACTCCTTCTATTATTTTTGAAGAGGATAACAATATGCTTACTAAAATTCCAACTGCTAAGGAAATTTGGTTGATTATCAAAGAGATGAACACTAATTTAGTTGCTAGGCCAGATGGTTTTACTACTATATTTTTTCAAAAAACTTGGCATATTAGTAAAGAGTATTTAGTCAATGCTGTTATAGATTTCTTTAAGGGCAACCCTTACCTTAAGTTTTTTACTTCAACCTCTTCTATTCTTATTCCCAAAATTAATGTCACTAATTTTTGGAGTGATTTTCAGCCTATTAGTCTCAGCTCTTTTTCAACAAGCTTAATGCCAAGTTACTCATGAGTAGATTAACTTTACTTCTTCCTAATATTATCTCGCTAGAGCTAATGGGTTTTGTTAAAGATCGTTCTATTTTTTATACTATTTTATTGGCTCAAGAATTATTCCATGACTTGGAGGCTAAAATTGCTCAAAATCATTAAGAATAGTATTGAACATTATTTCTTTTTTATCATTATTAATGGCAAGAGTCATGGTTTTTTTAAATTTGCTCAAGGGCTCAGGTAGGGGGATCCTTTATCTCCTGCTTTGTTTATTTTGGCAGTGGAGTTTCTTTCAAGAGGTCTTAATGGTCTTTTTAAGAATTACCCCACCTTACAGTATCGGACTTTGGGTTGTCTACTTATTTCATATTTGAGTTTTGCTGATGATTTTATTATTTTTACTAATGGTTCCAAAAAATTTTTTAACATTCTTTTCAGATTTCTTCATCAATTCCAAACTACTAGCGGTTTAATTTTTAATCCTCTTAAAAGTTTCTTTATTACTGCTAAGTCTATCTCTAATCAAAGGATTAATTTGATTCAGAACAATTTTAGCTTTATGCACAAGCACTTACCCCTTAAGTACTTAGGCACCCCCATTTTCAAGGGTAGGAAGAGATCGCATTATTTGGGGACATTTTTTCCACTATTCATAAAAAAACTTTCCACTTGGGCCTTTAATTTTCTTTCTTATTGTGGTAGATTAGTGCTAATTAAGAGTGTCTTGTGTTCTATTCCTATCTATTTATTTCTAACGTTATATCCTACTAAGAATATTTGTAGTAGGCTTGAAGGAATTTTCAACAAGCTTTTTTGGGGAGCTAAAAAGGGAAACTCTACCATTTATTTGGTTTCTTGGAATAAATGTTCTGGTGTTTAAGATGAAGGTAAGCTTGGTTTTGAGAATTTGAGTGATATGGCTCTTGGTTTTTCTTATAAACTTTGGTTTAATTTTAGGGTTAAGAAAAGCCTTTGGGCTAAGTTTATGGTTGCCAAGGACTGTGTGGGAAAGCATCCTCTCACCTGCTTTTTCAAAAAAGAGGAATCTTTTAATTGGAAAAGATTATGTTCCATTAAATGGGATGCTAAGAATTTTGTTCAATGGGGTTTGGGGTTGGTAAACTTTTTTTTTTTTGGCAAGACAATTGGTTGGGTTTTTCTCCACTATTGATAACATGCTTAATACTCATACAACTAGTTCTTGTGAAGTTTCTCATTTTCTTCATGATTGAATGTAGAACATGGATTATATTTCTGAGAAGGTGGTTGATTTTGTCATTAATCTTGTTCTCAAAGTTCCCCTCTAACTTGATAAGAAGGTGTGCATTTTGTTCAAATATTTTAATATTGGTAGTTTTATTTTCAAAGAAGTTTGGCATTCCATTAGGAACTCTCAGGCTAAATCTCAGATTTTCTCTTCCATTTGGCATAAAGGTATTTTTGCTTCTTATTCTATTCTTAGTTTGAGAATTTTGAATAACTACATTCTTGTGGATACTATTTTAATTAAAAGGGGTTTCAGTATAGTTTCCAAATGCCAATGTTGTTTTCACATAGAGAATTTAAATCATGTTTTTGTTAATGGTCCCATTGCTATGAAAGTGTGGTTGTTTTTTGATAACATTTTAAACAAATAGTTTTGTAAGGAGTTAATAACATTCAGAGTATTATGCAAAATTAGTATGTGTCTTCTAAAGGTAGCATTCGTAAAATTCTTCCTGTTATTATTTGTTGGTATCTTTGGAAAAGTAGAAATGAATCGAAACATGAACATTACAAAGAATGCTTTGAACATTATTTTTAAAATTATGGATAAAGTGAGACAATTATATTTGGCCAATTTAATTAATGGGAGTACTTTTAATTGTTATTTTAAAATTGCTAAGTTTTTTTATATTAATATTTCTTTTAATACCCATAATCGTAAAGATATTATTGTTAAATGGATGAAACCTCCCACTAGCTTTTATAAACTCAATACTGGTGGTCCATTTAAAACTTTGAAATCTTGTTATGGTGGGCTTATCCGTGATTATAATGGTGATATTATTGTGACTTTTGTGGGTCCCTCCCCTGTTAAGAATGCCATTATGGTTGAACATCAGGCTTTTAAGTATGGCGTTCAGTTATGTATTTCTTTAGGGATTACTAGGGTTTTGATTGAAGTTGATGCTAAGCTTATGATTCATTATATTAATGGTAAAATTAATGCCAATCCCTCTTATTTCCACATTATCAGGGAAATTCAACACTAGCTTTCTCTCATCAACTATTCTATTTCACACATTTACATGGAAGGCAATTTGACTGCTGATTTTTTAGCTGACATGGGTTACAATTTTATGGACTTTATGGAATATGTGGGAACTTCTATTCTTAGCAAACTTGTGGGGTTGGCTAGACTTGACCGTATGGATCTGCCTTATGTTAGAAGCTACTAATTTTTTGTTGCTCTGGTTGTCTCAATTTATCTTTAGTTTTTTTATGTTTGAATTGAAGTTCTCTACTTACTCTTTTTCCTTTACCAGCAGCTATCGATTTTACTTTGTCTTGGTTTTTGTTCGCTCTCATCGTGAGGCACTAGATACATTTTTTTGGGATTTTATGGTATTAATTTTTTAGGCACTCAGAATTTCATTGTTCTATATTTTGGTGTTTTTATTCTCTGGGATCTGCTGCCTCTTCATGTTCTTCTTCATGGGTTTTTCCTGCTGTCCTTTCATTTCATTTGTTATGGTGGTTGGTGCTTTAGCTATGATGGTAATAATTTCATGACTAATCAAATCCGTATGTGTTACTCATCCTTTCCTGGTGAGGAGTTCTATGGGAGTTTTTCTGGTGCCTATTTCTTTGGTCGGCTGGGCAACTGCTGTTAGATGTTGTGCCTCTCTAGTTTGAGTAGGATATATTAATTGTTGTGCCTTTCTAGGTTGAGTAGGTTGGTTGTGTATTACTTTGGTTCTCACTAGATTTATTCTTTGGCAAGCTATTTTTTCATCTGGGCTATTAAGTATATCCCTTTTAACTTATGGGGTTGTATCTGTGGCAGTATGTTCTCCTTGATTTACATTTATATTTCTCTCTCATTGTACTTTTATTGAAGTGCTCCCTTTGATATTACAACTCTGAGCTTTTCTGCTACTCTTCATTTAACTTTTTGGGATTCATTAATTTGGGTCAATGTTCCTGCTTCTTCACGGAATTATGCAATGTGGGGCTTTATGAGATGTGGTTTTAAGAATGAGTGGAGCCCTTTTTGTTGTGGTGATTGTAGCTATGTTGTTTTGTTTTGCTTGGTCTTGAGTAATCTATATATTTTGACTTTGGGCCGGCTGCATTTCTTACTTGTTTATCTTATCTGGGGTGCTGTCAAGCTAAAGCTGTTATTAAACCTTATTGGCAAGTTCACTATAGATTTGTTGCATCTAAAGGGAAATCATTTTGTATTGGATGGTGAAGGGCTAAATTTCCTTGTGAAGATTTTTATGGGCTTCAATTCCAAACTTTTTTTAAACTTTTTTGTTATTACTATACTTTTCATTGCTTGCTTTTCTTTTACAATCATATTTTTTGCAAGTCCTTTGGACTAAAGATTTGGTGGTGCTGCGAAATTTTTTTGCCAGGGCGTTGGACCTGATTGTGCTTTATCTTTTGTTCCTTTTTTGGGTGCTCGCTACTTGTAGCCCTAGAATGGTATTAGGCTATTTTGTTAATCTTAGTATAGGGAACCATTTGCTCTTAGGTTTTATTTTATCTTTTTTTGTAGCTCTGATGAGCAATAGTGAGCTGAAGGTTCCCTTTAACGACCTTGTAACCTTAATTTTATTTAACGCGTAGGCCCCGCCGCGGGTTTCCCCTAAAAAAAATAAAAATAAAAATAGTTTCAATTTCCTTGGGTAATATTAAACTATAAATAAACTCAATATAAATTATTATGAAATGGCAAGATTTCATTTAATTTTTTTATAGAATAACGATATAATAAAGATTTCAATTTAAAAGCTCTATATGATAACCTCATGCCATAACAAATAAGTGTCCATGTTATATGCAATCTAGAGAACTTTCACACACTTGATTTTAAATTTTTAAAAAGAAATTTTAATTTCTTAAAAATAGTTGGTGAAAACATAAAACAGATATTTAAATTAGCACTTGACATCACATATCTACAACAAGATCCCTTTCTTATTTGTCACTATCTCGGATGGCATGGGTGATGTCAAGCTCCAGGCTTCAGCAGCATGCATAAAAATCTTCCTCACAAAGATTTTGAAGATGAGTATGCAAACAATACAGAAGATTGAGGGAATTAGGGCTTACCGTTCTATTCATTTAACTAGTAGGACACCAAATTTTTTTTTTTTTTTTTTTGGAAGAGGAGAGCATCAATTAGCCTTTCCAAATGTTGGAAGATGGGGACACGTGCCCCCATGCCCCCCCTTTCAGGCCCCAGAACAAAAAGAGGAATTTAACCTTACTTGCTTATTCCTAAGTTAATCATCGCACATTTTGGAATACACCAGAGCTAACTAATAATCAAGAATATATAAAACAAACATTGAGAGTGCGCAATTCATAATTTCATACCTAAAAATAAAAATATTCAAGAATCTTAATTTCAATATTTTTGAATACAACATAAGTATAACCTAGATTTTCAAAATCATAAATACCTGTTGACTCAGCTTTTTTGCACCCTATTGGACTAAATATGATCAACAATATCTTTACCCTAGCTTGAAATAATAAAATTAATGGTGTGAGTATATACTTACTAAGTCAATCTCGTGCCCCATCACAGTATTGTATTCTGGCAACATTTAGTTCATATTGCTAACAAATAACTTTAAAACAAAATCAAGTAAATATTATTTAGTACAAAACTATAGGTACACAAATGCACTTATAAATACGGAATGCACATGCATTGATGTCACTTTTAACTCTCAATCATCCACCTCTAACCTATTCAAGATTGGTGCAGAGTAGAGTCAATACAAAACAAAGTGTGATTCAATACAGGGCTAATACAGAGTTAGAACAAAGTATTTCAATATTGAGTATTTCCACCTTGAGCCTAAGCAGAGAACTTTCATAGCATTTTTTATTTCCAATTCAGAGCTCCAAATTATGAAATGCATGTTAATACTAATATGATACAATTAAATTTTTGTAGAAAACCATATCATGTATGGACTTATATATAAAAAAAACTTACTTTTAAATTGCCAACAAAGAGTAATCATACCTTTATAAAATTCATAGAGAATCTAAAAATGCTAAAATAACATATTTATTAATTTTACAACAAATAAAAAGTTCACCATTTTCTAAATCAATAAAAACTAATATAGGACAATACAAATGGTGAAAATTTACATTTTTATAGTCTAGTCGTCCAACACGGAGAAAAAAACAACATACAAATAGTTACATAGTTAAACCTTTTTAAAACTTAAGAAAAATAATTTTAAAAATAGAATATTCATTCTACCTAGCATAATTAAAAATATACATGGGATATGGGTTGCCTACCTCGAGGCCGATAATTCTCTTAACAAGAGTGGCAAAAAAAAATCAAATTCTAGACCTCAAACCTCCTCCTTAACTTTCTCTTTCCTTCCTCCTCACCTTTCTTGTTCAACAAGCTACAGGGTGAGTGTTTGGGCAATAGTGCCTTTAGATATTTATTATTTTTAAAAATACTAATCCATCCTAGCAACACGGAGTTAAAGCCTCCAACACCGCGGTACTCTTAGAAAAATTCTCTATCTCTTCCAAAACCTCAAAAACTATTATAGGATCCATTGTCAACACTTAACGAAAATTATCTAGCCAAAACACTCAACAAAAACCTCATTTTTATTCTTTTTTCTTTTAGAGAGTAGAGTGCAGGAGCGCTTATTTTAACGCCGCAGAGCTTATAATAAATATTTAAAAATTAAAATTCTTATTTTCCCAACTTAAAATGTTAAGTAGTATATATTCTATACAACTTAAAAACACTTCTTATTACTAAGTCAATTGAAAATTTACACTTTTAAGCACATAATTACCTAACTTCAAAACAACGGCTATTACATTCTTCCCTCCTAAAATAAATGTGATCCTTAACATTTCAAAATAGTTCTTGATATGAGTTCATCATTTTGGCTTCTTTCTCTAAGGTTGGTTCTCTTTCTTCCCGATATTTTCATTTAACTTTGACCAATGAGATTTTCTTATTCTTTAATTGCAAAATGTTGAATGCTAGAACACACTCAGATCTTCTTTATAAGTCAAATTAGGGTGCACTTCTAATTTTGCATTAGATACTCTTTGCTTGACATCTGACACTCAGTTTCTTAATATATATACATGAAAGACATTATGGATATCGAATATATAATTGAAAGTTCGTTAGGGTTATTAAGCCCTTATGAACTAGTATTTTAAAAATTCTTAAACCAAAAAGAATTTTTTTTTAAAGTATTTTTGAATATTTCAAACACAAATAATGTAAGCGGAAGTAGATAACCAAGATCAGATATTTCAACCATAGATCAGATCACAGAAATATGTGAAATTAAAGTCCAAAAAATAAATGAAAAGAGAACACAAGATTTAAAGTGGTTTAGTCAACTTAACTTACATCCACTCCCCGAGGCCTCCCCTCCAGGTATTGCCCTAAAACTATAATAACTCTCCTTTTTCTCCAACTATAAGGTGGAGAAGCCCGTATAAACACTTTCCACCAACAATGATGAGGCAGAGAACCTAGACTCCTTTTGCTTCCTCCTGAAGCAGGAAGAGAACCACAGAATCCATTATCTTTGTCCTGAAGTAGGAAGAGAACCCCAACTCCTTTTGCTTCCAACTGAAGTAGGCAGAGAACCCCAACTCCATTTGCTTCCTCCTGAAGCAGGCAGAGAACCTAGATTTGATGCTGATGATCATCTCTCTAGAGCCACCACGGAACCAAGGATGAAGAAGGAAGATGATGATCAAATCCTTGCTAGGAGCAACCTTTGTGAATCCCCTCACAAACACCCCCTCATAAGATCCTCTCTCTCTTTCCCAAATTCTGCTTCTCCTCTAAGCTCTCTTGGAGTGGAAAAACAAGCAAAAGATTTTGCATAATAGTAATTAAAACACTTAAATAGAAGGGCTAAAAAATGTGCCCCAAATTTTAACTTGCTAATTATATCATCCAGGATGATCTGTCGATCATTCTGTACGATTAGTACAAAATTTGCTATTTCAGTCTGGATGATCTAGTTCTCCTATATGATCTGAACATAAGTTTTTTATGATCATCCAGGATGATATGGACATCATCTAGGACTATTAGTACAAAAACATATTTTCGTCCAGCCAATAGTTCGGGTCATCCAGGAGATAAGTCTGGATGATATGAAGAAATATAGCTGATCGTCCAAGACAATATAGTGATCGTCATGTATGATTAGTTCAAAAAACATATAATATAATCCAATAGAGAGTCCAGGATGTCCAGCAGAGTTAGGAGAATAATCCATGATGATTATACGATCGATCAAGATGATATGATCGATTAGTCAAATCTTAATTACTTCTCTGAATCACCTGACTAATTTAGGTGTGATTGTTACAAATTATCAAGGACAATGTGGGATCATCTTGTATGATTAGACACATAAATTCAATTTCAAAAACATGCCTAAATAAGTTTGGTGGCTGAGTATTTTTTATTTCAGAATGTCATCCAGGATGATGGGAGGATTGTCCAGGATGATTTACTCAATCAGGTTAACTTATCCCAGATGCCCTATCTAGGGTTTCTATTTTTATCTGATCATCTAGGATGATTTTGGATCATCCTATACGATATGATAAAAAAGAGAAGAGCTCTCAAACTCACCAAATTTCTCCCCTGAGCGTGTATGTGCATGGTTACTTAGCATAAGGATCCACCTTATTATATTCGACTGAAGAAAAGATAAAAATATTGGAAATAAACTTACAGACAGACTCAGACCTAATCTACCCAATTTTAAGCTGGCTTGAATTGCAATTATTTTTGTGGAATTGAAAAGTTAGTAGGAAGCGAAACTACAAATAGATGTGTAGTAGTAACCTTAGTTGAGAAACAGAAATATTTGTTATCATCAAAATTATGATCCTTGAATCCAGATTTACAACAATCTCCCCCTTTTTGATGATGGCAATATTTATTGGATAATTTCAAATCAAGCAGATAAGAAAATAAAATTTAAGTTAAAGCAAAGAAAAGCAAAGCACTATACATAAAGCAAAGTAAATTTTACTAAAACAAGCAAATGATACAACACTAACACTACAAGCAAACAATGCACCACTAACACTACTCCCCCTTTTGACATCACAATAAAGAGGAAAAGCACAGAGCAAAACACATACATAAAAGAACAATAATATAAACACCACACAAAATAAACAAAAAGTAAACTACATATACGATGGACCCTGATCAAGTGGAGGAGGTGGAGGTGGCTGAAAGAAATGGTGAATGGAAGCAAACTACTCCCTAAACAAGGCCAGATCCTAGTCGTGTTGCTACTGATGTTGGGCTGCATAGGCATTGAAATGATCCACATCTGCTACATGTTACCGCTCTTGTGTAACAACATAGGAGTCAAACCTAGCCTCCCACTAGGTAAACCTCCCCACCAGTTAATCCAGCAGTGAGTGCTGGCAAATAAGAACAAGTTCAGGAGCTGGTGTAGGAATAACTTCTTCCTCTTCTCCCACATCCTCTGCATGCTCCGGATGGAGGTGAGTGCTATGAAGGTCATGAAATTAGACATTTGTGTAGAAAGAAGGGTGTAATTTGGTGGGGTAGGATACTGAAGATTGTACTTAGTTTCAAGGACATAAGCAATGAGGTGTCCTAGGGCCAAATTTGGTTTCCTCCTATGTCTGGGATTCCTAATGCTAGTCAAGTGCTCAATGTATAGAAAGAGAAGATTAGTATCATTGAAGTCCCTATGAGCCATGATATAATAGGTGGTGATGGAAAGTAAAGGAGTAATGTGAACACGATCACCAGCTTTGGGAATTATAGATGTTTTAAGGATATGTTGGATGGTCCTAGCATCTTTAACCAATGAGCTAGAGGCACCATCATGGTAAGTAAAATTTGTGTTCCTAAGAAGCTGATTAATGGAACTCCAGTTGAAATTAGGATCTGAGACCAAAATGTGAAGCTTATCTCTAGTGGTGGAAAGTTGAAGAAGTTCATGGCAGTCCTGAAAAGTGATTTTTGCAAGTTATTTGTTTACATAGGATTGAAGTGCAGTTTAGGTAGAGTTAATTCAAAGACTAATGAAGAATTCATATAAAAGTTTATAGTGAAAAGGAACTGTAAGGGTCAGAACAAAAGTAAGAGTAGTGTGGGCAAACAGATTTATCATTGGATACATCAGGTACAGGGATTGACTGTCTTGGAGAGTGTAATCCCTACAGTTTTATAGCAAAGCTACATCAGTGAAGCGAGGGTCCACAGTTCCCCTTGAGGAGCTTCCAGTAAGAATCCTGGAATGTTTGCCACTAGCCATTGGATAGCTTGACTGAAGGAAAGAAAGATTTGAAGTGAAGAAGAAAGTTGGAGTGAATAGTATCCTTAAAATTGGGTTGTTTATAAAGAGTTGCCCATATCATCTAGGATGATCGTGATATCATTCAAGATGATTTGAAGCAATAATATCGACCAAGCCTATTGGTCCAAAAGGCAGTCATATCATCCCAGACGATCAGGTATCATCCAGAATGATTAAATTAAGGTGATCATCCCGAGGAGTCCTTCTGAATGATCATTGATGAAAAGTATCACCCAAGATGATGTGGTGGATTATCCAGGATGATTGACGATAATGGATCATACCAACTGAATTTAAATCATCCATCATGTTGTCAATTTGGATTGTCCAGGATGATTAGGTGTATCATCCAAAATAATGTCCAATAATTGGTTCATATCAGCTGTTGGAGTGGAGATGTGATGATATCATCTAGCACGATGTGGATATCGTCCAGGATGATGTGAATAAATTTTAAAAAAGTTGGATGATGAAGAGGAATAATCAAGTGAGTCCAAAATACAAAAAAGATTCAAATCAAAATATAAAAAATATAAACAAATAATGAAAATGACAAATAAAAAAATGTTCTTTTTTTAATCGTTTAGCTCCAGTAACGGAGAATTTCTTCTTGATTTTCAATTCAAAAGCCAATAAGAAGAAATTAACGATGTTGAAATCTAGAAAAGTTATAAAATTGATTCTTGAAAACCCTGCCTCAGACACCTTAAAGGTTCAAATTCCTTTCAAACAAAAATATAATTCTGAAGAAAATAAATTAAATAAGAAAAGGGATCCTTTTAAGCTTCGGCCTAGAAAAATATCTGAGAAAATAGTATTATAAAGTATAGAACCAGAAATCATGGTTTTCTATCTCAAGTGTTTGAATATATTAAGTGGCACATGCATTCTTTTAAGATCTTTAAATATTTCAAAGAGGAAGAAGTTTATTTCTTTGTGAGCTCATTTTATGCCTCTTTTTCCATTTTTTGGTGCACTTTACGCATCTTTTGATTTTTGATACACTTTGTATATATTTTAAAATTATTGGCAAAAATTGTGCATCATTTCAGTGTTGGGCTCATTTTGTGCCTCTTTCTCAGTTGATTGGCACACTTTGCGCATATTTTGCAAGCTTTCTTTCTTTCAAAACCTCTAAAAGATTCTTAATTAGGAGATTATCTTCTAGATATAAGAGAAGAAAAACTCACTCGCTTAGATAAAGAAAGGTAATCCAAAAAATAGAATCATTCTCATATGATAAATGCAACCACCTAATTAAGAAAACACGAAAGTGATTCAATGATTTGGAACACTACTCATATGAGATAGATTACTGTAGGAAGATAAAATATATCTCTATTTCAAAGTCCAACTTTTTAATTTTAAAAAGAATTTTTATTCAAAAAAAATACCCCATTGAAGAAGTTAGAAGAAAAGAAACAATCATCAATACTTCATCATTTAACAATTTTAAAGAAGTCAATCACTACTTACAAGCTTTTGAACAAAATAAGGAAAAAATCTTATTTAAAAATCAAGTTTATCAGCAGTAGTGAGCAGTGATCTGATTCTATAGAAAGTAACCAAGAAATCAAAAAATTAAAGAAAAGCACATAAAAAGAAATAAATAGATAAAGTAAACAATAACAAAAGGATTGAAGAAAATCAGCAGGAAATTAACAAATACATAACAAGAAATAGACAAATAAATCAAACAAAAACTATGTGTTGAAACAAAAACAGAGAGCATCAACTTCACGCATGAATATCTATCACACCTAATATGGTTCTTACGGTGCTAAAGGTTTCAAAGACCATTTATTTTGTGAAGATATCTGCTAGTTGGTTTTCAGTGGCTACATGATGTAGCTCTATGTCTCCTTTGGTAACATGGTCCCTAATGAAGTGGTGCCTGATGTCTATGTGTTTGGTCTTGGAGTGTTGGATTGGGTTCTTAAAAATGTAGTTGGCACTAGTGTTATCACAAAGTACTAGAATTGTGCCTACAGGAAGTACTAAATCTAGAATTTATTTCTTTAGCCAGAGGACCTAGGCCACACAACTTCCTAATGCAATGTACTCAGCTTCAGCAGTAGACAGGGCAACTGAGTTCTATCTTCTAGTAGACCAGGAGATTAAGGATTATCTTGTGAATTGACATGATTTGGAGGTGCTCTTTCTATCCACCCTACACCCTGTAAAGTCTGAATTAAAATATACTATAATCTCTAAGGCAGTATTGTGTCTAGGATACCAGATTCCTAAGTTTAGGGTTCCTAAATAATTTTTAAGGATTCTCTTAACTGAAGTTAGGTGCGACTCCTTTGGATCATCCTAAAATCTAGCATAGAGGTAAACACTAAACATAATATCAGGTATGCTAGCAGTTTGGGAAAGAAGTGATCTAGTTATTCCTCTGTACTTCTTTTAGTCAACTGATTTTTCATTTGAATCCTTATATAACTGGACACTAGAACTGATGGGAGTGTTGATTGGCCTGGCTTTATCCATTTTATATTTATTTAGAATTTCCTGGATGTATTTTGATTGATTAAGAAAAGTTTCATTATCCATATGCCTGATGCTAAATCCCAGAAAGTACGATAATTCTCCCATCATACTCATCTCAAATTTCTTACTCATAATTTTGAAAAATTATCTCATAAATTTTTATCAGAAGATCCTAAAAGTATATCATTAACATAGATCTGGACAATGAGTAATTCATCTCTTACTCTCCTCAGAAAAAGGGTGGTGTCTATGCTTCCCTTAACCAACTCTCTTTCTAGTAGGGATGTGCTAAGCCTCTCATACCACGCTCTAGGCGGCTATTTTAATCCATTCAAAGCCTTTTTTAATTTGAAAATTGGGAATTCTCAAAGCCAAGGGATTGCTCTACAAACACATCTTCTTTATTATCCCATTTAAAAAGGCACTCTTGACATTCATTTGGTAAAATTTAAATTCTTTATAGCTGGCAAAGGCTAGTAGCACTTTAACGGCTTCCAAACAGGCTACAGGGGCAAAGGTTTCCTCAAAATCAATCCCTTCTATGAGGTTGTACCCCTTAGCAACTATCTTTTCTTATTCCTAACCACGACACCAAAATCATTTATTTTATTTTTAAAGACCTATTTGGTTCCTACTACTCTCTATTCTTTAAGTCTTTCTGTCAATTCTCAGACATCATTCCTAATAAATTGGTTTAGTTCCTCTTGCATGGCTAAGATCCAGAATACATCAGAAAGGGCCTGATTGATGTTGGTAGGTTTAGTCATTGAAATGAAGGCAGAGTGATTTACTTCTTTTCTAAGTCCATGCCTAGTTCTAACACCTTTAGAAGGGTCTCCTATGATCAGTTCTTTAGGATGATTCAAAGAATATCTCCATTCTCTAGGCAGTGTAACTTCAGATTTTACCCTTTCCTCTTGATGGGTAGATTCTATTCATTGGGTGACTTCTATAACCTCCACTTCTTCAACCCAAGACCCTCCAAAATTATTAGATTCACCAAACACAATATGAGTGGTCTCCTCAATAATCTGAGTTCTCCTATTGAAGGCTCAATAGGATTTCCCAATACTTGAGTAACCTAGGATTACTCCTTCATAAGATTCTGGGTCAAACTTTCCTAAGTGAGACTTCCCATTATTCATAATGAACACTTTACTTCCAAAGACATGAAGGTGAGAGAGGTTGGGTGTCGTACCCTTAAGAATTTCATAGGGTGTTTTGTTTAGCATAGATCTAAGATTTACCCTATTCAGAACATAACAGGCTTTGCTCACCGCTTCTGCCTAAAAGTATTTTGGAAGTGAGTACTCAGCTAACATGGCTCTAGTAGATTCTACTAGTGTCCTACGCTTCTTTTTAGCTACCCCATTCTGCTGAGGGGCCTTAGGAGCTGAAAATTATGATCTATCCCTTATTCCTTATAGTAGGTTTCAAACTTCTCATTTTCAAACTCTCCACCATGATCACTATGAATAATCACAATCTCACAACCTAGCTTCCTTCGAATCCAAGTGGACAAAGATCCAAACTTCGTGAATGATTCACTTTTATGAGATAAGAATCTAACCTAGGTGAACTTTGAATAATCATCAACAATCACATACCCAAATACTTTTCCTCCTGAGCTTGAAGTGCTGACAGGTCCAAAGATGCCCATTTGAAGGAATTCTATGGGTTTGCTAGTGTTTATGTCTTTGATTGAGTGGAAGGAGGATATGACTTATTTTCTTAACTAACAGACATCACATAGGTGGTCCTTAATGAACTCTAGTTTTGGGACACCTCTCACTAAGTCTTTTTGGATAATCTTCCTAAGGTTTTTCATACTTGCATGACATAATCTTATATACCACAACCATGATTAATTAGCAATTAATTTTAAGCAAATAGCAATATCAGCTTTATAGTAATTTAGATCCAGCATGTAGT
Organism: Dendrobium chrysotoxum; assembly: GCA_019925795.1. NCBI lineage: Eukaryota > Viridiplantae > Streptophyta > Magnoliopsida > Asparagales > Orchidaceae > Dendrobium > Dendrobium chrysotoxum. Next base: position 32,974,293 of record CM034314.1, read on the forward strand.
CATTGTTGATCTTTTTTCCCTCCAAAATAATTTTGTCATTTAAGCTTACAATGCAGAAAGTTGGCAGAAATTTTATGCTGAAGCCTTTATCACAGAGATGGCTGATGCTGAATAGATTATGTTTTAGTCCATCTACAAGTAAAACATTATCAATGATGAAATTTTTTGAATCACCAATTATTCCTGATCCTACCACTCTCCTAGTTGTATTATCTCCAAGTGTTACCTTGCCTCCTACTCTAGCCTCCAGTGAAATGAATTGATTTGCCTCTCCAGTCATATGCCTGAACATCCACTGTCCAAGTACCACTTGCTCTCATGAGACCTTTTGTGAGACCATCCCTCCAAAATCATCAAATGTCAGATTTAGAACCCAAACAGGTTTGAGTCCCTTGTGATGAGAAGAAGAATGTGATGCATACATGCTATGCTATGAATTTTGTAATTTTGGTCTCTACACCAAATATGTTCTACAGTGAATGGTACAAGTATGGGAAATATGTCCTAGTATGCCACAAGAGAAATAGCTAATGCCAGGAAAAGGGTTTACTAATCTATTTGGGTTATAGTGCTTCTTCCTAGGTTTGAATGATGCATGCTTAGTTGATATTTCATAATACCCTACAAGTGAAGGTGGTTTTACATTTTGTTCTAATCCAATGACCTTTTCTCTTAAAAACTCATTTACTTTTTCAGAGCTTGCAACTTGATGTTTTAATGCATGCTCACTACTATCTAAATTACATGCAGTGATGTCTAATTTTTTCAAAACCCTTTCTAAATCAATATGTGATGTTTTCAGGGAATCATGCTCAGTGGTTAAATCAGAATGCTTTTTATTTAACTCAATAAATTCATCCAGTAAAGCCATATGATTGCTATCTAAAGTGGAGTGATCTTTAATAAAAATTTCATGCACTTTTTCTAAGCTTAGAAATTCCAGTTTTAGGCTTGCATGTGATTTTTAAGCTATCTATGAGATGAATGAATCTTCTTAAAAACTTCAAATAATTAATTATAGGTTAATTCACATGCCTCTTCTTGGTCAGAGTGACCAAGATGATCATCCGCCAACAAACACAAGTTTGTTATTTCCTCTTCAGCTTTAGTTTTAGATGAGTCAGATGTTGAGTCCGCCGAAAAGCCTTTTGAATCTTCTTCTTTTCCTTCTTGAACTTAGACTTTTCCTCACCCTTCTCCTTACTTGGGTGAGCTTTTAAAGTTGGGCATTCAGACTTCAAATGGCTTGGCTTCCTGCATTCAAAATAGATAACCTCAGAAGAAACTTTAGAATGCTTATAATTCTTACCTTTATTCCCGTTCTGATGATGCTTTTGTTTCTTCCTTAAGAAGCTCTTAAATTTCCTTGTGATTAAGGCCATGTCATCATCATCAGAACTAGAAGAGCCAAAGTCAGAGTCATTAGCCTTGAAGGTTATAATGTTCTCTTTTTTCTTGTCACCTACATCAAGTTGCCTTTGGTTCACTCCTTGCTCGTAAGCAATTAGTGATCCAAGTAAGTTATCAATAGAATAAATATTCAAATATTTAGATTTAATAATTGTAGTAATTTTAGCATCAATGAAAGAAGGTAAACATCTCAAAATCTTGTTCACTTTTTCATAATTCATGAGTTCACTTCCTAAGGTATGTAAGAAGGTAACAATCTATGTAAATCTAGTGTACATCTTAGAAATTGATTCATTTGATTTCATGTGAAAGAGTTCATAATCATATAAAAGAATATTCAGTCTAGATTGTTTAACCTCATTCATTTTTTCATAAGTAATGCATAATCTATCTCAAATTTCTTTATCAATTACACATGTTGAAACACGGATATAATCTTCAAATTTCAATGCACAGAAAAAGCAGTTCAGACATTTGGCATTCAATTGTGCCAATTCTCTATCATCAAAAGTTCATTTAGTAAAAGAAAGTTCAGTTTTAATGCCATCAATTAATCTAAAAGGTGCAGAATATCCATCTTTAACAAGCATCCATATGCGATAATCTATAGATTGTAAAAAGGTGGACAAGCAAGTTTTTCAAAAATCAAAAGGTATATTACTAAATAAAGGTGGTCGTGTGATAAAATATCCATCTGCGATGTTTCTATTACCAAAGTTTGCCATGGAACAAATTCAAAAGTTTTTCAAAACTTGATTTTATAAGTCTCGCTCTGATACCACTTGAAAGTATATTAGGGTTGTCAAGCCCTTTTGAACTAGTCCCGAGGCTAACCAAGAGGGGGTTGAATTGGTATTTTAAAAATTATTAAACCAAAAAGAAAAATCTTTTTAAATATTTTTGAATATTTAAAACACAAACAATGTAAGCAAAAGTAGATAACCAAAATCAGATATTTCAACCACAGATCAGATCACAAAAATCTACAGAAATTAAAGTGCATAAAAATAAATAAAAAGAGCACACCAGATTTGTAGTGGTTCGGTCAACTTGACCTACGTTTAATCCTCGGAGCCTCTCCTCTAGGTATTGCACTAAAACTATAGTGTCTCTCCTTTTACGCCCACAGTAAGGCGGAGAAGCCCTTACAAACTCTTTCCACAGGCACCGGTGAGGCAGAGAACCTAGACTCCTTTTGCTTCCTCCTGAAGTAGGCAGAGAACCCCAGAATCCTTTTGGTTCCTCCTAAAGTAAGTAGAGAATCCTAACTCCTTTTACTTCCTCCTGAAGCAGGCAGAGAACCCCAACTCCTTTTGCTTCCTCCTAAAGGAGGAAGAGAACCTAAATCTAATTCTAATGATCATCTCTCCAGAGCCACCACAGAACTAAGGATGAAGAAGGAAGATGATGTTCAAGTCCTTGCTTGGAGAAACCTTTGTGAATCCCCTCAAAAACTCCCCCTCACAAGATCCTCTCTCTCTCCCCCAAATTTTTCTTCTCCTCTAAGCTCTCTTAGAGTGGAAAAATTAGCAAAAGATTTTGTAGAATAACAATAGAAAAGCTTAAATAGAAGGGCTAAAAAATGTGCCTTAAATTTTAACTTGTTGACTATATCATCTAGGAAGATCTATTGATCACTTGTATGATTAGTAAAAAATCAGCTGTTTCAGTTTGGATGATCTAGTTCTCTTATACGATCTAAACACAAGTTTATTATGGTCGTCTAGGATAATGTGGACATCGTCAGGGATGAATACTGCAAATACACATTTTCATTCGATAGATAGTTCGAGTCATTCAGGAGATAAGTTTGGACAATGTGAGGAAATATAGCTAATCATCCAAGATGATATAGCAATCATCATGTATGATTAGTTCAAAAAATATACAATATCGTCAAGCAGATAGTTCAGGATGGCTAACAGAGCTAGGAGAATCATCCAGGATGATTCTACATTCATCCAGGATGATGTGATTGATCAATCAAATCTTAATTACTTCTCTTAATCACCAGACAAATTTAGGCATGATTGGTACCAATCATCCAGGATGATGTGGGATCATCCTGTATGATTAGACACATAAATTCAATTTCAAAAAAAGGCCTAAATAAGTTTAGTGGCTGAGTATTTTTTATTTCAGAATATCGTCTAGGATGATGGAAGGATCATCCATGATGATTTACTCAATCAGGTTAACTTATCCCAGATGCCCTAATTAGGGTTTCTATTTTTATCTGATCGTCCAGAATGATTTTAGATCGTCCTGTACGATATGATCAAAAAATAGAAGAACTCTCAAACTCAACAAATTTCTCCCCTGAGTGTGTGTGTGCAAGGTTACTTTGCATTTGGATCCACCCTATTACATTTTACTCAAAAAAGATAAAAACATTGGAATTAAACTTGCAGACAGACTCAGTCTTAATCTACCCAATTTTGAGCTAGCTTGAATTGTAATTGTTCTTGTGGACCTAAAAAGTTAGTAGGCAGGGCAACTACCCATAGATTTGCAGTAGTAACATTATTAGAGAAACATAAATATTTGTTATCATCAAAATTATCATCCTTGAAACCATATTTGTAACAATAATCTAGTAGAAATAATCTATAAGATGACTTGCCAATTCTTTCACTTACTTCAAATGGGACAATGTATCAAGGACTTAACTTACTATGATTTTGAAATCTACTTACTCCTTTCATTGGTCTTACCATTAAATAATAACAAAAATCTCTAATAGAAATTCGGTTAACTTATGTTTAGGGTCAAAATACTTCATCTACCTGTCTTGAGTTGCTTCTATTTTTTTCTTAATTAATCTAATCTTTATAATGACGCTGCCCACTAGCTCAAAATTTATCAATAATATTTATCCAAGCTCTTCCCAAGAAACTAGTGTTCCACACTTTCTTCCATAAAGAGCATCACACGGTCACATGCTAATTCTTTCATAAAAAACTATTATTGTAAGCAAACTTAATCAAAGTGATATGATCTTCCAGCTTTTTCCAAAATCTAAGACACATAACCTTAATAAATATTTTAGATTCTAAATTACTCTCCCAGATTGCTAATCTATCTCAGGATCAAAGGCTGTATTAAAATTCAACTGAGTCCCCAAACCTTCCTAAATGTCTTTTGATAATCTTGAAGTGAATCTACCATTTCAGTCACAAATGAAATCCTTGGGAATTCCATGAAATTTTATAATTTCTTTAACATACAATTTAGCCCAATTTTTTTTTACAGAATTACTCTACCTTATTCGCAAGCAATGAGCAGACTTCATCAATATATCAAAAATTACCCAAAAAGCATCATGTCTTTGCTTTGATCTAGCAAAATTTATTGTAATTTTTTCAAATTTCCATTAGGTAATAGGCAATGACTGTAATAAACAACTAGGTCTTTGATGCTCAACATTTACACTATAACAAATTTCATAATTGGAGACTAGTTTTGCCACTTCTCACTTTAAATCATGGTATATCTAATCAGTACCTGGGTAATGGTGAAACCAAAATAATAAGATTCATGCAAAATCTCTCTCCTTAGCTCAGCATCATAAGGAACCCATAACCTCTACCCATAGAAAATAGCATATTCCTCTTTAATGCGAAACTCAAACCACTTTCTAGATTGAATCTGATCCATCAATCTCAAAAAATTTTCATCAATTTTTTGAGCTTCATTAATGTTATCCTATAATGAGGGTTGGATAAAAACCTATGAAAGAATTCTACCTAACACATATGCAAGAAACATCACATCTAGCTCAAATCTCTCCATCTCTTTAATCAATGTTTGCTCAAAAGTCAATAAACTCACTATAGCTCCTACCAACTTCTAGCTTAATATATTAGCAATGAAATTTTCTTTCCTGGGATGATGAATAATATCTAGATCATAGTCCTTGATTAACTTGAACAACCACCTTTGCCTCCAATTTAACTCCTTCTGGGTCAAAATATACTTTAAACTTTGATGATATGTATAAATCTCACACCAAACACCCTATGGGTAGTGCCTTTAGATCTTCAATCCAAAATTAATAGCTACTAACTCCAAATCATAAATCAAAAAGTTCTTCTCATATAGTTTTAGTTGCTCAGAGGCATATGCCACAACTCTTCCATTCTATTAAAGCACACAACCTAATCCTTTCAATGATGCATTATTGTATACCTGAAAGCCTTCTGTACCAAATGGAATGATCAATATAGGAGCTAGCACCAAACATTCTATTAATCTCAAGAAAATCTCTTCACACTCTAGTATACACGCAGATGGAACAACCTTCTCAGTTAATCTTATCAAGGGACTAGCAATTTGCAAAAATTACCTGATAAATATTTGATAATATCCTACCAAACTTAGAAAACTATAAACCTCCATCACAGAGGCCAGTCCACTAGAACTTGCACCATTTATGTATCCATAGTAATTCATTCTTTACTTATCACATGCCTTAAAAATTCTATAGAAGTTAGCCAAAACTCACACTTTAAAAGTTTCACATACAATTTATGCTGCCTTAACATCTCCAAATTTATGCTCAGATAGACAACATGCTCTTTTCAAGACTTTGAATATACCAAAATATCATCAATAAATATGATAATAAACTGATGTGAATATTCCTTGTGTTGCAAATTTGGTTTCAATAAATATAGTTTCGATGAAGACAAATATGTTAGCATTCTATTTTACTTGGCTAACCCATTTCAGGTACAAAAGATCAAAATCAACTCAAGCCAACTCAAGATCGGGTCCAAGTGTGTCTAAATTTAATGTTTTCCTTTTCTTGAGTCAAAAGTAATATAACTGATCCCTTAGCTAAGTAACCTTACATATACACACTCAGGGGGAGAGCTTGAGTGAATTAGAGTTTCTGTTCATTTTTTTTTCAGATCATCCTGGATGATATTCACATCATCCTAGACGATTAAGTGAAAACAAAAACCCTAATTAGGGCGACCAAGTTAAGTCTGTCTAATTAATCCAATCGTTCAGGATGATCCATTGATCGTCCGGGATAATAGGCTTAAATCAAAAATTCTCAGCCGCCAGATCAAGTTAGGCAAGTTTTATTTTTAAAGATTTGATCTGATCGTCCCCGATGATACACGTATCATCCTAGATGAACCAGTATAATCATGCCTAAATTAGTCTGATGATTAAGGAAAGTAATTAATATTTATTTGATACGATCATATCATCCAGGACGATCACAAGATCATCCAGGACGATTATGATTGTCCAGTGTATTTCGCATGTACGTCCAGAGCGGTGCTTAGGATAATTTTGAAACTTTTTGAATTCATCGTACAGGATGACAGACATATCATCCTGGACGATCAACCCATTTTTGGATCATCCAGCACAAGTTCCTTTGGATGACCAGAGCGATCTTCTGGATGAAATTCCTAAATTTATACTAATCTTCCCTTACGATCACAGAATTATACGGGATGATCTAAATAACTTTTTCTACTAATCATCCTGAAGAGCTAGATCATCCAGGTAGAAATAGGTGATTTAAACTGATCGTACAGAATGATCTATTGATCATCCTGGATGATATTGGCCGACCAATTGAGATTTGGGGCAATTTTTGATGCCTCCTATAAAAGATCTTTTCTTCCAACAAGAAAGATCTTTTGCCACTTTCCTTTCCAGAGAAATCTTGAGAGAGAGAGAGAGAGAGAGGATCTTGTGAGGGGAAGTTTGTGAGGGATTTATAAAGGTTGCTCCAAGTAAGGATCAGAGTCATCTTCTCCGTTCACTGTCTCTCATCTTATCGGTGTTTTCTGTTGGAGGATCATTCAAAAGAAGATCTGGGTTCTCTGCCCACTTCAGGAGGAAGCGAAAGGAGTTCGGGTTTTCTGCCTGCTTCAAGAGGAAGCGAAAGGAGTTCGGGTTCTCTGTCTGCTTCAGGAGGAAGCAAAAGGAGTTCAGGTTATCTGCCTCACCGGGTTGGTGGAAAGGAGTTTTGTACAGGCTTCTCCGCCTTGCTGTGGGAGCAGAAGGAGAGTCACTTTTGTGTTAGTGCAATACCCAGAGGGGAGGCTCCGGGGAGTAGACGTAGGTCAAGTTAACCGAACCATTATAAAATTTAGTGTGCTCTTTCTGATAATTTTTTGCACTTTATTTTTCTGTTATTATCTGCTTGGGTGAAATTTGTGATAAATATTTTTATCATTATTTTAATTCTTTTCCACTGCAAATTATAAAAAGATTTTTCTTGTTGCTCACGAATTTTTTAAATAACCAATTCAGCCCCCTCTTGTTAGCCTCAGGACTAGTTCATCAGGGCTTAACATCCCTATTAAACTTTCAAGTGGTATCAGAGAGGGATTCAAAAATTTAAGTTTAAAAACTTTTGAATTTGATCCATGGCTAACTTTGGTAATCGTAATACTGCTGAAGGTTATTCAATTACACGACCGCCATTGTTTGATAACATACCTTTTGATTTTTGGAAAACTCGTATGTCCACTTTTCTTCAATTAATTTATTATCGCATGTGGATGCTTGTTAAGGATGGATATGAGCCACCTTTTAGAATGATTAACAATGTTAAAATTGAACTATCTTTCACCGATTGGACTTTTGATGATCGTGACTTAGCCCTACTGAATGTTAAATGTTTCAACTATTTTTTCTGTGCCTTAAAATCTGAGGAATACATGCGTATTTCTACTTGTACAACTGGTAAAGAAATTTAGGATAGATTATGCATCACTTATGAAGGTACAACTGAAGTCAAATAGTCTAGGTTAAACATATTACTTCATGACTATGAACTTTTTTACATGAAACCTACTGAATCTATTTCTGAAATATATATGAGGTTCAATCAAATTATCACTTCTTTCTATATTTTAGGAAGAGAACTTACAAACAATGAAAGAGTGAGCAAAATTCTTAGATATTTGCCTTCTTCGTATGATGCCTAGATAACTGTAATCACTAAATCCAAAGATTTGAATACTTACTCTTTTGATAGCTTACTTGGATCACTCATTGTTTACGAGCAAGGGGTGACCAAAGACAGCTTGATGCAGGTGAGAAGAAGAAGGAGAAAATATTGGCACTAAAGGCCAACGATAGTGATACTAGTACTTTCGGGTCTGATAGCGATGATGTTGCCTTAATCACTAGGTAATTCAAAAGCATTCTAAGGAAGAAATATAAGAACTTTCATAAGTGGAACAAGGGAAAGTCTAGTAAAAATTTTAAAGGTTCATCTGATACTATTTGTTTTGAATTCAGGAAGCCTGGATACATTAAGGCTGATTGTCCTACACTTAAAGCTCACCCAAGCAAGGAAAAGGGTAAGGAGAAACACAAGTTTAGGAAGGACAAGAAGCAGATTCAGAAGGCATTCTCGGCAGATTCTGCATCCGACTCCTCTGAGACTGAAGCTGAGGAGGAGACTATAAATTTGTGTCTAATGGCTAATGATCATCCTGAATAGTCCAATCAAGAAGAGGTATGTGAGTTTTCTTTTGAGCAGTTATTTCAAGTGTTTGAAAGAATTCATACATCGTATAGGAAGCTTAAGAAAACTCATGCTAGCCAGAAATTAGAATTTCTGAATTTATAAAAAGGGCATGATTCTGTAGTTAAAGATCATTCTACACTTGACAGTAATCACATGTCATTACTTAATGAATTTGATGAACTAAACAAAAAGTATTCTGATCTGATTACTGAGCATGATTCATTGAAAACCTTGCATGTTAACTTAGAAAGAGCATTTAAAGAATTAGACAACATGGCATGTGAAGAGGAGAGTAGTAATGGAGCATTGAAATTTGAAATTATAAGTTTGAAGAAAGAAAATGTATTTTTAAAAGTTAAAATCAGTGCTTTTGAGAAAAATGAAACACCTCCTACTTTTACACAATTTTATGCACCTCCACCTTTTGAAGAATTTATTTCAAAATTATCAAAGCATATTTCATTCAAACCTAGGAAGAGGTACTATCACCCACGTAGATTAGTTAACCCTTTTCCTGGTGTTAGATGTTTTTCTTGTGGCATGTAAGGACACATCTCCCACACCTGCACTATTTACCATAGTACATATTGGGTATAGAGGCCCAAATTTCCTATTTCACCGCACAGCAAACATACATTACATTCTTCTTTTCATAAGAAGGAACCTAAACCTGTTTGGGTTCCTAAATCTAACATTTGATAATTTTGTAGGAGTGCTCTCACACAATACCTCATGAGAGCATGTGGTATAAGGACAACGGATGTTCAAGACACATGACTGGAGATAAAAATCAGTTCATTTTGCTGGAGGCCGGGGCTGGAGGCAAGGTTACACTTGGAGACAACACCACCAGGATGGTTGTAGGTTTAGGTATAATTGGTGATTCAAAGAATTTTATGATTGATAATATTTTACTTGTAGATGGATTGAAACACAACCTGCTGAGCATCAGTCAGCTTTGTGATAAAGGATAAAACATCAAATTCCTGCCCACTTACTGCATTATAAGCTTAAACGATAAAATTATTTTGCAGGGACAAAGGATCAATAATGTCTACATGCTGGATGTAAGTTGCTTTAAAGCTGATGTTTCAATTTGCTTAAAAATTGCTGCTGATGAGTCTTGATTGTGGCATAGGAGAGTGTGTCATACCAGTATGAAAACCCTTAGGAGAGTCACCCAAAAGGACTTAGTTAGAGGTGTCCCAAAGCTTAATTTACTAAGGACCACCTGTGTGATGCCTGTCAATTAGGGAAGCAAGTCCAGTCCTCCTTTCACTCTGTTAATGATATTAGCACCTCTAGACCTTTAGAAGTCCTTCACATGGATCTCTTTGGACCCATTAGGACTGCCAGCTTAAGGGGGGAAAGTCTATAGTTTTGTGATTATTGATGATTACTCGAGGTTCACTTAGATTAAATTTATGTCACATAAATCTGAGTCATTTGATGAATTTAATTTTTTTTCCAATTGGATTCAGAGGAAGTTAGCTTGTGAGATCTTGACTATTCATAGTGATCATGGTGGAGAGTTTGAAAATGTGAAGTTTGAAACTTTCTGTGAGGAGCAAGAAATTAGTCACAACTTTTCATCTCCTAGGACCCCTCAGCAGAATGGGGTAGCTGAAAGGAAGAACAAGACCTTAGTGGAAGCCGCTAGAGCCATGCTTGCTGAGTATTCACTTACAAAATACTTTTGGGCTGAAGCGGTGAACACTGTCTGTTATATACTGAATAGGGTAAATGTTAGATCGAATCTGAACAAGACACCTTATGAGATCATTAAGGGTAGAACTTTAAACCTGTCCCACCTCCATGTCTTTGGCTGTAAGCTTTTCATTCTGAATAATAGGAAATCATCATTAGGAAAGTTTGACCCAAATCTTATGAAGGAGTGTTCCTAGGTTATTCTAGTGTGGGGAAATCCTTTAGGGTGTTTAATAAGAGGACTTTGGTGGTGGAAGAGACAGCTCATGTGGTGTTTGAAGAATCTGATCCTAAGGTGACTAGAGTTAAAGAAGAAGAAGAGGTAAGGGAGATTACCCAAGGGGTTGAAAATGCAAATCTAGAGGAAAGGGTAGATCCTCAAAACACTTTGCCTAGAGATTAGAGATATTTTTCGAGTCATCCTAAAGAACTGATCTTAGGAGACCCTTCTGAAGGTGTTAGGACTAGGCATGGACTTAGGAAGGAAGTAAATCACTCTGCCTTTATCTCAATGACTGAACCCACCAACATCAATCAAGCCCTTTCTAATGAGTTTGGGATCTTAGCTATGTAAGAGGAATTGAATCAATTTGTAAGGAACGATATTTAGGAGCTAATAAAAAGACCTAGAAATCAAAGTATAGCAGGAACCAAGTGGGTCTTTAAGAATAAGATGAATGATTCTGGTGTAGTGGTTAGGAATAAGGCAAGATTGGTGGCTAAGGGGTATAATCAGATTGAAGGGATTGATTTTGAGGAGACCTTTACCCATGTACTAGATTGGAAGCCATTAGGGTGCTACTAGCCTTTGCCTGTTATAAGAGATTTAAGCTGTTTCAAATGGATGTTAAGAGTGCCTTTTAAATGGGGTAATAAAAGAGGATGTTCTTGTAGAATAACTCCCAGGTTTTGAGAGTTCCCAATATCCAAATCATATTTACAAATTAAAAAAGGCCTTATATGGATTAAAACAGGCACCTAGAGCTTGGTATGAGAGGCTTAGCACATTCTTGTTAGAAAGAGAGTTTGTTAAGGGGAGCGTAGACACCACCCTGTTTCCTAGGAGAGTAGGGGATGATTTACTCATTATCCAGATCTATGTTGAAGATATAAGTTTTGGATCTTCTGATAAACATTTAAGTGATGAGTTGTCAAAAACAATGAGTAAGGAGTTTGAGATAAGTATAATGGGAGAGTTGTCCTACTTTTTGGGTTTAGCATAAGGCAAATGGAAGATGGAATCTTTCTCAATCAATCTAAATACATTAAGGACATTTTGAAGAAATATGAAATGGACAAAGCTAAGCCAATCAACACTCTCATGAGCTCCTTTGTTCAGTTAGATAAGGATTCAAGTGGAAAATCTATTGATTAGAAGAAGTATAGAGGAATAATTGGATCACTGCTTTACCTAATTGCTAGTTGACCCGATATTATGTTTAGTGTTTGTCTTTGTGCTAGGTTTCAAGCTGATCCTAAAACTTTCACCTGACTTCTGTTAAGAGAATTCTTAGATATCTTTTAGGGACCCTAAACTTAGGAATCTGGTACCCTAAGCACAACACCTCTTTTAAGATTATTAGATATTTTGATTCTGACTTTGCAGGGTGTAGGGTGGATAGAAAGAGCACTTTTAGAACTTATCAATTCATAAGACAGTCTTTAGTCTCCTGTTCCAATAGAAAATAGAACTTAGTTATACTTTTCACTATTGAAGCGGAGTACATTACCTTAGGAAGTTGTGTGGCCCAAGTTCTTTGGTTGAAGCAATAACTCTTGGATTTAGGATTACCTGGACAATTTCTATTTTGTGTGATAATACTAGTGCCATATGCATTTCTAAGAATCCAATCCAACATTCTAGAACTAAACACATTGATATAAGGCATCACTTCATTAGGGACCATGTTACGAAAGGGCACATTGAGCTACATCATGTAGCAACTAAAAATCAGCTGGCTGACATATTTACTAAACCACTGGGCTTTGACTCATTAAGCATTTTGTGGATCAAATTAGGTGTGATTGACATAAATGCTTGATTCTGATGACTACTGATTTCTGATTTGTCTTTTTTTATTCTGTTTCTGTTAGTTAGTTATTTGATTTGATTATCTATTTTCTGTTGATTTTTATTTTTCTGCTGATTTTTATTTTAATCTTGTTGTTAGTTTGATTTGAATATTTATTTTGATGCGATTTCCTGCTTGATTTTTACTTACTATTTTATACTTTTCAAAATCCGATCACTGCTCACTACTGCTGATAAACCAGATTTGTGAATGAAAATTTTTCCTTATTTTTTGGTTTGGAAGCTTGTAAGTAGTGGTTGATTCCACTTGATCTATTAAAGGGAAGAAACATCAATGATTGTTTCTCTTCCTCTAACTCCTTTAATGGTGTATTATTTCTTTTGGATAAAAATATTCTTCAAAATTAAAAAGTTGGTTTTTGAAATAGAGATCTATTTTATATTCCTACAATAATCTACCTCATATGACTAGTGTTTTTAAAGTTTTGAGTCATTGTTATGATTTTTTGAACCAAGTGATTGCACTTATCATACGATGTATGGTTTTTGTTTTGTGAATTACTCTTCCTTATTATGGAAAGTGAGTTTTTTCGTCTCATATGTCTAGAAGATAATTTCATAGTTGAGACTCTTTAACGATTATGAAAGGAAGAAAGCTTACAAAAGATGCGCAGTGCGCAAAACAAATTAAAAAAGAGGCACAAAATGAGCCCAAAGCTAAAAAGATGCGAATTGTCGCCAAACTGAAAGATACACAAAGTGTATCAAAAATCAAAAGATGCGTAAAGCACAAAATAAATTGAAAAAGAGGCACAAAATGAGCCCAAACCAAGCTTTCTTCCCTTTCAGATCGTTAAATATCTTAGAAAAATCCGTGCACCACTTCATATTTTCAAAAGCTTGAGTTTGAAAATCTTAATTTCTGATTTCTTACTTTATAAAATTCTTATATCATATATTTTTCTGGAACGAGGCTTGAAAGGATCTCTTTTTGAATCCAATTTCTTTTCTTCTGAATTAGATTTTTACTTTGAAAGGAATTTGCATCTATCAGGTGTCCGAGGTGGGAGTTACGAAGTGGATTTTCTAACTTTTATGGATTTCAGCAATGTCGATCATCTTCTAATTGGTTTTTGGATTCAAAATCAAGGGAAAATTTTGATTTACTGGAGCGGATCTATTCACATCTACTTTCAGCCACCACCTCCTCCTGCTTCTGATCAGGATCCGCCTCCATTTTAGTTTGGTGTTTTGTGCTACTTTCTATTTGTATTATTGTGTTTGTTCCTCCTCCTTTTTGTGCTGTCAAAAGGTGAAGTTAGTTGAGTGACTAGTAGTTTTTGTTTTATGTATTGATCTTATTTTATGTTGTTTATTTTAGTTGTAGTTATTTTCTGTACTGTTCTAGTTGTTCAATGAAATTTGAAAAGACATTTGTTTTTCGTATGTACGTTGGTTAACTCCTGGTGGTTTTATTTTAAACTACTGCACTAATATTTTCCATCATTAAAAAGGGAGGATTGTTGCAAATTTCGTTTCAAAAAGTATAGTTTTGATGATGACAAACATGTTAGCATTCTATTTTGCTTGGCTAACCCATTTCAGGTACAAAAGATTAAAAGCAACTGAAGACAACTCAAGATCAAGTCCAAGTGTGTCTAAATGTAATATTTTCCTTTTCTTGAATCAAAAGCAATGTAACTGATCCCCTAACTAAGTAACCTTGCACACACACACACACTCAAGGGGAGAGCTTGAGTGAATTAGAGTTTCTGTTTATTTTTTGTTCAGATCATCTTGGACAATATTCACATCGTCCTGGACGATCAAGTAAAAACAGAAACCCTTATTAGGGCGACCAAGTTAAGTCTGTCTGATTAAGCCGATCGTCCAGGACTATCTATTGATCGTCCGGGATGATCCATTGATCGTCCGGGATGACAGGCTTAAATTAAAAATTCTCAGCCGCCGGATCAAGTTAGGCAAGTTTTATTTTTAGAGATTTGATCTGATCGTCCCGGACAATACACGTATCATCCTGGAGAAACCAGTACAATCATGCCTAAATCAGTCTAGTGATTAAGCAAAGCAATTAATATTTATTTGATACGATCATATCATCTGGGACGATCGCAAGATCATCCGGGACAATCATGATCATCCAGTGTGTTTCACCTGTACGTCCAGAGCAAAGCTCAGGATGATTTTGGCACTTTTTGAATTAATCACACAGGACGATCAAGTCATTTTTGGATCGTCCAGCATAAGTTCCTCTGGACAACCAGAGTGGTCTTTCGGACGAAATTTCTGAATTTACACTAATCATCCCAGATGATCGCAGAATCGTACGGGACAATCTAAATAACTTTTTCTACTAATCACCCAGAAGAGCCAGATAATCCAGGCTGAAACTGGTAATTTTGAACTGATCATATAGGATGATCTATTGATCGTCCTGGATGATATTAACCGACCAGTTGAGATTTAGGGCAAATTTTGAGCCCTCCTATAAAAGATCTTTTTCTTCCAAGCAGAAAGATCTTTGACCACTTTCCTTTCAAGAGAAAGCTTGAGAGAGAGAGAGCTTAGGAGAGAGAGAGGATCTTGTGAGGGGGAGTTTGTGAGGGATTTACAAAGGTTGATCCAAATAAGGATTAGAGTCATCTTCTCCATTCATCGTATCTCATCTTATCAGTATTTTCTATGGGAGGATCGTTCGCAAGAAGATCCGGGTTCTCTGCCAGCTTCAGGATGAAGCAAAAGGAGTTTGGGTTCTCTGCCTGCTTTAGGAGGAAGCGAAAGGAGTTTGGGTTCTCTGCCTGCTTCAGGAGGAAGCGAAAGGAGTTCAGGTTCTCTGCCTCATCGGGTTGGTGGAAAGGAGTTTTATACAGGCTTCTCTGCCTTGCTATGGGAGCAGAAGGAGAGTCACTTTTGTGTTAATGCAATACCCGGAGGGGAGGCTCTGGGGAGTGGACGTAGGTCAAGTTGACCAAACCACTATAAATTCTGGTGTGCTCTTTCTGATTATTTTCTGCACTTTATTTTTCTGTTATTATCTACTTGGGTGAAATCTGGGATAAATCTTTTTATCATTAGTTTAATTCATTTCCGCTGCAAATTATAAAAAGATTTTTCCTGTTTCTCACGAATTTTTTAAATAACCAATTCACCCCCCCCCCCCTCCCCTCTTGGTTAGCCTCGGGACTAGTTCATGAGGGCTTAACATCCCTATCGAACTTTCACCTTGAACACTATGCATCAAATCCATAAACACAAATGGTGCATTTGTCACACTAAACGGCATCACAAAAAAACACATACTACCTATACCTATATACTAAATGCTATCTTTAGAATTTCTACATTCTTTACGCTTAACTGATGATAACTATGCCTCAAAATCATTTTTAGAAAAGATAGTTACACCTTCCAATTAATAAAACAAGTCATCTATCTTAGGCTACATAATTTTTTTCTTCACAGTCCCTATGTTTAACTCTCTGTAATTAATGCACATTTATAAGGATCCATCATTCTTCTTCACAAATAATAACAGAGCTACCCATAGAGACCCACTCGGCCTAATAAATCATTTCTTTAATAACTCTCACAACTACACTTTCAGTTCCTATAACTCTCTTGGTACCATTCTATAAGGGGGTTTCATGGAAGCTATACCTAGCATTACTTCAATATAAAACTCTAACTCTTTTTTAGGAGGTAACTCACATAGCTACTTAGGAAAACACCAAGGAATTCCTTCACCATTAAGACATTAGCAAGATTATTAACTGATTTGAAGCTTCCTTTGCTTTTATTTAGTCAAATTATATACATTGGGATGAACTAGAGGGGAATTACCAAAGCTTGTAGACTCTTGCTATATTCTAGATGGTCTTCCACTGAATTTATTTTCACTACATGTTATTTACCCTTAACTAACAGCTCTGGAATGGGAAACTACTAGTGGCTGCCACGAACTACCTCTAGCTTCAAATCTACCAACAAAAAATTCTAGGGGTACTGAGATATCTTGTGACTCCATTGGCTACAAAAAAAATACTAACAAAAATATTTGAATCAAATACTAGAGTGCCTCCTACCATATAATCCACATAAAGGAGTAGTGCCAATAAACGTAGATCCACCTATGCTCATAGAAACAACATGACCTTCTTTCTTTGACTCCCCACTACCACAAAACTTAGTTTACTTCCCACTAGCTCCATGATTAGTGGGCTCTCCAACAAATATTCTTCTTCTATTGGCATCCCATTTCTATTGCGTTAATGTCTGATCTTTCTCCACTAATCTTACTCGCTCAACCACTCAAAAATATATTTGATATGGAATGGTAATAATGGGTTCATTAGACTATCTCTTACTCCTCTAATAAAATGATAACACTTCTTCTCTGGAGTGCTGAGCAACTGAGGACTATATCAGCCTAGGGCTATAAACTTTGCTTCACACTTCATTACTAATTTACTTCGTTGAACAAGCCTCAGGAATTGAGCCTTTATTTATGGCCTAATAAAGGGTGGAACAAGCCAACCACAAAATATTTCCATGAATTCCTCACAGGAAATCTCAGCATTCAATCTTCCTTGAAATTTCTTTTTATATTGGCCTACCCACAAGTGCTCAGCTTCTCTATCTAAAAGGAACACTGCCAAAGGTACTTTGCTGCCTTCTAGTCACTACATTCGATCAAATATTTTCTTATCCTCAATAACATATCCTCTCCAGCATGAGGATCTAAAGTTCCTTAGAAATAGGGAGGTTTCATTCTCAAGAATAACTATAAATGATGATCTATATCATCTCGTTTCACTCCTAACATCCAGCTTTGTGCTTCTCACATCAACTGTACTACTAGCCCAGCAAACTGCATCATAGAATCAGATATCATAGCTTCTATTTTACTATAGACCATAACAGCTCTAGAACTCTGCCCATCCTCTACTTCAAGATCTTGAGGGTCCATCATACAACACTTTTAAACTATTTAGAGCATAAAGGCATTCAATATCAAACTCCTTCACTTGCATTTAAATACATGAGATTATTAACCATAATATAAGATCACATATTTTACACTTAATAAATCTTTTCCTAAGGCTTTAGTACTAATTAAATTCCTCTTAACCATTTCTCTAATACCACTCTATCACGCCTTAGAACCTAAATAGGAATTTTGTTGAGACTCGGGCTCACGAGTTCTTATTTTGATGATAACAAACATTATTGCTCACATCACCTAGTATTTTTAATGTATATTTATTTGTGTGTATACTAACTTTTCAGGAATAGCATGCACCTTCCATAAAAGTTTCAAGGCTCAAGAATGGGTAGAATAGGTTATGATGTGATGATTTTTGTAATATCTCTTGATGTACTTTTTATTTTCTTGAGTCAAGTCCTGTGAGGGTGTATGATTGCTTGTGACCATGTACACACATACTCAGGGAGAGTGAGATCAAGTCAAAACCAGAAGTTCAACTTTTGAACAAATCATACTGGACAATCACAGGATCGTCTTGGACGATCTATTCATTGAACTTATCATCCTGGACAACATTTATATCATCCTGGACGATCCATTACTATCTCAAAACTCTAGCCTCCATGATAATTTAGGCAAGGATTTAAGATTCAGTTTTTGATCTAATCATCCAGGATGATCCATATCAAACTGGATGATCTATGATAATGTTACCTAAATTAATCCTTTGATTATTCAATCAAATATGCATAATTTGATATTTTAATCATCCTGGATAATCTGTATATTGTACTGGATGATTTGTGCAAAATTTATACTGATCATCCTGGACTATCCTGGGATCGTCTAGGACTATCAGGTAAAATTTTGCACATCGTCTTAGATGATCTTTGGCAGTAGAATTGAGTTTTTAGGATTTTCTGAACCCTTCTTTTGGAGCACATCGTCCTAAATGATCCTACGATCGTCCTGGACGATCTTCCCCCTAGAATTGATTTGGAAGGGTTTTTGGAGCTCTTTTTTTAAGCTTTCTTAAGGCACTTGATAGGTCTCTTTGGCAGCCATTGAGGATTCATTTCTTCTGGAGAAAACATGAAGAGAGAGCTTGAAAGGAAGAGTGGAAAGGGTGGAGTTGGAGAGGGAGAAGAGCTTTGGAAGGGGGATTTTTGAGGGAGTGTAAGGGGGTTCACACGGTTGCTCCAGCAAGCTTGCACCTAAGTACCATTGGATTCAAGGGTCATCTCGACGGAAGTTTTGGGAAGAAGAAGATCTCTTTGGTGTTAAAGGACTCGGCTACTCCGTCGCATCGGGAAAGGTGGAAGTGATTTTGTAAGGGATTCTCTGCCTAGCTGTGGGGGCTAAAGGAGAGTCACTAAAGGTTTAGTGCAATACTCGGAGGGTGCCTCCGGGGAGTGGACGTAGGTCAGGTTGGATCGAACTACTATAAATCTGGTGTATTCTTTCTGATTATTTTCTGCATTTTATTTTACTACGATTAACTGCTTGGGTGAAATCTCTAATTGATCTTCTATTATTGATTTAATTTGTTTCTGCCGTAAGATATAAAAAGATTTTTCTTTTTGTTTAAAGAAGTGTTTAAATATCCAATTCACCCCCCTCTTGGTTAGCCTTTGGACTAGTTCATAAGGGCTTAACATCCATTATGAACTTTCAAGTGGTATCAAAGTAGGATTCATTAAATCAAGTTTTGGAAAACTTTTGAATTTTGATCCATGGCTAATTTTGGAATCGTAATATTACGAAAGGATATTCAATCACCTGACCACCTTTATTTGAAAATATTACTTTTGATTTTTAGATAATTCATATGTCTACTTTCTTGAAATCAATATATTATTGTGCATATGATTCAAACTGGTTATTCTATACCATCACGTATTGTAGATGAAATTAAAATTGATATTCCTTTTTTTGAATGGAGTAGAACAGAATAAATTAATGCTCAATTGAATGCTAAATATTTGAATTATTTTTTTTTTGTGATTTGAATTCTGATGATTATATATTAGTATCCGCATGCACTAGTGACAAGAAAATTTGATATAAATTATGCACTACGTATGAAGGTACTTGTGAAATCAAGAAATTTAGATTAAATATTTTGATGCAAGATTATGAATATTTTAGCATGAAACCTTATGAGATGATATTGGATATGTATTCTAGGTTTACTCAAATTATGACATCATTACATGCATTAGGAAAAGAACTTTAAAACTTTGAAAAAGTCAATAAAATCCTACATTCTCTCCTTAATTAATTTGATGCCAAAGTCATTACAATTTTTGAATCTAAAAATTTGAATGAATATTCTATTGATAATCTGATTGGCTCACTCATTGCCTACAAGCAAGGTTTGGGTCAAAAGCTTTTGGATGCAAGTGAAACTATAGCACTGAAAGCTGAAAACATAGATGAAAGCAAGTTAGAAGATGATGAAAGTAAGAAATTAGCATCAATTACAAAAAAATTGAAGAGTCTACTAAAGCACAAGCATCAACATCAACAAAAGTGAAATAAAGGTAAAAAAGGTAAGAATGTTAAGATTTCTTCTGATGTTATTTTCTTTGGATGTAGGAAACCTGGACATATGAAAAATTAGTTCCCAAACTTAAAAACCCTTCTTGAAAAGGAAAATGGTAAAGTCAAGCAGATTATAATAAGGGCAAATAATACAAAGCAAAAAATCTCCTTGGCAGACCTAGCTTTTGAATCATCAGAGTAGGAGCGAGATGATGTGAATTAATGTTTTACTTATCTGTTTATGTTTATGTTTTTTATTTTTGGTTGTTAATTGTGTTTGTGTTTTAAGTGTTATTTTTTTAATGTTTTATTTCTCTTTTTCTTACTCTTTATTTTTCTTTTAAAATTTTAAATTTAGTTTCTTTGTTGTTTGTGTAGTTTCTCTGATCAACATACACTTATCACCTTTTATTTCATTTACACTTTAGAAAATCAAATTATTTTTTCAAAAATTATATTTTCTAAAAATAGAAAATTACCTCTAGTTTTTCTAAAAATTCTATGTAAGTTGTGATTGATTTCTCTAAAATCAGGCAAAGGAAGGAAACTAATGATTTTGTCTCTCCATCTCATTTCTTTATATAAGGCTATTTCACTTTTGATTCAAAATCTATTTCAAATTATAAATTAATTTTTGAAATTGAACCTTTTTTTAATCTCCCTCCATTTTGTCTATCTCATAGGGTTCTTTTGCAAGTTAATGAACCTACTTCAAAGATTGTCTTAATCAGGTTGTTTGTCTTTATCATAAGAATATGGTTTGCTCATTTTAAAGATTTAGAAAGGAGGCAAATTACAAAAATCAAAAGAGGCACAAAATGAGCCCAAAGCTGAAAAGATGCACAATGTCACCAAATTAAAAAGACACACAAAGAGTATCAAAAATCAAAAGATACGCAAAAAGCATCAAAATGAAAACAGGTACAAAATGAGCCCACAAAAAGTTAGCTTCCCTCTTGTAAATCTCTAAAGTTTAAAAAATCTATGTCTTTTAGATAAATTCATTACTTGAGTTTGAAAATCATGATTTATGATTCATTAATTTGCATTAATCTTCTATTAGATATATTACATGAAAGGAGTTTTGAAAAGATTTTTGTTTTCTTATCTAATTTGTTCCTTGATTTAAAAATTGGCTTAAAAAGTTTTTTAGCTTTTTAAAACATGAGCTTGCATCAACAATTTCTGAATCTCTAACCTTTCTGGGTTATGAGTGGTTAATACATGCCTTACTAAGCTTTTGAATAAAATTAAGAGGTAACTTTCTCATTACAAGAAAATTCTTGATATTTCAAAATGATTTTTAAAAAAATTTTTACCAGATCAGGGACCATTTTCGATCTTTTTGAAAGTATGATAGGGATGTTAAGCCCTGAAGAACTAGTCCCGAGGCTAACCAAGAGGGGGGGGTGAATTGGTTATTTAAAAATTCAAGAACAACAGTGAAAATCTTTTCTACGATATGCAGCGGAAAAAAGTAAATACTCAAACAAAAAGATTAAACACAAATTTCACTCAAACAGATAATCATAGAAAAACTAAAGTGCAGAAAGTAATCAGAAAGAACACATCAGATTTTTAGAGTGGTTTGGTCAACTTGACCTACGTCTACTCCTCGGAGCCTGCCCTCCGGGTATTGCACTAAACCAAAGTGTCTCTCCTTTTGCTCCAACAGCAAGGCGGAGAAGCCTGTACAAAAACTCCTTTTCACTGACACGGTGAGGCAGAGAACCTGACCTCTTTTCGCTTCCTCCTGAAGCAGGCAGAGAACCTGAACTCCTTTTACTTCCTCCTGAAGTAGGCAGAGAACTCGATCTTTT
Organism: Dendrobium chrysotoxum; assembly: GCA_019925795.1. NCBI lineage: Eukaryota > Viridiplantae > Streptophyta > Magnoliopsida > Asparagales > Orchidaceae > Dendrobium > Dendrobium chrysotoxum. Next base: position 32,996,321 of record CM034314.1, read on the forward strand.
TGACGATGATTCTCTTGTAAAGAACACCAACACGATGAAAGACGACGAGCAGAGAAGATGACTCTGATCCTTTCTTGGAGTAACCTTCGTGAATCCTCATGAATTCCCCCTCACAAGATCCTCTCTCTCTCTCCCAAACTCTCTCTCTCTCTCTAGGGTTTCTCTGGAAAGGAAAGTGGCAAAAAAATTTTCTTGTTCAAAGAAAAAGATCTATTATATGAGGGCTCAAAATTTGCCCTAAATCTCTACTGGTCGGCCTAGATCATCCAGGATGATCTATAAATTGTCCTGTACGATCAATTCAAAATCAGCTATTTCAGCATGGACGATCTGGCTCTTCTGGACGATCAGTAGAAAAAGTTATTCAGATCGTCCCGTACGATTCTGTGATCGTCCGGGATGATTAGTGCAAATCCAAGAATTTCGTCCAGAAGACTGCTCTGGTCGTCCAGAGGAACTTGTGTCGGACGATCCAAAAATGACTTGATCGTCAAGGACGATAAGGATATCATCCAGGACGATTAGTTCAAAACGGGTCAAAATCATCCTGATGACCGCTCTAGACGTACAACTGAAACACAATAGACGATCCTGATCGTCCCGAACGATCTTGCGATCATCCCGGACGTTATGATTGTATCAATCAAATAATAATTTCTTTCCTTAATTACCATACTAATTTAGGCAAGATTGTACTGGATCATCCAGAATGATACACGTATCCTCCAGGACGATCAGACCAAATATCTTAAAATAAAAACTTGCCTAACTTATGAAGTTTCTGATTTGAGCATATCATCCCGTATGATGTAGGGATCATCCAGAATGATCTGCTTAATCAGAAACACTTAACTTGGTCGCCTTAATTAGGGTTTCTATTTTTATTGGATCGTCCAGGATGATGTGAATATCATCATGGACGATCTAAACAAAAATAGAATAGAAACACTAATTCACTCAAGCTCTCCCCCTGAGTGTGTGTGTGCAAGTTTACTTGGCTAGGGGATCAGTTACATTACAATTGACTCAAGAAAAGGAAAATAATATATTTAGACACACTTGGACCTGATCTTGAGTTGGCTTGAGTTGCTCTTGATCTTTTGTTCCTGAAATGGGTTAGCCAAGCAAAACATAATAGATATATATTTTTCATCATCAAAATCAGATTTACAATACTTTTAGTATGTTTTTACTATTTTGTGTTTTATGCACCTCTTCTTTTTGATAATGTCAAAGGGAGAGAACATATTGTTGTATTTATGAAGTTTATTTTTATTTATTATATTTGTGTAGTTTTTTTTAATAACAATAAAAAAAGTTTCTCCCTATTTTAAAAAGTCTTTTCTTAGTGCGGGGGAGATTAGGAGAAAATGCTTTTTATTTTCAAATTCAACCAGTAATGTTTGTCATCATCAAAAAGGGGGAGATTGTTGCAACTCGGGCTCATGAGTTCTTATTTTGATGATAACAAATATTATGGCTCACATCTCCTAGTTTTTTCAATGTATATTTAATTGGGTGTATACTAACTTTTCAAGAATAGCATGCACCTTCCAACAAATGTTCAAGGCTCAAGAATGGGTAGAATAGGTTATGATGTGATGATATTTATAATATCTATGATGTACTTTTTTGTTTTTTTGAGTCAACTCCTGTAAGGGTGTATGCTTGCATGTGACCATGTACACACATACTCAGGGGGAGTGAGATCTAGTCAAAACTAGAAGTTTAACTTTTAAATAAATCATATTGGATGATTACAGGATCATCCTAGATGATCTGTTCATTGAACTACTCATCCTGGACGATCCATTACTATCTCAAAATCCTAGCCGCCGATTTAAGATTCAATTTTTCGTTTAATCGTCCAGGATGATTCATATAGTACTGGACAATCGATGATAATGTTGCCTAAATTAATCCTTTGATTATTCAATAAAATATGTATAATTTGATATTATAATCATCTTAGATGATCTGTATATCATAGTGGACAATTTTTACAAAATTTGTACTGATCTTCCTGGACTATCCTGGGATCATCCAGGACTATCAGGTAAAATTCTATACATCATCCTGGATGATCATACTATTGCAAATCTGGTTTTGATGATGACAAACATGTTTCCAGTGTGTTTTGCTTGGCTAATCTGTTTCAGGCACAAAAGATCGCGAGCCACTCAAGCCAACTCAAGATCGGGTCCAAGTGTGTCAAATGTATGATTTTTCTTTTTATTGAGTAAATTGTAATGTACCTGATTCCCTAGCTAAGTAACCTTGCACACACACACTCAGGGGGAGAGATTGAGTGAATTAGAGTTTCTATTGCAATTTTGTTTAGATCATCCTGGACGATATCCACATCGTCCTGGACGATCCAGTTAAAACAGAAACCCTAATTAGGGCGACTAAGTTAAGAAGGACTGATTGAGCCGATCGTCCTGGACGATCTACGGATCGTACGGGACGATATTCCTAAATCAGAAATTCTCAGCCGCCAGATTAAGTTAGGCAAGTTTTATTTTAAGTATTTTGGTCTGATCATCCCGGACGATACGTGTATCGTCCTGGACGATTCACTACAATCATGCCTAAATTAGTCTGGTAATAAAGGAAAGCAATTAATGTTTAATTGATACGATCACATCGTCCTGGACGATCGCAGGATCGTCCCGGACGATCGTGATCGTCTTGTGCATTTCAGCTGTACGTCCAGAACTATGTACAGGACGATTTGGGGCCTTTTTGAACTAATTGTACCGGACGATTACCCTATCGTCGGGACGATCAAGTCATTTTTTGGTCGTCCAGCACAGATTTCTCTGGACGACCCGAACTGTCTTCTGGACGATTTCCTTCAATTTGAACTAATCGTCCCGGACGATCGCAAGATCGTACGGGACGATATGAACAACTTTTTCTACTGATCGTCCAGAAGAGCCAGATCGTCCAGGCTGAAACAGCTGAATTTGAACTGATCGTACAGGACGATCTACCGATCGTCCTGGACGATCTTGGCCGACAAGTTGAGATTTAGGGCAAATTTTAAGCCCCTTAAAAGAACTTTTTCCAATTTTTGGAAAAATCTTTTTGCTGCCTTCCTTCCCTGAGAAATCCTAGAGAGAGAGAGAGTTGGGAGAGAGAGAAGAGATCTTGTGAGGGGGAGTTAGTGAGGGATTCACTAAGGTTGCTCCAAGCATGGATCAGAGTCGTCTTCTCCGCTCGTCGTCTATCGTCTAGTCGGTGTTCTTCGTGGGAGGAACGTTCGCAAGAAGATCCGGGTTCTCTGCCCGCTTCAGGTGGAAGCGAAAGGAGTTCGTGGGTTCTCTGCCCGCTTCAGGTGGAAGCAAAAGGAGTTCGAAGGTTCTCTGCCTGCTTCAGGAGGAAGCGAAAGGAGGTCAGGTTCTCTGCCTCACCGTGTGGTGAAAAGGAGGTGTTTTGTACAGGCTTCTCCGCCTTGCTGTGGGAGCAAAAGGTGAGTCACTTTCGTTTAGTGCAATACCCGGAGGGGAGGCTCCGGGGAGTGGACGTAGGTCAAGTTGACCGAACCACTATAAAATCTGGTTTGCTTTTTCTGATTCAGTTTTGCATTTTACTTTTCAATATAAACTGCTTGGGTGAATATCGTTGGTTGATCTTTTCGTTATTGTTTACTTGTTTCCGCTGCTAAGTATCGAAAAGATTTTCATAGTTATCGTGAAATTTTTAAATAACCAATTCACCCCCCCTCTTGGTTAGCCTCGGGACTAGTTCACTAGGGCTTAACATCCCTTTCGAACTTTCAAGTGGTATCAAAGCGGGATTCAAAATTTTTGTTTAAAAACTTTTGAATTTGATCCAATGGCTAACTGTAACAATCGTAATACTGCTGAAGGTTATTCTATTACTAGACCACCGTTGTTTGACAATATTGCTTTTGATTTTTGGAAAACATGCATGTCTACTTTTCTGCAATCTATTGATTATCGCATGTGGATGTTAGTTAAGGACGGATACGAACCACCTTCTCGAATGATTAACAATGTGAAAACTGAATTGCCGTTTACTGATTGGACGTTTGATGATCGTGATTTAGCACAGTTGAATGCAAAATGTTTGAACTGTTTCTTTTGTGCTTTGAAATCTGAAGACTATATGCGTGTTTCTACTTGTACAACGGGAAAGGAAATCTGGGATAGGTTATGTATAACATACAAAGGTACAACTGAAGTCAAACAATCTAGGTTAAACATCTTGTTACATGATTACGAACTTTTTCGCATGAAACCTAGTGAGACTATTTCAGAAATGTACACAAGGTTCACTCAGATTGTTACCTCTTTGCATGCTTTAGGTAGAGAACTTATCAACTACGAAAGAGTGAACAAGATTCTTAGATGTTTGCCTGCTTCTTATGATACTAAGATTACTGCTATTACTGAATCCAAAGATTTAAATACTTACTCTATTGACAGCTTACTTGGATCACTCATTGCTTACGAGCAAGGGGTGAACCAAAGGCAACTTGATGCAGGAGAACGCAAGAAAGAGAAGACCGTGGCACTAAAGGCCAAAGATTTAGATGCTAGCACTTCAGGGTCTGATAGCGATGAAGTTGACTTAATCACAAGGCAATTCAAAAGCTTTCTAAGGAAGAAACATAAGAAATATCAGAAGTGGAACAAGGGTAAGTTCAATAAAAACTTTAAGGGTTCATCTGAATCGGTTTGTTTTGAATGCAGGAAGCCTGGACACATTAAGGCTGATTGTCCAACACTTAAAGCTCACCCAAGCAAGGAGAAGGGTGAGGAGAAACCAAAGTTCAGAAAGGACAAGAAGCGGATTCAGAAGGCGTTCTGGGCAGACTCTGCATCCGACTCTTCTGAGACTGAAGCTGAAGAGGAGGAAACAAACTTGTGTCTGATGGCGGATGATCACCCTGGTCAGTCGGACCAGGAAGAGGTATGTGAGCTTACTTACGATCAGTTATTTGAAGTTTCTGAAAAGATTCATACATCGTATAGGAAGCTTAAGAAAACCCATGCTAGTTTGAAACTAGATTATCTGACTTTGCAAAAAGAGCATGAAGTGTTGATTAAGGATCATTCCACCATTGATAGCAATCACATGTCTTTACTAGATGAGTTTGATGAACTGAATAAAAAGCATTCTGATTTAATTGTTGAGCATAACTTGTTAAAAACATCGCATGATGAATTAGAACTTGCTTTTAAGAAAGTGAATGATTTGGCATCTGAGTTAGAAAGTATTGAAAGTGCAAAAACATTTGAAATTGGAAGTTTAAACAAACACATTGAGTTTTTGAAAGTGAAAATCAGTGCTTTTGAAAATAACAAAACACCGCCTACTTTTGAACAATTTTATGCACCGCCACCTTTTAAAAATTCTGTTGCAAGTTCATCAAAGAATGTTTCATACACTACTAGGAAGAGGCACTATCACTCACGACGTTTAGTTAATCCTTTTCCTGGTGTTAGATGTTTTTCATGTGGCATGTTAGGACACATATCACACACTTGTACTGTTCACCGTAGTATACATTGGGTGTGGAGACCCAAACTGCCTGTTGCACAGCACAGCACGCATGCATCGCATTCTTCTTTTCATAAGAAGGAACCCAAACCTGTTTGGGTTCCTAAGACTGATATTTGATGATTTTGTAGGTGTGCTCTCACACAAGACCTCGTGAGAGCATGTGGTACCTGGACAGCGGATGTTCTAGACATATGACTGGAGATGCAAATCAGTTCATTTCGCTGGAGGCCAGAGCTGGAGGCAAGGTTACACTTGGAGATAACACCACCAGGAAGGTGGTAGGCACAGGTATGATTGGTGATTCAAAGAATTTTGTGATTGATAATGTTTTGCTTGTAGATGGACTGAAACACAACTTGCTGAGTATTAGTCAACTCTGCGACAAGGGATACAGCATCAAATTCCTGCCCACTGGCTGCATTTTAAGCTTAAATAATGAAGTGGTTTTGCAGGGGCAAATGATCAACAACGTCTACAAGCTGGATGTAAGTAGCATTAAATCTGATAGTTCAACTTGCTTAAAAACTGCTGCTGATGAGTCTTGGTTATGGCATAGGAGATTGTGTCATGCCAGTATGAAAACCCTTAGGAGAGTCACCCAAAAGGACTTAGTTAGAGGTGTGCCAAAGCTTAAGTTCACTAAGGATCACCTGTGTGATGCCTGTCAGTTGGGGAAGCAAGTCCAGTCCTCTTTTCACTCTGTTAAGGACATTAGCACCTCTAGACCTTTAGAAGTTCTTCACATGGACCTCTTTGGACCGATTAGCACTGCCAGCTTAGGGGGGAGAGTTTATGGTTTTGTGATTGTAGATGATTATTCGAGGTTCACTTGGGTTAAGTTTTTGTCAAACAAATCTGAGTCATTTGATGAGTTTAGATCTTTCTCTACTTGGATTCAGAAGAAGTTAGGATGTGAGATTATTACCATCCATAGTGATCACGGAGGGGAGTTTGAAAATGAAAGATTTGGAAGTTTTTGTGAGAATCATGGGATTAGTCACAATTTTTCAGCTCTAGGACCCCTCAGCAGAACGGGGTAGCTGAAAGGAAGAACAGGACCTTAGTGGAAGCCGCTAGAGCCATGCTTGCCGAGTATGCACTTCCAAAATACTTTTGGGCTGAAGCGGTGAACACTGTCTGTTATGTGCTGAATAGGGTGAATGTGAGAGTCAAACTGAACAAGACACCTTATGAGATCATTAAGGGTAGAACACCAAATCTGTCCCACCTCCATGTCTTTGGCTGTAAGATTTTCATTCTGAACAACGGGAAGTCACCCATAGGAAAATTTGACCCCAAATCTGATGAAGGAGTGTTCTTAGGATATTCAAGTGTGGGGAAATCCTTTAGGGTGTTCAATAGGAGGACTTTGGTGGTGGAAGAAACAACCCATGTAGTGTTTGATGAATCTGATCCTAAGGAGTCTAGATCTGAAGTAGAAGATGAAGAGATTGTTGAGGTTACCCAAGGAGTTGGAAATATAAATTTGGAGGAAAGGGTAGAACCTCAGACCACACTGCCTAGAGATTGGAGATATTCTTCGAGTCATCCTAAAGAACTGATCTTAGGAGACCCTTCTGAAGGTGTTAGGACTAGGCATGGACTTAGGAAGGAAGTAAACCATTCTGCCTTTATCTCAATGACTGAACCCACCAACATCAATCAAGCCCTGTCGGATGAATTTTGGATTTTAGCTATGCAGGAAGAATTGAATCAATTTGTAAGGAATGATGTTTGGGAGTTAGTAGAAAGACCTAAAAATCAAAGTATTGTGGGAACCAAGTGGGTCTTTAAGAATAAGATGAATGATTCTGGTGTGGTGGTGAGAAATAAGGCAAGATTGGTGGCTAAGGGGTATAATCAGATAGAAGGGATAGATTTTGAGGAAACTTTTGCCCTTGTAGCTAGATTGGAAGCCATTAGAGTGCTACTAGCCTTTGCCTGTTACAAGGGATTTAAGCTGTTTCAAATGGATGTCAAGAGTGCCTTTTTAAATGGGGTAATTAAAGAAGATGTATTTGTAGAACAACCCCCAGGTTTTGAGAGTTCCCAATATCCAAGTCATGTCTATAAATTAAAAAAGGCCTTATATGGATTGAAACAGGCACCTAGAGCTTGGTATGAGAGGCTTAGCACATTCCTGTTAGAAAGAGAGTTTGTTAAGGGGAGCGTAGACACCACCCTTTTTCTGAGGAGATTAGGAGATGACTTACTCATTGTCCAGATCTATGTTGATGATATAATTTTTGGATCTTCTGATAAATACTTATGTGAAGAGTTTTCTAAAATAATGAGTAAAGAGTTTGAGATGAGTATGATGGGAGAATTGTCCTACTTTTTGGGGTTTAGCATAAGGCAAACGGATGATGAAACCTTTCTCAATCAATCAAAATACACTAAGGACATTTTGAAGAAATATGAAATGGACAAAGCTAAGCCAATTAATACTCCCATGCCCTCCTCAGTTCAGTTAGATAAGGATTCAAATGGAAAATCTGTTGATCAGAAGAAGTATAGAGCGATAATAGGTTCACTGCTTTACCTGACTGCTAGCCGACCTGATATCATGTTTAGTGTCTGTCTTTGTGCTAGGTTTCAGGCTGATCCTAAAGAGTCCCACCTGACTGCTGTTAAGAGAATTCTTAGATATCTTTTAGGAACCCCAAACCTAGGAATTTGGTACCCTAGGCATAGCACCTCTTTTGAGATCATTGGATATTCTGACTCTGACTTTGCGGGGTGTAGGGTGGATAGGAAGAGTACTTCTGGGACTTATCAATTTATAGGATAGTCGTTAGTCTCCTGGTCCAGTAGAAAACAGAACTCAGTTGCACTTTCCACTGCTGAAGCTGAGTACATTGCCTTAGGGAGTTGTGTGGCCCAAGTTCTTTGGTTGAAGCAGCAAGTCTTGGATTTAGGAGTACCTGTTGGCACAATTTCTGTTCTGTGTGATAATATTAGTGCCATCTGTATCTCTAAGAATCCAATCCAACATTCTAGGACCAAACACATTGACATTAGGCATCACTTCATTAGGGACCATGTTACAAAATGGGACATTGAGCTACACCACGTAGCAACTGAAAATCAACTGGCTGACATATTCACTAAACCACTGGCCTTTGCCTCATTCAGCATTTTGAGAACCAGATTAGGAGTGATTGATATAAATGCTTGATTCTGATGACTGCTGATTTATGATTGTTATGATTGGTATTCTGATTTCTGTTAGTTAGTTTTTGTATTCTGTTTTCTGATTTCTATTAGTTAGTTTTTGTATTCTGATTTCTGATTTCTGTTAGTTAGTTTTGGTTTGATTATTTGCTTTCAGTTCATTTTATTTCTTCTGCTGATTTCTGTGTTACCCTTTTTTGTTAGTTTGATTTGAGTATTTACTTTGCTATGATTTTCTACCTATTTTTTATTTATTTATGGGTTCATATCTTGCACTTACTGTTTTATGCTTTTCAAGATCTGATCACCGCTCACTACTTCTGGTGATCTGAATTTTTGACTGGGAGTTTTTACCTTGTTTTGGTTTGGAAGCTGATAAGCATTGATTGACTTCGCTGAATCTGTTAAAGGGAAGAAACATTGATAATTGTTTCTCTTCCTCTAACTCCTTTATTGGTGTGTAATTTCTTTTGAATAAAAATCCTTTTCAAAATTAAAATGTTAGTTTTTGAAATAGAGATTATTTTCTCTTCCTACAGTAATCTGCCTCATATCAATAGTGTTTTTCAAAGTCTTGAGTCATTAGTTTGATTTTCTAAACCAAGTGATTGCATTTATCATATGTTATATGGATTTTGTTTTGTGAATCGTTCTTCCTTACTGCGGAGAGTCATCTCCTATGTCTGAAAGATAATCTCACAGCTGAGACTCTTTAATGATTATGAAAAGGAGAAAGCTTATAAAAGATGCGCAGTGCGCCAGATAATTTGAAGAAGAGGCATAAAATGAGCCCAAAACTGAAAAGATGCGAAATTGCCAAATTGGATACACAAAGTGTATCAAAAATCAAAAGATGTGCAAAGCGCTAACCAATTTGAAAAAGAGGCACAAAATGAGCCCAAAACAAGCTTTCTTTCCTTTCAGATTGTTAAATGTCTTAGAGGAATCTGTGTGCCACTTAATATTTTCAAAAGCTTGAGTTTTGAAAATCATGATTTCTGATTTTTTACTTTGTAACACTATTATATCAGATATTTTTCTGGAACGAGGCTTGAAAGGATTTCCTTTCAAATCTAATGTCTTTTATTCTGAATCGAATTTTTGTGTTGAAAGAGGTTTGCATCGATAAGGTGCCCGGGGTCGGAGTTACAAAAGTTGATTATTTCCAACCTTTTTTGGATTTCAGCGCTGTCAATTGTCCTGTCATTGGTTTTTGAATCTAAAATCAATATGTTTTATTTTATGTTTTATTTCCATGTTATGTTTTTCGCTCCTCCTTTTTGTGATGTCAAAAGGGGGAGTCAGTTGTAGTCGTGTCTGTTTCTATTTTCTGAGTCATGCTTCATGTATTGTTCTAGCTTTTAAATGAAAATTTAAAAAAAAAATATTTGTTTGTTGGATCTCCTAGTTTACTTTTATTTTCAGACTACTTTACAAATATTTGCCATCATCAAAAAGGGGGAGACTGTTGCAAATCTGGTTTTGATGATGACAAACATGTTTCCAGTGTGTTTTGCTTGGCTAATCTGTTTCAGGCACAAAAGACCGCGAGCCACTCAAGCCAACTCAAGATCGGGTCCAAGTGTGTCAAATGTATGATTTTTCTTTTTATTGAGTAAATTGTAATGTAACTGATTCCCTAGCTGAGTAACCTTGCACACACACACTCAGGGGGAGAGATTGAGTGAATTAGAGTTTCTGTTGCAATTTTGTTCAGATCGTCCTGGACGATATCCACATCATCCTGGACGATCCAGTTAAAACAGAAACCCTAATTAGGGCGACTAAGTTAAGAAGGACTGATTGAGCCGATCGTCCTGGACGATCTACAGATCGTACGGGATGATATTCCCAAATCAGAAATTCTCAGCCGCCAGATTAAGTTAGGCAAGTTTTATTTTAAGTATTTTGGTCTGACCGTCCCGGACGATACGTGTATCGTCCTAGACGATTCACTACAATCATGCCTAAATTAGTCTGGTAATTAAGGAAAGCAATTAATGTTTAATTGATACGATCACATCGTGATCGTCTTGTGCATTTCAGCTGTACGTCCAGAACTATGTACAGGACGATTTGGGGCCTTTTTGAACTAATCGTACCGGACGATTACCCTATCGTCCGGGACGATCAAGTCATTTTTTGGTCGTCCAGCACAGATTTCTCTGGACGACCCGAAATGTCTTCTGGACGATTTCCTTCAATTTGAACTAATCATCCCGGATGATCGCAGGATCGTACGGGACGATATGAATAACTTTTTCTATTGATCGTCCAGAAGAGCCAGATCGTCCAGGCTGAAACAGCTGAATTTAAACTGATCGTACAGGATGATCTACCGATCGTCCTGGATGATCTTGGCCGACAAGTTGAGATTTAGGCAAATTTTAAGCCCTCCTTTAAAAGAACTTTTTCCAATTTTTGGAAAAATCTTTTTGCTGCCTTCCTTCCCTGAGAAATCCTAGAGAGAGAGAGAGTTGGGAGAGAGAGAAGAGATCTTGTGAGGGGGAGTTAGTGAGGGATTCACTAAGGTTGCTCCAAGGACGGATCAGAGTCATCTTCTCCGCTCGTCGTCTATCGTCTAGTCGGTGTTCTTCGTGGGAGGAACGTTCGCAAGAAGATCCGGGTTCTCTGCCCGCTTCAGGTGGAAGCGAAAGGAGTTCGTGGGTTCTCTGCCCGCTTCAGGTGGAAGCAAAAGGAGTTCGAAGGTTCTCTGCCTGCTTCAGGAGGAAGCGAAAGGAGGTCAGGTTCTCTGCCTCACCGTGTGGTGAAAAGGAGGTGTTTTGTACAGGCTTCTCCGCCTTGCTGTGGGAGCAAAAGGAGAGTCACTTTCGTTTAGTGCAATACCCGGAGGGGAGGCTCCGGGGAGTGGACGTAGGTCAAGTTGATCGAACCACTATAAAATCTGGTTTGCTTTTTCTGATTCAGTTTTGCATTTTACTTTTCAATATAAACTGCTTGGGTGAATATCGTTGGTTGATCTTTTCGTTATTGTTTACTTGTTTTCGCTGCTAAGTATCGAAAAGATTTTCATAGTTATCGTGAAATTTTTAAATAACCAATTCACCCCCCCCCCCCCCCTCTTGGTTAGCCTCGGGACTAGTTCACTAGGGCTTAACATCCCTTTCGAACTTTCACATACGATCGTCCTGGATGATCTTTGGCGGCAGAATTGAGTTTTTAGGGTTTTCTGAAGCGATCGTCGTGGATGATCTTTGCTGCCAGAACTGATTTGGAAGGATTTTTGGAGCTCTCATTTTAAGCATTCTCAAGGCACTTGATAGGAGTCTTTGGCAGCCATTAAGGCTTCATTTCTTCTGAAGAAAACTTGAAGAGAGAGCTTGAAAGGGAGAGTGGAATGGGTGGAGTTTGAGAGGGAGAAGAGCCTTGGAAGGGGGATTTTTGAGGGAGTGTGAGGGGGTTCACACGGTTGCTCCAGCAAGCTTGCACCTAAGTACCATCGGATTCAAGGATCATCTCAAGGGATGTTTTGGGAAGAAGAAGATCTCTTTGGTGTCGAAGGACCTGGCTACTACGCCGCACCGGGGAAGGTGGAAGTGATTTTGTAAGGGATTCTCCGCCTAGCTGTGGGGGCTAAAGGAGAGTCACTAAAGGTTTAGTGCAATACTCTGAGGGTGCCTCCGAGGAGTGGACATAGTTCAGGTTGGACCGAACTACTATAAATCTGGTGTGTTCTTTCTGATTATTTTCTGCATTTTATTTTACTGCGATTAACTGCTTAGGTGAAATCTCTGATTGATCTTTTTATTATTGATTTAATTTGTTTCCAGAGCAAGATATAAAAAGATTTTATTTTTGTTTAAAGAAGTTTTTAAATATCCAATTCACCCCCCTCTTGGTTAGCCTTGGGACTAGTTCATAAGGGCTTAACATCCCTCACAAACTTTCAAATTTAACCTTACTTATTCCTAAGTTAATAATCTCACATTTTGAAATACACCAGAGCCAACTAATCATTAAGAATATATAAAAAAAATAAATAGAGTGCATAATTCATAATTTTATATCCTAAAATAATTTTGGACAAGATTTAAATATTTAACAATTTTAAATATATCATAAGTATAACATGGACTTCCAAAATCATAAATACTTATTGTCCCAGCTTTTTTGCTCCCAATTAGATGGAATCTACTACACAATATCTTCACCCTTACCTAAAATAATATAAGAAATAGAGTGAGTGTATACTCAAGTGGTCAATATCATGCCCCATTACATTATTTAATTCATACAGCATTCAGTTCCTAATACTGACAAATAACTTTAAAATAAAATTATGCTAATATTATTAAATTCAAAGCTATAGGTACATAAATACACTTATAAAGGTAGAGTGTACATGTATTGATGCCCCTTATAACTTACTATCTTCTACCTCCCTCATATTTAAGATAGTTGTAGGGATGAGTCAATATAAAATAAAGTGTGAATCAATATAGAGCCAATATAATGTCATAACATACTATTCCAAGTATTTCACCTTGGGCCCAGTAGATAACTCTATAGCATTTTCTCTTTCCAATTCAGAAGTCCACGTTATGAAATCCATGCAAATGCAAATATGATATACATTTCAATTTCTGAAGAAAATCATACCATACAACCATTTGTATAGAAAACCACCACTTTTTAGCTTCCAACATTCAATACTTATAACATTATCAAATTCATAAAGATTATATAAAATGGTAAAATAACATATTTTGTTAGTTGTATTTCCAATAAAAATGGTCACCATTTTCCTAAATCATCAAAAATTAATATAGGATAAATTGACTGGCGAAAATTTATATTCTTTTAAACAAATCACGCAAAATAGAGAATAAAGCAACATACAAAAAGTTACATAGTAAAACCTTTTACAATATAAGAAAACCAATTTTAAAAGCATAACTTTCATTCCTCCTGGTATTATTGAAAATAGAAATGGGGTGCCTGCCAACCTCAAGCCTTATAGTGGATTGTAAATAAAGACCAACTTTCGGACCTAGAATATCCTCCATTCCTTTCTCTTTCCTTCCTCCTCTCCTTTCTTCTCCAGCAAGCTATATAATGGGAGTTTGAGCTATTGTGACTTTAGATATTGATTATTTTAAAATCCCTAATCCATCTAAGCGTCAGGGCACTAAAGCCTCCATTATTGTAGCTCTCTTAGAAAAATTGTCAAACTTTTTCAAAACCTAACAAACTACCACACGATCCATTTTCAACACAAACTGACATTATCAAGCCAAAACACTCCTCCAAAACCCTAGTTTATGCCATTTTTTCAAGAGCAGAGCATCAGAGCACCAATTCTAGCACCAAAGTGCTCGCAAGGAAAATTTAAACATTGAAATTCTCATTTCCTCATCCTAAAACTAAAGCGTTCTAAGTTCTAAATAGCCTAAGAAAACTTTTTATTATAAAATAAATTAAAAATTTACACTTTTAAGCACACATAATTACACCATCCCCCACCCCCAATCTGCACCTAGGCTTTGATAATTCCCAATTTCCAAATCACATTTTCAAATTAAAAAAGGATTTATATGGATTAAAATAGGCACTTAGGGCATGGTATGAGAGGCTTAGCACATTCCTACTGGAAAGAGAGTTTGTTAAGAAGAGCATAGACATCACCGTTTTTCTAAGAAGAGTAGGAGATGAATTACTCATTATCCAGATATATGTTGAAGATATACTATCTGGATCTTGTGATAAAATTTATGTGATGATTTTTCTAAATCAATCAGTAAGGAATTTAAGATGTGTATGATGGAAGAATTGTCCTACTTTTTGGGGTTTAACATAAGGCAAATGAATGATGAAACTTTTCTTAATCAATCAAAATATATTAAGGACATCCTGAAGAAATATAAAATAGATAAAGCCAAGCCAATAAACACTCCCATGAACTCCAGTGTTCAATTAGATAAGGATTCAAATGGTAAATCTATTGATCAAAAGAAATACAGAGGAATAATTAGATTACTTCTTTACTTGACTGCTAGAAGACCTGCTATTATATTTAGTGTTTATCTCTGTGCTAGATTTCAGGCTGATCCAAAAGAGTCCCACCTAAATGCTACTAAAAGAATCCTTTTATTTCTCTTAGGGACCCAAAACATAGGAATTTGGTATTTTATGCACATCACTTCTTTAAAATCATAGGATATTCTAATTCAAATTTTGCAAGATGTCGAGTTGAAAGAAAAAACACTTTTGGGACATGTCAATTCATATGACAATCCTTAGTCGCTTGGTCCAGTAGAAAATAGAACTCAGTTTCCTGTCCACTACTGAAGCTGAGTATATAGCATTAGGAAGTTGTATGGCCTAGGTCCTTTGGCTAAAGCAACAAATTTTGGATTTAAGACTTTCTGTAGGCACAATTCCAATCCTATGTGATAACCCTAGTGTCATCAGCATTTTAAGAACGCACTCCAATACTCTTGACCAAACACATAGACATCAGGCGGGACCATGTTACCAAAGGAGACATAGAGCTACACCATATAGACACTAAAAATAACTTGCAGATATCTTCACAAAATCACTGGCCTTTGAAACATTCTGCACCTTAAGAACTAGATTTGGTGTGATGGATATTCATGCTTGAAAATGATGCTTTCTGTTTATGTTTTTTATTCTCTAACTTTTATTTGATTTGTTTATTTATTTCTTGTTACATATTTTTGCTTTTATGTCTTCTTGATTTCTTGTTATTTTTCTATTTTGTTTGATTATTTCCCTTTACTTGTTGTTATATTATGGTTTTGATTTCATTTTGCTTTTACTTCAGAATTTTAAGAATCAGATTAGTGCTCACTTATGCTGATAAACTTGCTTTCTAAATGAGATTTATATCTTATTTTTATTTAGAAGATTGTAAGCAGTGATTGACTCCTCTAAATAGTTCAAGGATGAAATATTGAAGATTGTTTATCTTCCTCTAACTCCTTTGATGGTGTATTTTTCTTTTTAAATCAAAATATTTTTCAAAATTAAAAAGTTGCACTTTGAAATAGAGATTTATTTTATCTTCCTATAGTGATCTATCTCATATGAGTAGTGTTCCAAATCATTGAATCACTTTCGTGTTTTCTTAATTAGGAGGTTTCATTTATTATATGAGAATGATTCTATTTTATGGGTTACTTTTTCTTATCTAAGAGATTGAGTTTTTCTTCTCTTATATCTAGAAAATAATCTCACAACAGAGAGTCTTTTAGAGTTTTTGAAATAACGGAAGCTCATAAAAGATGCGCAAAGTGCACCAAATAACTAAAAAAGAGGCACAAAATGAGCCCAACAATGAAAGATGCATAATATTTGCTAATAAATTAAAACATTACACAAAGTGGATAAAAAATTAAAAGATGCGCAAAGTGCGCCAAATTACTGGAAAAAGAGGCACAATATGAGCCCATAAAGAAATAAGCTTCCTCCTCTTTCAAATTTTTAAAAATCTTAGAAGAATCCATGTGCCACTTAATATATTCAAACACTTGAGATTAAAAATCATGATTTCTTATTCTTTACTTTGCAACACTATTTTATCATATATTTTTCTAGAATGAAGTTTGAAGGGATCACTTTCTTATCTAATTTCATTCATATCATCTAGGATGATCCACATCCAACGAATGATTTGAATCTATTATTGGTAATCATCCTTGATGATTCACTATTCATCTGGATGATACATGTGGAAAAAATTACTGGATGATTTGAATACTATTAGGCCGATCCATTATTGCTCATCATCCTAGATGGTCCACCTGTTCATCTTATATGATCCACATAGCAAAAGATTTTGGATGATTTAACTACTGTTAGGTCGGTCCATCTATTCATCCTGGATGATATATCGAGTTGAACGATATCTAATTATCTTGGACGATAAGACCAACTTTTTTGATCGATCATCTAGATTAAATTATTGCACCTGAGAGTCAATAGATGATATCACGATCGTTCTGGATGATCTGCCCAGTTCTATTTAAATAAGCCAACCACTTTGAAATCTCAACACCATCCTAACCCTCTCAACTTCAACTAAGTCTCTTAAGCCTTTCCTTCTCCAAATTGCTGGGGGTAAATGATCTAGGGCACTGGTTGGGAGTTCTTCTCAAAGAAATATTGACCTTACTTCACTGAAGCTGCTGATGAGGAAGCTTATCAGTGGTACAAAGCTGTAGGGATTACAGATTTCAAAATTGTTAGCCAGGAAGTCCTGACCTACCAGGTACTAAGTATGTTTGCACACACCACCCTTAGCTTCATCCTTACACTCGCCTATCCCTATAATTTAGAACACTTCCTTCAATTTCTTGCCAGCTTTCACATTAATAGTTAGGGCACTATCCTCTAGTTTTATGTAAATAGACGGCTTGTCGAAATCATGTATCAAGACTTTCACGAATTCCTCCACCTTTCCACAACTGGTGAGAAAATCCACCATGTCACCTCTTACACTGAATATAACTAGTCATAAGCGAATACTATTCTTAGGGAACCAACATGAACTACCACATTACCCATGTTAGTACCTTAGTTTTGGATGCCCGTATCATCTGGAACATTCTTAGTAACTCCATAATTCTCAAAACTGGTGATAGGATAAACATCACTCCTACTCTTTCCCTTACAACATACTATATTATGGCTCATATTAATTTCAATGATGCTAACCTTCTCATTCGCTATATTGAGAATCTGATTGTCATTAGAGATCCCCGCCATAAGAGCTAGACCAATCTAGCATTAGGACACATCATTTCCTTGGTCTTAGAATCTAAGTAAAATTTTCAATACCCTGTGCCACCAGATCACTTTCCCGTGTTTTATTCAAATAGCTCTTTCCATGTTCTTCAAATTTCCACTCATCACCAAGGTCGCTATCGTGACCATGAGCCAGAACAGGAGGGAGGTCAAGCACCAATGCCAGCACCTGAACCGATACACCAATAGACTCAGTATGATTCACTGGTTTAGAGGTTTAACCAGTGGGAAGTAAGGTTTAACTGTTATGCCACCCAGTAGCAGTAGCAGTATGACCAGGATTGGCCTGGTTTGGGGAGCAGTTTGCCTCTCTTTCCTGATTCTTTCAGCCACCACCACCTCCACCTGATCAGAGTTCCTCTTTCTAGTTTTTTGTGTTTATTTTTGAGTTTGTACTTTTTCTATACTATATTTTGTTTAGTAGTTATTTTTCTAATTCCTTCTTTTTTTGATGTCAAAAGGGAGAGTAATATGTTGGCTGTATGTTTGCTTGTGTTTTTAATAAAACCTATTTGTTCTATTTATGTTCTTCTTTTATCCTAGCTTTAAAATTTTATAATAATATTTGTCATCATCAAAAAGGGAAAAATTGTTACAAATCTTGGCTCAAGTACTGTGATTTTGATGATAACAAATATTACTATTTCTTTACTTCTGCTATTTTGTAATGTCCACTATTGTTTGCCTCACTTGCTAACCTGTCAGGTTCATAGGTTCACTTGGAATGTCAATCAGCTCAAGATCAGGTAGACTAGGATTGAGTCAGTCTATAATTTATATTCCATTGCATCTTTTACCTTTTCTTGAATCAAATGTACTGGGATGGATCCTAAAGCTAAGTAACCTTGCACACATACACACTCAGGGGGAGAAATTTTATGAGATAGAAAGTTTTCTGGATGTTGATCATATCGTATAGGATAATTCTAAATCATCCTGGATGATCAGTTAAAAATAGAAACCCTAATTAGGGTATCCTTGATTATTAAGTTATGTTAACTAATTATCTTGGATGATTTGGATCGTATAGGATGATTAGCACAAATTAGAATAAATTGCCGCCAATCATAATTTAGGACAGATTTCATAATTCAAAATTTATTCTAATCATACAAGACGATCTATATCATCCTAGATGATCCATGACAGTCATACCTAAAATAATCCATTGAATAGGGGATTAATTATAGTTAAATTGATCGATCAGATCATACAGGATGATCAGAGACCATCATCCTGGATGATTGGAGCTCTACACAGTATGGTAATTAATCACTACATATCATACAGGATGAAAACTTTAACTTTTCAACTAATCATCTTGGATAATACCTCTACATTATACTGGATGAACCATGTTCTGCATGGGATGATAATTAATTGCTAGCCAACATACTGGATGATCAGTTGCCTTTCATGAACTAATCTTCTAGGATGACAAAAATAGCATACAGGATGATTCCTTCAAATACTTGAACTATTTGTACAGGGCAATGCTAATCATATTGGCTAAAAGTGTTATTTTCTACTAATCATATAGGATGATATTTGAATCATCCTAGATGATCTTTATCGCCAAATTGAAATAAGGGCTTTTTTTGAAGCCTTCTATT
Organism: Dendrobium chrysotoxum; assembly: GCA_019925795.1. NCBI lineage: Eukaryota > Viridiplantae > Streptophyta > Magnoliopsida > Asparagales > Orchidaceae > Dendrobium > Dendrobium chrysotoxum. The sequence goes on from CM034314.1 coordinate 33,015,433, forward strand.
TAAGCTCTCCTAATTGCTGCTATGCAAATCTTCTGCTATTTTTCTTTACCTAAGAGAATTTGGAGAAGGTGAGTTTTGGAGAGAGAGATAGAGAGAGAGAGAGAGAGAGAGAGAGAGGATCTTGTGAGGGGATTCAAAAAGGTTACTCCAAGCAAGGATTCGATCGTCTTCTTGCTTCCCCATCCTTAGTGGCTCTGGGGAGACAATCATCAGCATCATATCTAAGTTTTCTGCCTACTCCAGGAGGGAGTAAGAGTATTATTAGGTTCTCTGCCTACTCCAAGAGGGAGTAAAAGGATTCCTGGTTCTTCGCTTTCATCTGGAGGGAAAAAAAGGATTTGAGGTTCACTACCTCACCGGGTCAGTGGAAAGATTTTGTAAGGGCTTCTCCGCCTTGCTATGGGAGCAAAAGGAGAAGCACTAACTTATTAGAGCAATACCTAGAACGGGAGATTCTGGGGAGTGGACGTGGGTCAGATTTGACTGAACCACTATAAATCTGCTATGTTCTTTATACTTATTTTTTCTTATTTATTTTCATTTGTTTCTGTGATCTGATCTGTCATTGAAATCTCTGATTTTGATTATCTACTTTCGCTCAAATTGTTTGTGTTTAAAGTATACAAAAAGACTTCAAAAAGATTTTTCTTTTTGTTTAATGAATTTTTTAAAATACTAATTCACCCCCTCTCTTAGTTAGCCTCAGGCTAGTTCTATAGGGTTTAACACCCCTCACAAACTTTCAAAATGTTACAAAAATTTCTACGTAGCTGGCTAAATATAACTTAGGATCTTCTACAAGAGTTTCTACAAATTGAGAGTTTAGAACCATTTGAATAATAACTGGTTTTAATTCAAAATTATTATCTTGGATTGTAAGCCTATTTATGTTCTGATGAATTTCGTCCACTAAAGTGTTTATAAAATCCCTAAGAGGTCTAAACTAATTTTTCTCTAACTTAGATTCAGTCATTTTAAAAATCTTTTTAGTTTTTCAAGTATACAAAAAGACTTCAAAAAGATTTTTCTTTTTGTTTAATGAATTTTTTAAAATACTAATTCACCCCCTCTCTTAGTTAGCCTCAGGCTAGTTCTATAGGGTTTAACACCCCTCACAAACTTTCAAAATGTTACAAAAATTTCTACGTAGCTGGCTAAATATAACTTAGGATCTTCTACAAGAGTTTCTATAAATTGAGAGTTTAGAACCATTTGAATAATAACTGGTTTTAATTCAAAATTATTATCTTGGATTGTAAGCCTATTTATGTTCTGATGAATTTCGTCCACTAAAGTGTTTATATAATCCCTAAGAGGTCTAAACTAATTTTTCTCTAACTTAGATTCAGTCATTTTAAAAATCTTTTTAGTTTTTCAAATTTTTAGAAAGGTTTCTCTCAATTTCAGGATCAAATGACAAAAGTTCCTTTCTATGGCTTTATAGCATGCAACCAAAAAATATATATATAATTAGTGATCAAAGTAATTAAAACTAATAATAATAAAATATAAGTAGGTCTAACTATGTAATTAATTCAACAATATAGTTAAAAGTTTACAAAAAGTGGAAAACTTCCCAAGCAACGATGCAAAAAATTTGATAGGGAATTTACTGTGGAGTGTAATTTTAAATTTTAAAATTTTTAGTGCTCTTTCTCTCCTAAATAATGCTTAGATTTTATATATATATAATAAATCATACTAAGCATACGCAAGTATATGTGCCGAATAAAGTAATAAAGTGATCAAATATAAGTAGGTCTAACTATGTAATTAATTCAACAATATAGTTAAAAGTTTACAAAAAGTGGAAAACTTCCCCAGCAACGATGCAAAAAATTTGATAGGGAATTTACTGTGGAGTGTAATTTTAAATTTTAAAATTTTTAGTGCTCTTTCTCTCCTAAATAATGCTTAGATTTTATATATATATAATAAATCATACTAAGCATATGCAAGTATATGTGCCGAATCAAGTAATAAAGTGATAAAATAGAGTGTCGAGCCCACGAGGAAGTATGTTTTTCAGCAATCAACTATTATTGTTCAATCTAATTATAAAATTTTTCGACTAAAATAAAATTATTTGTTGTGGAGATTCAATAATTGAATAAAAATTATAAAATAATGGATATAATATTCAAAAAAAGTATTTTGGATTAATGAATGTAAATTACATATCTTTCTTAATGAAATTCTTATATTTAATGTGATTCAAAGCATATGCATCCCTAGATTTCTGTCGAGCTTGTAGGGGTGAAAATGATATATGTTGACCTCGTACAATTATATCATCTCCTTCATAACCTATCATATTTTGCATCTTATGTCTAAGTTTCCAAACATAATATTTTAATATTCCTGGTTGTTATTGCATTCCTCTATCGAGGTTATACATCACACTAGATTTTAATTACACATATATCCACTATGTAGATTAATAAAGTGCAGAATTTATTTAAAACATCATTTAAGTTTAGACACAACAATTTTCATTAGTACTTAATATGTTCTCTACATCATCAATCGAAAACTAAAGAATTAGCCAAACATTAGAAGAATATATAAGCAAACTCATTTTCATTGAAATCATAGAAGAACAAAAATATAAGAAAATAATATCACTAGGAAGGATCAATGTGTGTCTTCTAAACTTCTTCTTTCATAATATGTGGAGTTTCTTAAACAAATACAATCTAAAACTCAAATTATAGTATTTAGTACTTCCATGGTCTATCTTAGATTATACTCTAAGAGAGATCTAAAAAAGTACTCTAAAAAGTAATGAAACTATACAGGTGACTATACTCCTTCACAAATATAACATAATGACTATTTATAAAAAAATATAAAGTAGTAAACTGGCACTACGAAGTTTGAAGATTAGCACCATAGCGCCCATCAAATGAACTAACACTGTTGTGCTACTATATTAGTTCCATCATTGGGTTGCTTATGTGGATCAGTTACTTAGTGAACACTCCTATCATTTCGCTTAAAAATCATATCCTTCAAAAGTTACAACTGCTACGTCACAGTGCTGCTGACTTTTGAATGCTGCGGTACCAGAGTGAAAATTTTGGTGCCAAGGCATGATCGATTGTAACGCAGTGATGCATAATGATAGTGAACATGGTGCTACAAAGCTAACCATTTAGATGCTGTGGTTTCCTGCAGAGAATTCATCACCGCCATGTCTATATTATAGCTCTCTGGCAATGCCTTTGATGGCACTACGGTGTTGATTTGTTAGATGCCGCAACACTGGTTGATACTTGAGATTTTGTGCCTTTTTTTATTTTACCTGCACAACACAACTAAAATAACACATTTTTACTAAAAATATAACACATAAAATAATAGATTATTTATACTTATCAGAAATATAATTCAATTTTTGAAGAAAATTATACAATGTATCCATTTGTATTAAAAACTCCCACTTTTTAGTTACCAACATAGAGTACTTATAACATTATCAAATCCATAAAGATTATATAAAATAGTAAAATAAAATATTTTGTCAATTGCACTGCCAATAAAAAAAGGTCACCATTTTTCAAAATCATCAAAAATTAATGGCAAACTTACTGGTAAAAATTCATATTCTTATAGTCCAATAGTCTAGAACGGAGAATAAAGCAACATACAAAAAGTTATACAGTACAACCCTTTAAACTGAAGAAAAGAACTTTTAAAAGCATTAACTTCATTCCACCAGACAGAATTTAAAACAAAAATGGGATAATGTCTTCCTACCTCAAGCCTGGTTATTCTCTTAACTGGATGGCAGACAAAAACCAAATTTTGGACCTCAAATTTCTTGATGTTAGACATTTAGTATTTTAAAAAGCAGTAATCAATCCTAGCATTGGGGCACTAAAGCCTCCAATGTTGTAGCACTCTTAAATGAATTGTCAAGCTCTTTCAAAATCTCACAAACTATCCTTGGATCAATTTTCAACACTAAACGGACAATATCTGGCCAAAACACTCATCAAAAACCTATGTTTTTTCCATTTTCCCAAGAGCAATGCGTCAAAGCTCCAATTCCAGCGCTGCAGCTCTCCCAGAGAAAATTTAAAAATTAAAATTCTCAATTCCTCAACCTAAAACTTAAGCATTCTAAGTTCTAAACAGCTTACTAACACTTTTTATTACAAAATTAATTGAAAATTTACACTTTTAAGCACACGAATATCTTTCTCTGGAATAATATTCAAATCATAGTAATTTGAAAAATAAAATTATGCATTTCAGGAGTTTAATTCAATTACATAAATGTAATTTATTTTGCTTAATTTTTTTTATAATTCTGCTAATTTAAGAAAGTAATCACAAATATAATTAAAAGTGAATTGAAAAATGGAGATTTCAATACTTTGACTATGAGTTCTATTTTGGCACTTTGCTTGTGTGAACAATACTTTGACTTTTAATATCATTTAGGTTGACTCTTCCACATAAATGGCCAAAAAAAATCTCCAAACAATTCTTTATTGGAAAATTTTAATTAATTAAAATTTTAAATCAATTTAACTAATTAAATATTGGAAAAATTAATTGGTGATTTTTTATATGACCATGGCGGTTTGGTTGGACCTATACCAATGATTTGAGTTAAATTAGTAATAAAAAGACTCATTGAATTTAAATTTGCTAAATCAAAGTTTTCAGCCAATAATTCTTTGTAAGCCAACTTGAACTCGACTAGTTAACGTGCTCACGAGTCGAGCTTATCGAGTCACGAGTTTGAGCTCACGCCTATAGTCGAGCTCGCATACTATACGAGCTCGAGCTCAACTAGGCTCGACTAATATACTTATCGAACACCACATTTAAACTAAATATATTTAAAATATAATTTTAAAATAGTATAATAAAATATATATTAAATACTTGTATTTATTTCACGAGTCAAGCTTGAGCTTTCTTAACGACTTTGAGTAAACAAGCCGAGCTCAGGCCTAATAATTTTTGAATGAGCTAAGCTCAAGCTCAGTGGGAGTTAAAAAAGTTAGCTTGATTAGGCAAATAATCGATTCAACTCAACTAATTTGCACCACTAACTAAAATGTTTCATAAAGTTGATTATAAATTTATTGAAGAAAAGATAACTTCACAATTATGGTTGCAGAAAGTAGCTTTTCAACTCAAAACTTTTTGGGAAATAATGAAAAAATATAAGAAAAAAGTAGCCAAATGAAATTGTGATTACTGTTTGAAAAATAAAGCAGCCAAAACGTTGTCCCAAACAGACTCTAAACCTCTCTATTCTAATCTTTTTAATAAAAGATTAGAATATAATTCATTATAATGTGATTAACAGTTATATTTGAACTTAAATTTGACACAATTTAGGCCAAATGGTATAATTTGCGATCATTTTTAAATTGGGTAAAATTTTAAACCAATTTGATTGATTGTCCAATGTTCTACAATTTCTATGCTCAATTATGCGAGCCCTCTTCTACGTGAGCCTAATGCATTTTTTAAGTGGTAGTAAGGGCATCTCCAACCAAAATGCAAATTTCTGTTTGATGCTACTGCAAGCCTCCCCCGTATGTAAAAAAGAAACATATTTTTGCAGCTGTGAATAGTGCAACACCAATATTGACGTCGAACTATTCATAGGAACCCTTTTTTGTGCATAAATGAAGCTGAGAAAGAATCTACGTGGAGTATTCATTTTTGGTGTGGAAATAAAGTTTGGTTGGAGATGAATTACTATTTGATATAGCTATCACTCCATGTTAAAGTGGAAAATGAGGAGTTTAGGTTGAAAAGCCCTAACTAGCATTACATTGTTATTCCCATGATTGTGAAAACTGGACTGGACTTTGAACTGGAAGAAGGAGAGGTTTAAGATTCAATGGTTCGATCAGGGTTGAATCGGATGATGTAATAAATATTGAGATTATTTAAATATTATCTAAATGATATAATAATGGTATAATAATTATAAATTTTTACCTAAAAATTATATAAAATTAATATACATAAAAAAGTTTCTATTTTTTAAAATTTTAAACACTTTTCATTTTTAAATTTTATTCACATTTAGTATAAAATTTATTCACATATAAATTTATAAATTTAGTATAAATTATTCTTCATTTATATTATATACATATATATAATTTATATTTATACGTTATATACCAAATTTATACTAGAAATTTACACATATAAATATTTTATATTTGATATGTCACAAAAAATCGCCTTGGCTCGACACGAATCTCAAGATATATCTTAGTTGGAAACTTTTTAAATTAAATTTAGAATCTTCCAAACTCCAATTTCAACAAAATTTATAGTCAAACTGAACGTCTCGAAGAAACAAACCCAACGACACAAAAATTGGTCCAATCTGAGCCTAAAAAGGTACAAATCGGGACAACGAAGGACATTTGGGAGGTTCAAAGTAGAAATTGGTTGAGAAAATGATATCCAAATATAGCATGCTTATAGTCAAATCAAGTTGCCCAACAAGAGAAATCCAACGAGGTTACAAATTCTTAATATGACATCATTTGGGTACATAAATGATTGACAAGAGCTCTATGATTAAGGGGATCAATATAAGCTGTCTAAAAGAGCACTCCCAATTTTTCCAAATTCTTTTCCATATTTACATGACATGCCACTCTAAAAAATATATGAATAGACCCCACCTCTCCAACTTTAAAGGGGGCTTGGACATTTACAAGCATGGACCCTTGGGCAGGACATTTAAGAGCTCTAAGGCTTTAAGAATCCTAGAGTTTTACCTAAGAACCACCACTGGAGAACATTCATCTACCATAGCATAACCATCGATGGTCCCTCCAACCACCATCACCCACCGAATTCCATCCATCCAGCCTCTGTCGACCACATACAATGGTCTCTCGACTTCTGTTGAAGCTTATTATGGTCTCTCTGACCACCATCACTCATCGATTATAGTCTCTTCGGCCATCGTCTCCCACTAACTATGATCCCTCTGATCTAACTCACCCACTAACTACATTCCCTTCAACCTCAGTAGACCACCAACTATGATCCATCCCACCACTGTCACCAGCCAACTAAGCTCCCTCCAACCACCATCGCCCATCGACTACGCTCTATCTATGGTCACTTTGACCACCATCACCAACAAAAAATAGTCCTTTCGATCACTATTGCCATCCAATAACAGTCCCTCTAACCATCGTCGTCTATTGACTATAGTCCATCTGGCCACCATTGCTCATCGATTACAACCCCACCAACCACCATCACCTACCAACAATGGTCCCTTTAACTACCATTTCTTGCCAACTACAATCCCTCCAACCTTTCTTATCAACTAACTAATGTCCCTCCGACTACATCGCTAGACTATGATCCTAGTGACCAAATGAATAGGCCAACACTCACTTAAGAACAACTCTCGTACCATTAGATTCTTCCAAGTCTTATCATAAAATGTATTTTATATGATGTATATTTGCTACATCGAGCTAAGCCATTTCCCTCAATAATGGGCCTTACTTTTAATCAATAATAAATACTACTAGAATCATTTTAATTGGCCAGGCTCTGTAGTTTTTCCCCTTTTTAGAGTCATCAATGTAAAAATCCTTGTGTCTCTTATAACTCTTGCACCCCTCTCTCTTATATGTTTGTGTGCTGAATCTTTATATAAAATTTGAACGCTAAACTCTGTATCTCTCTACCACCGTAAATGTTCCAGGACGTAATAATTTGGTGTTGTCTGGGGAAACTGATCCCCAGCTAGGTGAAGGGGGGCCTTCTTTCAACTTTAAAAGGTCATTCAGGTGAATGTCCAGGGCATGGTTGAAGCAAGGTAGTCCTTCTATCATGATTTATTATCGAGTTCAAAAAAAACTCTTTAATATTGAGGGCAACATCACTTCAACAGAAAATATGCATTATCTCCCTTAAACTATTAGCCATTACTACATCAAATATGTATGAGTCCTGGCTGGGGGACAACTTTTGCTCCAACCTCAAAAGATCATTCATGTAAATGTCCTAGGCATGGCTGAAGAGGGGTTGTCCCTTCACCTTGACCTATTATTAGGTATAAAGAAATTCTTTCAATCTTAAGGGTAACTTCATTACAACAGCGAGCAGACATTGTTCTATCACATCTCAATCATCATCCATCACTTGATCAATATCATGGGAAGTAGATTTAGACTGGGGGGAAACCTTTATTGCAATTTTAAATGTGTTCGTAATCAACTAAGTCCTTTTAATATTTCACTTGTCTAAAAATAATCTTGCTAACAAACATCTATCATAAAGCCTCTTACAAATACAGGAAGGTTTTAAGTGAATCCTAAATCTATACAGTCTTCAGTTGGACTTCTACTCCTTGGACTAGCTCATTCTCTCAACTATTAAAAGTCAGTAACAATCTAAGATAGACATTCTTCAACTTTGATTGTGGATATATACATGCGACATTTAACCCCTCTTAATCAGTGCATAATCGATCCCAAGGGGATTCAGTTAGACCTCTTTCATATATGTTAACATCATTGAGATACGCTCTAACAAACAACCTCAAATAGGTCAAACATCCTTCATGGATTCCCTTGACCTTTTCCATACAAGTTAATGCCTTCAAGAAATGCTTTGGAAAAAAACATCCTTAATAGATTTATATCAACCTCTTCCGTATAATTTAATGTTATTGAGCAACACTCTAAAAAATAACCTTGGATAGGTCAACCATCTTTAATGGATTTATCTCTACCTCCCCCATACAGGTTAACATTCTTGAGCAATGCTTTGGCAAATAATTTTAAATAGGCATAGGTTAAAGTCAACGAACAATGCTCATGTAAATAGCCTGAAATAGGTAAAATATATTTGGTAGAATCTCGGATAGGTCAAATATCTTTGATTAATTTTGCCTAACCTCCACCACAAAGGTTAACATCATCAAGAAATATATTGATAAAAAACCTCGAATAGGTCAAACATCCCTTGCGGATCTCCCTCAACCTCTTCCTTATAAATTAACGTCATCGAGCAATGATCTGACAGAAAACCTCAGATAGGTCAAATATCTTTAGAGAACTTCTCTTGAACTCTATTATATGGGACTTCAAAGCAACTCCATCAACACTTTCTTTAAGGATCCTAGAGTTCTACCTAAGCACCACCATCGGTCAACTTTCATCGACCACCTCCAGACCACTGCCTGGCTACTGATGATTCCTCCAACCATCGTCGCCCACTAATTATGCTCCCTCTGACATCCTTCACCTCCAACTATAGTCCCTTCGACCTCCATCACCCACCGACTAAGGTCACTTTAACCACCATTACAAGCTGACAATGATCCCTCCGAGCATCCTCGCCAGCCTTCAACAATCTCTCAAACCATCGTCGCCCACCTGCCGACTAAGGTCTGAAAAACCACAGTCCCTCCAACATCCGTCGCATGTCAACTACAATCCCATAAACCTCCGTTGCCTGCCAACTACGGTTACTCCAACCGTCGTCATTAGCAGACAATTGTCCCTCCGACCACCAAGTTGACCTCCATAACTAATAAAAAAACAAATAAAATGTATATATACATCTGTACCTGCTCAACTTCTACTAAATAGACTAAAAAATTAGTAGAAACCTCATCGATTTGGTGTCATTCGCGTCATTTCCCTTGAACCGTGTTGCCGGCTCCTCTGCCTGTCACTACTTGGATTAATAAAATAGGAATCGAACTTCAGTTCAAGCCTCTCGTTCTTCGCCTCTTGCCCACATGAGAACTCCAAGATGCAAAGCTCCCATCGCTTCCTCCGACTCTTCCAATAGTAGTCAAAGCCAACTGATGCTCTAACCCTGCCTCTTCCGACACTTACTCTTGCTATAAGAGACCTTTAAGCCCGACATCCACCTCATACCTAAAGTACACACCCACGGCCAAACCAAGTAGCATCTTTGACCTCCAATATGTGCACCAAACAAATACAACCCTCTACCCTTATATGAAACCTCTGACGCAACTCTGCTTCTTCCACCTCACAACCTCCGACCCTTCCTTGTAGTAGGCTACCTTAGCCCCTTCCTTCCGAACCTTCACAAGCCGCCCTTAATCGTGCCAAAGCCTCGACCCGACTCCATATATACCCATTATTTCTTTGCCAATCAAGACTTGTAGCTGACACCTTCATCTCCTATTGGAATCGATCAAACTATAAGTCAGGCCATCTAATCTCCCATAGCCGAACCCTCCAGCCGCCTGTAGCTCACTGAATCCAATCTCCTCTATCTGACTGACCTATCTAGGTATACACAATTTTTTAAAGTTATTTATTAATATTATTAATAGTTATAATAGTTATTATTATTATTATTATTATTATTATTATTATTATTATTATTATTATATATATATATATATATATTCATATGTCTGTGTGAGGAAAGACAAAAAAAAGAAAAGAGATTTTCTCTCACATCGATCTACGTGGCAACACCGTATAGGTATAATCCCTCAGCCCTAAAACTCTGAGAGCCTATCTTTGACACTTGTAACGTGACAAAATAACCACCCATGCATGCTTTTGTTAGCATGGTGAGAGGAAGTGTGTTGTGGTGCTCGCGACGAAGTAGGTGATCCAAAAGCCCCATTTTGATATTTGTGGTGCACCAGAAAATTGCCTATACACGCTTTTGTTAGTGTGGTAGGATGGGAACCTGGTGCAGTGCCTATGGTGAGGTGGGGTTACTTATAAGTACCCTCGAGCAAGGGAAAGCTAATTGTGTTTTTAAATAGATACCCTCGTAGACCCAATACACGCTTTTATTAGTGTGGTGGGAATGAAGACTACGGCCATGATGTCTACAGACACGTACTATAAATGCTTTTATTAGCATGGTGGGAAGGCTCAGACTCCTATAATTTCCCCTAAACAAGAGAGATACTGGGAGACTACTGAAATTTTGACTGAAAATGCAAAGGACTTGGACAAACAGGGGACTTGTGAACTTGGACTTAGACTTTGACATAGAACTTAAATGATCATTAATGAGCTGAACATAAAGATGAACTTGAATCAATTAAAGAAAAAATAATGACTTGAGATAACAACTTTAGACAACTACAGGGAACTTGAACTTGCACACCAAGTTAAACAAGACCACTGGGAATTGGATCTTAATCCAGCAAGCTTACAATCACATCAATTCAAATGTTGATTAAAGATCTAAATTTGTTTAATGAATATTAATGATCATATAAAGAATTGGTGGACTTCAACATAATTTGCTTACAATTGATTCAAAATGACTGCAATAAATGTAATATATTTGCAAGCAAGGACCAAATGGAATGTACGTTGATATGCATATGATCAACAACAAAGGGACTCATGAAAAATCAAGCATAGATAGAAAAGTTATTGCAAATCATAAATAAATAATAACGATCAATTGTGACATTTGTATCCATCATATGGAAGAGATAGTGGTCCAACAGCATAACACAGTGAAGGAAATTGTGAAGAATATGATTGGTATTTGTTAGCTCGTAGCTAATGTTGGCTAGCTCAGGACTAATGATGATTAGTATGCTAACAAGTTCAGTGACCCACTCGTAGTTAGTGATGATAGATGCATGCAATAAAAGTGTTCATTCCCCAATGTGGATGCAACAATTTATCTACATGCAAAGGAGAATGATACATAGTAAATGCAAATAGCTATGATCCCTTATAGGAGATCCACTTTATGCACCATATATCATTTGGGGACAAATACAAAAGGGATTACAGCAAACATAAGCTCATGCAAATCATAGTAGGAGACCCGCCTTTGTCATGTGTATATCATGATATCTACTAACAAATGCAGGAAGTATTGCAATAGCTTTGAATAAAAACTTTTCCATATGCGCGGTAATATATACATGGTTAGAAATCAATAATTTGTGGATGTTACAATACCCCTACGATCAACTACAATCCAAATAGCCAGTAAAGACGTTGATCCATTACAAGCAGGAAGGGAGATATACGACAAATGTAAATGCTTACATGCGATCGTAGGAGGTATACCATATCCAAAAAGTGCTATCCCTGAGAAAATATAAAAAACCTCCAATAAGTGTAAGCTCCAATGAGCCAGAGCAAGAGTTTTGTTAATGCATTATAATCCACCTGCAGAAAGCAATAAGTAGTGCAGGAAAGTCTACCTATATGCAACGGGCAAATAATCACAGTACGATCGCACGCCACTGGATCCGCAACACATATACAAGTGGGCAAAAGGCATGTATAAGCTCCCAAATCGAATGCTACAATCAACTGGCAGTTACCCACACAACTGATCAGCATCAAATATTTTCAAAAATGCCCCCGCATGTGCATTATAATATGTAAACACATAGGTACATAAGAGGAGCAAGTGTAATCATAAAACCCGCATGGGCCCCAACAAGCGTGTTGTAAAACACATGTGACATCTAGGGATGCTACACGAGTTAGTGAATGAAGTCAAGATTGAACCCGATCCTTCTATATGAGTCAGTTGAAGTCGGCATGGTTCGAAGTATGAAATAGTCACGAAGTAGATTGGGATATTATTTTATACATTCATGTTAGGCCTTCAAGGCCCCCAATAAGAAAAATTCACCAACAAAGGCATAAAGCCTACAAAATTCGATCCTCTGTCGGCAAGTCGATAAAGTCGACAAGGTTTAATCCATGATTGAATTAGCCTGTTATCACCCCAATGATGGCTATGTTGAATATAGATCTCAACCGAAGGGGTTAATTCTAAATTTTCAAAAATGCCTACCAGATACCCTTGAAAATCCAAAACTCCTAATCCCAAAATTCAAAATTTTTAAAATTGAAATAAATCATTAAAATACTTGAAGCAAAATTCATCTACCATCCACAATAATTTGCCAAGGTGGATAAATTTAAATATCAATTCAACTGCCCTCTGAACCGGGTGGTTTGCTGCTAAATGGCACCATCAAATTATGGTTATGGCCAGAGCCCGTTTGCTCCCCAATTGCATCAAATCCTTAAGATATGATTCAATAGGATATAATCGATAGGGCACAAAGCCCTTTGTTAGCTAAGGTGGATTCAAATTTATCCTCTTAGGCAATATTCATCCTAGGTCTACAAGGTACCCTTGGACGAAGCAGCACATGGATGCCAACAAGGATCCTTCAGTCAGGTTGGGTCGACTACCTCCTCTGGCTAAGTAGACTAGGGACCACGATGGCCTAGGATGACGGAACCATAGATCTTGATAAAATACGTCGATACTAAATATCTACAAATACAATGTATATGATCGACGACAAGCCTTAATCAAAAGTTCTCTCTCGTTATCGGAAGGGGTAATTAACTATAGGGGCTTATGCCTATAAGAAACTAGAACTAAGATCACAAAGTCCTCGTAAAATGAGAGTAGAATCTCTGGGTAGTGTCTTATCTACAAACTCATTTGTCTTCCCAAAATTTACCTCAGAACTTAATATGTTAAAACTCCCCAAAAAGTAATGGGGTGGCCGAGACCAAATTTTTGGAACCCACACACTGTCACTAGCCGACAATAATCCCTCCGTCCATTATCACCCGTCGATTACAGTCTCTTCGACCACTATCACATGCTGATTACTGTCCCACTTACCACTGTCGCCCGCCGATAATAGTCCCTTCGACCACAATTGCTCGCCAACTATGGTACCTATGACCCTCACCACCTGCCGACTACGGTACCTGCGACCTCTATCGCCTGCCAACTACGGTCTCTCCAACTACCTTTGCTCGACTACTATCACCGACCGAACGAATAGGCCAACACTCTCTTGAGAGAAATTCTCATATCATTAAGTTTCTTTCAACTCCCACCATTTTATGTGCTCTATATGATATATATTTGCAGCATCGAGCCAAGGCCCTTCCCTTGAGGACAGACCACTTTTATAATCAACAATAAATACTAGTATAAACATTTTAACTTGGCCAACCCTGTGATTTTTCTCATTTTCAGAGTTTTTCACATAAAAATTACGTTGTCACATATGCCTCAATATTAAATAATTTATTTTTAAAAAATAGATAGAAATTATATTTTATGGTGTATGTATAAATAAAGAAATTTATTATAATTATTAACTAAAAAATAAATATTATTCGTATTCTAAAGAATTTATTAAAAAATCTGTTTAATTATTTTTACTATATATGTTGTGAACTTCATAATATCAACTCATCTATTTACTCCAACATCACTTGGAGACTTTCTTTAACTAGTGTTTATATAGATTTTGGGGTTTGCCTATGTTGGAAATTTACATGGAGTGGTGAGGCCATTTGAAGAAGCTTCATTGTTGTTTTGGGTCAAATAATTATGAGAAGAATTTTATATTGTTTAAAAATTAAATATTTAAAATTTAAATTAATTTATCTAATTGCGAATATTATTTAATATTTAATCCTTAATGTAATAAATTACTTTATTTTATTATTTAACTAATTAGGAAATCGAACCAGCCGGTTCGCCAGTTGAACAGGCGGTTCTAATCAGTTCTAGGCGGTTTGATGCATAAGTGGTTTTCAGGATGGATCAAACCGGCCTTTTTAATAAGTCGAATTGGTCAGGTCCAATTTTTGAAACCTTGGTTATTTCATTTTTTATGGTTTGTTTAATTAATAATTATAAATAAATTATAATTTAAATGGCTTTTATTGCTCGCTGTCTTCCAAGCGGAAATAAATTTAAAATCCATCGAGTTACTATGCTCTGCCTTCGGATCCAACGGTTCGGAGTTGTTGAAGTTTCTTAAAGTTTGATTCAATTTATGCTCAAACTCCCATTTAGACCCTCACCGCCCAGTCGTCTCCCCATTAAAAGTCTTTTCTCTTTCTATCCCGATCTCTATCTCTATCTCCTCCCCTCTATAAATCTTTCTTTTCAATCCATCAATATAGACAATTCTAAAGCAACAAATTTTTTTTTAAATAAGCTGGCTTTAAAGGTATTATCCTTTTCCAGTTTGTTCACCGGGTATCAATAAATAGATAGGTAAATATAGCGTTCTCCTGCACTCTGGTGCTCTGTTTTTTGGAGCTGGAAGAGAGATAAGAAGTACTACAAGAAGCAAAGGTTGAGGAAAGGAGAGAAATTGGAATCATGGCTAATGAGAGATCCATGGAGGAGGGAAGTCCACCTAATTCTAAAGAAGATAAAGATAGATCGTCAACTGATAACGATCATGCTTTAAACATCTCAGTTCCTTTTCTGCATAAGGCAAGCTTCTTCTTCATATCTTCCGTCTTCTTCTTTTTTTTTTTTGGCAGAATTTATTATCTGCAAGTTTTATATTGTTTAGGACAAATTCTTAATAAAATGATGCATTTAATGATTTTAAACCTTGGAGCTCCGGTTGATTTCTTCTAACAGGCTTTGATGGTTCAGTTCTTTGACTGTGACTGATGTTATCTGCTTGGGTTTGGCTTCATTTTCCTCTTTAAATAGAAGAATAGCCTTTTTCTGTAAATTTAATAAAAAATTTGGTGAAAATCTACTCCTTTTTAATTGTTGTTGCGAGAATCAATTCTTCATTTTGTTAGCAATCGGCTCATTCATACCTTGGAATCTGTCTTCTTTCATCATATAATTATCATCTCAATCAGATTTTTTTTTCCAGCTGTTAGGGTTGACTTCATCATTATTCTTTCTCCAGTGTTGATTTTAAGTTGTTCATATATATATTTTTTGTTATTTCTTTCTAATTTTATATTAATAACTCATTTTTTTCACACCCGATCTGACTATCATTAACTGTTCTAATATCCAACGCTCAATTCATACAAAATAGTCTTGCATCTCCAGTAATCCATGGCACTAAACAACAAAAAAATTCAAAAATACAAAACTATATTTAAAGATAAGAGTCTGAGCATCCTAATTAACGAAATTGGTTACTCTCCACTCAACCAAATAGGTAGATTTGGTTGTTGGGCAACATTTAATTAACTTTTTTTAAGTAAATTAAAGACAAATTCATACACATTATATATGAAACTTCGAATTCAAATCCTCTTAGTCAATAGTCAAAACTACTATCCAATTGAGCATGATGAGCTACGTTTTTCTTTTTTTTTTTAATGGAATATGAATTTAATTTCTTAATTTTGTTACAGATAATTGCAGAAATATTAGGCACTTTCTTCATAATCTTCACCGGCTATACTCTAGTGATTGTGAACAAGAGCACAAAGGGAAGTGTTATGTTTCCTGGAATAAGTGTCGTGTGGGTCTTGGTTTTGGCGGTAATGATAAACTCCGTCGGACATTTCTCGGGGGCCCACTTCAATCCAGCCGTCACCATTTCCTTTGCAACTTGCCAGAGATTTCCATGGAAGCAGGTAGTCTCTCTCATTTGCCCCCATTTTCATTTAAAAAGAAGAGTAATGCAAATAATTAGGACAAAAGAATAAATCTGACCGAAATCTATATATAAATAGGACGATATGTTATTGATGATTTATATGATATGCATGTAAGTTTATAATAATGGAATGACAAAATGCATGAGTAGCAAAGCGAAGGTAGTGCATCTTTTTGCACCTTATGATAAAATCAACAATTTTACAGGTACCTGCTTACATTGCAGCACAAGTGTTGGGATCCACCCTAGCAAGCGGAATGCTTCACCTTCTCTTCGGTGGCTGGCAAGAGCTCTTTCCTGGAATAATTCCGACAGGTTTAAATGTCCAATCTTTGATTTTGGAGTTCATCATCTCCTTCTACCTCATGTTTCTGGTCTCTGGTCTTGCCACTGTTAATAGAGCTGTAAGTCACCAATTTCTTCAAAACAACATAAATTTAAACATTTTTTGCTGAGTGAGTTTTGTGTTGCAGATTGGAGAACATGCAAGAACTACTGTGGGTGCCACTGTGCTGCTAAATGTTGGCTTTGCAGGGTAAAATTTTATCATTTCCCTTTTAGTTCTGAATTTATGCCAAAAATTGAAAAATCATCAAAAATTGGAAACTTTTGGATTAGACTGAGTTTTAATTGAACTTTGGATCAGGCTAGCTGAAGCTTTGATCACAATTCTTGTCTATGAGTACATATATTCATGTGTATATTCATGTAAGTATTCCTATGCATTTGCATTCATACTTCTAAATATGTCATTATTTGTATGGATGCATACATGCATTTGGGCAATGATTTTGTCTTTGATGAAATTTGACTCAGTTTTAGCTAGGATCAGACATGAATGCTTTGTAAGAGATCAAATTTGAATTGAGCCAAATTCTAACTAGCCTCCATCTCACTTGAAATTAAATCTCTCCAACCTGCATGAGTGTTGTAGTGATGTATGAAAATTGATACTAAACTTTCTATTTGTATAATCAATTTTGATGGCAGCTTAATATCAGGAGCATCAATGAACCCTGCAAGAGGTTTGGGACCAGCAATTATCGGGAACCGCTATGGAGCGATATGGGTTTATATGGTTGGTCCGATATGTGGGACGATTATTGGAGCTTGGGCTTATAATCTAATTTGTCGCTCAAACAAGCCATTGCGTGAGCTCAAAAAGAGTGTCTCATTTCCTAGAAGCTTGAAGATGAATGGTTCAAAATAATATATTGGTGTTTAATAGAAACCAAATAGATTGGTTTATCTTGCTAGTTTTTCATTCCTTCTATGCTTAAATTATATACTTGCTAGAAGCAAATTGTGGTTTAAGCTTCATAGAAAGGACACTAGACTTGTAATTCGATGATTTTTTAATGAATTGATATTGATTTCCCTATAGTCAAAATAGTTGAAGGATATTTACTCTAATTTACATACCTTCATTCTAGAAGGAATCGAGAAATTTTTTAATTAATGAACAATAGTACAATAATCTTTCTATCAATGCAAAGAATCAAATTCTCTCTCTTAGATGCCTATATGTCTTACCCCTTCTTCGAGAGACCATCTTCTGTTACAATCCGAGAGCCCGACCATGTGATTTGATGATTATAAAAAAATTTTGGATTTTTGTTTTACTTCTCCTGCTCTATATATTCCATATTGTTCTGTGTGCATCACTAATTTTTAAGGTTTAGCATACATAAGATTATTAGAGAATCAGAACATAAGAATGAGATGTATAGAGTAGGCTTATTTTATGAAGTATGTAATTTTACTCTTTCTTAAGTTAATTATGTCAAAAAAGCATATGTTAGCTTTGCAATCGTGTATACAAAACATAGGAGGATTGAAAAAAAAAATTATTTATTTGATAATCATAATGTAGGATCCACATTGTAGTTTATGATCAGTTTAAAAAGAAATTAATTAACAAAATTATTTAAATGAGAAAAAAAATAAATTTGAATCATAGCTAATCATACTGTATGACAAGCACATCTTACAGGATGATCAATTATAATCAGAAATCTCGCCATCGAATCTAACTTACCTAAAATAGACAAATCTGAATTTTGAAATTTGAACTATTTGTACTATACGAATCCTTTCATACTGTATGATCAGTTAAAATTTTGTCTAATTTAAGTAATGTAATTAAGGAATCAAATCGAATTTGAATTCATTAACGATCATACTATACGATTATAGATTGTATTATACAAATCACCCAGAGATACTTTGGAAGATGTTTGATTTGTCCAATACGATATGATGTTTCATTTGTCCAATACGATATGATGAATTTTCCGGTGGCTTTTTCCGACGGAAATTGCTTAGAAAAAAATATAAAAAATATTATTTAGCCCGACAGACTTTCCGGCAGCTTTTTCCAACGGAAATTGCTTAGAAAAAGATATAAAAATATTATTTAACCCAAGCAGGCCCGTAAATACACCGCGGGCGCGTGAACCCGCCTGAACTCCATGGGCTCGTGATCCAGGCCCTCCTGCGAACTCCACGGGCCTATGAATCAGGCCCGTCTGCGAGACCCATTTCTTGTGCTGCACGGGGTTCGAACCCCGCCCACTTCAAACAACCTCTATCCAATGAGATGTTATGAATATTACATTATTCTAGCTGTATTTTTTTATTTAAATTATACTTTCTTAATAATTATTTTTAATGCATGAAATGTTAAGTTTATTTAATCTATTTAACAATATCTATTAGAGTATCTAATTAATTTATTTTAATTAGTTAAATTAACATAATAGTAATTATTAAAACTTTTTTATTATTTTTATTAGAAAATATTTACTTTAATTTAACAAAATGAATGATTTTAAATATTAATAATAATTATTTCTAGAAAATTTAAAATTCCGTCGGAAATCCACTGGAAATATTCTTCCAGAAATCCGTCGGAAAATCCACCGCAATTTCTGATGGATTTATTTTCACCAAAAAATTCACCGAAAGTTGTTATTTTTTTTGTAGTGTAATCATGTTATACTGCTATTCATTTAACTAGTATCAGTTGACGATCTTCTTTGCTATTCATTTAACTGGTATTGTTATTAAGGAATTCGTGGACTTTGGTTCTAAGGAAATCTTTCAGGTAGAAGGCAAAGGTAAGGGTATTGCTCAAGATTTTGATTGTATAACGCCTTGTTTTATCAAGTGTCCTAGTAATCCCTCGT
Source organism: Dendrobium chrysotoxum (assembly GCA_019925795.1). Lineage (NCBI taxonomy): Eukaryota > Viridiplantae > Streptophyta > Magnoliopsida > Asparagales > Orchidaceae > Dendrobium > Dendrobium chrysotoxum. The sequence continues at coordinate 33,035,047 of CM034314.1, forward strand.
CTAAGCCAAATGATGTTGAAGCTTCGTCTTCAGGTTTGAAAATTTTTGTTAATCGATTTGGTAATTCAAATGTAATCCCCGACAACGGTATCATAAATGCGAATTCCATGATTTCTGTTAACCAAAATATTCAAAATGATGTGAAGGTTTCTACAGTTGGTTTAGAGGATTCTGCGGCAGAGAATGGTGGTAACGAAGCTACGGTATTGATGGAATGCCTATTAAGCTTGGGGTTGGTTCTATAATGGGCAATCCATGGTCTAAAAGGGAACATATTAAAGTTAATTTTGAGGGTAGTAGTGCTGTGTTGACAGAGGATGGAAAAGCTATTAAGCTTCTCGAGTCCAGTGAGATTTCTAATGCTAACATTCTGAAATACTCTTTGGTGACTAAGGTTTTTGGTAGAGAAATTCCTTCTCACATAGTGGCATGGGAGTTAAGACGTCAGTGGTTACAATTTGGGCAGTTTCACTTTACTACCCTAGGGATTGGCTGGTTTTTGGGCTCTTTTAAAAATGCTGAAGCTTTGGAGGGTGTCCTAACAAGTGGCCCTTGTTTTGTGAATGGTCATATAATAGGTTTGGACAAGTGGTCTCCGAAGTTCTCCCCTTTGTCTATGAATGGTTTGCCTTCTCCTATTTGGATTAGGATGCCTCATTTGCCCTTGCAATGTTGGGATGAGGTTAATGTGGTGAGAATTACTTCTATGGTGGGAGTTCCTTTAATGTTGGATGGAAACATGTTCCAATGGGAAAGAAGGGAATTTGCAAGGGTTTGTGTTCATGTGAAACAGGACCAAAGTCTTCCCCTAGGTGTTCGGGTGGAAAGTATGGCAGGAAGGTTCTTCCAAAAAGTAGAATATGAAAAGATTTCCACTTTTTGTTTTGATTGTGGGATGATTGGGCATGATAAAATTCTTTGTAGTAAGAAGGATTTGAAGGCTAAGGAGTCGATTGAAGGTGTTTTGAAGGTAGGGAAAGGTGACTTTGAGAATAAGGGTCAAGATTTTAAGAATGAGTCATATGGTCCTTGGATCCATGTCAATTATAAAAAAAAAGAAGATGGCAGCTCGTGGTGTACCTAACAAGGCCTTGCTGCATAATAAAAATAGTGTGGTGGAGGCTATCATTCCTGTTGACAATGTTTCTAAGGGGGAGTTGGAAGTTATTGCTATGGGGAAGAGTATTGAGAAAGTAGATTTTGAGAAAGCTGAGGGAGGTGTAACACCTATGAATAATGAGGTGGAGAGTTATAATGTGCCTAATTTGGTTCTTAACCAGTCTAAATTGGAGCTGGGAATTCTGGAAGTGGATAAGTATTCTCCGGTGAAACTTGTAGTTGCTAGAGAGGAGGCTAATCTTGTTTCTATTCCAGTGGTTGTTACCAATAATGATTCTGCTAATACAGGTTGTAATAATGGAGAGGTTGCTAGTTTTCTTGATATTCATGATAAGCTCCCTAATGAAGAACTAGATAAGGATTATCTTCCTTCTTCTTTGAGTGGGGAAGATGGGAAGGGGTGCTTGCGAACTCAAGTATTTCCTACTGGATTACTTGTGAACTCAGGTATTCCCTATCAAAAATCTGATTTCAAACTCGAAAAAGAGCTTAGATCCTTGGGGAAGGATAACATTATTAAACATAGTAGAAAGGGTGATGGGTTTGTTAGAGGTAGGAAAGGGAGAAATCCCAATTCTTATCTTTAAATGTCTTCCTTTACATTTTGGAATTGTAGGGGGGGTAGGAAGAGTGAAGCCTCTTATTAACTAAAGGACTTTGTGAAGAGCATGAAGTTGTTTTTGTTGGGCTTGTAGAGACTAAGATCTCTTTTTTTTATAGAAATGAGTGTAATAAATTCTTTGGTAGCAATTGGGATTTCTTTCTTTTTCCTGCTGAAGGTTTATCTGGAGGGATTATGACTTGCTGGAGGAAGGACTTGGCTTCTTTCACTGTTTTAGAAGCCTCTTCTCAAGTAGTTATTGGTGAATTGAGGATTGCTAATAGAGGTGTGTGGCTTATTGCCTCAGTTTATGGTAGTACATATTATTATAAAAGAAGGGGTTTGTGGAGTAAACTTGAAAGCTTTTCTTGCAATAATCTTCCTTTTGTTATAGGTGGTGATTTTAATTGTATTTTGTCCCAAGAAGATAAGAGTGGAGGGGAAAAGATTGGTTCTATCTCGAGGAACTCAAGATATGTGTAGTTTCATGAATAGTTGTGATTTTCATGACTTAGGAGTTATTGGTCCCAAATTTATATGGTGTAATAATAAGAAGGATGGAGCCCGTATATTTAAAAGATTGGACCGGTGTCTTTTAAACTCATGTACTTTGAAAGCTTTCCAAACATCGGCTGTTAGGCATCTAGCCAGGATAGCTTCAGATCACTGTCCCATACTGATTAAGTTTCCTTCTTCAGAATTTTGGAGAAACAGAATGCTAAGGTTTGAAGAGGTTTGGTCTTTGTATCCTGCTTCTTTTACTATTGTTTCTAATTCATGGGGCAGGAAAGTGCAAGGAGATGTTGTTGCTTCTCTCAACTTTAAATTCAAAAGAACATTGAGAGCATTGTTTTTTTGGAGTAAAGCAAAACAACAGAATCTAATGATCTTGAAGGATGGTTTGAGGAAGGAGATTTTTGATCTACAAGTTGAAGAAGCTGAGTTCGGCGAGCTTACTGTAGATAAGCTTGTATTGTTGAAAGCTAAGGTGCATGAGCTTAACACTACCCTTGGCCGGCTTAATACGTGGTGGAGGCAACGAGCAAAAGTAAAATGGTTTACAAATGGGGACACCAATTCAAAATTTTTACATGCATTTTCTTCAGGTAGGCGTAATATTAATTGGATCCATCAGGTCAACAACATCAATGGGAATTTGGTCGATGAGCAGAATCTGATTGAAGAAGTTTTTTATGATTTCTTTAAAAGCAAATGGGAGGAACGTGATTGTAAGCTGAGAGGATGACCTTCCCCTTTACAGGTGCTGAATGATTATGATAAAGAATTTCTGCTTGTCAATTTTTCAAAGGAGGAGTTGGAAAGAGTTGTTGTTTATCTTGAGGCCAACATATCTCCAGGTATTGATGGTATTTCATATTCTTTTGTTAAAACCTATTGGAATATCATTAAAGAAGATGTGTGGAAGGCTATTAGTTTCTTCTTTTCGACGGGTTTTATGTGTTCTAGCTGGAAGGAAACTTTAGTGGTCCTAATCCCTAAAGTTAAAAACCCGATGATTCCTTCTAGTTATAGACCAATTAGCCTCTGTCAGTCGATTTACAAGATAGTGGCTAGGATGTTGTTGAATAGAATTATTAACTTATTTCCTAAGCTCATTTTTGAAGAGCAGGCGGCTTTTGTAAAAGGTCGGTCTATTTCTGAACATATTTTACTTGCATAAGAATTGTTTAACAAGTTTAGATTTTTGAAATCCAATAAAGGTTTTATGGCTATCAAAGTAGATATGAAGCAAGCTTATGATAGAATGGGGTGGCCAACTCTTAAGCATGTTTTGAAGAATTTGGGCTTTCCAGATAAGTTTTCCAATCTCCTGCTTCAATGTGTGATTGACCCAAAATTTTCCATTTTGATAAATGGTAATAATTCAAGTTGGATTGAGGGTAGGAGTGGGTTTAGGCAAGGGTGTCTCTTGTCTCCCTATCTTTTTATTCTTTACTCACAACTTCTCTCTGATGCGTTTGCTCAAAGGGGGAATGGTCTTAGTATTAAAGTGGCTCCAGATGCTGATAAAATTTCTCATTTGTTATATGCTGATGACATTGTTATGTTTTTGGAGGCTAATTATAGTAATGTGAAGATAGCTAATAAGATCTTGAAGGACTACTATAAATGGCCAGGTCAGAAGGTGAATCCTCAGAAATTTACTATTCTCTTTGGCAAATCTGTTGCAAGGTCTAGTATGAGGCCTCAAGCTAGAATCTTGGGTTTCAAGGTGGTGAAAGAATTCATGTATCTTGGCAGCAAGATTGCTTTAAGAAGATTGACTGGTTTCGATTTTAATATTCTTCTGGAAAAAGCTATTACCAATTTGTATGTTTAGGGTAACCATTTTATTTCTGGAAAAAGCTATTACCAATTTTAATGTTTAGGGTAACCATTTTATTTCTCTTGCAGGGAAGTTGCTTTTTATCAAGTCTGTCTTTACTTCTCTTCCTACTTTTCTTTCTACTCATTCTTTAGTCCCTTTGGGAGTGCTAAATGATTTTGATAGAATGTGTAGGGATTTTTTGTGGAACAACCAGGATGGGAGTATGGGACTCCATTAGGTTTATTGGGAAGTTATTTGCTTGTCTAGAAGATTGGGTGGGCAAGGAGTTCAATCTTTTGCTTCCAAGGTTGGTCATTTGAGTTCCAAATTTGCTTGGAATCTCATCTCAAGCCTTCCTCATTTCATAACAGGGTTCTAAGTGCTAAGTATGGTAATCATGTTAGGAACTTTCAGCCTAAAAGGAATAGCTCTCCTACATTGAAGATCATTCTAAGTGGTTACAAATGTCTCATGGAAATTGTTAGATGGAAAGTTTCTTCAGGGGACCTTATTAATACCTTGGAGGATGTTTGGATTTGGGATAAATCTATTATTAAATGGCCTATATTTGTTGCGGGAGTCAATGAGGATATACAAATTCTGGACAGTTTTATTTGTGAGGGTGAGTGGGTTGAAGCAAAGTTGCTGCAGTACTTCGGACAGTAACTGGTGGAGATTATAAAGAACGTTCCTATTTTTCCAGATTTAGGTAGTGACCAGCTGGAGCTAATTTCTAAATGCTCTGGCAAATCATTATCTGCTTTAGTTTTTCAAATACTAAAAGGAAATGGAGATGAAGATCAATATTGACACTAGAGGAGAAGTTTAAAGCTCAGACCTCGGATTTATGAGTTTGGGTGGAGGTTACTCATTAATGCAATTCCTTTGAATGAATTCTTAATGTATAGAAGGTTGTTGGAATGTAGTGATTGCCCGAGAGGTTGTAATGTTGTGGAAAATTTTGAACATAAAGCTGTCAATTTCTTGAAACTTATTCAAGTGTTTGGGGTTCTTAGATGATGGGGTTTCGGGATTTCGATCTATTCCTCCCTTCCAGAGTGTTGTTTGTGGTTAAAAAGCTTGTCCGTATCTGCTCCTTTCATTGGAAATGTATATTGTTCTGCAGTCTTCTTCTGATGGAAGAACATGAACAAGGTTACACACGGTAGAGTTGAGGACAGCTTGGTTATCATTGCTTCTAATGCAGTTAGCTTTGCTGCAGCTTCATTTTGTCTTAATCAAAATTCAGAATACTCGGATACAAACCAGTAATTGTTGCTGTCTTTTTATTGGTATCCTCCTCCCCCCGAATGGATTAAGCTTAATATTGATGCTTCTTTAAAGAGCAATTATAAAGCAGGGATAGGAGGCATCTTCAGGGACCATAGAGGCAGATTTTTGTGTGCCTTTGGAGCTAAATGTTTGCATTGGGATTCAGCACAATTGGAGCTTTTTTGAATCCTGAATGTTAGGAAGTATGTCCAAGATTGGATGTTTGAGTATAAAGGGATCATCATTGAGAGTGATAATCAAAATGTGATTGATTTTGCTCATAATCTTTTCAATAAGGTGCCTGTCAAAGAGGAAGGTCCACAGCTTCAAGATTTTTCTTTTCTCTTTAAGTTTAATCAAGCCTTATTTCATTTTGTTAATAGAAATTGTAATAAGTTAGCTGATTTTTGTGCTAACTTGGCTTGTTCTTTAGATTTTTTTGAGTTGAGTTAAGTTGTGATAAGGTTCCTCCTCTTTTTATTTCTTTACTTAAGGTGGACTGTGATTATGGACCAATCACGTAGTTGCTTGTAATTTTCTTCTTTAATAAAATTACTTTATTCATTTTTTTCAAAAAAAAAAAAAAAAAACTAGTATGATTAGTGGAGAAATTGAACTGATCATATAGTACTACTATTTATTATACAGTACTAACAATTCGATAACTGAATGAATTATATTGTACAAACTAGATTTTATACTGAACGAATATAATTAGCAGAATTAAAAAATTAGAGTTTTTAGAAGCTTGCTATTTAATCTATTTTAATAGACTTTGTACAAGTCTTTAGTGGTCTAGAGGTTAAGTCTTCCATAAGTAAGGGCTTAAAGAGAGGGCTTTGTGCGAGAGAGAGAGAGAGAGAGAGAGAGAGAGAGAGAGAGAGAGAGAGAGAGAGAGAGAGAGAGAGAGAGGTGAAGTGAGGTAGGGAGAAGATTCTTGTGGGTTCAAGGGAGTGTGAGAGAGAGTTTTCACATGGTTATTCTGGCTAACTTTCACCTTTGTTCCTTTATGTATCAAGATTTGCTTGAGGAAAACTCCTTGAAAAAGCCTTTAGTGTTAAAGGGTCGTCAGTTACTCTGATACACCGAAAAGGTAAAGTGATTCGGGCTACTACATCCCATTAAGAGGGTTAAAGTGATTCAAGCTACTCTGCCTAGCCATAAGGGTGAAAGTGATTATGGTTCTCAGCGTACTAAGGAGGTAGAAGTGTTTTTATAAGGGGCTTTTAACCTAGATAAGTGGGATAAAGGAGAGTCACTAACTATTTAATGCAATACCCGAAGGGGGGGACTTTGGGGAGTGAACATAGGTCAAGTTAGCTGAACCATTATAAAAATCTGGTTTGCATTTTCTTTTTTTTCGCATTTATTTTCTATGCATTACTTTTTTGCATATTTACTTTATCTGATCTTGTTTAATTTTAGTGATTATTGTAATGTGTGATTGATTGAGTTTAGTATTCACTTGAAAAATAAATAAATAACAAAAAAATAAAGAGAATAAAAATATTTATTTTTCTATAAAAATAAAAAAATAGAATTTAATTTATTATTTGCTTCTGGTTTATAAATTTAAAATTGGTTGTTGTTAAATTAAAAAAGAATTTTTTTAAATAGATATAAAAAATATCAATTCACCCCCCTCTTGGTGTACCATTTCGTAGTTCAATTGGTTTCACAACCATTTATTGAACTTTCAATTAATATTAGAGTGGGTTCTCTTGAATTGTGATTTCAAAATCAAGAGTTTGCTCTAATGGAATTCATTGGATATTGAAACACTACTGAAGGCTATTAAATTGCTTATTATCCTTTTTCTGATAACATGCCATTTGACTTTTAGAAAATCTGCATATCTATTTTCTTGCAATCAATTGACTTTTGTATGATTTGTAACAACTCAAAAATATAAAAAGTAAAGACTTGAAATTTTAAAAGATTTTGATTAGAAATTTTTAGTTTTGAACCCATTTATATGTTTTTGGGAGTGTTTTAAAATTTGAACATGGTTGCATGTTCTCTAAAATGAGTACCAAGGATCTGGAGTGAATTTTGATAAAATTTAAAAAATACTACTATTTAAGCACCCCAATGTTTGGAGTTCAAATGCCTTGGGGTTACTATAGTATTAGGCATCAAATAAACACATTTCAGCACAGTAGTCTCGGACTATGGAAAAAATGAATTAGCATCGAATGCTTGATGGAGCGCCCCATCGCTAGGCCAAATTTTTTTCGTACATATATAGACATTGATATTATTCTTGAACAGTTATTTTTCTTGTTATTTATTCACTATTATTATTACAGTTATTGATTACTATACTGATTACTGATAATAAGCACGTGATATACTGAGCATGTGATTAAGGTACTAATGGGGGCTATGTAGTAAACTTTATACATGTATAAAAATTTAGGGCTCTATCACCCCTAAATAACACTTAGACTTTTTTTCATATAAAAAAATAAAAAAACCCAACATAATATATGTAAGTATACATACTGAATCAAGTAATAAAGTTATATAGTAGAGTATCAAACTCACGAGGAAGTAAGCTTACTTGTAAGAAATTACTACTATTTACTCTAATTGCAATAATTATCCAATTGAGATTAAAATGATAATTATATGGTGATTCTATCACTGAATAAAATAGTAAAAATATTGGATACAATATTTAATTAAAGTGTTTTGGATTGATGAAAATAATTTCATATCTTTCCTAATGAGACTCTTAATGGTAATGTGATTTTGAGCATTTGTATCCCTAGATCTTTGTCGAGCTTGTATGGGTGAAAATGATATCTATTGATCTCTATAGTTATAGTATCTTCTTAAGAACCTAGAACATTTTCTATTCTATGTCTAAGCATTCAAACATCATATTTCAATACTCCTGGTTATTCTTGCATTCCTCTATTGAGGTTATATATCACAGTATATTTTAATTATATATATGGCCACTATATGCATTAGATAAAGAGTGAGATAATATTGAAAACATCTTTTAACTGTTATAAAGTAAGATACTTCATTAGTACTCAACATGCTTTTTACATTATTAATTCAAAAAAAGAGAATTAGATAGAAAAAACATAGATAACAACCAAACTTATTTTCATTAAACTTATGGAATAATAAAATACAAGAGAGCGATATCACTAGGAAGAATCAAAGTATCTCCTCTATACTCCTTCTCCATTAACTTACAGAGTTGCTTCAAAATACAGGTTAAATACTTTAAATGATAATATTTTACACTTCTGTAGCCCCCCTTAGATTTTAATATATGAAGAAATTATAGAAGTACTCTAAAAAGTATAGAATTTTACACAAGTGACTAAACTCCATACAAATATAACATCACAACTATTTATAAAAAATATAAAAAGGTATTAGGTGTTGCAGCGCTTGAAATAATGACACTACGGTGCCCTTAAAGTGAACTAATGCCTCGGCGTTGAAGCATTTGCACCCTGTGGCACTCGCTGATATGGATTAGTCATTTAGTGAACAATCGCATCTTTTCATTGAGGTAATGTGGCCTTAGAAATTACAACTATAATGTCATCATGCTATTGACATTCAAGCACTGTGATGCCCAAATAGCAAAAATGGCACCGAGGCATGAGAAATTATAGAACTACGACATTTAAAAATAGAGAATTTTATACTGCCAAGATGACTTTTTGACACCGTAACATTCATAATAATACGGTGTTGTCTATGTTGTCATCGCAAGGCTTGGAAAATACAACTAAGCACCGTAATGTCAAAATTGGGTCACCTTAGTGTTATTGAAGGTAGCACTGGGGTGTGATTTATTCGGATGCCGTGGTGCTCTATACTACTTAGAATTTTTTGCCATTTTTAAATTTTCTTGCATAAAAACTACTAAAATAATAAATTTTTGTTTAAAATAAAATACATAAAATAATATGTTATTTACACTTATCAAGTACAAATATGATACTAATATAGACTAACTAGATAATATGTGAACATCATTATTAGATTTTAATACATTGATTTGAGTTTAACAGCTCTTTCCTATTGCTTTAGTTTTTTTATTTTATATGTTTTACTGGCTATTATACTCTACAGTTTTATTATTTATAGATTTTACTGCTACTGTATGTGAGTTTACTATTTATGTGTTGATTCTTAAATATATGACTACTACTATTTTGAATTGATTAACGACATGTATATTGCTTCTTTGTCATATTTTGAATCTGATTATAGGATTATAGTGACGTGCTAGGCTGTTTAGCTCATTATATGTGGTTTAAATAATTTTAGGTAGGGAAGAGATTCAGGCGTGTGAGGCTAATTAAGATTCCTAAGGTTTAGTCCTTTTTATTTTAGCTATTCTTTTTTACCTCAGACTAGATGAAGTATTAGAGTTATATTTTTCCTCAGTATTGTATATAATTTTTTGGGTCAACAAATATATAGTATATGGATATTTTGATAGTTTTTTCACACAGATATTTATATTGATAAAAGAAATTATATACTTCTAGTTATTTTATATTAAAAGATAAAAGAATAATTATTACAAATTAAATTTTAGGGCTTGACAAATTTCAGTACTAGAGTATAGTTTTTAGACAAATTGAATTGTTACCAGAGCTATAGGAATTAATTATGAGTCAAGTATGTTAGGTAGATTAAGGAGCATTACTTTATATGCATAATTTATTGCAAGGGTGAATTATTCAAATATAATTATGCAAGTGAATAAATGAAAGGACTTGTAAGAGTAAGATGTGCCAAATGAGCAATATAGTACAGCTCTAGTACTATTAGACACTATTACGTAGCTAGCCAGTATTCTAGTGCATGAAATGGGAGATACATAGAGAAAGCCATCTTAGAGTAAGGAAGAAGTGGGAGATAGAAATTTTTAAGAATTTCATAAGTTTATGCCCCCACTATTCAAAGGAGTTATAAGACCACAAGATGTAAAAGAGTTGTTACTAAGGATAGAGAAAATCCTTAATTGTATAAAGTGTCCAGAGAGCAAAAAGTGCCATTGGTCATGTTTTTATTTGAAGGGGAGGCTATAAAATGGTGAATTGCATAATATAGACATATATTGCAGGGGAAGACCAATTTTGAGATCACTTAGGATGAATTCACTACAGTATTAAGGATATAGTTTGTACCTCCATTTGCTAGATGACAAATGTAAGAGGCTTTCATTAGACTAGACCAGCGATGAAAGACTATTATCTAGTATAAAGTTGAGTTTACTGCACTTGCTAGATATTCTCTTTATTTAATCTCTATTGTTGAATAAAAATGCTACAGGTTTCTGCAAGGTTTGAACATGGAGTTGAGACATTTGTTAGTACCTCTGCAAATTCATGAGTTTAATGAGTTAGTGGGGTGGGTCAGATTGATAGAGCTTAATTTAGCAGTACTGATATCTAGGTATGATGTGGACTCCAAATATAATAGTAGAAAGAGAAGGACCAAACATGAAGTAAGTAGGGACAAAGATAGTATCAGTGAGATGAAAAATAGATATACTAGTGCGAGAGGATCTTGATCAACAGCATTGACTTGAAGCTGCAATGTATATATTCATTTTGGAAGGAATCATTTGGGTTAATACTACCTTTTGATTGAATAATCTTTATTAAGATGATCATCCTGAGGAGTCAGGCTATACGATATTTGATGCATACATCATATAGGACAAATAAGTATTCATACAGTATGATAGGTTATTAAATTTTATACCATCCAAATTGAATTCATCAAACGACATGTGATATATGTATCGTATGATACAACATAGCGGTTCATACAGTATGACCACTAAAAATTGATTCAATCAGAGTCATTTGATATGCGTAGTAGTGATGTTCAAATCTATTAAGATCATACAGTACGATGATAATCATACTGTATGATGTGTATAATTTTTTTAAACCTTATTTTGTGTGTGATGATTAGGGCAGGCTTTTACTAACTAGAAACTTCAAAAATACGAACCAAACAAATAACAAAAAATAAAACACAAAAATAAAGATCAAGAAATATAATAAATATAGAAACACAACAAATTTTATTTATTACACTTCTACCCCCAATCAAGCTTGAATGTCAATGACACCTAATCTAGTCCTCAATGTACTAAAGGTGTCATAGTTTAGGGGTTTGGTGAAAATGTCTACAAATTAATTCTCAAATGTTGCATGAAATATTTTTATATTCCCTTTGTTACATGGTCTCTATATAATGATGTCTAATGTCTATATGCTTAGTGTGGGAGTGTTGAATTAGATTTTTGGAATTGCTGATGGCACTAGTGTTATCAAACATTATTAGTATAGTGCCTACAGAGAGTCCATGGTTAAGGATTTTTTTCTTTAGCTATAACACTTGAGCAACATAATTTCCTACATCTATATATTCCACCTCAGCAATGGATAGGACTACTGAATTTTTCTTTCTATTGGACTAAGAAAGTAATGATTACCCTATGATTTGATAAGTGCATGAAGTACTTTTCTTATATATTCTATACCCTACAAAGTCTGAGTCTGAACAGCTATACTTAAGATACCAGATACCTAAGTTTTATGTGCCCATTTAATATCTAAGAATTCTTTTAACTATTATTATATGGGATTCTTTTGGATCTGCTTGGAATATAGCACATAGAAAAACACTAAATATTATCTTTGGTCTACTAGCAATCAAATACAAAAGTGATCCCATTATCTTCCAATAATATTTTTGATTTACAAATTTTCCATTTACATCATTATTTAATTGAAGGGTAGAGCTCATGCTGTATTAATTACTTTACCATATTTCCTTAGAATTTCTTTAGTTTATTTTCTTTGACTGATAAAGGTGCCATCATCCATTTGCTTCACACTAAATCTAAAAAAAATATGTCAGTTCTTGCATCATACTCATCTCAAACTCTCTACTCATAGTTTCTGAAAAAGTATTACAAAGATGCTCATTTATTGATCCAAATAATACATCGTCCACATATATTTGAATAATAAGTAAATCATCTCCTACTTTCCTAAGAAATACGATGGTATCTACACAACCTGTAATAAATAATTTATCAAGGAGAAATATACTAAGCCTTTCATACCATGCCCTAGGTGCTTGCTTTAACTTTTATAAAGCCTTTTTCAATTTGTACACATGTTTGGGAAAGGTTGAATTTTCAAATCCAGTGGATTATTCTATATAGACATATTCCTTAATAACCACATTTAATAAAGCACTTTTTACATTCATCTTATATAACTTGAAGCCTCTAAAACATGAAAATGCTAATAGTTCTCTGATGGCTTTTAATCTATCTACAGGGGCAAAGGTCTCCTCAAAGTCAATTCTTTCCATTTGATTGTACCCTTTAGTGACTAACGTAGCCTTATTCCTAACCACCACTCCATAATCATTCTTTTTTTTTTGAAAACCCACTTGGTACTTATTATACTCTAATCCTTAAGTGTGATAACCAACTCCCAAGCATCATTCCTAACAAATTTATTTAAATATTCTTGCATAGATAGTATCCTAAATTCACCAAATAAGGCCTTGTCTATATTGGTAGATGCTACCACAGAGATATATGCAAAATGACTAACCTCCTTCGTACGTTCATGCCTAGTTCTAACTCCTACTGCAGGATCTCTAAAGAGGAGTTCCCTAGGATGACTAGATGAGTATCTCCATTCTCTATGCAAAGGTTCTATAGGTTATTATCTATAACCTAGCTAGGTCAATAGAATCTGCTCCTTGGGTAACCTCTACCTCTTCATATTCTTCTAACCTAGGCTCCCCATATTTATTAAATTTATCAAACACAATATGGGTGGACTCCACTTAAATTAAAGATCCTATAGGCTTTACCTATAGAGGAATAGCTTAGGAGGACTCCTTCATTAGATTTAAGATTAATTATTCCTAGAGGAGATCTTCTATTGATAAGGATGAAGCATTTACACATAAAGACAGGAAGATGAGAGAATATTAGGTGTCCTACTCTTAAGAAACTCATAAGGTGTCTTATTTATTTTTGATCTCATATTTACCATTATTTAAAATATAACAAGCAGTATTCATTACTTCTGCCCAAAAATATCTAGGGAGAAAATATTTAGTTAATATTTCCCTAATAGCTTCAATTAATATTCTATTCTTTCTTTTAGCTATCCCATTCTACTAAAAGGTCCTAGGGAAAGAGAAATTATATTCATTTCCAAACTCTTAATAAAAAGATTCAAAATACTAATTCTCAAATTCTCCACCATAATAACTATGGATTGTGAAAATTATGTATCTAAGTGGAAAAAAGTCTAAATTCTTCAAATGACTCACTTTTTTTATTTAACAATCTAATACATATGAATCTAGAGTAATCATTAACAATCCCATATTCAAAAGCCTTCCCACCTAAGCTGGCTATACTAACTAGACCAAATAAATCCCTATTCACAATTTTTAATGGTCTAGTGATGGTGATGTCCTTAATAGAGTGCAAAGATGACTTAAATTATTTTCCTAATTCGTAGGCATCACAAAGATGATCCTTAAAAAAGTCTAACATGGGTATGCCTCTAACTAGGTCTTTTTGAGTTATCATCCTAAGGGTATTCATACTCGCATGGCATTGTCGCCTATGCCATAGTCATGATTCATCAACAATAATTTTGAAATAGAGAGTATTTGAATTATCAATATAAGACAAATCAAGAATCTATACATTATTTACCATTTTTTCCTTCTAAAACCATTTTTCCATTCAAACAAATCAAAACATTTAGTATATAGAAATTTTATGTCAAGGCCCTTATCATAGCTAACTAATACTAAGCAAATTCTGCTTTAATCCTTTTACAATCCTTCTGCTAAAAGAATATTTTTATGTGAAAAAACTTTTTAAATTTCTAATTGAACCTAAGCCCACCACATTCTAAGTGGTATTATCACCAAGTGTTACCTTTCCTCCTACTTTAGTCTCCAATATGATGAATTGCTTTATTTCTCTAATTATATGTCTTTAGCATCCACTTTCAAGGTACCACATGCTCTTACTAGGTCTTTTGTGAGAGCATAACTATAAGATCAATCATTGGTTAGATTTGGGAGCCCAAGTGAGTTTGGATTCCACTTTATACTTTAATGAATGATTGAGATGCAAGCAATGTTATGATGCAAATGATTTAGGGCTCCACTAAACATGTATTCATCGATGTATAGTGCAACTGTGAGCTATGTGTCCTACCATGCCACATGAGTAACACCTAACCAAAGGGAATGGATTCACTAATCTATATAGGGTATTGTGCCTCTTTATAGGGATATGAGATGATGCATGGTGTGTCCTAATTGGTGCTTATTATGCTAGTGTAGGTTGAAGCTTTTGTGTTAGCATAAGTTATTATGAATTATTCAGAAGTGCAAATACTTTCCTTTTAAAAGTTCATTAGCACTTTTATAGCTTTCAACCTTAAAATTTAATGCATGCTAATAAGTGTCTAGTTTTGTTGCCAGTATTTCTATATCTTTGAATGCCTCTTCTAATTCAACATGATCAAATTTCAAGGATGTATGAAATTAAGTTAATTCAATATGCTTCTTATTTAATTAATCAAATTTATCTAGTAGAGAATCTTGTTCCTTATCTAAAGTAGAATGTTTAGCTTTTAGACTATTATGCTCCTAGCCATAATCTTATGCTCAACTTTTAAATAAAAAAACTTCTTTTTCAAAATAACATGCTGTTTCTTAAGCTTCCTATATATACATGAATTTTTTTAGATATAACAAAAAGCTCACTATAGGATAATTAAGATACCTCATCTTGATCAAAATTTTTATCATCTGCCATAAGGCGGATATTTTTTACCTCCTCCTCTAGTTCAGGTTCTACTAAAACTCAGGTAGAGTCTGCCTAGAAAGCCTTTTGCATCCATGCCTTCACCATTTTTAAAATTTCTTTTCCTCAGCCTTCTCCTTTGTGCGGTGAGTTTTCAAGTTGGGCCAATTATATCTTACATGCCTTGGCTTCATGTATTCAAAGCAAGTTATATCAGATAAACTTTAATAGAATTTGCTTCCCTTACCTTGGCCCTTTTAAAATTGGCATATATGTCTCAACTTTAGGAGGCTTTTAAATTATCTCATCATATGGGCTATATCATCAGTGTCATCTGATTCTGAGTTATAATTGTCTGAGTCACCAATCTTCACTTCCACAATCATCTCCTTTCTTTTCTCTCATGTATCCTGCAATCATTGGCTTACATTTTGCTTATAGGAAATAATAGATCAAAGTGGATTATCAATTGAGTAAAAATTTAAATCTTTCGATTCATAAATATAAGCAACATTTGCATCAAAGTTATAAGGAAAACAATGAAGTGTTTTATTAACCTTTTTAAAATTTGATAATGCCCTACCTAAAGTACGCAGGGATGTCATTATCTTAGTAAATCTTTTGTACATGTAAGAGATAGTCTCACTTGGTTTCATGCAAAATAGTTTGTAATCATGCACATGTATGTTTAGATAAGATTGTTCAACCTCATTTGTACCTTCATAAATAATGCGTAATCTATTCCAAATTTCCTTTCCAGAAGTACAAGTTGAGATTCACATATAGTCTTCTAAATTAGAGTGCACATAAAAAATAGTTTATATATTTTTCATTCTGTTGTGTGTAGTCCCTATCCTCATTACGCCATTTATTAGAAGATAATTTAATTTTTCCATCATTCATAAATCTAAAGGGTGTAGATTATCCTTCTTATATCATATGCCACATGCGATAGTCGATTGATTGAAGAAATGTTGACATATAAATTTTCCAAAAAAATAAAAAGAATGTTATCAAACAGTGTATGGGTTTTTGAATAACACTCCACAAGGTTTCTATTCCATAGGTGTGCCATAAAACTTTTTCACAAGGATTTTTAACTCACTAATTTGAGACCCACTTTAATACCAATTGAAACTTCAAATGTGGGTTTGTATAATCCCTTGAACTATAAGTTCACACCAAGAGGGGGGTGGGTCAGAAGGTGTTAATTCGTGCTTTAAAAAATTCCCTTCAAAAAATTATCCTTTTTTAAAGATTATAATTTAGTGGAAAAATAATTTGACAACACCGATCTCATAAAAACTTTGTTTTGATTTTTTTAGAAGAAACTTGCAAAGAAAAATATATTTGTCATGTTTTATTTTTGAATTTTTTTTATTTTATTTTGGAGAAAAAATCAAAATATACTTCTAATGCAAGGTGAAGCTTACAAATCACATATTTAGTAAGAAGTAAAATGCAAAAAATAAAGTACAAAAATGTAAAAGCAAAAAACCAAGAAAGAATACACTTGAGATTTATAGTTGTTTGATCAACCTTGATCTGCATTCACTCCTCGGAGTCCTCCACTCCAAAAATTCTCTAAAAACTTTCATGACTCTCTCTTTTGCCCCGCAGCAAGGTAGAGAAGCCCTTATTAATCACTTCCACCTCCTCGGTGTGGCTATGAAGTCGAAACCCTTTCTCCTCTTTGGTACTTCAAAGTAGTTGAATCCCTTTCACCTCCTTGGTGTGGCCGAGAAGCCAAATCCCTTTCACCTCTTTAGTGAAGTGAAGAAGATAGGTCCTTCACATTAAGAGACTCTTCACAATGTTCCCCTCAAGCCTAAGGCGCTAACCTTAGAGGTAGAAGGTGCAAGATCACCAAGCATCTGTCTGTAGAAAACCCTCTCACACACTCTCTAGTTCCCATAAAAATTTTCTTCATCAAGACTTGACCTCTCTCTCCCAAAATTATTCTACATCTCCAAACTTTTCTCACTAAATATCGCCCTCATAAAAAGTAGTTTAAGATTCCCTAAGATAGATTAAGGATGATATTTAATCAAAGCCAGAAAAATAACCCTAAAAATCAAGTTACTCAACTCTATTCATACAATACAATTGTGGATCATACAATACAATTGGTTCAAGGCATCATCTTAGTACTGTGTGATTAACAATGGTCTGTATGGTTAGTTCAAATATTTGAACTGATGGTCTAGTGTGAAATCAAGGGTCGCATAATATGATGAGTTCAATCAAATAAGATTTTTGCCCCATCTGATTGTTGGTGGTTAAATATTATTCAGAGAGATAATTAATTAGCACCATATGAAACAGGACATCATATAGTACAATATAAAATCTTAATTAATCCAAATTAAGTTGCTTAATTATAGGATTTAATTTAGAAGAATTTAACTACATCATCCCATATGATTGTAATCATAACATACGATTAGTTCTACCTTTAAATTTCAAAATATTGTCGAATTTATCATTAGTGGCTAGGGTTTGAATTTAAACTAGTCATCCTATATGATTTGGTTCGAAAAATATGATTAGTTCAAAGAGTATTAATTAGTCAATTACCAATTTAATTGAATTTTTGAATAACTGATCATATAGTACCATTTGGGTCGCACCATCCAAACTTAAAAAAAATCTAAAATTCATGTTTTCACTACTCTATGTATGTGTGCATGATCACTATGCTAGCATACACCCTTACATGACTTTGAGTCAAGAAATATTAAAAAAAAAGAATTAAAAATGATACATACTCTTACAAACATCGCCCTATTCTACCCAGTCTTGAGACTTGTATTTTCATTGCATAGTATACGATGCTCCTGAAATGTTAGTGTGCAAGAAAGAAAATATGCAACATAGGTACTAGGAGAAATATAGTAGAAATAAATAATATTTATTATCATCAAAATCACCAGTTCTAGATCCAAAATTATAATATTTTACAGCAGAACATGACATAACCTCAAAAGTTTTAAAAATAGGTACTTTAGAAGAAATAAAACATTTGAAATTCTGAGTGAGAGCAGATTTAGGTAAAGTCATGTGAGTGAATAGAGAGGGTTTAAATTTGCAAGAACAATCATAGATCATCCCTTAATGGTGCCTCCATAGATAGTTTCTTCTCAAAAACTTCCTATGGCTTAATCATAGTGAACTAAGGACCATTAATTTTCATTTGCAAATTCTCAAAGATGGAATAAAATTTATTGAGGTTACCCTCAAGAAGCCGAACCTAACTAACAATAATGTTCAAGTCATCAAAGAAATTGAAGATTAAAATTTGTGCCATTTCTAAAATTAAAATAGAATTTCATATCAATTTCAAAATGTTTTAGCTTTAAAAAATATATTTAGGTCTTAATAAAACCCCACAACAATAACAGCAACAACAACAAGCCTTTATCCCACTAAAATGTGGGGTTGGCCACTTGGATCTTTTTTCTCCATTATGTCATGTTATGGGTAAAATTCTCATCTAAATCTAATAATGATAGGAAATTTCAAATATTTTCTAAACAAGTATTTTTAAGTCTACCACTATCTTTCTTAACATAAGTCAAATATAATACATCTACTTTCCTAACCGGGTCATCAGAAGGCCTCCGTTTTATGTGACCAAACCATCTAAGGTGACTCTCTTATATATTATCTTCCATTGGAGCTACTCCAACCTTTTCATGTATATGCTCTACCTTTAATAGTAAAACCACTTATCCACCTGAGCATCCTCATCTCTGCAACACTTAACATAATATTACTCTTCCCTTTTGTGGTTAACATCCTGCACAATAAAGCATTGCAGGTCTCACTACCATCTTATAGAATTTTCCCTTAAGTTGGCGGGAGACTTTTTTATCACATAACATACCTGATGCATTCCTCCACTTTAACAATCCAACTTGAATTCTACTAATCATATCCCCATCTATTTCACCATCACTCTGAACAATAGACTAAATATACCTAAAACGTGTGTTCTTATTAATGACTTGATCGCCCAAAGTCACAATCCCCCACCAGATCTACTGATACAAAAATTATACTCCATATATTCGATTTTAGATCTACTTAAACAAAAGCCTTTATACTCTAAGGTTGACTTCCAAAATTCAAATATACCTTCAACTCCCTCTCTAGTCTTATTAATAAGAAGAATATCATTAGCAAAAAGCATACACCAGGGTATAACCTCTTGTCCATGTCTAAGCCAAAAAGATATGGACATAAGGCTCATCACCGGTGTAATCCAACTGAAATAGGAAAATACTTGGTCAAACCACCTTGTGTTTGAACAAAAGTAACAACTCCTGTATATATATCCTTAATGACTTAAATATAGGCATTAGTAACCCCTTTATTTTGTAGAACTCTTGATAGCACTTACCTTGGAGCTTTATCATATGCTTTATCTAAATTAATTAAAATCATTTGTGGATCATCCTTATTCTCTCTATACTTCTCCATCAAACATCTCAATAAATGTATAGCTTCCATAATAGACCTACCTGTCATTAATGCAAATTGATTTTTGGAAACATTAGTGTTATGCCGTATTACTTGAAATGAATTTATTGTTGCAAATCTGGATTCAAGCACTGTAGTTTTGATGATATCAAACATTCCTGCTTCTCTACTGGTACTACTGCACATCTGTTTTATTTTCCCATGCCTATAACTTTTTAGGTTCACAAAGTCAATTGCAATTTAAGCCAGCTCAAGATTGGGTAGATTAGGACTGTGTAAGTTTAAATTCCAATGGTGTTTACCTTTTCTTGAGTCAAATGTACTAAGATAGATCCTGATGCTAAGTAACATTGCACATACACACACTATGGGGAGAAATTTGGTGAGTTTGAGAGTATCCTAAATTTTGAGTATATCGTACAAGACGATCTAAAATCATCCTGGATGATTAGTTTAACACAGAAATCCTAATTAGGGCATCCCTATTTATTAAGTTTAATTAACTTATCATCCTGGATGATCCTCCCATCATCCTGGATGATATGTTTAAATTCAGAAATTGCCGCCAATCACATTTTAGGAAATATTTTATTTTTAGAATTTTGTTCTGATCATACAGGACGATCCTATATCATCCTGGATAATTCATTACAATTTTTCCAAAAATGATCCCTTGATTAGGAGACTAATTATGGTTTAATTAATCAATCACATCATACAAAATGATCATCCCGATCATCTCAGATGATCCTTTATATTTCGTGGGATGGTCTCCAATCGTCCTGGATGAAAATTATGATTTTCTTTTAATCATCAAGGATATCATCCTGGACATCCCAAACATTATGCGGGACAATTTGTCGATTGCCACTCAAAATGAACAGATCATCCTGGATGATTGTGAATCATCCAGGACGAAAACCCTTATTTTATTCTGATAATCCAAGATATCGTCTTGGATGTCCCAAACATTTATCTTGACGATTTATCATTTTTCACTTAAATTAAACTAATTATCTCGGACGATCATAAAATCATCCTAAATGATATATGGAAAGTATTTCTTCTAATCGTCCAAACCATGGAAATCATCCTAGAAAAATGGCTGATTTTGTACTGATTGTACAGGACGATCAACAGATCATCCTGGATGATATAGTCGGCAAGTTAAATTTTAGGGCATTTTTTGAGGCCTTGTATTTAAGCTCTTTAAACATCTTTTCAGTATTCTTTTGCTGGTTTTTCCACTCCAAGAGAGCTTAGAGGAGAAGGAGAGTTTGGGAGAGAGAGAGAAACTTGTGAGGGGGAGTTTGTGAGGGAATTCATAAAGGTTGCTCCAAGAAAGGATTTGATCATCATCTTTCTTTCCTCATCCTTAGTTTCATGGTGGCTCTAGGAAAATGATTATCAGCATCAGATCTAGGTTCTCTACCTACTTCAGGAGGAAGCAAAAATAGTTGGGATTCTCTGCCTTCTTCAGGCGAAAGAAAAAGGATTATGGGTTCTCTGCCTGCTTCAGGAGGATGCTAAAGGAGATGAGATTCTCTGCCTGCTTCAGCAGTAAGCAAAAGGAGTCAAGATTCTCTGGCTCACCGGTGTCTGTGGAAAGATTTTGTAAGGGCTTCTCTGCCTTGCTATGGGAGCAAAGGAAGAGTCACTATAATTGTTAGTGTAATACCTAGAGGGGAGGTTCCGGGGAGTGGATGTAGGTCAAGTTGACTGAACCACTATAAATCTGTTGTGCTCTTTTCATTTACTTTTTTGCACTTTAATTTTAATATATTTCTATGATCTAATCTATGATTGAATAATCTGATTTTGATTATCTACTTTCGCTTTAACTGTTTGTATTTTAAAATATTCAAAAGGATAAAAATATTTTTTTATTTGTGTAAGAATTTTAAAATACCAATTCAGCCCCCTCTCGGTTAGCTTTGGGACTAGTTCATAAGGGCTTAATAAGCCTAATGAACTTTCAAGTGGTATCATAGTGGGATTCATAAAATTAAGTTTTCAAAAACTTTTAAATTTTGATCTATGGCTAACTTTGGAAATCATAATACCACGGAAGGTTATTCAATCACACGACTACCTTTATTTGATAATATTCCTTTTCATTTTTGAAAAACTCGCATGTCCACCATTTTATAATCTATCGATTATCGTATGTTGAAGCTTGTTAAAGAAAGTTATACTACACCTTATAGACTTATTAATGGTGTTAAAACTGAAATCATTTTTCCTGAATGGATAACTAATGATAGAGATCTTACTCAATTGAATGCTAAATGTTTAAATTATTTTTTCTGTGCACTAAAATATGAAGATTATATGCGTGTTTCAACTTATGCATATGGGAAAGAAATTTGAGATAGATTATGCATTATGTATGAAGGAACAAACAAAGTTAAACAATCTAGACTGAATATTTTCTTTCATGATTATGAACTCTTTCGCATGAAATCTAATGAATTAATTTCTGAGATGTACACTAGATTTACACCGATTGTTACCTCGTTACATGCCTTAGGAAGAGAACTCACTAATTATAAAAAAGTGAATAAGATTTTGATGCTAAAATTACTGCCATCACTAAATCTAAGGATCTGAATAATTATTCAATTAATAACTTACTTGGATCATTAATTTCTTACAATCAAGGACTAAACCAAAGGTAGCTTGATGTAGGTGAGAAAAAGAACGAGAAAGCCATAGCCTTGAAGGCTGATGATTTTAACTCTAGCTCTTCAAGTTCTGATGATGATGACATGACCTTAATCATAAGGCAATTTAAGAGCTTCTTGAGAAAGAAACAAAAGCATCATCAGAAGTGAAATAAAGGTAAGAATAATAAGCATTCTAAAATTTATTCTGATGTTATTTGTTTTGAATGCAGGAAGTTAGGGCATGTGAAGCCTGAATGCCCAACATTGAAGGCTCACCCAAGCAAGGAGAAGGGTGAGAAAAAGCCTAAGTTGAAGAAGGAGAAGAAGAAGATCCAAAAGGCTTTCTAGGCTGATTGAGCATCTGACTACTCTGAAACTAAAGTTAAAGAGGAGGTAACCAACTTGTGCTTGATTAAAGATCATCTTGATCACTCTAATCAAGAAGAGATATGTGAGCTTACATATAATCAATTATTTAAAGTTTCTGAAAGAATTCATTCATCATACAGGAAGCTGAAAAAAGTGCATGCATGCCTTAAAACTGACTTCTTAAATCTGCAAAAGAGCATAAAATTCTATTGAAAGACCACTCCACTCTAGATAGAAGTCATATGGCTTTACTGCATGAATTTATTGAGTTAAATAAAAAGCTTTCTGATTTAACCACTGAGCATGATTCATTAAAACATCATATGTTGAATTAGAAATTGCATTCAAGGAACTAGAAACTCCTGCATCAGAATTAGACAGTAGGGAGCATGCCTTAGAAATGGATAATTTAACTCTTGAAAGTATAAATAAGTTTTTGAAAGCTTAATTAACTACCCTCGTGGAAAATACAAAACCCCCTGCACTTGAAGAATTTCATAAACCATCACATTAGCATGCATCATTTAAACCTAGAAAGTGGCACTATACCCCAAGAAAATTAGTAAACCTTTTTCCTGGTGTTAGATGTTTTTCTTGTGGCATGCTAGGGCATATCTCTCACACCTGCACCATTCACCATAGAAAATATTTAATGTGGAGTCCAAAATTGAAAAATTCACAGCATATCATGCATGCATCACATTCCTCTTTTCAACACAAGGGACCCAAACCTATTTGGGTTTCTAAATCTGACATTAGATAATTTTGTAAGAGTACTCTCACGAAAGACCTCATGAGAGCATATGGTACCTGGACAACGTATGTTCAAGGCATATCACTAGAGATGCAAATCAATTCATTTCACTAGAGACCAGGGCAAGAGGTAAGGTAACACTTGGAGACAACACCACTAGGAGAGTGGTGGGATCAGGTATAATTGGTGATTCAAAAATTTTCATTATTGATATTATTTTACTTGTAGATGGACTGAAACACAATCTGCTCAACATCAACTAACTTTGTGATAAAGGATTCAACATAAAATTTCTGCCAACTTGCTACCTTATAAGCTTAAATAACAAAATTATTTTTTAGCTAAAAAGGATCAATAATATTTACATGCTGGATCTAAATTTCTTTAAAGCTGATATTGTTATTTGCTTAAAATCAATTGCTAATGAATCATGGCTGTGGCATAGGAGATTGTGTCATACAAGTATGAAAAGCCTTAGGAAGATCACCCAAAAAGACTTAATGAGAGGTGTCCTCAAGCTAGAGTTTACTAAGGACCACTTGTGTGATGCCTGTTAGTTAGAAAGCAGGTCAAATCCTCCTTCCACTCAATCAAAGACATAAACACTAGCAAACCCTTAGAAGTCCTACACATAGATCTATTTGGACATGTTAGCACTTCAAGCTTATGAGGGAAAGTCTTTGGGTATATGATTGTTGATGATTATTATAGGTTCACAGGGTTAGATTCTTATCTCATAAAAGTGAATCATTTGAGGACTTTAGATCTTTTTCCACTTGGATTCAGAAGAAGCTAGGTTGTGAGATTATGACTATTCATAGTGATCATGGTGAAGAATTTTAAAAATGAGAAGTTTGAAACCTACTGTAAGGAGTAAGGGATAGATCACAAATTTTTAGCTCCGAGGATCCCTCAGCAGAACGGGGTAGCTGAAAAGAAGAATAGGACCCTGGTAGAAGCCGTTAGAACCATGTTAGCTGAGTACCCACTTCCTAGATACTTTTAGGTAGAAGCAGTAAATACAGCCTGTTATGTTCTGAATAAGATAAATCTTAGATCTAAGCTTAATGAAGCACCCAATGAAATTCTTAAGGGTAGGATACCTAACCTCTCTCATATTTGTGTATTTGGATGTAAGTGTTCATTCTGAATAATTGGAAGTCTCAATTAGGAAAGTTTGACCCAAAATCTGATGAAGGAGTGTTCCTAGGTTACTCAAGTGTTGGGAAATCTAATAGAATCTTCAATAAAAAAACCATGATTATTGAGGACACCACTCATATTATGTTTGGTGAGTCTAATAACTCTGGAGAGTCTAGGGTAGAAGAAGAGGAGGTTGTAGAAGTCACCTATGGAGTAAAATTTGCCAATCTGGTGGAAAGGGTAGAACCTAAAGTTTCACTGTCTAGAGAATAGAGAAATTCTTCGAATCATCCTAAAGAAGTGATCTTAGCAGACCATTCTGAAGGTGTTAGAACTAGGTATGGACTTAAAAAAGAAGTAAACCACTCTGCCTTCATTTTAATGACTGAACCCACCAACATCAATCAAGCCCTTTCTGATGAATTCTGGATCCTAGCCATGCAAGAGGAACTAAACCAATTTGTTAGGAATGATGTTTGGGAGCTGGTAGAAAGACAAAAGGATAAGAGTGTACTAGGAACCAAATGGTTCTTTAAGAATAAAATGAATGATTCTGGTGTGGTGGTTAGGAATAAGGCAAGATTAGTGGTTAAGAGGTACAACCAAATATAATGGATTAATTTTGAGGAAACATTCTCCCCTGTAGCTCATTTGGAAGCCATTAGAGTGCTAGCAGGCTTTGCATGTTATAAGGGATTTAAGCTTTTCAAAATGGATGTCAAGAGTGCCTTTTTAAATGTGATAATAAAGGAAGATGATTTTGTAGAGCAACCCCCTGGCTTTGAGAATTCCTAATTTCCAAATCATGTTTTCAAATTAAAAAAGGCTTTATATGGATTAAAATAGGCACCTAGAGCATGGTGTGAGAGGCTTAGCACATTCCTACTGGAAAGAGTTTTTGTTAAGAGGAGCGTAGACACCACCCTTTTTTTGAGGAGAGTAGGAGATGAATTACTCATTATCCAGATCTATATTAATGATATACTTTTTAGATCTTCTAATAAAAATTTATATGATGATTTTTCTAAAATAATGAGTAAGAAATTTGAGATGAGTAACATGGGAGAATTATCCTACTTTCTAGGATTTAGCATAAGGTAAATGGATGATAAAACTTTTCTTAATCAATCAAAATACATTAAGGACATCCTAAAGAAATATGAAATGGATAAAGCCAAACAATCAACACTCTCATGGGTTCTAGAGTCCAGCTAGATAACGATTGAAATAAAAAATTTGTTGATCAGAAGAAGTATAGAGGAATAATTGGATCACTTCTTTACCTGACTGCTAGCAGACCTGATATTATATTTAGTGTTTGTCTATGTGCTAAATTTCAGACTGATCTAAAGGAGTCCCACCTGATTGGTGTTAAGAGAATTCTTAGATATCTCTTAGGGACCTAAAACTTAAGAATCTGGTATCCTTGGCATTGCACCTCCTTTAAAATTATGGGATACTCGGATTCTGACTTTACAGGATGTAGGGTGGATAGAAAGAGCACCTCTAGAACATGTCAATTTATAGGATAATCTTTAATCTCCTGCTACACTGCTGATGCTAAATACATTACCTTAGGAAGTTGTGGGGCCTAGGTTTTTTAGTTAAAGCAACAAATTCAAGATTTAAGACTTCCTGTAGGCACAATTTCTATCCTATGTGATAACACTAGTGCCATATATATTTTAAAGAACCCAATCCAACACTCCAGGACCAAACACATCAACATCAAGCACCACTTCATTAGGGACCATGTTACCAAAAGAGACATAGAGCTAGATCATGTAGTCACTAAAAACTAACTGGCATATATCTTCACCAAATCATTGGCCTTTGAAACCTTTAGCACCTTAAGAACTAGATTAGGTGTGGTAGATATTCATGCTTGAAATTGATGCTTTTTGTTTATATTCATGTACTTAATTTTTGTTTGATTTGTTTATTTATTTTTAGATTTTTTTTATTTTTCTTATTTCCTATTATTTTTCCTCACTTTTTGTTTCAATTATTTATTTTATATCTTTTGGTATTCTTGTTTTATGTTCTTAATTTTTTGTTATTTTTTACTTCAGTATTTTAAGAATCTAATCACTGCTCACTTCTACTGATAAGCTTGCTTTCTAAATGAGAGTTTTGCCTTATTTTTATTTAGAAGCTTATACGCAGTGATTGACTTCTTTAAAGCAGTTAAAGGAAGAAATATTGATGATTGTTTCTCTTCCTCTAACTCCTTTAATGGTGCATTTTTCTTTTTGAATAAAAATCTTTTTCAAAATTAAAAAGTTGGACTTTGAAATAGAGATCTATTTTATCTCCCTACAATAATCCATCTCATACGAGTAGTGTTCCGAATCATTGAATCACTTTTGTATTTTCTTAATTAGGTGGTTACATTTATCAAATGAGAATGATTCTATTTTGTGGATTACTTTTTCTTATCTAAGAGAGTAAATTTTCTTCTCTTATATATGGAAGAAAATCTACCAACTGAGAGTCTTTTAGAGGTTTTAAAAGAAAGAAAGCTTACAAATGATGCATAAAGTGCGCTAATCAACTAAAAAAGAGGCACAAAATGAGCCCAACACTGAAAAGATGAGCAATGTTCATGAATAAATTGAAAAGATACACAAAGTCTATCAAAAATTAAAAGATGCGTAAAGTGTGCCAGTTACCTAAAAAAAGAGGCACAAAATGAGCCCACAAAGAAATAAGCTTCCTCCTCTTGCAAATCTTTAAAAATCTTAGAAGAATTCAAGTGCCTCTTAATATATTCAAATACTTGAGAATGAAAATCATGATGTATGATTCTTTACTTTGCAATATTATTTTATCACATATTTTTTAGAACACAGTTTGAAAGGATCACTTTTCTTATCTAATTGTTTTTTCTTCTAAATTAGATTTTTGTTTGAAAGGAATTTGAACCTGTAAGGTGTTCGAGGAAGGGTTTACAAAAATTGATTTTCTAACTTTTCTGGATTTCAGCTCATCAATTTCTTCTTATTTGTTTTTGAATTAAAAATTAAGGAAAAATCCTAATTTATTATAATTGATCAATTAAAAAAAAGCTCTATTTTTATTCTTATTTTTTTGTTTATTTTTTTTATTTTTTTTTATTTGTCCTGGTATTTTAATTTAAATTTTTTTGTATTTTTAGAATCCTCTGATCATTCCTCTATATCATTCAATCTTTTCAAATTTTATTCACATCGTCCTGGATGATCAACATCAACCTGGATGATCTAATCAAATCACCTTTCATCACCCATCTAACAGCAAATCTGAAGTAATGATTTTTAATCATCTCGGACGATCCACCTATTCATCCTGGACGATCCATGTTAAAAATGTGCTGGACGATTTAAATTTGTTGGTATAATCTATTAATGCTAATCATCCTAGATGATCCCCCTCATTATCCTAGATGATACTTTTCATCAATAATCATCTAGAATGACTCCTCCAGACGATCGCTTGTGTCTAATCATCCTGGATGATATTTGATCATTCTGGATGATATGACCGCCTTTTTGACCAATCATTCTGGATGATAATAATTAC
This sequence comes from Dendrobium chrysotoxum, assembly GCA_019925795.1. NCBI lineage: Eukaryota > Viridiplantae > Streptophyta > Magnoliopsida > Asparagales > Orchidaceae > Dendrobium > Dendrobium chrysotoxum. The sequence goes on from CM034314.1 coordinate 33,063,211, forward strand.
TTTGATCGTCCTAGATGATCCCATGATTATCCTAGATAATATTCTCCAAACAATTTAAACAGCCCTTGAGACCTTATTTTTCACCACAAACTCTAACTCCTCTCTCGCTCAAGGTCTTCACTCCTTCATATGGCTGGCGGTAGCAAATGATCACATGTAATTATAGGTAGCTCTTCTAGGAGCACTAACCATCCTCACTTTGCTGAAGCTGCTGATGAAGTAGCCTATGCCCGTTTCAAATCTTCTGGTATAAACCCCTTACGAATCATTCATCAAGCCACCCTAAATTTCCAGGTATTACACCACTTCGCCAACACCACACTAACTTTCATTCTCACTTTGGCTTTCCCATTTAATTCTGAACTCCTCTTTGAGTTTTTCACAGGTCTTCATTTCAATGTTGATGTCACCTCCCTCCAGTGCTACATTTATTGATATCCTGCGAAATAATATATCAAGATTTTTATGAATTTCTTTGACAATCCACTACTGGAGACAAGCTCCATCTTCTCGCCTCTCCTCCTAACTTTAACTGGACCTGTATCAACACCACTCTTAGGAAAATAAATGCTCCTTTTCATGAATCAGTTGTTAGTTTCCTAGTTAATGGTGCACACACAATTCAACACATCCTTCGTAACTCAGTAATTTCAAAAGCTAGAGACCGGATCCACATCTCTCACATCCTTTCATTCACCACCTACTATATCATGACCAATCACCAATTTAAAGCAGTTGATCTTATTATCTGATACATTGAGCACTTGACATCCATTAGGGATCTAGGACATAAAAGAAAGCCAAACCAAGCCTTTGGACACCTAATTGCGTATACTCTTGAATCAAAATACAACCTTCAATTCCCTGCTCCACTTGATCACCATCCAATCTTCTACTCAAATAGCTCCTTCCACACCCTTCATATAGCTCCTTCCACACCCTTCATAGTACTCATTATCCCCGTGAGAACGAGGAGACTGGGGAAGAAGAGGAAGGTCCTATTCCTGCTCCTGCCCCTATCAACCAGCAATCTCAAATTGATCAGCTGGTATAAAGGTTTAACTAGTGGGATGTCTGGTTTGACTCCTACATAGCTGCATAGGAGCAGTAGCACATAGAGGATGTTGCTCATTTTGATGCCTATGTAGCTCAACAGCAGCAACACCACGACCAGCATATGGCCTGATTTGGGTAGCAGTTTTCTTCCTTTCACCGACTCTTTCGGCCACCACCACCTCCTACTGTTTAGAGTTCCTCCTTTTAGTTCTCTTTTGTGTGTTTGTTTCTGAGTTTGTGCTTGTTTATGTTCTATGTTCTGCTTAGTCGTTGCTTTTCTATTTCCTCTTTTTTAAGATATCAAAGGGGGAGTAGTGTTAGTGTTTAATGTTGTTAATGTTATATTATTTGCCTATTTTAGTAAAATTTACTTTGCTTTGTGTTTTATTTTTTTTATCTACTTGATTGAAATTGCTAACAAATATTTGTCATCATAAAAAAAGGGGAGATTATTGCAAACATGGATTCAAGCACTGTAGTTTTGATGATATCAAACATTCCTGCTTCTCTATTATTACTGTTGCACATCTATTTTAGTTGCCTATGCCTACTCTCTTTGTAGGTTCAAAAAGTCAATTGCAATTCAATCCATCTCAAGATTGGGTAGATGAGGGCTACGACAGTTTGTAAGTTTAAATTCTAATGGTTTTTTCCTTTTCTTGAGTCAAATGTAATAAGATGGATCCATATGCTAACTAACCTTGCACACACACACTGTGGGGAGAAATTTGGTGAGTTTGAGAGTCTTCTGAATTTTGAGCATGTCGTATAGGATGATCCAAAATCATCCTGGATGATTAGATGAAAATAGAAACCCTAATTTGGGCATCCTTGTTTATTAAGTTTATTAACTTATCATCCTGGAAGATCCTCCCATCGACCTAGATGATATGTTTGAATTCAAAAATTAGCCACCAATCGCATTTAAGGAAATATTTTATTTTTAGAATTTTGTTCTGATCATACAGGACGTTCCTGTATCGTCCTGGATGATTCATTACCATTTTGCCAAAAATGATCCCTTGATTAGGAGATTAATTATGGTTTAATTAATTAATCACATTATACAGGATGATTTTCCCGATCATCCCGGATGATCCTTTATATTTCGTGGGATCATCTCCAATCATCCCGGACAAAAACCATGATTTTCTTATAATTGTCCAGGATATCCATACATTGTGCGGGATGATTTATCGATTGCCACTCGAAATGAACTGATCGTCCTTGACGATTATGAAATCATCCAGGATGAAAACCCTTATTTCCTTCTGATTATCCAGAATATCGTCCTGGATGTCTCAAAGATTTATCTTGACGATTTTTTATTTTCCACTCATATTGAACTATTCAACCTGGATGATCGTAAAATCATCCTGAATAATATATAGAAAGTATTTCTTCTGATCGTCCAAACCATGGAAATCACCATGGCAAAATGGATAATTTTGTACTGATTATACTGGACGATTGACAGATCATCCTTCTTGATATAGTCGGCAAGTTAAATTTTAGGGCATTTTTTGAGGCCTTATATTTAAGCTCTTTAAACATCTTTTCAGTATTCTTTTGCTGGTTTTTCCACTCTAAGAGAGCTTAGAAGAGAAGGAGAGTTTTGGGGAGAGAGAGGAACTTGCGAGGGAGAGTTTGTGAGGGGATTCACAAATGATGCTCCAAGCAAGGATTCGATCATCGTCTTCCTTCCTCATCCTTGGTTCTGTGGTGGCACTAGGAGATGATTATTAGCATCAGATCTAGATTCTCTGCCTGCTTCAGGAGGAAGCAAAAGGAGTTGGGGTTCTCTTCCTTCTTCAGGAGGAAGCAAACGGATTCTGGGTTCTCTTCCTGCTTCAGGAGGAAGCAAAAGGACTTTGGATTCTTTGCCTGCTTCAGGAGGAAGCAAAAGGAGTCAAGGTTCTCTACCTCACTGGTGTCGGTGGAAAGATTTTGTAAGGGCTTCTCCTCCTTGCTTTGGGAGCAAAAGGAGAGTCACTATAGTTGTTAGTGCAATACCCGGAGGGGAGGATCCGAGGAGTGGATGTAGTTCAAGTTGACCGAACCACTATAAATCTGGTGTGCTCTTTTCATTTACTTTTCTGCACTTTAATTTTCATATATTTCTATGATCTAATCTATGGTTAAAATATTTAATTTTGATTATCTGCTTTTTCTTTAAGTAGTTGTATTTTAAAATATTCAAAAGGAAAAAAATATTGTTTTGTTTGTGTAAGAATTTAAAAATTCCAATTCACCCCCCTCTTGGTTAGCTTTGGGACTAGTTTATAAGGGCTTAACAACCCTAACGAACTTTCATTTATTAAATCCACTGAGCAAGATTAAAGAGTAAATTTGATATTTAGATTTATATTTGAAATGATTTAAATTTGGAAATAGTCCAAGTAAATGCATCGAGCTACATGGAGAAATGGAATTACAATGTATTACTTAAGACTAGGAGAATGATTAATACTAGAATTTAGATTTGTGATTTAAAACTGATTGAATCTAGATTTTAGAATTTAGAACTTGAAATGATTTACTTTGAACCAGTCCAAATAGCCACACCATACTGTATAATGAAATGTAATTAAGATGCATTATTTAAAACCAAGGGATTAACTGAAATTAGGTTTTAAAGATGAATATTCAAATTAGGGTAACTTCAATTTTAAGGAAAGCTAAGGGTTTAAAATTAATCACTTCCCTCGAGGGTGAAATGAATGAAGGGAATAAAATAATGAAAGGAACTTTAAACCAATTTCAAAATGTAAGCCTACAACCTATGTAAAGTTTACTCACCATTGAAGATAGAAAGAGAGTCCCATGCCTAACAGATTTGCTAGAATAATATGAGGACAAAATTAATTATGCCAACTAATTTGTTTTATATTTCAATAATCAAATCTGAATATTTAAGAATATACTATCTCAAAACATAAACTAATTCTTGATTATTGATTCATTAATAAAAATAATGCTTAGTTTCGTTATTAAACTTAGATTAAATAATATACTATTCATCCCGAGTGACTAAAAAATATTCAATTATCATTTTGAAAATGAAATTAACAAAGGATAAATCATTAATCTATGTCTAAATATTTTTTCCATGCTTTCTAGAAAGCTAAAGTAAAGTTTATTTGTTTACTAGGTTTTAGGTCTCCCATAAAGGCTAGACTCTATGATTAATTACATTCTATGACAAGACTCGAGAAAACTTTTATAAAAGTGGTGAATACACTTTTTTTATTTTATAAAGATTTAATCAAGGATTTTAGTTTAGACCTACCTATTAATTGGGAAAGTTCAAAGCCAGAATATTTCTTTACAGAATCAATGGATGATAGGTTGAGAGTGTTTTAAGAATTTGGAAAAACCATAAGTACTCTAACCTATTCTAGGGTTTTAATTTATAGTTTATATTAGGATAACATTTAGTGTTTAAGTTTATGAGTTTTGATAACCCTCCCGGGGAAGGAAATTTGGGATTTGTGTATAAGTCTAATGCAAGACTTACATCTATCGGGATTGGATAGCCAACATACCACCGAAGCAATTTTGTAAAGCCATGTTTTTAAGGTCTCATATATGCATGATAGATAGGATATTTACATTAAACTGGAATGAAGGATTTAGGTTTAAACTTTAATCAAGAATTAAGAACATGCTTAGAGTTCAAATGTACCTAACTAATGTAATTTGAAATGAATTTATCCTATACTCAATTTTTTAAAATGCTGCTAATGTAAAATAATTATCAATTTTCTATGAAAAATTTTGCATCATAATGGCCCTATACCAATAGGAATAGGAAACTCTTTTAACTGTTATAAAGCAAGAGTCTTCATTAGTACTCAACATGCTTTTTACATTATCAATATGAAAATAGAGAATTAGATAAACATAAGATGAATATTAACCAAGCTCATCTTCATTAAACTCATGGAAGAATGAAATACAAGAACATGATATCACCAGAAAGGATCAAAGTATCTTTCTGTCGCATTTTTTTTGTCGGAAGTATTTCCGGCGGATGTTCCGACAGACAACCGGCGGATATATTTGACAACCCGATGCCTTTTCTTTCGACGTGTTCTAGTGAATAAGCCGCTAGAATTACTGGCAAAAAATGTCCGTCGGAATTACCGGCGGATATTCCACCGCAATAAAAAGGAATGCCAATTTTTACCGTCGGATATCACCGTCGAACTATCCGTCGGAAGTTCCGTCGCATATTCCGCCGAAAATTTCATCATATCGTATTTTCGACACATGTATCATCGGATAATCCACCGAAAACCTATACTTGGATATCTAAAATGTGTACTCTTATTAATGACTTGATCGCCCCTCACTAGGTCTATCATTACTAATATTACACTCCATATATTCCATTTTAGATCTACTCATGCGAAAACCTTTAGACTCTAAGGTTGACCTCCACAATTCTAGTTTACCTTCAACTCCCTCTATAGTCCTATCAACAAGAATAATATCATGAGCAAAAAGCATACACCAATGTACAACCTCTTACAAATGTCTAGTGAGAACATCCATGACTAAAGCAAAAAATCAAGTATACGAAAGGGAGAAAGTTACCTAAAAAGCAAGCGAGCTCCCGGCCATTTGGCGTCAACAGAGTGAAGTCGACCAGCACGCGTCAAGGAGAGAAGTTGAACTGCGTTGAAGGAGAGAAGTTCGTCAAATGAGGGCGAACTGACCGGAGCGAAGAATGCGAAAGGAAGAAAGTTACCTACACAGTGTGACCGGCAGGGGCGAGGTCGAACAGGGATGTCGTCGTAGGAGCTCGAGGGCAAGGACGTCGTCGAAGGAGCTCGATCGAGTAAGGGCAGGGACGTCATCGATGGAGCTCGAGGGTAGGCGCGTCGTTGACTCAGCAGGGACGTCGTCGAAGAAGCGAACCTAAGTGGAAGTAGAATGTCCTGAATTCGAAGGCAGGGGCCAATATATTGAAATTATCAGCATATTTTTCAGCGAAAAATTCGCCGGCCCCATTATCGGTGGCTTATCCGCCGGTAATACTTCATCGGGTTTTAATTAACCCGCTGGTAAATCCGCTGGAATATATGTCGGATATTACTGATAGAATATGCATCGGTATATTGAAAACACCGGTGCAATTCCGACGGTTCAGCTGCTGGCAAGTTACCGACGCTATTTTCGCCGGAAAGTCCACCGTAAGGTTACCGGTGGAACAATCTGCTGGTAATGCCGTCGTTAATTCAGGCATAAATATATCGACCAGAAATTCCGCCGGTATTTCATTATTTTTCTGTAGTGCCTTCTCCTTTAACTTATAGAGCTTCTTAAAAAAAATATAGGTTAAATACTTTAAATGATTATATCTGGTACTTTCCTAGCCTTCCTTAGATTTTAATCTAAGAAGAAACTAGAGATGTACTGTAAAAGTACTGAATTTTATGTAAATGACTAAATTCCTTACAAATATAACATCACAACTATTTATAAAACAAACATAAAAAGGTATTAGGTGTTACAGCGCTTGAAATAATGGCATCGCGGTTCCCTTAAAGTGAACTAGTACCTAAGCGTTGAAGCATTTGCACCCCGTGGCGCTCGCTGATATGGATTAGTTATTCAGTGAATGTTGCATCATTTCATTAAGATAATGTAGCCTTAGAAGTAACAACTATAACGTTGTGGCATTGTTGACATTCAAGCACTGCAAAGCACAAATAACAAAAATGGCACCAAGGCTTGAGAAATTGTGGCACTACGACATTAAAAAGTAGAGAATTTGGCACTGCCAAGTTGACTTTTTGACACCACAGAACTGATAATACTATGGCGCTATCTATGTTTTCATCTCAAGGCTTACAAATAAAGAACTAGGTTCCACGATGTCAGAATATGGCCATCTTAGGGTTATAGAAGGCAGCGCTACGGTGTGGTTTTTTCGGACGCCGCGGTGCTCTATACTAAGACTTTTTTGCCATTTTTTAGTTTTCTTACACAAAAACTATCTAGATAATAATTTTTTTGTTGAAAATAAAATACATAAAATAATTTGTAATTTACACTTATTAGGTATAAATATGATACTAATATGGACTAATTAGATAATATGTGTACATCATTATAATATTTTAATACATTGATACGAGTTTAATAGCCCTTTACCGATGCTTTGGTTTTACTATTTTATATGATTTATTTAGTGATTAATAATATTGATATGATGACTATTTTATTAATTTATACCCATACTGGTTTTCAGATTTCCCTATTATACTACTTTATTAGCTTCTCTACTATACTGTTTTATTATTTATAGATTTTACTATTACTATATGTGAGTTTTACTATTTCTATATTGATTCTTAATTATATGATTATTAGTGTTATGAATTGATTAATGATATGTATATTACTTCTTTATCATATTTTGAATTCAGTTATAGGATTTTAGTGACTTGCTTAGATGTTTAGCTCATTATATGTGGCTTAAATAATTTTAGGTAAGGAAGAGATTCAGGAGTGTGAGGCTAATTAGGATTCCTAAAGTTCAGTCATTTTATTTTAGTTATTCTTTTGTACTTAGGACTATATGATGTATTGTAGTTATATTATTCCTCAGTATTGTATATAATTTTTTGGGACAACAAATATAGAGTACAAGAATATTTGGATCTATATTTTTTTCCATAGGTTATTATATTGAAAAAAGAAATTAGGTAGCTTTGGTTGTTTTATATTAAAAGATAAAAGAATAATTATTTCAAATTAAATTTTAGGGCTTAACAAATTTTCGTATCAGAGTATAGTTATTAGAAAAATTGAATTGTTACCAGAGCTATAGGATTTATTTATTAGTCAGGTATATTAGGTAAAATAAGGTGCATTACATTATATACATAATTGATTACAAGAGTTAATTATTCAAATATAATCATGCATGTGAATAAAAGAAAAGAACTTATAAGAGTAAGATGTACCAAATGAGCAACACAATGTAGCTCTAGTACCATTAGAAACTATTACGTAGCTTGCTAATGTTCTCGTACATGAAATGGGAGATACACAGAGAAAGACAACTTGGAATAAGGAAGAAGAGGCAGATAAATAATTATAAGAATTTCATAAGTTGATGCCCCCACTATTCAAAGGAGTTATAAGACCACAAGATGTAAAGGATTGGTTACTAAGGATAGAGAAGATCCTTAATAGTATGAAGTGTCTAGAGAATGAATAGTACTATTGGTCATGTTTCTATTTTAAGGGGAGGCTAAGAAATGGTGAATTGGAAAGTAGAGAGAGATATTCTAGGGGAAGAACAATTTTAAGATCACTTAGGACGAATTTACTATAGTATTCAGGATATAGTTTGTACCTCTGTTAGCCCGATGACTAATGTAAGAGGGTTTCATTAGACTAGACCAACAATGAAAGACTATGATCTATTAGGAAATCGAGATTTCTGTACTTGCAAGATATACTCCCTATTTATTCCCTATTGTTAAAGAAAAGTGCTACATATTTTTACAAGGTTTGAACATGGAGTTGAGACATCTGTTAGTGCCTCTGCAAATTCATGAGTTTAATGAATAAGTGGAGTGGGCCAGACTGATAGAGATTTATTTAATAGTACCGACATCTAGGTATGACGTGGGATTAAAATATAATAGTAGAAAGAGAAGGACTGTTGACCTCATTTTTGTATGAGCTCAGTAGGACCAATCCAGACCTTAGGATCTTTCCAATCCTTAGGATCAATCTTAACCCTAGGATCAATCTGATCTTAGATCAATCCAAACGTTAAGATCAATCCAAATTCAAATCAATCCTGACCCCAGATCAATGCAATTTAAGACAAATTTAGATTCTAGGATTCTCCTAGACTTCAGACCCTAGGATCTATTCTGGAATTTAGGATTCTACCTGACTCTAGATCCTAAGATCCTTCTAGATCTTGAATCTTAGGATTCCTATATCTTAGGATCCTTCTAGATTATAGGATTCTTCCAGACCACAGATCCTAGGATTTCCCTAGGACTTCTAGATTCTAGAATCTTCCCAGACTCCAGTCCCTAGGATCTATTATAGACCCTAGGATTCCCTTAAGCTGATTTGGACCCTAGGACCTATTCTAAATCCTAGGATTCCTCTAAATCAATCCAAGTTTCAATTCAATCTAAACTTAATTCAAATCCTATCATTCAAGCTCAAAATCCAATTCAAAACAAGATTTCCAGACTCAAATCCAAGGCTAAAGGTCTAAGTCCTGAAAGCCTTTTCCAGTTAATCTTTGAACATTTTAAAACCCTATCAAATGACCTCTGATTCAAGATCTGTCAGTTCCACACTGATGTGACATGTCTCTAGAGGCAACCCTCCAAATTTTAGCTCATTCTGAGATCTCTGACCCCAGAAACTGAATTGAAATCCAAAGGCTGTAAAACCTTCAAATATTTACAGTCCATGCCACTGGACCTGCCACCCAGTGGATTTTGATCTTGGAACTTTCTCCAAAGCTCCAAATCATTTCCAAACCCTTGATTATAACCTATTGAGCAATAAACTGCATTTTGTTGGACTCAATTTGACCCCTAGTTGACCAGGGGTCAAAATGACTAAAATGCCCCTATGGGGTGTGAATAGTCACTTTAGTCAAATGAGCTCCAAATCAAATGCAGTCACTTCCAGCAAATTTCAAATGTCAAACCAAACCCATTGAACCCAGAATCAGGCCCTGGGTCAACCTGGTTGACCAAGTCAACCTAGTTGACCTAGAAGGCCCTTTTAGGGTCAAAATAGGTCATTTTGACCAAATGACCTCCCCAGACCTTGGGACCACCTCCATTGGTCTCCAAATGTCATTTCAAATCTTTTGAACCCATTTCTAGACCCTGGACCCACCTGGTTGACCAAGTCAACCAGGGTTGACCTAAAAGGCCCATTAAGGGCCCAAATAGGTCATTTTGACCAAATGACCTCTCCAGAACTTGAGACCACCACCAGTAGACTCAGAATGTCATTCTGAACTGGTTGAGCCCAATCCTTGACCCTGGGTCAACCTGGTTGACCAAGTCAACCCAGTTGACCCATTAGGCCCATTAAGAGTTCAAATAGGTGATTTGACCCAAATGACCTATTCAAACCCTCAAACCACATCTACCAGACTCCATTTTCCATTTGAAATTGACTCAGTCCAAATCTTGACCCTGGGTCAACCTGGTTGACCAAGTCAACTTAGGTTGACCAGTTCAACCCTTAAGCTTCCCTACTTCAAATCACACCCCAAATGTATTCAAAACCCTGTCAAACTCCCCTGGCCATATCCTTTAATGATTTAGACCTGATTGGACCCTTGACCTAGTCAACAGTTGACTTGGTCAATTGAGTCCAAGTTCAATCAAATGTAACCCATTTGGGTCAAATTCTTTTAAACATTCATTTGAAGCCTTTCAAATCTTCAAACCTACATCAATCAATGCCTTAAATATTTTTAAACCCATCTTAAGTCCAATCACATTGAACATGACTTGGTCAAACTTCAACGCATGGTCAAACCCTTAATCACATACACATCTCTAATCCAATCAAACTTCAAACAAATTGATTCCAATCCCTATCAAAGCCTTAATCAGCACCAAATCATTGCCTAAGCATGCCTTGACCTTGGGTAGTCAAATCCAAGCTAAGATCAACCAAGTCAACTCAATGTGTTTGGTCAAACCTTCACATTTTCACTCAATTCAAATTCCTTAAGCCTCAAGCCTCTTTCAACTTGTCACTCCAGCAACTAAAGGTTTTCCCCATGCCAACTCAGCAGTCCACATGGACTTTGACTGGTCAAACAGTCAAATTGAACTTTTAAAAGCTCAAGCCTAGTCAAAACACTCCATAGAGATTAATTCATTCTAATCCAGATTATCCCAACTGTTTAATCAGTCTCTAGAACATTCCTTGAGCTATTTTAAGCCTTTGGATCTAGATCAAATAGCCCATATCATTCCATGTGTCTAAGTGGGGACCAAAGCCCTTTCCACATGGATTGTACCCTGTTGTCCTTTTATTCCCTGCTGCTAACCAACTCCAGGGACAAGTGGCAGCATCTAGGAGCTCTCTTAATGAATCCTAGCCCTCCATTTGATCTAGAGAAGATTGAATAGGGTAATAGGTTCAATAGAGAGCTCATTCTTAATCTAATCTTCTCTCTCCAACCAGAGCTTCTAAGGTTTAGACTCCATTCTCCTAGAGCTCCCCAGACCTCCCTTTTGATATTCCAAGTGAAATCCAACCGGTCAAACCTCGCCGGCGGCCAGATCCCGGTGAGCTCAAACCATAATCCGTCCAAGGCTTATATCGCTTGATCCATGGCATTTTGAACCGCGATTCCTGAAGAGAAGTTGAGCGTGGACAAACAACAAATTCAGAGAATCCTTGAACGGTTCAAACCGTCCTCTATCGAGGTAAAATTTTCTAACCCTAGGTTAAGATACATAGGCTTAATTAGCATTTGGATAAGTGATTATTTAATGGTTAAAACATCACTCCATGAAATCTGTTCATCTCCTTAATATAAGTTTCAAATTTCAAGAGAATTGATCGAACCGATTTCGTAAACGAGCCGTTTTTCTGTTCTAGGGCTTAATTCGGATTTTTGTTAAACTGAGCGAAATCTGGACCGTTGATATTATGATCAACGATCAGATTTCCACCATTCCGCGGTCTATCTGACTAAGGATTTGATCTGAGTTCGATGTAAATCCGTCCAACCAAATCACGATCGCTCGTTTCAAACGGCGGGAGATCGAACGGTAGTCGTGGATTGCTGACGCGGATAAGTTAAAACCGCGTGGACCCCACGCGCATTTTTAATTCCACGGCAATCATTGGCGGCGGCGCCAATCATTGCTAATGATTGGGCGCCGCCACCGCGATTTGATCCAGCCAATCTTGGCCCGCCACGTATGCAGCCCGCCGCCAGACCCTTTAAATTAATTAAAAATTCATTTTTAATTAATTTTTTAACCTGGTTTTCTTCAAACAAATATTAAAATTTAATTTTAACTCTTAAAAATATATATTATATATTAAATTTTTTATCAAATTAAATACTTTATTTTAAAAATAAATATCAACTCAAAATATTAATTTTATTCTATATTATTTTAAATATTAAATATTGAATAGTTTAAAACTAATATTTATTTAAATATATTTGAAAATTTAATATTAATTTTAATATATTTAAAATTGTAATTTTAAGTATGTTGATTTAACATTGATCTTAACATCTAAGATTTAATTTATTTTAAGTAATTTGAATTATTTTAATACTTTTAATATTTAAATAATTTCCAATTCAAAAATATATTAAATATTTAAAAAATTAAATTTTATTTCAAATAACTTTTAAAATCAGAGAATCTCTCATTAATATATTAAATTTATTTAGAAAATACGTTTAATTATTTTAATTTAAAATTCCTATTTATGTGTGTATATATATATATATATATAAATGCATATATATTTTAAAACTATTTTGAAACTATATATTTTAAGTCTTTAAAATTTGAGAGATTCCTTGGAATTTTAAATGTAGTTTAAGCATGTTTGAACAGAATTAATGTGGAGTAATGGATAATCAATGGATAATTAATGTGTTAATCATTCATTGATTATCTTTTGGTTAACTAAGTTAGTTTAATCCTTGCATGCTTAAGGTGCACACACCACCTAGTTCTAGGGCTCTCCTAGACTTTGGAATTGATTGTGATTATGTGTGCATATCTTTCATGTGTATGTCAAGGGTTAGTTGGATTTTGATTCAAACCTATTAAACCTAGGGACATCATTAAGGACAATAATTAAGGACTTTGGTTAGAAAATTTAAAATAATTCTAATAATTAGGATTAATCTCCAATTAACTTGAAACTTTGAACACTTGAACTTAGTGACATCCTCAGCTCATAGGAAAAATCCCATTGAATTTTGAAATTATTAAGCCCATTAATCAATTTAATCAAGTTCAAACCTTAATTAAACCATTTAACCTTCCAGAAATTGTAATAAATCAAAATTAAATCCAAAAAATACAAATAATACCTTAAACTGACCAGAATTAAACTCTTAATCAATGTAAAATAAAAACCCTTTGATTGGACTTCAAAATTAAGTTTAATTTAAGTTTAATTGAAATTCAATATTTAATTCGTTTAATTAATTAAAAATAATTAAAAATTCCAAAAAATTTCCAAACACTTGGAAATCACTCCTTAGGTCATTCCTGACCTTTGGAGTTGATTTCAAGAAGTTTGGAGGTCATTTGGATCCAAATCACAAAAAGGGTCTCTAATTAAACAATTTAAATAATTCATTAAATACTCAAAACTTCAAAAATTCATAACTAATTCAAATGAACTCCAAATTGAGCAAACTCAAAGGCATACAACTCATCTTAAGGTCTAATATTTATAAAAAATGTTAAGTTTCCAGAAATCAAACAGATTTGAAAAAGTCAACTTTTGGTCAAACTTAGTTCAAAATCAAGTCAAAACTTCAAACCTTCATAATAAAATGTAGAAAAATCTAATTTCAATGTACTTACTGTCTAACTGATCGTATTAAGGTCTAGTATTTTAATAAAATATTAACTTTCCAGAAAACCCTTTAAATCAAAAAGTCAACTTTTGACCCTTGAATTAAATCATTAAAATAATCCAGAAAATTCCAAAATTCAATAAATCATTAAAAATTCCAGAAAACATTAAATCAACATTAAAACCAGCAACCAACCAATCTTAATTAAAATTTAATCAACTTTCAAACCTTAATCAAACTCAAATCACTTAATTATATCCGGTACCACTGGGTAACCCAGGCCTACGAGGCTATTAAATTAGCCCCAAGGAAGGTGAAATAAACTTCACGGCCTCGGTGTGAAACAAAGGTGGTATCCAACAAACAATTAAAAGCAAGTTTAAAATTAATTTCAAGTCGTTAATATTTAAATTCAAATTAAATCTTCCCTTAAACCTTCAACCAACTTGAACCTCAAACAACTTCAATCAAGTGCCTATCTAAGACATATCAAAACCACATAGCCTCCTACACACACTTTAGATGGTTTGCTAGGACAACCAACTCTAGTTTTAGGCTAGGCCGGTGTTTACTTTTCTGCTGTGTGCCGGATTTTTGAGCTTTCACTGCATGCTGTTTGCTAGACATAGAATTGATGTTGATGTGATTGTTTATTTATTTAATGCATTCTGTGTTGATTTGATTGTACGTTAGATCTACCCCTAGGCTAGGGATGTTTTGTACTAATTCAATCTTATGCAGGTGGCCATGCTCAAACAAGGCATAAATTAAAGGGGGCAAAATCATAATTATTAAATTGCACAGGTGCTCCAGAATGCTTAAGTCCCCCTTTAAAATTAAAAGAGCATGGCCAAGTGTGGCTGTGATTGAGCATTTTAATTTCAAATATATAACTACTTGGGATATCAAATATAAACTGTTGATTATTAGGATAACCTTGCAGGTTGTTGAGTCTAGATTTTTAATTTTTAATTGATGTAATTTGAATGTAAATTGAGTTGTAAATTTAAAGTACTTTGAGATTGAGATGTTTAAACATCCAATTTGGAATCCAAGGACGAAGGAACATCCCTTAGGGGAGAGTTCCTATCCATTTGGAGATCCAAATTAGGATGAGGTTTAAATATCCAAAGAGAAAAGATAACACCCCTATTCAGGGGGAGTTTCTTTTCATTTGGATATCCAGACCCGACAATCCAAGGAGTTTCAAGAAGACAAAGAAGTGAAGAACGAGAAGAATCTCAAATCTCAAAGTCACTTGATGTCTTAGGAATAGAATCCGGGTTGTAGTCAGTGGTACCCGGCCACTTTACTTTCCTGCAGACCCTGGGTTGTATAATTAAGGGCACTTGCCTATGGACTTTCAGTTTGAACATTTATTTAATTAATTTAATTATTTAATTGATTTGATTTATGTGTTGATTGCGATTAAGGACCCGTATGCTTTTAATAGTTTATTTGGCGTTCTTGTATGTCGATTTTGATTTAGCCTGGAACCCGATCGGAGGCTCGTGAGGGTACGGTCATAAACTTTTTTTTTACTTAAACAAAATTAAAATATTTAAGCTCAGATAGAAACTCTAACGCTCTTAAGAAGTAAGCCCGGACTCGCCGGGAGTTTTTCATGCATACATATTGACTTTTCTCATCCATGTTAGGCACCTTCCCGCCTGCGGGTTTTGGCAGACCACCTGACCTATTAGGGTGCAGTTCTGTCCAAGGGGATGTTGTGCAATCTTTAGGATAAAACCTATTTTTAAGCCTGTTTTAAAACTGCTTCATTTTGATTTAAGCATTTCATCGAGTCAACTAGCATGCATTGCATTAGATACAAATTAAAAATTGAGTCTAAATCTTTAATTGCATTTCTAGCTTAAGCATTTAACCCAACATATGTTAAGGGGTCAATTAGGATCTGCTCTAGATGTCGACCCCAATTCTTTAAACCAATCTTAATCAATGTCCCTAACCACTCTACATTTAAAGACTTTGACTCATGGTTTTTAAAAGCGTTTAGGTGGTTTAGCTGGCTCCCCAATCCAGGCCGGGTAAGTCCAGGATTGCATTGCATTAGCTAGGTTCTGGGTCACTGATTCTCAGTACCCATTTTAGACTTAGGTTCTGAGGCAAATGTTCAATCTTAAGACCTCAATCTTCTGGGAATCTAATTCCCACTTTCTAATAAAATTGATCACTTAAACATTAAATATCTTTCAATCTAATTCAAGCCCAACACTTAGGATAGGTTGGGGTGTTTCTGAAGCAATTCGGAATCTCAAAACACCTCCTACTCTTCTTCCTTTGACTCCAGAAATAACTGTTCAATCTTGAACCATTCCCTATTGAAAATCCTAGTCCTTAACCTCCTTTGATATCAATCTTTGAATTCTTAAATAAAATTCGTATCGCTATTTTAATCGAGAGTGTTTGTAAGAAAATAGAGATTTTCCTACGATGTAATTAACTACGAGGGCTTGCGCTCGTAGGAGATTTAGAAACCCAGACCAGATTTCAAAATCAAACTTTTTCAAAACTTTGATTAATTATCTTTGGGAAATTTAAACCAGATGATCATTATCATCATATTTAAACTATTGATAGTGATTGATATCTTCTTTCTCTGGATAGATATATCAATTATAATCGTAACTTTAATTATGAAATTAATGATCTCTTATCTCAATTATTATAGTCGAATAATGGATTAAACATCATTTTGGTCCTACGGGATCATATATTGTTTCTCCTTGAGTTTGATTATAATAATCATGATAAATTCAAAGATTTGTAATCTGAACCTATTAGAGAACGATACGTTCACCTTTCGAGGTGATATATCATTCATAATAAGTGTTCGATTATAAAATTTAAAATTTCAGAAATTAAACATTTCCCAAAGAAAATTAAAACACTTTTCAAAACCATATATTTTTTCAATCAAAACAAAAAAATGGCGACTCCACTGGGGATTTATCTCTCTCTCCATCTTTAATAGCGGTATGAATTTTGTTGCATCGGTAGTTTTGACTACCTTTCTTCCGTTGGTCCCTCTACCCATTTCTTCCTTGGGTGAGTGTGGTCAACTCAATTAAGACATGTGAAAAGAGAGGTGAGTGTAGGAAACCTCCCTCCAAGCTGGGCTTTGACATTTTGCCTCCAAGTTTATTGGTAGAGCAAAAGAGTCAAGCCAAGCTTGTCAAAATCTTTTTGCATATGTTGTAAACTTGCATGCGAATAAATCACAGCATGCTAAGTTTCATATTTTACAAAAAAACCCTCAACCTCAAAACCCAGATTCAAAATTTCTTTAATTAAAACTGGATTTTGACATTTCACCCCAAGCTAGTCAGTATGGTGAAAGAGTCAAACCAGGTGTCTAGATTTTCCCTTGAATTTTGTTAACCATTATGTTGAAAATAAAACTCAACATTTTTGAGTTTCAAAAGTCAAGAAAAATCTTTCAAATCAACTTCAATCGTCGTTGCTATGTGTCTTCTATAATATTCTGTTGTAGTTGAATACATGCAATTCAAATTCAAAATTCTTCAGTCAATTCTAGGCTTTGATATTTCACCCCTAAATTATTTGATGGGGTGCAAAGAGTCAAGCCTTAGGATCTTCAAGCTAATTTGGTAAACCTACATATTTGAACAAAATTCAATATGTTGAGTTTCAAATTTTGAAGAGGATCCGTTCAGTTTCAACCTTGAGTTTAAATCCAGATTCAAATTCAAATTCAATTTTAATTTAAATCCAACTTTAAGCTTGAATTTGAATCCAAGATTTAAATTTTAATTCAACCTCAAAACTGAATTCAATCTTAAGTTCAAATTCAATTTCAAAATTGAACTCAAATTTGATTCCAAACTTAAATTCAAACTTTAGATTTGATTTCAAGGTTAAATTCGGGACTTTGACATTTCGACCCAAGCCAATTGGTGAAACGAAAAGAGTCGAGCCCGATCCCCGGATCTTTCATATCGATTTTATGCACCTACATGATTGAGTGAAACTCAATCTGTTGAGTCATAAAATTTGAAGAAAGATCCATTTGACTTGAGCTTCAAGTTCAAATTCAAAATTTGAATCCAAACATAATTTCAACCTGAAATTTGAATTTGATGCTCAATTTAAAGTCGATTCAATTTTGATCAGAACTTTGACATTTCGACCTAAGTCAATTGGTGAAATGAAAAGAGTCGAGTCCGATCCTTGAATCTTTCATGTCAATTTTATGCACCTACATGATTGAGTGAAACTCAGTCTGTTGAGTCATGAAATTTGATTAAAGACCCATTTGACTTGAGCCTCAAATTCAAATTTAACTTTGAATCCAAACATAATTTTAACCCGAAATTTGAATTTGATGTTCAACTTAAAGTCGATTCAATTTCGATCGGGACTTTGACATTTCGACCCAAGTCAATTGGTGAAATGAAAAGAGTCGAGCCCGATCCTTGAATCATTCATATAAATTTTGTGTACCTATATGATTGAATGAAACTCGATCTGTTGAGTCACATAATTTGAAGAAGGGTCCATTCGACTTCAATCTTAAACTCAAATTCTAAATCCAACTTTGATTCAAAATACAATCTCAACTTTAAGTTCGAATTTGATTGTGACTTCAAATTTTAATTTTAAATTTGAATTTAAGTTCGAGTTTGAACTTTGATATTTTGCCCAAAGTCAATTGGTGTAGCGAAAGTGTTGGGTTCAACCCTTAAGTCCTTGTCAATTCTACAAACCACTGTTTTGAATTTAAACTCAATATGATTGAATTATCAAATTTTGAATAACATTAATCAAGTTTAAAATTCAAATTCATATTCAAGATTAACTAATTCAAATCATTGTTCATTAATTTCAGGATTTAAGCACTCAAATGGCTGGGAAACTCATTTTCTCTCTAGATAGAAACCTGATAGTCGAAGGAATCACTTCTGGTAATTTGATCCAGTTTGAAATGCAATTCCAAGACTTCAAGTTATCAGTCGATGGAGAAGAAATGATTGATCTGTCTGCCGGAGTACGAAGGAATGTCCCTTTGGTTGAGATTACTTTAGGGTCAGGAGTTGACTCCCCCATCTCCGAGATGGAGGCTGATGTCACCCCTTTACCCATTGTATCTTTTACTGAGGAGGATAACAACCAGAAGTCAATAACGATAGAAGAGCTACCATCTCAACCTGAGATCAGGTCAAGTTCTAGTACCCCTGTCGTCAGCAAGGCCAGCAAGAATAAAATGAAGAACTACCTTCGTAGAGTCAGAAAGAAGGTTGCTAAGGCCAGGAAGACTGCTGAGGCGAATGCCTTAAAGCATGTCAAGTCTGAGGCTAATCAAAAGTTCGTTGCTCCTTCTACGAACCCCTTCCCTGGTGGAAATCATTTCCACCCTTCTCCTGTTGCTCAAAGAAGGGAGGTTGTAGAGACGAGAGCACAATCTTCAATACATCTTCTTGACTACTACATGGCAAGAATCAATCAAGCCAGAACTGAACAAACTCCAGCACCAGGCCCTAGGCCCCCAGTTGAAGGTTATGACCCGTCCACTCTACTAGATGATGTTAGGTCACGTTTTTATACGTGGCCCACTACATCAACTAGAGAGGAGGAGGTGTAGAAACCACTGAGGGTGCCACTCTCTTAATTACTAGACCACTAGTGATAAGAGAGGGGAAATAATCTAAGATTTTGTCAGATAGTGATACCGTTAAAATTTAACTTTCAACGGGGTCCTATCGAGATAAATCTTTTTGATTAAAGTGATGCAATGACTTCTAAGGATAGTGCAGACCCAATAATAGTCTCTCCCTCCAAGGAGATCGTAGGAATTTAATTCCGTACTACTAAGGTCTTGCCTCCTAGATTTGCAATTTCTTTTTAAGGAAAAGCTTTCAATTTCTCAAGTGTACTGATTTCAAACTTTCAAGATAGTTGAATTATCTTTTAATGAAAATTGACCTCTATTTTGAGTTTTAAGCAGGAGAAAGTTGTAGTTGACTCCAAATGTTTGAATACACCTCCCTCCCACCTCTTTTGTGGGATTGATTCGATTGTTGAGTTAAATCGATATCGAACTTAAGTTGATATTTGAAATGAAAATTTTTTTAATTATCTCGCAATTTTCTATCTTAGATAGATATCTCTTGCGTGCTTAAAATCTGTTCAATGATTTTCAAAAGTCAAGCCAATATTCATTTTAAAAGACTGGGTCCTACCCTGAGGATTATTCGTCCTTACATAAGAGAATGAGTTTTCTTCTCTTATACTCGAGATGTAATCCCGGTATTGAAATAGAGAAGGTGTAGCCTCTTCTTAAATTCAATTGAATTCAAAAGATGCGCAAAATGCGCCAACAATCAAGAAAGGCACAAAGTGCACTAAAAAATCAAAAAAGATGCGCAATGGGCGCCAGAAGTTAAGAAACAATGCAAAATGCACTATAAATCAAAAGATGCGCAATGTGCGCCACCAGAAAAAGAATGAGGCTCCCTTTTTCTAAATGTTTTAATCTCAAAAGACCCAGTTAAATTTAAATTGCTTGATTTTGAAAGTCTTGAATCCAGAATTTTCACCGGGCATTGATATTCTATCAAGATATAAAAATCTCTCGTGCTAGAGAATTGAAAAGATCAAATTTCTATATTCAACTTAAACCTCTTTGAAATTGATTTTAATTCAAAATATTTAAGGGAGACCCCAGTTTAGTTTCTACGAAGCTTGGTCTGGGTCAATAAAACCTAAATCCTCAAACCTTTTCAGGTTAGTTGGGGTCACTTAAACTTTTCACTATGCTTCTGAACTTGTTCCCGCTTGTCATTCCGACAGGGTCCAAGTACCTAGAGGAAGTTTTCTAATAAGAAGAATGAAATCTTCTATTCTTGAAAATTTAAATCCGGTCCTTGAGAAGTGTGTGTAAGCCCTTCCACACAGGCATCTTTTCCTACTAGGCCTTCTTTATAAAATTACACTCTATGCTGGGTCCGATCTTAATCCCACTGGAGGAGTATTTTATAATGCTGGAAATCGTTGTTCAAAATCAAACCACACCCTGTGCTGGGTCCTAGATCATTCTGATCTAGAGGTGTAGTTTCTTCTACTGGGACTTGCTGTTCAAAATCAAACTATAGTTGAGCAAAGTGCCCGACCCCAATGCGAGGAGCTCGAGGGCCTCAAATAAAAATCAAATTAAGCTCAGCAAAGTTTCAAAAATTTATAAGTCACATTTGATTCAAGTTACTGACAAATTGTGTCACTTTAGAACTCCCCAAGTAGGAGACTTGGTCGCAGTCTTTTGTAGACCGCTTTTAATCCGTTGTAAACTCAATGGAAAGCTTGAGCCAATGTAGACTGGATCCTTCATTTTTAATGATGATCTTTGAGAAATTTTTTCTTTGACTGATCAACCCTGAAGAATGACACCCAATATTTTCAAATATTGGGGAGGCTCTTCAGGAAGTACCATGCCAGATGAGTGTCAAACTTAAAATTAAATTCAAAACACTTCAAATTCAAAATCAAATTCAAACAAATCAAAATCGAATCAAACAGAATCAAAATTCAAAATTCGAAATCAAATTCAACATCAATTAAAATCAAATTTCAAATTAAAAATTTTCAAACTCAAAACCAATTCGAATCAAATTCAAAACACATCACAGTTTTAAAACCCTTCAAATTCAAATTCATCAAATCAAGTTTCAAATTCAAGCATCTTTAAATTCAAGTTCAAACATCATTCAAATTTTAAATTCCAGAATTCAAATCCGATCCTCTATATAGAGCAAGTTTCCTCTATATACGATCAATCCAGACCCGATCCTCTATACAGAGCAAGTTTCCTCTGTATATGATCATTCCAGACTCGATCCTCTATGTGAAGCAAGTTTCCTTCACATGTGATCATTCTAGACCTGATCCTCTATATAGAGCAAGTTTCCTCTATATACGATCAATCCAGACTCGATCCTCTATACAGAACAAGTTTCCTCTGTATATGATCAATCCAGACCCGATCCTCTATACAGAGCAAGTTTCCTCTGTATATGATCATTCCAGACTCGATCCTCTATGTGGAGCAAGTTTCCTTCACATATGATCATTCCAGTTGAGATCCTTTATATAGAGCAAGTTTCCTTTATATACGATCAATCCAGACCCGATCCTCTATACAGAGCAAGTTTCCTCTATATATGATCATTCTAGACTCGATCCTCTATGTGAAGCAAGTTTCCTTCACATATGATCATTCCAGACCCGATCCTCTGTACAGAGCAAGTTTCCTCTGTATATGATCATTCCAGACTCGATCCTTTATGTGAAGCAAGTTTCCTTCACATATGATCATTTCAGACCCGATCCTCTGTACAGAGCAAGTTTCCTCTGTATATGATCATTCCAGACTCGATCCTTTATGTGAAGCAAGTTTCCTTCACATATGATCATTCCAAACCCGATCCTCTGTACAGAGCAAGTTTCCTCTGTATATGATCATTCCAGACTCGATCCTTTATGTGAAGCAAGTTTCCTTCACATATGATCATTCCTGACCCGATCCTCTATGTGGAGCAAGTTTCCTTTATATATGATCATCTCTGACCTGATCCTCTATATAGAGCAAGTTTCCTCTATATACGATCAATTCAAACCCGATCCTCTATACAGAGCAAGTTTCCTCTGTATACGATTATTCCAGACTCGATCCTTTATACAGAGCAAGTTTCCTCTATATACGATCGTTCCAGACTCGATCCTCTATGTGAAGCAAGTTTCCTTCACATATGATCATTCCAGATCTGATCCTCTGTATAGAGCAAGTTTTCTCTATACACGATCATCCAGATCCGATCCTCTATGTGAAGCAAGTTTCCTTCGCATACGATCATTCTAGATCTGATCCTCTGTATAGAGCAAGTTTCCTTTACACACAATCATCCAGACCAGATCCTCTGTGAAAAGCAAGTTTCCTTTACATACGATCACTCCAGACCCAATTCTGTGCGAAGCAATGCTTCCTTCTCACAGGATCGTCCAGTCTTCTTTTCCTTAAGGTTAGATGTGAGTCATCGTGCTTTCTATCCTTAGGATTAGATCCGCTAGTGGTGGAGTACGCCCTTCGTGGCACCATCCTAGCTTCTTCCAGTTTTCTTTTCCTTAATGACATATGTGAGTCATCGTGCTTTCTTTCCTTAGGATTAGATCCTCTAGTGATGGAGTATGCCATCTGTGGCACCATCCAAGATTCAAAATCTAGATCTGACCTTCTATGGGAAGCAATACTTCTTTCCCTCAGGGTCCTCCAGTCTTCTTTTCCTTAAGGACAGATGTGAGTCATCGTGCTTTCTTTCCTTAGGATTAGATCTACTAGTGATGGATAACGCCCTTTGTGGCACCATTCTAATTTCAAATTTCAAATCTTTAAATCTGACCTCATACAGGAAATAATACTACCTTCCTATGAGATCATCCAGTTTTCTTTTCCTTAAGGTTAGATATGAGTCATCGTGCTTTCTTTCCTTAGGATTAAATCCGCTAGTGGTGGAGTACGCCCTTCGTGGCACCATCCTAGCTTCTTCCAGTTTTCTTTTCCTTAAGGTTAGATGTGAGTCATCGTGCATTCTTTCCTTAGGATTAGATCTTCTAGTGGTGGAGCACGCCCTCTGTGGCACCATCCTAGGTTCAAAATCCAGATCCGACCTTCTGTGGGAAGCAATGCTACCTTCCCTCAGGGTCCTCTAGTCTTCCTTTCCTTAAGGACAGATGTGAGTCATCGTGCTTTCTCTCCTTAGGATTAGATCTACTAGTGATGGATAACGCCCTCTGTGGCACCATTCTAGTTTCAAAATTCAAATCTTTAAGTCTGACCTCCTATAGGAAGCAATACTATCTTCCTATGAGATCATCCAGTTCTCTTTTCTTCAGAGTAAGTATTCTCCTTCTCTTAGGATTTAATTCCCCAATGATGGAATAAGTCCCTTGTGGCACCGTCCTGGAATCAATTTCAAATTCCAAAATCAAACTCTCTTCTCTCAAGGTTAGGCTTTTCACCTTCCTTCAGGATTAAACTCCCCAGTGATGGAATAAGTCCTCTATGGCACCGTCCTGGGTTTAATTTCAAAATCCAGTTCTCTCTTCCTTAGGGTAGGTTATCCTTCCTTCCCTTGGGATTAGACTTCCTAGTGATGGAGTAAGTCCTCTATGGCACCGTCCTGGAATTAATCTCAATCAGGCTTTCTTTTCTTTAGGGTTAGGTATTTCTCCCTTCCCTTAGGATTAGATCCACTAGTGGTAGAGTACGCTGTTTCCAGCACTACCCTAGTATCCTTTCAAATCTAGTTTTCTAAGGTTAGGATTTTCCTTTCCCTTAGAATCAAATTCATACTTGATCCTCTATAGTTAGGAGTTCTTCCTGTCTATACGATCATCCAGGCCTTCTTTTTCTTAGGGATAGGTCTTCTTCCTTCTCCTAGGACTAGATCTACTAGTGGTAGAGTACGCTGTCCCCAGCACTACCCTAGTATCATTTCAAATTTAATTTTCTAAGGTTAGGATTTCCTTTCCCTTAGAATCAAATCTAGATTCAATCCTTTATAGTTAAGAGTTCTTCCTTCCTATAGGATCACCCAGACTTCCTCTACCCTTAAGGTTAGGATTCTCCTACCCTCAGGACCAGACCCACTAGTGGTAGAATACGCTTTTTTCTAGCACTACCCTAGTATCTATTCAAACTCTAATTCCCCAGGGATAGATTTCTCATTCCCTTAAGATCAAAACTCCAGACTTGACCATTCTATTCGGTCAACACCAATATGTGCAATAGAACTACATTCTATTACACATATTGGGGGTCCATTTGTTGACCTCATTTTGTATGAGCTCAGTAGGACCAATCCAGACCTTAGGATCTTTCCAATCCTTAGGATCAATCTTAACCCTAGGATCAATCTGATCTTAGATCAATCCAAACGTTAAGATCAATCCAAATTCAAATCAATCCTGACCCCAGATCAATGCAATTTAAGACAAATTTAGATTCTAGGATTCTCCTAGACTTCAGACCCTAGGATCTATTCTGGACCTTAGGATTCTACCTGACTCTAGATCCTAAGATCCTTCTAGATCTTGAATCTTAGGATTCCTATATCTTAGGATCCTTCTAGATTATAGGATTCTTCCAGACCCCAGATCCTAGGATTTCCCTAGGACTTCTAGATTCTAGAATCTTCCCAGACTCCAGTCCCTAGGATCTATTCTAGACCCTAGGATTCCCTTAAGCTGATTTGGACCCTAGGACCTATTCTAAATCCTAGGATTCCTCTAAATCAATCCAAGTTTCAATTCAATCTAAACTTAATTCAAATCCTATCATTCAAGCTCAAAATCCAATTCAAAACCAGATTTCCAGACTCA
This sequence comes from Dendrobium chrysotoxum, assembly GCA_019925795.1. Classification (NCBI taxonomy): domain Eukaryota; kingdom Viridiplantae; phylum Streptophyta; class Magnoliopsida; order Asparagales; family Orchidaceae; genus Dendrobium; species Dendrobium chrysotoxum. Next base: position 33,088,271 of record CM034314.1, read on the forward strand.
AATCCAAGGCTAAAGGTCTAAGTCCTGAAAGCCTTTTCCAGTTAATCTTTGAACATTTTAAAACCCTATCAAATGACCTCTGATTCAAGATCTGTCAGTTCCACACTGATGTGACATGTCTCTAGAGGCAACCCTCCAAATTTGAGCTCATTCTGAGATCTCTGACCCCAGAAACTGAATTGAAATCCAAAGGCTGTAAAACCTTCAAATATTTACAGTCCATGCCACTGGACCTGCCACCCAGTGGATTTTGATCTTGGAACTTTCTCCAAAGCTCCAAATCATTTCCAAACCCTTGATTATAACCTATTGAGCAATAAACTGCATTTTTTTGGACTCAATTTGACCCCTAGTTAACCAGGGGTCCAAATGACTAAAATGCCCCTATGGGGTGTGAATAGTCACTTTAGTCAAATGAGCTCCAAATCAAATGTAGTCACTTCCAGCAAATTTTAAATGTCAAATCAAACCCATTGAACCCAGAATCAGCCCCTGGGTCAACCTGGTTGACCAAGTCAACCTAGTTGACCTAGAAGGCCCTTTTAGGGTCAAAACAGGTCATTTTGACCAAATGACCTCCCCAGACCTTGGGACCACCTCCATTGGTCTCCAAATATCATTTCAAATCTTTTGAACCCATTTCTAGACCCTGGACCCACCTGGTTGACCAAGTCAACCAGGGTTGACCTAAAAGGCCCATTAAGGGCCCAAATAGGTCATTTTGACCAAATGACCTCTCCAGACCTTGAGACCACCACCAGTAGACTCAGAATGTCATTCTGAACTGGTTGAGCCCAATCCTTGACCCTGGGTCAACCTGGTTGACCAAGTCAACCCAGTTGACCCATTAGGCCCATTAAGAGTTCAAATAGGTGATTTGACCCAAATGACCTATTCAAACCCTCAAACCACATCTACCAGACTCCATTTACCATTTGAAATTGACTCAGTCCAAATCTTGACCCTGGGTCAACCTGGTTGACCAAGTCAACTTAGGTTGACCAGTTCAACCCTTAAGCTTCCCTACTTCAAATCACACCCCAAATGTATTCAAAACCCTATCAAACTCCCCTGGCCATATCCTTTAATGATTTAGACCTGATTGGACCCTTGACCTAGTCAACAGTTAACTTGGTCAACTGAGTCCAAGTTCAATCAAATGTAACCCATTTGGGTCAAATTCTTTTAAACATTCATTTGAAGCCTTTCAAATCTTCAAACCTACATCAATCAATGCCTTAAATATTTTTAAACCCATCTTAAGTCCAATCACATTGAACATGACTTGGTCAAACTTCAACCCATGGTCAAACCCTTAATCACATACACATCTCTAATCCAATCAAACTTCAAACAAATTGATTCCAATCCCTATCAAAGCCTTAATCAGTACCAAATCATTGCCTAAGCATGCCTTGACCTTGGGTAGTCAAATCCAAGCTAAGATCAACCAAGTCAACTCAATGTGTTTGGTCAAACCTTCACATTTTCACTCAATTCAAATTCCTTAAGCCTCAAGCCTCTTTCAACTTATCACTCCAGCAACTAAAGGTTTTCCCCATGCCAACTCAGCAGTCCACATGGACTTTGACTGGTCAAACAGTCAAATTGAACTTTTAAAAGCTCAAGCCTAGTCAAAACACTCCATAGAGATTAATTCATTCTAATCCAGATTATCCCAGCTGTTTAATCAGTCTCTAGAACATTCCTTGAGCTATTTTAAGCCTTTGGATCTAGATCAAATAGCCCATATCATTCCATGTGTCCAAGTGGGGACCAAAGCCCTTTCCACATGGATTGTACCCTGTTGTCCTTTTATTCCCTGCTGCTAACCAACTCCAGGGACAAGTGGCAGCATCTAGGAGCTCTCTTAATGAATCCTAGCCCTCCATTTGATCTAGAGAAGATTGAATAGGGTAATAGGTTCAATAGAGAGCTCATTCTTAATCTAATCTTCTCTCTCCAACCAGAGCTTCTAAGGTTTAGACTCCATTCTCCTAGAGCTCCCCAGACCTCCCTTTTGATATTCCAAGTGAAATCCAACCGGTCAAACCTCACCGGCGGCCAGATCCCGGTGAGCTCAAACCATAATCCGTCCAAGGCTTATATCGCTTGATCCATGGCATTTTGAACCGCGATTCCTGAAGAGAAGTTGAGCGTGGACAAACAACAAATTCAGAGAATCCTTGAACGGTTCAAACCATCCTCTATCGACGTAAAATTTTCTAACCCTAGGTTAAGATACATAGGCTTAATTAGCATTTGGATAAGTGATTATTTAATTGTTAAAACATCACTCCACGAAATCTGTTCATCTCCTTAATATAAGTTTCAAATTTCAAGAGAATTGATCGAACCGATTTCGTAAACGAGCCATTTTTCTGTTCTAGGGCTTAATTCGGATTTTTGTTAAACTGAGCGAAATCTGGACCGTTGATATTGTGATCAACGGTCAGATTTCCACCATTCCGCGGTCTATCCGACTACGGATTTGATCTGAGTTCGATGTAAAGCCGTCCAACCAAATCACGATCGCTCGTTTCAAACGGCGGGAGATCGAACGGTAGTCGTGGATTGCTGACGCGGATAAGTTAAAACCGCGTGGACCCCACGCGCGTTTTTAATTCCGCGGCAATCATTGGCTGCGGCGCCAATCATTGCCAATGATTGGGCGCCGCCACCGCGGTTTGATCCAGCCAATCTTGGCCCGCCACGTATGCAGCCCGCTGCCAGACCCTTTAAATTAATTAAAAATTCATTTTTAATTAATTTTTTAACCTGGTTTTCTTCAAACAAATATTAAAATTTAATTTTAACTCTTAAAAATATATATTATATATTAAATTTTTTATCAAATTAAATACTTTATTTTAAAAATAAATATCAACTCAAAATATTAATTTTATTCTATATTATTTTAAATATTAAATATTGAATAGTTTAAAACTAATATTTATTTAAATATATTTGAAAATTTAATATTAATTTTAATATATTTAAAATTGTAATTTTAAGTATGTTGATTTAACATTGATCTTAAAATCTAAGATTTAATTTATTTTAAGTAATTTGAATTATTTTAATACTTTTAATATTTAAATAATTTCCAATTCAAAAATATATTAAATATTTAAAAAATTAAATTTTATTTCAAATAACTTTTAAAATCAGAGAATCTCTCATTAATATATTAAATTTATTTTGAAAATACGTTTAATTATTTTAATTTAAAATTCCCATATATTTTAAAACTATTTTGAAACTATATATTTTAAGTATTTAAAATTTGAGAGATTCCTTGGAATTTTAAACGTAGTTTAAGCATGTTTGAACAGAATTAATGTGGAGTAATGGATAATCAATGGATAATTAATGTGTTAATCATTCATTGATTATCTTTTGGTTAACTAAGTTAGTTTAATCCTTACATGCTTAAGGTGCACACACCACCTAGTTCTAGGGCTCTCCTAGACTTAGGAATTGATTGTGATTATGTGTGCATATCTTTCATGTGTATGTCAAGGGTTAGTTGGATTTTGATTCAAACCTATTAAACCTAGGGACATCATTAAGGACATTAATTAAGGACTTTGGTTAGAAAATTTAGAATAATTCTAATAATTAGGATTAATCTCCAATTAACTTGAAACTTTGAACACTTGAACTTAGTGACATCCTCAGCTCATAGGAAAAATCCCATTGAATTTTGAAATTATTAAGCCCATTAATCAATTTAATCAAGTTCAAACCTTAATTAAACCATTTAACCTTCCAGAAATTGTAATAAATCAAAATTAAATCCAAAAAGTACAAATAATACCTTAAACTGACCAGAATGAAACTCTTAATCAATGAAAAATAAAAACCCTTTGATTGGACTTCAAAATTAAGTTTAATTTAAGTTTAATTGAAATTCAATATTTAATTAATTTAATTAATTAAAAATAATTAAAAATTCCAAAAAATTTCCAAACACTTGGAAATCACTCCTTAGGTCATTCCTGACCTTTGGAGTTGATTTCAAGAAGTTTGGAGGTCATTTGGATCCAAATCACAAAAAGGGTCTCTAATTAAACAATTTAAATAATTCATTAAATACTCAAAACTTCAAAAATTCATAACTAATTCAAATGAACTCCAAATTGAGCAAACTCAAAGGCATACAACTCATCTTAAGGTCTAATATTTATAGAAAATGTTAAGTTTCCAGAAATCAAACAGATTTGAAAAAGTCAACTTTTGGTCAAACTTAGTTCAAAATCAAGTCAAAACTTCAAACCTTCATAATAAAATGTAGAAAAATCTAATTTCAATGTACTTACTATCTAACTGATCGTATTAAGGTCTAGTATTTTAATAAAATATTAACTTTCCAGAAAACCCTTTAAATCAAAAAGTCAACTTTTGAACCTTGAATTAAATCATTAAAATAATCCAGAAAATTCCAAAATTCAATAAATCATTAAAAATTCCAGAAAACATTAAATCAACATTAAAACCAGCAACCAACCAATCTTAATTAAAATTTAATCAGCTTTCAAACCTTAATCAAACTCAAATCACTTAATTATATCGGGTACCACTGGGTAACCCAGGCCTACGAGGCTATTAAATTAGCCCCAAGGAAGGTGAAATAAACTTCACGGCCTCGGTGTGAAACAAAGGTGGTATCCAACAAACAATTAAAAGCAAGTTTAAAATTAATTTCAAGTCGTTAATATTTAAATTCAAATTAAATCTTCCCTTAAACCTTCAACCAACTTGAACCTCAAACAACTTCAATCAAGTGCCTATCTAAGACATATCAAAACCACAAAGCCTCCTACTCACACTTTAGATGGTTTGCTAGGACAACCAACTCTAGTTTTAGGCTAGGCCGGTGTTTACTTTTCTGCTGTGTGCCGGATTTTCGAGCTTTTACTGCATGCTGTTTGCTAGACATAGAATTGATGTTGATGTGATTGTTTATTTATTTAATGCATTCTGTGTTGATTTGATTGTACGTTAGATCTACCCCTAGGCTAGGGACATTTTGTACTAATTCAATCTTATGCAGGTGGCCATGCTCAAACAAGGCATAAATTAAAGGGGGCAAAATCATAATTATTAAATTGCACAGGTGCTCCAGAATGCTTAAGTCCCCCTTTAAAATTAAAAGAGCATGGCCAAGTGTGGCTGTGATTGAGCATTTTAATTTCAAATATATAACTGCTTGGGATATCAAATATAAACTGTTGATTATTAGGATAACCTTGCAGGTTGTTGAGTCTAGATTTTTAATTTTTAATTGATGTAATTTGAATGTAAATTGAGTTGTAAATTTAAAGTACTTTGAGATTGAGATGTTTAAACATCCAATTTGGAATCCAAGGACGAAGGAACATCCCTTAGGGGAGAGTTCCTATCCATTTGGAGATCCAAATTAGGATGAGGTTTAAATATCCAAAGAGAAAAGATAACACCCCTATTCAGGGGGAGTTTCTTTTCATTTGGATATCCAGACCCGACGATCCAAGGAGTTTCAAGAAGACAAAGAAGTGAAGAATGAGAAGAATCTCAAATCTCAAAGTCACTTGATGTCTTAGGAATAGAATCCGGGTTGTAGTCAGTGATACCCGGCCACTTTACTTTCCTGCAGACCCTGGGTTGTATAATTAAGGGCACTTGCCTATGGACTTTCAGTTTGAACATTTATTTAATTAATTTAATTATTTAATTGATTTGATTTATGTGTTGATTGCGATTAAGGACCCGTATGCTTTTAATAGTTTATTTGGCGTTCTTGTATGTCGATTTTGATTTAGCCTGGAACCCGATCGGAGGCTCGTGAGGGTACGGTCATAAACTTTTTTTTTACTTAAACAAAATTAAAATATTTAAGCTCAGATAGAAACTCTAACGCTCTTAAGAAGTAAGCCCGGACTCGCCGGGAGTTTTTCATGCATACATATTGACTTTTCTCATCCGTGTTAGGCACCTCCCCGCCTGCGGGTTTTGGCAGACCACCTGACCTATTAGGGTGCAGTTCTGTCCAAGGGGATGTTGTGCAATCTTTAGGATAAAACCTATTTTTAAGCCTGTTTTAAAACTGCTTCATTTTGATTTAAGCATTTCATCTAGTCAACTAGCATGCATTGCATTAGATACAAATTAAAAATTGAGTCTAAATCTTTAATTGCATTTCTAGCTTAAGCATTTAACCGAACATATGTTAAGGGGTCAATTAGGATCTGCTCTAGATGTCGACCCCAATTCTTTAAACCAATCTTAATCAATGTCCCTAACCACTCTACATTTAAAGACTTTGACTCATGGTTTTTAAAAGCGTTTAGGTGGTTTAGCTGGCTCCCCAATCCAGGCCGGGGTAAGTCCAGGATTGCATTGCATTAGCTAGGTTCTGGGTCACTGATTCTCAGTACCCATTTTAGACTTAGGTTCTGAGGCAAATGTTCAATCTTAAGACCTCAATCTTCCGGGAATCTAATTCCCACTTTCTAATAAAATTGATTACTTAAACATTAAATATCTTTCAATCTAATTCAAGCCCAACACTTAGGATAGGTTGGGGTGTTTCTGAAGCAATTCAGAATCTCAAAACACCTCCTACTCTTCTTCCTTTGACTCCAGAAATAACTGTTCAATCTTGAACCATTCCCTATTGAAAATCCCAGTCCTTAACCTCCTTTGATATCAATCTTTGAATTCTTAAATGAAATTCGTATCGCTATTTTAATCGAGAGTGTTCGTAGGAAAATAGAGATTTTCCTACGATGTAATTAACTACGAGGGCTTGCGCTCGTAGGAGATTTAGAAACCCATACCAGATTTTAAAATCAAACTTTTTCAAAACTTTGATTAATTATCTTTGGGAAATTTAAACCAGATGATCATTATCATTATATTTAAACTATTGATAGTGATTGATATCTTCTTTCTCCGGATAGATATATCAATTACAATCGTAACTTTAATTATGAAATTAATGATCTCTTATCTCAATTATTATAGTCGAATAATAGATTAAACATCATTTTGGTCCTACGGGATCATATATTGTTTCTCCTTGAGTTTGATTATAATAATCATGATAAATTCAAAGATTTGTAATCTGAACCTATTAGAGAACGATACGTTCACCTTTTGAGGTGATATATCATTCATAATAAGTGTTCGATTATAAAATTTAAAATTTCAGAAATTAAATATTTCCCAAAGAAAATTAAAACACTTTTCAAAACCATATATTTTTTCAATCAAAACAAGGACCAAATATGAAGTAAGTCGGGACAAAGATAGTATCAGTTAGATAAAAAGCATATATATTAGTGCGAGAGGATCTATATGAACAGCAATGACTGGAAGCTACAATGATTATATTCATTATGGAAGGAGACATTTGGGTTAATGCTACCATTTTAATGAAAGATCCTTGTTAAGATGATCATCCTGAGGAGTCAAGCTATATGATATTTGACTAATACATCATATAGTATGGACAGGTGTTCGTATAGTATGACAGGTTATTAAATATCATACTAGACAAATTGAATTCATCCAACGACATGTGCCATGTGTATCGTACAATACAATATATTGGTTCATACAGTACGACCACCCATAATTTATTTAATCAGAGTGATTGGATATGCTGTGTACTAGTGATGTTAAAATTTATTAAGATCGTATAGTACAATGTTATTCATACTATATGACGTGTGTAATTTTTTTTAACCTTATTTTATGTGTGATGATTAGGGTAGGATTTTACTAACTAGCAACTTCAAGCATACAAAGCAAACAAATAACAAAAATAAAATAGAAAAAAAGATTAAGAAACATAATAAACATAAAAACAAAACACATATTATTGATTACACTTCTACCCCAAATCAACCATGAATGTCAATGACACCTAATCTTGTCCTCAATGTACTAAAGGTGTCATAGTTTAGGGGTTTGGTGTAAATGTCTACCAATTAATTCTTAGTTGATACATGATGTAGTTTTATATCTCCCTTTGCTATATTGTCTCTAATAAAATGATGTCTGATGTCTATATACTTAGTGTGGGAGTTTTGAATTGGATTTTTTAAATTAGGGAAGGCACTAGTGTCTACAGAGAGTCAATGGTCAAGAATTTATTAGTTTAGCTATAAGACATGGGTAACACAATTTTCTATAGCTATGTATTTTGCCTCAGCGGTGGATAGAACTATTAAATTTTTCTTTTTATTTGACCAAGAAATTAATGATTGCCATATGATTTGATAAGTGCAAGAAGTACTTTTTTATATATTATACACCCTGCAAAGTCTGAATCTTAATATCCTATAATTTTAAATGAAGAGCTATACTTAGGATACTAGATACCTATGTTTTTGTGTCCCATATAATATCTATGAATTCTTTTAATTGTTGTCATATTGGATTCTTTTGGTTATGCTTGGAATATAGCATGTAGACAAATACTAAGCATTATATTTGGTCTACTAGCAATCAAAATGTGATCCTATTATTTACCAATACTTTTTTTAATTTACAAATTTTCCATTTACGTCATTATCTAATTGAATGGTAGAGCTCATGGGTGTATTAATTACTTTAGCACCTTCCTTAACATATTTCCTTTAAATTTCTTTAATATATTTGCTTTGACTGAAAAAGGTACCATCTTCCCTTTGCTTCACACTAAATCAAAGAAAATATATTATCTCTCCCATCATACTCATCTCAAACTCTCTACTCATAGTTTCTTAAAAGTATTACAAAGATGTTCATTTGTTGATCCAAATAATACATCATCCACACATATTTGAAAAATAAGTATATCATCTCCTACTTTCCTAAGAAATAGGGTGGTATCTACACAACCCTTAATAAATAATTTATCTAAAAGAAATGTACTAGTCCTTTTATACCATGATCTTGGTTCTTGCCACAACCCATATAAATCCTTTTTCAATTTATACACATATTTGGGAAAGGTTGAATTTTCAAATCTAGGGGATTGTTCTATATAGACATCTTCCTTGATATCCCCATTTTAGAAAGCAGTATTTACATTCATATGGTACAACTTAAAGCCTCTAAAACATGTAAATACTAAGAAAACTGTGTTATAATCCTTCCACTAAAAGAATATTTTTAATGAAAAAAACTTTTTGAATTTCTAATCGAAACTAAGCCCACCACTTTCCTAGTGGTGTTATCACCAAGTGTTTCCTTGCCTCCTACCCTAGTCTCCAAGATGATGAATTGATTCATTTATCCAATCATATGTCTTGAGCATCTGCTTTTCAGGTACCACATGGTCTTACTTGGTATTTTGTGAGAGCATAACTATAAGATCAATCATTGAATCAAAGTGAGATTGGATTCCACCTTATGCTTTAATGAATGATTGATATGTAAGCTATGTTGTGATGCAAATGATTTAAGCCTCCACAAAAGATGTAATCTAAGTCGTACATTGCAAGTGTGAGCTATGTGTCCTACCATGCTGCATGAGTAAAACCTTACCCCAGGGAATGGATTCACTAATCTATGTAAGGTATTATGCCTCTTCCTAGGGATACAAGTTGATGTATGTTGTGTCCTAGTGGGTGCTTATTATGCTAGTGTAGGTTAAAGGTTTTTTACTAATGTAAGTAGTGGTGAATTATTTCGAAGTGCAAGTACTTTCTTTTTTATATGTTCATTAGCACTTCTGTAGCATTCAACCTCAAACTTTACTGCATGCTAACAAGTGTCTAGTTATGTTGCCAATATTTCTATTATTTTGAATGCTTCTTCTTATTCAACATGCTCAAATTTCATGGATGCATGAAATTAAGTTAATTTAATATGCTTCTTATTTTATTAATCAAATTCATCTAGTAGAGAAGCATGTTCCTTACCTAAAGTAGAATGTTCTGCTTTTAGACTATTGTCCTCCCTAACCACAATGTCATGCTTAACTTTTAAATATGAAAACTCCTTTATCAAAATAGCATGTTGTTTCTTAAGCCTCCTATATGACATGAATTTTTTTTAGAAATAAAAAAAGCTCATTATAGGATAATCAGCATGCCTCATCTTGATCAAAATTATTATGATTTTCCATAAGGCACATATTTGTTACGGACTCCTCTAGTTCAAGTTCTAATGAAATCAAGGCAGAGTCTGCCTAGAAAGCTTCTGCATCCTTTGATTTACCTTTTTTGAAATGTCTTTTCCTTAGCCTTCTCCTTTATGGGGTGAGTTTTCAAGTTGGGCCAATCATATCTCACATGCCATGGCATCTTGTGTTCAAAGCAAGTTATATTAGATAAACTTTAATTGAATTTGCATCCCTTACCTTTGCCCTTTTCAAAATGATGCTTTTGTTTCTACTTTAGGAAACTTTTGAATTACTTCATGATATGGGCTATATCATCAGTGTCATCTAATTCTGAGTTGTTGCTATCTGAGTCACCAGCTCTCAGTGCCACAACCTTCTCCTCTCTTTTCCCTCCTACATCCTATAATCATTGGCTTACATTTTGCTCATTGGCAATAATTAATCCAAGTAGATTATCAATAGAGTAAACATTTTAGTCTTTCGATTCATAAAAAGAAGTAACATTTTCATCAAAATTATAAGGAAAATAATGAAGTGTTTTATTAACCTTTTCAAAATCTGATAATGCTCTACCTAAAGTATGAAAGAATGTCAATATCTTAGTAAATCTTGCATAGATGTTAGAGATAGCCTCACCTAGTTTCATGCAGAATAGTTTGTAATAATGTAATTGTATGTTTAAACAAGATTGTTCAACCTCATATGTACCTTCATAAGTAAAGCATAATCTATTTAAAATTTCCTTTCCAAAAGTACAAGTTGAGACTCTCATATAGTCTTTTGATTAAGTCACAAAAAAATAGTTTAAATAGAAGATTCTAGTGTGCGTAGTCTCTATCCTTATTACTCTATTAATTAGGAGATAATTCAATTTTTCCACCTTTCACAAATCTACGATGTGCAGAGTTTTTCCTTCTTGTATCATATGCCATATGTGATAATCGATTGATTGAATAAATGTTGACATATAAATTTTTCAAAAGTCAAAAAGAATATTATTAGATAATGTGGATGGGTTATTGAACAACCCTCTGCAGTGTTTCAATTCCCTAGGTGTGCCACAGAACTTTTTCTCAAGGTTTTTTAGCTCACTAATTTGAGACCCTCTTTGATACCAATTGAAAGTTCAAATGTTGGTTGTTAGAACAGCTTGAACTATAAGTGCACACCAAGAGGGGGGAGGGGGTTGATTGGTGTTTAAAAAAAATCCCTACAAAAATTTATCCTTTTTGAAACATTATAATTTAGTGGAAAAATAAGATAACAACACCAATCTCATAAAAACTTTGTTTTTGTTTTTTAAAAGAAATTTGCAAAGAAAAATATATTTGTCATTTTTTATTTTTTATTTTTTTTATTTTTTTTTCTTTTTGGAGAAAAAAAATCAAAATATACTTCTAATACAAGGTGAAGCTGACAAATCACATAGTTAGCAAGAAGTAAAATGCAGGAAATAAAGTACAAAAAAGTAATTGCAAAGAACTAAGAATGAACACACCAAAAATTTATAGTGGTTTGATCAACCATGGCCTACATCCACTCCTTGGAGTCCTCCACTCCCTGGAGTCCTCCACTCCGAGAATTGCACTGAAAACTTTTATGACTATTTTTCCCCCACAGCAAGTAGAGAAGCCTTTATAATTACTTCCACCTCCTCGGTGTGGTAGTGAAGCCGAAAGCCCTTATAAATACTTTCATACTTATAAATTACTTCCACATGTGATAGTACTGTGAAGTAGCTGAATCCCTTTCACCTCCTTGGTGCAGCGGAACAGTCGAATACCTTTCACCTCCTCGGTGTGGAGAAGAAACTAAATCCCATTCATCTCTTTGGTGCGGTGGAGAAGATAGATCCTACACATGAAGAGACTATTTTGCAAGTTTCCCTCAAGAAAAGGCACTAACCTTAGAGGTTAAAGGTGCAAATTCACCAAGAAACCATGTGTAGAAACCCCGCTCACACACTCTCGTGTTCCCATAAGAATTTTCTTCCTTAAGTACTCACCTCTCTCTCTCCCAAAGCAATGCTACCTCTTCAAACTATTCTAACTAAAGTTATCCCTCAAAAAAAGTAGTAAAAGATTCACTAAGATGAATTAGGGAGGATATTTAATCAAAGGCCAAAAATAACCCTAAAAATCAAGTTAGCCGACTCTATTCATGCAGTATAATCATGGATCATATAGTATGATTAGCTCAATGCATCCTATTAGTAATGTATGATGAAAAAGGTTCTGTATTATTAAATCCGTTAATTGAATAGGTCCTCTTGTGTGATATCAAGGGTCGTACATTATGATGCATTCAATTAATTAAGATTTTTGCCCCGTCTAATGGCTGGCGGTTAAATATCATCCTGGGAGCTAACTAATTAATTCTTTAAGAATCAGGACATTGTACAGTATAATATGATATCTCAATTAATCCAAATTTGATTGCTTAATTATGTAATTTAATTAGGAAAATTTAACTACATCATCCTGAATGATTGTAATCATAATGTATGATTAGTTCTACCTTTGAATTTTAAAATGTTGCCTAATTTATGATTAGTGGCTGGGGTTTTAATTTATATTGATCATCCTATAAGATCTGGTTCGTACAATATGATTAGTTTAAAGAGTATTAATTTGTCAATTACCTATTTTAATTGATTTTTTGAATAATTGTTCGTATAGTACCATTTAGGTTGCATAGTACAAACTTTAAAAAAAAAATCTAAAATTTATGTTTTCACTACTGTATGTGTGTGTCCATGATCGCTAAGCTAGCATACACCCTAACATTACTTTGACTCAAGAAATATAAAAAAATAAAGAAATAAAAATTATAGACACTAACAAACATCACCCTATTCACCCAGTCTTGAGACTTATATCTTCATTGCATAGTGTATGATGTTCCTAAAATGGTAGTGTGCATAAAAGCAAATATGTAACATAGGTACTAGGAGAAATATAGTAATCAATAATATTTATTATCATCAAAATCACAAGTTCTGGAACCCATATTGTAACATTTTATAGCAGAAGATGACCGAACTAGAAAAGTTTAAAAATAGGGACTTTATAAGGAATAAAATAATTGAAATTACGAGTGAGAGCAGATTTGAGTAAAGCCAGGCAGGAGAACACAGTGGGTTTAAATTTGCAAGAATAACCCTAACTCCACCCTTGATGGTGAATTCCATAGCTAGTTTCTTCTCAAAAACTTCCTAAGACTTAAACATAGTGAGCTGAGGACCATTAATCATTTGCAAATTCTCAAAGCTAGAACACAAATTATTGAGGTTACCCTCTGGAAGCTAGACCTAACTAACAACAATGTTCATACTATCAGAGAAATTGAAGATCAACTTTCCTACCATTTATAAAATTAAACCATAATTTCATATCAGTTTCTAAACTCATTAGCTTTAAACAAGATATTTCTGTCTTGAGAAAATACAATAACAACAACAACAACAAGCCTATATCCCACTAAAATGTGGGGTCGGCTATATAGATCCATTTTCTCCATTATGTCATGTTAAGGGTCAAATTTCCATCTAAATCTAATAAAGAAAGGTAATTTCTAATATTTTCTAACCAAGTATTTTTAGGTCTACCTCTATCTTTCTTAATGTAAGTCAAATATAATAAATCTACTTTCCTAACTAGGTCGTCGGAAGGCCACCATTTAATGTGACCAAACCATCTAAGGTGATTCTCTCTAATCTTATCTTCCACTAGAGCTACTCCAACCTTTTCACATATATGCTCATTTCTTATCCTACCTTTAATATTAAATCCACTCATCCACCTAAGCATCCTCATTTTTGTAACACATAACATAATATTATGCTTCTCCTTTAATAGAAAACATTCATCACCATAAAGTATTGCTTGTCTCACTACTATCTTATAGAATTTTTCCAAAAGGTTGAGAGGGACTTTTCTATCACATAATAAGCCTGATGCATTCCTCCACTTCAATAATCCAACTTTAATTCTACTAATAATATCCCCATCTATTTCACCATCACACTAAATAATAGATCCAAGATATCTAAAATATGTACTCTTATTAATGACTTGATCGCCCAAAGTCATAATCCCCCCATTAGATCTATTATTACTAAAATTACACTCCATATATTCAACTTTAGATCTACTCAAATGAAAGCCTCTAGACTCTAAGGTTGACCTCCATAATTCAAGTTTACCTTAAACTCCTTCTCTTGTCTTATCTATAAGAAGAATAGCATCAAGTAAAAGCATACACCAGGGTACAACCTCTTGTCGATGTCTAAAGTAAATAGATATGGGCTTAAGGCTCATTCTTGATGTAATCCAACTTTAATAGGAAAATACTTGGTCAAACCACATTGTTATTGAATATAAGTAACATCTCCTGCATACATATCCTTAATGACTTCAGCATAGGCATTATTAACCCCTTTCTTATGTAGAACTCTTACCATAGCACATCTCTTCAAACTTTATTATATGCTTTATCAAAATATATGAAAATCATTTGTAGATCCTCCTTATTCTATCTATACTTATCCATCAAACCTCTTAAGAAATGTATAGCACCCATAATAAACCTACCTGGCATGAATCCAAATTGATTTTTAGAAACATTAGTGTCATGCCACATTACGTGAAATGAATTTATTAAATCTACGAGGCAATCTTAATTAATGAATTTGATATTTAGATTTAGATTTGAAATGATTTCAATTTGGAGCTAGTCCAAGTCAATACATCGAGCTCCACAGAGAAATGGAACTATAATGTATTATGCAAGACTAGGCAAATAATTAAAACAAGAATTTAGATTTAAGATTTAAAATTGATTTAATCTAGATTTTAGGATTTAGAATTTGAAATGATTGACTTTAACCCAGTCCAAATAGCCAGAGCATGCTATATAGAGAAATATAATTAAGATGCATTATTCAGAACCAAGGGATTAACTGAAACTAGGTTTTAAAGATGAAGATTAAACTTAGGCTAACTTTAATTTTATGGAAAGTTAAGAGTTAAAAATTAATCACTTCTCCTGAAGGGTAAAATGAATGAACGGAATAATGGAATGAAAGGAAGTTTAAACCTATGTAAAGTTTAGTCACCACTGAAGATAGAAAGAGAGTCCCATCCCTAGTAGATTTGCTAGAATAATATGTGGAAAAAATTAATAGTGCCAACTAATTTGTTTTATATTTTTATAATCAAATCTTCATATTTAAAAATATACTATCTCAAAATATAAACTTAATCTTAATTATTGATTCATTAATAGAAATAAAATTTATTTTCATTATTAAACTTAGCAAAAATAATATACTATTCATCCCGAGTGTTAAAATAATATTCAATTATCATTATGAAAATGAAATTAATAAAAAATAAAACATTAATCTATGTCCAAATATTTTTTCCCTGCTCTAGAAAGCTAAAGTAATGTTTATTTTTTACAAGGTTCTAGGTCTCCCATAAAGGCAAGCCTCTATAATTAATTACATTCCATAAGAAGACTTGAGAAAACTATTGATTAAAGTGATGAATAGACTTTTTTAAATTTATAAAGATTTAATCAATGATATTAGTTTAGACCTAACTATTAATTGGGAATGTTTAAAGTTAGAACACATCTTTAAAGGATCAATGGATTAAAGGCTGAGAGTGTTTTAAAAATTTGGAAAAATCATAAATACTCTAACATATTCTAGGGTTTGATTTTATAGTTTAGATCAGAACTAAATTTAGTGTTTAAGTTTATGAGATTGGATAACCATCCCAGGGAAGGAAATTCAAGATTTGTGTATAAGTCCAATGCTAGACTTTCATATGCCTGGATTGGATAGCCCGCCTACCACCTAAGCAGTTTTATAAAGCCATGTTTTAGAGGTCTCATGTATGCATGATAGATAGAATATTAACTTTAAATTGGAATGAAGGATTTAGGTTTATACTTTAATCAAGAATTAAGTAGATTCTCAGAGTTCAAATGTACTTAACTAATGTAATTTGAAATGACTTTATCCTAGACTCAATTTTTTAAAAATACTACTAATGCAAAATAATTATCAATTTTACAAGAAAAATTTAGCATCATAATGGCCCTATACCAATAGGAATAGGAAACTCAGCCCTGTCTCTTAAGTTATCCCTAGCTATCCATAATCTTGTATGTGTTGGTTTGTGTATGTAACAGAAAATTAAAATGCATTCCATGTATATAATTTAGATACAAGAGTTGCAGTATAAAAGTATAAAGACCTCAACATCCTAGGAGTCTAATATGATTTTTTTTTTAGGGGAAACCCACAGAGGGCCTACATGTTAATATCAGAAAAACATTACACCATCCTTAAAAGGATCCTCAAGCTCACTAATGCTCCGACGAGCTACAAAAAGAAAATAAAAGAAAAATCCTAGGAGCTCGAGGTCCCTGCTAATAAATAATACAAGAAGCCCTAGTAACATTTTAAGGTGTGCACGAGCGAGCACCCAAAAAAGAAAAGAGGACCAAAAATTGGAAAACTAATCCAGCTTCTCGGCAAAAAATAGGTCATAACTCTTAAGAATATAACTTTTTGGTGCAGCCATCCAAATAGTAGGACGATCACCTGCAAAAATACGCACTTGCAAAATAGATAACACCACCTACAAAAGGGTAACTACCACAATCCAGGCGAAGCAGACAAAAAATTGGCAAATAAGATGATTACTATACAACATAAATAATATATAACAATCATTACAATACCACTGAAACAAAGTATCAGAAGGAGAACTATTAAACACCCTAACCAGAAACCGAAGAAACCCAAAGTATAACGGACCAGTATAGCTCAAGAAGTAATGACAATCCAGAGCACCATAGGGATCCTGATGCCGCTCAATCCAACCCATCAGCCACCCCCCAGCATAATGAATTAAATCAAGAGGAATCAGCCACCCAAGCCCCAAAACCAAAGCACAATAGCCCACAAAACTAGCAACCATCAGGATGGACCATAAAGTGGAGCCAGACCACATAATACCCATCATACTCCAGAAAAACCCAATACTCAAGCAATAACTGCCACAGACTATCCTAGTGAGGAGAGCAACAAACAGGAAATCCCTCCAGTTTAGGCAGCCATCATAGCTAAGACCGCTAAAACTAGAACAAATCCAGCAGAGATCCACCAACCCACAGAAGTAACACGAGAAAAACAAGCACCAACACCAAAAGGCATCAAAACCAGGCAACAAACACCAATCATAAAATGTAAAGCTCACCAACACCAAACCTAGAAAAACCATGAAAGAACATCAACAAAAAATAAAGCAAACAGCCAGCAGCACACCCAAAAGAGTACAGAAAAAATTAGAAAACCACATAAGGGATACCAATTTCATCCAAACGTAATAACCCACGAAGAGGAACAGGCACAGAAGAGCCAATAACATCGGTGAAACAATCCAAACGGCAACCCCAATGTGCCAGCCAAGCCGCACAATCATTAGCATCTTTACATATAGTATTAAACGTGTGATTCAGGGTTAACAGTAGATTTTTAATCTCTCTAATCTTATAGAAAAGAGCAGAACTTCACACCGTATCCCCCTCCACCAAAAAGGTTCTAAAATCAAAACCAGAAATGGCCTCAATAATAAGGCTAAATAACTTAAAGGAAACACACACCTGAATGCCATAAAGAATGGCACAAGTGATAGCCATAGAGTCATTCCCCTGATGGATCGGGCCAGCAAAGGCAAAAAGAAGGTGACCTTTACTATCTCTAATAGTACCATCACAGCCCCCAGAATTATCATAACAGAACCCATCCACATTTAACTTAAGGAAATCCTTAGGAGGCTTGGTCCAAAGGATGCTAAAAACATGAGGTTCACTAGTTAAAGAAAGTCCAAGCTCTTTCCCAACAAAGACATAATTTTTGAAATTCTTATGGGACATTAATTTCACAGACATAAGAGAACAAATCTTATCTTTAACCCGCTGAATCACATTAAGATAATTCATTTTCACATTATTAAAAATTGAATTGTTTCTTTCCAACCAGAGAAACCAAAGAATAATACAAGGAATGACATTACGGATATGCCCTTTGGACTTAATAAACCAAGCATTAAGTAAAGATTTGAGAGAAATCTTGCTATTAGAATAGTTTAACCAAAAAATATCATCAAAATACACCCAAGTACGAACAACCACAGGCCCATAGATGAACACGTGATGCATGCTCTCAATATGGTAACAACATTGGCATTTGGAAGCCAATTTAAAACCTTTTTTTTAACAAGATTATCATCCATAGCTAAATACTTATGTAAGGTTCTCCAAACAAAAACAGATATAGTAGAAGGAAAGCTCTTATGCCAAATACAAGAAAAATGTTTATCAAAATTTTTATTAGTACGAAAAGCATGCCAAGCATCCTTTAAGTGGAAGTTACCATCACTAGAAAAATCACATAAAATAATGTCTATAGAGCCATTATTAATGGGCAAGTTAGAAATCTGTTGGATAATGCATTGGGGAATAACATTAGCCAGCTTACCGTAATCCCAACAATAATTATTCCAGAAATCATTGGCCTTATCAAATGCAATAGAAGCCATATGTAAGATAGAGTCAATAGAATGCTTAGCAAGCCACCTGTCTTTCCAAAAGAAAATATTCCCATCACCAAGGCCCTAAGATATATAGGGCACCATTTCCCATTTGACTTTACAAAGCCTTTTCCACACTTTGGAATCACCTTGTTTAGCAACACAAATAGTAGGATGTTTAAAAAGATAGTACTTAGAATTCATAAAGTTAGCCCAAAGGTTACTATTAGTGCAAAGTTTATACCAAAGTTTGAAACTAAATGCCTTACTAAGATCATAAAAGTTCTTACATCCAATACCACCTTTAGCTAAAACACCACAACAATTGTCCCAAGCAGCCCAAATGATTTTAGAGCTAGAGGTAGTGCCTTTCCAGAAATACTTGTTAATCAGTTTATGGAGTATATCACAAACACCTTGCGTAGGAAACAGAGTTTGAAAACTATAAACAGGAAGAGCAACAAGAACACTTTTAATAAGAGTAATTCTACCACCAAAACTAAGAAAATTAAAATCCCACGATAATAGTTTGTTTGCACCGAGGCAATGAGATCATCAAATAAACAGGATTGCCTCATCCCAATAAAGAGAGGAACCCCAAGATATTTGATGGGTAAATATGCCTGAGTAAAACCAGTGAGATTTTTAATAGCAGAAATACGATCATTAGAAATTCTCTTAGAGACAATAACACAACTTTTGTTTTTATTGAAGGTAATACCACTGACCTTCTCAAACTTGTACAAAAAATTCATAATTTTCTAAATTTTACTACTCGAAGCGTTAGAAAACATAATAAAATCATCTGCAAAACATAAATGAGATATAGGAAAGCCACCCAAAGTCTTAAAATATAGATCAGGATTACTAGCAAACAGATTAGAAAGACCTCTAGAAAGAAATTCAGTAGCTATAATGAAAAGGGCAAGAGAAATAGGATCTCCTTGTCTATCACCATGAGAAATTTTGAAAAAACCATTATTAGACCCATTAATAATAATAGACATATAGACATTTTCAATACAATTCTTAATAAGGTTAATAATGATAGAATCAAATCCAAAAAGTTCAAGGATACGGTATAAAAAACTCTAATTCAGATTATGATAAGCTCTAGCCATATCAACCATTAAAATTAAGTTTCCACCTCTCACCTTAACATTTAAGTCCTGACATAACTCTTGAGCCAACAAAATGTTATCCATAATAACCCTACCTTTCACAAAACCCATTTGATTAGGAGATATAATTTTAGGAAGAATAGCAGCAAGGCGATTAGAAAGAATTTTAGATAGCAGCTTGTTAAAAAGAGTGCAATGGCTAATAGGTCTAAAATCATTCCACTTGTTCACCTGATTATTCTTAGGAATGAGCACAATAGATGTGGAAGTGAAAAACTTAGGTATAGGGTTACTCGCAAAGAAATCAGCCACAGCAGAAAAAATATCATTATCAATAATATTCCATTATTTTTGAAAGAAAAGAGCAGTAAAACCATCAGACCCAGCAACATACTCTCTATTCATATCAAAAACCATCTCTTTAACCTCATTAAAAGGAGTCCTAGAAAGGGCATCATTCTCCTCAGAACCTGAACTCCTTTCGCTTCCTCCTAAAGCGGGTAGAGAACCTGGATCTTCTTGCGAACGATCCTCCCATAGAGAACACCGACAATACGAGAGATGAAAAATGGAGAAGATGACTCTGATCCTTGCTTAGAGCAACCTTTATGAATCCCTCACAAACTCCCCCTCATAAGATCCTCTCTCTCTCTCCCCAAAACTCTCTCTGTCGCTAGGGTTTCTCTGTAAAGGAAAGTGGCAAAAGATTTTTCTTGTTGGAAGAAAAAGATCTTTTATAGGAGGGCTCAAAATTTGCCCTAAATCTCAACTGGTCAACTAATATCATCCAGGACGATCGATAGATCATCCTGTACGATCAGTTCAAAATCACCTGTTTCATTCTGGAAGATCTGGCTCTTCTGGACGATTAGTAGAAAAAGTTGTTCATATCATCCCGTACGATTCTACGATAGTCCGGGACGATTAGTGTAAATTCAAGAATTTCATCCAGAAGACCGCTCTGGTCGTCCAGAAGAACTTGTGCTGTACGACCTCAAAATGACTTGATCGTCAAGGACGATATTGATATCATCCTGTACGATTAGTTCAAAAAGTGCCAAAATCATCCTTATCACCGCTTTGGGCGTACAGGTGAAACACACTAGACGATCATGATCGTCTAGAACGATCTTGCGATCGTCCCGGATGATATGATCATATCAATTAAATATTAATTGCTTTCCTTAATCACTAGACAAATTTAGGCATGATTGTACTGGATCATCCAAGATGATACATGTATCATCCGGGGCGATCAGATCAAATCTCTAAATATAAAACTTATCTAACTTGATCTGATGGCTGAGAATTTTTGATTTAAGACTATCGTCCAGTATGATTAATGGGATCGTCCTGGACAATCGGCTTAATCAGACAGACTTAACTTGGTTACCATAATTAGGGTTGCTATTTTCACTTGATCATCCAGGACGATGTGAATATCATCCAAGACGATCTGAACAAAAATTGAACAGAAACTCTAATTCACTGAAGCTCTCCCCCTAAGTGTGTGTGTGCAAGGTTACTTAGCTAGGGGATTAGTTACATTACATTTGACTTAAGAGAAGAAAAACATTATATTTAGACACACTTGGACCCGATCTTGAGTTGGCTTGAGTTGCTTTTGATCTTTTGTACCTAAAATGGGTTAGCCAAGCAAAACAGAATGCTAACATATTTTTCATCATCAAAACTATAATTTTTGAAACCAGATTTGCATCAATCTCCCCATTTTTGATGATGGCAAATATTAGTGCAGTAGTTTAAAATAAAACTACCAATAGTTAACAAACGCACATATGAAAAACAAATATCTTTTCACATTTCACTGAAAAACAAGAAGAGTACAGGAAAATAACTATAATTAAAATAAACAACACAAAACAAGATCAATACATAAAACAAAAACTACTAGTCACTCAACTAACTTCCCCTTTTGACATCACAAAAAGGAGGAGGAACAGACACAATAATACAAAATAAAAGTAGCATAAAACACAAAACTAAAATGGAGGAGCAGGTGGTGGCTGAAAGTAGTTGTGAATGGCGGTGAAGTTGGCTACAAACCAGGCCATGTCCTGGTCGTGCTGCTGTTGCTGCTAAGCAGCATAGTCGTTGAAGCGCTATAGATCCGCAGTATGCTGCTCCTCCTGGGCAACCACATAAGAATCAAACCGTGCCTCCCACCGGTCGAACCGCTACACTAGATGACCAAAGGGAGATGCAATATGAAGGGGAGCAGGGGTATCAAGTGCAGCAGGAACAGGAACATCTTCTTCCGCTTCCTCCTCAACATCCGTTGTGGGCTCCGGATGAAGTCGGTTGTTGTGGAGGACATGGAAGGAGTTATTTATGAAGAAGGAAGGAGGGCATCGGTAGGGATTGGATATTACAGATTATATTTGGTCTCCAAAGCATGTGCAATGATGTGGCCTAAAGCTAGATTTGGGCGTCATCTATGGCCCGGATCCCTAATGCTAGTAAGGTGCTCAATATTTCGAAAGAGAAGGTCAGTAGCATTGAAATCACAGGGGGCCATAATATAGTAGGTGGTCATGGAAAGTAAGGGTGTGATGTGAATGCGGTCCCTAGCCTTTGGGATGACTTAGCAGCAAAGGACATGTTGGATAGTGCGAGCATCCTTAAGGAGGGAGGAGCTGGTATTGTCGTGGTAGTTGACATTGGTGTTACAAAGGAAACGGTTGACGACACTCCAATCATAATCTGGATCAGTAATGAGGGTGTGGATCTTATCACCAGTGATGGAGAGTTGAAGGATATGGTGAAAGTCCTGGGCAGTGAGTTCTACAGGACACTGATTTATGAAGAAATGAAGAGCGGAGTAGTCAGCTGTAATATGTAGATTTGCAAGGAAGAGCCTAAGGAGCTCAGAACTAAACGGGAAGGCCAAAGTGAGAATGAAGGGCAGGGAGGTATGGGCAAATAGGTCAAGGACTGGGTGGGTGAGGGTGCGGTGGTTAACTATCCTAGAGTGGGTGATACCAACCTCGCGGTAGTGTTGGAAGGCAGCCCGATCGGCTGCGTCAGGGATGCGAGAGTCAACATTTCCCCACAAGGAGCTCACACCTTGGTGCCTAGATCTCTTTCCACCAGCCATTAGAATCACAAGAGAGAAAGTATGGAAGTAGAGGTGTGAAGGAAACTAAAGAAAGTGGTTGTTTAAATAGAAATCGGTCGGATCGTCTCGTACGATCGCAGGATCGTCCGGGATGATATGAGTAATTATGACGGCCAGGATGATTGGTCAAAAAGGTGGTCGGATCATCCGGGATGATCAGAGATCATCCAGGATGATTAGAGATAGGTGATCATCCCGAGGAGTCAAGCTGAACGACCGTTGATGAAAAGTATTATCCAGGATGATGAGGTGGATCATCTGGGACGATATGCAATAAAATGCATACGACGGGCAAAATTTGAATCATCCAACTGCTGATGCATGGATCATCCGAGACAATGAGGTGGATCATCAAGGATGATGAACAATAATTGGTACATTCTCAGCCGTTTGATTAGGATCAGGAAATATGGATCATATCGTCCAGAATGATGTAAGGATCGTCCAAGACGATCACCAATAATTGATGGAACTTAGCCCTTTGATCAGAGTGGAGATGATTTGAATGGATCGTCTAGGATGATGTATGAATCGTCCAGGACGAAGAAGATCGTCTAGGATGATTTTTGGATCGTCCAGGATGATGTGAAGAAACAGTAAAAAAGATGGAGGTTGGAGATGAAAGATCACGGATCCCAAAAGCACATACAATAAAATAAAAAACAAAAGCAGAGTAAATAAAACTAGAAACGAGAAACCCAAAAATACATAAAAATAATGATTTTTTTTGAATCGATCTGCTCCAGTAAATCAGAATTTTCCCTTGATTTTGAATCCAAAAATTAATAAGAAGACGATCGACGGCGCTGAAATCCAGAAAAGTTAGAAAATCAACTTTCGTAACTCCCACCTTGGACACCTTGTAGATGCAAATTCCTTTCAAAATAAAAATCAAATTCAGAAGAAAAGAAATTGGATTCAAAAAGTGATCCTTTCAAGCCTCGTTCCAAAAAAATATCTGATATAATAGTATTACAAAGTAAGAAATTGGAAATCAAGATTTTCAAACTCAAGCTTTTGAAAATATTAAGTGGCGCACGAATTTTTCTAAGACATTCAACGATCTTAAAGGGAAGAAAGCTTTTGTTGGACTCATTTTGTGCCTCTTTTTCAATTTGTTTGGCGCTTTGCGCATCTTTTGATTTTTGATATACTTTGTGTATCTTTCAGTTTGGCGATATTTCACATCTTTTTAGCTTTGGGGTCATTCTGTGCCTCTTTTTTAATTTGTTTGGCGCACTGCGCATCTTTTGTAAGCTTTCTTCCTTTCATAATCGTTAAAAAGTCTCAGCTGTGAAATTATCTTCCAGACATAGGAGACGGCAAAACTCACTCTCCATATTAAGGAGGAATAATTCACAAAGCAAAAATTATACATCATATGATAAGTGCAATCACTTAGTTCAGAAAATCATAACAATGACTCAAAACTTTGAAAATACTATTCATATGAGATAGATTACTTTAGGAAGATAAAATAGATCTCTATTTCAAAAAACTAACTTTATAATTTTGAAGAATATTTTTATTCAAAAGAAACAATACACCATTAAAGGAGTTAGAGGAATATAAACAATCATCGATGCTTCTTCCCTTTAACAGATCCAATGGAATCAATCACTACTTACAAGCTTCCAAACCAAAAAAAATAAGACAAAATTTTCAGTCATAAATCCAGTTTATCAGTAGTAGTGAGCAATGATCGGATTTTGAAAAGCATAAAATAGTAAGTAAAAACCAAGCAGGAAATCGCATCAAAATAAATATTCAAATCAAACTAATAATAAGATTAAAATAAAAATCAGCAGAAAAACAAAAATCAATAGAAAATAGATAATCAAATCAAACAAATAACTAACAGAAATAGAATGAAAAATAGATAAATCAGAAATCAGAAGTCATCAGAATCAAGAATTTATGTTAATCACACCTAATCTGGTCCTCAAAATGCTGAATGAGTCAAAGGCCAGTGGTTTAGTAAATATGTCAGCCAGCAAATTTTCAGTTACTACATGATATACCCCAATGTCCCCTTTCGTAACATGGTCCCTAATGAACTGATGCCTTATATCAATATGTTTGGTTCTAGAATGTTGGATTGGATTCTTAAAAATATAGATGGCACTAGTATTATCACACAGAACAAAAATTTTTCCCACAGGTAATCCTAAATCCAAGACTTGTTACTTCAACCAAAGAACTTGGGCCACAAAACTTCCTAGGGTAATGTACTCAGCTTCAGTAGTGGAAAGTGCAACTGAGTTCTATTTTCTACAGGACCAGGAGACTAAAGACTGTCCTATGATTTGATAAGTTTTATAAGTGCTCTTTCTATCCACCCTACACCCTGCAAAGTCAGAATCAGAAAATCAAATAATCTGAAAAGAGGTATTGTGCCTAGGGTACCAGATTCCTAGGTTTGGGGTCCCTAAAAGATATCTAAGAATACTCTTAATAGTAGTCAGGTGGGAATCTTTAGGATCAACTTGAAACCTAACACAAAGACAAACACTAAACATGATATTAGGTCGGCTAGCAGTTAGGTAAAGCAGTGATCCAATTCTTCCACTATAATTCTTCTAATCAATAGATTTTCCACTTAAATCCTTATCTAACTGAATAGAGGAGCTCATGGAGTGTTGATTAGCTTAGCTTTGTCCATTTTATATTTCTTCAAAATGTCCTTAGTGTATTTAGATTGATTGAGAAAGGTTCCATCATCCATTTACCTTATGCTAAACCCCAAAAAGTAGGATAATTCTCCCATCATACTCATCTCAAACTCCTTACTCATTATTTTAGAAAATTCATCACATAAATATTTATCAGAAGATCCAAAAATTATATCATCAACATAGATCTAGATAATAAGTAAATCATCCCCTACTCTCCTCAGAAAAAGGGTGTTGTCTACGCTCCCCTTAACAAACTCTCTTTCTAACAGGAATGTGCTAAGCCTCTCATACCAAGCTCTGGGTGCCTGTTTCAATCCATATAAAGCCTTTTTTAATTTGTAAACTTGATTTGGATATTAGGAACTCTCAAAACCTTTGGGTTGCTCTACAAAAACATCCACTTTTATTACCCCATTTAAAAAGGCACTTTTGACATCCATTTGAAACAGCTTAAATCCCTTGTATCAGGTAAAGGCTAGTAGCACCCTAATGGCTTTCAATCTAACTACAGGGGCAAAGGTCTCCTCAAAATTAATCCTTTTAATTTGATTGTACCCCTTAGCCACCAATCATGCCTTATTCCTAACCACCACACCAGAGTCATTCATTTTATTCTTAAAGACCCACTTGGTTCTCACTATACATTGATTTCTATGTCTTTCTACTAACTCCCAAACATCATTCCTTACAAGTTGATTCAGTTCCTCTTATATAGCTAAGATCCAAAATTCATCAGAAAGGGCTTGATTGATGTTGGTGGGTTCAGTCATTGAGATTAAGGCAGAATTATTTACTTCTTTCCTAAGTCCATGCCTAGTTCTAACACCTTTAGAAGGGTCTCCTAAGATCAGTTATTTAGGATGACTCGAAGAATATCTCCAATCTCTAGGCAAAGTGTTTTGAGGTTCTACCCTTTCCTCCAGATTTGCATTTTCAATCCCTTGGGTAATCTCCCCTACCTCTTCTTCTTCCTCAACTCTATTCACCTTAGGAACAGATTCATTAAAGACCACCTGAGTTGTCTCTTCCACCACCAAAGTCCTCTTATTAAACACCCTAAAGGATTTCCCCATACTAGAATAGCCTAAGAATACTCCTTCATCAGATTTGGGGTCAAACTTTCCTGAGGATGATTTTCCATTATTTAGAATGAAAATCTTATAGCCAAAGACATGGAGGTGGGATAGGTTTGGAGTTCTACCCTTAATGATCTCAGAAGGTATCTTGTTCAGATTGGATCTAACATTCACCCTATTCAGTACATAACAGGCAATGTTCATCGCTTCAGCCCAAAAGTATTTTGGAAGTGAATATTCAGCAAGCATGACTCTAGCGGCTTCCACTAAGGTCCTGTTCTTCCTTTCAGCTATCATGTTCTGCTGAGGGGTCCTAGGAACTGAAAAATTATGACTAATCCCTTGCTCCTCACAGAAATTTCCAAACTTTACATTTTCAAACTCTCCACCATGATCACTATGAATAGTCAAGATCTCACAACCTAACTTCATCTAAATCCAAGTGGAGAAGGACTTAAATTCATCAAATGACTCAGATTTATGTGATAGAAATTTAATCCAAGTGAATCTCGAGTAATCATCAACAATCACAAAACCATAGACTTTTCCCCCTAAGCAGGTAGTGCTAATGGGTCCAAAGTGATCTATGTGAAGGACTTCTAAAGGTCTAGAGGTGCTAATGTCTTGAACAGAGTCAAAGGAGGACTGGACTTGCTTCCCTAATTGACAGGCATCACACAGATGGTCCTTAGTGAATATAAGCTTTGGGACACCTCTAACTAAGTCCTAAGGGTTTTCCTACTGGCATGACATAATCTCCTGTGCCACAACCAAGACTCATCAATTGCAGTTTTTAAGCAAATTGAAACATCAACATTAAAGCAACTTACATCCAGCATGTAGACATTATTGATCCTTTGTCCCTGCAAAACAATTTTATTATTTAAGCTTAAAATGCAGCAAGTGGGTAGGAATTTGATGTTGTATCCTTTATCACAGAGTTGATTGATGCTCAGCAGGTTGTGTTTCAGTCCATCTACAAGTAAAACATTGTCAATCATAAAATTCTGTGAATCACTAATTATACATGAACCTACCACCCTCCTGGTGGTGTTGTCTCCAAGTGTAACCTTGCCTCCAGCTCTGGCCTCCAGCGATATGAACTGATTTGCATCTCCAGTCATGTGTCTTGAACATCCTCTATCCATGTACCATATGCTCTCATGAGGTCTTGTGTGAGAGCACACCTACAAAATCATCAAATTTCAGATTTAGGAACCCGAATAGGTTTGGGTTCCTTCTTATGAAAAGAAGAATGCAATGCATGTGTGCTGTGCTGGAAATAGGTAATTTGGGCCTCCACACCCAATGTGTACTACGGTGAACAGTGCATGTGTGGGAAATATGTCCTAACATGCCACAAGAAAAATATCTAACACCAGGAAAAGGGTTAACTAATCTACGTGGGTGATAGTGCCTCTTCCTAGGTTTATATGAAACATGCTTTGATGATTTTGAAATAGATTCTTCAAAAGGTGGAGGTGCATAAAACTGTGGAAAAGTAGGAGGTTTTTTATTTTTCTCAAAAGCACTGATTTTAACTTTCAAAAATTTATTTTCTTTCTTCAAACTTATAATTTCAAATTTTAATGCTCCATTACTACTCTCCACTTCACATGCCATGTTGTCTAATTCTTTAAAAGCTCTTTCTAAATCAACATGCGAGGTTTTCAAGGAATCATGCTAAGTAATTAGATCAGAATAAATTTTGTTCTATTCATCAAATTCATCAAGTAAAGATATGTGATTGCTGTTAAGTGTGGAATGATCTTTAACTACAGAATCATGCTCTTTTTGTAAATTCAGAAATTCTAGTTTTAGGCTAGCATGAGTTTTCTTAAGATTCATATACGATGCATGAATTCTTTTAGACACTTCAAATAATTGATCATAAGTAAGCTCACATAGCTCTTCCTGGTCAGATTTACCAGGATGATCATGTGCCATTAGACACAAGTTGGTTTCCTCCTCTTCGGCTTCAGTCTCAGAAGTGTCGATGTGGAATCTGCCCAGAATGCCTTTTGAATCTGCTTCTTATCCTTCCTGAATTTTGGTTTCTCCTCACCCTTTTCCTTGCTTGGTGAGCTTTAAGTGTAGGACAATTAGCCTTAATGTATCAAGGCTTCCTGCATTCAAAATAAACAGTATCAGATTAGCCTTTAAAATTTTTACTAGACTTACCCTTCTTCTACTTCTGAAAGTTCTTATGTTACTTCCTTAGAAAGCTTTTGAATTGCCTAGTGATTAAGGCAACATCATCGCTATCAGACCTAGAAGAATCAGTGTTAGTATCATTGGCCTTCAGTGCCACAATTTTCTCCTTCTTCTTCTCACCTGCATCAAGCTGTCTTTGTTCACCCCTTGCTCATAAGTAATGAGTGACCCAAGTAAGTTGTTAATAGAGTAATTGTTCAAATCTTTTGATTCAGTAATCACAGTTATCTTAGCATCAAATGAAGAAGGCAAACATCTCAAAATCTTGTTTACTTTTTCATAATTTGTATGTTCTCTTCCTAAAGCATGCAAAGAAGTGACAATTTGAGTGAACCTCGTATACATTTTAGAAATAGACTCAGTAGGTTTCATGCAAAAAAGTTCATAGTCATGCAGCAATATATTTAACCTAAATTATTTGACTTCAATTGTACCTTCATAAGTGATGCATAATCTATCCCAAATTTTTTTGCCAGTTATACAAGTAGAAAAACGCATGTAATCCCCAGATTTTAAGGAACATAAAAAATAGTTCAAACATTTGGCATTCAGTTAGGCTAAGTCACGATCATTAAAAGTCCAATCAGTGAAAGGTAGTTAAGTTTTAACATTGTTAATCATTCTAAACGGCGGTTCATAGCCATCCTTAACAAACATCCATATGCGATAATCAATTGATTGAAGAAAAGTAGACATGCAAGTTTTCCAAAAATCAAAAGGTATGTTATCAATCAATGGCGGTCATGTAATTGAATAACCTTCAGCAGTATTACGATTACCAAAGTTAGCCATGGATCAAATTTAAAAGTTTTTTAAAACCAGATTTTATGAATCCCGATTTGATACCACTTGAAAGTTAGATAGGGATGTTAAGCCTGATGAACTAGTCCCCAGGCTAACCAAGAGGGGGGTGAATTGGTTATTTAAAAATTCATGAGCAACAGGAAAAATCTTTTTCATGATTTACAGCGGAAATAAGTAAACACATAAATGAAAAGATCAACCACAGATTTCACCCGAGCAGATAATAATAGAAAACTAAAGTGCATAAAATAATCAGAAAGAACACACCAGATTTTATAGTGGTTTGGTCAACTTGACCTACGACCACTCCCCGGAGCCTCTCCTCCGGGTATTGCACTAACACAAAAGTGACTCTCCGTCTGCTCCCACAACAAGGTGGAGAAGCCTGTACAAAAACTCCTTTCTACCAACCCGGTGAGGCAGAGAACCTGAACACCTTTTGCTTCCTCCTGAAGCGGGCAGAGAACCCGGACTGCTTTCGTTTTCTCCTGAAGCAGGCAGAGAACCTGAACTCCTTTCGCTTCCTCCTGAAGCGGGCAGAGAACCCAGATCTTCTTACGAACGATCCTCCCACAGAGAACACCAACAGTACAAGAGACTACGAATGGAAAAGATGACTCTAATCCTTTCTTGGAGCAACCTTTGTGAATCCCTCCTAAGCTCCCCCTAACAAGATCCTCTCTCTCTCTCCCAAACTCTCTCTCTCACTAGGGTTTCTCTGTAAAGGAAAGTGGCAAAAGATTTTTCCTGTTGGAAGAAAAAGATCTCTTATAGGAGGGCTCAAAATTTGCCCTAAATCTCAACTAGTCAGCCAATATCATCTAGGACGATCGATAGATCATCCTGTACGATCAGTTCAAAATCACCCTTTTCAGCTTGGACGATCTAGCTCTTCTGGATGATTAGTAGAAAAAGTTGTTTATATCGTCCCGTATGATTCTGCGATCATCCGGGACGATTAGTGTAAATTTAGGAATTTTGTCCAGAAGACCGCTCTGGTCGTCTAGAGAAACTTGTGTTGTCCGACCTCAAAATGACTTTATCGTCCAGGATGATATTGATATCATCTTGTATGATTAGTTTAAAAAGTGTCAAAATCATCCTGATCACCGCTTTGGACGTACAGGTGAAACACACTGGATGATCATGATCGTCCCGGATGATATGATCATATCAATTAAATATTAATTACTTTCCTTAATCACCAGATTAATTTAGGCATGATTATACTGGATCATCCAGGATGATACACATATCATCCGGGATGATCAGATCAAATCTCTAAAAATAAAACTTGCCTAACTTGATCTGGCGGCTGAGAATTTTTGATTTGAGACTATCATCCCGTATGATCAACAGATCGTCCTGGACGATCAGCTTAATCAGACAAACTTAACTTGGTCACCCTAATTAGGGTTTTTATTTTCACTTGATCGTCCAGGATGATGTGAATATCTTCCAGGACGATCTGAACAAAAATTGAACAGAAACTCTAATTCACTCAAGCTCTCCCCTGAGTGTGTATGTGCAAGGTTACTTAGCTAGGCGATCATATACATTACATTTGAATCAATAAAAGGAAAATATTACATTTAGATACACTTGGACCCGATCTTGAGTTGGCTTGAGTTGCTTTTGATCTTTTGTACCTGAAATGGGTTAGCCAAGCAAAATAGAATGCTAACATATTTTTCATCATCAAAACTGTACTTTTTGAAACCAGATTTGCAATAATTGGGTCCAATGTGTTCCAATTATCCTTCAAAACTTATTCGAAGTGATTGTAGGTTAATTTGTGGTCTCTAAGAATTGAATTTCCATAAAGGTTCATTTAGGTCAACTTTAGGTTTAATGTGCGTTCAGTCAACTATATTCCACCATTGGTTCATTTAGGTCTAGGCATGCATGATTTAATGTTTAGAAGGTGTAGGATATTGTAATCCAGGATCCCTAGTCTGTGATTTTGATGATGATAAATATTATTGTTTGAATTGTTATTTTTCTGAGTAGATATTTTGGATATTCTTTTTATCTGATAGCACAACATTGTAGGTAAAATATACACTGCTGATCAAGGGTACTGGAAACTCAAGATTGGGTAGAATAGGATGTCAAGTAAAAGTGTCTATAATTTCATTTTTCTTTATTTTCTATTTCTTGAGTCTGGCCACATAAGAGTATATGCAATTGGGTGACCATACACACACACACAGGGGGAGTGAGAAAATTTTAAAATTAATTTTTTTGGTATTAATCGTACAATATGACTTAAAATCATACTATACAATCAGTTATATAGCGAATGGGCTTAACAAATAATTTAAATTTTAATTTTTATGAACTAATCATACTATATGATTAAGATCATATTGTATGATTTGTTACGATCTGGAAACCTTAACCGCCAGATAAATTATGTAAGATATTAAAAATTTAAATTTTGAACTAATCTTACTATACGATGTGATTCATACGATACAAAAATTTAAAATCTTACTTAAATTAACTCTCATAACTAGTCAATTAAATTATGGTTTAATTAATGGTAGCCAATCGTATTGTATGATGATGATCATACCTTATGATTGATAGAAATAAAATTTGGTCATCCTAAAGATCATATCAAATGAAATCATGCTTTTTGAGCTAATCATACTATATGATGTTTACATCATATAGGATGAATCACTAAAAAAGAACTATCCATACTGTATGATGATAGTAGTATGAGAAGATTGACAATCATCCTTGGAATCATCCTGTATAAATACAAAGAAACTAAACAGATCGCATTGGATGATCTAAGGATCATATTGTATGATATATCCAAAAAGTTGAACAGTTTGTCTGAATGACTGTTTACATTATATTGGATGGGTCAAATTTGTTAAACTGATCATACTGTATGAATTTTAATCATACTGTACAAATAGAAAATGGCTCACTTGAATTTTAGGATTTCTTGAAGCCTAATACTTAAGAAATATTTTTAAGAATCTCTTAGTAACAGAGAGAATTATGTGACTGATGATGGAACTCTGAGCAGGTGCTTTTGAGAGAAAATCAGTGTTTGAGAGGAAGAAAAAGATGAGGTTGAGCATAAGGTAGAAGGAGTGTGAGAGTATCACACGGTTACTTTGGGCTAGCTACACCCTTGCTCCTCCTGTGGACTTGATGAGTCCTTGAAGGCTCTCTTAGGAGAGAGGCTTTGAAGTCAAGTCCTTGAGGTACTTAGCCTTCTCCAGGAGGGATAAAAAGATTGGAAGTATGCTGCCTTCTCCAAAAGGGAGAAAAAGCTTTGGGCTCTTTACCTTCTCCAGGAGGGAGAAAATGATTCAAGGTTCGTTGCTGTCACCAGGAAGGTGACATAGCTTCAGGTACTCCACTACATCAGGTTTGCTGAAAGTGAGTTTGTAAGGGCTTCTCTGCCTTGCTATGGAAGAAAAAGGAAAGTCACTTAGTAGTGTTAGTGTAATACCTAGAGCGGAGGACTCCCAGGAGTGGATGTAGGTCAAGTCTAACCGAACCACTATAAAATTTTTGGTGTGCTTTTTCTATTTTCTACATTTTTGTTTTTCTACTATTTTCTTTCTTTACAAGTTGAGTTTATTGGTTTCAATCTTATCAATCAACTGTACTAAGTATAAACCTTTTTGCTACAAGAATATTTGCATGTGTTAAAATTTTAAAAATAAAGGAAAAATATTTATCATATAAATTTTTATATAAATTGCTTCCACATGTTATTTTGAGTAATAATCTGAATTAAGTTTTTAAGTTGTTTTGTGGATAAAACAAAAAAAAAATAATATTCATGTGTAGGGGTTTACCAACCTTCTCGAACTTTTAAGTGGTATCAATGCAAGTCTTATAATTTAGATTTTAAAATATTGAAGAAAAGATTAATGGTGCATTTTGGTAATCAAAATACTATGGAGGGTTATTAAATAACATGTCCACTACTATTTGATAATATAATGTTTGATTTCTAAAAATTTTGCATGTCAACCTTTTTACAATCTATTGATTATTGCATCTGATTTTTAGTACAAAAAGGTTATTCTGCACCATCTCATTTGATTAATGACATTAAAACTAAATTATTGGTTAATAAATGGAGCAATGAGGATAGAGACTTAGCTTAGTTAAATGATAAATGCTTGAACAATATTTTTTGTGCTTTAAAATCTAAAGATTATATGCGTTTATGAACCTGTACAACCGGGAAGGAGATATGAGATAAACTATGTATAATATATGAGGGAACTAGTGAAGTAAAATAGGTTAGGTTAAACATCCTACTTCATGACTACAAACTATTTTGTATGAAATCTAGTGAGTCTACTTCAGAAATGTACATTAGGTTTACACATATAGTAACATCCCTCTATACATTGGGTAGAGAACTTTCTAATTCAAAAAAAGTTAACAAAATTCTACGCTGCCTACCTAGTGCATATGATACTAAAATTACTGTAATTACTGAATCTAAGGATTTGAATGTCTATTCTATTGATAACTTGCATGAGTCAATCATTGCCTACGAGCAAGGAGTGAGTCAAAGGCAAATTGATGTAGGTTAAAAGAAGAAGAAGAAAACTATAGCACATAAAGCAAATGAGTCCGCAAGTGATAGCTCTACAAATGAAGGAGAGGATGACATTGCATTGATGACACGATAATTTAAAAGCTTTCTAAAGAGAAAATAAAGGCATCACTTACAGTGAAATAAAGGTAAAACAAATAAAAATTTTAAAGTATCATTTAATGTTTTTTATTTTGAATGTAGGAAGTTGGGACACTTGATAATAGACTGCCCCAACCTAAAAGCTCACCCAAACAAGGAGAAGGGTGAAGAAAAGCTAAAGTTCAAGAGGGAATAGCAAAAGACACAGAAAGCTTTTTGGGCGAACTCTGTCTCAGAATCATCAGAATCGAAAGTAGAGGAGGAGGTAATAAACTTACGTCTTATGGCTAGTGATAATCTTGATCAATCAGATTAAGATGAGGTATGTGAGCTTTCCTATGATAAATTATTTATTATTTTAGAGAAAATTCATAATTTGTATAGGAAGTTAAAAAATTTGTATTCTAGTCTCAATATTTATTTTAGTACATTACAAAAAGAGTATGCTAGTTTGGTAAGTGAGCATTGTACTTTAGATAGCGATCATATGACTTTATTAGATGAATTTGATGCATTAAACAAGCAGCATACTGACCTATCTAATGCATAAGACTCCTTATAAATATTATATATTTAATTAGAGAAACCGTACAAAGGATTAGAAGCATGTATAGATGAAATAGATGGTAGGGTGCATATATTGAAAATAGAAATATCCATTCTTGAAAGTATAAACAAATTTTTAGAAGCAAAATTAACTACACTTGAGAATAACAAACAACCACCTACCTTAGCACAACTTCATAACCCATTACCACAGTATGTATTATTTAAATCACAACCCACATATATTAGTGAATCCATTTCCAGGTGTTAGGTGTTACTCCTGTGGAATGCTTGGTCATATAGCCTACATTCGCATAATCCACCATAAGACACATCTAATGTGGAGGCCAAAATAGCATTCATCATAGCATGGCATGCATTCATCTTACTCATTCAAGCATAAAGTGGAACCCAAACTCAGTTGTGTTCCCAAATCTAATTTTTGAATGACTATTATATGGTTTCTCTCACAAAAGGTCTAGTAAGAGCATGTGGTACCTGGACAGTGGATGCTCGAGGCACATGACTGGTGATATGAAGCAGTTCAACACACTAGAGGCCAGGTTATGAGGCAAGGTGACACTAGGAGACAATACCACTAGGAATATGGTAGACTCAGGTATAATCAAGAATGCTAAAAGCTTTATTATTTAGAATATTATATTAGTTAATGATTTAAAGAATAATTTATTAAGTATATGTCAACTGTGCAATAAAGGTTTTGACATTTATTTTCTTTATGAAAAATGCATAATTAGTTTAAATGGAAAACTTGTCTTAGAAGGAAAATGAATAAATAATATTTACATGCTAGACTTAAATTACATTAAATATTTTAACTCTTAGTGTTTAAAAACTTTTGTTGATGATTCTTGGCTATAATATAGGAGACTATGTCATGCAAGCATGAAAACTCTTAAGAAGATTGCCCTAAAACACCTAGTTAGAGGCATACCTAAGTTAGACTTCACAAAAGGACCACCTATGTGATGCTTGCCAACTAGGAAAATAAGTTAAGTCTTTATTTCACTCAATCAAAGACATCAACACCTCTAGGCCACTAGAAATCCTTCATATGGACCTATTTGGACCAGTTAGTACATCCAGTCTAAGAGGAAAGATATGTGGATTTGTAATAGTAGATGACTTCTCTAAATTTACTTAGGTTAGATTCCTAACACATAAAAATGAGTTATTTGAGGAATTTAGAACTTTCTCCATGGGGATTCAAAGAAAATTATGTTATGAATTTTCAACCATTCATAATAATCATGGTGGATAATTTAAAAATAATAGGTTTAAATCTTTTTATCAAGAGATAGGTATAGAACATAACTTTTCTACCCTTAGGATCCCTCAACAGATTGGAATAACTAAAAAGAAAATTAGAACCTTGTAGAAGCTACTAGGGCCATGTCAGCTGAATACTTACTCCCTAGATATTTTGGGCAGAAGTAGTAAATACTGCTTGTTATATTTTAATTAGGGTAAATGTTAGATCCAAGCTAAATAAGATATCTTATGAACTACTTAAGGGCAGGACACCCAATATTTCTCACTTGTATGTTTTTGGGTGTAACAACTTTATTCTGATAAATGGAAAATCACCCATAGGAGAATTTGATCCAAAATTAGATGAAGGAGTCTTCTTAGGTTATTCATCCGTAGGAAAGCCTACAGAATATTTAATAAGAGGACCTTAGTAGTAGAAGAGTCTACCTATATGGTATTTGATGAATTAGATAGGACCTATAAATCTAAACCTGTAGAAGAAGAAGTGAAGGTCATTCAAGGGGTAGATGCCATTGCCATATGAGATAGAGTAGAACCTCATGAGCCACTACATAGAGAATGGAGATATTCTTCTAGTCATCCTAAGGAACTGATCTTAGGAGACCTATTTGAAGGTGTTAGAACTAGGCATAAACTTAGAAAGGAAGTTAGTCATTCTGCTTTTATCTCTATGATAGAACCCACCAATATAGATCAAGCCCTAGCTGATGAATTGTGGATCCTAATAATATAAGAAGAGTTAAATCAATTTGTTAGAAATGAGGTATGGGAACTAGTCAAAAAACCACAGGACCAAAGTGTGCTTAAAATAGTGTGGGTGTTCAAAAATAAAATGAATGAGTCTAGAATAGCGATAATAAATAAGGCCAGATTAGTAGCTAAGGGGTATAATCATATTGAAAGAATTAATTTTGAGAAAACCTTTGCCCCTGTAGCTAGAGTAAAAGCCATTAGGGTACCGCTTGCTATTGCCTGCTTTAAAGGATTTAAATTATATAAAATGGGTGTTGAGAGTGCCTTCCAAAATAGGGTGATTAAAGAAGATGTCTATATTTAGCAACCCCCAGCCTTTAAAAATTCACAATTTACAAATCATGTGTTTAAGTTAAAGAAGACATTATATGGATTAAAAAAAGCACCTAAAGCTTCGTATAAAAGGCTAAGCACATTCCTTTTAGATAGAGTCTTTGTTAAAGGTATCGTAGACACCACCTAGTTATCAAAAACATAGGAGAAGAATTACTTATTATCTAAATTTATATTGATGACATTTTGTTTGGATCCTCAGATCCCTATGAGATAAATTTTCAAAAATAATGAGTAGAGAGTTTGAGATAAGTATGATGGGAGAGCTGAACTATTTTTTTGGATTTAGTGTAAAGCAGATGGATGAGAGAACCTTCCTTAGCAAATCTAAATTTATCAATGATATTCTGAAGAAATATGAAATGGATAATGCTAAGATAATAAATACTCCCATGAGCTCTAATGTTCAGTTGGATAAGGACCCAAATGGAAAGTCAGTAGATTATAAAAAATATAGATAGATAATTGGATCACTTCTCTATTTCACTGCTAGTATACAAGATATAAATTTTAGTGTGTGTATTTATGATAGATTTCAAGCTAATCCAAAAAAATCTCACACAACTGCTATTAAGAGAATCCTTAGATACCTATTAGACACCTAAAACCTAGGTATCTGGTACCCTAAGCATAGTTTATCCTTTGAAATCATAGGATATTTAGATTTGATTTTGCAGGATATAGGGTAGATATGAAGAGTACATCAAGAACCTATTAGTTTATTATCTAGTCATTAGTTTCTTGGTCCAATAGAAAGTGAAACTCGATAGTGCTTTCCACCGTTGAGGTAGAATACATTATTGTAAGAAGCTGTGTTACTCAAGTCTTATGTCTAAAGCAGCAAATCTTAGATCTTGGACGACCTGTCAGCACCATTTCTATCATGTGTGACAAAACTAGTGCCATTTGCATATCCAAAAATCCAATTTAAAACTCCCTAAAAAGTATATAGACATTAGGCATCATTTCAAAACAGACATGTAGCCAAGGGAGATATAGAATTGCATCATATAACTATCGGAGACAAATTAACACACATCTTCACTAAACCCGTAGCCTATGACACCATTAACACCTTGAGGACTAGACTAGGTGTTATAAACATTCATGCTTAACTTATGATAAATCAAATTTTATATCGATCGAAATCAGTCATTCATATGTGTTACATTATATGTGTTTATTTTTTTGTATGTTGATTTATGTGTTATCATTTTTGCATATTTTTTTTTCTTTTATTTAAAAGGTATTTTTTGATCAACACACACTCACTCTTCAATTCATAATAAAATAAAATTAAATTAAATTAAATTAAAAATTAAAAATTTTTATCATACTATACGATGCACCTTCGTACTGTATGATATGAGTATTTATGCATAAATCACAAACATTAGCTAAATCAACGGCCCAGAAGTGTTCAATTATTGGTGATCATACTGTAAGAGTACCTGTTTGTACTGTACGATGCATGTGTTAGAATCTGTTGGGATGAATTCAATTTAGCCAGTACACTCATAATTACACTTCGTACTATATGAACCTCCCTTCATATTGGGAAGTTGGTACAGTACTATCCACATGTTAGAATCTATTAGGATAAAATCAATTCGGCTGGTACGATCATAATTGCACTTCATACTATATAAACTTCACTTTGTACTAGACGATCCATGTGTTAGAATCTATTAGGATAGATTCAGTTCGTCTAGTACTATCATAATTGCACTTCGTACTATACGAACATCTATTAGTACTATACGATACTTTTGGTCAAAAGTCATCCTGTCGACTCCTCGGGACAAATGTTATTCCTTAATATCATCTAGTATGATATTGATCGTACTGTACAATTTGACCACCTTTTTCGACAAGTCATCTAAACGATTTAACTCTCCTGATCATATTATATGATATGCTTAAATTCTATATTAGAGGGTTTCTAAATTTTAATTCATTCAAAACCTTCTTTTTATATATTCTTACCTTCATAACCTTAGGATTCTCCAATGACTAGTGGAAGCAAACGCGATTGAATGGCCCAGGGGAGCTCCTTCTCCTCTCATCGCTTTGAGGTTCAATTTCTATTTGCTAAAGATGAAGATGCATACTATAAATTCAAAGAAGCTTGCATTACCCCATATAGAATGCTCAATCAACTTGCTTTAAACTTTGAGGTGATGAACCTCTTTTCTTCCACAACTCTTCAATTCCTTCTCACCCTAGCATTTCCTTTTAATTCTGAGCTACTCTAAAAATTCCTAGCTAACCTTAGGTTCAATGCAGAAACCTTCACCATGACCTCCTATGTGTGTCAATGACCTATAGAAATCACTAAGGAAGATTTAGGGGAGAACATCGATCTTTCTACTAAAGGACCTCATCCACAATCCATGGCCTCTAGAACTAATTTTGACTGGAGTGTTGTAAACCTAACCATTCAGAATGTAGCTTTAAATCAACATCAACCCTTGGTCCACTCTCTAAATCAAAATGCCTGAATTATCCAGCATGTTCTTCAAACTTTAATTATACCCAAAGCTGGTGATCGTGTCAACATCACTCCAGTTCTTTCCATAGTCACCTATTTCATAATGTCCAATACAAAATTTAGTGAAGCTCAAATGATTATTGACTATATCCAAAATATGACTCTAATTCGACATCCCAATACCAGAAAAAAAGCAAAATGTCGCACTAAGACACATCATAGTCTATGTCTTAGATAAGAAATACCAAATCACCTACCCTGCTCCTCTCGATAATCTTCCCATTTTTTATATGCATGCTTCCTTTCATATTCTTTGCCATCAGGGGCAAGAGCCTAACAAGCCAGATTTTGATGAAGAAGGGGAAGTTGCTCCTACAGGTGCACACTACCTACCCTCACGATGAAATAATTTTGAGGCTTGAGAGATTAGAAACCCAGCTAGTAGACTATCACATTCAACAATAACAACAGTAGCACAAGAAAGAAATGGGATGGTTTGGAGAAACGTTTTCCCAAATTGAAGATCAATTCACCTCCATCCATAAATTTTTTTAACAACCACCATCACTATCACCTGATCAGGATCCATCTTACTTTTAGTGGTTATTTGTTGTGTTGTATTTTTTTTATTTCTTGTAAGTTTTAGCTTATTTTTTGTTCTTTTAGTGTTCCTCCGCTTTTTGGTGATGTCAAAAGGGGGAGAAAAAATTATTTTAGTTGTATGTGTGATTGTAAATTTTTTTAATAGAATTCTATTTATATTTTATTTTTTTCTATTTTGTTTTCATCTTTAATTACGCTATTTTATATCTCTATATTAAAAAAATAAAAAAATGCAACCCCTAATTTTAAATATATCACCTAGTGAGTGGGAGCTTAGGAGAAATGAATTTTATTTTACCTCTCAACCAAAATTTTTTTCCATCATCAATAAAAGGAGTTTATTGCAATCCAGGATCCTTAGTCTGTGATTTTGATGATGACAAACATTATTGTTAAATTATTATTTTCTTAGTAGATATTTTGGATATTCTTTTTATCTGTGAGCACTAATATTGCAGCAAAAATATATACTCCTCAAGGCTACTAGAAACTCAAGATTGGTTAGAATAAGATGTCAAGTAAAAGAGTCTGTAATTTTAATTTTTATTATTTTTTATTTCTTGAGTCTAGCCACATAAGAGTGTATGTAATTGGGTGACCGTGCGCACACACATAAAGGGAGTGAGAAAAATTTTAAGTTCAAAAATTTTTGTACTAATCATACTGTACGATTAGTTATACAGAGAATGGGATTAATGGCTAATTGAATAATTAATTTCTACGAACTAATCATACTGTATGATTTGTTACGATCTGAAAACCCCAGCTTCTAAATAAATTAAAAAAGATATTCGATATTTAAATTTTGAACTAATTGTACTATATGATGTGATTCGTATGGTACAAAAATTTTAAATCTTACATAAATTAACCCCCATAACTAGTCAATCAAATCATGCTTTAACAAATGGTTGTCGATCATATTGTACGATGGAGATCATACAGTACGATTGATTGAGACGATGTTGGGTCATCCCAAAGATCGTACCAAATGAAACCATGCTATTTAAACTAATCGTACTGTATGATATTCACATCATACAGGAAAAATCACTAAAAATGAACTATTCCTACTGTACGATGATTACAGTACGAGAAGTTAACAAAGTTAATTTTCAATCATCCCAGGAATTGTCCTGTATGAATGCAAAGAAACTAAATAGAATGTACTGGATGATCTTAGGAACGTATTGTATGATATATCCAAAAAGCTGAAAAGTTCATCTAAATAATTATTTACATTCCACTGAATGGGTCTAGTTTATTGAATTATTCTTACTGTACAAATTCCAATCAATATTGTATGAACAGAAGATGGCGAACTTAAATTTTAGGGTTTCTTGAACCCTAATACTTAAGTAATATTTTTACGAATCTCATAGTAATATAGAGGATTGTGTAACTGCTGAAGGAACTCTAAGAGAGGTGCTTTTGAGAGAAATCAGGGTTTGAGTGGAAGGAGAAAGCAAGGTTGAGCATGAGGGATAAGGAGTGTGAGGGGATCACACAGTTGCTATGGGCTAGCTACAACCTTGCTCCTCCTGTGGCCTTGGTGAGTCTTTGAAGAATCTCTTGGGAGAGAGGCTTCGAAGTCAAGTCCTCGAGGTACTCTGCCTTCTCCAAGAGGGAGAAAAAGATTGGAAGTATGATGCCTTATCCATGAGGGAGAAAAGGCTTTAAGTTCTTTCACTTCACTAGGAGGGAGAAAAAATATTCAAGGTCCACTGCCATCACCAAGAAGGTGACATAGCTTTCAGCACTCCACCGCATCAAGTTTGGCGAAAGTGAGTCTGTAAGGGCTTCTCCACATTACTATGGGAGAAAAAGGAGAGTCACTTTGTGTTAGTGTAATTCTCGGAGTGGAAGACTCCGGGGAGTGAACGTAGTCAAGGTTGACCGAACCACTATAAAATTTCTTGTGTGCTTTTTCTATTTTTTTGCATTTTTTTCTCTAATTTTCTTTCTTCGCAATTTGAGTTTATTGGTTTCAATATTATCAATCAACTACACTAAGTTTAAACCTTTTTGCTACAAGAATATTTACATGTGTTAAAAATTTAAAAAAAAAAAGAAAAAACTTTTATCATATAAATTTTATATAAATTGCTTCTGCATGTTATTTTGAGTAATCTATCAGAATTAAGTTTTTAAGTTGTTTTGTGGCTAAAATAAAAATATATTATTCCCGTGTAGGGGTTTTTTTAAATCACCAACTCACCCCCTCTAAGTGTGCCTTGGGCTAGTTTTGTGAGGCTTAACAACCTTCTATAACCTTCATAGGAAGCTTTAACAAGGTTTAAATGAGTTCATTTGCACGCTTGAAGGATTTTGGTCAAATTGGTTCTTTGTGCCAAAGTGACCAATCATGATCAACCTAGTCCATTCAAAGGTCCATTTGGGTTTTAAGATGATCAATTATGATTTTAAAGTGCCTAGAGATCAAACCTAGGCCTTGGATTAGATTTTTTAAATATGTTTCATGCATGTGAAGGTGTTTTAGGGTTTAAGGGGTCATTAAGTCAAACATGGTCAACCATGGACCCAAATGGTTAAAATCATTTCAATGGTGATTATGAACATGTTTGCATGAGTTCCAAAAGGTTTCCAAGGTGTTCAAACCAATGTGTCATGTTGAGTGGCATGAATGGTAAATATTTAAAGGTTTTGGAACCAAGGTGGAGGCTTTATATTTTAGGGTTTGGAATGGCATGGAGGCTTCCAAAATGACTAGGGAGACTCTTAAGACATGTCTAATCAATATGTGATTGATCAAACACAAATCTACAGCTTCATCTTGGATTTTGATTCAATTAAAAATTCCCCTAGAAAAGGGAGTAATGTGAAGGCTTTTGGGTTTGATCTTGGACAAGATTTCAGACACTCAGTTTTGGACATGGATTGGATTGATTGATCAAACTTTGTTGAAGGATTTAAGTTTGTTTAAATGATTTAGGATTATTGAAGATTTGAATTGAGTTTGATTGAATATTATTGAACATTATTAAAATGTTTATTGAATGTTAGCTTTAATGATTGAATTGATGATTTAGTGATTGAACTAATGACAAACATTGCATGATTTTCAATGATTGAAGGATTGAACATTTAAAATGATTGAAGATCATTTATTGAGTCTTTAGATGATTGAACACCATGACTAAACATAATGATAGAATTGCATTTATTGGTTGAATGCAATCCAAAGAATTAAACATCATGATTGTAATTTATTGAAGATTGATTAAACGTTTAGCTTTCATTGATTGACCTTATACAAAAATGAGGTCAACATAGCACAATTAACCAAAGGAAGATAGTCCCTTTGAGAGAT
This sequence comes from Dendrobium chrysotoxum, assembly GCA_019925795.1. Classification (NCBI taxonomy): domain Eukaryota; kingdom Viridiplantae; phylum Streptophyta; class Magnoliopsida; order Asparagales; family Orchidaceae; genus Dendrobium; species Dendrobium chrysotoxum. The sequence goes on from CM034314.1 coordinate 33,132,045, forward strand.
GTAGTAACCACATTCTCTTGATTCAACTTTACTTGACTTGAATTCTATGATATAATTTCTTATGAGTATTTTATATAAATATAGATAAAACTTATTTGTTCTAAACCATTCAAACTCTATTTTTATCTTTTCTAGTACAATCTCTTATTTGAGAATGATACCCTTATATAATTACTCTTTATTTTCCACAATAAAATATTGGCACTCTATGTGGTACTTAATTTCTATCTTCATATTTAAGTCATGCCCAAAATTTGATTTATATTCACAAAACCAACTCCATTAGTCTTAAGTATTAATGTACTTCTTGACCATAATTGTTGACTTATGAGTATGTTAGTTCTCAACTCATGTAGTAATTAATTTTTCTCATTTTATTTTTTATCCATAAAACATTTTAGTTACCATACTCATCTATGGGTGTACTAGTCTCTCACATAATAAAACATTTTTATTTATGCTCTCAAGAGAATTTATTGCTTTTAAAAAGTTTCAATAAGTGTTGTTTCATTTGTACATGGAAGATAAGAATATTACAATGAATTCCTCTATTGGGGCAAAAATCATTTTTTTACATGTATTTTTTTCATTTTGAGATAACCACTTAAAATTTTAATGTTTCCAATTAACTTAGTTAAGTAAGTTTTGGTGATCTTACTCTCAGAAGTTTCTCTATACCCTCTTAAGATTAAAGGTAGTAGAGCATATATAATGGAACTCTTTCCACTCTTTGTGCTAACAATTCTCTCAATTGAAGGGAAAATATATGTTACCCATAAGAACACCATAACCTCATTTTCAAGTAGGATGTTTGGTTTTCCTTTAGTATTATCTTTTCTTGTTAACCATAAATTTAATGATAGTCCCTTAAAAACTTATTCAAATGATACTCATGTCTAGTTGTGGGCACTCATCATCACCATAGCATATTATCTATGTCTTGTTTTAGATGGACTAATGCCTTTCATACGCCACGATAGGTAGGAGAGCCAAACTATATAGTAAATACAGTAACAACAATTTGGTTCCTTTATCCCAAAACCACCAAACAAGTTCAACATTGTAACTAATTATATAAATAGTAAGCCAGTAAATGTCCTTAAAGATTCAACATCAATAACTTAAAATATTACTTATTTCACTCTCTCAATAATGCATATCAATAAAGAAACTTCTTGTGCTACAATAAGAAAAAATCAAAGAATAATAAACTATATGTCTAGTAAGGGTCCTATCACCGGACAATAGTTGATTATACATATTACTTCTACTAGCCACCAATAATTGAATAGTTTGTCCTACTACCCACAACCAAAGGAACTTCTTATTAAAAGATCCAATATTATAAAGGGGTTTATTAAACACTTAGCTTCTTCTATTAATATCCCTAGTTTGTGTAATAATGAATGAAAAATGTTATCTTCTACATTTCCAAGCATCTTATTTATACATTTTTTTATTTCAAATAGAAAAATTTACCTCAATCAGAAGCCCATACCAAGCACAAGAGGGTATCATAGAAGGTCGCTTTTAATTCATGTACTACTAGTCCAACTTATATCCCATCTACCTCTTCAAAATTGATGAAGATGGACTCATCAAATATTTTTATTGTTCTTCTTCATTTATTTGTAACATCTTTATCCATATATGTCATCGATTGCTATTCAAATTTATCAAATGGGTCTTTTAAAACCTTTGAAGAACTTTAAGGTGGTTTTTTCAAAAGGTTTGTTATATTCCATTAACAGATTACTATGCACAACCTATTAACCACTAAATAAAAGCCATCTAAGACTTTAGTTCATTATAGACTATCCATATTTTAAAAATGATACTTACAGTAGTAGCTAGCCGCTATGGAAATATATCATCCTAAATTATAAGAGAAGATAGAACACATGATATATGTTAAAAAATATTTTAGCATCTTAGATTGAAGAAAGGTGGGGAAAAATGTTATTTTCACCACTATATATTAAAAATATGCAAAAACAATAATGAAATAGTTATGTACTAGCAATTAAAATCTATCCTTCCTGCAAGGAAATTCAAATAACCTTCCAAGAAAGACTTGATAAAACTTATTTATTTAAAAAGAATTCCATCAAGAAGTTTTTTAAAATGTTAATGTAGTTTTTTTTTTTTTTGAAGAAATGCAAAATGCATTAATAGCTAGTAAACTGAAAACCTAGATATAAACTATAGAGAGAACAACCCCCTTCCACTCTCTTCGTGCACCAATTGGACAAATGAAGGAGGAAGTTTACTCTCACAGAACAAATCCCAAAAGAAATCAAAGGAAAAAGCAAGCCTTGCACAATAGTCCGCAAGCTTATTACAACTTCTAGGGACACAATTAAAAATAACCTTATTACAATCTCTAAGAAACAAAGAATCATGATCTTTAAAGCATCTCTCAAGCTCCTTCGGTTTGCTGTACAACTTGTGAAGAAACTTGATAATGTTTTTATTGTCTCCCTCAATGATAATGCCAACAACATCTGTTAAATAACCTTTTAAAGCTGTCTTGAGAGCTTTAAATGCCATGAACTCAACCTGAGCTGCATCCCAATGGATTCCATGCAAGCCAAAAGCCAAAACAAACCTTCCTTTGAAGTCACGGACAACCCCTCCAATAGCAGCTCCATAGTTCATATTAAGTTCCCCATCAATGTTAACTTTATACCACTCAGGAGGAGGGGGATGCCATGAGGTAGCTGACAGTCCAGAGGACTGATTAACATCCTAGTGACCTGAGAGGACACCCTTGTATGCCAAGCTAGAAAACCCAAGGTCATTAGCTGCAATGGTAATTGCAGAACTCCCTACCTTACCATGTTTCACCTTATTCCTTTCATTCCAGGAAAACCATAAAAGAGTGACATAAAGACGGGTCTACTCCGGATTAACCACCGAAATAATTTTCAACTTATCCATACATTCCTTGAACCCATAAAACTTTGGCAGACTGATGCCCCATGTACTTAAAACATTAATGACTTCCTCCAATTTAGAGCAAGTAGAAGTAATATGATCATTATCTTCAATTTCTCCACATCCTCTTGGGCACAAATTACAGTTAGCCAAGTTTCTATGAGCCAGAAATTCACCTGTAGGAACAGCCTTCAAACAAGTGCGCCAAAAGAACATCTCTACTTGAGCAGCAAGCTTTAGTATATGAATCCAGGAAACCTCATCCTCCTGTACTTCCTCCTTGTAGCTTTCTTCAATCAGCAACGATGAAATAGATCTGCCACTCCATTTCCTCATTAATTCCATGAAGTCACCATTTGGATTATCAAAAATCTTGATACTTTTTATGAGATTAACAAGGTCCTTCCCACAAAATAAAGATAATTTAATGTGATCCCACTTCCCATCTTGATTGAAAACATCTAGCTGCATCTTATCATCCTCAAACACACCAACAAACGTCGGCCATTGAAGTAAACATTTGTCAAGTATCCACACATCCTGCAGAACGTTAATACTTGAACCCACCACCACATTCCATCTCAGCAACCTTTTGATAGCCATCGAGCCACTTGCTAAAATCTTCCAAATAGGAGAAGCCCCCCCCCCCCCCCCCCCCCCCCCCAATACCTCATGTTTCCACCAAGACTCCCCACATTTGCACAGCAAATTTCTATTCATTAAGGTGTAAGGTGGAAGGATTCTCCAACAGCTTCCAAGCAAATCTCCCCCTCAAAGCCCCTATCCTGGATCCAGCCCACTGGACTCCCCAACCTCCCAAGACTTTTGGCTTACACATAACATCCCATGCTACATAATGCAGGCCGTGGCTTCCATCATACTTATTCCAAATAAAACTCCTACATAGCTTATCAAATTCCTTTAAAATGCTTAAAGGAACCAAAGAATGAGATAAAAGGAATAATGGAATACTATAAAAAATAGATTTAACCAACACCAATCTTCCTGTCAAGGATATGTATCCGTTGCACCAAGAATTCAATTTAGCAAAAGCCTTGTCCAGTAATACCTGAAAATTAGATTTCCCCATTCTTCTCAAAGCCAATTTAACACCCAAGTATTCCATTTACTCCACCAGCTTGATCCCCAATAGCTTACCAATTTTTTTCCTCCTCCTCCTCCTCTTCACCGATTTGCCACACAATAATGCTGACTTTTGTAGATTAATAGACTGCCCCGTCCACTTGCAATAATCAGCTAGAATACCTTTCACTTGTTTGATACTTTTCACTTTAGAATCGGATAGGATCAACACATCATCTGCATAAAGAAAATGAGAAACCTTCTGACCCCGTGGAGAGATCTTAATGCCCAAATCCATACCTCTATTATAAAAGCAATGGAAAGTAGTTGGGAACAAATAATAAAAAGAAAGGGAGAAAGAGGACACCCTTGCCGGAATCCACTTTTCCCAACGATCCATCTAGAAATACTCCCATTGATCAGTAAAGCAAACCTTGGTTCCCGAACACTTTCCATCACCAAGTTAGCAAACTTATCTGGAAAGCCTAAAACACCCAACATCTTTTGAAGAGTAATCCAGCACATACTGTCATAAGACTACTCCATGTCTAATTTAATAACCACCAGTCCATCCTTAGCTTTAGAAATCCACATTTTATAAAATACTTCCTGAGCTAGCAACAAATGGTCTGAAATGGATCTTCCTTTAATAAAAGTAACCTGCTCCTCAAATATAATTTTAGGAATAACCAAAAACAGTCTATTCAATAAAACTTTTGCTGCAATTTTATAAATCGAATTACACAAGCTTATTGGACGGAAACCAGAAGGGATAATCCGATTTTTGGTTTTTGGAATCAGTACAACAAAGGTATCCTTCCACTCCTTACACATCTTCCCAGAGCTAAAAAACCTCTTCACCGCCTTGCAAACATCTTCAACAATAATGTTCCAATAGAATTTGAAGAAAGAATAGTTTAAACCATCATACCCCGGAGCCTTATTATTGCCAAGCATCTTCACCACATTCACTATCTCAGAGTTAGAGAGTTCAGCATCCAAACCCCTCCTATCCATGTCATTTAACACCATACTAGTCGACGGCCAATTCTCCAACCAACCCTTCCTCTCCTTCCATTTGTTTTGAAAAAAATTGAAAAAAACCTCCTCAATTTCACTAGGCACTTCAGTTAATGCACCATCCCTCTTCCTAATTTGAGAAATCTAGTTGCTATCTCTCCTAGCCATGGCAAAAGCATGGAAAACCTTAGTATTAGAGTCCCCTTCCTCAATCCACTTCACTTTGGCTCTTTGCTTCCACCAAGAATTCAAATGACATAGAATTTCATTCAGTTCTTTCACCTTAACCCGCAGCAACCAAAGCTTCTCATCATCTAACCCGCCACCTGAAGCTTCCTCCTCTTGAAGATTCAAAATTCCTGATTTCAATCTATCTTTTGCTATAGTAAAACCTTCAAACATAGCTTGGCTTCAAAAAAATAAGGACTTCAAGGCTCTATTTCATTTCTTGTTCAAAATCTGCATTTCATCACCACAATAATTCTTCTTCAACACACTAGCCACAATGTGAGCAGAAGATCTAAACGAAGTCCATACATCCTCAAACTTCATCACCCCCTTAGACTTCCTTTCAGGGTAAAAAATCTGCAATACAATAGGGCAATGGTCTGAATCCACTCTAGCTATATGTCTAACCACCGCCACTTGAATGAAATTTAAAGCCAAAGTGTTGAGCAAACACCTGTCCAATCTCTCAAGAATTCGGCCCCCACCTTCCTTATTGTTGCACCAAGTAAATCTCGTCCCAACAAACCCAACCTCATGAAGGTCATTCTCATTCATACATTTAACCATCTCTAAAGAACCTTGAGAGAACACAAACTTCCTCCCACCCTTCTTATCATCTTGGGAAAAAATACAATTAAAGTCTCCCCCAACAATGGAAGCCACCTTCCTATGAGAAACTTCTTGAATGCACTCCACAACACCCTCCTCTTAAGGACCTCCTTACTCCCATAAACTGTAGAAATCATCCACACCCCTTTATTAAATACATTAAGGTCCGCCACAACACACTGATCTATTGTCTTCACCACAGAGAAGGAAGCAACATCAGACCTCCACAAAATCATTATACCACCAGAGAGCCCCATAGCCGGCAGCAAGAAGAAATCCCAATTAGGACCCATAGTCCTCCCCAACTCAACCTTATCAAAGGAACTAATTTTAGTCTCCACCAGACCCACCAATAAAACATTAAAATCTTTCACAAACTCCTTCGTATATAGAGAGGCCTCTTATTTCTTGGCCCTCCTACAATTCCAAAAAACAATGGAAGTCATCTAACCCCCCTATGGGAAACACCTCCACCCCTTCTCTTGTTACCCAACTCCAAATTCCTATCTCGAGGAGCACATATGATAGGTCCTAAAGACTTTAATCTTATAGAAAGCTTCCCTGAGGACAAAACACCTACACACCCACCACCCTTAACCACACCTCCACCTTCAATGGCACCAAAACAGGCCTCCTCAACACCCCTATCCTCTCCCAAACCCCCTCCTGCAGGCAAACCCACAACCCCCAAGTTACCAACAACACCATCCCTGTCCTCAACAGAAGTCCCACTCACATCACCCTCCCCTAACTTCTCTAAAATACCAAATTTATTTCCAGCTGATGGAAAAACTAAAACAGAGAGAGAATGGGCCATACCAATATCACCAGGAGTAATTTGATTCCCATCAACTATCTTCTCAGCATCCTTTCCCATTTCATTATTATTCACCTCATCAGCCCAATTGCTAGGACTACCCATGATTTCGCCATCTTCCAGTTCCACAGGAACATCCAGCACCTTGCTCAGACCCACCTCCACCGTGCCAGCACAACCAACTTCAATAGATGAGCTCCTCACATCAGTCTTTTCACCCCCATGAGAGCTTTGCTTTTCAACATATTTCTTCACAGGGGCCTTCTCTACAATACCTCTTTGAACCGGTCTCCTCCCCCTTTTATTATTTACTAGAACCCAAGGTCCATATGAAGTTCCACCAACACCTCCTTGCCTCCTGTCAACAGTCGGAATATTTACTTCATTGTTCAAAATGTTTCCCTAGCTCTTGTCAGCAATGACTCCATTTTTACAATCAGTTTTTACATGTCCAATCATGCCACAATTAAAATAAAAGGTAGAGATCTTCTCATATTCAACAGGTTGAAAAAACCTTCCAGAGCTTCCTTCCACCCATACTCCTAATGGAAGGCTTTGGTCAAGCTTCACCCACACACATACCCTTGCAAACTCCCTCCTTCCCCATTGAAACATATTCCTATCCAACATTAAAGGCTTACCAATCATTGAAGCAATCCTAGCTACATTCACCTCATCCCAACAATGCAATGGTAAGTGTGGTAATCTAATCCATATTGGAGATGTAATCCCTTTCATAGACAAGGTGGAGAACTCTTGGGAACACTTATCCATCCCTACAATATGCCCATTAACAAACCACGGTCCGCCAGATAGAACTCCTTCAGCCATTTCCTGTGAATCAAAAGAACAAAGAAACCATCCTCTCCCAAGGGATGTGAAGTGGAAGTGGCCAAATTGGCTCCATTGTCTTCTAATTTCCCAAGCCACCACATGTGAGGGCAGCTACTTCCCAAACACTTTAACAACCAACGAATTCATCAATTTGTTAGAATTCAAGATTTCCTTTTCTTCACATAATCGCACAGCCATGCCATCTTCAGATAACACTCTATCTTCCTCTTTGAAGTCCAACTTGATATAAGGTTTTCTCCCCCAAGGATTAACCTCCATCTTATTCACTACCTTAATAGGTAATTCAACAGACACGTTATCTACATCGTTGTCCAACCTTTCCACCGTATTAATTCCATCTTCGAGAAAATTTTTGTTAACCGAAGTAGGTGAATTCGCATTTATCACACTGTATCCAGGGATTGCATTTAAATTCCCAAATATGTTAACAAAAATTTTCAACACTGATGAAGATGCCGAAGGATCCCTTGAAGCAGACACCATACAGTTCTTAACCTTTTCTGGCGTAATGACTTCCAAACTCTCAACAACACCTTTGCCCTTGCCTTCCACATAATCTACCTTCTTAGGACAATGATCAGACGGTTCTTTAATTACCAACACTCCCTTTAACGAGCTGATATCCTTCTTGAATTGATTTTGTTTCGAACCAGTATCCATCATCTTAAGATCCTTGAGAAGAAGATCCTTACCAAATGAAGAACCAGTTGCTTTCATCGCCGCCGACGACATAGGCCGACGGCCATCTGCCGCCATCCTTCACGAAAATCCTGGAAAAACAATTTGAATTCGAATTCCCTCCTAACTTTGTGGTCCTTCTCTCTCTTCCGCTTGATTGGATTGGTTGAGAATTAGGGGCTGTTTGGATGCAGGATTTAGGCCGAATTTGAAGCGGATTTGAGCTAAATCCAGCCAAACGGCCAAAAATGTAAAGCCAATTCTCACGGTATATCAAATCCACCGTTGACAAAAAATTCCATCTTTTCGTGGCAAATCCCGGATTTATGAAATCCTTTGGTTCGGCGGATTTACGGGATTTGGCCGAAGAAGCGCGCGAAAGGGAGAAAGTTACCTTCACAGTAAGCGAGCTCCCGTTGTTGCTTCCGATCAAAAAATGCCGTAACTTCCGCTCCAATATGAAGGGAACGTCGTCGAAGGAGCGAAGTCAAACTGTGATGAAGAATAACTTGTGCAAAACTCTATGCTCCTGCGAAGGATTGAAGCCGAAAGGAAATGTTAATGTAGTTAGGTATTAAAATTTCAAAACTTAAAAAGCCTTAAGAGGTGAATAAAATAAGTGATCAATCTTAATGTTATTAACATAGATTATTAGGTCATAATATTACTAAATCCATTCTAGACTGTAATAACTCTTCAATTCTTCTTTATAAATAATCAATAATTTTTTGGCTATGTTTTCTCCAATTAAAAAACTATCTTGTGACTAGATAATACTTTCCTATATTTCTTACCTTAAAATTTGCTCACTCATGTTTATTATTAATGGATATTATTATATTATCTCTAAAGTCTCTTAATGTAAATATATTCTTCTTTTCACCAATGCTACTAGATATATCACTCAATCAAATATCTTCCTACTTAATATCCCATCTCTATTGAGACACTAATAAATCATTTTCCACTAATCATGCCTTCTCCACAAATTTTATTAAATCTTTGATACTCAATGGGATTGTTTGATATCTTAGATGATCTTTATGCTCTCTTAGAAAGTGATATCACTTTGTTTTAATGGTTTTACTCAAGTGCAGCCATAATAGAGAACTCCACCTTATAGTAGATAGTTATCTTACTCCCTCACAATAATCTAATTGCATGTACTATTTATGATAGGAGGAATCAACCATTCTTTGAAACTATCCATAAACCCCTCATTAAGTAATTAAGGAATTTAATATCCCCTAGAACTTTTCCATATACTAGCCTGCCCACTAACACTCCACTTCTTCATTAAAAAAATATACAAATACGGGCACCATATATTTTTTGGGCAATGAATTTTGTTAAGATCTTATCCAGTCCTAGCACTATACACTCTAATAAAGTTGAAGTTTTATTCTATCACCCCAGTAGAAGATATTCTACTATGGGGTATCACCCATCGATTGACATACTAAACTAGCAAACTACCTTATGGAGTCTAATGTCATAGCCCCTACATTTAATTATACTAGCAAAACTTAATAGGAATTTTATTCATTAATTATTTTTTTTTTTAATGGGAATCCATAGGACCAAAACTACAATACTCTCACTTTTGAATAATTATATGTAATAGCTCAATATAATGCTCATGTATGCATAAAGAAAAGAAAAAGATCAAACTTAAAGCTATCCATTTTTTTACACCCATATCATAATCAATCCTATGACTTTATACTAAATAAATGTATCTATATTCTGGCTATGATAAAAATCTCACAACTTAACCCAATATATTCTAAAATACATAGCTAGTCATACTATGTTAAGTGTGCAATGATAATATTCAAAAGGTATATTTAGAAAGAATTTCTTTTATCATCCTATATTTATTATATAAGGACAAAAAGATCATATATATATATATATATATATATATATATATATATATATATATATATATATATATATATATATATATATATATATAATTTTTCTTGGTTAAAACCCACATAGGAGCCTATGCGTTAATTAATTAAAAAATGTACAAGTCCTTAGAGGATCTAAAGCTCTCTACAAAATACAACATTTAAAGTAAAATCTAATGAGCCAAAAATCCTATCTATTACAAAAGCAAAATAGAAAAATCCAGGGAGGCAAAAGTGCCAACTCTCAAAAGAGGAGCCCAAACCAAATCTTCAGTGAAGCCCACAATGATCCAAAGGAAGCATCAAACTAGCCTAAGAAAACCCGAAGCCCAGAAGGCTTCCAGTAAAATAGTTGCCAAACCATAAGGAGATACAAACCTAAAAAATGAAAAGAGCAATACAAAAGTACCTGAATTAAAATTAGTTAATATACAACACCAAAATCCACTAGTTAGTAAGCAACCTACCAATATATATATATATATATATATATATATATATATATATATATATATATATATATATATATATATATATATATATATATATATATATATAATGTATCAATATAAATTATGTACACTATCACACCAAAATCCACTAATATATACAAATTAATGTCATAAAAATAATAATTATAAGGTGGCATAGTACACTAGATTCATCACCCCTAACCTATTGACATTCAAATCATATGATGTTTAAACCTTTTGTCTCCCATCCTCTAATACGTTTACACCACAAATTCATATAAAAAGTAAGTTTGTTATTGTGCCCTCCTATGTAGTGTATCAAGCCTCTACCAAATTGAATTATAATACCCAACCTTTCTTACAGAGACACTTTACAATATATGTAAATATTTCACATAATATTTAGCATTCATTACATCATATCATTTCAAGGGTATATAACCTACATGTAAGCCAAAAGAAGTTGTTTCATAAAATAAATCATCATGCTCATCCGATATGCATAAATTCCAATAGAAGAACCATCACATCACATGTTATTATCATTAAATTTGTATGTTGTGATGGAAATCTAAGAAAAATTTAAGAAAATTAATGTTGTTCAATTTAGTAATTATACCTAATAAATAATAAATATTTTCTAAAAATACATATGATCATGTTAATATGTGCATAATATATATATATATATATGGATAATATATTAAACGTTATCCGGTGAAAGTTTTTTTTAAATATTAAGATAGTATAATTATTGTTATGTTTGACCAAATTAAACTAAGAAATCCCCAAGAAATAAAATAATTAAAATTGAGGTAGGAAAATGATAGCCTACCCTTAGCAAAATATTTTATCTGATTATCTTATTTGTAAGAACCCAAAGACCTCTAAATCATAGATTTCTCTTAAAATATGTCATGTCTACTTCTACCCCACATTATAAGGGAAATAGGAACAAGGCTAATGAACTTTATGGAAAGAGTTTAACCTTTATACTTAAAAAATGAATAAGGTTATTTTTTAAAAGGATTCAAGGTTCTTTGCCTCACCGTGTCGGTGGAAATATTTTGTAAGGGCTTTATCGCAGCCTCACCGTATCGGTGGAAAGATTTTGTAAGGGCTTTATCACCTTATCGTGGGGGTAAAAGGAGAGTCACTATTTTTAGTGCAATACCTAGAAAGGAGGTTTCCAAGGAGTAGACGTAGGTCAAGTTGACCAAATCACTATAAATCTTGTGTGTTCTTTCTATTTATTTTTCGTATTTAATTTCCACATTTTTTTGTGATCTGATCTATGGTTGAAATCTTTGATTTTGTTATCTGCTTCTGCATAAATTGCTTATTTTTACACTATTCGAAAAGATTTTTTGTCTAAAAGAAAGAAATTTTTCAATAACCAATTCATCGCCCCCCCCCCCCCCCCCCCCCACTTGGTTTACCTCGGGACTAGTTCTTTAGGGTTTAACCACCCTCACAAACTTTTTAGTGGTATTAGAGTAGGATTCATAAGATCAAGTTGTAGAAAACTTTTGAATTAAGATCCATGGCTAACTTTGGTAATCATAACACTACGAAAGGCTATTCAATTACTCGACCGCCTCTATTTGATAATAATCCTTTTCATTTTTGAAAAACTAACATGTCCACCTTTTTATAATTAATTGATTATGGCATATGGATGCTAGTTAAAAAAGGCTATTCTGCACCTTTTATATTTGTAAATGATGTTAAAATCAAAATTCCTTTTGCTGAATGGCCTATTGAAGATAGGGATCTAGCACGACTGAATGCTAAATGTTTGAACTATTTTTTCTATCCCTTAAAATCTGAAGATTATAGGTGTGTTTTCACTTTTTCTACTGGAAAGAAAATTCAGAACAAACTATTCATAATATATGAAGGTACAAATAACATTAAATAATTTAGGCTAAATATTTTACTACATGATTGTGAACTATTTATTATGAAACCTAGTGAATTAATTTCTAAAATGTATACTAGATTCACACAAAGTTTTACATCCCAACATGCCTTAGGAAGAGAACTCATAAATTCTGAAAAAGTTAACAAGATTCTGAGATGTTTACCTTCTTTTTTTGATGCAAAAATTGCTGTCATTATTGAATCTAAAGATCTGAATGTCTATTCAATTGATAACTTACTTGGATCACTCATTACTTATGAGCAAGGAGTGAACCAAAGGTAGCCTAATGCAAGTGAGAAGAAAAAGGAGAAAACTGTAACCTTGAAGGCTAATTTTTTTGACATTAATTCTTCTGGTTCTGAAAATAATAACATTGCTTTAATAACTAGGCAATTCAAGAGCTTCTTAAGGAAAAAGCAAAAGCATCGTTAGAAATGAAACGAAGGTAAGAATAATAAAAATTCTAAAGTTTCTTCTACTATTATTTATTTTTAATACAGGAAGCCAGGGCATCTAAAGTCCAATTGCCCAACTCTTAAAGCTCACCCAAGTAAGGAGAAGGGTGAAGAAAAACTTAAGTTCAAGAATGACAAGAAAAGGACACAAAAAGCTTTCTGGCAGACTTAGCATCAAACTCCTCTGAGATTGAAGAATAAAAGGTAACAAACCTGTTCTTAATGGCTGATGATCATCTTGATCACTCTAATAAAAAAGAGGTATGTGAGCTTACCTATGATCAACTATTTGAAGTTTCTGAAAAGATTCATTCTTCATATAGGAAGCTTAAAAAGTTACATGCAAGCCTCAAATCTGATTTCTTAATTTTGCAAAAAAGAGTATGAATGCTTAAGGATAGATCACTCCACTCTAGATAGCAATCAGACGGCATTATTATATGAATTTGATATTTTAAACAAGAAGCATTCTAATTTAACTATTGAACATGAGTCATTGAAGTCATTACATGCTAAATTAGAAAAAGTATTTAAGAAAATAAAAACTCTTGCTCTCAATTAGACAGTAGTGAGTATACATTAAAAATTAATAATTCAAATCTTGAAAATGCAAATAAAATTTTGCAAGAAAAGTTAACTGCTTTTATAGAAAATTAAACACCACATTCACTTATAAAATTTTATAAACCATCAACACAGCATACATTCAAACCTAGGAAGAGGCACCATCACTCACATAGATTAGTTAATCCTTTTTCTGGTGTTAGATGTTTTTCTTATGGCATGCTAGGACACATCTCCCACACTTGCACTATCTACTGTAGAACACATCTGGTGTGGAGACCAAAATTATAAAATTCACAGCATAATATGTAAGCATTTCATCCCATATTCCATAATGTGGAACCCAAACTTCTTTGGGTTCCCAAATCAGACATCTGATGATTTTATAGGGGTGTTCTCACAAAAGGCCTTGTGAGAGCATGTGGTACCTAGACAACAGATGTTCATGCATATGACTGGAGATGTAAATTAATTCATTTCATTGGAGGGTAGGGTAGGAGGTAAGGTGACACTTGGAGATAACACCACCAAGAGAGGGGTAGGCTCAGGTATAATTGGTAATTCAAAAAATTTCATCATTAAAAATATTTTACTTGTAGATGGCTTGAAACACAATCTCCTCAGCATCACCAGCTCTATGATAAAAGCTTCAACATAAAATTTTTATCAACCAGCTACATTATAAGCTTAAATGATAATATTAATTTACAGGGAAAAGGATCAAGAACCTCTACATGCTTGATTTAAATAACATTGAATGTGCCACTTCATTTTGCTTAAAAACTAGTGCTGATGAATCTTAGTGGTGGCATAGAAGATTGTGTCATGCAAGCATGAAAAGCTTTAGGAAGATCACCCAAAAAGAGTTAGTGAGAGGTATCCCCAAACTAAAGTTCACTAAGGACCACCTGTGTGATGCCTGTCAGTTAGAAAAGTTAAGTCAAATCCTCCTTCTCCTCAATCAAAGATATTACCACTAGCAATCCCTTAGAAGTCCTTCACATGGATCTCTTTAGACTTGTCAGCACTGCAAGCCTAGGAGGGAAAGTCTTTGGGTATGTAATTATTGATGATTATTTGAGGTTCACCTGGGTTAGATTCCTACTACATAAAAGTGAATCATTTGAGGAGTTTAAGTCTTTTTCCATTTGGATTCAAAGGAAGCTAGGTTATGAAATTTTAACCATTCATTGTAACCATGGCGAAGAATTTAAAAATGAAAATTTTGAATCTTTCTATAAGGAGTAAGGGATATATCACAAATTTTTAGCTCCTAGGACCCCTTAGTAGAATAGGGTAGTTGAAAGAAAGAATAGGACCCTAGTAGAAGCCACTAGAGTCATGTTAACTAAATACTCACTCCCTAAATACTTTTGGGCAGAAGCGGTGAATACAACCTATTATATTCTGAATAGGGTGAATGATAGATCCAAGCTGAATAAGACACCCTATAAAATCCTTAAGGGTAGGACACCCAATTACTCTCACCTTCATGTCATTGGATATAAAGTGTTCATTCTGAATAATGGGAAGTTCAACTAGGAAAGTTTCACCCAAAATATGATGGAGTGTTCATAAGTTACTCAAGTGTTGGGAAATTCTATAGAGTTTTTAATAAAAGAATAATAGTAGTTGAGGAGACCACTCATATTGTATTTGATGAATCTAATAACTCTGGAGGGTCTAAGGTAGAAGAGGAAGAGGTTGTAGAAGTCACCCAAGGATTAGAATTTACAAATCTGGAGGAAAGGGTAGAACCTGAGAACATATTGCCTAGAGAATAGAGATAATCTTCAAGTCATCCTAAAGAACTGATCTTAGGAGACCCATCTGAAAGTATTAGAACTAGGCCTAGACTTAGAAAAGAATTAAATCACTCTGCCTTCATTTCAATGACTAAACCCACCAACCTAAATCAAGCCTATCTAATGAATTATGGATTCTAGCCATATAAAAAGAGTTAAATTAATTTGTAAGGAATGATGTTTGGGAGCTAGTTAAAAGATGAAGGACCAGAGTGTGGTTGGAACTAAATGGGTTTTCAAAAATAAAATGAATGATTCTGGTGTAGTGGTGAGGCATAAGGCAAGTTTAATTACTAAGGGGTATAACCAAATTGAAGGGATTAACTTTGAAGAGACTTTTTCCCCTGTAGCTAGATTAGAAGCCATTAGGGTGCTACTAGCCTTTGCTTATTTTAAGAGCTTCAAACTGTACCAAATGGATATTAAGAGTAACTTTTTGAATGGGGTAATAAAAAAGATGTGTATGTTAAACAACCCCTAGATTTTGAAAATTCACAATTTCTTAATCATGCGTTCAAATGAAAAAAGGCCTTATATGTACTAAAACAAGCACCTAGGGCATGGTATGAAGGGCTAAGCACATTCTTACTAGAAATAACTTTTATTAAGGGGAGCATAGACACCACCCTATTTTTGAAAAAGGTAAGAGATGAATTACTGATTGTCCAAATTTATGTTGATGATATTTTATTTACATCCATTAATAAAAGCCATTGTGATGAATTTTCAAAAGTAATGAGTATGGAATTTGAGATGAGTATGATGGTAGAACTAACCAATTTCTTAGATTTAGCATAAGGCAGAAGGATGATAGAACTTTCCTTAGTCAAACAAAATACATTAAGGACATCCTTAAGACATATCAAATGAATAAAGCTGAGCTAATCAACACTCCCATGAGTTTCACTATTCAGTTAAATAAGGATTCAAATGAAAAATTTGTTGATTAAAAGAAATATAGATGAATAATTAGATCACTTCTTTACTTAACTGCTAGTAGACCTGATATCATATTTAGTATTTATCTTTATGCTAGATTTTAGGCTTATCCAAAAGAGTCCCACCTGACTGCTATTAACAGAATTCTTAGATATTTCTTAGGGACCCAAGACTTAGGAATCTGGTATCCTAGGCATAGCACCTCCTTTGAAACCATAGGATATTCTGATTCTGATTTTACAGGATAGCGAGTTGATATGAAGAGCACTTCTAGAACATATCAGTTCATAGGACAGTCCTTAGTCTCCTGGTCTAGTAGAAAATAGAACTCAGTTGCACTATCCACTATTGAAGCTGGGTACATAGCAATAGGAAGTTGTATGGCCCAGGTCCTTTAGTTAAAGCAATAAATTCTAGATTTAGGACTTCCTGTAGGAACAATTCCATTCCTTTGTGATATCACCAGTGTCATTTGCATTTTAAAGAATCTAATCCAATACTCTAAGACCAAGCATACAGACATTAGGCACCATTTTATTTGGGACCATGTTACCAAAGGAGTCATAGCACTACACCATATAGCCACTGAGAATCAACTTGCTAATATCTTTACAAAACTATCGGATTTAAAAATATTAGCACCTTAAGTAATAGATTTGATGTGATTGATATTCATGCTTGAAACTGACACTTTATATTTCTGTTTCGTTTATTATTTATTACATTTATTATCATTTACTTGTTTTATGTTTTTTTGTGTTGTATTGTGATTTTCTTAATTTTTATTCTATTTGTTGAGTCTTTAACTTATTTTTGTTATTTATTTCAAATTTTTGTTTTGTTTTGTTCATGATTCTTTTGATTTTGATGTTATCATGTTTTGTGTTTATGACCCGATCTTCTCACAAACCACTTCATTGAACCTCACTGTTCTTCCTACAAAGCAAAAAGTTTCATCTTAAATCAGACTATACGACTACATCGTACTGTATGAATTACATCATACTGTATGAAGTCTAATCGTACTATCCAAACTTCAAAGTACTGCCTTCATCTCTGCCATTTACTTAATGGATGGTCTAGATTGTGTATATGATTGACAATCATACTGTACAAACACCTTTTTGTATGGTACAATACACATGTTTCTAGACAAATTCACTCCTTCTGGTAAGACATTTATTATTGATTGTACAATATGAACACTTGTTCGTACATAACGAACTTTTCAGTCAAAGGTCGAACTGCCTGACTCCTCGGGATGAACACCATGTGTCTAATTGTTCCGTAAGAAGTTTAATTGTATGGTATGATCAGATTAAACTTTTGACCTCTCATCTGGCCAAATCGATTGCACTCGATCACCTCGTACGATCCCATGATCGTACGGTACGATTTGTTCAATTTATATTTAAACAGCCCAATTTCTTTGAAATCTTTACACAACCTGTCAAATCCTCTCTTCTTGCATTCAAATCTTTACAATGGCTGGTGGTAAGCATAGTCGACAAACCCAGGGTGCTTCCTCCTCTCGTAACCCTATCGACAATCACTTTCTTATAGCTTTTGATGAAGCTGCCTACTATAAATACAAATAATCTAAGATCACACCTTCCAGGCTTCTCAATTAGCAGGCCCTTAGCTTCCCAATAATGAACTTCTTCAACTATAGTCGACAAACCCTGGGTGCTTCCTCCTCTCGTAACCCTATCGACAATCACTTTCTTATAGCTTTTGATGAAGCTGCCTACTATAAATACAAATAATCTAAGATCACACCTTCCAGGCTTCTCAATTAGCAGGCCCTTAGCTTCCCAATAATGAACTTCTTCAACTATACTACAATTCAATTTCTTTTGGCCTTGGCCTATCCCTTCCACTCTGAAATTCTTAATGAAATCCTTGTAAACCTTAGGATTTGTGGGGATGCTACAGTAATGTCCTCCCGAGTATGCTGCCATAATATAGAAATCACGAAGGAATACATAAGAGTCCACCTTTAGCTAAACACCCAAGGGAATAAACCTCTTGACATATCCTTTAGATCCGATTATGATTGGTCTATTGTGAACTTTAAGCGAAGAAATCCTACCCTTATTTATCACCAACCATTAGTCTCCACCTTAAATCAAAATGCTAGGGTTATCCAACATGTTCTAAGAACATCTATTATTCCAAAAGCTGGAGACTGGACAAATATGACTCCCCTACTATCGATTGTTACCTACTTTATAATGTTAAACACCCAAATGGATGAAGCTCAAATACTAATTGACTACATTCAAAACCTCACCTCCATTTGACTCCCAGCCACTAGGAAGCAAAACATCGCCCTAGGACATGTGATCAAATATATCCTAAATAAAAAATACAACACCACATATCTTGCTCCTCCTGATTGCACTCCAATCTTTTTCATGGATTCCTCCTTTCGAATGCTTTTTCATAGAGAACATGAGTCTGAAGACCCTCTCTTTGATAAAGAAGGAGAAGCTGCCCCTACAACTGAACCAGCACCTGAACCTGCTCCTCACCACTACCCTTATGAAGAGTTGATTCAATGATTTGATAGATTGGAGACTTTCTTAGACCAACAACAAATTCAACACGATAATGATATGGGTTAGTTTAGGAAACAATTTGGAAATATTCAGCACCATTTCACCACCATCCAGCAGCAATATGACAGTTTTAGCCAATTCTTCCAACCACCTCCAACTCCACCTCACAATCAGGATCCACCTCTATACTAGTTTTATTTAGTTTTTAATGCAATTTATTTTCTTTTTATGCTTGTATGTTTTTACCTTATCTTTCTTTTAATAAAATTTCCTTTCAGTCCTTATTGTATGCTTTTCATGTTCTTATTCCAATGTTTTGTCAAAAAAAAAAAAAATTTCTTTCCAGTGGCAATTCTTTCTAGCTAGCTCTGTGCACTTAGATTTCTTATATGCTCTTTACTTGATAATTCTATAGTTAAAGGAAAACATGTTTTATGTTGATCGTACTGTACGACTTAGATCGTACTATATGAATGAACTCGTACTGTACGACTTAAATCATACTGTATGAATGAACTCGTACTGTATGACTTAGATCGTATTGTAAGACCTACTTGGACTGAATAATATTATTTTCCATTTGTGTAAACATACTTCTATTCTTATTGAAAATATTAAATAAGTTATTGCTGACATTTTTTAAACTAATAAGATAGAAATTCATGAATTTATATATCCCCTCTTATTTCCTTTGCATGATAATTTCTTGTGTCTACTTAAAAATCTAAATTAAATTGGAATTAAGTTGGTTAAAATAAAAACTTATTCTCTCTACTAGATGTTCTTATATAATGGATATATTCTGAAATTTGATGAATGACATTCATTATTTTTCAACATGAGGTTTTTATTCCTATTAGAAAGCTTGCGTTTGCTTTGTAAATTATTCCTCCCTATATAAGAGAGTGAGTTATTCTTCTCTTTTATTTAGAAGATAATCTTACAACTGAGATTCTTAAAGCTTTAGAAAGGAAGCAATTTGCAAAAAAATCAAAAGATGTGCAATGATGTCAAAAAGTAAAAGATGCACTAAGTGTATCGAAAACAAAAGATGCACAATGAATACATAAAACAGATAAAAGAGGCACAAAATGAGCCCAACCTAAATTAGCTTCTCTTTCTAGTAAATCTTTAAGTCTTTGAAAATTCTTGTGCTTCATAATATATTTAATACTTGATTTTGGGAAAATCGTGGTTTTTCATTCACCACTTTCACAGAAATATTCTATATATTTCATGCTAGCAGTCTGAAAAGTTTCCCTATCTAATTACACTTTCTGAGTTAGATTTTTGTTTAAATAACAAACTTTAGCTTGTGAATATTCTAAGCTGGGTGTGTAAACATTATAATCAAAATCTATTGGTTATAATAAGGTCAGCACTTGCCTTATTTGAGCTTTTTTATTAATAGAGTAAGTTTATTACATTCTAAAAATGTCTACGAGAGTTAACAGAATTCTAATGTGTTTCTTTATTGTGGGCTACTAGTCACTTTGAATCTATATTTTTTTGTCCTATTTTTGTTTCTGTATCTATTTTAATTTCCTATTTTTCTTCTTTGTGTTGTTTCCCTATTTTTGTGATGTTAAAAGGGGGAGAGTTTTGTTTATTGATTGTTTTTTTTTATTACTTAAGTTTAGAGGAAAGAAATTGTTTTGGAAATCCTGAACAACAATGTTTGCCATCATCAAAAAGAGAGAGATTATTGCAAATCTGATTCAAGTACTATGATTTTGATAATAACAAATATTTTTATTCATGTTACTGCTTCCTCCCATTTTTATGATATTATGTTTTATGGAGTGTGTACTAACATTTTAGGATTACAGTCCATCATTCATTTGCAATTCGAATCAGCTCAAGACTTGATAGATCAAAGTTAAAGGATTTTCATTTTATCTTCAATTTTTGCCTTTCTTGAGTCATTTCTTGTAATTGGGTGGATATTATTGATGAGTATCCTTGCACACACATAGGGGGAAAGAGAAAAAGGGTTTTTGAGAGTTCATCTTTTTAAGTAAATCGTACTATACGATTTGACTTCGTACTATATGATATGTATATTATACTATATGGTTTTAATTTGTAATGTATGATTTATACAACTCTGCCAAAACCCTAGCCGCCAGGGGTCTAATTATGCCAATTGTATCGTATGATTTAGTTTGTACTATACACCTTAATTAAAATTATTTCCTAATTAACCCTACGATATCAAAAAATCAAATCAGGTATAATTATGGTGATTGATCATACCATATGATTTATATCATACAATACTATTGACAGAGTATGAAATTGGTCATCCCAGAGATCATACCAAATGAAAGCCATAAAATTTGAACTAGTCATATTATATAATTTCAATCATACTGTACAATTAATAGAGTATGAAGTTGGTCGTCCCAAGCATCATCTTGTACGAACAGAATAAAGTTTTGAAGATCGTATTGTACGATATTTTTATCGTAACGTACAATATGTTTAAAAATTATACAGTTCATTTAGACAAACTTGCTAAATGATTCTGAATTACATTGATCATAACGTACAATACATGTATTGTACCAAATGAATAGAAGATGATTTCTTGAAATTTAGGATTTTTTTGAAGCCCACCATTTAAGCAATTGTATTAACCCTTGAGTTAATCTTTTTCTGGAGAGGAGATCTGAGAGAGAGCTTAAAGAAGGAAGAGGAAGAGCTTGAGAGAGAGAGAGAGAGATCCTTATAAGGGGGAGTTGTGTGGGATTCAAAAAGGTTGCTCCAAGTAAGGTGTTCATCATCTTCTTCAAGTTTCAGTCCTCGTTCCTTGGTGGCTTTTAGGGAAATCTTCATTAGCATCAGATCCAGGTTCTCTGCCTTCACCAGGTGGGTGAAAAAGAATTTTTAGGTTCTCTGCCTACTCCAGGAGGGAGTAAAAGGATTCAAGGTTCTCTGCCTTCACCAGGAAGGGGAAAAAGGATTTTCAAGTTCTCTGCCTACTCTAGGAGGGAGTAAAAGCATTCAAGGTTCTCTGCCTCATTGTGTCATTGGAAAGATTTTGTAAGGGTTTCTCCGCCTTATCGTGGGGACAAAAGGAGAGTCACTACTTTTAGTGCAATACCTGGAGAGGAGGTTTCCAGGGAGTGGACATAGGTCAAGTTGACCAAACTAATATAAATCTAGTGTGTTCTTTCAATTTATTTTTCCTCATTTAATTTCCACATTTTTCTTTGATCTGATCTATGATTGAAATCTCTGATTTTGTTATATGCTTTCGCCCAAGTTATTTGTTTTTACACTATTCAAAAAGATTTCAAAAAGATTTTCTTTTGTTTGAAAGAAATTTTTAAAAAACCAATCCATCCCCCTCCCTCATTGTTAGCCTCGGTACTAGTTCCTTAGGGTTTAACCACCCTCACGAACTTTCATTTTTTACATATACAAATTATTTAATTTTTTTGTGTAAAGTACATACAAATCTTTTTATATCTTGAATTTAAAACTATGAAAATTATAACAAAGTAATTAATAACTACTACAAACTACAACATGTCTAGAACACTCTAGTGAATATAATTTAAAATTACTAGATGGTTCCAAATAAACTTGTTTGTGCCAAAACAAGTTAATTTCTTAAAGCATTTTAGTTTAATAAGCAACCTCATATTTTCATACTTATAATGCTTATAAAAAAATTAAAAACTATTTGTAAAATAAAGTTTATATTAATACTCTATAATAAGGTGAAGGTGATTAATAAACTGGACTTAATAAATTGGACTCAGCATGATCTAAGAAAAAATATTTGAAGATTTTAATTCAAATTCAAGGCTTTAGATTTTCATGGGATTTCAATATTGTTTCTTGACCAAACCATTACAAAGTTATCCAAAGATAAATAATTATTTAAAAATATATTTTAATATATAGAGTTTCATATTTATTAAATAGGTATTTATAGAAATATTTATATAAATCGGTATTTATAGAAATTTTAGAGTATTGTGGTGACTTCCTGAACTTGATAACTCTGTTGATTTTACATTAGCCGCACTATCAAATGTAGTTGTTGTTTGCTTCAAAGAGATCTGTAATTATTATTCTTGAATTTTTGGATAAATTTTCAAATATCTTTTATATTATGATCTTGAATCATCCTTATTCTTATTCAAACAGAACTTACAATAATTACATTCTATTTTTTCAAAACTTAGTTTTTTTTTTTTTTTTTTTTTTTTTTTTTTTTTTTTTTTTTTTTTTTTTTAAGTATGAAGTTATATTTATCTTTCTCCTTTCAAATGGATTATCTTAAGTTTCATTATTAAAAACTTTCATAACACCTCTTCCAATAATACTTAAAAGTACATCAACTATAAAATCTGCTATCATTTATAGTTTAACTCTACGTGTGGAGAATGTTTGAGAAGATCAGTGAACTAGGGCTCTCAGCTTAGAGCTCAACAAGAAATCTACATGGTTCTGCAGCCGTTGATGGTCGACGACCTTCACTCTCGGGTCCCGTGCTTTACCTTCATGTGTTGCTCCAGTCTCTTGCGTGGCTCAGGCAAGTTATTTTCTTCTTTTGTGGTGGTGGTGGTTGGGTTGTGGCTATTAGGTATTTTTTTTGGTGGGGGTCTTGCCATTGTTTTGGTGGTTAGTTGGTTACTTTTGCTTCTGATTGTGTGGGTGATTCTTTTCGGGCTGGGTGCTCCTATTTTTCTTTTTGCTCTATTTGTGGTTTTCATTTTGTGATTCTTGTTCTGATTTTTTCTTTGAATTTTCTTTTCTTACGAGTTTAGCTGTGGTTTTTGTCTTAGTTTGGATTGGATTGGCTGTTGTTTATTTTTGCAGCTGGTTGTGGTGGGTGCTTCTGATGCTATTCTTTTGCTTCTGTGGGCTTTTTTCTCCTGTTAGTTTCTTGCATGCTCCATTTGGTGGTGTTCGGATCTTCTTTTGCTTTGGTGCTTGTTATTCTTTGCATCTTTTTGGTGATGGCTCCTGGTTGCCTTAGCTTCTTTTATTATTATTTTCCTCTTTTGCTATAATTAGATGGAATCATTAGTTCTAGGTTTTTCCTTTTTTTTCTTTTCGATGTAGCTCTTTTGAGCATTAGCAAGCTAAAGATTTCGTTAAGCAGTTGTACTTTTTCTTTTAAATTAACACGTAAGACTGTCAGTAGGTTTTATCCATATATATATATATATATATATATCAAAATCTTGAATATAACATGCCTAATATTTAATACAAAATCTATGTAAATAAATTATTATAATACCTAAACTAGGAATCAAATTAATGGAAACATCTAATATCATGTTAAAAATAAGAAATTAGTAATATTTTTACCATCTGAATTTATGAGGATTTATTTGAACATTTTATAAAATATGTTGTTTGTGATATTCGGTTTAATTTTACTTTTGATGTTATTTCTAATAATATATACACATTTAATAGTTAAAAATTTTTTTCTTTATGAAATAGATGAAAGAAATATGTGAATGTGCTTTATGAAATGAATGAACGAGCATTAACTAAATTTTTTGAACCAGGTGTAAAAGCTTTGGACATAAACTTTTAGGTAGGGGAATGCTTGTAAGATAAATTGTATTATTATGAAATCAAACTATGAATGGTGAGTATTGTTGCATTTGAAGGGCCTTACTAATCTCGATCTACTTCAACCTTATTACCCTTTGGGGATAAGACAATGTGCTCATAGATTTCTTGTTGGCATGTTAAGTGCTAGTGAATTTAAATGAGAAGTGTTGTGTGCCAGAACATTCATGGAAGTAAATAGATAGAGAGTTTAATGTCTTATCTTTGGATGAAGATCCAACAACCACACATAAATAAAAGAGGTGTGCAATAATTTTAAGAGATAATAGAGTTTTTATGTGAAAAATCCAAAAAGGGAAAAATCATGATGCCTGGCCCATTTAAAATGATTTCAATAATGTTTATCATTAATTATAATGATGCACTACCTTAAGAGAAGGAAATTATAAAATATAAATAACATATTATATAGTTGAAGTTGGAAGAGCTCTATAGCATGGGAGCCATCTTTAACAAATTATTTGCTTAATTGAATTGTTCTAATCCTCTAAGAAGAGAAGAATGGAGGCTAAAAAATCTCAGATAAACCTTACTATTGACATTGGGAGCCAAAGTTAATATTAGTGGTGTGCATTAATTTTTAATGTGATGATGCATTGGCTTTTTTAATGATGATAAGTGAGGAATTTAGTAGGCATTGGGGTATCCACATGACAATTGTGAAGATTGTTGGTTTGAGGAGTGTATTTGGTCAATTGTGGTCTTAGTTATTTTGTTAGGCGAAGGTGGTCGAATGATCATTATCAAATGATAATATTTAGATGATAGTGGCCGAGTGATTCTGGTTGGATGACCATAGTCGGGGAATAATGGTTAGGACTAAAGGATTATAGTGGGGAGACAATGGGTAGAGAATCGTACTTGAGTGATAGTGGGGGGAGGATCATACTTCGGAAATGATGGCAGAGGACCAAATTCAAGCGATGTTGGTCAGAGAATTATACTTTGGCGAAAGTGGTTGGAGGACCATAGTTAGGCGATAGTGGCCGGAATAATTATAGTTGGATAGTAATAGTTGGAGGAACTTTGGTAGGGTAGCAATGGTTAGTGGGACTACTATCAAGGATGGCATTGGAGGATCATAGTCAAACAAAAGATGACAAAGGGACCATAGTGGGGTAACGGTGGATATAGGACCGTCGTCAAGCGATGGTGATCGGTGGCCCATGGTCGAATAGTGGTGGTAAGCAATCCACAGTCGTGTGATGGTGGTTGGCGGCATATTGTGCCATGGTTGTTGGTGGCCCATCATGTAGTGGTACTACTGTGGCATTCAAGTTGGGGTTTGATGGTGGTGGTTGAATAGAGACACAATAGTGGTGATGGACTGGAGCTTTAAATTTATTAAAGCTTTTGAGCACGCTTAATCTCAAGCCTATGTCCAAGCTCTTATAAGCTCCCTTTTATATGGAGTGGGGGGCTTATTTATAAGTTTTTTTTAGTGTCATGCCTCATAAATATAGAGAAAATTTAAAACACTCCATCGGAGGGTTCATATTGATTCCTTCGAACATTTATCTTTCCTTCAATATTTAATTGCTTAATTAATGATGTTGAAATTGAGCAATCGTGTGCTCAGTGGATTCTTCTCATCAAAATATTTTATTTAAATATAAGCATGCATAATTTGGAGATCATTTTGTCATCCAATTGTTGTTTTGAAGTTTCCACTTATGCTTTAAATGCATGACTCTTGCTCATCCGGACTAAAATTCGACCACTTTTGGTATCTTTAGATTTGTTTCATCATGATGTTTAGTTTGAAAAAAAATGTTTATTGAAATGAGAGTCTAGAAAATCCTGACTTTTTATTTGGTTTGTTTTCAATTTAAATATGCATCAAGGTTTGTGCGCGATCAAGACGATTCATGATGATGTTTCAAGAAGAATAGATCATGTGCCTGCCTTTTAACATTATGTGCCCTCATGTGTTCTGACCTCAATGTACACTTGTTTAAACTCATGTGGCTAGGGAGTCCAAAAGCCACAAAAGGGTGGAATGAGGGGCAGAATCCAATCAAGCCCTCAAATTTTATTTTGAGTTTAAGTAAATGCCCTTTTTGGAATTTCGCACAACTTAAAAAAAATTATTGACCAAAATTCTTAAAAAATGGCATTTTTGAAATTTTATAATGAGGATTGTTAAGTATCGATTTTGGAATGATAGGTGTAATTTCAAAATTGTGTTTGTTATTGGGAATGTATCATAGATATAAAAATGAAAGAATATTATTTTACTATTAAACAAATAAAAACCTATGTTATATTTAAATCTTTTATAATTAAGTTATATATATATATATATATATGAGAAATTTAACATCAAAATTTTAACAAATTATTTTTCCAACAAAAAAAAATTTTAACAAATTTTTTATTAAAAATTAATAAATAAGTGAGTTGGGTTTTATTCAAACTTAATTTTTTTTTTTTTTGGACTGGCAGCTGGAAGAGACCCACATTCCCACAAAAAAAAAACTTGATTATTTAAACTATTGAGTTTGTAAAAGGAGTTCAAAATTGTTAATTATTAACTTGAATATACTCAAGTGAGTATTAATCCAACAAAATTTGAATTATTTATTGAGTGCAGTAATACTTTTAATATATGCGTAGGTCAAGTAAAGCATTACCGATATTATTGACAAAATAGTGCTGTTTCAAATTTAACATATATAAGCCTTTAGATATTGACCAGGGCATGAAAAATTAAAATAAAAAAGAAAAGCAATGGACAAACTTTTCTTAATTTAATTGTTACCACGAGTGCAATAGGATGCTCTAGGGGTGCCAATGAGTCAAGTCGACTCGAGGAGCTTGATTTTGAGCTCGAGCTCGACTCATGCAAGAAAACGAGCTCGACAAAAGGCTCATGAGTCTACCGCGTCCAACTCCACCGATTTGCCTTCTACGTTCGCACTTCGCATGCGTAGACATTCCCTTCCTTCCTCGTTCGCATGCGTAGATGTCGTCCGCACTCGTAGACGTCAGCCTCCGTCAATCCGCCTTTAGCGTTCACCTATTGTTAGTCCACAGTTCACCTATGGTTCGCCCTCTGTTCGCCCACGGTTCACCCGCTTCTTCTGTTCGCTTGGGCTAATCAAGCCGGCTCGAGAGTAATCGAGCCGAGCAACACCTGAGCTCGAACTCAAGCTTGATAATCCAACGAGCACAAAATTCTGCTCGAGCTCGAGCTCAAAGCTTGATAAGTCATTAACGAGTCGAGCTACAGCCAACTCGGCTCACTTGCACCCATAAGCTGCTCTAATTAACCGGGTGACACTTTAGTTGAGCGACTTGAATTCCAACCGTTCTAATTAATGGCTTAATAATAATAATAATACATTTGCAACCAAACGCATGCTTTTCTATGGTCTATTTAAAACTATTCAATGTTCAATCATTTAACTGATTTCACGGAATGCATATATCATCTTTAATTTTTTAATCATTGATTGATTAATTTTTCTTACTTGAAAGATTGAAATTTTACTCTAAAAAATCTCTAATCCGAATTAAATTTGAATGATAATGATGATTAAAGAGCCACATATGCAATAAGTGGCTTGCCCTTGCATTAACGCCCTTTAAATTTAAGGCAAACGGCGTACCTTTTTTCATATTTTTAAAACTAGTGTTTTTGTTTAGTTTCAAAAAAATAATGGCCCTTTGTCGGTGCCATATAAGACCAAATGAGCATCCTGTACTTTTTGAAGCACAGGTGATACTCCGGTCCAACCATAATGACTTGCTTTAATCATGTGAGATGGCATGCAAAAATTTAATACTTTTGTTGATATTGGTGTTTACTCACATATATTTATACAGATATTTAGCAGATAGTTGGTGAGTTATGATGGAGCAATTTATCCTCAAGGGGCTCAAGAGCTTGAACTCATTTGGAATCCGTAGGAGAACTCACCTATTATGATCAACAAGAGCTACTAGCCTAGGTTTGCCAAAGAGCTCGCCCTATTATGGAGCAAAGAGGATTCCACATCAAACTAGTAACTCAACACTAGCCATGTACCTAGACCAACATCTCAGTCCCTCGCTTTCTCCTAGAGTCACTATTCTCATGCAAGCTCACCAAGCTCAACTAAAGAAAATTGCATATTCACTGTACCTCGAACATCCAAATTGAGGCATCTCCCTGCATGTGACATCATCTCACACACCATTCTCTCTTCTCAGACTATATGAGATCTCACATATGAGTCATTGGTAACATCAACAAGCCCATTGGGATAACTCATTAATGCCCTTTCGACCTCGCCCTCCTTCAGCCAATCGAAGGATGACATATGTTTAGGGTAGTATGCTTAGCGTTGCATTGGTGTTCTGTAAAGCATTGTACTTTTCCCTTTCTTGCATAGTCTTTCTTGTAGCCCATAAAGCCATATAAATAAGGGATGATGAGAAATAGTTTTGGACCTTTAACTTCTTGATTGATTTTAATGGATCATGTGTTGAACTAAGATTTATGGTATTCTTGAATATTCTGTAGATTCTATCTTCCTCTCTAACTCTACTCTTTACTCTCCATTCTCATGCAAGTTCTAGTACACTAGCTCAGCAGATAGGCATGCTAGTAAATTTAGGCGTCATCCATAAAAAAATCAATATCAAACATTCATTTAGCGCAGCAAGCGTGGATTGATACCACTAATAAGAAGATAAGCCCTATTGCTGAGTGAAATAAAAAGGAGTACGTAGTTGTCCATGAACATTAAGTATGTTATTTACACCACTCGAAGCGGGAGAAAGGATAATAATGATGATTCAGGATGTCTTAGGCAAGCTCCAAGGGAGACTATGAAGGGATAACACCCCATAGGGTTCTTCTAACTCGACAAATCGCTAAAACAGACTAGAAAACTGAGCACTCACTTCCACACCAATCCTACATCTCACTTCCACGTCGACAAGTGATGAGGAACACAACCTGCCAACCAAATGAGTTAGAAGAGGTATGCTCGAACTCCCCAATGCTTTCTCAAGGGAAGTCACGATGGTTTGTATTTGGTTGAAATTTGAAAAGAAATCACCATGACACCTCCCAAATTAAAGATGCCACACCTATAATGCTATAGGGACAAGACCAATACAACTAATCTTATGTTGACTTTAAAATTAATAACCTCTCTACTGAATATTGAAGATGTCCTTAGATGTCACATGTTCTATATTACACTTAAAGAAGTTAGCGCTTAGGTGATTCACTCACCTACTGTTGGTAATGAACACTTCATTCTCTAAGTTCAAGATAATATTTATGACTTAATCTGCCAGCACTCAAAACCTAAAAAGTGCTTGCAATTTATGTTCAAAATAAGGTAAGAACTAGGAGAGTTGAAAAAAATATATATATAATGTGGATCCAAAGAGAAATGCTTGATACAAAGGATCTTGAGCTTGTAGTCAACCAAGATGAATTTCCCAAGCACAGAAAGAGGGTCCATTTAGATATGTACTTGGCTTTCAATTGCTAGAGACCCTTACTAACCAGTTGGAGTTTGCCCACAATAATATAAATACTAAAGTATATGGACTCATTACTGGGAGAGAGCAGTAATGAGGATGTTAAAAAGAAAGAATTTGCTCTAGGGAGAGAGGATATAGAAATCCTAATCCACAATGGTATCCTTATTGCTATGAGCATCAAATGGTACCCCTGTAACCAAGGTTATTGAGAATTATAGTGCCACCTATGCAAAGGGTAGAAGAACCTCCTCACGCCACTTATCTATAACATGATAAAGTCATACACCATTCGTTGACCTACATCACTTACACGCCACTAAGAATGTCAAAGGCCGAGCTCATTAAGGCCATTGAAAATAAGAAACTCTTTAGGTGCCCAAGGTCTATAAAGGAGATGACTTATGTAATTAATACTTTAAAGTATTTGCACCATTCACATGGATCATGACCATGACACAGAGAAGTGTCACATTAATTAAGCCATGTGGAAGTACTGATAATGTTAGAAACATTAAAGGAGTTAATTCTCAATGAACCTAGTTGACGCCCAAGAAAGGCCCTCAAAGAGACCAACACTGATGAGACTATCCCTATTCGCTCTACATTCATTACAAGAGTTGTGTTCTATATTAGGGGTGGCAAGCAGATAAATTCAACAACAATTATGAAGAAGATCAAGGTGAGAGAGGTGAACTCGATGTTAACCTTATGTCACACCACATAATCTAATTTGAAAACAATATGTTTCTTTTATCTTTTGAATTGGAACAACCAGAACTATCTAATTTATTTTAATAATATAAAATAAATATTAGCAAAAATGAATATATAGATCGAAACATCAATGTACATCTATAATCACTATTCAAAATCATGTACAATACTCAAAAGTCATACAAATATAAAAGTTCATATTCCCACTCCTGAGTACAAAAGAATAACTAAAAGACAAAAGAAATAAAATAGCAGCAAAACCTGGAATCTTGTAACTAATCAGCCTCAAACTCTCAATCCTCTTTCCTAACCTGAAATCATTTAAACTACATATAATAAGCTAAAAAGCCCAACATGTCATTATCATCCTATAACTAAACTCACAGCATGGTAAGGAAATAATAAGCATATAATCATTCTATTCATAACAATACAGTAAATATGATCATGAATCTGTATAGAAATAGTAAAACACATACAACAACAATAAAATTTGTAAAATAATAAAATGGTATGGTATTGTGCGAAGAATAGTAAAATAGTGCAATATGGAAATAGTAAAATCTTTAAATAAGTAAACCTAATATGGATGTCATTCATACTTCATAGTAGTGTTATCCACTAAATAAGAAAAATATATAAATTAGTAAAATTGAAGCATCTATGAAGACTATCAAAATCCATAACAATACAATACTATCTAAATAATATACACATGATGTTCAATCTTTATATATCAATATCAAATCAATATCTTATATCACATGCTCCGTAATAGGAATCACATGCTCAATAAAACTAAATCATTAAATAGTGAATCAATAGCAGTAATAGTAGCAAGGAATTAGAAGCAAGTGGACTAATAAAAGTAAAAATGAATTAGTAAAAAAATCAGTACCAGTAAAATCTATAAATGTAAAGTGAAATAGTACGGTAATAAAAAAATTATTAAAATAATAATAAATTAGTAATGCATCCTAGTAATCACACTAAATTAGTAAAAAGCTCTAGCTTGTGTGGTGTTTTTCTAGTAATCAATTAATCAACAACAATTGGCTTAGAAAATAGAGTCGTCATTCTTTGCTTATTAGCACAGTAATCATCTTCTTATAAGTCCCAATAAGTAAATCACATGAATCAATAGAGGGTAAGGGAAAACCAAAGTATTAAAAGGAAAGCTCGTTAGCCCATCTTCTTGTACTAGTTTGTTAGTCTCCAGCCAATGTCAATGAGTAATGAACCTTTACTTAATTTCATACACATTATTATTCAATATTATATAAGCAATTGCAACTTGCTTTGCAATAATAGTAGAATTGGATTAAAATGTTAAAATTACAATTTATATAAAATCATATAAAAATATAATAGCTACACTTTTAATCAGTAAAATTATGAAATCAACTAGTCAAAATATTTAAAATAATCAATACAACAATATATAAAACGTTATGTGATAGAAGTTCACTAAATCCAAAAAAAATACAATTAAAATTATTTTGGTTAGAATTAAATGATCAAAATGAAAATAGTTGATAATTGAAATAAGATAAGTCACCGACTACGATCTAAAGAATTTTCATAAAAGTAATGGATTGAATTGTCATTGTTGTGAAATCTATAAACCAGTAAACCCAGTAGGAATGTCATTCATATGTTGTAGCAATGTAATCTGCTCAATAAAGAAATCATTTAAATAGGTAAAACTGAAGCATCTATAAAGACTATCAGAATTCATAACAATGCAATATGATTAAATTAGTATACACATGATGTTTAGTCAATCTATATCAATATCAAATAAATATCTTATATCATATGCTTAGTAATAGGAATCATATGCTAAAATAATAGTAAATCATTAAACAGTGAATCAATAACAGTAATAGAAATGTTGAATCAGTAGACATTGACTAGTAAAAATAATATCAGTGTAAATAAAATTTGTAGTGGTAATAATAAAAAAGTATGGTAAAAGTAAATTAGTACAATGACAATAAATCAATAATGTATCCTAGTAATCATACTAAATAAGTAAATTAAAAACAATGCTTATTTGGTGTTTTTCCAGTAACCAATAAATTTAGTAATCGTTGGCTCAGTAAACATAGTTGTAACTCTTTCCCATAGGCATAGTAATCATCTTCTATAACTCTCAATCAATATCATGTGAATCAGTGGAAGATAACACCATACTATAATATTTAACGGCAAGCCAATAGGACCACCTTCTTGTACAGGTCTATCAGTCTCTAGCAAATGTTAGTGAGCAACCCTCCTTTACTTATGTTCACACATAATTAATCAATATTATATAAATAATAGCAACACGCTATCACCCAATCACATAACAATATTCATTCACTATGCTTACAATAATAGTAGAATCAGATTAACATGTAAAAATCACTATTCTTATTAAATTTAAAAATGAAATAACTACACTTTTAATTAATAAAATTATAGAATCAACTAGTAAAAATATCTAGAATAATCAAAACTAAAAAATATGAAAAGTTACATTGTAGGAGTTCACTAAATCCAAAGGAAATGCAACTAAAATAAATTTTGGAGGAATGAAATGGTCGAAATCCAAAATCTTTAAAAGTAAAAATAGGATAAGATTCACCAACACGTATTTTGAGAATTTTTACAAAAGCGACGAAGCGAACCTACAAATAAAAACTCAACTTTCTCTTTCCTCTCTCCTCCTTTCCCTCCTCTTCTTTCCTTCCAATGTAGCAATTGAGGGAGTGCGTGAGTGAAGAGACACATATATATATATATATATATAATTATTTTAGTGCTCAGCACCATGATGCCATGCCCCAGCCATGTAACTTATTAAGAGGTAAATTATTTATTATTGCTTAATTTTAATTCACAGGTTATAGATTTAATTATTAATTTTTTTTAATTTTAAAGTGAATAATGTTAATGATTATATATGTTAGTAGTTAAAATTAAAATTTTCATTAGTTTACAATCATTTGCACTATTTTTCTTATTTTATCTTTTATGAATTTAAGTATAAGATTATAATCAAATTCTAAACTTTTGACTAATATCAATTTTTTAATGTAATCATTTTTTCTTTCTCTTCTTAGAACTATCTTGATAGTTCTTTTTATTCTTTTATTTAATGGAGTACATAGTTAGTAATTTTGAATATCAGTTTTTGCTTCGAACCCTTTTACAATCATAATGAATCTTATGTAAGGATTTCTTATGATTTTGAATTTTAATCTCATATCTAATTTTTAATTTTAATTATTCATCTCTATATGAAATGTTAATGCATAAAGGTATAACTTATAATTTTAAATTAAGTAATAACTTAAATGGTATAAGTCAGTTAATTATTAGTTTTTCACTCTATAAAGTATAAATAATATTAATTTGAACTATGATATAAATTTTATTACTATCTTAATTTTTTATAATTTTTAATTATTATTTTTACTAAGGTTAATTAAATAATTAGAATACAAGAATTAATAAAAATTATTATATGCATGAGGGAAATTATAAAAAAATGTAACTAAAAGAAACAC
Source organism: Dendrobium chrysotoxum (assembly GCA_019925795.1). Taxonomy (NCBI): domain Eukaryota; kingdom Viridiplantae; phylum Streptophyta; class Magnoliopsida; order Asparagales; family Orchidaceae; genus Dendrobium; species Dendrobium chrysotoxum. The sequence continues at coordinate 33,166,268 of CM034314.1, forward strand.
AATCAATAATTAATACTACACATTCTTTCATATGAATGATGAAAGTCACATAAAGCATGTGATATCATAATATAAATATAACACAGGTTACAAGATAACTGGTGCACTAGGCACCATACATAGCATGCTGGCTTCAATAGCCAAAATAATAAATCATGCTCACACTACCTATACCAATTATTTACTTAACTATATTCTTTTTTAAAAGGTATGAAGTAAAGAAAAGATTCAAATACGCATTCTCTCTTTCTCCAAATTTAAGATTTTCTTATTCATCTAATCCACATGGTTTCAATAAGTAATGACCTTAAAAATGTGAAAAGTTTTCTTATCTTGAATATTGGTGGCACCATTCAGATACATTCTTATAACAGTATATGGGCCAACCCATCTAGATTTAAGTATTTATGGCAAAACTTCTTGTACTCAAATAGTAGAACATCTTGACTATAATGAATTTCATAATCTAAAATTTCACATTTATGTATTTTCTTCATATCTTCCTTCTATCTTCTAATATAGTCATAAGCTTCATCAATGAACTTTTGAAGTTTATTAATGAAAGCAGAACTCTGTATGTGGAGAAGAGAAAAGAAATCTTTATTTTTTAAATGTCCTTCACTTCTAATCTTAAAGGAGTAATGTCCTTGTTTGGTTATACTCATTGCTTAAGTTGAATTTTCAGGAAGAGAAAGATAGCATTATACTTAAAAATTGATGAGGACTAAGAATTAAACTTTCAACATGCCATTTTTATAATTTTTAAGTGAAAGGAAGTTTTAAATTTTGAATTTTTAAACCATAAAGCTTTGACTCAATGCTACTACACTAAGGGTAGCACAGCAACACTCCTCTCAAGATTTTTTTTTAAGCTCAAATAATGAAAATTAATAAAACTAACAACCCTTTTTATCACACCAAAACTATAAACTGGGTTGCCTCCCTTAATGTGTTAAGTTTAAAGTCTTCTACCATACTTAATAATATATTAAACCTAATTTTGGTTTGCCCCCCATATAGCTCTAAGTTTATAGTCTTCAACAAGACTTGCCTAGATTTATTCAATTTGGCTGGGGTATACTATATCCATTCTTCAAATGATTTTTATTAAGGTCTTTTTCTTTTTCTTTTGCATTAGCTTCAGTATTACTAGGTAAGGATTCAAGAGCTCTACTACTGACTGAAAATATTAACTGACTTAATTGGGTTTTCAAACTCTTAATAGAAGCAGGCTGATTTTGTAATTAATTCCCTAACTGCATAACTATAACCTCCATAGCTAATTTTTTATTTCTAATTTGATTACTTTGATTAAATTCTAGAGGATAAGTAAGTCTAAAATTAGTAGTAGGTTCTTGAGAAGTGTTCTAATTTACTCCTTAATTATTTTGTTCATTATTCTATTGATTACTATCACCCATATTATTTAACCAATTAAAATTAGGATGATTCCTCCAATCTAGATTATATATATTTAAATAGAGATTATTTTATCTTTTCATTACATTAATTTTTTTAATCCCTTGCATATTATTATCTTCAATTGAATTTTGATACAACAACAACACAACAAATATTATGTTCCTATTGAATTTTGATCTCTCAAATATTGTTGTTGTTGAATTTTGATCTCTCAAATATTATGTTCCTATTCTAGAATTTACTCATATTGTATTCAACTTCTTAGAAATTACTGCAACTTATTCAATCAAGATTGATAAAATATCATATTCATAAATTTCAGCTACTTTTTTAGGATTTACCTTATCAGTAGACCATTGAAAAATATTAGTAGTCATTTTCTCTATTAATTCATAGGCTTCCTCAAATAGCTTAAACATTAACGATTCTCTAGCTGCATCATCAATTATAGCTCTAAGAGTCCTACTAATCCACTATAAAATATGAAAATAACCAATCAATCAGGTAATGCATGATGAGGGTATTTTCTAAGTATTTTTCTTTAAATCTTTTTCAACTCTCATAAATGGATTTTCCTCCAAACTGAGTAGAAGAAGCTATATCATTTCTAAGTTTGTTAGTTTTTTTATGTGGAAAATACTTAGCAAAAAACTTGTGAGCCAACGCATTCCAAATAGTTATAGAGCCTGGGGGTAATGAATTCAACCACATTTTAGCTTTATCTCTTGATGAAAAGGGAAACAATCTAATTCTAATAGAATCAACAATGATAACATTGTACTTAAATATTGCATAAATTTCTAAAAAGCAAGCTAAATATAAATTAGGATCTTTACAGGAGTTTCCTCAAATTGAGAGTTTTGAACCATTTGAATAATAACTAATTTTAATTCAAAATTATTAGATTGGATTGTAAATATATTTATGCTCTAGTGAATTTTATATACTAAAGATTTTGCATAATTCTTAAGAGGTCTAAAATGATTTTGCTCTAACTCAGGTTCAATCATTTTTAAAATCTTTTTAGTTTTCTAAATTTTAGAAAGGGTTATTTCAATTTCAGAATCAAATGACAAAAGTTTTTTTCTATGAAAAGTAATTAAAAATAAAAATAATAAAAAATGAAAGTAAGTCTAACTATAAAATTAATTCAATAATATAGTTAAAAATTTATGAAAAGTGAAAAACTTCCCCGATAATGGTGCCAAAAAATTAATGGGGGATTTATTATTGAGTGCAATTTTAAATTATAAAAATATTTATGGCTCAATCTCACCTAAATAATGCTTAGATTTTCTTTGGTATATAAAAAATAATAAATCCCGCTTAACATACGTAAGTTTACATGCTGAATTAAGTAATAAAGTGATAGAATAGAGTGTTGAACCCATAAGAAAGTATGCTTTTCAGTAATTAATAATAAATATTAATCTAATAATAAAATTATCCTATTCAAATAAAATTGTTGGCTATGGAGATTCAATCACAGAATAAAAATTATAAAATAATTAGTACAATATTTAAATAAAATATTTTTTATTGATGAATATAAATTGCATATCTTTCTTAATGTAATTCTTATCTTTAATATGATTCGGAGCATATGTATCTCTAAATCTCTATCAAGCTTGTAGGGGTGAAAAAGATATATGCTGACCTCCTACAATTATATTATCTTCTTAAGAACCTAACATATTTAACATCCTATATATATACATGCAAACATACTATGTAAATATTTTTAGTTATTTGATAGGAAATACTTGGATTCAAGTATTCCTATCGATCCGGAGGAAGTAAAACAGCAGAAAACTGCTATTTTCTGTTTTGGACAGCAGCCAAACACAGGAAAACCAGAGAAAATTGAGGCGAAACGGAAAGAAAAATCACTCAAACACTTGTATTTCACTAGTAGATGCAAGAAAACAAATAAAGATACAATGTTCTTCGATCCGAGAGGAAGAGCGACTCTCCAAATCTCCGGCAATGCCAAGAGCCCAAGACAAGAAAACCCTAGATCTCAATTTTCTTTCAAAACCAAGATAATCCCCCCTTCCCCCCCAATCCTCCTAATTAACCATAAAGGAGTTTTACAATTTGCCTAATCAGCACTTCCCATTCAAAATTTCCCTCCCAAAATCAAATCTCACGCGTGTTCGGCCCCTCCCGATGGTTCCGCCTGCAGCCCGGTTCCGCCTGCCGCTCGGTCCGCCTCGCGTAAATGAGGACCGGTCCGGTTTGGACCGGTCCAGCCGGCCCCTCCTGGGCCGGCCTAACAATACTACCCTCCCAAAAACTCACATTGTCCTCAAGGTGAAATGAAGGAAATTGATCTTTCATTCTTTCCAACGGCTCCCAAGTCGCCTCAAAGTCATGAAGGTCTTTCCATCTAATCAGCACTTCTTTGTTGCCTTCATTATCTAATCTCACTTCTGCAAGCTCCAGTGGTTCTAAAATTACTTCCAAATCCTCAGTCAGTGTAGATGGCAATTCCTCGCTATTTGCATGCTCCCCTATAGCTTTCCTTAACTGGGACACATGGAACACTAGGTGTATGGTGGCTGTTGGTGGTAACTTCAGTCGATACGCCACTGCCCCGATCCTGTCCAACACCTCATACGGACCGAAGTACCTCGGTGCCAGCTTCTCGTTCCCCCTTCTAGCAACTGTCCTTTGCCTGTAGGGCAGCAATTTTAGGTACACCTTTTCTCCCACTTCAAACTGCATGTCCCTCCTATGTGAATCTGCCTGCTTTTTCATGATTTGTAGTGCCCTCAGAAGATGCCTCTTCAATTCTTCTAGTACCTTGTCCCTTTCCTCCAGATACTGCTCAACTGAAGAAACTGGTGTGCTTCCTTTCCCATAGTGCACTAGATGCGGAGGGTCCCTCCCATATAATATCTTGAAAGGAGTCATTAGAGAAGCCGAATGGTATGATGTATTATACCAATACTCGGCCCAAGGTAACCACCTCGCCCACATCCGTGGTGTTTCAGAAGCAAAACACCTCAAATATGTCTCCAAGCTTCGGTTCACTACCTCTGTCTGTCTGTCAGTCTGTGGATGGTAGGCGGTACTTCTCTTGAGAATAGTGCCCTACATCCTGAAAAGCTCCCTCCAAAACTGGCTGAGGAAGACTTTGTCCCTATCGGATACAATCGACTCAGGAATCCCATGTAATCTAACCACTTCCCTGATGAACGCTGCCGCCACTGACACTGCGGTGTAAGGTGTCACAAGAGAATGAAGTGGGCATACTTACTAAGTCGGTCTACCACAACTAAAATGACTGTGAATCCCTCTGAGCGGGGTAGGCCGTCAATGAAGTCCATGGACACTTCCTCCCATACTCTATTTGGGAGTGCTAATGGTTGGAGTAGCCCTCCTGGTGCCATGGCCATATATTTATTTCTCTGGCACACCTCACACCTGGACACCATCTCCTCAACATCCTTATGCATCCCTTTCCAGTAGAGCTCCGATGCTAACCTCCTATACGTCTTCTGAACTCCTGAATGACCTCCCACCGCGCTGCCATGAAACTCCTACAACAAGTGGGGGATGTGTATGGAAGTTCGTGGCATCACAAACCTCCCTTGATACAATAATCTCTCCTCCTCAAGGCAATACCCAGGATGACTATTCTTCTCTTTCCCCAGATCCTCCCTGATCTTTCTCAAATCTTCATTCAACATGCTTTCTTGCTTGATGGCCCCCCAATTTACCATCAATGGAACTGATACCGCTAATTCCTGAAGCTCCCTGACACATTTGGACAAGGCGTCGGCTGCCTTATTTTCCAAACCAGGCTTGTATTGGATCTCAAAATCATAGCCTAATAATTTGGACAACCACCTCTGATGTTCCTCAGTCACCATCCTCTGCTCTAACAAATATTTCAAGCTTCTCTGATCAGTCCTGACCATAAAATGCCTTCCTAAATGGTAAGGCCGCCACTTCTGAATCGCCAAGATAATGGCCATCAACTCCCTCTCATATACTGACTTCAATCTAGCCCTGGCTGACAGCACTTGACTAAAGTAGGCTATTGGCCTGTGATTCTACATCAATACTGCCCCCAACCCATATCCCGACGCATCAGTCTCTACCACAAAGACCTGACTGAAGTCTGGAAGTGCTAACATTGGAACTGTAGTCATGGCTTCCTTCAGTTTCTCAAAAGCCTGAGTTGCTGCCTCACCCCAAGAAAATCCATCCTTCTTCAATTGCTCAGTCAAAGGCCAAGCAATAGCACTGTATCCCTTCACAAATCTCCTGTAGTACCCAGTTAACCCCAAGAACCCCCTTAACTCCTTTAGGTTCCTAGGCATTGGCCACTTTTGCATTGCTTCTATTTTACTCTGATCGGCTGCCACTCCTTCTTGGGAGACCACGTGTCCCAAGTACTCTACACTGGTCTGGGCAAAGCTGCACTTCTTCAAGTTGGCTTATAACTGATGTTCCTGTAACACTCCCAAAACCGCCTTCAAGTCCTCCAAATGCTCCCCTTCAGTCTTGCTATACACCAAAATATCATCAAAAAATACCAGTACGAACTTCCTAAGGTACGGCTTGAAGACCCTGTTCATCAAAGATTGAAAAGTAGCAGGTGCATTAGTCAAACCAAAGGGCATTACCATGAACTCATAATGCCCTTCATGTGTTCTGAAAGCTGTCTTGGGAACATCTGCCTCCTTCATTCTGATCTCGTGGTATCCCGACTTTAAGTCCAATTTGGAAAATACCATAGCCCCAAATAGCTCATCCAATAGTTCATCAATCACTGGAATTGGGAACTTGTCTGGTACAGTGCCCTTATTCAGAGCACTGTAGTCCACACAGAATCTCCAACTCCCATCCTTCTTCTTGACCAGGAGGACTGGACTAGAGAAAGGACTTACACTTGGTCTTATGATCCCTGCCTCCAGCATCTCTCGGATCAGCCTTTCAATTTCATCCTTTTGGATCTGAGGGTAGCGGTAAGGGCGGACGCTGATCGGGGTCTCCCCTTCCTTCAAAGTGATGGCATGCTCCAGCTCCCTCTGCGGTGGCAAACTCTGTGGAGGTTGAAAAATCTCCCTGAACTGCTGTATGACCGGTTGCACTTCAAGAGGAATGTCTCCCTCTTCCCCCACACTGACTTTCTCCAATCGCTGCAGCTCCACCAAGTATCCACCCCCAACCTCCTGGATGGTTCGGATCATGGACTTGAGAGACACCCCTGTCCTAGACAGGCCGACATCTCCCTGTATCACCATTCTCCTCCCCTCCACTACTAGCTCCATCCGCAGTTCTCCCCAGTTCACCTTGGTCTCCCCCAAAGTTTGCAGCCACTTCATCCCCAAAATCACATATGTACTCCCAAATTCTAAGGGAAGAAAATCCTCCCTCACCTGTATTCCCTGAATAGTCAGCACCACTCCCCTACAAACTCCTCTACCCATTTCTACCTTTCTAGTGCCCATCATCACCCCATAACCTCCTGTATCCACTAACTCCATTCCCAGTAGCTCAACAATTTGGGTGGAAATGAAGTTGTGGGTCGCCCCACTATCTATCAACACTACCACTTCATGGTCAGCTATCACCCCTTTAACTTTCATAGTGTGACTCGAGGTGAATCCCACTACGGAGTTTAGAGAGACTTCTGCCACATCCAGGTGCAACTTCTCCTCCTCCTCTTCTGACCTACTCCCACCTCCCTCTTCGTCTTCCTCATCTTCACAAACGAGGAGAACCTGAAGAGTCCGGTCTTTGCATCTATGACCCGGCATGTACTTCTCATCACATCGAAAGCACACCCCCTTTGCCCTCTTCTCCTGTAGCTCCTATTCAGTCAGCTTGTTGAACTATCCTCCAGTTCCTCCGCCTCCCATCTTCTCCTTCTGCACTTCCTACAAACTCCCTGGGGTTGGCCCCTTGGAAGGTAAGAAGGTGGTCGTCATTCTGTACGATCCCCCCGAGTAATTTCCCCGGGCTCCCCTTTCTGACTTCTTCTGGTCTTCCACCAACTGTGCCAGTTCCATAGCTTTCCCTAAATTCCTCGGCTCCAACACTCTGACTGCTGATCGTATCTCTGGTTTCAGCCCTTTCATGAAGTTCCCTTCCAAAGCTGACTCCAAGATATGATCCAACCGACTGGCCAAAAACTCAAACCTGTCTCGGTAATCCGCCACGGTCCCCTCCTGAGTCAGGGCAAAGAATTGCTCATAGAAGTCTCCTCCCCCATCAGCTCGGAAACGCTCTAGTAAGCATTCTTTGAACTCTCTCCAGTTTCGGATAGGCTCCCTTCTGTCCCCTATTGATACCATGCCAGCGCCTTTCCCTCCAAACACAGACCTGCCGCTGTCAACTTTTCATCCTCCGTCAACCCATTGACGGCAAAGTACCGTTCCACCTTGTATATCCATCCATGGCCATCCTCTCCCTCAAAGATGGGCATCTTCAGTTTCCTCACCTTGGGATCTCCTCCATATCCTCGGTATCCCCCGTATCCTCCCAATCCTCGAGGAGGAGGTGCTCCCCAGGTGTCCCGATCATCCCTCCGGCGGTTATACCCAAATCCCTCATCATAGTCCTCCCTTCCTCCTTCATAATTAGCACCTCGGCGATGAAATTCCTCCCTTCTCCCTTCAAAATCAGCACCTCGGCGATGGAATTCCTCCCTTCTGCCACCAAAATCAGCGCCCCTTCTGTCATATCCCATGCTCATCTCCTCTCTAGAGAGCGGTTCTAGACGAGGCATGTCGTTCTCTCCTTCCAGGATCTCCACCTCTGGCATCCTCCTCCCCCGGGGTGGGTTCGGATTTCCTCCGATGCCACGGCCGTCGGTGGTCTCTCTTACTTCCGATGTCGCTGGATTGGTCTTCATTTCAAGCAGTTTCTTCATCATCTCCTCCATAGCAGAAAACCTCCCTTCCAACCTTTCATTGTTGGTGGAGATTTCAAGGAACTTTTCCTCCAAATCTGATTTCAGTTGTCCGAACTCGCCTTCCAACACTTCCATCTTCTTTCCGGCCATCTTTTCTTCCACGAACAACTAATAAACTTCCTTCGAAAGCTCCCAAAGCCAGCTGAAATTTCAGGTTTTCAGCCGCCAAAGGTTCCACGACGATGCTCTGATACCAATTTGATAGGAAATACTTGGATTCAAGTATTCCTATCGATCCGGAGGAAGTAAAATAGCAGAAAACTGCTATTTTCTGTCTTGGACAACAGCCAAACACAGGAAAACCAGAGAAAATTGAGGCGGAACGGAAACAAAAATCACTCAAACACTTGTATTTCACTAGTAGATGCAAGAAAAAAAATAAAGATACAATGTTATTCGATCCGAGAGGAAGAACGACTCTCCAAATCTCCGGCAACGCCAAGAGCCCAAGACAAGAAAACCCTATATCTCAATTTTCTTTCAAAACCAAGATAATCCGCCCTTCCCCCCAATCCTCCTAATTAACCATAAAGGAGTTTTACAATTTGCCTAATCAGCACTTCCCATTCAAAATTTCCCTCCCAAAATCAAATCTCACGCGTGTTGGGCCCCTCCCGATGGTTCCGCCTACCGCTCGGTTCCGCCTGCCGCTCGGTTCCACCTCGCGTAAATGAGGACCGGTCCGGTTTGGACCGGTCCAGCCGGCCCCTCCTGGGCCGGCCTAACATTATTCTTGCATTCCTCCATTGAGGCTATACATCACATTAGGTTTTAATCGCATATATGGCCACTATGTGCATTAAATAAAGAGCAAAATATATTTAAAACATCATTTAACTTTAGAATACAATAGTTTTTATTAGTACTTAATATATTATCTACATCATCAATCCATGACTAAAGAATTTGCTAGATATGGAAGAAAAAATAAGTAAACTCATTTTCATTGAAATTATAGAAGAACACAAATATAAGAGAATAATATCACTAGAAAGGATCTATGTGTCTATTCTACATTTATTCTTTCTTAATATATGGAATTTCTTAAACAAATATAGACTAACACTCTAATGATTGTATCTAGTACTTTCCTAGTCTCCCTTAGATTATACTCTAAGAGAGATCTAAAGAAATACTCTAAAAAGTACCAAAATTATATAAGTAAATGAACTTCCTTAAAAATATAATATAAAGACTATTTATAGGAAAATACAAAGTAGGCAACTAGCACTATGTCACCCATCAAATGAACTAATGCCATTGTGCTTGCTTATGTGGATCAATTACTTAGTGAACAGTTGCATCGTTTCTCTTATAGATTGTGTCTTTTGGAAAGTTACAACATGCTATGTTGCAATGCTACTGACTTTCGAACGTTGCAACATCGGTGTGGCAATTTTGGCGCAGAGGCATGATAGATTGTAACACAACGACACTTGAAGACAGTGGACATAGCACTACAAAGCTAACCATTTTGATATTGTGGCACTGTCCAATAGAGAAGTCAAAGCCACCATGTCTATGTTGTAGTGCTCTGGCGGGGCCTTCGATGGCGCTATGCCATTGATCTGTTTGACGCTGTGGTGTTGGTTGATTCTTAAAATTTTGTGCATTTTTTATATTTTTCCTGCGCAACACAATTAAAATAATATATTTTCATTGAAAATATAACACATAAAATAATACATTATTTACACTTATCATATATACAATTGAATTTTTAAATAAAATCATACAATGTATTTTTTTGTATAGAAAAACCCCCACTTTTTAGTTTCCAACACAGAGTACTTACAATATTATCAAATTCATAGAGATTATATGAAATGCTAAAATAGCATATTTTGTCAATTATACTGCAACCCAAAAAAGTTCAACACTTTCTAGAATCATCAAAAATTAATATAGGGCAAATTAACTGGTAAAACTTTATATTCTTATAGTCCAATCATCCAAAATAGAGAATAAAGCAACACACAGAAACTTATACATTAAAACCTTTTAAAACTGAAGATAAGAACTTTGAAAGGCTTTACTTTCATTCCACTTGACAAAATTGAAAACAAACATAAGGTATTTGTGGGGGAAAAAATTTAATGTCACCACACAGATTTGTATTTCTCATATTTTGTAATCAAATACTATATTGAGAATAAAGTATAGTCTCGGGAGACTAACACAATATCTGTAATGAATTAAATATCAAAATAGAGTTTTAAAAAATGATATTTCTATAATTAAACATAATTTAAAGTATAACATATTATCTCGAGAGATGAACATAAAATTCTATAGAATGTGTTTAAAAAAATATATATGGTTTTGAAATTCTATCCCTTCTTTTGATTATATGTAACAAGGAGAATATTATATCATGTTAAAATACAAACATAACATTCTTCAAGACATCTAAAAATAAGAAGGAATTTTATAAAATTCATCATTTTTAAGATCGAATATAACAATTGGAATATTATATTATCTGAAAAGACAATAATAACATTATATAAGTATATTTAAAATTAGAAATGAGTTTCTTAAAAAACATATGCATTCCTAGAGATTTTTCTCCTATTTTATAGGAATAAAATAAGGTTTATTTTAATCTGGAGTTCTCAAATTCCTATAAGGGCAAGCCCCTATAGTTAATTACATACTAGGAGGGGTGCTCCTAAGAAAACTCTTGATTAAAGTAGCGATTTCATACCCTTTGATTATAAAGTAGAAGACAAAGAAAGTAGTAGAAAATTTCCAAGGAAAAAGCTCAACATTGAATAGTTCGTAATGAGTCAAAGAAGAAAAAGTTGGAGGTGTCGGACTTTGAGAAGCTCATAGGCAACCTCAATCTACCCTATGTTGGGCTTTAAGTTTTATGAGAGAATTTTTTATGTTTGTGTTGGCATTTTATTAGAAAGTTGGGATTATATTCTCGAAGGATGAGGACTTAAGATTTAAAAATTTGTCTCATAGCCTAAATCTAATTTGGGTACTACAAAGTAGTGACCCGAACCTATCTAAGGAAGTGCAATTCTGGACTTACCCTAGCCAGGATTGGAGAGCCAACTAACAACCTATGCGCTTTATAACCATATGTCTGATCTCTTTATGAAAGATGGGTAGGGACGTTATTTAAGTTTTGAGGAAATAGGGGCTGACATTTAAGACAAATCCTAATTGACCATTCAACTTATATAGGGTAAATGATGCTTGAGAGTATAATACAATTACAATTTTAGACTTTTTTTTTATTTATTTATATCTAATGCAATGCATGCTAATTAACTTGAATGGATAAAATGATTATGAAGTAATTTTAAAATTAGGCTTAGAAAATAGATTTTTCTCTAGAGATTGCACAATATCCCCTTGATAGAACTGCACCCTAATAGGCCAGGTGGTCTGCCAGAACCTGCAGGCAGGGAGGTGCCTAATAAGAAAGAGAAAGTAATAATATGCATATATACTAACTCTCGGTGGTCCCGAGCTTACTTCTTAGATTGTTAGAATTTTTATGTGAGCCTAAAAATTTTATTAAAATTTTAAGTATAAAATTTTATTTGTTCCCTCACAAAAACTCTGATCGTATTAAAGCTAAAATAAAACATGGCATGCAAGAAAACTTAGAAAAATAGGAAATTCTACTACGTAAATAATGTAAACAATCAAATTTAAATTATCTAAAATATAATGTCCAAAGTCCATATGGAAAATACCATTTTACTTATAACCTAGGGCCTGCTGAAAAAGTAAAGTGGCCAGGTACCAACGACAACAAACCTGGATTCTAATCCTAAGACTGATACAAGTGATTTTGAAATGGGATATCCTTTCTTTTCTTCACTTCTTCATCTTCTCTTCTTGGTCTTCTTTCCTTCTGCCAGCTCCTTGAATTCACTGAGTCTGAATATCCAAATGAAAAGAAACTCATCCCCGAAGGGGTATTTTCTTTTCCCTTTGGATATTAAGGTCATCCTAATTTGGCTTTCCAAATAGAAGAGAACATTCCTCTAAGAAATATTCTCTTCTCTTTAGAATCCAAGCTAGATAAGACATCCCAATTTCAACTCACTTTCACATTACAACACTTTTTCAAACACATTTACATTACATTTCATTCATAAAAGAAAACCACCTATAGGGTTATCCTAAGAAGTTTATACTAAATTCATCCCAAACAGTTATATATTTATATTTAAATTAAATTCACCAGTCACACTTGGCCATACTCTTTTAATTTTAATGAGGCTTAGTATTTTGCAGCTGCATAAAATTTATGTTAATTTAAATCTTTAATTTGCTCCCATTGATTAGCCCTGCATGAGTATGGTCACATGTAGAAAATTCTGTGAGCATCTAGATCGTTCCTAATATAGGGGTAATCTATTGCCCCTCAGATCAATTCTTAGATTGTGGGAATGAATAAATAAATAAACACATCAATCATTACAACTAGCATGTAGTGAAAATCACGAAAAAGCCTATCACACAGCAGTGAGAAAGTAACACCGGCCTAACCTAAAGCTAGGGTTGGTTGTCCTAACAAATAAATATAAGTGTGTGTAGTAGGCTATATGATTTAGATATATCCTAAGTTTATTTTTAGTCGAAGCTTTCTATTCAATTGGATTTAGTTTGTTGAAAGGCCAAGGGAATTTTATGTTCAAATTTAAGTTTTAGTGTCTTTAATATTTTAGAAGTTTATTTTTAAGTTGAATTTTAATTATTAAAGTTGATTAATAAGATTGGTTATCTATGGTGTTTTAATTAACCATTTTTAGTATTTTTATTATTCAATTTAATGATTTATTGAGTTTTTAACAATTTATTTAAAGTTTTGATTATCTGTTAATTTTAAATGATTTATTGATATTTTAATTGTTTTATCAAAGTGTTAATGTTTTATTGAATTTTTAAAGATTTTATTTAATTTTTATTAATTTATTAGATTTTTAGGTTTATTTTTATTATTATTATTTACATTATTTAAATGATTGTAATTTATTGTTTAACCTCTTTTTAAAATTTTATTTAGGATTGTTTTGATTGTAAGTTATGATTTTTATGATTCTAAAGATCTATGATTTAATTTAATTAATTTACCTCTACTATTTTCATAGTTTTAATTCATACATTTATTTTATAGTGAGTTTGAATTATTATTTAGAATTGATTGCATTTGGGTTAAAGATATTTACTATATTTACTAAACCCAAAGTGAGGTGTCACTAAGTTTTCTATGTTTAGTATTTTGTTTTCTAAAGGGCGCATGCATTATAAATCTAAGTTTTCTAAGACCCGTCCTTAATTTTTTGTCCTAAAGTGCCACTAATGTTATATGAGATGAAAAATATTGTTCCTAACCCTTTGGACATACACGCACATGTAAATAGGTTTTGGGTTCTAAATAACAGAATAAAATCTAAATAGTAGAATGAAAATAACTTTCAAGTAGCTTTGAATCTAAAATGCATAATAAACAAAACTAGTATTTCTATAGGACCCTATGGTTAGGAGCTCGCAAAACACAACAAGGGTTTTGGGGCCTTAAGGCTATCTAAGTTTTCAGAATACTCCCATACATCGAAGCTAACGTCCGGTGATTTCGCCCATTGCACCTCTACCCGGTTGAATAGAGGCCACTAACACCTTTAGTCCATTTTCTTTTGTCCACTTGATCAGAATTGTTCCTCGTAGTTCATGCAAATAAAAAGAAGAAATTGTGGGTTAGAGGCACATTTAATAATTATAATTGAAATAATTAAAAAATATTTTTTAAATCCAAACATACATTTTTTCGGGCTTGCACATCGGTTCGGTTGATTGCCTTTTGAACTTTTCAGTTTTGAAAGCATACTTTACATTTTTCCAATATTCACCCCGAGACACAAGAAAGGGGAAGAGGAAGAATAGAGAGAGGTAGAGAGAGAAAGAGAGCTTTTACTTTTCAATATTTACCCAAATAACTTATTTACAAAATCCACACACCTCATCTCTCCAAAACACCTCAACCTTTAACAATTACTCACTTTAAAGCACCATTCGACATACATACATTTTATTTCTCACAATCCAACCCTTCCTTTTTGTTTTCACACACTTTAGCTTCTCACATTTATGTTTCTCAATTCTCAAAACTTGATACAAACTCCACAATTTCAATTTTCAAACACACCTACACATGTCACTTTACCTTTCAAAAAGCAAACACAATACTTTTACCTTTCTCACACAATACCTTTTCGCCATACAGTTTCACCTTTCAAAATGCACACTTGACCATTCAAGGATCACACACTACACCTTATTTTTCACATACATGGTGGGAAAATTTATGTCACCACGCAGATTTTAATTTCTCATGTTTTGTAATCGAATACTGCATCCAGAATAAAATACAATCTCGGGAGACTGACACAATATTTTATAATGGATTCAATATCAAAACAGGGTTTTAGAAAATAATATTTCTATAGTCAAACACAATTCTACGAATAACATATCATCTCGAGAGATGAACATGAAATTCTGTAGAATGTGTTTAAAAATAGAAATATAGTTTTGAAAATTCATCCATCCTTTTATTTAGGTGTAATAAGGAGAATATTGCATCATCCAAAAAGACGAACATAACATTCTTCAAAAACACCCAAAAGAAAGAATGGGTTTTATAAAAGTCATCATTTCTAAAATTGAATATAATAAATAGAATATTATATTACTTGGAAAGATAATAATAATATTCTATAAATATATTTAAAGTTAGAAATGAGGTTTTAAAATATATCTGCGTTGCCAAAGATTTTTCCCTTATTTTATAAAAAATAAAACAAGGTTTATTTTAATCTGGGGTTCTCAAATCCCTATAGGTGCAAGCCTCTATAGTTAATTACATCCTAGGAGCGGTACTCCTAAGAAAACTCTCGATTAAAGCAGTGATTTTGTACCCTCTGATTACAAAGTAGAAGACAAGGATAGAATTAGGGATTTTTAAGGAGAAAACTCAATATTGAACAGTTATTAACGAGCCAAAGGAAGAAAAGTAGGAGATGTCGGATTCTGAGAAGCTCATAGGCAACCTCAATCTACCCTATGTTGGGCTTTACATTTTAAGAGAGAAATTTTTAGGTTTGAATTGACATTTTATTAGAAATTTGAGATTTTATTCCCGAAGGGTGAGGACTTAAGATTCACAAATCTGCCTCATAACCTAAATCTAATTTGGGTACTACAAAGTAGTGAACCGAACCTAGCTAATGCAGTGCAAATCTGGACTTACCCCGGCCTGGATTGGGGAGCCAACTAACCACCTAGGTGCTTTAAATCCATGTGTCCAGTCTCTTATGAAAGATGGGTAGGGACATTATTTAAGTTTTGAGGAATCGGGGCCGACATCTAAGACAAAACCTGATTGGCCCCTTTACTTATGTAGGGTAAATGATGCCTGAGAGTATAATGTAATTAAAATTTTAGACTCTTTTTAATTTGTATCTAATGCAATGCATGCTAATCAACTCGAATGTATAAATTGATTTATGAAGCAGTTTTAAAATCAGGCTTAGAAAATAGATTTTTCACTAGAGATTGCACAACATCCCCTTGACAGAACTGCACCCTAATAGGTCAGGTGGTCTGCCAGAACCCGCAGGTGGGGAGGTGCCTAACAAGGAAGAGAAAGTAATAATATGCTTATGCTGACTCTCGGTGGTCCGAGCTTACTTCTTAGATTCGTTAGAGTTTCTATATGAGCCCAAAAATTTTATTTTAAATTTCAAGTAGAAAAAGTTTATCGTGATCCTTACCAAAAAAACACTCCGATTCGTATCCAGGTTAAAACAAAACATGGCATGCAAGAGTCCTAAAAAAAGCTACTACACAAACAATATACACTCAAATTAAATTATCCAAAAATATAATGTCCAATGTCCAGTTTATTTACAACCCAGGGTCTACTGAAAAAGTAAAGTGGCCGGGTACCACTAATAACAAACCTGGATTCTAATCCTAAGATTGACGCAAGTGATTTTAAAATGGGATATACTTTTCTTCTTATCTTCATTTCTTCATTTTCTTCATCTTCACTTCTTTGTCTTCTTTCCCTTACAAGCTTCTTGGATCCGCTACGAGCTCCTTGGATCCGCTATGAGCTCCCTGGGTCCGCCGGGTCTGGATATCCAAATGAAAAGAAACTCATCCCCGAAGGGGTATTTTCTCTTCTCTTTGGATATTAGAACCACCCTAACTTGACTTTCCAAATAGAAGAGAATACTCCCCTAAGGGACATTCTCTTCTCTTTGGATTCCGAGTTGGGTGTGATATCCCACTTTTGAATCACTTTCACAACACTTGACTTTAACAAATAATTACATTTACATTTCAGAAAGAAAAAGAAAATCTAAACACACCTGCAGGGTTATCCTAGATATTTATAATAAAATCATTCCCAAACAGTTATATATTCATATTAAATTTATCAGCCACACTTAGCCATGCTCTTTTAATTTTAAGGGGGCTTAGCATTTTCTGAAGCACCTGTAGAAATTTTATGTTAATTTAAATCTTTAATTTGTCCCCTTTAATTTGGCCCTGCACGAGCATGGCCACCTGCAGAAAATTATGTGAGTATCCAGATCGTTCCTAACCTAAAGGTAATCTATCGCCCATCACATCATATCTCAGATTATAGATATAAATAAATAAACAGACACACCAATCATTTTTACAAACAGCATGTAATGAAAACCATGAGAAAGCCCGTCACACAGCAACAAGAAAGTAAACACCGGCCTAACCTAGAGCTAGAGTCGGTTGTCCTAGCAAACAAATCTAAATGTGTGTGGTAGGCCGTGTGGTTTAAAGATATCCTGGGTTTACTATTAGTTAAAGTTGTCTAATTGATTGAAATTAGTTTGTTGAAGGGTCAAAAGGGAATTTTAATTCGGATTTAAATTTTAGTAACTTTACTGTTTTAAAGTTGCTTTAGAATGATTTTTAATTGTTGAAGTTGATTAATATAATTGGTTCTTTAGTGCATTTGAATTAATCATTTTTTTAATATAAATTATTTAATTAATGATTTATTAAATTTTTAATGATTTATTAAACATCTTAATGTTTTGTTAATTTTAAATTATTTATTGAAATTTTAATTGACTTATTACAGTGTTAGTGTTTTATTTAAAATTTTAATGATTTTATATAATTTGTTAATGATTTATTAAATTGTTGATGATTTATTAAAGTTTGATAAATTTCATTTAGTTATTATTTGATTATAAGATGATTAACATATTAATTAGATTCAATTTTATTTTTTTTTTATGTTCAAATTTAATCTCCTAGTGGTTATGTATGTTAATTATGACTTAGTTATTAGAAGTTATATGATTTTAGTATATTTTTATTTGAATTATCATTAGTGTATTTGAACTTCTCATTAATTGATTATTTAAGTTTAATTAGACTTGATTAAAGTTGTATTAATAACATACAATAATCCTAAGGGGAATGTCACTAAGTTTTCTATGTTATGTATTTCTACCCTAAAGTGTGCATGCATCCTAAGTCTAAGTTCTCTAGGACTCAATCCTTAATTTTTATCCTTAGATGTCACTAATATTATATGGAATGAAAAGAATTTTGTTGTCACTAACCCTTAGGACTTTGCGCACGTGTAAAGAGGTTTAAGGATCTAAAATAAAATAAATAATCCTAATAAAATTGAAGTTGCTATAGGGACCTAGAAGGGAGGAGTTCGCACAAAACACACCACGGCCTCCTAGGGGCTTTCTAAGTTTTAAGAAAACTTAAACACCAGGGGCTACGACCTGGTGGTTCCGCCCGTAGCACCTCTACCCGGTTGGATAGAGGCGACTGACACCTTTAATCTGCTTCCTCTTGTTCACTTGATTGGTACCGTTCCTCGCAGTTCATGCAGATAAAAAAAATAAAAAGAGGGAAGGATTAGAAGCACATTTAATGATTAATAATGAAATAATTAAAATTTACTAAAAATAAAAAAATGTACATTTCTTCGGGCTTGAAGGCCGGCACAAGCTGTCTACCTTTTGAACTTTTCTTTTTTGATAGCATACTTTATACTTTCTGAAATTTTTCTCGAGGCACAAGAAGGCAGCGTAGTAGAAGAAGGAGAAAGAAATGGTAGAGAGAGAAAGAGAGGGGCATTGTTCTTCAACACTTTCATTTTCTAGTAAACACCCAACAAAACTACTCTACAACACCCACACTTTGCTTCTCAAAACACTTCAACTTTCAATAACCTCACACTTATCAAACACTTTATCACACAATTACCTTTTCAAAGCATTCTTTTACATTTACACAAATGCTTTCCAAACACTTCTTCTTCTTTTTTTTTAATAGCACATACGCTTCCTACAAAATCACACATTGTTACTCTTGAAAAACACACTTCTCAATCTTACACACAAAACACTTTCTAATTCACCCACAATTCACTTTGCACACACATGATTCACTTCTTACAATCATACATACACCTTACTATTCACATACACATGCTTCACGTTTCAAAACATTTTTACACATTTCAAATTTTAATATACCTTTTAGGCATTTCAACTTCAATGCATACAATTCTCTTCTCAACACACTCACACTTCACTTTTCAAATGTCACATGCATACGCTTTACTTCTCTACACCTTTCAACTCATACACTCTACCTCCAACATTCCATACACTTCATCTTTCAAAATCCACACTCATTCTTTTTGAAATTGCACAATTCATTTTTTTTTAAAATGTATACACACTTCACATTCCAAAATCCATATGCACACTTTACTTTCTAACACCCTTTACTTTCCAACACACGTGTTTTCTTAGCAAGCAAGAGACTGCCACACTTCGCTATACTCCAAAGCAGAAAATCTGACCCATACAGCAAGCCGGCATGCCGAATGTGACACAATTACATCCCATTCCCTAAATATAAAGCTTTCAAAATATTCCCAAGACTTCATTATTGAGATTTAGAAATAATATAAATGTAAGAAACAACATCTCTTATATGTAGGAACTTGAAAGACCAATCTAATCTCATGAATTTCACCACTAGCTTTTGCATATATACAAAAAAGAGAACTCCCAACATACATGTGAAACTCAAAACAAAGATCCACAAAGAACGACATCCCATATATTACACTCAAGCATCTTCCGGATACCAAATAAGAAGGAAAAATCTATGATCCGTGCCTTAAAAAGAGAAAAAGAAATAAGATAAATCTCATAACCATATTTTCCAACACATTTCGTTTTGTTTTCCAAGGCATATACAATCAACCTTTCAAAAGACATGTTCGTCGAAGTAGTTTACCTTTCAAAAACCCTCACCCTTTTCAACTCTACCAAAATTCTTAACTTTCCCTTCTCTTAACAACTTGTTTCTTGTCATGAAATTAAAGCCAAACTCCATCATTTTCTTTCCGAAAACACCACATAAATAATGAAAGATATCTTGTACAAATTTGCATCACCACGGATTATGATTGCATATGAGAAAAAAGGAATGATCACAATTCTAGAAAGCAATTTAAGTACTACAAAATTTGGATTAAAATCATATCTTTCCATTATAAGACTGAACTATATAGGACTCCCAGCTCTCTACAGGGTTTTTTTTTTTTTGTTATATATTCTCACAAAATCATGTGTTCAATGAAGATGATTTAGTCCGAATGTGGATTGCATTGGTTTTCATAAAGCTGTCTCATATTCCAGGAAAGACTACGGAGGTTTAGGAAGGTAGAAGAAATGGTTACCTGTACCCAAGGGGGGAAGTTGGCGTTGGCTAGAGCAAGTTGGTGTTCGGCCTTGCGTCGTCTGAGAGCAAGAGCGACAGAGGCCTTGGGCTTGGCTTCGGCTAGGGCAGAGGAGGCGAAGGGGACTTGGGACTTCCTCCTATGGCCGGCGGCTAGGGCAAGAAAGGGCTTTGGACAAGGTGGCTTCGGGCTGGCTTCTTGCGGGCGGCTGGGAGGAGCTCCGCCTGGGGTTTTCTTGCGAGAGAGGAGAGGAAAGGGCTTGGGAATTGCTGTCGATGGGAGAGAGAGATGGCTGGGAGGGTTCATTTCTTGAAATCTCTTACGAATCAGGAGCATACGGAGAGGGAGCGGACAGGGGAGAGCTTGCGAACTAGAGAGGTTTTTTTCCCGCCTGGAGTCCCTTGCGAACCGAGAGGAAGACCGAGCGTTGGGGGTATCGTGCGAATGAGAGAGTGGGCGAGAGTGGGGGCAGTTCTACGAAATAAGAGGGAAATAGAGAAGGATCATGGGGGGGTTGGTTAGACCGGCCCAATCAAAATCAAAACCACTTCTCAATTCAAATCAACGGCTACGATCTATTCAAGCTTTAAAGAGGTGTTTAAGGGCTGATTTGATTAAAATGAAGTTGAACCAGATTCATCGTTAAATTAAATTTGAATTAAATCTATTTAACTTCATATTGCATTGATTTTCATCAAAATGTTTTGATCAACGTCGATTTGACTTTAATCATTTCGTGGCGAGTTAGCTTAATTCAAATCAATTTAAATTGAGTGATTTCAACTAGATTGATGTCGATCTGATCAAATTAGATTTGCTTAATATCAAATTTGATGAATTTAGTTTTAATTGACTTTAAATGGCTTGATTTGATTTGGGTTAAATTACAGGGTCGAGTCAATGCTAAGTCATTAGGCATCCCCCTAAGAGAAGTCCTAAAATCGATGTCTACACTAGGCTATGAAGACCTAGGTGCTAGAAATTAGTTCCGGGAGAATCGACCTCGAATAATGAGGTCAACAAATGGACCCCCAATAGGCATGATAAACTTGCCAAAGTTTATCGTGCGTATTGGTGTTGACCGAAATGGTCAATTAGATCCAAAACTGAAGTTGAAAATCTAACTATATGAATTGGAAAGATTTTGTACTTTAATAGAAGGTCAGAATGAAAGATTTATAATGAGATTTGAGCTGATTGATTGAAAGATCTGGATTGATTAACTGATTTAAAGGTTGATGATAGCACTGATGGCTTTAGCAAATAATGACTAATGAAATTAGTATTATTTGGTAAAGTCAAAGTAAGAAATAACTGAATATAGTGATTTGAAAGGGGTTTGATATGAATGGAAAGGTTTGACAATTATTTTGATTTGAATGTGAAAGTTCAAATGTGATTTTAACACTAGGATGGACAAGGACTTGCCCCAACACTAGTAGATCTAATCTTAAGGAAAGGAAGCACGGGGGCTCACACCTATCCTTAAAAGACTAGAGGGTGAATTTTTATAATAGCTAGCCAAGGTCTGAGGAAAATAGGAAGCTCGGGGACTCACACCTATTCCTAACAGACCAAATTTGTCTCGAGTTTTTAATGATTAACCTAGCTAGAAAGCACGGGGACTCACAACTAACTAGGGAAAATTAGCCTAAGGAAAGGAAGCACAGGGACTCACACCTATCCTTAAAAGACCAAAAATTTTTTTTTCTGGGTTGTCATTGACTAAACTAGCTAGAAAGCACGGGGACTCACATGTAACTAGGAAAATTAGCCTAAGAAAAGGAAGCACAGGGACTCACACCTATCCTTAAAAGGATAGAAGCCGACCGAGCTATGATGGGGCCAAAGAGGCTTAAATCCAACACTAGTCAGTCACGATCCTATGAGGTAGGACGCTCGGGGAATCACACCTACTCCTAAAAAGGATTAAATTCTCTTTTAGGTTTTCAATGACTAACCTAGCTAGAAAGCACGTGGACTCATATCTAACCAGGGGAACTAACCAAGGAGATAGTCTACCTAAACCTCTATGGATTTTGGCAAAAACTATCTAACCAGATTTAATTCTAATCTTAAGGGAAGGAAGCACGGGGACTCACACCTATCCTTAAAAGACTAGAGAATTTCTTTTAGGTTTTCAATGACTAACCTAGCTAGAAAGCACGGGGACTCACATCTAACCAGGGGGAACTAGTCAAGGAGATAGTCTACCTAAACCCCTAAGGATTTTAGCAAAAACTATCTAACCAAATTTAATTCTAATCCCAAGGAAAGGAAGCACGGGGACTCACACCTATCCTTAAAAGACTAGAGAATTTCTTTTACGTTTGAATTGGATTTGATTTTTTGAATTTTGCTTGAGATTGATTTTGCTTGAAATTGACTGAAATTTTGATTTCAGATAGAGTTCTGAATTTGGAAGATTGATAGTCTTAGGATTCATTGAATTAAAAAATTTGTTCTCTTTCATTATAAATGATCCTTATAACTTACAAATAATCCACTGGGGATTATGTTTTTTATATCGAATCATCATAAGTGAAGAAAGGAAATAAATAAAAGGACAATTCTACAGTAAACTATAGAATATCTCAGTTATTTCAAATTTTGAAATCTTTCAATTGTGATTCTCAAAAATATAAAAACTATTTGGACCCAGTGTATGTCACATTCATAAGCTTTGAGAACAATGTGTATGCTGAAAAATTTGTAATTTTACTGCGAATCTTCATAACGACGTCATTACACATAGTATTTCTTAAGATACTGCCCATTGATAGGCAACATAGGATGATCACCCTTACAATCCACTAATTGGTAAGATCCCCCTTGGTAGACTTTCTCCACCACAAAAGGACCTTCCCATGTAGGCTCAAATTTACCACCAAACCTTCGATGAGTTAGGATAGGTCTACGTAAGACCAACACTAACTCTCCTACTCGAAAGGTTCTAGGACGGATCATTTTATCATGTGCTTGAGCCATACGGGATTTATATAACTCGAGGTTCTGTTGAGCCTGCAATCGCTTCTCTTCTAAACCTTTGAGTTCTTCTAAACGAAGTCGGGAGTTCTATTCAGATGTAATACTATTTTTAATTGCAACCCTTAGAGAGGGAAGCTGTACCTCTAAAGGGAGAACAGCCTCAGCCCCGAAGACTAAAGCAAACGGTGTAGACTGAGTTGGGGTTCTACATGTGGTTCGATAAGCCCACAGAGCCTCACCCAAATTTTCGTGCCACTATCGCCTATTGTCCTCTAAGATTTTCTTTAAAATTCCTACTAACATCTTATTGAAGGCCTCCGCCAATCCATTCGCCTGTGGGTAGTAGCTTGTGGCGTACCTCCAATCAATATTATGACGTTTAGCGAAATTATTCATTTTGGTGCTCATGAAGGAGGGATTATTATCGGATATAATTCAACGAGGAATACCAAATCGATATACAATATGGTCTCGAAAGAATTGGAGCACATTATGAGTTTTAACTTCTCGTAATGGAACAGCCTCCGCCCATTTTGAGAAGTAGTCTGTTGCTGCTAGAATGAACCGATGACCTTTAGAAGAGGGAGGATCGATAGGGCCAATAATGTCCGTGCCCCAGCTTTCAAAAGGCCACGAAGCGATCGTTGGATGCAGAACATTAGGAGGTTGGTGCAGGACTACACCATGTACTTGACACTGGTGGCAACGACGTGCAATAGACATACAGTCGTCAATCATTGAGGGCCAGTAATACCCCAGTCTCTTAATTTTCATCTTCATTTTGGGGCCAAATTGGTGGGCACCACACAATCCGGCATGTACCTCGGTCACGATCCTTTGGGCTTCTTGTTTACTGAGATAACGTAGCCACAATTGATCGAAAGACCGGCGGTACAAAATGCCATTTATTAGTGTGTAAGAAAGAGCCCTTCTCTTAATTTGATCTGCGGCAGATTTCTCTCGAGGGAGTTTGCTTTATTACAAATAGTCAATGAAAGGTCGTCTCCAGTCAACCGTCTCATCATCAATGGAAAGAACAATCTCGCCCTCGCTAGGAAACATTTTATTGATGTATTCCAAGTCTATAGGAGACAAGATCTTACGACCTTGAACTTCTATGGAAATGGACTCTTCTTCTATACAGGCTAATTCCTTTGTGAGCTTTGCAAGGGCATCCGCCATAGAATTTATTCCACGGGGTATCCTATATAAGGTTACGCTCAAAATCTGCTCGAGAAGTTTCATAGTGTACTGATGGTACGGAAGAAGTTCAGATTTCAAGACTTTGTAAATACCAGCAACTTGATTGATGATAAGTTGTGAATCTCCAAAGATCTTGATTTCTTTGATTTCCATTGATATTGCTAATTCTATACCAGTTATTAGAGATTCGTATTTGGCCTCGTTATTAGTACAAGGCTCTAATAAATGGTAAGAATAATGCAACAATCCTTTTTCAGGGGTTATGAAAACCAACCCAATACCGGCTTTCTATGGGATTATTTCCTGGGGTTCCCTAATCTTTTGTGAAGATGCGGCACCATCAAAATATAATTCCCAAGTTTTTCCTTCCTGCTCCTCTAAACTCATAATTTGTTCATCAGGGAGATCGTCATTCAGAGGGGACTCAACAGGGATCGGGTGTGCTGCTAAGAAGTCAGCCACGGCTTGACCTTTGATAGCATGTAATGGTATAAATGTGATATCAAATTGGAGTAGAAATATTGACCACTTCGCTAAACGCCCTGATAACGTCGGACAAGTCATCAGGTATTGGAGTGGATTGACTCTAGAGATGAGATTGATTTTATGAGCTAACATGTAATGCCTTAATTTTTTAGGCAGCAAAAATCAAAGCTAAACAATGTTTCTCAATAGGAGGATAATTAGCTTCAGTTGGTAGAAGTCTTCTACTCAAGTAGTAAAGTGCGTTCTCTTTTCCTTCCTCATTAGTTTGGGCTAACAAGGCACCAAGAGAACTGTCTAAGGCTGCGGTGTAAAGTATTAAGGGTTTTCCAGGAATAGGAGCTCCTAGAACTGGTGGCGTTAATAAATACTGCTTTATGCTTTCAAATGCAATTTGGCACTTTTCATCCCAATGAAATCAGGCATCTTTCTTACACAAAGCAGCGGATGGTTGACGCCTACCAGACAAGTTGGAAATGAATCTTCATTGGTATGCCAACCTACCTTGAAGAGATCTTAACTGGGTAAGACTTTTAGGAGGTGGCATATCTAAGATGGCTTTTATTTTGGAAGGATCAATTTCTATGCCTCGGCGTCTCACTACGAATCCTAAGAATTTCCCTGAAGTAACTCCAAAAGCACATTTCAAGGGATTCATCTTTAGATCGTAGCGGCGCAATCTTTCAAAAATTATTCTCAAATCATGAAGGTGGTCTTCCCTTTGATGACTTTTGACTACCAAATCATCGATATAACATTCCACCTGTTGGTGTATTAGATCATCGAAGATTTGGGTCATAGCCCGTTGGTAGGTTGCACCAGCGTTCTTAAGTCCAAATGGCATGACTTTGTAACAAAACACCTCTATAGGTGTTCTGAAGGCAGTGAATTTTTCATCTTCAGGAGCCATCTTGATTTGATTATATCCAGATGAACCATCCATAAAAGAGAAAATTGTATGCTCAGAGGCGATGTCTACCATGAGTTCCGGTATAGGCAACGGGAACTCATCTTTCGGACAAGCCTTATTCAGATTCCTATAATCGATGCATACACGAATTTGACCATTCTTTTTCTTTACTGGGACGATGCTAGCCAACCAAGAGGGATATTTTTCCTCTCGAATAAAGCCTGCATCGATCAGTTTTTTAACTTTAGTCACTATTTGTTGTTCAATTTCTAAGCGCATGCATTTTGGGGCTTGCTTGAAAGGGATTATGTCAAGTTGAATTTCAAGTTTATGGACTGCTATTTCTAGAGATAATCCGGGCATCTCGTCATAGCTCCAAGCGAAGCAATCCTTAAACTCTGAAAGCAACTTGACTAAGTTAGTTGACTCATCCTCGTTCAATAAGAAACTTATGAACGTCGGACGTAGATTTTCTTCACTACCAAGGTTAATTTCTTTCAGTTCACTAACAGTTGATTGGATTTCCTCCTCAAGTTCGGGAGGTGCCTCCCTAACTTGAAAGTCATCCGAATCATCTGAAGTTTCTAGACAAAATTCATTTAGACTTTCAATGTCCTTCATAAAGAGACGATCAGATCCTAGATTGTTAGTTATCACCAAGAAGTAATCATCATCATCAAATGGACAAACAGTACTAAAGCCCAATCCTGACCTTGACTTTGGTTTATAGTATTCAATATTCCAAAGATTTTCAAAGGACTGAGCTTGATGTTTAGTCCAAGTATATGGGGTTAGACCTTGCTCAATTAAATTTTTAACACCATAAGGATACCAATCAAAAGGGAGTTCCACTATTTCATTCATCAAAGGATCATCAATGTGTACATCAGTTTCAACATTCTTGCTAGAAGAAGGAATAAACTTAGCGGTTTTACAATCATCGCTCAAAGCCGGTGAAACCTTAACTGCCAACCCGGCTATACTATCTTGAGATAGTGGGGTTAGAGCTAAAGTCTTCACATATCCTTTAAGCTTTTCATAGGTAGACAAATCTGAATCATCCTCTATTTTTGCCTTAACTTTATCATCGTCACTGTCGTGTTCCAAAGAGATCTCAAATTTCGGCCTCTTGTTACTATTTTCAGCCTTAGATACACATGATTCATCCTCTAAGTCAGATTCTAAATCAATATGTATCGTAGGAGTTTGCTTTTGTATGATTTCATACATTGCACTTTCATAATTTTGCCATCCTCTGCCTCTACCTCGCCCCCATTGGGTAATCCTACCACCTCTTTGTGAGGGAGGAGCAGGATGCCAACGGATGCTATCTTTGAGGCAGGGATATTCTTCATCTCTTTTTTCTTCTTTTTCTTTTTCTTTTTCATTTTTCTTTTCAAGTGCAATTTCACTTTTGGCCAATTTGAGATCCTTAGGAACAGTTTACTTTTTCGGCAAGTAATAGGCGGCATCTTCATAAATTCCTACTTCATGAATTGAGAATGGTTGCAAATCTCCCTTAATACAGTGCTCAACACCATCTTTGATGTATTTAATGCACTGATGTAGGGAGGAAGGAACCATCCTATATTCATGAAGCCAGGGTCTACCTAGAAGAGCATTAAAAGATGTTGGAGAGACTATAATATGAAACTTTGCTTCAGTTTTAAATTCTTCAATCTCCAACAACAGAGTAACTGAATCCAAAGCCCTCTCGCCATTTTTGTTAAACCCTTGTAAGATCATTTTGTCTGAACTGAGCTTACGAACGTCTATTCTCAAATAAGCGAGAGTTCTGAGTGTCATAATATTAACTGATGCACCAGGATCAACCAGGATACGTGACAATCTAAAGTTGTCTATATTTACTGTTATGTATAGTGGACGGTTGTGATCAACCGTCCCTAAACATAGATCATTATCAGAAAAAGAAATTTTAGGAACACCTTTGGAATAAAGAGCTTCATCAGGTTGACAGCTGCTAACTGGGCCATGCAAATATCTAGATCTAGCAAAGCTTTGATTAACACTTCCCTCATTTCTTTGGAAAGGATTAGAGCATCATAAATGCTCAGTTTGGCAGGCAGCTTTCTGAGGTGAGCTAGGACATTGTAATCGACCTTGGGTATTCCACTCTCAACTGGACCCTGAAGGGGAACAGGCCGAGGTGGAAAAGAAGACTCTGGTTCGTCAACAACTGGCTTCCCTTTATCTTCAGAAGAAGCTTGAGGTGGTAGTACTTTGCCGCTACGAAGTTTGATTTGCACTATCTCTTCAGAAGAAGTGACATGTGGATTATCTACTTTGACCTCAGCTAACTCTGATTGTAATTCTATTAAATTCTCATAATCTGACATCTCTGCTTCAATACAGATAGGTGTACCCAGTAAATCAAGAGCAGGGGCATCACTATCTGAATAATAGCCAAGAGAATGTTTTAATTCTTCCAAATTAAATTGATTGTTAAGAGAATCATTTTCAGGTATGTTTTTCAAGTAATCCATAACATCACTATCAGAAATAGACAAGATATACACAGAATCCTTTTTCATTGATTTAACATCATCACATGGAACAAAATAAAAGTCATCTGAGATAAGAGGATTGAGGATAACAGTCTCCCCATCCGCAGAAAACACAACTCTACTGGATACATCGTAATTAACACTACTAAAAGCAACAAAACAATCTTTAGCATGCTCCTCTTCCTGAGCTATAGGACCCTGACTGACTTGGGCTTCCTCGAGCTCTAAGGGTAAAGTCATCTCTACATCACCTTCCGAAACTATCAGATCAACCTGGAGGGGCTTCTGAGCTCCTGAAGACTCCTGAAGAGAAGAAATGTAAAGTTTGTTCAGCAATTTCTTTGAAGAACGGGATAAAGCTATATCCCAAGTTGAGTCAAAATTTAAAGGAAAAGCAGGAACAATAGGCTCACCAGTCACACACTTAGCTGATCCCTGTCCCGGATCCACTAAGTATTCTTTGGTAATCACTACCGCTCCTGATCTGATGTTTCTATAAAGTTACTCTTTAAAGGTGAAACAATCTTCAAGCTGATGGCCCAACATTTGGTGATAAGGGCAATAATTTTGTTGATCAGACTTACCTACCTCCTCTGGCCTTTTGGGTGCAGGTAATTTGAAGTCTGGCTTTTTCAGAAGATTTTTTAATATCCTCTTTAAAGCCTCCTTCTTAAATGGATAAGTATTACTAATCATCACATTAAACATTTTCCTTCTTTCTTTTATTTCTTCCGGGGTAAGGTAAGGTCGTGGCTGGTTAAACTGTGGCTGAGATTATGGTGGTGGATACTGTCTCTAATACTGTGGTGACGTATACTGAGGCCCCTGATACTGCTGACTATAGAACTGTGAAGGGGGATTTTCTGCCTGAATTTTCATTGGCTATTTTTCCTTATCAACAGTTGACACCGTCCCAGATTTCTTCTCAAAGACCTTCTGGGGTTTCAGCTTCTTAGGGTCTAAAGTAGACTGATCAGTAAGAAAGGTAAACTGCGAAGCTTCCTCTTGTAGGCTGGAGGCTTTATTAAGCAATTTTTCAAATGTCTTGATGGTAAATCCTTTCAAAAGAAAGGCTACCGGTCCATGAATGTTCTTAAGCAGAATCTCAATCGCGTGTTGCTCCTGCAATTGAGGTTCACACTTCATGCTCAAATTCCCCCACCTTAGTATATAATTAACCAGCTTCACCCCAGGCTTCTACTTTTCTATGACTAGATCCCCAACTGTAACGTGATGCTGACTGCCTGCAAACCTCTTGACAAATATATTTTCCAGCTCTATAAAACTGTGCACTGAACTATTGGGTAAATCTGCATACCAGTCAAAAGCCACCCCTGACAGGCTACTAACAAACTGCCTGAAGAGTAAAGCATCACTTCCTCCAGTGTTGCAACAACTGGCTCGGAAGTACGCTATGTGCTGTCTAGGGTTTTCGGTACCATCAAAAATCTTGAATGAGGGAGGCACAAATCCCTTTGGGTAGGGAACTGCATCAAACTCCTTTGCGTAGGGTCTAGCCTTTGGGGTATACGACGCACTCTGTGACTCTGCTAATGCCTGCCTCACTTGTCTTTCTACCATCTGCTTTAGCTCTTTTGATTGAGAGGCTTTAATCTCTGGATCTGATTGATGCTCCTCTACGGCCTCAATTATCTTTTTCTTTCCTACCACCTGAACAGACTCGGGTTGAGAAGACTCAACCTGTGCTCGTGGTGGTAAAGGACCCTGGCACTAGAATGATGCCATAGTGGTCATCATTTCCTCTATCTTCTTCTCCATACTTGAGATCTGCTCATCCTTTTTTTTTAGCTGTTGTATAAGACGTTGAGTTAAGCCCGGAGCAATGCCTTCCTCAACTACGACGTCCTGTATTACAGCATCTTCAGCTTGATCATCATGAGCTGATCTCCTTGTTTCCACCATAAGGACATCGACTACTGCATCATCTAACATATCATCTTGATCTAAATCAAAGTTTATTGCATCTTCATCCTCCACATCTTTAATGCTATTTTTCAGTTCACCTAGCATCTCCTCTATAGATCTTACGAAAACATAGTGGGGATCAACGGGAACATATCTTTCACAGTCCATATGATCTGGGGGGTTAGTCTCAAACCTGTCCTTTTCAGGTTCACTTTCTATAGGCCTCTCAGGTGAAGCTGCTATAGGAGAAACATCTTTTTCCTTAGGTCTCCAAACCTTCTTCTCATCAGATGTTGGAGAGGGTTGGTTTGATGATTCCAACCGCCCTACATCTGGATAAGAAGACGAAGAAGGACCCGTAGAGGGGTGCCTATCAATCCGGGGAGAAGAATAAGTATGAGAATAACGTTATATCTTTCCAGGACCCTGTGGCGGTGCAGAAGAAGGGGACAATCGATGACTGACTTTCTGTGGATTATGCTGAGTACTCTTGGACTTTCCTGACAGATCAGTCAACACAATACTATCTATCTTTCTGTGAGATCTTCTTGGCTCCCTAGGGTATCCGTCAGTGAGTGCAGAGATTGCAACAGGTTTGAATTTTCTTTTACTATCTCTTGCCCTCGATTGATCCACTACCCGGGCTCCAGTATTCTTCTGACTCGATGCTTCTTCATCGATCCTTTCATTAATCATCCTTTTCATATTTCTCAAAAACCCTTCCTTAGTTTGGAAATGATTATCTACACACTCTTGGACTATTGCCCTTACCATATTCAGAATGTGTGTTTCCTTATCTTTGACTGGCTCAGTGGCAAACTTTCCAACAGCAGTAGGGGCTGAGTGGGCAATCTTCCTCACATCTTCCTCTCCATCAGCAGCGGAGAGAAGATGGAACCTACTACCACTAAGATGTGGAGAGGTAGGAGGAGTTTGCTCATTCTTACTTGACAGTCCCAATTTTTCCATTCTTCTCTTTGTACGACAATTCTTATTTCTCCTCTGAGTTTTAGTCATGATCGTCGACATGTTAGAAGAACCCATTTCAAACTGGCTAGGGGCACTGAAAGGAACAGCACTATCTGCTACGACAACTGACTTGAGTTTATGATCCTAGCTAGGTTGTTCAATTCTAGCAAACACTGAGGGCCTAGGGTCTATAGGGGCAGTTTGAGACCCACATCCCAAAGTGAATTCTAGAACAGGCTTCTGGTTTGCAATTTCAGCAGGTGGGACAATAGTGAACTCAGGTCCACTAACAAATAACTGCAAATCCTCAAATCCTTTTCCAAATTTGATTATACTTCCGTCAGCAAAAGGATTGTAGTCCAAGTTCATATTATGCAACAACGAAAAGATTAGTTTACCCGTCATTTTTCCTAAAATTTAAGAAAATTTTTGAATTAGTTTTCTGAATAAATTATTTTAATTGCAAAAGCTTAATTGACCCAACCAAATAATTTAAGTCTTATCTCATCGCATATATATCAAGTTATATTAAAATATAACTGCAATACATAATATTGAGATAAGAATGAATATTATTTAGTGTTTCAATTTTCACTCTAAGAATTCGGACCCAGTGCTAAGTCAAACATCAAGCTATAATAAAAAAATGTAACTACAACGTTCGAGTTAACACATATGGATTTTATTTTCTAATTATTTAGACAAAAAGGTCGTTAAAAGAACTTCCCGTCGATATTTTGGCGGGGGTCCAAAATAAGACCTTAATATTTTTAGATACCGGCCAAATTATTCAAGAATGAAATGAATAAAATAATCGGTGGAAGAAGGGTAGTTACAACCTATGCAGAGCATAAGTATACTACCGATGTAAGGGTATGAATAACTGCTAAAGATGGAGAGAAGATTGATCCCCAGCGGAGTCGCCAGAAAAACCTTGGTGGGAAAATTTATGTCACCACATAGATTTTGATTTCTCCTATTTTGTAATCAAATACTGCATCCAGAATAAAATACAGTCTCGGGAGACTGACACAATATTCTATAATGGATTCAATATCAAAACAGGGTTTTAGAAAATAATATTTCTATAGTCAAACACAATTCTACGAATAACATATCATCTTGAGAGATGAACATGAAATTCTGTAGAATGTGTTTAAAAATAGAAATATAGTTTTGAAAATTCATCCATCCTTTTATTTAGGTGTAATAAGGAGAATATTGTATCATCTAAAAAGACGAACATAACATTCTTCAAAAACACCCAAAAGAAAGAATGGGTTTTATAAAAGTCATCATTTCTAAAATTGAATATAATAAATAGAATATTATATTACCTGGAAAGATAATAATAATATTCTATAAATATATTTAAAGTTAGAAATGAGGTTTTAAAATATGTCTGCATTCCCAAAGATTTTTCCCTTATTTTATAAAAAATAAAACAAGGTTTATTTTAATCTGGGGTTCTCAAATCCCTATAGGGGCAAGCCCCTATAGTTAATTACATCCTAGGAGCGGTACTCCTAAGAAAACTCTCGATTAAAGCAGTGATTTCGTACCCTCTGATTACAAAGTAGAAGACAAGGAAAGAAGTAGGGATTTTCAAGGAGAAAACTCAACATTGAATAGTTATTAACGAGCCAAAGGAAGAAAAGTAGGAGATGCCGGATTCTGAGAAGCTCAGAGGCAACCTCAATCTACCCTATGTTGGGCTTTACATTTTAAGAGAGAAATTTTTAGGTTTGAATTGACATTTTATTAGAAATTTTAGATTTTATTCCCAAAGGGTGAGGACTTAAGATTCACAAATCTGCCTCAGAAACTAAATCTAATCTGCCTCAGAACCTAAATCTAAATCTAATATAAAATTTTAGACTCTTTTTAATTTGTATCTAATGCAATGCATGCTAATCAACTCAAATGCATAAAATGATTTATGAAGCAATTTTAAAATCAGGCTTAGAAAATAGATTTTTCCCTAGAGATTGCACAACATCCCCTTGACAGAACTGCACCCTAATAGGTCAGGTGGTCTGCCAGAACCCGCAGGCGGGGAGGTGCCTAACAAGGAAGAGAAAGTAATAATATGCTTATGCTGACTCTCGACGGTCCGAGCTTACTTCTTAGATTCGTTAGAGTTTCTATGTGAGCCTAAAAATTTTATTTTAAATTTCAAGTAGAAAAAGTTTATCGTGATCCTTACCAAAAAAATACTCTGATTCGTATCCAGGCTAAAACAAAACACGGCATGCAAGAGTCCTAAAAAAAGCTACTGCACAAATAATATAAACACTCAAATTAAATTATCCAAAAATATAATGTCCAATGTCCAATTTATTTACAACCTAGGGTCTACTGAAAAAGTAAAGTGGCCGGGTACCACTAACAACAAATCCGGATTCTAATCCTAAGACTGACGCAAGTGATTTAAAAATGGGATATACTTTTCTTCTTATCTTCATTTCTTCATTTTCTTCATCTTCACTTCTTTATCTTCTTTCCTTTACAAGCTTCTTGGATCCGCTACGAGCTCCTTGGATCCGCTATGAGCTCCCTGGGTCCGCCGGGTCTGGATATCCAAATAAAAAGAAACTCATCCCCGAAGGGGTATTTTCTCTTCTCTTTGGATATTAGAACCACCCTAACTTGACTTTCCAAATAGAAGAGAATACTCCCCTAAGGGACATTCTCTTCTCTTTGGATTCCGAGTTGGGTGTGATATCCCACTTTTGAATCACTTTCACAACACTTGACTTTAACAAATAATTACATTTACATTTCAGAAAGAAAAAGAAAATCTAAACACACCTGCAGGGTTATCCTAGATATTTATAATAAAACCATTCCCAAGCAGTTATATATTCATATTAAATTTATCAGCCACACTTAGCCATGCTCTTTTAATTTTAAGGGGGCTTAGCATTTTCTGAAGCACCTGCAGAAATTTTATTTTAATTTAAATCTTTAATTTTCCCCCTTTAATTTGGCCCCGCACGAGCATGGCCACTTGCAGAAAATTATGTGAGCATCCAGATCGTTCCTAACCTAAAGGTAATCTATCGCCCATCACATCATATCTCAGATTGCAGATATAAATAAATAAACATACACACGAATCATTCTTACAAACAGCATGCAATGAAAACCACGAGAAAGCCCGTCACACAGCAACAAGAAAGTAAACACCGGCCTAACCTAGAGCTAGAGTCAGTTGTCCTAGCAAACAAATCTAAATGTGTGTGGTAGGTCGTGTGGTTTAAAGATATTCTGGGTTTACTATTAGTTAAAGTTGTCTAATTGATTGAAATTAGTTTGTTGAAGGGTCAAAAGGAAATTTTAGTTCAGATTTAAATTTAAGTGTCTTTATAGTTTTGAACTTGCTTTAGATTGATTTTTAATTGTTGAAGTTGATTAATATAATTGGTTCTTTAGTGCATTTGAATTAATCATTTTTTTTAATTTAAATTATTTAATTAATGATTTATTGAATTTTTAATGATTTATTAAACATCTTAATGTTTTGTTAATTTTAAATTATTTATTGAAATTTTAATTGACTTATTATAGTGTTAGTATTTTATTTAAAATTTTAATGATTTTATTTAATTTGTTAATGATTTACTAAATTGTTGATGATTTATTGAAGTTTGACAAATTTCATTTAGTTATTATTTGATTATAAGATGATTAACATATTAAGTAGATTCAATTTTATTTTATTTTTATGTTCAAATTTAATCTCCTAGTGGTTATGTATGTTAATTATGACTTAGTTATTAGAAGTTATATGATTTTCGTATATTTTTATATGAATTATCATTAGTGTATTTGAACTTCTCATTAAATGATTATTTAAGTTTAATTAGACTTGATTAAGGTTATATTAATAACATACAATAATCCTAAGGGGAATGTCACTAAGTTTTCTATGTTATGTATTCCTACCCTAAAGTGTGCATGCATCCTAAGTCTAAGTTCTCTAGGACTCAATCCTTAATTTTTGTCCTTAGATGTCACTAATGTTATATGGAATGAAAAGAATTTTGTTGTTACTAACCCTTAGGACTTTGCACACGTGTAAAGAGATTTAAGGATCTAAAATAAAATAAATAATCCTAATAAAATTGAAGTTGCTATAGGGACCTAGAAGAGATGTGTTCGCATAAAACACACCACGGCCTCCTAGGGGCTTTCTAAGTTTTAAGAAAACTTACAACACCAGGGGCTACGACCCGGTGGTTCCGTCCGTAGCACCTCTACCCGGTTGGATAGAGGCGACTGACACCTTTAATCTGCTTCCTCTTGTTTACTTCATTGGTACCGTTCTTCGCACTTCATGCAGATAAAAAGAATAAAAAGAGGGAAGGATTAGAAGCACATTTAATGATTAATAATGAAATAAATAAAATTTACTAAAAATAAAAAAATGTACCTTTCTTCGGGCTTGAAGGCCGGCACAAGCTGTCTACCTTTTGAACTTTTCTTTTTTGATAGCATACTTTATACTTTCTGAAATTTTTCTCGAGGCACAAGAAGGGAGCGTAGTAGAAGAAGGAGAAAGAGAGGGTAGAGAGAGAAAGAGAGAGGGGCATTGTTCTTCAACACTTTCATTTTCTAGTAAACACCCAACAAAACTACTCTACAACACCCACACTTTGCTTCTCAAAACACTTCAACTTTCAATAACCACACACTTATCAAACACTTTATCACACAATTACCTTTTCAAAGCATTCTTTTACATTTACACAAATTCTTTCCAAACACTTCTTCTTCTTTTTTTTTAATAGCACATACGCTTCCTACAAAATCACACATTGTTACTCTTGAAAAACACGCTTCTCAATCTTACACACAAAACACTTTCTAATTCACCCACAATTCACTTTGCACACACATGATTCACTTCTTACAATCATACATACACCTTACTATTCACATACACATGCTTCACGTTTCAAAACAATTTTACACATTTCAAATTTTAATATACCTTTTAGGCATTTCAACTTCAATGCATACAATTCTCTTCTCAACACACTCACACTTCACTTTTTAAATGTCACATGCATACGCTTTACTTCTCTACACCTTTCAACTCATACACTCTACCTCCAACATTCCATACACTTCATCTTTCAAAATCCACACTCATTCTTTTTGAAATCGCACAATTCATTTTTTTTTAAATGTATACACACTTCACATTCTAAAATCCATATGCACACTTTACTTTCTAACACCCTTTACTTTCCAACACACGTGTTTTCTTAGCAAGCAAGAGACTACCACACTTTGCTATACTCCAAAGTAGAAAATCTGACCCATACAGCAAGCCGGCATGCCGAATGAGACACAATTACATCCCATTCCCTGAATATAAAGCTTTCAAAATATTCCCAAGACTTCATTATTGAGATTTAGAAATAATAGAACTGTAAGAAACAACATCTCTTATATGTAGGAACTTGAAAGACCAATCTAATCTCATGAATTTCACCACTAGCTTTTGCATATATACAGAAAAGAGAACTCCCAACATACTTGTGAAACTCAAAACAAAGATCCACAAAGAACGACATCCCATATATTACACTCAAGCATCTTCCGGATACCAAATAAGAAGGAAAAATCTATGATCCATGCCTTAAAAAGAGAAAAAGAAATAAGATAAATCTCATAACCATATTTTCCAACACAATTCGTTTTGTTTTCCAAGGCATATACAATCAACCTTTCAAAAGACATGTTCGTCGAAATAGTTTACCTTTCAAAAACCCTCACCCTTTTCAACTCTACCAAAATTCTTAACTTTCCCTTCTCTTAACAACTTGTTTCTTTTCATGAAATTAAAGCCAAAGTCCATCATTTTCTTTCCCAAAACACCACATAAATAATGCAAGATATCTCGTACAAATTTGCATCACCAAGGATTATGATTGCATATGAGAAATAAAGGAATGATCACAATTCTAGAAAGCAATTTAAGTACTACAAAATTTGGATTAAAATCATATCTTTCCATTGTAAGATTGAACTATATAGGACTGCCAGCTCTCTACAGGGTTTTTTTTTGTTATATGTTCTCACAAAATCATGTGTTCAATGAAGATGATTTAGTCCGAATGTGGATTGCATTGGTTTTCATAAAGCTGTCTCATATTCCAGGAAAGACTATGGAGGTTTAGGAAGGTAGAAGAAATGGTTACCTGTGCCCAAGGGGGGAAGTTGGCGTTGGCTAGAGCAAGTTGGTGTCCGGCCTTGTGTCGTCTGAGAGCAAAGAGCGACAGAGGCCTGCGGCTTAGCTTCGGCTAGGGCAGAGGAGGCGAAGGGGACTTAGGACTTCCGCCTATGGCCGGTGGCTATGGCAAGAAAGGGCTTCGGACAAGGTGGCTTCGGGCTGGCTTCTTGCGGACGGCTGGGAGGAGTTCTGCCTGGGGTTTTCTTGCGAGAGAGGAGAGGAAAGGGCTTGTGAATTGCTGTCGACGGGAGAGAGAGATGGCTGGGAGGGTTCGTTTCTTGAAATCTCTTACGAATCAGGAGCAGATGGAGAGGGAGCGGACAGGGGAGAGCTTGCGAACTAGAGAGGTTTTTTTTTCGCCTGGAGTCCCTTGCGAACTGAGAGGAACACCGAGCGTTGGGGGTATCGTGCGAATGAGAGAGTGGGCGAGAGTGGGGGCAGTTCTGCGAAATAAGAGGGAAATAGAGAAGGATCGTGGGGGGGTTGGTTAGACCGGCCCAATCAAACCCAAAACCACTTCTCAATTCAAATCAATGGCTACGATCTATTCAATCTTTAAAGAGGTGTTTAAGGGCTGATTTGATTAAAATGAAGTTGAACCGAATTCTACTAGATGCAGACTTGGGACTTCAATTATTCGAGTGAATTTGAATTAAACGAAGTCGTCGGCGTTAAATTAAATTTGAATTAAATCTATTTAACTTCATATTGCATTGATTTTCATCGACATGTTTTGATCAACGTCGATTTGACTTTAATCATTTCATGGCGAGTTAGCTTAATTCAAATCATTTTAAATTGAGTGATTTCAACTGGATTGATGTCGATCTGATCAAATTAGATTTGCTTAATATCAAATTTGATGAATTTAGTTTTAATTGACTTTAAATTGCTTGATTTGATTTGGGTTAAATTACAGGGTCGAGTCAACGCTAAGTCATTAGGCATCCCCCTAAGAGAAGTCCTAAAATCGATGTCTACACTAGGCTATGAAGACCTAGGTGCTAGAAATTAGTTCCGGGAGAATCAACCTCGAATAATGAGGTCAACAATACACAATTTCTACCATTCCAAAACACACATGTCCAAATACATTTCCACCTTCCAAAATACACAAGTCCAAATACATTTCCACTTTCCAAAACACACAAGTCCAAATACATTTCCACTTACCAAAACACACAAGTCCAAATACATTTCCACTTTCCAAAACACACAAGTCCAAATACATTCCCACTTTTACACATTTCATTTTTCAACACAAACATACACTTTACTACTCAACAAACACAAATTCATCAAACACTTTATCTTTCAAAAATGCACAATTCTCTTTTCGAAGCATTTTCCGTTTTAAAACATACTCATGTTATTTTTCAAAACACACAATTCACTTCTTAATACAAACAACTTTTCACCATTCTTTGTTTTCCAACATACACCTTTCTACAAAATCATACACTTTATTTTTCCACATTTCCCACACAAAACCTTTCAAAACATACACTTCCACTTTCCTCCATTTACATTTCCTAACTCTCAAAGTATATACAAACTCAACAATTCTACTTCACACACACACACACACAAATCACTTTTTTTTATTTGTTTTCCAATATGCACTTGATACGCTTCCAAAAACACATACACTTTTCCTATAAGATCAAACACTATATGTATATATATATATATATATATATATATATATATATATATATATATATATATATATATATATATAACACACACACACACACACTTACATATGTCATCTTTCAAAGAACCACACAAATAACTTTTCCACAAATAGTTTCACTTTCCAACCTTTACGAATCTCATTCTTTCAAAATCCAAACACTTTCTAACATACACTTTACTTTCCAAAATAACTCACATACACACTTCTCCCTTAATACTCACATTTACAAATCACCCTTCAAAACATACACCTTTCACCTTTTCAAATCATAAAAAAGGAAATGCATATGAATTAAAGCAAAGCACAATTTATTTGTATATAAATTCTTATTCATTATGCTCCATCAAATGCTTATATACATTTACTTTCTAATTCAAAGTTTCACCGAAAGTAATTTGGGAAGGGAAGAAGATTCTGAATGTAAGCTCATCCTATCCCAAAAAGAACTACTCAAGAAAACCTTCCAACACAATGCTCACAAACTTTGCCAAGGCTTAAAGAAGACTATCCAAAATAAAGCATACAACCTTTCCGAAATTTCTCCAAAACACTTTATAAAAGATTAACGACTGCTTGTCATTGAAAGAGAAAGCACACGAGTGAAGATAGAATATGGAAGAGTGCAGGGAATGCCATTCCCATAATCATGAATCTTTGTATCAAATATCTATAAATTATTGATGTACATATATGAATAAAAAAATATTTTCCAAGTATTGATACAAACACAAAGCTTAACAATTAGTGACATGTTGTGTATTCAATAAGGAATAATGAAACATAAGAGAGAGCTAAATATTATTCTTTGACATGAATAGAACGAATTTCCTTTATTTGACTATCATCATTTTCCATTTCAAGCAAGTGGAAAGATGGAAAGAATAACATAGGCAAAATAAGGATGAATGTCACTGGATTTATCTCAAACTTTTGAGAATGAGAAAGGCATCAAAATTCCAATTGTTTACATGAGATGTGGCCATGTGGTTGAGGCGACGTTAATGGTTTTAAAAAAAAACAAATCCTTATATATGAAATTACACAAATCTCTATTCATTACTCTTAAAAGAAATCTCAAGAGAAAGAGATCCTCGGTTTACTCACATTGAGGAAGGAAAGAAACATAGGGGGAGGATTTACCACTTATTGTTCTTGGCTGAGAAAATCACAGTAGAAAGGAGGCACAGATGGCTAGGGTCGGTGGTGGGATGGAGAGCAAGGTCGGGGGCATTGGCTAGGACACAAGGGAGGAGGCGGGTTGGAGGCGTTGGGCCTTCTTGCGAATTGGGAGTAGATGAAGCAAGGGGCGAAAGTTCCTGATGCTTGCGAACTCAGAGGCGACAAGTTGGGAGAGGGTTCAGCCTTGGCGTCGTGTGAGAGCGTAGGTGTGAAAGAGGAGTCTCCGGCTCGAATAGGCCTGTGCGAACGGGAGGGGAATTCAGCCCGGGTCAATCGCATGAGAGAGAGGCAAGAGGAGTGGGGGTTTCCATTTCTCCTTGCGAATGAAAGGGGGCGGCATCGGGCTTCGATTTTGTGAGAGAATGAGAGGGAGAGGGAAGGCCTTGTGAACTGGGAGCGTGGGAAGAGTTCAGGCTGGGTAGTTTGCGAATAGATAGGAGATAGTGGGGGAGGCGGTTTGAACCGGCCCTAACCAACCCAAAACTAATTGCATGCCCAAATCAGCCCTAATCCTCCTCTAAGACTTTTCTAGTCAATTGATTAATTAATTAACTTTACAAGATATTAAAAAAAAATTATGAATTTCATATGTTGATTAAAGAAACTTGACTAAAAATCTAATTTAGATTGATTTGAATTAATTTAATTAATTTGATTAATATCAATTAGGATTGTAAAAACTCACGATGAGTCAGGTTGGGCCTCTCGGATCTATTTTTATTAAATTGAATTTGACTCGA
The DNA here is from genome assembly GCA_019925795.1 of Dendrobium chrysotoxum. Lineage (NCBI taxonomy): Eukaryota > Viridiplantae > Streptophyta > Magnoliopsida > Asparagales > Orchidaceae > Dendrobium > Dendrobium chrysotoxum. The sequence goes on from CM034314.1 coordinate 33,207,290, forward strand.
ATTAGATCAGCTCAAAAGTGTGTCGATTTGAGATGAGTCGATATGGGTTAGATACTGATACGATTGAATTGATTTTGATTTTGATCGAGTTATCAAGTCGAGTTGATGCTACATCGCTAGGTATCCACCTAAGAGGAGTCCTAAAGGAACGACATCTATACTAGGCTACGAAGACCTAGATGCTAGAATTGATTCTGGGGAAATTGACCTCGAATAATGAGGTCAACGGTATTGTTTGCCCACCTCAAGCCTAGTAGTTCTCTCACCTGGATGGTAGACAAAAACTGAAGTTTGGACCTCGAATTTCCTCCTTTCCTTTCTCTTTTCTTCCACCTCTCCTTTCTTCTCCAGCAAGCTGCAGAGTGAGTGTTTGAGCAATAGTGACTTTAGACATTTATTATTTTAAAAAGCAATAATCCATACTGGCGCCGGGGTGCTAAGGCCTCCAATGTTGTAGCACTCTTAAAAAAATTGTCAAACTCTTTCAAAATCTCACAAACAATCCAAGGATCCATTTCAACACTAAACTGACATTATCTAGCCAAAACACTCCTCCAAAACGTAAGTATTTTGCCATTTTCCTGAGAGCAATGCGTCGAAGTGCCAATTCCAGCGCCGCAACTCTTCCAGAGAAAATTTAAAAATTAAAATTCTCATTTCCTCATCCTAAAACTTAAGCATTCTAAGTTCTAAACAGTCTAATAACACTTTGTTTAACAAAATTTATTGAAAATTTATACTTTTAAGTACACAATTATCTTTCTCTGGAATAATATTCAAATCATAGTAATTGGGGGAAAAAATTATGCACTTCAGCCATTTAATTCATATACATAAATGTAATTGATTTTGCTTGATTTTTTTTATTTATAATTCTTCTAATTTAAGCATGTAATCGCAAATATAATTAAAAGTGAATTGAATAATGGTGATTTCATGGTTTTATCACAATGAAGTAATGTTAGTATTCCTTTTTGATTATTGCATCGAAAATGACTGGCGCACCAATTACTACAGCTAAAGTGCTAAACGTACCTAGTTGTCTGTGAGTTCTATTTTGTCACTTTGAATGTGTGAACAATAATTTGACTTTTAGTATCATTTAGGTTGACTCTTCCACATAAATGGCCCAAAAAAATATAAAACTGTTCAAACTTTTCTACAATCCAATCCTATCATGATAAATTTTTAAATCATTTTAATTAATTAAATATTGGAAAAATTAATTGGTGATTTTTTTTTATATAAGCATGTCGGTTTGGTTGGACCTACACCAATGATTTGAGTTAAATTATTAAAAAAAAAAGCCTCATTGAATTTAAATATGCTAAATCAAAGTTTTCAGTCAATATTTTTTTATGAAATAATTTAAAAACTAGGGACCTCTTTGGAATGATTGCAATTAAGGGTGTAAGACAGCTTGAACTCGACTAGTTAATGAGCTCACGAGTCGAGCTTATTCATCCACGAGTTCGAGTTCACATCTATAGTCGAGCTTACTTACTATACAAGCTAGAGCTCAGCAAGGCTCGACTCATATGCTTGCCAAACGCCACATTTAAATTTAATGTATTAAAAATCTAATTTTAAAATAATATAATAAAATGTATACTAAAAATTTTTATTTATTTCACGGGTCAAGCTCGAGCTTTCTTAACGAGCTCGAGTAAACTGGTCGAGCTCAAGCCTAATAATTTTCGAATTAGCCATGCTCGAGCTCAACGGGAGTTAAACGAGCTTAGCTTGATTAGGCAGATATTTGACTCAACTCGACTCATTTACACCCCTAACTGCAATGTTTCATAAAGTTGATTATAAAGTTATTGTAGAAAAGACAACTTCGCTATTATGGTCACAGTAATTAACCTTTCAACACAGAACATTTTGGAAAACAATGAAAAAATATAAGAAAGCAGTAGCCAAATTAAATTGTGGTTACTGTCTGAAAAATAAAACAGCTAGAAAATTATCCCAAAAGAACTCTAAACCTCTCTATTCTAAACTTTTTCATAAAAGATTTGAATCAAATTTATGATAATGTGAGCAACAGTTATATTTGAATTTAATTTGACCCAATTTAGGCCTAATGATATAATTCGTAATCATTTTAAAATTTGGCAAAATTTTAAACCAATTCAAGCTTTTGTCCAATGTTTTACAATTTTTTTCTCAATTATGTGAGCCATCTTCTACGTGAGCCTGATGCATTTTGCAAGTGGCAATAAGGGTATCTCCAACCGAATTACAAACGTCTATTTGGCAAGCCTCCACCCGAACATAAAAAAGAAATGTATTTTTGCGGCTGTGAATAGTGCGATACTAATATTAGCATTGAACTGTTCATAAAAATGCAATTTTTGCGCATAAATGAAGGTGAGAAAGAAGTTCGATTGGTGTTGAAATGAAGTTAGGTTGGTGATGAATTATTGTTTGATATAGCTATTACTACATTTTAAAGTGGAAAATGTGTTCAGTTGTAGAAGCCTTAATAGGTATTACATTATTATCTCCATGGTTGTGAAAATTGGACCAGACTATGAACTGGAAGAAGGAGATGTTCAAAGTTCAATGGTTTGATCAGGGTTAAACTGGATGATGTTATAAATATTAAAATTATTTAAATATAATAGAAATGCTATAATAATGATATAATAATTATGCAAAAATATAATGCTTTCCTAAAAATTAAAAAAAAACATACATAACAATAGTTTCTATTTTTTAAAATTTAAAAACATTTCATTTTTAAATTTTATTAGCATTTAATATAAATTTCATTCACATATAAATTTATAAATTTAATATAAATTATTGTTAATTTATATTATATACATATATATAATTTACATTTATGTCATATACAAAATTTATATTAGAAATTTACATCTATAAATATTTTATGTTTGATACGTCACAAAAAATCACCTTGGTTCGGCATGAATCTCGAGATATATCTTAGTTGGAAACTTCCAAAATTAAATTCAGAATCATCCAAACTATAATTTCAACAAATTTATAGTCAAACTAAATGTCATGAAGAGACAAATAAAACGACACCAAAATTGACCTAATAAGTGAAAGTGTGAATAGGTTGTTAGACCTATTGCTCACGTCCCTAGGCTAACCAAGAGAGGGGGTGAATTGGTCCTTTTAAAAAATTACTCTTGAAATTTTGGAATAATTTTAAGTAAATCGTACAGTATGAATAGAGTTAATTTTTACTTCCTTCAAATCACAGAATTTCAATCACATAAAGAAAATAAAATGTAGAAAAAGAACAGTGCAGAAAAGTAAATAGAAGATCAGAAAATACCAGAATTTATAGTGGTTCGTTCAAACATGACCTTCATCCACTCCCTAGAGACTCCTTCTCTAGGTATTGCACAAAACTCAAGTGACTCTCCTTTTTTCCCCCACAGCAAGGCGGAGAAGCCTTTACAAACTCTCTTCCACCAACCCGGTGCGGCAAAGAACCGTCATCCTTTTTCACCCTCCTAGTGAAGGCAGAGAACCAAATATCCTTTTACACTCTCCAAGTGCAGCAGAGAACCGTCGTCCTTTTTCACCCTCCAAGTGACAGTAGAGAACCGTCGTCCTTTTTCACCCTCCAAGTGACGGCAGAGAACCAAAATCTTCTCGAACAAAACTCTTGCAATAGTCTCCAAGGAAGTTAGGAAGATGCTTGAAGAACAAGTAAAGAAATTCTCACAATTGGATAACCTTGTGAATCCCTTCACAAATCTCTCTTCAAAGATTTCTCAACAATCACTTCCAAACACTCTCCCAATCACTCTCCCTCTCTCTCTTCAAAAGAATTTTCGCAGAAGAATTTTTCTACATGTCAATTTAAAGATCCTTATATACTAGAGGCAAGAAAAACAGTCCAAAAACTGAATTTTTCAAGTTTCACACGTTCTGATTGTCCCATATGATTGATCTTCGTACTATATGAATAGTTCAAATTATTGAACAATTCGTCTCGTACGATTCCATACGAACCTGAAATAGAGTCAATCATACCACAAAATCTTCTGTACGAATTATATTTCGTACTGTACGAATAGTTTAAAAATGAACGATTCATCCCATACGAACCAGTACGAACCCAATTCAGTGCCCTTCATACAACAAAATATCATGTATGAAATAAATTTCATACTGTATGAATAGTTCAAAAAATGAACGATTCATCCCGTACGAACCAGTATGAACCCAATTCAGTTCCCTTCGTACAACAAAATATCGTATATGAAATAAATTTTGTACTGTATGAATAGTTTAAAAAATGAACGATTCATCCCGTATGAACCAGTACGAACCCCATTCAGAGCAGTTCATACAACAAAACCTCATGTATGAATAGTAATTCATACTGTACGAACATAACTTAGAAAATTTTCTTGGTATATGGGTTCGATATGGAGGACATATACTTACAGATCATCCTGTATGATCTGTAATCGTACTGTATGATCAGTTTAAAAAATTAAGTTTTTTACTCCCCCATTGTGTGTGTGTGCACAGTTATCCAACTTAAAATCACACTCTCTGAGTCTCAAGAAAAATAAAAATACAGACTTCATTTACAGTGAACAAATGAACTTGAAGTCTTCAACAATTTGGAGTGTAAATTTTCCTGAAAAATACTTTAGTACACACAACAACAAAACTTAAATATTTGTTAGGAAAAGAATAAAATAAACAATAAGCTTTTGTAATCATCAAAAATAACTTGTATTAGAATTCACTTGAATGAACAGATTTACCCAAATCATAACAATCTCCCCCTTTTGGATGATGACAAAATAATTATTATTTGAATGAACACTTTAAGTCATATTTCTCCTAAGCTTTTACTAAATATACACTCCCCCTAAGTAAATGAATTCCAACGCTCCCTCTAAAGCCTAAGCTCCCCCTAAAGAAATGACCTATCCTAAACAAGGGATAAAAAGGGGAACATACTGAATAAGCGAAGGAAAGGGTAAGAAGAATAAGAAGAACATGCAACACAAGCATTAAAAATACTACATACTACACACAAGTAAAGTACATTCATACATACACAAGCAACTAAAAACTTAAATGCATTAAGTCAAAACTAATCAAGCACACAAAGTCAAATAATAAAAACTTATCAAGCAAATAAAGTCAAATAATAAAACTCTCCCCCTTTTGACAACAACAAAAAGGGACACTCAAATTAGTTGAGAAATGGAATAATATTAAATAAAGTTTAACTACAATATTCAAATCAAATGCAAAAAATAAAGACTCAAAAGTGTTAGATTGCAAATTATAATAAGTAGAATAAAAGTTGATCTAAAATAGTAATGTATTAGACATATTAGAAGCCTGAACTTTTGTACAAAAGATGAAATAACATTACCAAAATTCTAAGTCAAAAGTGACAATCATTGATTAGTGAATTTAGAGAAAATGCTAAAGGAAAGAACAATTGGCGACATGGCGCATCTTTTCCAAATGTAGGCTAATTTTGTGTCTCTTTCTAGATTTGGCGACATTGCACATCTTTTATTGAATGACACACTTTATGCCTCTTTTGAGATTTGGCGACATTGCACATCTTTTATTTTATGGCACATTTTGTGCATCTTTTCAAGCTTTACTTTATTTGTAAGATTCTTTCCAACAACACTATCTCTAGATCACAAATATAATAATGAACACTTTGATATAGAATGTAAGAGTAATATCAAGACATCAAATATATATCAATTTAGACTAAATAATACATGTCTAAATAAGATAAAGTAAGATCTTCTAATCCACACCAAATCATAACGAAATCTAAATATTTTGAGAATTTAATGTTATACATAGAATTTTTTATTGTAATATAAACTCAACTAACATTTTAGAACTTAAATCAACTACAGTCGAGTGTTTTAAGATTAGAACGTTTCCAATCAATAACACAAAATGATATGGACAGAAACACTGGAACATTTCATTTCTAATCATTTCGAAAATATATACCATAATAAGCTTTACTTTGCAACACACATCTTAAGATAAGATTGCTAAAATTCTCAAAATAAAGAATATAAAAATAAACATAAATAAGTCAAATTATAAAACAGCCTAATAACAGAAAAGAGAATCACAAACACATCCAAGCCAAGCCAAATAAAGCATACAAGAAATCTGAAGGACCCTAATCTGGAGGAGGTGGTGGAGCACCGAACAGACCAAAATAATTATTTAGCGTTGCAATATTTGTGTTCATCGAATCAAATTATTCTCTTATCCACACTCTATCCTCTTTATACTAATCATCCTACTGCTTTAGGTGCGCCTCCATATGATCAAATCTTTGATCCATTCTATTAAATTGTTGGACCATATCCTGGTAGAAGTCTTGGTTGGGTCCAGGTCCAGGTGTAGGTGCAGGAGCAGGAGCAGGTGCAGGTTCATCATCAGAACTAATCACATGTTCATCTCTCCCAAAAAAGTACTCTAAAAGCGGCATCAGTGAAATAGAGTGAGAGTTCTAAAGGTCCGTCATGATGGACTATGTTATACTCTTTCTCAAGAATAAAATAGATTACATGACTAAGGGCAATATTCTTCTTCCTCTTTACACTAGGTTGGCTAATATCAATAAGGTAAAAGATGTAGTCCAAAAGCAGTTGGGCTTCATCTATTGGTTGACCAGACATGATCAGGTAAGTGACACAGGAGAGAAGAGGGGTCATGTTTACTCTATCTCCGGCCTTAGGAATGATAGAGCTCCTGAGAACATGTTGAATTATATAGGCATTTTGGTTTAAGGTGTCGACTCGAGGAACATAAGTTGGTTGTCTTACACCTCTAATGACCTGATTGACTTCAGTCCTGTCATAATCAGATCGAGCTGTTAAAGTATTTGCCTAAATGCCCATAGTTCTTAAATGAAAGTACTCTCCTAGATCCTCCTTGGTAATCTCTACTCTCTGTTTCAAAATATATGATGAAATTCTAGTATGATCATGACTAAAAGTCATGTTGGCTAGAAAAATATGAAAGAGGTCTCTATTATATGAGTAGATTAGAGTGAGAAGGAAGGAGAAATGGGTAGTATCAAAGAGAGGCATTACTGCAAAGTGGAGATTTTCTTGCAGCAGAATGCAGGAGGGAGTGATTTTTGATGCGGCATACCTATAATATGCCTCTTCATTTTGCCCACTTAAGAAATTATCATCCCAGTCCCTCCTAGAAGAAGCCCCTCTGGATTGATGCACTCTTTTTCCACTTCCAAACATCTCTATTCTATGCTCTAAAGAGTTTGAAGTGAGGATGGAATGAAAGAAAATGACCCTCCCTTTTATAGAAAATCAGATCAATCATACTGTACGAAATAATTTCATACAAGATGAAATTTATTTCATCCGTGAAGAATTGAATTTCATTCGGGACGAACAAAAGCAGTCAAAATGAAACAGTTTTTCATAAACTGCTCATCCTGAGGCGTCCTTTCGTACAGGCTTTTTGACTTCACGATCGTATAGATGATGACGTGTTCATCTGGGATGATCAAAAAATTTAAGATCATTCAGGTGACAGTTAGGGTCATCTTCAGACAATACGACACTTGGATCGTACAGATGAATGATGTATTCGTACATACGATCATCCATAATAACTCACACTAACCGTGATTCCTCCCCCATTCGTACAGACAAATTTCATGGAATCGTACAGTACGAATAGATAAAATAAGATACACTTTCGTCTCTCCAATCTTACAGGTTTCCAACACTCAACTAAAGAATAATAATTTTTTTAATTTTTTTAAAAAAAATGACAACACAAAGGATACTAATAAAATATAAATCACTAGAAAACAAATCACTTGCAATGAACATACAAACAAACACATATAAACACATATTTGTAGAATTTTCAATCAAGCATTTAGATCAATTACACCTAGCCTTGTCCTTAATATGCTAAAAGTGTCAAAAGCTAAGGGTTTTCTGAAAATATCTAAAAGCTGATCTTTAGAAGCGACATGATATAGTTCAATTTCCCCTTTCACTACATGATCTCTTATAAAATGATGCCTTATATCAATATGCTTGGTTCTAGAATGTTAAATAAGATTCTTTAAAATACAAATGGCACTAGTGTTATCACAAAAGATTAGAATGGCGCCAATTGAAAATCCTAAGTCACTCAATTGTTATTTCAACCAAAGAACCTATGCTATATAACTCCCTAAGGAAATTTATTTTGCTTCAGCTGTAGAAAGTGCTACTGAATTTTATTTTCTACTGGACCAAGATACTAATAAATTTCTTATGAATTGACATATCCTAAAAGTACATTTCCTATCCACCCGATAGCCTGTAATATGATAATCTGAGTATCCAATAATATCAAAAGAAGAACTATTCTTAGGATACCAAATCCCTAAATTTTGAGTTCCCAGAAGATATCTTAAAATCCTTTTTACTGCTGTCAAATGTAATTTCTTTGGATCAGCTTGAAATCTAGCACATAAGCAAACACTAAACATAATGTCAGGTCTGCTAACAATCAAATAAAGCAAAGATCCAATTATTCCTCTAAACTTCTTTTGATCAATAGATTTTCCCTTAAAATCCTTATCTAATAGTACTGAGGAACTCATGGGTGTAGTTACTGGTTTAGCATTATCCATTTCATACTTTTTGAGAATATCTTTAACATACTTAGATTGAGAAAGAAAAGTTTTTTCCTCATTTTACTTTATGCTAAAACCTGAAAGTTCGAAAGGGATGTTAAGCCCTAGTGAACTAGTCCCGAGGCTAACCAAGAGGGGGGGTGAATTGGTTATTTAAAAATTTCACGATAACTACAAAAATCTTTTCGATACTTAGCAGCGGAAACAAGTAAACAATAACGAAAGATCAACCAACGATATTCACCCAAGCAGTTTATATTGAAAAGTAAAATGCAAAACTGAATCAGAAAAGCAAACCAGATTTTATAGTGGTTCGGTCAACTTGACCTACGTCCACTCCCCGGAGCCTCCCCTCCGGGTATTGCACTAAACGAAAGTGACTCTCCTTTTGCTCCCACAGCAAGGCGGAGAAGCCTGTACAAAACACCTCCTTTTCACCACACGGTGAGGCAGAGAACCCGACCTCCTTTCGCTTCCTCCTGAAGCAGGCAGAGAACCTTCAAACTCCTTTCGCTTCCTCCTGAAGCAGGCAGAGAACCTACGAACTCCTTTCGCTTCCTCCTGAAGCGGGCAGAGAACCCGGATCTTCTTGCGAACGATCCTCCCACGAAGAACACCGACTAGACGACAGATGACGAGCGGAGAAGACGACTCTGATCCGTGCTTGGAGCAACCTTAGTGAATCCCTCACTAACTCCCCCTCACAAGATCTCTTCTCTCTCTCCCAACTCTCTCTCTCTCTAGGATTTCTCAGGGAAGGAAGGCAGCAAAAGATTTTTCCAAAAATTGGAATAAGTTCTTTTAAAGGAGGGCTTAGAATTTGCCCTAAATCTCAACTTGTCGGCCAAGATCGTCCAGGACGATCGGTAGATCGTCCTGTACGATCAGTTCAAATTCAGCTGTTTCAGCCTGGACGATCTGGCTCTTCTGGACGATCAGTAGAAAAAGTTATTCATATCGTCTCGTACGATCTGCGATCGTCCGGGACGATTAGTTCAAATTGAAGGAAATCGTCCAGAAGACAGTTCGGGTCGTCCAGAGAAATCTGTGCTGGACGACCAAAAAATGACTTGATCGTCCCGGACGATAGGGTAATCGTCCGGTACGATTAGTTCAAAAAGGCCCCAAATCGTCCTGTACATAGTTCTGGACATACAGCTGAAATGCACAAGACGATCAGGATCGTCCGGGACGATCCTGCGATCGTCCTGGACAATGTGATCGTATCAATTAAACATTAATTGCTTTCCTTAACTACCAGACTAATTTAGGCATGATTATACTGGATCGTCCGGGACGATACACGTATCGTCCGGGACGATCAGACCAAGTATCTAAAAATAAGAACTTGCCTAACTTGATCTGGCGGCTGAGAATTTCTGATTTGGGCATATCGTCCCGTACGATCCGTAGATCGTCCAGGACGATCGGCTCAATCAGACCCTCTTAACTTAGTCGCCCTAATTAGGGTTTCTGTTCTAACTGGATCGTCCAGGACGATGTGGATATCGTCCAGGACGATCTGAACAAAATTGCAACAGAAACTCTAATTCACTCAATCTCTCCCCCTGAGTGTGTGTGTGCAAGGTTACTTAGCTAGGGAATCAGTTACATTACAATTGACTCAATAAAAGGAAAAATCATACATTTGACACACTTGGACCCGATCTTGAGTTGGCTTGAGTGGCTCGCGGTCTTTTGTGCCTGAAACAGATTAGCCAAGCAAAAACACACTGGAAACATGTTTGTCATCATCAAAACCAGATTTGCAACAATCTCCCCCTTTTTGATGATGGCAAACATTTGTAAAGTAGTCTGAAAGTAAAAGTAAACTAGGAGATCCAACAAACACATATTTTTTTTAAATTTTCATTTAACAGCTAAAATAATACATGAAATATGACTCAGAAAACAGAAACAGACACGACTACAACTGACTCCCCCTTTTGACATCACAAAAAGGAGGAGCGAAAAACATAACACGGAAATAAAACATAAAATAAAACATACATAGAACAAACTACAAAACAGGAAAATCAGAATTTTTCCTTGATTTTAGATTCAAAAACCAATGACAGGACGATTGACAGCGCTGAAATCCAGAAAAGGTTGGAAATAATTAACTTTCGTAACTCTGACCCCGGGCACCTTATCGATGCAAACCTCTTTCAAAACAAAAATCCGATTCAGAATAAAAGACATTAGATTTGAAAAGAAATCCTTTCAAGCCTCGTTCCAGAAAAATATCTGATATAATAGTGTTACAAAGTAAAAAATCAGAAATCGGGATTTTCAAAACTCAAGCTTTTGAAAATATTAAGTGGCGTACAGATTTCTCTAAGACATTTAATAATCTGAAAGGAAAGAAAGCTTGTGTTGGGCTCATTTTGTGCCTCTCTTACAAATTGGTTGGCGCTTTGCGCATCTTTTGATTTTTGATACACTTTGTGTATCCAATTTGGCAATTTCGCATCTTTTCAGTTTTGGGCTCATTTTATGCCTCTTTTTCAAATTATCTGGCGCACTGCGCATCTTTTATAAGCTTTCTCCTTTTCATAATCATTAAAGAGTCTCAGCTGTGAGATTATCTTCCAGACATAGGAGATGACTCTCCGCAGTAAGGAAGAATGATTCACAAAACAAAACCCATACAACATATGATAAATGCAATCACTTGGTTTAGAAAATCAAACTAATGACTCAAGACTTTGAAAAACACTATTGATATGAGGCAGATTACTGTAGGAAGATAAAATAATCTCTATTTCAAAAACTAACATTTTAATTTTGAAAAGGATTTTTATTCAAAAGAAACTACACACCAGTAAAGGAGTTAGAGGAAGAGAAACAATTATCAATGTTTCTTCCCTTTAACAGATTCAGCGAAGTCAATCACTGCTTATCAGCTTCCAAACCAAAATAAGGTAAAAACTCTCAGTCAAAAATTCAGATCACCAGAAGTAGTGAGCGGTGATCAGATCTTGAAAAGCATAAAAAATAGGTAGAAAATCATAGCAAAGTAAATACTCAAATCAAACTAACAAAAAGGGTAACACAGAAATCAGCAGAAGAAATAAAATCAATTGAAAGCAAATAATCAAACCAAAACTAACTAACAGAAATCAGAAATCACAATACAAAAACTAACTAACAGAAATCAGAAAACAGAATACAAAAAACTAACTAGCAGAAATCAAAATACCAATCATAACAATCATAAATCAGCAGTCATCAGAATCAAGCATTTATATCAATCACTCCTAATCTGGTTCTCAAAATGCTGAATGAGTCAAAGGCCAGTGGTTTAGTGAATATGTCAGCCAGCTGATTTTCAGTTGCTACGTGGTGTAGCTCAATATCCCCTTTTGTAACATGGTCCCTAATGAAGTGATGCCTAATGTCAATGTGTTTGGTCCTAGAATGTTGGATTGGATTCTTAGAGATACAGATGGCACTAGTATTATCACACAGAACAGAAATTGTGCCAACAGGTACTCCTAAATCCAAGACTTGCTGCTTCAACCAAAGAACTTGGGCCACATAACTCCCTAAGGCAATGTACTCAGCTTCAGCAGTGGAAAGTGCAACTGAGTTCTGTTTTCTACTGGACCAGGAGACTAACGACTGTCCTATAAATTGACAAGTCCCAGAAGTACTCTTCCTATCCACCCTACACCCCACAAAATCAGAATCAGAATATCCAATGATCTCAAAAGAGGTGTTGTGCCTAGGGTACCAAATTCCTAGGTTTGGGGTTCCTAAAAGATATCTAAGAATTCTCTTAACAGCAGTCAGGTGGGACTCTTTAGGATCAGCCTGAAACCTAGCACAAAGACAGACACTAAACATGATATCAGGTCGGCTAGCAGTCAGGTAAAGCAGTGAACCTATTATCCCTCTATACTTCTTCTGATCAACAGATTTTCCATTTGAATCCTTATCTAACTGAACTGAGGAGGGCATGGGAGTATTGATTGGCTTGGCTTTGTCCATTTCATATTTCTTCAAAATGTCCTTAGTGTATTTTGATTGATTGAGAAAGGTTCCATCATCCGTTTGTCTTATGCTAAACCCCAAAAAGTAGGACAATTCTCCCATCATACTCATCTCAAACTCTTTACTCATTATTTTAGAAAACTCTTCACATAAGTATTTATCAGAAGATCCAAAAATTATATCATCAACATAGATCTGGACAATGAGTAAGTCATCTCCTAATCTCCTCAGAAAAAGGGTGGTGTCTACGCTCCCCTTAACAAACTCTCTTTCTAACAGGAATGTGCTAAGCCTCTCATACCAAGCTCTGGGTGCCTGTTTCAATCCATATAAGGCCTTTTTTAATTTATAGACATGACTTGGATATTGGGAACTCTCAAAACCTGGGGGTTGTTCTACAAAAACATCTTCTTTAATTACCCCATTTAAAAAGGCACTCTTGACATCCATTTGAAACAGCTTAAATCCCTTATAACAGGCAAAGGCTAGTAGCACTCTAATGGCTTCCAATCTAGCTACAGGGGCAAAAGTTTTCTCAAAATCTATCCCTTCTATCTGATTATACCCCTTAGCCACCAATCTTGCCTTATTTCTCACCACCACACCAGAATCATTCATCTTATTCTTAAAGACCCACTTGGTTCCCACAATACTTTAATTTTTAGGTCTTTCTACTAACTCCCAAACATCATTCCTTACAAATTGATTCAATTCTTCCTGCATAGCTAAAATCCAAAATTCATCCGACAGGGCTTGATTGATGTTGGTGGGTTCAGTCATTGAGATAAAGGCAGAATGATTTACTTCCTTCCTAAGTCCATGCCTAGTCCTAACACCTTCAGAAGGGTCTCCTAAGATCAGTTCTTTAGGATGACTCGAAGAATATCTCCAATCTCTAGGCAATGAGGTTTGAGGTTCTACCCTTTCCTCCAAATTTGTATTTCCAACTCCTTGGGTAACCTCAACAATCTCTTCATCTTCTACTTCAGATCTAGACTCCTTAGGATCAGATTCATCAAACACTACATGGGTTGTTTCTTCCACCACCAAAGTCCTCCTATTGAACACCCTAAAGGATTTCCCCACACTTGAATATCCTAAGAACACTCCTTCATCAGATATGGGGTCAAATTTTCCTAAGGGTGACTTCCCGTTATTCAGAATGAAAACCTTACAGCCAAAAACATGGAGGTGGGACAGATTTGGTGTTCTACCCTTAATGATCTCATAAGGTGTCTTGTTCAGTTTGACTCTCACATTCACCCTATTCAGCACATAACAGGCAGTGTTCACCGCTTCAGCCCAAAAGTATTTTGGAAGTGAATACTCGGCAAGCATGGCTCTAGCGGCTTCCACTAAGGTCCTATTCTTCCTTTAAGCTACCCCGTTCTGCTGAGGGGTCCTAGGAGCTAAAAAATTGTGACTAATCCCATGATCCTCACAAAAACTTCCAAATCTTTCATTTTCAAACTCCCCTCCGTGATCACTATGGATGGTAATAATCTCACATCCTAACTTCTTCTGAATCCAAGTAGAGAAAGATCTAAACTCATCATATGACTCAGATTTGTGTGACAAAAACTTAACCCAAGTGAACCTTGAATAATCATCAACAATCACAAAACCATAGACTCTCCCCCCTAAGCTGGCAGTGCTAATGGGTCCAAAGAGGTCCATGTGAAGAACTTCTAAAGGTCTAGAGGTGCTAATGTCCTTAACAGAGTGAAAGGAGGACTAGACTTGCTTCCCCAACTGACAGGCATCACACAGGTGATCCTTAGTGAACTTAAGCTTGGGCACACCTCTAACTAAGTCCTTTTGGGTGACTCTCCTAAGGGTTTTCATACTGGCATGACACAATCTCCTATGCCATAACCAAGACTCATCAGCAGCAGTTTTTAAGCAAATTGAATTATCAGATTTAATGCTACTTACATCCAGCTTGTAAACGTTGTTGATCCTTTGCCCCTGCAAAACAACTTCATCATTTAAGCTTAAAATGCAGCCAGTGGGCAGGAATTTGATGCTGTATCCCTTGTCGCAGAGTTGACTGATGCTCAGCAGGTTGTGTTTCAGTCCATCTACAAGCAAAACATTATCAATCATAAAGTTCTTTGAATCACCAATTATACCTATGCCTACCACCTTCCTGGTGGTGTTATCTCCAAGTGTAACCTTGCCTACAGCTCTGGCCTCCAGCGAAATGAACTGATTTGCATCTCCAGTCATATGTCTAGAACATCCGCTGTCTAGGTACCACATGCTCTCACGAGGTCTTGTGTGAGAGCACACCTACAAAATCATCAAATGTCAGTCTTAGGAACCCAAACAGGTTTGGGTTCCTTCTTATGAAAAGAAGAATGCGATGCATGCGTGCTGTGCTGTGAAACAGGCAGTTTGGGTCTCCACACCCAATGTGTACTACGGTGAATAGTACAAGTGTGTGATATGTGTCCTAACATGCCACATGAAAAACATCTAACACCAGGAAAAGGATTAACTAAACGTCGTGAGTGATAATGCCTCTTCCTAGTAGTGTTTGAAACATGCTTTGATGAACTTGCAACAGAATTTTTAAAAGGTGGCGGTGCATAAAACTGTTCAAAGGTAGGCGGTGTTTTGTTCTTTTCAAAAGCACTGATCTTTACTTTCAAAAACTCATTTTTTTTCTTTAAACTTGCAATTTCAAATTTTAAGGTTCCCTTGCTACTTTCTACTTCACATGCCATTGTATCTAACTCTTTAAAAGCTTTTTCTAAATCAACATGCGTGGTTTTCAAAGAATCATGCTCAGAAACTAAATCAGAATATTTTTTGTTCAATTCATCAAACTCATCAAGCAGAGACATGTGATTGGAATCAAGTGTGGAATAATCTTTAACTACAGAATCATGCTCTTTTTGTAAAGTCAAATAATCTAATTTCAAACTAGCATGGGTTTTCTTAAGCTTCCTATACGATGTATGAATCTTTTCAGAAACTTCAAATAACTGATCGTAAGTAAGCTCACATACCTCTTCCTGGTCCGACTGACCAGGGTGATCATCCGCCATCAGACACAAGTTTGTTTCCTCCTCTTCAGCTTCAGTCTCAGAAGAGTCGGATGCAGAGTCTGCCCAGAACGCCTTCTGAATCCGCTTCTTGTCCTTCCTGAACTTTGGTTTCTCCTCACTCTTCTCCTTGCTTGGGTGAGCTTTAAGTGTTGGACAATCAGCCTTAATGTGTCCAGGCTTCCTGCATTCAAAACAAACCGATTCAGATGAACCCTTAAAGTTTTTATTGAACTTACCCTTGTTCCACTTCTGATAGTTCTTATGTTTCTTCCTTAGAAAGCTTTTGAATTGCCTTGTGATTAAGGCAACTTCGTCGCTATCAGACCCGGATGTGCTAGCATCTGAATCTTTGGCCTTTAGTGCCACGGTCTTCTCTTTCTTACGTTCACCTACATCAAGTTGCCTTTGGTTCACCCCTTGCTCGTAAGCAATGAGTGATCCAAGTAAGCTGTCAATAGAGTAAGTATTTAAATCTTTGGATTCAGTAATAGCAGTAATCTTAGCATCATAAGAAGCAGGCAAACATCTAAAAATCTTGTTCACTCTTTCGTAGTTGGTAAGTTCTCTACCTAAAGCATGCAAAGAGGTAACAATCTGAGTGAACCTTGTGGACATTTCTGAAATAGTCTCACTAGGTTTCATGCGAAAAAGTTCGTAATCATGTAACAAGATGTTTAACCTAGATTGTTTGACTTCAGTTGTACCTTCGTATGTTATACATAACCTATCCCAGATTTCCTTTCTCGTGGTACAAGTAGAAACACGCATATAGTCTTCAGATTTCAAAGCACAAAAGAAACAGTTCAAACATTTTGCATTCAACTGTGCTAAATCACAATCATCAAACGTCCAATCAGCAAACGGCAATTCAGTTTTCACATTGTTAATCATTCGAAAAGGTGGTTCGTATCCGTCCTTAACTAACATCCACATGCGATAATCAATAGATTGCAGAAAAGTAGACATGCGTGTTTTCCAAAAATCAAAAGGAATATTGTCAAACAACGGTGGTCTGGTAATGGAATAACCTTCAGCAGTATTACGATTGTTACAGTTAGCCATTAGATCAAATTCAAAAGTTTTTAAACAGAAATTTTGAATCCCTCTCTGATACCACTTGAAAGTTCGAAAGGGATGTTAAGCCCTAGTGAACTAGTCCCGAGGCTTACCAAGAGGGGGGGTGAATTGGTTATTTAAAAATTTCACGATAACTACAAAAATCTTTTCGATACTTAGCAGCGGAAACAAGTAAATAATAACGAAAAGATCAACCAACGATATTCACCCAAGCAGTTTATATTGAAAAGTAAAATGCAAAACTGAATCAGAAAAGCAAACCAGATTTTATAGTGGTTCGGTCAACTTGACCTACGTCCACTCCCCGGAGCCTCCCCTCCGGGTATTGCACTAAACGAAAGTGACTCTCCTTTTGCTCCCACAGCAAGGCGGAGAAGCCTGTACAAAACACCTCCTTTTCACCACACGGTGAGGCAGAGAACCCGACCTCCTTTCGCTTCCTCCTGAAGCAGGCAGAGAACCTTCGAACTCCTTTCGCTTCCTCCTGAAGTAGGCAGAGAACCTACGAACTCCTTTCGCTTCCTCCTGAAGCGGGCAGAGAACCCGGATCTTCTTGCGAATGATCCTCCCACGAAGAACACCGACTAGACGACAGACGACGAGCGGAGAAGACGACTCTGATCCGTGCTTGGAGCAACCTTAGTGAATCCCTCACTAACTCCCCCTCACAAGATCTCTTCTCTCTCTCCCAACTCTCTCTCTCTCTCTAGGATTTCTCAGGGAAGGAAGGCAGCAAAAGATTTTTCCAAAAATTGGAAAATGTTCTTTTAAAGGAGGGTTTAGAATTTGCCCTAAATCTCAACTTGTCGGCCAAGATCGTCCAGGACGATCGGTAGATTGTCCTGTACGATCAGTTCAAATTCAGCTGTTTCAGCCTGGACGATCTGGCTCTTCTGGACGATCAGTAGAAAAAGTTGTTCATATCGTCCCGTACGATCCTGCGATCGTCCGGGACGATTAGTTCAAATTGAAGGAAATCGTCCAGAAGACAGTTCGGGTCGTCCAGAGAAATCTGTGCTGGACGACCAAAAAATGACTTGATCATCCCGGACGATAGGGTAATCGTCTGGTACGATTAGTTCAAAAAGGCCCCAAATCGTCCTGTACATAGTTCTGGACGTACAGCTGAAATGCACAAGACGATCACGATCGTCCGGGACGATCCTGCGATTGTCCTGGACGATGTGATCGTATCAATTAAACATTAATTGCTTTCCTTAACTACCAGACTCATTTAGGCATGATTGTACTGGATCGTCCGGGACGATACACGTATCGTCCGGGACGATCAGACCAAGTATCTAAAAATAAGAACTTGCCTAACTTGATCTGGCGGCTGAGAATTTCTGATTTGGGCATATCGTCCCGTACGATCCGTAGATCGTCCAAGACGATCGGCTCAATCAGACCCTCTTAACTTAGTCGCCCTAATTAGGGTTTCTGTTCTAACTGGATCGTCCAGGACGATGTGGATATCGTCCAGGACGATCTGAACAAAATTGCAACAGAAACTCTAATTCACTCAATCTCTCCCCCTGAGTGTGTGTGTGCAAGGTTACTTAGCTAGGGAATCAGTTACATTACAATTGACTCAATAAAAGGAAAAATCATACATTTGACACACTTGGACCCGATCATGAGTTGGCTTGAGTGGCTCGCGGTCTTTTGTGCCTGAAACAGATTAGCCAAGCAAAAACACACTGGAAATATGTTTGTCATCATCAAAACCAGATTTGCAACAAAACCAAGAAAATAACTTAAATTACCCATCAAACTCATCTCAAATTCACTACTCATTGTCTTTGAAAATTCATCACATAGAGTTTTATCAGTTGATCCAAAAATGATGTCATCCACATATATTTGTACAATGAGCATTTCATTTTTAATTCTTTTCAAAAATAGAGTGGTGTCCACACTTCCTTTAACAAATGATCATTTTTAATAAGAAAATGTTTAACCTCTCATACCATGCTCTAGGTGCTTGTTTTAGTCCATATAATGCCTTTTTCAATTTAAAAACATGATTAGGGAATTTAGAATTTTTAAAACTTGGAGGTTGCTCAACATAAACATCCTCTACTATCACCTTATTCAAAAAGGCACTTTTAACATCCATTTGGTACAATTTAAAATCTTTAAAATAGGCAAAGGCTAACAAAGCTCTAATTGCTTCAAGTCTTACAACAGGGGTAAATGTCTCCTTAAAATCAATTCCTTCAATTTTATTATACCCCTTAGCTACCAATCTAGCCTTATTTCTCACAACAACTCCTAAATCATTCATTTTTTTATGAACACCCACTTAGTCCCAACTACACTTTAATCTTTTGGCCTTTCAATTAGCTCCCAAACATCATTTCTTTTGAATTGATTTAACTCTTCTTGCATGGCTAAAATCCAAAATTCATCCAAAAGTGCTTGTTCTATATTAGTGGATTCAATCATTAAAATAAATGCTGAATGATTTACCTCTTTCTTCAAACCATACTTAGTCCTAACTCCTTCACTTGGTTCTCCTAAAATCAATTCTTTAGGATGACTTCTAATAAATTTTCATTCTCTAGGCAATTGGTTTTCTTCTTCCTTTTCAACCCTTTCTTTAACTTTTTGATCTTCAAATTTTTGGGTTACTACCTCAACCTCATCTTCATCCAACTTAGACCCTTTACTATCATAAGATTCATCAAAAATAATATGTGTGTTCTCCTAAACTACCAATATTCTTTTATTAAAAACTCTATAGGATTTTCCAACACTTGAATATCCTAGAAAGATTCCTTCATCATATTTTGAATCAAATTTTTCTAATAGAGTTTTATCTTTATTATGAATGAATACTTTATATCTAAAAATATATAGATATGAGAGGTTGGGACTCCTACCTATAAGAAGTTCATAGGGTGTCTTATTTAATTTAGACTTTATGTACACCCTATTCAACACATAGCACGCTGTGCTAACTGCTTCAGCCCAAAAATATTTAGGAAGTGAATACTCTACCAACATGGCCCTAGCAGTTTCAATTAATGTCCTGTTCTTTCTTTCTATAACTCCATTCTGTTGAGGTGTCCTAAAAGCTGAGAAGTTGTGTTCAATCCCATGAGATTTGGAAAAATTATTAAACATTTTATTTTCAAGTTCTACCCCATGATCACTTTGGATAGTAACTATTTCAAAACTTAGTTTCCTTTAAATCTAAGTGGCAAAATCTCTAAACTCTTCAAATGATTCACTCTTATGATTCAAAAATCTAATCCAGGTGAATCTAGAATAGTCATCCATAATAACATACCCAAATCTTTTTCCTCCTAGACTTAAGGTACTAACAGGTCCAAATAAATCCATGTGAAGAATTTTTAAGGGCTTGCTAGTCTTAATATTCTTGATTGAATTGAAAGAGGATCTCACTTGTTTTCCTAATTGACATGCATCACACAAGTGATCTTTAGTGAAGTCTAATTTGGGTACACCTCTAACTAGTTATTTTTGAGTAATTTTCCTAAGATTTTTCATACTAGCATGACAAAGCCTTCTACGCCATAACCAAGATTCATCAGATACAGTTTTCAAGCACAGAGCAGTAAAAGGTTTAATAGAATTCAAATCTAGCATGTAAATATTATTAACTCTATCACCATTCAAAATAACAATTCCATTTAGACTAATAACACAACTAGTAGGCAAAAACTTTATATGATATCCCTTGTCATATAATTGACTTATACTCAATAGATTGTGTTTCAATCCATCAACTAATAGCACATTTTCAATCACAAAGTTTTTAGAGTTTCCAATTATACCTGTACCTACCACTCTCTTGGTAGTATTATCTCTAAGTATAACATTGCCTCCATTCCTGTCTTCCAGCATTATAAATTAATTCGTATCTCTAGTCATATGCTTTGAGCAGCCCCTGTCCAGGTACCAAATACTCTCACGAGGTCTTATATGAGAGTGTTCCTGTAAAATGATCAAACATTAGTCTTGGGAACCCAAACAAGTTTGGATTCTCCTCTTAACAATTTTAAACCAGATGCATGTGTGATATGCTGTGATTTATACACCTTAGGTCTCCACACTAAATGTGTTTTATATCTAAGTGTACAAGTATGGGCAATTTGTCCTAAACTATCACAAGAAAAATACTTTATTCCTGGAAAAGGATTCACCAATCTATTCTTCTTGAAAATTTTCTTCTTAGACTTTGAACCAGTGGTCTTGTAGTAGGATTCGTGAAAATCTTCAAGTTTAGTTGGATTTCTATTTTCTTTAAGTGCTTTTAACTGAACTTTAAGAAAAGTATTAGCACTTTCTAGAATCGAATTATTAATCTTCAAATCATGCTCTCTAGTATCCGATTCATCCATATAAGTTTTAAAATCATTTTCAAGTTCAATGTGAGATGATTTTAAAATATTATGTTATTTGTTTAAATCATCAAACTCATCCAACAAGGTCATGTGGTTGCTATCAATTAATACATGATATTTCCTAAGGATCTCATATTCTTTCTACAGCTCTAAATAATCCAATTCAACTTAGCATGCAATTTTTTCAGTTTCCTATATATTATATGTATGCATTCAGAAACTTCAAATAATTCTTCATAACTTAAGTCACATACCTCTTCTTGATCTGATTGATCAAGATTGTCAGCCATTAAGCACAAATTTGTGACTTCCTCTTCTGGTGCAGTTTCTGAGGAATCTGAACCTAAGTCCGCCCAAAATACTCGTTGAAGTCTCTTTTTACCCCTTTTTTCTTTTGGTTTCTCCTCAGCCTTCTCCTTGCTAGGATTTCCCTTGAGATTGGGGTAATCTGTCTTTATGTGTCCTGGCTTCCGGTACTCATACCAAATAACTTCACTAGAAGCCTTAACATTCTTTTGGAACTTACCTTTGTTCAACTGTTGGCGTCTTCTCTGCTTCCTTTTTAGGAAACTTCTAAATTACCTTGTCATCAAGGCGATATCCCCTTCATCCTCAGGTAGTGACTGATCACTTTCTGAACCATCCACCTTCAAAGCTATATTCTTCTCCTTTCGCTTCTCACCTGCATCAATCTATCTTTGAGTCACAGATTGCTCGTAAGCAATTAGTGATCCAAGAAGATTGTCAATAGAATAAATATTTAAATCTTTAGATTCTGTTATTACAGTTATCTTTGCATCATATGCGGTAGGTAAGCAACGAAGTATCTTGTTAACTTTTTCTGCATTAGTTAACTCCCTACCTAAAGCATGCAATGAAGTGGCTATGTGAGTAAAATAAGTGTACATGTCTGAGATTGATTCATTTGGTTTCATGCGAAATAGTTCATAATCGTGCAAGAGAATATTCAACCTAGTTTGCTTCACTTCATTTGTACCTTCATAAGTAATGTAAAGCCTATCCGAAATTTCTTTTCCTGATTTACAAGTTGAAACAAACATGTAGTCTTCTGATTTTAAAGCATAAAAGAAACTATTCAAACACTTAGCATTTAATTGAGCTAGCTCACGTTCTTCTACAGTCCATTCGGCAAAAGGTGTTTGAACTCTAATTCCTTCTATAATTCTAGCGGGTTCAGTAGAACCTTCTTATACTAACATCCACATGTGATAATAAAGATATTATAGAAATGTAAACATTCGAGTTTTCCAAAATAAATGGGATATTGTCAAACAAAGGTGGTCTAGTGATCAAGTAACCTTCTAAAGTATTTCTATTTCCAAAATTAGCCATGATCGAATTTCAAAAAGTAATTTAAATAGTGATTTTTGAAATTAGCTTTGATATCACTTGAAAGTGCGAATAGGTTGTTAGACCTATTACTCATGTCCCTAGGCTAACCAAGATGGGGGGTGAATTGGTTCTTTTAAAAAATTACTCTTGGAATTTTGAAAAAATTTTAAGTAAATCATACAGTATGATTTGACTTTGTACAGTTCGAACAGAGTTAATTTTTACTTCCTTCAAATCACAAAATTCTAACCACAGAAAGAAAATAAAACGCAGATAAAGAACAGTACAAAAAAAGTAAACAGAAGATCAGTAAACACTAAAATTTATAGTGGTTCGGTCAAACACGACCTACATCCACTCCTTAGAGACACCTTCTCTATGTATTGCACTAAACTCAAGTGACTCTCCTTTTTCCCCCACAGCAAGGCGGAGAAGCCTTTACAAACTCTCTTCCACCAACCCAGTGCGGTAGAGAACCGTCGTCTTTTTTCACCCTCCTGGTAAAGGAAGAGAACCAAACATCCTTTTACACTCTCCAAGTATGGTAGAGAACCGTCGTCCTTTTCACCCTCAAAGTGACAACAGAGAACCGTCGTTCCTTTTCACCCTCCAAGTGACGGCAGAGAACTGGAATCTTCTCGAACAAAACTCTTGCAAAAGTCTCCAAGGAAGTTAGGAAGATGCTTGAATAATAAGTAAAGAAATCCTTACAATTGGATAACCTTGTAAATCCCTTCACAAATCTTTCTTCAAAGATTTCTCAACAATCACTCCCAAACACTCTCCCAATCACTCTCCCTCTCACTCTTCAAAAGTATTTTCACAGAAGAATTTTTCTACATGTCAATTTAAAGATCCTTATATACTAAAGGCAAAAAAAACCATCCAAAAACTAAATTTTTTGAGTTTCACACATTCCGATTGTCCCGTATGATCGATCTTCGTACTGTATGAATAGTTCAAATTATTTAATAATTCATCTCGTACGATTCCACATGAACCTAAAATAGAGTCATTCGTACCACAAAATCTTTTATATGAATTATATTTCGTAATGTACGAATAGTTCAAAAATGAATGATTCGTCCCGTACGAACCAGTACGTACCCAATTCAGTGCCCTTCATACAACAAAATATCGTGTACAAAATAAATTTAATACCATATAAATAGTTCAAAAAATGAATGATTCATCCCATACGAACTAGTACAAACCCAATTCAGTGCCTTTTGTATAACAAAATATTGTGTACGAATAGTTCAAAAAATGAACGATTCGTCCAGTACGAACCAGTACGAACCTAATTCAGAGCAGTTCGTACAGCAAAACCTCATGTACAAATAGTAATTCATACTGTACAAATGTAACTTAGAAAAATTTCTTGGTATATGGGTTTGATATGGAGGACATATACTTACAGATCATCCCGTACGATATGCAATCGTACTGTACGATCAGTTTAAAAAATTAAGTTTTCTACTCCCCTATTGTGTGTGTGTGCACAATTATCCAACTTACAATCACACTCTCTCAGACTCAAGAAAAATAAAAATATAGACTTCATTTACAGTGAACAAATGAACTTGAAGTCTTCAGCAATCTGGAGTGTGAATTTCTTGAAAAATACTTTAGTACACACAATAACAAAACTCAAATATTTATTAGGAAAAGAATAAAACAAAAAATAAGCTTTTATAATCATCAAAAATAACTTATATTAGAATTCACTTGAATGAACAGATTTACCCAAATCATAACAATGACAGCCTAAAACGGTCCAAATCGAGTCGACGAAGCACACATAGGAGGTTCAAAGTAGAAATTGGTTCAAAAAATGATATCCAAATATAATATGCTTACAGTCGAATCGAGCTGCTCAATGAGATAAATCCAATGAGCCTATGAATGCTTAATCTAACATCATTTGGGCACATAAATGCTTAGCAATTGCTCTATGAATGAGAGGATCAATTTGAGCCATTCGATAGAGCATCCAAATTTGTCCCAATTCTTCTCCATATTTATAAGGTATGTCACACTCAAAAATCTATAAATAGAACCACCTTCCCCGCCCCCCCCCCCCCCCCCCCCCCTACAAACATTGACTCTTAGGCTGGAGATTGGGATGAGCTCTGAGGCATTATGGATCCTAGAGTTCTACCCAAGCACCACCACTGGCAAACTTTTTTCGACCACCGCAAGACCACCACCCGGCCGATCCTTCCAACCACCGTCGCCAGCTGACTTACGTCCATCCAACCTCTGTCGACTGTAGACCATGGTATCTAGACCTCCATCGAAGCTGATTATGGTCCCTCTAACCACCGTCACCCACTAACTACAGTCGCTCCAACCACCATCGCCCGCCAACTACGATCCCTTTGATCTCAATTGGCCGCCGATTACAATCCCTCCAACCTCGTTATCCCACCAACTACAGTCTATCCCACCACCATCGCACCGACTATACTCCCTCCAATAACCGTTGCCCACCGACTACACTCCCTCAGGCATACATTGCCTACTGATTACCATCATCCCCACCATCATTTCCAGCTGAAAATAGTCCCACTTACCACCATCTCTCATCAACAATAGTCCCTATGATCATGGTCACCCACCCGCCAACTGCAGTCTGACTGAGATTAATCTGACCGAATACTCTTTCCCCCTACTATGATCCACACAACAATCATTACAAGACAACTATATTCCCTTCGACGTTTGTCGCGCACTGACTACAATCCCATCAACCTTTATCGCCCATCGATTCTAATCAATATGTCCATCATTACCAGAAGACAACGGTCCCTCTAACCACTATTGCTAGCTGACAATGGTCCCTATGCTCCCTCTGACCACCGTTTCTCACCGACTACGATCTCTCCTACCATACTCGCCAGCCAAATTCAGTCTGTCGTATCTTATTTACCCATTGATTATGGTCGCTCTAACCTTTATCACCCATCGACTACAGACCCTCCAACCATGGTCACCAATCCATAATGGTCCCTCCGACCACCGTCACCAGTTGACTATAATCCCTGAGACAACCGTCGGCCACCAACTATAGTCCCTCTAACCACCATTACCCGTCCATCAAATATAGTATGATCGATTACCATTGCGTGCCAACTATGGTCCCCTTGACAATCATCACCCACCTATTATAGTCCCTCTGACATCCTTGGCTCACCGTCTATGGTAACTATGACCACTATCACAAGCAAAAAAAGTCCCTCCAACTACTATTGCCAGCCGATAATGATTAGTCTGACCACCGTCACCTGCTAACTACAATCCCACTGACCAGCATTGCTCACTGATTATTGCCTCACTGACCATCATCACCCACCGACAATGATCCCTTCAACCACCGTTACTCGCCAATTATAATCCCTCTTACCACCGTCGTCTGACTACAATCCAACCAACCGAATGAACAAGCTAACACTCAGTTAAGAATAACTCTTGTATCATTAGATTCTTCCAACTCCTACAATATAATGTGCTCTATACGATGTATATTTTCTATATCGAGCCAAGTTATTTCCCTCAAGGAAGGGCCTCTTTTACAATTAATAATAAACACTAGTAGAATCATTTTAATTTGGCCAGGCCCCACAGTTTTTCCTTTTATTAGGGTCTTCTATATAAAAATCCTGGTGTCTCTTATAACATGCACCCCTCTCTCTTATATATATGTTTGTGTACTAAATCTTTGTATAAAATTTGAATGCAAAACTTTATATCTCCCTACCACCAACGTAACAGGTTTTCATCATCTCTGGAAAGAGATCCTTAGCTTGGGGCGAGGGGGGGCTTCTTTTAACTTTGAAATGTCATTCATGTCAATGTCCTAGGCATGGTTAAATTAAGGTAGTCTTTCTATCATGATTTATTATTGAGTCCAAAACAAGTTCTTCAATATTGAGGGCAACATCACTACAGCAGCAAATATGTATTATCTCCCTTCAACTATTAGCCATCACTACATAAATTATATAGGAACTAATTCCTGACTGGGGGATAATGTTTACTCCAACCTCGAAAGGTCATTCACGTCAACATCTTAGGCATGGTCGAAGAGGGGTGGTCCCTTTACCATGTCCTACTATTAGGTCCAAAGAAATTCTTTCAATATTAAGGGTAACTTCATCACAACACCAAGTAGAAATTATTCTATCACATCTCAACTATCAACCATCGCTGCATCAATTCCATGTGAAGTAAATTTAGATTGGGGCGAAAACCTTAGTTGTAATTTCAAATATGGTTGTAATCAAGCAAGTCCTTCCAATATTTTACTCTTCTAAAAATAATCTGGCTAGCAACCATCTATTATAAAGCTTTTTACAAATACAGGAAGGTTTTAAGTGAATCCTAAACTCTATATAGTCTTTAGCTGGACTTTTGCACCTTAGGCAAGGTCATTTTCTTAACCTTAAAAATCCAGTAATAGTCTAAAAACAAACATTCTTAAACTTTAATTATGGATACACGTGACATTCGCCCCCTCCCAATCAGTGCATAATCTATCCCAAGGTGATTCGATTCAACCTCTTTCATACATATTAACATCATTGAGCAACACTTTGACAAACAACCTTGGATAGGTCAAACATCTTTGGTGGATTCCCTTGGCCTCTTTCATACAAGTTAGTTCTTTCAAGTAATGCTTTGGCAAATAACTTTCGATAGGTCAAACATTCTTAATGGATTTATCTCGACCTCTTCAATACATGTTAATGTTATCGAGCAACACTCTGAAAAATAACCTCGGATAGGTCAACCATCTTTAATGGATTTTCTTTACCTCCCCATACAGGTTAACATCATTGAGCAATGCTTTAACAAATAATTTTTGATAGGTCAAACATGCCTAGTGAATTTTCCCAGCCTCTTCCACACAGGTTAAAGTCATCGAGCAACGCTCTTGCAAATTGCCACATATAGGAAAATATTTTTTGTTGATTCTCCCAACCTACACAACACACGTTAATATCATCGAGCAACACTCTGACAAATAATCTCAGATAGTTCAAATATCTTTGGTTAATTTCTTCCAACCTCCACCATAAAGGTTAGCATAATCAAGCAATACTTTTATAAATGACCTATGATAGGTCAAACATCCCTTGTGAAACTCCCTTAATCTCTTTCTTATAAATTAACATCATCAAGCAACGCTTTGACAAACAACCTCAGATAGGTCAAATATCCTTAAGGAATTTCTCTTGACCTCTACTATATTGGACTTCAAAGTAACTCCTTCAACTCTTTCTTCAAGGATGAAGCAAAGCCTCATCACCATCAGACCTCCACTTAACTGATTATGTTAGTGTGTAATTATATTACTTGTGTGGCATAGTACCCCTACCCCATCTATTGGGCTATCCATTATGTATCTCAACAAGTTATCATCAGCCCTTAAACTAACGACCATTGTTGGCCCTCTACCTCTCGACCATCATCATCGGCCCTTTACCTAATAATAACCAATCATTAGACCTTTACCCGACTCCCATCAGTGGAACACCCTCCAATTGTCACCATCAGCACACCCCTATTAGGACCTCCATAAAAGGGTAAGGTCTTAATCACCACCTCCATCAATATTTAAGCTTTTGTTGGATAGTTTTTTCCCCACCAAGGGAGAATTGTAGCATATGTAAGAGTACCAGGTCTTGATCGCTACCGCCTCTGATATTTAAACTCTTGCTGAAAATTTTTCCCCCATAACTAGAGCCAGCAAAAAAGTACCGAGTCTTAATCGCTGCCATCATTGATATTTAAACTCTTACCGAATAGTTTTTCCCCAACCGGTGGAGAACTAGAGCTTGAGTAAGAGTACTGTGTTTTGATCATTGCTGCCATATATATTTACATAATTGCCAAACAACTTTTCTCCCTCCGGAGGAGAACTAGAGCGAACATAAGAGTATCGAGCCTTGATCACCGCTATCAATCTTGATCGCCACCAAGAACTTTCAAAATTTTTCTAGTCCAATTTTTCCTAAATTTATGAGAAAAATGTTAAACTAGCTTACGAGAAGTGTGCCCTCTCCTTACCTTGTAAGGGAGCTATTTATAGATTCCTTAAGAAAAATTTGAGAAAATATGTTCTTCTAATTTTCATAAATTTTTATGAATATTTTTGGATACTTTTGAACTAAAAAAAATTTTTTTCTCTTCTTTAAACAAGTAAAAATCGAAAATAAAATTTTAAAAAAAAAATCTTCATAGCGGCACTGTAGTCGCCTAATTAAGGCGGCATTATGGTCGCCTATTGGAGCCAGTTAGGCCAAGAAAAAAAACTAATAGCCCAAAATCATGGAGCATTGCACCCACCTTAGATGCACGCAAGCCGAGAAACCCACTTAGGAGCCAGCGACGGTGGTAGGTGCCGGCTAGCCGACCTGCCAATTTGATCGATGGATTGCATATAAGACCAATTTTTGGCCCGAACAGTATGATCCTGACATCATTGGGGTCTCCTACACCATTTTTCCAAGTTCTAGATACAATTTTGGTACTTTCAATGCCTAACAAAGTTTCTACAATCAATTTCAAGCAGATTTTAAAGTTTTTGAGCAAAACTTTCTAATATTTTTTTGCTCGAATCGACACCCCAGCTTCAAGGAATATTAAAATTATGATTTAGAATATTTTACTTGGTTTATGTCTTGGAGAGGAGGTCCATGTTGATGTCCCTGATCAATCGAACCTGAAATTATTTGAAAATTATAATTTTATATTCCAACTGATTAAAGGGTTCAAATTTGTATTTTTGGATTCCATGAGCTTCGATATCCAAAAATAGAGGGGTAACTGATACGTTACCAAAAATTTCCTTGGTCTAACATGAATCACAAGACATCATAGTTGGCAACTTTCAAAATTAAATTTGAGATCGTCCAAACTCTAATTTTAGCAAATTTATAGTAAAACTAAATGTTTCAAAGAGACAAACCCAACGACACCAAAATAGTTCCAACCAAAGCCTAAATAGGTCCAAATCGAGGTGGCAAAGCACATTTGGTAGGTTCAAAGCACAAATTAGTTGAGCAAATGATTTCCAAATATAGTGTGCTTAAAGCCGAATCAAGCGGTTCATCGAGACGAATCCAACAAGCCTACAAATTCTTAATTTTGATATCATTTTGGCACAAATGATTGACAAACTCTCTATGATGGAGGGGATAAATATGAACCATCCAATGGATCGCTCCAAATTTGTCCTAGATGTTCTTCATATTTATGGGGCATGCCACTCTCAAAAATCTATAAATAGATCCCCACTTCCTACATGAAAGGGGGCATAGACCATTATAAGCATGGACCATTGGGCTAGAGATTAG
This sequence comes from Dendrobium chrysotoxum, assembly GCA_019925795.1. Classification (NCBI taxonomy): domain Eukaryota; kingdom Viridiplantae; phylum Streptophyta; class Magnoliopsida; order Asparagales; family Orchidaceae; genus Dendrobium; species Dendrobium chrysotoxum. Next base: position 33,237,171 of record CM034314.1, read on the forward strand.
GAAGAGCTTTAAGGCTTCAAGGATACTAGAGTTCTACCCAGCACCACCACAGATCAATTTATGTTGACCACCTTCGGCCAACTGATGATCCCTCCAACCATCGTTGCCCACCAACTATGATCCCTCCTGACCATTGTTGCCCACCGACTATGGACCTCCGACCACCATTACCCGCTGACTAAGGTCCCTCCGACCACCATTGCTCGCCTACTACGGTCCCTCTAAATACTATTGCCCGCCGACTACGCTCCTTCCAACCACCTTCTCCCATTGAATATAGTCCCTTCGACCTCCGCCGCCCACCCACTATGGTCACTTTGACCACCATTGCCAGTCGATAATAGTCCTTCTGACCATCGTCGCTAGCCTTCAACATTCCCTCCGACCACTATCGCCCTTCTGCCGACTATAGTCTGACCAACCACCGTCACCCATCTACTATGCCCCCCCCCCCCCCCCCCCTCTCTCTCGACCATCATCATTTATCAACTATAGTCCCTTTGACATCGGTCATCTACCGACTACAGTCCCATCGACCTCTGTTACCTGCTGACTACAGTTACTCTGACCACCATCACCAACTGACAATGGTCCCTTCGATCATCGTCGCTAGCTGACAACAATCCCTCCGACCATCGTCGCCTGCTGACTACAGTCCCTTCGGCCACTGTCACCCGCCGACTACTATCCAACCAACAACCGTCGCCCGCTAAGAATGGTCCCTTCGACCACCGTTGCTCGCCAACTATGGTCCCTGTGACCTCCGCCACCTGTCGACTACGGTACTTGCGACCTCTATCAGCTGCTAACTACGATCACTCCGACCACCGTCGCCCGGCTACGATATACCGACCAAATGAATAGGCTAACACTATCTTTAAAACAATTCTCATATCATTAGATTCTTCAAACTCCCACCATGTAATGTGCTTTATACGATATATATTTGCTACATTGATCCAAAGTCTTTCCCCCAAAGAAGGGCCTCTGTTGTAATCAATAATAAACACTAGTATAATCAATTTAACTGGGCCATGCATGTGATTTTTTCTCTTTTTAGAATTTTCATATAAAAATTTTGGTGTCTCATATGACTCAATATTAAATGATTTATTTTTAAAAAATAGATAAAAATTATATTTTACAGTGTATGCATAAATAAAGAAATAAATTATAATTATTTACTAAAAAATAAATATTATTCGTATTATAAAAAATTAATAAAAAAATTTGTTTAAATTTTTTTACTATATATGTTTTGAGCTTCATAACATCAACTCATCTATTTACTCTAACATCACTTAGAAACTCTCCTTAACTAGGGTTTATATAGATTTTTGGGTTTGCATGTGCTCAAAACTTAAATCGAGTTGCGGAGCCGTGTGAAGAAGCTTCATTGGTGTTTTGGGGTAAATAATTATGAGAAGAATTTAATGTTTATTTAAAAATAATGTATTTTAAATTTAAATTAAATTATTAAATTGTGAATATTATTTAATATTTAATCATTAATATAATAAATTACTTTATTTAATTATTTAGTTAATTAGAAAATTGAAACGGCTAGTTCACTGGTTGAACCGTCAATTCTGACCGAAGCAGTTCGATGCATAAGCGGTTTTCTAGTTGGACCAAAGGTCCCATCTGTTCTTGAAGCTTTGTTGAATTCATAATTATAAACAAATTATAATTTAAATGGCATTTATTGCTCACTGTCTTCCAAGCGGAAATAAATTTAAAATCCATCCAATTACTATGCTTTGCCTTGGGATTCAACGGTTCGGAGTTGTTGAAGTTTCTTAAAGTTTGGTTCAATCTATGCTCATACTCCCCATTTAGACCTTTACCGCCCAACCGTCTCCCCATTAAACACCCTTTCTCTTTCTATCCCAATCGCTACCTTTATCTCTATCTCTATCTCGTCCTCTCTATAAATCTTTCTGTTCAATCCATCAATATAGACAGTTCTAAAGCAACAAAAATTTGGTAAAATAAGCTGGCTTTAAAGGTATTATACCTTTCCAGTTTGTTCACCGGGTATCAATAAATAGATAGGTAAATATAGCTTTCTCCTGCGCTCTGGTGCTCTGTTTTTTGGAGCTGGAAGAGAGATAAGCAGAGATACAGGAAGCAGAGGTTGAGGAAAGGACAGAAATTGGAATCATGGCTAATGAGAGATCCATGGAGGAGGGAAGTCCACCTAATTCTATAGAAGTTAAAGATGGGTCTTCATCCGATAACGATCAGGCTTTAAACATCTCTGTTCCTTTTCTGCATAAGGCAAGCTTCTTCTTCATCTCTTTTTTTTTTTTGGCAGAATTTATTACCTGCAAGTTTTATATTGTTAAGGAAAATTTCTTAATAAAAACCTCATACTAAAAGGATGCGTTTAATGATTTCAAGCCTTTCAGCTCCGGTTGATTTCTTCTGACAGGCTTTGATGGTTCAGTTCTTTGACTGTGACTGATGTTATCTACTTGGGTTTGGCTTCATTCTCATCTTTATATAGAAGAATAGCCTTTTTCTGTAAATTTAATAAATTTTTTGCCAAAATCTACTCCTTTTTTATTGTTGTTGCGAGAATCAATTCTTCATTTTGTTAACATTCGGCTCATTCATACCTTGGAAACTCTCTTCTTTCATCATAAAATTATCATCTTTATCAGATTTTTTCCAGCTGTTAGGGTTGACTTCATGATTATTCTTTCTCCTGTGTTGATTTTAAGTTCATTTTTTTATCCATCCGTCACATGGTTACATTGCTCTCATTTGTTAATTTTTTTTATTATTATTTTACCTTTAATATATCCTTTCTATTTTTATATTAATAACTCTTTTTTTCACACCCGATCTGACTATCATTGACTGTTCTAATATCCAACGCTCAATTCATACAAAATTATCTTGCATCGCCAGTAATCCATGGCATTAAACAACAACAAATTAAAAAATACAAAACTATATTTAAAGATAAGAATCCGAGCATCCAATTGACGAAATTGGTTACTTCTCCACTCAACTAAATAGGTAGATTTGGTTGTTGGGCTACATTGGGTTAAATTTCATCCTACCCAGTAAGATGAGCTACGTTTTACTCCTTTTTTTGACGGAATATGAATTTCATTTCTTAATTTTGTTACAGATAATTGCAGAAATATTTGGCACTTACTTCATAATCTTCGCTGGCTGCGCTTCAGTGATTGTGAACAAGAGCACGAAGGGAAGTGTTACGTTTCCTGGAATATGTGTAGTGTGGGGCTTGGCTGTGACGGTAATGATATACTCCGTCGGCCATATCTCGGGCGCCCACTTCAATCCAGCCGTCACCATTTCCTTTGCCACTTGCCGGAGATTTCCATGGAAGCAGGTTTTCTCTCACATTTGCCACCATTTTCTTTTAAAAAGAAGATTAATGCTAATAAATCTGAGCGAAATTTTTATAGTAGTCAATAATTAGGACGATATATTATTGATGATTTAGATGATATGCATGTAAATTTATATTTATGGAGTGATAAAATGCATGTGTAGCAAAGTGAAGGTAGTGCATCTTTTTGCCGCTTATGATAAAATAAAATCAATGTTACAGGCACCTGCTTACATTGCAGCACAGGTGTTGGGATCCACCCTAGCAAGCGGCACGCTTCGCCTTCTCTTCGGTAGCTGGCGAGAGCTCTTTCCTGGAACAATTCCAACAGGTTCAAATGTCCAATCTTTGGTTTTGGAGTTCATCATCTCCTTCTACCTCATGTTTGTGGTCTCTGGTGTTGCAACTGATAATAGAGCGGTAAGTCACCAATTTCTTCAAAACAATATAAATTTAAACATTTTTTGCTTGAGTGAGTTTTGTGTTGCAGATTGGAGAACTTGCAGGAATTGCTGTGGGTGCCACTGTGTTGCTAAATGTTGGCTTTGCTGGGTAAAAGTTTACCATTTCCCTTTTAGTTGTGAATTTATGCAAAAAATTGAAATCATCAAAAATTAAAAACTTTTGGGTTAGATTAAGTTTTAATTGAACTTGAATTGAGATAGTCTTGGATCAAGCTAGCTCAAGCTTTGATCAAAATTCATGTCTATGAATACATATATTCATATATTCATGTGTCTATTCATGTAAGTATTCATGTGCATATGCATTCATACTTCTAAATATATGTCATTATTTGTATGGATGCATACATGCATTTTGGCAATGATTTTGTCTTGGATGAAATTTGACTCGATTTTAGCTAGGATCAGGCATGAATGATTTGTAAGAGATTAAATTTGAATTGAGCCAAATTGTAACTAGCCTCAATTTCACTGGAAATTAAATCTCTACCAACGTTCTTGATTGTTGTACTGACGTATGAAAATTGATGCTAAACTTTCTATTTGAATAATTCAATTTTGATGGCAGCTTGATATCAGGAGCATCAATGAACCCTGCAAGAAGTTTGGGACCGGCAATTGTCGGGAACCGCTATGAATCGATATGGGTTTATATAGTTGGTCCGATATGTGGGACGATTACTGGAGCTTGGGCTTATAATCTAATTCGTCACTCAAACAAGCCATTGCGTGAGCTCACAAAGAGTGGCTCATTTCTTAGAAGCTTGAAGATGAATGGTTCAAAATAATGTATTAGTTCGTAATAGAAACCAAATAGATTGGTTTATCTTGCTAGTTTTTCTTCTCTTGTATGTTTTAATTAGATACTTGCTTGAAGCAAATTGTGGTTTAAGCTCCATAGAAAGGACACTAGACTTGTAATTCGATGATTTTTTAATGAATTCATATTGATAATTTTTATTTTTTTATAACATGTAAGATTACACTTAAAAATTTTAATTTAACTCAAATAGATAAATAATATTAATTCGAGTCCTCTTAACAAAATGATGAGAAGTACTTTACAAACTATGAATAACATGAATTATTAGCTTTAAATATTCTAATTGTGAATCATGAAAATTCACCCTCTCTTAGTAAGGGAGGAATTTGATAATTCACAACTTTGATGCGAAGAATACAAGAAGGAATTAAGTTTTGGGATACTCGATGAGGAGGTTAGAATAACAACATAGTAGAAAATGAAGCAAAACAAAGATTTAAATTGATCAATTTAATTTGCATACATTCATTCCAGAATGAATTGAGAATATTTTTATTTGATGAACAATAGCACAATAATCTTTCTATTAATACAAAGATTCAAAATCTCTCTCTTAGATGCCTATATGTCTTGCGCCTCCTTCGCGAGACAATCTTCTCTTTCTATAGCATGCTTAATCTTAGAGGTTATATTGTGATGCACTTGATGTGACTGAGAAGATCTAATATCATGTTAGTCTAAGGTTTCATTTGGGATATATTTAGTATTGTTTTCTAAAGTACCTTTTCAGAGTAAAATTTTTTTATACTAGATATTTTTGTACTAGAAAGCTTCTTTAGAAAGAAGTAAGAAAGTTTACCCAAATAAAGCCTAACTGAGGTTGAAGTTAGAATAAGCTTTATAGTACAAAATGTATCCAAATCCATCAAGCCCAAAATTATTGGAAGAAAAAATGGTCTAGTCAAAATGAGTGGCTTGATGAGTCAAAAAAAGATTTCTTGTTGGGCTTTCTAGTAGTCATTTGTCTCAACAATCCCGAAATCATTGGAAGAAAAAATGGTCTAGCAAAAATGAGTGGCTTGGTGAGACAAATACCTTCACCAATTAATGGATACAAAGTTGTTGATATGTTAAAGAATATAAAGGTTAAATTTGAAAAGAAGATAGGTGTTAAATCCGAATTGCCTTATAACTCGAACAAGTTCAATATATTGATTGAGTTTCCATATTGGAAAAGAAATCTTTTACGTCATAACTTAGATGTTATGTATATTAAAAAAAATATTTGTGATAAAATTTTGGGTAAGCTATTAGATCTTGATGCGTGGATAAATTATCATCTGAATGAATGCAAAGACATGGAGAAAATAGGTATCCAATCTAGTTTGTATCCAATTCCTACTACATCTGGACGCCCTTACTTATTAGCCACTTGCTTTAATATGGATGAAAAGGAGAAAGAAATATTTTACAAAGTCTTTACAAAATGTGAAAGTGCTAAATGGATATGCATCTAATATTTTAAGTTGTGTGCAATTGAAACCACTCAGGAAACTTGGACTAAAGAGTAATGACCATCATATAATCATGTAATAATTACTTCCATTATGCTTAAGACGACTCTTTTCCAAGTCAATTTGCTCTCCCCTAATTTATTTGAGTCATTTCTTTTGAAGCTTTTGCTCCAAAGTTCTTCTCCCACCAGAACTTGTTATACTAGAGAAACAAATTGCTATTACTCTTTGTTAGCTTGAGAGGATATGTCATATTCCAAAATCAAATATAAAAGAATTTTCTATTTATCTTTTTAATCATTACCAAAGCTTCTATAAATCATCAATATAATTCATATACAACTTTAATCGTTAGTTTCATTCTTTCATCTATATTCATCATTATCATTATCATTACAACATCTTTATCATTTTATCACATCGGGTGGCTTTCAATAATCATTTAAAAGTTGTCAGCCTCTATCAGTCGATATAATCCTACTTTCAGAGTTCACAATCTCTCTTCCCATTTTCTTTCTTATAGACCAAAATCTAGGCGGCCTACATGATATGGGACTAAAATCATGAACAACGGGACTACAGAGAGCAAAGAGCAGAGCACGGGAGAAGCAGGATTTTTTTATTGGACTCTATCTATTATGTATATCCTAATTAGTAGGGTCCACCTATCCGCTAAAATAATTCTCTTTTCTATTCAATTAACACACAAACTTAACATACACATATATGCAGATCAATCATTTAAATGCAAAAATGAAAATCTATACTACCAAACTTCTACCTCACTCATAATCAAGACAACTGCTCCGATACCAATTTATCATGTCTCATAATTAAATTTGGAAGAATTATTTATTTTATCTTTTTAATCATTACCAGAGCTTCTATAAATCATCAATATAATTCATATCCAACTTTAATGTGATATTTTTATTTTTTCATCTATATTCAACATTATCATTGCAGCTTCTTTATCATTTTTATCACTTTAGGTGGCTTTCAATAATTATTTAAGAGTTATCACCCTATGCATGTCGGTATAATCAGTCATTAGATACAAGCTACAACTGGGATAGCACCATAAACAGTCTTTAAAGGAAAGTCTATTGGCCCACCCTCCTACGTAGGATATTATGTTTTAACCGCTAACCCAAATTAATATAGTGTTAACAGCCAGCCTTCCTTGCTTACATGCATATACTACATCTATTTCATATCAATTGTATTAATCTCTCTTTCATGCATGAATTGGAATATAAAATGTTGAAAGCTATAAATCCAAGAAAATTGGTAAAATAATCGATAGCTTCAAAAAATCACAACTTTTATTTTCACCAGTGAAATTCAATAATATTATAATTAAAATATTTATAAAGTCCGTATCTATCATACATAAAAAGTTACATGATAATAGTGCGATAAATATGGAGAAATACATTTTTACCAACTTAGGAGAGATTAATTTTGTCAATCTTATAATCATTAAAAACTAAAGTGAGATTTTGGTTACTTACACAAATCAGAAGACTTTTCCTAAATGGAGCAACAAATGAAAATGACCAAAGACCAGCTTTTTCTCTGTTCCCTCTCTCCTCTTCCTCTCCTTAATTTCCTTTATATTCCTTCCATGGCGAGCCAAGAGAATGGGGGAGAGGTGGCATAGAATTCAAATCTGCATGCCCGCATTTGAGGACCATATTTTATGTATTTTGTTAAGCACTTTTGACGCTTATTATTATTGATATATCCTGAAAAAATTATCTTGATCAGGCATGAATCTTGAGGCAAAATCAAGTTGGAAACTTCAAAAATTAATTCGAAGACCATCTAAACTCCGATTTTAGCAAACTTATAGTTGAACTGAACGTCTTGAAAATATGAACCCAATGACAGCAAAATTGTCAAATTCCAATATCATTAAGACCTTCAAATGCCTAATAAATAGTCCGCAATCAAGGAATTCAACATCGACCGTCCATCCAAAACACTACACATTTGCCCTCGATCCTCCTCCTATTTACGGGTCATGCCATCCTCAAAAAACTATAAATAGCCCCTCATTTCTCTTAAGAGGGGGGGGCAGGAAGGAAGAGAATAAGAAGAGAAGAAGAAGAAGAGAAGGAAAGGAGGGAAGAAACTCCTCCTCGACCGACGTAAGAATTCTTCATGATTTCTAAACGACACTAGAATTCTGCTCGACTTCCAAACGACGCCAGAATTCTACCCGCCTTCCAAGCGACGATGGAATGCTGTTTAATCTTCAAGCAACTTTGGAATTCATCTCGAATACACAACTTATTTGTAACTGAATTTCAATCCGCAAGTGACATTGTAATCTGATTGTCCTAAATTTTAAGGACGAGTCAGCCTCTTGTATCTTAAGAAAATACTAGTGGAATTATTTTAACTGGGCACGGCCCCGTGATTCTTTCCCTTTCTAGGGTTTCCACATAAAAATCTTGGTGTTTTTATTTCTCACCTGTTTGTGTGCTGGATATCCGTACATTGCTGAGACGATATAATTTCTAACTCTATCACCGCGTATATTCTAACCCGTAATAGTTTGGCACCGTCTGTGTGAAATACTATCCCATGATTCTAAGTGTTAATTTAATGGTCAATAGGCATAGTAATCATATCTTGGGAGCTTCCCGCTCCAACTCCCACCAATCCAGGAACTAGTCAATGAATCATGGATGCCCAATATCTACCTCTTTTTATCTTGGGGGGCAAAAATTTGCTGGAGAAGGAACCTCAGGACCTTCCCTGGAGGAGTGAATCCTAAATATGGAAGAATCTCAGAATGAGATCCTTCAACTCCTGCGAGAGACTCATCAGCCAGCATTAGCACAACGGGAGGAGGTTCTTCTCCCTCGAGCTCCACCACCGGCTGAAGATATTCAACTCGAACATCTTCAAGCAGAGATTCCTCTTCCTCCACCAAGAAGCCACCCGCAATCACACCAAGAAAATAAACTTGCAGATACAGCAAGTTCTACTCATCCTTTGCATATAACTCAACAACCTTGCATTTCTCTAGATCTTTCAGAAGACTTAGTCCAACCTCATGTTGCTCAGCTCCCTCGCAACGCTCTACGTCACGAACTGCAAAGATTAGTATGGGAAGAATTCCCTGGAGGAGGTGTTAGGCAAACTTTTTGATAGTGGAACCTTCAGGAGTCATCACCTCTAAATGATTCCATTCTTCAGCACCCCATTCTGGTTGGATTCAAACTACCGAGCATCGAGTCCTACGATGGGACATATGATCCATATGAGCATATCGATCATTATAAAACCATCACGCATATCCAGCGTGCCTCAAATGCACTTTTATGTTAGGTTTTTCCTACTGCCCTCAAAGTATAAGCTCAAATGTGGTTCTGTTTGCTTCCATACGGAATGATCCCATCATTTGTTAAATTGGCCAAAGTGTTCGTCGAACAGTTCGTAGCCAATCGACGAATTACTAAGGATTCTTTCCACCTCTCGGGGATCCGATAAAATGAATGAGAATCGCTAAAATAGTATTTTTAGCAATTTTCCACTAAGGCTCAACAAATACAAAGAGTGGATCCTGAATTGCTGAGAGAAGTCTTTCTTAGCGGCCTCCGTCCTGGCCCCTTCTATTCGATACTCATGCGGGACACAGTTCATTCATATGCCGATCTACTCCATCATGTGGAGGTGTAAATCTCTGTAGATGAAACCATAAATGCTCGCAAAAAATAGTTTAAACAATCAAATGGTAAGCACAAAGGTGCACTTGGGATGGATAATTCATCCTCACAAAGGAAGAAGCAAGGGAAGAATAATATACCTCCTAGACCTCCATTACCGCAACGAGAACCTTGGCAGGAAAAGGAGTATACCCCACTCAACATAACTCGGACAAATATATTAATGGCTATTTAAGATCAAGATATAATAAAAGGGCTGAATCCTTTGAAGCTGAACACAGGAAATCAAGATTAATATTGTCACTTTCATCGTAGTCGTGGCCACACTACTAAAGCCTATAAGCAACTCAAGGATGAGATAGAAAGACTTATCTGCTAAGGCTATCTTAGATAGTTTATTCGAGATCCACCTACCCTAGAGGAACCTCATCCCATTGGGGGAAAAAATCAACAACAGAGATAATCGGTGAATAATCGAATAATAATTAGTGAAATTGAGATAATCGTAGGAGGCCCCTTACTATCTGATCAAGTCTTTTTGGTTGTAAATGAAAACCCGATGCCAAAGAAGGCTCGTATTGATCATTCTATCACTTTTGATGACTCTGATTTGGAGGGAGTAAAAGCCCCTCATCAAGATCCGCTTATAATAAATACGGGAATAGGTGACCCATGTTACAATGTTAAAAGAATTCTTGTGGATAATGGAAGCTCCGTAGATGTCCTGTTCTACTCTACTTTTCTCAATATGGGTCTCTCAAGAGAAAAGCTTCATCCTGCTGCAGGTCTACTGTATGGATTTAATAATCGACCCATACGAGTAGAAGGGAAAATCAGTCTCCCAGTTATAATTGGAAAATATTCTCGACAGACTACACACTCCATTTAGTTCATTATTGTAAAGTCAGAATCAACTTACAATGCTATCTTTGGAAGGCCACTCCAGTCAATCTTTGGGATCATCGCTTCCATCGCTCATCTAAAGATGAAATTCCTTACCCCGGTAGGAGTTAGTGTAGTACATGGAGATCAATAAATAGCACAAACCTGCTATCTTAGATAAGTTCAACCACATCCAACAATGACCCTAAACATCAAGGATTTTGATCTCTGAAGTGAAGATACCCCTCAGAGAGCTTTTCCTGTAGAAGACCTCACCACTGTATCCATATCTGAAGAATATACTTTGAGGACTGTACAAATTGGATCCCTTCTCTCAGACAATGAGAAGAAAAAATGCATAAATTTTTTATGTGAAAATCAAGATATTTTTGCATGGAGTCCGGCAGATATGCTTGGAATTGACCCCGAAGTGATTATGTGCTCCCTTAACGTCAGCCCAACGTGCAAGCCAGTAATCCATAAGAAGCAAAATTTTGCACCAAACCATTAGCAAGTAATCGAGCAAGAAGAGAATAAGTTTTTGGAAGCCAGATTTATATGGGAGGTGCACTATCCCACTTGGTTGACAAATATTATCATGGTTCGAAAAGCGAGTGGATCTTGGAGAATGTGTATAGATATACAGATCTCAATAAAGTTTGCTCGAAGGATAGTTTTCCACTCCCTCGTATTGATTAATTGGTTGATACCACCTCCAGACATCAAATGCTGAGTTTTATGGATGCATATTCTGGCTATAATCAAATAAAGATGAATCTTATGGATGAAGCGACAACAACTTTTCGAACAGATAAAGGGTTATACTGTTATCTAGTCATGCCATTCGGGCTCAAAAATGGTGAAGCAACATATCAGCGCCTCATGAATAAGGATTTTAAAGACCTTATTGGACGCACTATGGAGGTGTATGTTGATAATATATTGGTGAAAAGTCTTGAAAAATCTCAGCAAATCTCAGACTTGGAATAGTGCTTCAACCTGTTACAATGTTATAATATGCGACTCAACCCTGCTAAATATATTTTTGGAGTCACTTATAGAAAGTTTTTGAGGTTTATGGTAACTCACTAAGGGATTGAAGCTAATCCCAAGAAAATCAACGCACTAAGGGACATGGTGCCCTCGAGAAATATCAAGGAAGTCTAGAGACTGAATGGAAGAATTGTAACATTATCTCGTTTCCTAGCACGCTCAGGAGATAAATATCTGCTTTTCTTTAAGACAGTGAGAGGTGCTCGCTGCTTAGGATTCTAATGGACTGATGAAAATCAAGAAGCCTTCAAACAGCTACGAAAGTATTTAGTATCTCCGTAACTACTTTCTAAACCAATACCAGGAGAAAAGTTGTATTTATATTTAGCTGATTCTACCCAGGCTATCAGTTCAATTTTGGTATGAGAGGAAAATGCGATACGATGCCCCATCTATTATGTCGGTAAGATCTTATCTGAAATAGATGGACGTTATCCTCTAGCAGATAAGATAACATTGGCGTTAGTTCATTCCACTAAAAAACTAGCCCTTACTTTCAAGCACACACAATCAGAGTTTACACAAATCTGTCGCTAAAAAGTATCCTGCAAAAGCCAGAAGCATCTGGTAGGCTCGTTAAGTGGTTTGTAGAGTTGGGAGAATTTGACATCCACTACTTTCCTCAGCTTGATAGAAAATCTTAAGCACTTATAGATTTTGTAGTTGAATGCACCATCCTATTATCTGATATTCAACCAAGTTCTTCACCTTCTCCTCCATGCTGGACATTATATATCGATGGAGCTTCTAGAAGTTCCAACACTGGGGCCAAAATTCTTTTAGTCTCTCCATAAAAAGTTACATTTGAGTATGGATTCTGATTTAATTTCCCAGCAACAAATAATGCAGTAGAATACGAGACCCTTATTGCTGGCTTGAGACTATCAATTGACTGTGAGGTGCAAAACTTAGTAATCCACACTAATTCATAGTTAGTCACCTCTTAGGTGGAGGGGGAGTTTGATATCCACAATCCACAACTGGCCCAGTATTGCAGCATTATGAAGTTACTCTTAACCTGCATAAGAGAGCATCATATCATCCATGTTCTTTGAGAGAAAAATGCATGAGTAGATGATCTTTCTAAGCTTGCTACATCAATGATAGGAGATACCTATAAAAGAAAGTATATCAAGGAGATCCACTTTCCAAGCATCCAAGGTCTGTGAGTCATATAATTAATCGATGAACCAAGAGAGATTTCCTGGATGGAACCAATCGTATCTTTCTTACAAGATGGAGTGCTGCCTGACGACCCCACAACTGCAACACGACTTTGATGGCAAGCGGCAAACTTCACCATTATTGGTGGCGAGTTGTAGAAATAGGCCTTTATTGGACAGTACCTCAAGTGTCTCCTGCCTTCAGAACCTGATTATACACTTCGAGAAGTTCATTCAGGAATATGTGGAGAATATTTGGGAGGAAGAAGATTAGCCTACAAGATCATGAGATAAGGATTCTATTGGCCTACAATAAAATAGGACGCACTTGAGTTTACTCAAAAGTACAAAAATTATCAATTGCATTCCAATCTCACCCATACACCCGCACTGGAGCTTGCATCACTTCAGAGCCCTTGGCCTTTCACCCAGTGGGGAATTGATATAATGGGACCTTTCCCTATAGCCATTGGACAATGGAAATTCATCATCCTGGCTGTAGATTACTTCACCAAATGGGTGGAGGCAGAACCTTTGGTGAGGATTACTGAAGCTAATGCTAAATAATTTCTATGAAAAAATATAATATGTCATTTTGGCATTCCTGCAAAGATCATCACTGATAACGGGACACAGTTTACTGGGAAAATTTTTACCTCTTTTTATAAGAATTTTCATATTCATATCATTCACACAGTTGTCGCCCATCCTCAAGCAAATTGGTAAACAGAAGTTACAAACTGAACAATTCTGAAAGGACTGAAGACATGCCTGGGGAAGGCTAAGGAGCAATGGGCTGAAGAACTCCCAAATGTCCTCTGGGCTTATCGGACTACTTCCAGAACTCCTACAGGAGAAACCCCGTATAACCTCTACTTTGGAACCGAAGTAGTTATACCAGTTAATATTGGAGTCCTGAGCAATAGAGTACAAACATTCGACTTCAGTAATAACGAGGAGAAGCTCAGAAAGAACTTAGATTTCCTTCCAGAAGTAAGAGTTATAGCCTCACTCAGGATCGCTATATACCACTAAAGGGTTGCCCGTCATTACAATCAGAGAGTCAAACCTCAATCTATCTCAATTAGGGATTTGGTTTTATGCAGCATCGAAGAAGCTGGAAAGGGCCCTCAGTGCAACAAGCTCTCTCCCCTCTAGGAGGGTCCCTATTTGATAGCAGCTGTGGTCAAGCCTGGTACATTCAAACTGAAGAATGCTAATGGAAAAATGCTCCCCCGAACTTGGAATGTTAGCAAGCTTCACAAGTATTATCAGTAGATGTTAATAATACTGTTTGTCTTGCGTTTATTGTTTATCTTACACTTTGTTCGTTCAGATTATTATGTTATCCTTATGTGTATCCTTCAAGTTGTTATGTTGACCATTCAGACATCTCATGTATGTTAATTGGGATAGAACTCTTCTAGCTATCATATCCCTATATTATACTAAGGAATTATTGTATTATCTTATATAATACAATAATATGAAGTTCACTTTGTTGTAATATTTTCTTCTCCTATAAATTATAAAAACCCCTCAAACTCTTTGTCCATGATCTGAGAAATACACAATATACATTGCATCTCAATCACCGGATGATCAATCCCAGGAGGATTTGATCTGGCCACTTCCATACAGGTTAAAAATGATCAAGCAAATGCTTTGATTAACAACCTCGGATAGGTCAAGATATCCAAGGAGTATGTCTCTCACAAGTCAGAAAAGACCACCAAAATATTTCTCATTGAAATAAAACTAAGTCAATTTCATGTACATATGAGAAAAAGAGGAGGAACACCAATAATTTCTTAATATATCATTAAACATCGCATACATTATATGAAAGCATCAACACTAAACACATATACTCATCACTAGAAAGAAAACAAAGTGATACAACCAACATCAGAACAATCTTACATAATCTAAATATCATCTTCCTCCTCCTCGAGGGAAAAGGCCTTCTACATCTCACTCTCTATCTCTTCACCACCAGAATTTGAAGAAGGGTCACTAAAAGCCTAGCTAGGTGTCAACCCCTCAATCTCTGCTCCATTTTTACGCTGCACTGCACGTGCGTCCTTCATAAAACCTCTGATGAAGCCCTCCTCCATGTAATATGCTTCCAAATCCTTCACCTCCATGTTATAGATATGATTGTGAGCTTCCTGAATGTGATCCTTGATAATTATCTTGAAGGCAACATAGTTTTTCAATTCTTCTATGACTGTAGATGGTAACTATTGGGCTTCCTTTTCTGACAACATACTCTAGAGCCTCTTATTCTCAATTTTAAGGATATGTTATTCTTTCATCTGCTGATTGATAGTCGCCTGTGTATCTACCAACTAAATATATAGACGATCCATCTATTGATTCTATTAGGAGGCTGAAGTCATCATATTAGTCAGCTCTGCTCTACACTCTTCTAGTTGATCCTCCACCGCCTTCATCTCCTTGATTTTGCCATCATATTTCTTCTTATACTCTCCATGAAGATATTTGATCTTCACAAATTCATTATTCCAGTCATTCAAGATCTTGGTCATTTCAAGTTTGAAATTTGTGTGTTGCATCAATTGAAATAGTAAAAATAAATTTTGTAAGGGATATATACTTTGAAAAAATACAGAAAGAACAAGCAGCAAATAAACTCACCAACTCCTTAGCCCATCGATGGCCAACACACTGATGTTTTAAAATATCTTCTGAAATGTGTGACTTGGATGGAGAGATACGAGGACCTTTACTAGTGACTGTCAAAACTTCCTCCACTTTCTACTTCTTGGATGCCTGCAGATAATCCTCACTCCCTGGTCATTTAGAAGGAGCTTTCGAAGGTTGGGCAACTGCCTCTGGAACCTTCATCGACTTCATTTGTATTTGTGCATGTGATCTCCCAGCTTGAGTGGATAATCTCACCATAAACAGATGCTCTTCGTCTATATATCTGCTCAAATAGCATACCTCATAATGAAGGGCATTGATATCAAAAAGTTTGAGTATCTTCAGTAAATCCTCTACTATAATATATAGGGGAATGGGTAACTCCTTTAATTTTCCCCATTTTTCTAGAAGATTCTAATCATTCTGCACAAAAAAGAAGTTGCTAAACCAATTTTTTGACTGATCTTGAGTGTGAATATCTAGTCACTTGGATCTAAAAAAGATACAACCCTGTGTATCACAGATAAGATGACCCATCCGAGAAAGGCATTCTGGAGATAGCACCGCTCCACGATCCCAAAATAATATAATCAGCCCCATTATGTTTGACATTGCTCTATAAGAAAGTTGAGATGAACTCACTCCACAGATCGTCAAAATATCAATCAACTCAGGAGATGGTGGAAATCGTAGACCTACTCGCAAACTAAATTCATACACGGTCAAAAATCTCGGAGGAGGAAAACGAGCACGATCGGACCTTATCGGCACCTTCATCACCATATCATTATTAAAATGGATTTTTTTTCTAAAAGGAATCAAACAATCGCCAGTGACGGTGGAGATAACATCGTCAGTTTTGGTTGCCTTGTAAGTCTTTTTAATCCCTCAAATCAAGCAACATAGCGATCATCTTTGGTCGAGGGATTTTTTATGGATGTTTGATCACCCATTTCAACTTCTATCCTATGGAGGCCCGCTGGGAAAGTTACCTATAAGAGATAGTTAAAGACCTCTGAAATAAGAAGAAAAATAGGGGAGAAAGAAGAGGAAAGTCCAACTTCTATACAAGAGGAGGGGCGCTAAGTTAAGTACGAAAACTCACCTACTGAAAAACAGCGGAAGACCTCAACTGTCAGAAAGCCAAAAGGAGAAGAGGAGAAGCTGCAAGTTTCTCCCTAGCCCTGGAAGGGTATTTATAGTATTTTTTGGGAAGGAAGAAGGTTCAAGAATTTTCTGGAATTTTTCAAAATTTTTTGAAAGTTTTTAGGATTTTTATGATAATATATATATATATATATATATATATATATATATATATATATATATATATATATATATATATATATATATATATACACATATAATTTTTAAATGGCTTATGGTTCCCTTAACCGCCAGCGGCAGCCCAAACTGGCGCCCGGCCGCCAACGAGTGTGCAAAACCATGCCGGCCAGGTGCGGGCCATGGGTGGGTCCAGGTGGCCCACGGGGCGGGCCAAGAGCGGGCTAAGCGGGGCCGCGGATAGGCCACAGCGTGGGCCAGGCGCATGGTTCCACACCAGCGCTCAGCGGCGTTGGCGTCCGGCCGGCCAGTTTGGTTGCCTACACAAACCCGGGTCCAATTTTTGGCTTAAATAAGCCAAATCAGACATTTTTGGGGTCCCCGGGACCATTTTTGATGTTCCAAACTCAATTTCGACACTTTTAAAGCAATTTGGGACTCCTACACACAAGATCAAATTTTAAATCACATGAAAAGTTCTTCAAAGTTTATAATGCATATTTTTAGACTCCTGGAACTTCAACGTCTTAAAATAGGGGGCAATTGATATATCATGTAAAAATTATCTTGATCAGGCATGAATCTTGAGACAAAATCAAGTTGGAAACTTTAAAAATTAATTTGGAGACTATCTGAACTCTAATTTTATCAAACTTACAGTCGAACTGAACGTCTCAAAAATATGAACCCAACGACACTAAAATCGACTCAATCTGAGCCCAAATGAGTCTAAGTCAAAGACTCAAAGCACTATTGGAAGATTTAAACCACAATTTGAATTACCAAACGGTTTCCAAATGTGACATGTTTATGAAAGTTCGATAGGGATGTTAAGCCCTAGTGAACTAGTCCCAAGGCTAACCAAGAGGGGGGGTGAATTGGTTATTTAAAAATTTCACGATAACTATGAAAATCTTTTTATAGCGTGCAGCGGAAACGAATTAAAACAACGATAAAAAGATCAACCAAAGATATTCACCCAAGCAGTTAATATCAGGAAAAATTAAAGTGCAGAATTGAATCAGAAAAAGCAAACCAGATTTTATAGTGGTTCGGTCAACTTGACCTACGTCCACTCCCCGGAGCCTCCCCTCCGGGTATTGCACTAAACAGAAGTGTCTCTCCTTTTGCTCCCACAGCAAGGCGGAGAAGCCTGTACAAAAAATCTCCTTTTCACCACACGGTGAGGCAGAGAACCCGACCTCCTTTCGCTTCCTCCTGAAGCAGGCAGAGAACCTTCGAACTCCTTTTGCTTCCACCTGAAGCGGGCAGAGAACCCCGGATCTTCTTGCGAACGATCCTCCCATGACGAACACTGACTAGACGAAAGACGACGAGCGGAGAAGACGACTCTGATCCGTGCTCGGAGCAACCTTAGTGAATCCCTCACTAACTCCCCCTCACAAGATCTTCTCTCTCTCTCTCCCAACTCTCTCTCTCTCTAGGGTTTCTCAGGGAAGGAAGGCAGTAAAAAGATTTTTCCAAAAATTGGAAAAAGTTCTTTTAAAGGAGGGCTTAAAATTTTCCCTAAATCTCAACTGGTCGGCCAAGATCGTCCAGGACGATCGGTAGATCGTCCTGTATGATCAGTTCAAATTCAGCTGTTTCAGCCTGGACGATCTGGCTCTTCTGGACGATCAGTAGAAAAAATTGTTCATATCGTCCCGTACGATCCTGCGATCGTCCGGGACGATTAGTTCAAATTGAGGGAAATCGTCCAGAAGACAGTTCGGGTCGTCCAGAGAAATCTGTGCTGGACGACCAAAAAATGACTTGATCATCCCGGACGATAGAGTCATCGTCCGGTACGATTAGTTCAAAAAGGACCCAAATCGTCATGTACATAGTTCTGGACGTACAGCTTAGATGCACCAGACGATCAAGATCGTCCGGGACGATCCTGCGATCGTCCAGGACGATATGATCGTATCAACCAAAAATAAATTGCTTTCTTTAATTACTAGAATAAATTAGGCATGATTGTACTGGATCATCCGGGACGATACACGTATCGTACGGGATGATCAGACCAAGTATCTAAAAATAAGAACTTGCCTAACTTGATCTGGCGGCTGAGAATTTCTGATTTGGGCATATCGTCCCGTACGATCCGGAGATCGTCCAGGACGATCGGCTCAATCAGACCCTCTTAACTTAGTCGCCCTAATTAGGGTTTCTATTTTGGCTGGATCGTCCAGGATAATGTGGAGATTGTCCAGGACGATCTGAACAAATTTTTAACAGAAACTCTAATTCACTCAATCTCTCTCCCTGAGTGTGTGTGTGCAAGGTTACTTAGCTAGGGAATCAGTTACATTACACTTGACTCAATAAAAAGAATAATCATACATTTGACACACTAGGACCCGATCTTGAGTTTGCTTGAGTGGCTCGCGGTCTTTTGTGCCTGAAATAGATTAGCCAAGCAAAACACACTGGAAACATGTTTGTCATCATCAATACCAGATTTGCAACAATCTCCCCCTTTTTGATGATGGCAAACATTTGTAAAGTAGTCTGAAAATAAAAGTAGACTAGGAGATCAAACAAACAAATATTTTTTAAATTTTCATTTAACAACTAAAATAATACAGGAAGCATGACTCAGAAAACAGAAACAGACACGACTACAATTGACTCCCCCTTTTGACATCACAAAAAGGAGGAGCGAAAAATATAACACGGAAATAAAACATAAAATAAAATCAGATATTTTTTTTTTCTTGTTTTTAGATTCGAAAACCAATGACAGGATGATTGACAGCGCTGAAATCCAGAAAAGGTTAGAAATAA
This sequence comes from Dendrobium chrysotoxum, assembly GCA_019925795.1. Taxonomy (NCBI): domain Eukaryota; kingdom Viridiplantae; phylum Streptophyta; class Magnoliopsida; order Asparagales; family Orchidaceae; genus Dendrobium; species Dendrobium chrysotoxum. Next base: position 33,256,804 of record CM034314.1, read on the forward strand.
TCAACGTTCGTAGCTCCGACCCCGGGCACCTTATCGATGCAAACCTCTTTCAAAACAAAAATCCGATTCAGAATAAAAGACATTAGATTTGAAAAGAAATCCTTTCAAGCCTCGTTCCAAAAAAATATCTGATATAATAGTGTTACAAAGTAAAAAATCAGAAATCGGGATTTTCAAAACTCAAGCTTTTGAAAATATTAAGTGGCGCACAGATTTCTCTAAGACATTTAACAATCTGAAAGGGAAGAAAGCTTGTAAATTGGTTGGCGCTTTGCGCATCTTTTGATTTTTGACACACTTTGTGTATTGAATTTGGCAATTTCGTATCTTTTTAGTTTTGGGCTCATTTTATGCCTCTTTTTCAAATTATCTGGCACACTGCGCATCTTTTATAAGCTTTCTCCTTTTCATAATCATTAAAGAGTCTCAGCTGTGAGATTATCTTCCAGACATAGGAGATGACTCTCCGCAGTAAGAAAGAACGATTCACAAAACAAAAGCCATACAACATATGATAAATGCAATCACTTGGTTTAGAAAATCAAACTAATGACTCAAGACTTTGAAAAACACTATTGATATGAGGCAGATTACTGTAGGAAGATAAAATAATCTCTATTTCAAAAACTAACATTTTAATTTTGAAAAGGATTTTTATTCAAAAGAAACTACACACCAGTAAAGGAGTTAGAGGAAGAGAAACAATTATCAATGTTTCTTCCCTTTAACAGATTCAGCGAAGGCAATCACTGCTTATCAGCTTCCAAACCAAAACAAGGTAAAAACTCCCAGTCAAAAATTTTGATCACCAGAAGTAGTGAGCGGTGATCAGATCTTGAAAAGCATAAAACAGTAACTGCAAGATATGAACTAGTAAATAAATAAAAACAGGTAGAAAATCATAGCAAAGTAAATACTCAAATCAAACTAACAATAAGGGTAATACAGAAATTAGCAGAAGAAATAAAATCAACTGAAAACAAATAATCACACCAAAACTAACTAACAGAAATCAGAAATCAGAACACAAAAACTAACTAACAGAAATCAGAATACCAATCATAACAATCATAAATCAGCAGTCATCAGAATCAAGCATTTATATCAATCACTCCTAATCTGGTTCTCAAAATGCTGAATGAGTCAAAGGCCAGTGGTTTAGTGAATATGTCAGCCAGCTGATTTTCAGTTGCTACGTGGTGTAGCTCAATGTCCCCTTTTGTAACATGGTCCCTAATAAAGTGATGCCTAATGTCAATGTGTTTGGTCCTAGAATGTTGGATTGGATTCTTAGAGATACAGATGGCACTAGTATTATCACACAGAATAGAAATTATGCCAACAGGTACTCTTAAATCTAAGACTTGCTGCTTCAACCAAAGAACTTGGGCCACACAACTCCCTAAGGCAATGTACTCAGCTTCAGCAGTGGAAAGTGCAACTGAGTTCTGTTTTCTACTGGACCAGGAGACTAACGACTGTCCTATGAACTGACAAGTCCCAGAAGTACTCTTCCTATCCACCCTATACCCCGCAAAATCAGAATCAGAATATCCAATGATCTCAAAAGAGGTGTTGTGCCTAGGGTACCAAATTCCTAGGTTTGGGGTTCCTAAAAGATATCTAAGAATTCTCTTAACAGCAGTCAGGTGGGACTCTTTAGGATCAGCCTGAAACCTAGCACAAAGACAGACACTAAACATGATATCAGGTCGGCTAGCAGTCAGGTAAAGAAGTGAACCTATTATCCCTCTATACTTCTTCTGATCAACAGATTTTCCATTTGAATCCTTATCTAACTGAACTGAGGAGGGCATGGGAGTATTGATTGGCTTGGCTTTGTCCATTTCATATTTCTTCAAAATGTCCTTAGTCTATTTTGATTGATTGAGAAAGGTTCCATCATCCGTTTGCCTTATGCTAAACCCCAAAAAGTAGGACAATTCTCCCATCATACTCATCTCAAACTCTTTACTCATTATTTTAGAAAACTCTTTACATAAGTATTTATTAGAAGATCCAAAAATTATATCATCAACATAGATCTGGACAATGAGTAAGTCATCTCCTAATCTCCTCAGAAAAAGGGTGGTATCTACGCTCCCCTTAACAAACTCTCTTTCTAACAGGAATGTGCTAAGCCTCTCATACCAAGCTCTGGGTGCCTGTTTCAATCCATATAAGGCCTTTTTTAATTTATAGACATGACTTGGATATTGGGAACTCTCAAAACCTGGGGGTTGTTCTACAAAAACATCTTCTTTAATTACCCCATTTAAAAAGGCACTCTTAACATCCATTTGAAACAGCTTAAATCCCTTATAACAGGCAAAGGCTAGTAGCACTCTAATGGCTTCCAATCTAGCTACAGGGGCAAAAGTCTCCTCAAAATCAATCCCTTCTATCTGATTATACCCCTTAGCCACTAATCTTGCCTTATTTCTCACCACCACACCAGAATCATTCATCTTATTCTTAAAGACCCACTTGGTTCCCACAATACTTTGATTTTTAGGTCTTTCTACTAACTCCCAAACATCATTCCTTACAAATTGATTCAATTCTTCCTGCATAGCTAAAATCTAAAATTCATCCGACAGGGCTTGATTGATGTTGGTGGGTTCAGTCATTGAGATAAAGGCAGAATGGTTTACTTCCTTCCTAAGTCCATGCCTAGTCCTAACACCTTCAGAAGGGTCTCCTAAGATCAGTTCTTTAGGATGACTCGAAGAATATCTCCAATCTCTAGGCAACTCTGTTTGAGGTTCTACCCTTTCCTCCAAATTTGTATTTCCAACTCCTTGGGTAACCTCAATAATCTCTTCATCTTCTACTTCAGATCTAGACTCCTTAGGTTCAGATTCATCAAACACTATATGGGTTGTTTCTTCCACCACCAAAGTCCTCCTATTGAACACCCTAAAGGATTTCCCCACACTTGAATATCCTAAGAACACTCCTTCATCAGATTTAGGGTCAAATTTTCCTAAGGGTGACTTCCCGTTGTTCAGAATGAAAACCTTACAGCCAAAGATATGGAGGTAGGATAGATTTGGAGTTCTACCCTTAATGATCTCATAAGGTGTCTTGCTCAGTTTGACTCTCACATTCACCCTATTCAGCACATAACAGGCAGTGTTCACCGCTTCAGCCCAAAAGTATTTTGGAAGTGAATACTCGGCAAGCATGGCTCTAGCGGCTTCCACTAAGGTCCTGTTCTTCCTTTCAGCTACCCCGTTCTGCTGAGGGGTCCTAGGAGCTGAAAAATTGCGACTAATCCCATGATCCTCATAAAAACTTCCAAATCTTTCATTTTCAAACTCCCCTCCGTGATCACTATGGATGGTAATAATCTCACATCCTAACTTCTTCTGAATCCAAGTAGAGAAGGATCTAAACTCATCAAATGACTCAGATTTATGTGACAAAAACTTAACCCAAGTGAACCTCGAATAATCATCTACAATCACAAAACCATAAACTCTCCCCCCTAAGCTGGCAGTGCTAATGGGTCCAAAGAGGTCCATGTGAAGAACTTCTAAAGGTCTAGAGGTGCTAATGTCCTTAACAGAGTGAAAAGAGGACTGGACTTGCTTCCCCAACTGACAGGCATCACACAGGTGATCCTTAGTGAACTTAAGCTTGGGCACACCTCTAACTAAGTCCTTTTGGGTGACTCTCCTAAGGGTTTTCATACTGGCATGACACAATCTCCTATGTCATAACCAAGACTCATCAGCAGCAGTTTTTAAGCAAATTGAATTATCAGATTTAATGCTACTTACATCCAGCTTGTAGACGTTGTTGATCCTTTGCCCCTGCAAAACAACTTCATCATTTAAGCTTAAAATGCAGCCAGTGGGCAGGAATTTGATGCTGTATCCCTTGTCACAGAGTTGACTGATGCTCAGCAGGTTGTGTTTCAGTCCATCTACAAGCAAAATATTATCAATCATAAAGTTCTTTGAATCACCAATTATACCTGTGCCTACCACCTTCCTGGTGGTGTTATCTCCAAGTGTAACCTTGCCTCCAGCTCTGGCCTCCAGCGAAATGAACTGATTTGCATCTCCAGTCATATGTCTAGAACATCCGCTGTCCAGGTACCACATGCTCTCATGAGGTCTTGTGTGAGAGCACACCTACAAAAGTATCAAACGTTAGTCTTAGGAACCCAAACAGGTTTGGGTTCCTTCTTATGAAAAGAAGAATGCAATGCATGCGTGCTGTGCTGTGAAACAGGCAGTTTGGGTTTCCACACCCAATGTGTACTACGGTGAACAGTGCAGGTGTGAGAAATATGTCCTAACATGCCACATGAAAAACATCTAACACCAGGAAAAGGGTTAACTAATCTACGTGGATGATAATGCCTCTTCCTAGATGTATATGAAACATGCTTTGAAGAACTTGCAACAGATTTTTCAAAATGTGGCGGTGCATAAAACTGTTCAAAAGTAGGCGGTGTTTTATTCTTTTCAAAAGCACTGATCTTTACTTTCAAAAACTCATTTTCTTTCTTTAAGCTTGCAATTTCAAATTTCAAGGTTCCTTTGCTACTTTCTACTTCACATGCCATTGTATCTAATTCTTTAAAAGCTCTTTCTAAGTCCGCATGTGTAGTTTTCAATGAATCATGCTCAGAAACTAAATTAGAATATTTTTTATTCAACTCATCAAATTCATCAAGCAAAGACATGTGATTTGAATCAAGTGTGGAATGATCTTTAACTACAAAATCATGCTCTTTTTGCAATGTTAAGTAATCTAATTTCAAACTAGCATGAGTTTTCTTAAGCTTCCTATACGATGTATGAATTCTTTCAGAAACTTTAAATAATTGATCGTAGGTAAGCTCACATACCTCTTCCTGATCCGACTGACCAGGGTGATCATCAGCCATAAGACACAAGTTTGTTTCCTCCTCTTCAGCTTCAGTCTCAGAAGAGTCGGATGCAGAGTCTGCCCAGAACGCCTTCTGAATCCGCTTCTTGTCCTTTTTGAACTTTGGTTTCTCCTCACCCTTCTCCTTGCTTGGGTGAGCTTTAAGTGTTGGACAATTAGCCTTTATGTGTCCAGGCTTCCTGCATTCAAAACAAACAGATTCAGATGAACTCTTAAAATTTTTATTGGACTTACCCTTGTTCTACTTCTGATAGTTCTTATGTTTCTTCCTTAGAAAGCTTTTGAATTGCCTTGTGATTAAGGCAACATCATCGCTATCAGACCCGGAAGAGCTAGCATCTGAATCCTTGGCCTTTAGTGCCACTGTCTTCTCTTTCTTGCGTTCACCTGCATCAAGTTGCCTTTGGTTCACCCCTTGCTCGTAAGCAATGAGTGATCCAAGTAAGCTGTCAATAGAGTAAGTGTTTAAATCTTTAGATTCAGTAATAGCAGTAATCTTAGCATCATAAGAAGCAGGCAAACATCTTAGAATTTTGTTCACTCTTTCGTAGTTAGTAAGTTCTCTACCTACAACATGCAAAGAGGTAACAATCTGAGTGAACCTTATGTACATTTCTGAAATAGTCTCACTAGGTTTCATGCGAAAAGGTTCGTAATCATGTAACAAGATGTTTAACCTAGACTGTTTGACTTCAGTTGTACCTTCATATGTTATGCATAATCTATCCCAGATTTTCTTTCCCGTTGTACAAGTAGAAACACGCATATAGTCTTCGGATTTTAAAGCACAAAAGAAACAGTTCAAGCATTTTGCATTTAACTGTGCTAAATCACGATCATCAAACATCCAATCAGTAAAAGGCAGTTCAGTTTTCACATTGTTAATCAGTCTAAAAGGTGGTTCGTATCCGTCCTTAACTAACATCCACATGCGATAATCAATAGACTGTAGAAAAGTAGACATGCGTGTTTTCCAAAAATCAAAAGGAATATTATCAAACAACGGTGGTCTTGTAATAGAATATCCTTCAGTAGTATTACGATTATTACAGTTAGCTATGGATCAAATTCAAAAGTTTTTAAACCTAAATTTTGAATCCCGCTCTGATACCACTTGAAAGTTCGATAGGGATGTTAAGCCCTAGTGAACTAGTCCCGAGGCTAACCAAGAGGGGGGTGAATTGGTTATTTAAAAATTTCATGATAACTATGAAAATCTTTTTATAACGTGCAGCGAAAACGAATTAAAACAACGATAAAAAGATCAACCAAAGATATTCACCCAAGCAGTTAATATCAGGAAAAATTAAAGTGCATAATTGAATCAGAAAAAGCAAACCAGATTTTATAGTGGTTCGGTCAACTTGACCTACGTCCACTCCCCGGAGCCTCCTCTCCGGGTATTGCACTAAACAGAAGTATCTCTCCTTTTGCTCCCACAGCAAGGCGGAGAAGCCTGTACAAAAAATCTCCTTTTCACCAGGCAGAGAACCCGACCTCCTTTCGCTTCCTCCTGAAGCAGGCAGAGAACCTTCGAACTCCTTTTGCTTCCACCTGAAGCGGGCAGAGAACCCCGGATCTTCTTGCGAACGATCCTCCCATGACGAACACTGACTAGACGAAAGACGACGAGCGGAGAAGACGACTCTGATCCGTGCTCGGAGCAACCTTAGTGAATCCCTCACTAACTCCCCCTCACAAGATCTTCTCTCTCTCTCCCAACTCTCTCTCTCTCTAGGGTTTCTCAGGGAAGGAAGGCAGCAAAAAGATTTTTCCAAAAATTGGAAAAAGTTCTTTTAAAGGAGGGCTTAAAATTTTCCCTAAATCTCAACTGGTCGGCCAAGATCGTCCAGGACGATCGGTAGATCGTCCTGTACGATCAGTTCAAATTCAGCTGTTTCAGCCTGGATGATCTGGCTCTTCTGGAAGATCAGTAGAAAAAATTGTTCATATCGTCCCGGACGATTAGTTCAAATTGAGGGAAATCGTCCAGAAGATAGTTCGGGTCGTCCAGAGAAATCTGTGCTGGACGACCAAAAAATGACTTGATCGTCCCAGACGATAGGGTCATCGTCCGGTACGATTAGTTCAAAAAGACCCCAAATCGTCCTGTACATAGTTCTGGACGTACAGCTTAGATGCACTAGACGATCAAGATCGTCCGGGACGATCCTGCGATCGTCCAGGACGATATGATCGTATCAACCAAAAATAAATTGCTTTCCTTAATTACTAGTTTAAATTAGACATGATTATACTGGATCGTCCGGGATGATACACGTATCGTCCGGGATGATACACGTATCGTCCGGGACGATCAGACCAAGTATCTAAAAATAAGAACTTGCCTAACTTGATCTGGCGGCTGAGAATTTCTGATTTGGGCATATCGTCCCGTACGATCCGGAGATCGTCCAGGACGATCGGCTCAATCAGACCCTCTTAACTTAGTCACCCTAATTAGGGTTTCTATTTTGGCTGGATCGTCCAGGACGATGTGGAGATCGTCCAGGACGATCTGAACAAATTTTTAACAGAAACTCTAATTCACTCAATCTCTCTCCCTGAGTGTGTGTGTGCAAGGTTACTTAGCTAGGGAATCAGTTACATTACACTTGACTCAATAAAAAGAATAATCATACATTTGACACACTTGGACCCGATCTTGAGTTGGCTTGAGTGGCTCGCGGTCTTTTGTGCCTGAAACAGATTAGCCAAGCAAAACACACTGGAAACATGTTTGTCATCATCAAAACCAGATTTGCAAAAGTTTATAGTTGAATCGTGCGGTTCGATGAGATGAATCCAACGAGCCTAAGATTGTCAAATTTTGATATCATTAACACCTTCAAATGCCTGATAAATGGTCTGTAATAAAGGGATTCAACATCGTCTGTCCATCCAAAACACTCCACATTTCCCCTCGATCCTCCTCCTATTTACAGATCATGCCATCCTCAAAAAACTATAAATAGCCCCTCATTTCTCTTAAGAGGGGAGGAGGAAGAGAAGAAGAGAAGGAAAGGAGGGAAGAAACTCCTCCTCAATCGACGCCAGAATTCTGCCCCATTTCCAAACAATGCCAGAATTCTGCCTGACATCCAAACGATGCCAGAATTCTGCTCGCCTTCCAAATGACGCCGGAATGCTGTTTAATCTTCAAGTGACTCTGGAATTCAGCTCGAATACACAACTTATTTGTAACTGAATTTCAATCCGCAAGTGACATTATAATCTGATCATCCTAAATTTTAAGGACTAGTCAGCCTCTTGTATCTCAAGCAAACACTAGTGGAATTATTTCAACTGGGCGTGGCCCCGTGGTTTTTCCCCTTTCTAGGGTTTCCACATAAAAATCTAGGTGTTTTTATTTCTCTCCTGTTTGTGTGCTGGATATCCGTATAACATTGAGACGATAAAATTTCTAACTCTATCGCTGCATATATTCTAGCATGTAATAATTATTATTATTATCATTCCAATTTTGTTGGCTTCTCTATTTGTATATATCCAATTTTTATGATATTGGATATACAAATCTTCGAGCTCTATGAAAAAAAAGAGAGAGAAAGAATATAAAAAAAGAAGAAAATAAAAAAAGAAAGAAGAAAGATTCCAAAAAAAAGAAAAGAGGAAAAAGAGAGTTGGGGGATTGTATCAAATTGTGTACTTGTAGGAATTTATGTAATTTGTACATTTTCATATTTGGGCATCTTTGTAAAATTATGTTGTCATCGTCGTCGACTCCGCCATGAAGGTATAATGCTCTCTAAACTTTGAAAACCCATTTTCAACGCTTGCAATGCGGCGAACAACCACTCATGCGCCCTTTTTTTAGCATGATGGGAGGATGTTCTTTGCGGAGCTCGCGGTGAAGTAGTTAATCACCCAAAATCCTGTTCTCGATGCTTGCTAAGACTCTGGTAACATGACACCGATCGTGCACATCTTTCTTGACATGGTGGGCAGGCTAAGACTCCTTTAGTTTCCCCTAAAGAGGGAAGACACCAGGAGGCTGCTGAAATTTTGTTTCAAAAAGACAAGGACTTGAACTCAAAAGGACAACAGAGGACTTTATTTGGATAAGGAATTGGATATAAAATTGAGCCTAAATCAAACTCGAATTCAAATCAATATGATAATAAATAAAAATTACAAATTGAACCACAAGGAAAATAATATAACATTCAAAATGAAGTTGGAATTTGTAAAATAATAAAGTACAAATTAGATGCAAGTGAACATGCATGAATCCCTAATGAACAAAGAACCCCAAGCATTACTTTCTTACAAGCATCAATGAACAAAATCATCATGTAAATCATGAACTATTGTCAATAACAAGGGAGTGCTTGTAACTGCTGACATGATCCACCTACAAGCATGCATAAGACATGAATACAAGCATGAACAAAGGATGTGTAGTGTCATGATTCATCCAATACTACAACAAAAGACTTCCAACCAACACATAAGCAACATGAGGCCCATAGAGTCCATGTTAGTGGGTCCACAGTTTCATACAATGAATCAAATGGCTCACCAACAGTCACACACAAGGAGTACAATATAATTGTAAGAAAAATTAGAAGAGTGGTAATGCACTTGTAAGTAATAGTTTAAATATACAAAGAACTCATAACAAACAAGCCTCCAAATAAGAACCTACAAGCATGATAGATCTATGGTACATGTGAGCATCCATGAGCCAATCAGGCATACAACAATCCACCTACAAATGTGATGGCACCTTCATAATCAAGACCAGCATACAAACAAGCAAATCGAAATTCATAAATAGTGCAAGTTGAAAGGAATATATAGCTTGATCGTGTGCTAAAGTGCAAAGTCTTTAGAGAGTATTCCACTTATAAGCGGTGGTAGTTGACACACGCTAGACACGATAGTCTTCTCACCAACACATTCAAAGGAGTGGTCACCAGCATCACAAATTGTCCACAGGCAAGGGTAAAGAAGATTTGCAATGGCTATAATACAGTGCTCACAATAACAACGACATATACAATTTATATGTAATAAGGATAGAGTGTCGTAAGCATGGTGGACCCCCATAAATATATATGCTTATATGGTGCACCATCTACCAATAGAGGTGAAATAATAGTAGCAGTGATCAATGGCAAAATACAGATGAATATACTAACACACATACAAGTGATGATAGGAGATATGCAACATATATGATGAATCTCTAATGTATATGAATATGTCTGAGGCATCGTTTGCAAGCAAATATGGAAGATCTGCAACACATTCGAGTCCTCTAGGAATACAGGTGTACGCACTACCTCTCATCTATAGTAGTAGATGTACTGCTGGGACCAAAGACCACAACAAAATGCACAATGAATGTGGTATCCCGCCCACTTGAGTTAATAATTAATGTTTGATATAAGGCTTGGTTGCCTAAACTCACAACCTACACGTACGAAATGCACCTGCTATTCCAATCACCTCAAGGACTGCAATAATTATGTTAGGAATGGATGCTTCGCATAGCTCTCCCAGAAGGTTTGATGTACCTTTAATTACTGCATTTGTCTGTTCGAGGTAGTGGCCACTAATTTCTAAATACAAGGCATTAGTGATAACATGGTCATCCAAGGTTGAAATGATTGATTCTTTATTTAAGCCAACAATAAAAAATGATGATGATGGCATAATTAAAGAATTGCTTGTTGATTCCCATATGAGTTCTGGGAAGAGAAAGCCAGATCAAATCATTATGGAGTAAGCAAATCTCAATTCAACCAGATCCTGAACATTGAGTTGGATAAGATTATTGATGTTTGCAAGTTTCACGATGAACAGTGATCATGCATTCAACACACCATCCACAGGCAAATACTGAAAGACTACGACAAACATGAGCTTCTACGGGCCATTGTAGAAGACCCATCGTATATTTGACATGTCACTTACGGACAAATATAGAAGTGCTACAATGAACACAGGCTTCTACAAGCTGTCGTAGAAGACCGATCAAATGTCCACCAAAATTTAAAATGTCCCTACAAATACACTGTAATCTATACGCACATAGGTACATAGAAGAAGATATATTATACACCTATATGGGCCCTGGTGAGCATGTTATAGGTATACACGTAATGTCTAAGGATGTTATGTGGGTTAATAAATAAACCCAAGTTCGAGCCCGATTCTTCTATGCAGGTAAATAGGAGTCGACATAGCTCAAACCATTAAATAACTATACGGTCGTGGTATCGATTCACTAGCAAAAATACACAACCGACCTAAACCCTATCCTCTGTTGGCGACTAATAAGGTCAACAGGGTTCAGTCAATAAAATGCAGTTCCCTATGGTTACCCTGATGATGACCGTGTTGAATACAGATCTTAACCAGAGGGGTTAATTCCAAACACTTTAAAATGCCTCCAAAATTCCCACAAAATCCAAAATTCTAAAAATCATTCAAAATCCTAGATATTTAAAACTGAAATCGAACCATAAAACACTTAAAGTAAAATCCATCCATCCTCTGTAATAATTTTCCAGGTGGATAAATTGAAATTTACTTCAGCTCACAGAGAGCTAATTACTAGTCAAAAATATCACTAGGATCCATTCTCAAATAATCTTCTGCAAGTAAGGACATGGTACGTATCCTCTAACTGGTAGTTTCTCCACCAAATGGCACTGCAGGATAATAGTTATTGCCAGAGCCAATACATTCCTTAGTGATATAAAATCTTTGAGATATGAATCAATTAGATATAATCGATAGGGCATAAAGCCCTTTGTTAACTAAGGTAGATTCAAATTTATCCCCTTAGATAAATATCCACCCTAGGTCTACAAGGTACCCTTAGACGAAGCAACCCATGGTTGCCAATAAGGATCCTTCGGTTAGGTTGAGTCTACTACCTCCTCTGACTAAGTAGACCAGGGACCACGATGGCCCGGGACAACAGAACCATAGGATTTGGATTGGGTCCATCATCTATCCCCCCACCATCCGCTTTAAATATAAGATGGTACAATTTTTAATTTTAAATAACGAATCTCCAAATTCCCAATACCTAAGTCAATGCTGCTACTATATGCTGGATACTATATATCCACAGATATGATGTATTTATCGATGACTAGCCTTAATCGAAAGTTCTCTCTCATAATCAGGAGGGGTAATTAACTACCACGGCTTGTGCCTATAGGAAACCATAACTCAGATCATAAAGTCCTCGTTAAACGAGGGTGAAATCTTTGGGTAGTGTCTTACCTATAAACTCATCTGCCTTTCAAAATTTACCTCAAAACTTAATTCCGTAAAAACTCCCCTAAAAAAGCAATAGGGGACACCTGGGCCAAATTTTCAGAGCCCATAGATTTTTGGTGACTCCACTGAGGGTTGGTTTCTCTTTCCATCTTTGGCTAGTCATCACAATGCTATAATAGCATTCAAATCCACACGAAGCTCTATTTCTAAATTTTCCAAGATGATCGTTTAATGAATTTAAATTTTAAATATTCTAAAAATGATCATTACATGCATTCATCATACATTCATTAAAATAGTGTATTTAGTAGGGCTTTAAAATTAGGTTATTTTTAATTGCTTGTTAATAATTATATACTTTTATCTTTTTTTCTATGTAAGTCTCTACATTTTGAAAATGTGGGGTGATGCATGATTCTGGTTACTAACCCTTGCCTTTTATTTTTGCAGTTGGATCTACAGAATACTATTTTCACTGTTTAACTAGGTGGTGAGCCAGCATTCAGTTGGCAAATGCTATAATTAACACTGAAAATGCTAGAGCTACCATCCAATTTGATAATGTTGACTTCCCAGTAATTGCTGCGAGGACTGCCGCCATTCCTATGAACGATGGGAATGCAAAGAGATTTATTAGGAGACTCAATACCACTGAAGCTCCTACCCATCGCGTTCATCTACCGGCACAACGACCTATTACTAAGAATGCTCATAAGAGGATTTCTATATTCGAAAGGCTTTCACAGCCAGAAGCCCCAGCCGTCAAAAGGATCGTGACCAGTAGAGGGATTTCTGTGGTGACCACTAACACCACCACTATGTCGACTGGGTTACATGCACCTAAAAAATATGATGTTGAAGCCTCCTCACCTAGAGGAAGGCTTAAAAGAAGGAAGAGCAGGAAGAATAATTTTGGGCTTCGAGCTCAGCAGCAATAGTTGTCAGTCTACCCTTCAAACCTACCTACCTAGGAACTCAAAGTTAATGTTCCCACCCAGAACAAATTTATTTATTTAAGGTGGGTGAGAAGGAACAACTCTACTGGGGAGCTGAAGAAGTCTTTTTGGGACCGATAACCTGAAGTTCCAGCCCCTCTAAAGAAGGAAGACCTGAAATCGTGTCAGCCCGAGTGTATAGGGTACTAAAAATAGTAAAGGATATGGGACTGAAGAAGAAGAAATTCTAGTGGCCATTGACAATTGAGGCCAGAAGGTCCTCACCATAGGAATTGTTACCTGTGGAAAATTGAAGAAAATCTAGGCTAGCCCTGCGCGATGAGCATCGCGGTGTGACACCTGAACCTTGGGTATAGGGATCCACGGCCAAAAGGTCCCGGCAGAAAGGAAAACAAATCTGGTGGCCAAGGCCTCATAAAGAAGATAAGAATGAAAGAAGATTTGACCCAGGCGTGACATCCGGTATGGCATCCCGAAGATTCGCCCCTGCCAACAAAACATGTCAAAAATGGGTTCCAAAGAAAACCAATACTGATGATTGTCCCGACAGTCGACACCATGGAGAATCCTCCAGGGGATCCCGTCGCCCGCCAACCCCATTGCAGGATGAAACCAACTTCGACCGCAGCCCGTGAGTTGAAGAAATCTTCCTGTCAAAAAAAGAATCAGAGGTCTTTTGGCATCTTCATTCTAAAATTTGAATCTAGGAAAAGGAGGAGGAAGAAGACATGGAAGACGCCATGAACCTCGAAGTCGTCTATATGGTAAGACATACTCATGATGATGGCGAAGATGATCATGATCGACAGCCATAACCCAGGTGAACACAACGACGTCAGTGTGAGGTTGAGCCTACTGTCGACAAAGGTGTTCACCCTGCAGAAGAAAGAGAAGAGGAAGGTGAAGAGGATGAAGAAAATCCTTTTGCAATCGATAATGTCGTGCCTTCCGATATACTACAGCAAATGAGACAACAAATGAGAACTAAAGATAATGAGATCTCTCATTTAAATGAGAAAATGATGAAAATAATGACCCGGATGGTGATAATGACACAAATAATGCAGAGAACTGCAGTTTTTGATCCCATGCCTTATTCGCCGGCTGATCCTCCAAATCTCCAAATACCTCAAGGCTCAGGAATACAGGGTTGAAAGTTCGATAGGGATGTTAAGCCCTAATGGACTAGTCCCGAGGCTAACCAAGAGGGGGGGTGAATTGGTTATTTAAAAATTTCATGATAACTATAAAAATCTTTTTATAACGTGTAGCGAAAACGAATTAAAACAACAATAAAAATATCAACCACAGATATTCACCCAAGCAGTTAATATCAGAAAAAATTAAAGTGCAGAATTGAATTAGAAAAGCAAACCAGATTTTATAGTGGTTCGGTCAACTTGACCTACGTCCACTCCCCGGAGCCTCCCCTCCGGGTATTGCACTAAACAGAAGTGTCTCTCCTTTTGCTCCCACAGCAAGGCGGAGAAGCCTGTACAAAAATCTCCTTTTCACCACACAGTGAGGCAGAGAACCCGACCTCCTTTCGCTTCCTCCTGAAGCAGGAAGAGAACCTTCGAACTCCTTTCGCTTCCTCCTGAAGCAGGCAGAGAACCTACGAACTCCTTTTGCTTCCACCTGAAGCGGGCAGAGAACCCCGGATCTTCTTGCGAACGATCCTCCCACGACGAACACTGACTAGACGAAAGACGACGAGCGGAGAAGACGACTCTGATCCGTGCTCGGAGCAACCTTAGTGAATCCCTCACTAACTCCCCCTCACAAGATCTTCTCTCTCTCTCCCAACTCTCTCTCTCTCTAGGGTTTCTCAGGGAAGGAAGGCAGCAAAAGATTTTTCCAAAAATTGGAAAAAGTTTTTTTTATAGGAGGGCTTAAAATTTGCCCTAAATCTCAACTAGTCGGCCAAGATCGTCACGATTAGTTCAAATTCAGCTGTTTCAGCCTGGACGATTAGGCTCTTCTGGACGATCAGTAGAAAAAGTTGTTCATATCGTCCCGTACGATCCTGCGATCGTCCGGGACGATTAGTGCAAATTGAGCGAAATCGTCCAGAAGACAGTTCGGGTCGTCCAGAGAAATCTGTGCTGGATGACCAAAAAATGACTTGATCGTCCAGGACGATGGGGTCATCGTCCTGTACGATTAGTTCAAAAAGGCCCCAAATCATCCTATACATAGTTCTGGACGTACAGCTTAAATGCACTAGACGATCCAGATCGTCCAGGACGATCCTGCGATCGTCAAGGACGATATGATCGTATCAACCAAAAATAAATTGCTTTCCTTAATTACCAGATTAAATTAGGCATGATTGTATTGGATCGTCCGGGACGATACACGTATCGTCCGGGACGATCAGACCAAATATCTAAAAATAAGAACTTGCCTAACTTGATCTGGCGGCTGGGAATTTCTGATTTGGGCATATCATCCCGTACGATCCGGAGATCGTCCAGGATGATCAGCTTAATCTGACCCTCTTAACTTAGTCGCCCTAATTAGGGTTTTTGTTTTAACTGGATCGTCCAGGATGATGTGTAGATCGTCTAGGACGATCTGAACAAATTTTTAACAGAAACTCTAATTCACTCAATCTCTCTCCCTGAGTGTGTGTGTGCAAGGTTACTTAGCTAGGGAATCAGTTACATTACAATTGACTCAATAAAAAGAAAAATCATACATTTGACACACTTGGACCCGATCTTGAGTTGGCTTGTGTGGCTCGCGGTCTTTTGTGCCTGAAACAGATTAGCCAAGCAAAACACACTGGAAACATGTTTGTTATCATCAAAACTAGATTTGCAACAATCTCCCCCTTTTTGATGATGGCAAACATTTGTAAAGTAGTCTGAAAATAAAAGTAAACTAGGAGATCAAATAAACAAACATTTTTTAAATTTTCATTTAACAGCTAAAATAATACAGGAAACATGACTCAGAAAATAGAAACAGACACGACTACAACTGACTCCCCCTTTTGACATCACAAAAAGGAGGAGGAAAAATAGAACACGGAAATAAAACATAAATAGAACAACTACAAAACAGGAAAATCAGAATTTTCCTTGATTTTAGATTCAAAAAACCAATGACAGGACGATTGACAGCGCTGAAATCCAGAAAAGGTTGGAAATAATCAACTTTCGTAACTCCAACCCCGGGCACCTTATCGATGCAAACCTCTTTCAACACAAAAAACTGATTCAAAAGAAAAGACATTAGATTTGAAAAGAGATCCTGTCAAGCCTCGTTCCAAAAAAATATCTGATATAATAGTGTTACAAAGTAAAAAATCAGAAATCGGGATTTTCAAAACTCAAGCTTTTGAAAATATTAGGTGGCGCACAGATTTCTCTAAGACATTTAACAATCTGAAAGGGAAGAAAGCTTGTTTTGGGCTCATTTTGTGCCTCCTTTTCAAATTGGTTGATGCTTTGCGCATCTTTTGATTTTTGAAACACTTTGTGTATTCAATTTAGCAATTTCACATCTTTTCAGTTTTGGGCTCATTTTATGCCTCTTTTTCAAATTATCTGGCACACTGCGCATCTTTTATAAGCTTTCTCCTTTTCATAATTATTAAAGAGTCTCAGCTGTGAGATTATCTTCCAGACATAGGAGATGACTCTCCGCAGTAAGGAAGAACGATTCACAAAACAAAAGCCATACAACATATGATAAATGCAATCACTTGGTTTAGAAAATCAAACTAATGACTCAAGACTTTGAAAAACACTATTGATATGAGACAGATTATTGTAGGAAGATAAAATAATCTCTATTTCAAAAACTAATATTTTAATTTTGAAGAGGATTTTTATTCAAAAGAAACTACACACCAGTAAAGGAGTTAGAGGAAGAGAAACAATTATCAACGTTTCTTCCCTTTAACAGATTCAGCGAATTCAATCACTGCTTATCAGCTTCCAAACCAAAACAAGGTAAAAACTCCCAGTCAAAAATTCAGATCACCAGAAGTAGTGAGCGGTGATCAAATTTTGAAAAGTATAAAATAGTAAGTGCAAGATATGAACCAGTAAATAAATAAACAGGTAGAAAATCACAGCAAAGTAAATACTCAAATCAAACTAACAGTAAGGCTAACACAGAAATCAGCAGAAGAAATAAAATCAACTGAAAGCAAATAATCAAATCAAAACTAACTAACAAAAATCAGAAATCAGAATACCAAAACTAACTAACAGAAATCAGAATACCAAAACTAACTAACAGAAATCAGAATACCAATCAGAACAATCAGCAGTCATCAGAATCAAGCATTTATATCAATCACTCCTAATCTGGTTCTCAAAATGCTGAATGAGTCAAAGGCCAGTGGTTTAGTGAATATGTCAGCCAGCTGATTTTCAGTTGCTACGTGGTGTAGCTCAATGTCCCCTTTTGTAACATGGTCCCTAATGAAGTGATGCCTAATGTCAATGTGTTTGGTCCTAGAATGTTGGATTGGATTCTTAGAGATACAGATGGCACTAGTATTATCACACAGAACAGAGATTGTGCCAACAGGTACTCCTAAATCCAAGACTTGCTGTTTCAACCAAAGAACTTGGGCCACACAACTCCCTAAGGCATTGTACTCAGCTTCCGCAGTGGAAAGTACAACTGAGTTCTATTTTCTACTGGACCAGGAGACTAACGACTGTCCTATGAACTGACAAGTCCCAGAAGTACTCTTCCTATCCACCCTACACCCCGTAAAATCAGAATCAGAATATCCAATGATCTCAAAAGAGGTGCTGTGCCTAGGGTACCAAATTCCTAGGTTTGGGGTTCCTAAAAGATATCTAAGAATTCTCTTAACAGCAGTCAGGTGGAACTCTTTAGGATCAGCCTGAAACCTAGCACAAAGACAGACACTAAACATGATATCAGGTCGGCTAGCAGTCAGGTAAAGCAGTGAACCTATTATCCCTCTATACTTCTTCTGATCAACAGATTTTCCATTTGAATCCTTATCTAACTGAACTGAGGAGGGCATGCGAGTATTGATTGGCTTGGCTTTGTCCATTTCATATTTCTTCAAAATGTCCTTAGTGTATTTTGATTGATTGAGAAAGGTTCCATCATCCGTTTGCCTTATGCTAAACCCCAAAAAGTAGGATAATTCTCCCATCATACTCATCTCAAACTCTTTACTCATTGTTTTAGAAAACTCTTCACATAAGTATTTATCAGAAGATCCAAAAATTATATCATCAACATAGATCTGGACAATGAGTAAGTCATCTCCTAATCTCCTCAGAAAAAGGGTGGTATCTACGCTCCCCTTAACAAACTCGCTTTCTAACAGGAATGTGCTAAGCCTCTCATACCAAGCTCTGGGTGCCTGTTTCAATCCATATAAGGCCTTTTTTAATTTATAGACATGACTTGGATATTGGGAACTCTCAAAACCTGGGGGTTGTTCTACAAAAACATCTTCTTTAATTATCCCATTTAAAAAGACACTCTTAACATCCATTTGAAACAGCTTAAATCCCTTATAACAGGCAAAGGCTAGTAGCACTCTAATGGCTTCCAATCTAGCTACAGGGGCAAAAGTCTCCTCAAAATTAATCCCTTCTATCTGATTATACCCCTTAGCCACCAATCTTGCCTTATTTCTCACCACCACACCAGAATCATTCATCTTATTCTTAAAGACCCACTTGGTTCCCACAATACTTTGATTTTTAGGTCATTCTACTAACTCCCAAATATCATTCCTCACAAATTGATTCAATTCTTCCTGCATAGCTAAAATCCAAAATTCATCCGACAGGGCTTGATTGATGTTGGTGGGTTCAGTCATTGAGATAAAGGCAGAATGGTTTACTTCCTTCCTAAGTCCATGCCTAGTCCTAACACCTTCAGAAGGGTCTCCTAAGATCAGTTCTTTAGGATGACTCGAAGAATATCTCCAATCTCTAGGCAATTCTGTTTGAGGTTCTACCCTTTCCTCCAAATTTGTATTTCCAACTCCTTGGGTAACTTCAATAATCTCTTCATCTTCTACTTCAGATCTAGACTCCTTAGGATCAGATTCATCAAACACTACATGGGTTGTTTCTTCCGCCACCAAAGTTCTCCTATTGAACACCCTAAAGGATTTCCCCACACTTGAATATCCTAAGAACACTCCTTCATCAGATTTAGGGTCAAATTTTCCTAAGGGTGACTTCCCGTTGTTCAGAATGAAAACCTTACAGCCAAAGACATGGAGGTGGGACAGATTTGGAGTTCTACCCTTAATGATCTCATAAGGTGTCTTGTTCAGTTTGACTCTCACATTCACCCTATTCAGCACATAACAGACAGTGTTCACCGCTTCAGCCCAAAAGTATTTTGGAAGTGAATACTCGGCAAGCATGGCTCTAGCGGCTTCCACTAAGGTCCTGTTCTTCCTTTCAGCTACCCCGTTCTGCTGAGGGGTCCTAGGAGCTGAAAAATTGTGACTAATCCCATGATCCTCACAAAAACTTCCAAATCTTTCATTTTCAAACTCCCCTTCGTGATCACTATGGATGGTAATAATCTCACATCCTAACTTCTTCTGAATCCAAGTAGAGAAGGATCTAAACTCATCAAATGACTCAGATTTATGTGACAAAAACTTAACCCAAGTGAACCTCGAATAATCATCTACAATCACAAAACCATAGACTCTCCCCCCTAAGCTGGCAGTGCTAATGGGTCCAAAGAGGTCCATGTGAAGAACTTCTAAAGGTCTAGAGGTGCTAATGTCCTTAACAGAGTGAAAAGAGGACTGGACTTGCTTTCCCAACTGACAGGCATCACACAGGTGATCCTTAGTGAACTTAAGCTTGGGCACACCTCTAACTAAGTCCTTTTGGCTGACTCTCCTAAGGGTTTTCATACTGGCATGACACAATCTCCTATGCCATAACCAAGACTCATCAGCAGCAGTTTTTAAGCAAATTAAATTATCAGATTTAATGCTACTTACATCCAGCTTGTAGACGTTGTTGATCCTTTGCCCCTGCCAAACAACTTCATCATTTAAGCTTAAAATGCAGCCAGTGGGCAGAAATTTGATGCTGTATCCCTTGTCACAGAGTTGACTGATGCTCAACAGGTTGTGTTTCAGTCCATCTACAAGCAAAACATTATCAATCATAAAGTTCTTTGAATCACCAATTATACCTGTGCCTACCACCTTCCTGGTGGTGTTATCTCCAAGTGTAACCTTGCCTCCAGCTCTGGCCTCCAGCGAAATGAACTGATTTGCATCTCCAGTCATATCTCTAGAACATCCACTGTCCAGGTACCACATGCTCTCACGAGGTCTTGTGTGAGAGCACACCTCATCCTGATCCGACTGACCAGGGTGATCATCAGCCATAAGACACAAGTTTGTTTCCTCATCTTCAGCTTCAGTCTCAGAAGAGTCGGATGCAGAGTCTGCCCAGAATTCCTTCTGAATCCGCTTCTTGTCCTTTCTGAACTTTGGTTTCTCCTCACCCTTCTCCTTGCTTGGGTGAGCTTTAAGTGTTGGACAATCAGCCTTTATGTGTCCAGGCTTCCTACATTCAAAACAAACAGATTCAGATGAACTCTTAAAATTTTTATTGGACTTACCCTTGTTCCACTTCTGATAGTTCTTATGTTTCTTCCTTAGAAAGCTTTTGAATTGCCTTGTGATTAAGGCAACATCATCGCTATCAGACCCGGAAGTGCTAGCATCTGAATCCTTGGCCTTTAGTGCCACTGTCTTCTCTTTCTTGCGTTCACCTGCATCAAGTTGCCTTTGGTTCACCCCTTGCTCGTAAGTAATAAGTGATCCAAGTAAGCTGTCAATAGAGTAAGTGTTTAAATCTTTAGATTCAGTAATAGCAGTAATCTTAGCATCATAAGAAGCAGGCAAACATCTTAGAATTTTGTTCACTCTTTTTGTAGTTAGTAAGTTCTCTACCTAGAACATGCAAAAAGGTAACAATCTGAGTGAACCTTGTGTACATTTCTGAAATAGTCTCACTAGGTTTCATGCGAAAAAGTTCGTAATCATGTAACAAGATGTTTAACCTAGACTGTTTGACTTTAGTTGTACCTTCGTATGTTATGCATAATCTATCCCAGATTTCCTTTCCCGTTGTACAAGTAGAAACACACATATAGTCTTCAGATTTTAAAGCACAAAAGAAACAGTTCAAGCATTTTGCATTTAACTGTGCTAAATCACGATCATCAAACGTCCAATCAGTAAAAGGCAGTTCAATTTTCACATTGTTAATCAGTCTAAAAGGTGGTTCGTATCCGTCCTTAACCAACATCCACATGCGATAATCAATAGACTGTAGAAAAGTAGACATGCGTGTTTTCCAAAAATCAAAAGGAATATTATCAAATAACGGTGGTCTTGTAATAGAATATCCTTCAGCAGTATTAAGATTATTACAGTTAGCCATGGATCAAATTCAAAAGTTTTTAAACCTAAATTTTGAATCCCTCTCTGATACCACTTGAAAGTTCGATAGGGATGTTAAGCCTTAGTGAACTAGTCCCGAGGCTAACCAAGAGGGGGGGTGAATTGGTTATTTAAAAATTTCATGATAACTATGAAAATCTTTTTATAACGTGTAGCAGAAACGAATTAAAACAACGATAAAAAGATCAACCACAGATATTCACCCAAGCAGTTAATATCAGAAAAAATTAAAGTGCAGAATTGAATCAGAAAAGCAAACCAGATTTTATAGTGGTTCGGTCAACTTGACCTACGTCCACTCCCCGGAGCCTCCCCTCCGGGTATTGCACTAAACAGAAGTGTCTCTCCTTTTGCTCCCACAGCAAGGCGGATAAGCCTGTACAAAAATCTCCTTTTCACCACACAGTGAGGCAGAGAACCCGACCTCCTTTCGCTTCCTCCTGAAGCAGGCAGAGAACCTTCGAACTCCTTTCGCTTCCTCCTGAAGCAGGCAGAGAACCTACGAACTCCTTTTGCTTCCACCTGAAGCAGGCAGAGAACCCCGGATCTTCTTGCGAACGATCCTCCCACGACGAACACCGACTAGACGAAAGACGACGAGCGGAGAAGACGACTCTGATCCGTGCTCGGAGCAACCTTAGTGAATCCCTCACTAACTCCCCCTCACAAGATCTTCTCTCTCTCTCCCAACTCTCTCTCTCTCTAGGGTTTCTCAGGGAAGGAAGGCAGCAAAAGATTTTTCCAAAAATTGGAAAAAGTTCTTTTTAAAGGAGGGCTTAAAATTTGCCCTAAATCTCAACTGGTCGGCCAAGATCGTCCAGGATGATCGGTAGATCGTCCTGTACGATCAGTTCAAATTCAGCTGTTTCAGCCTGGTTGATTAGGCTCTTCTGGATGATCAGTAGAAAAAGTTGTTCATATCGTCCCGTATGATCCTGCGATCATCCGGGACGATTAGTGCAAATTGAGGGAAATCGTCCAGAAGACAGTTCGGGTCGTCCAGAGAAATCTGTGCTGGACGACCAAAAAATGACTTGATCGTCCAGGACGATGGGGTCATCATCCTGTACGATTAGTTCAAAAAGGCCCCAAATCGTCATGTACATAGTTCTGGACGTACAGCTTAAATGCACTAGACGATCCAGATCATCCGGGATGATCCTGCGATCGTCCAGGATGATATGATCGTATCAGCCAAAAATAAATTGCTTTCCTTAATTACCAGATTAAATTAGGCATGATTGTACTGGATCGTCCGGGACGATACACGTATCGTCCGGGACGATCAGACCAAATATCTAAAAATAAGAACTTGCCTAACTTGATCTGGCGGCTGAGAATTTCTGATTTGGGCATATCGTCCCGTACGATCCAGAGATCGTCCAGGACGATCAGCTTAATCTGACCCTCTTAACTTAGTCGCCCTAATTAGGGTTTCTGTTTTAACTGGATCATCCAGGACGATGTGTAGATCGTCCAGGACGATCTGAACAAATTTTTAACAGAAACTCTAATTCACTCAATCTCTCTCCCTGAGTGTGTGTGTGCAAGGTTACTTAGCTAGGAAATCAGTTACATTACAATTGACTCAATAAAAAGAAAAATCATACATTTGACACACTTGGACCCGATCTTGAGTTGGCTTGAGTGGCTCGCGGTCTTTTGTGCCTGAAACAGATTAGCCAAGCAAAACACACTGGAAACATGTTTGTCATCATCAAAACCAGATTTGCAACAGGGGTATTTCTGAAAATGGCCATGAATTTCATAATGTCATTCTCCAGCCCACTCCAAAAAATGTTGCCAGCACCTCCGAGCCCATGACTGCTGCATAGCTCGAAGGACTGATTACAGAGAAGATCAAGGTTATTATAGTTGTTAACCAGGCTGAAAAGATGGTAGGCAAAGGTCATCTGTATCCCGTGGAATACGACCAGGTGGCATACAAAATGGCATTCTATCCTAAAATTTAATACTTTAATGGTAATAATAACCCCAGGTATTACCTGGTAAAATTCAAGGCCACATACGAGAATACTGGGGGTAATGATGCATTGCTCTTTCGACAATTCATCAGCAGTTTAACAGGAGCTATTTTGAATGGTACGTGGAATTGGAAAATGACTCTGTAAAGACTTTTGCAGAGTTAGAAACCAAGTTCATGAAGAGGCTCGTCAGTGCGACCGAAAAGATCACGATTACTGACCATACCTTAGATAAGAGAAAAAGAGATGAGTTAGTGACCAAATACATCACTCGTTGGTGCAACCTAAGTATGAAATATAAGTAGCAACTTGAAGAAGAGCATGCCATGTAGTAATTAATGGGAAATATTGATGATAAGAAGTAAATATTCTTATGCATGATGATGATAACAATATTTTAGGATCAGTTAAACAGAGTGGCTAAGTTCGAGAAGCTGAACTTGTCAAAATTAGAAGGCCACTCTGATAAGTCCAAGAAGCCTGAGACCTCAAAAGCAAAAAAGGGTGAAACTTACTCTGCATCCTCTCTCAGGCCGAGTAAGGGGAAGAAAGTGGTTTATAATGTAAACAAAGGCAAGTAGCCGATGCAGTATGAAGATAAGCTAAAACAAGTCTACGACCCTAATCCTCAGTCAAAGCGGTACTTGAAGGGAATGATAGGCCACAAACTTTCCAAGGCAGAGGGGATCGCCCGAGTTAAGCAATAGGAACTGGTGATAGAACATTTCCATCCCTTAAAGATGAGATGAATAAGGAATATTCTTTGAAAAGTGAGAGTTTTGCCAAGTTATTTTGACAGGTACTAAAAGTAGGTCTAGAACTACTAGAGTGCAAACAACCAGAGGAGTCAAAAGAAACTAGCAACCCAAATTACTTCCCGTGTCACTGAGTGCTCGGCCATCCCATTGAAGATTGTTACATCTTTAAGGATTGGCTCGAAAGGAAGAACTGGAAGGGAGAGCTTACATTATCAAATAATATGTTGGTTAACCCCAGAAATGAATCAACTCGAGTAGTTACAACCTCCTCTATACCCCCGATTGAAGAAAGTAGAAAGAAAAAGAAGTCAACTCAAGAAGAGCAGTGGGAGACTGCAGTCTCTAAGAAGACTGTAAAAATATTGAAATAACTAGAGGGAGTTCTGGGTGTGAAATAGAAGTCCCCCACTGAGCAGGTGATAGATCCCAAGGTGCAGCCTGCGGTGCGAGCTTCTACTTCTAAGCAATTCCTCAACCAAGATGGAACTTTAAAGTTTGGGAGAGTGAAATTCTCCAAGAAGATGACCAAATTGAAGAAGACCAAAGAGAAAAAAATAGCAACCCAATGGGTTATTAATAATTTGGATGAAAACTATCAGACTGTGAGGCACTCCGTTATGCTTGCTGATTAAATGACAGAACAAAAAGTTGAGGAGACGAAAGCGGCTGACGAAGGTCCACTCCCTATGGAAATTTATCAGGTTATTTTGATGACATTAGTGGCTCCATCAAAAGAAAAAAAAGAAGTCACTTTTGAATCCTGTATGATGGTATCATCAATGGATTCTAGTGTACAAGAAGATCTGTATTTTCTAGAAGAAGATGGAACGGATCATATCACTTTGCAAATGGAGCAGGTGAACTTGGGTAGCAATTCTGAGTTAACAGATGAATGTCTAAATGAGACAATGGTTGACTGTGAAGAAATCGCACCGTCAAATTAATTTGTTCCCGTGGAGATCACCCAAGTGTAGTTGAGAGGTGGTAAAACTCAACCATCTCCATCGAAGAAAGGTATCCCTAATAAAGACAAAGGGAAGGAGATAGTTATAAATGAAGACATTATCCCAAAGGTCTCGAAAATGAAAGATACTTCAACCAAAGGGATAGATTGTAATATACTATCTCATTTAAGGATGCTCTGCTGATGTCTAAAAACCTTTGGGAGACCTTGATTAAGGCTCTCAATGATCTCGAAAGATAAGAGGCATATTTTGCTTAGCATAATTTGACAGAAATCTTTTATGCATGAAATGAGCCAATCATTATTTTTGCTGAGGACGTTATGATGCTTGGAATGGCACACCATAACTGCTCTCTGTATGTCATCACAGAGAGTGATGGAATGATAATCAATTGAATTTTGATTGATTATGGGTCCTCAATCAACCTTATAAGCTTGAAAGCATTGAGATCACTTTGTTTCGATGTGCAGCACCTCGAGCATGACAAGTTGATAGTGCACGGCTTCAATGAGAAGGAGAAAAAGACCCTAGGATCATTCATGATCTCTCTAGTATTTGGAAAACTCCATATTAAAGAAAACTTCCATGTGATTGATGTGAACACCTCATTTAAGGCACTTTTGGGTTGCCCGTGGTTACATGATTACCGTATTATCCCATCAACATTACATTAATGTATGAAGTATATTAAGGATGGAGAGGAGTTCAAAATTTCTGGTGATATTTAGCCCTTTGCGATTCAAAAGATGAAAATCTATGAAGATGCTAGATACTTCATCCCCAAAGAACCAAAGTCATCAAGTTCTCTTGAAACTAAAGTGGTAAACCCAAAGGTTGTGAAGTGGCCCAAGCAAGATGAGGAGAAGAAGCAAGCAGGGAGAAAGAAGATAACGCCGACTTTTTCGAAAGTAGCGATCACTCCTAGATCGAGAAAATATATGCCTCACCTAGGGAGTGACACATACGAGGATGAGGCCATCCCCGTTAAATCCCAAGAAATATGACAATCAATAGCTAGGGGGAAAAAGAAGACAAAATATTTAGATGATGACTACGACTATGAGTCTACATACATGAATAATGTGTAATATGTTCAATTAAAAAGAATAGATAATCTGATGATTACATATAATGAATATATAGTCACATATTTTCCCCCACAACATCTTACAGAAGTCATTCCCTGAGATGTGCATAATGTCGAGGAGCTCGTAACATTTATGTGCCTCCTCTAAGAAATAAGAACGGACCGGAAACCTTATTTTATAACTTTGGAGAGCGCAAAGAAAAAGGGAATGGAGACTAGCTCCATAAGACTATTGAGCATAGGGAGTTAATACTTACAAGAATGCCCAAATTTAACACTGAAAATGTTCGAAGAATGTTACAAAATAGGCCAGAATTCACACTTCTGCATAACAACTTCGTATTTATTTAAAGCTTTGGTATCGAAGAAATCCCTATGCAATGTGAAGAAAGAATATTCTCACAATGAGAGGGCTCAGATTCGTCGTACAAAAGCACCCTAAAAATTAGACATGTCAAGCCATCACTTGCAGGGAAATTAAATCCAATAATAATTCTGATGACGAAATTTATGAAGTTGATGACTATGAGGATCAGCCCGTAGAAGCTAGGCCTGTACCAGAAGAACTGGAAGATGGTGGACAGGCGGCCACTATGGATGAGCTAAAAGAAGTTAACTTGGGAACTGAGGAGGATCCTCACCCAACTTTCATTAGCTCCCTTTTACTGAAAGAGTAACAGGAAGAGATAAAGAAACTTCTCTGTGAATTCAGGAACTAATTTGCCTGGATATATGATGAGATGCCCGGCTTATCCCCTGATGTAGTAGTTCACAAATTGGCGATCAAACCAGATGCAACACCCATCAAACAAGCTCCAAGGAGAATGAAATTAGATATTGAGGAACAGGTGATTGCCAAAACCAAGAAGCTCATAGAAGCGGGCTTCATTCGAGAGGAAAAATGTACTAATTCGATAGCCAATATTGTCCCTATGAAGAAGAATGGTCAAATTCGTGTCTGCATTAACTTTTAGGACCTCAATAAGGTGTATCCAAAAGATGACTTTCAGCTCCCAATATGAGAGCTATTGGTGGATAACACTTCCAACTATGATATGTTCTCATTTATGGATGGATCATCGGGCTACAATTAAATTAAGATGGTGCTAGGGGATGAAAAGCACACATCATTTAGAATGCCCATCAGTATTTTTTGCTATATGGTCATGCCTTTTCGACCTGAAAAATGCTAGTGCCACCTAGCAGCGAGCAATGATGCATATCTTTGATGGGTTGATACATCAGAAGGTCGAGTATTATGTAGATGGCCTCATCATCAAGAGCATGGACCAGAAAGATCACCTAAATGACTTGAGAGTTATATTTGAGAGGATTAAAAAGTCTGATCTAAAGATGAACTCTCTTAAATATGCCTTCGGTATTTTTTCCAGCAAATTCTTAGGATATATTATTTATCACCGAGAAATTAAAATCGACCCCAATAAGATCAAGGCGCTTATGGAGATGCCGCCACCCAGAAACCTCTGTTAACTTTATTCTTTACAATGACAGCTGGCTTTTATTAAGTGATTCATATCGAATCTATCAGGTAGGTGCCAACCATTTTCAAAGTTGATGAAGAAAGATGTCCGCTTCAAATAGGATGCAGAATGCCAGGAAGCGTTTGATATTATCAAAAGATATCTGTTAAATTTGCCTATTCTCGTAGCGTCAATTCTAGGGAAGCCTCTTATACTGTACACTGTAGCACTTAAAGAGACTCTCGGAGCCTTACTAGCCAAGCACAATAAAGAAGGCAAAGAAAATATACTTTACTATATCAGTCAGAGTTTGATTGGAGAAGAAATATGATATTCTCTGATTGAGAAATATTGTCTGGCGTTTATTTTTTCTATCTAGAAACTCCACCATTACATACAATGTCATAAGGTCACGTTGATATCCAAGATCGATCCACTAAAATTCTTGATAACAAGACCAGCATTGACAGGTCATTTAGCCAGGTGGGCAGTAATACTACTACAGTTTGATATCATATACATGCCATAAAATGTGATGAAAGGAAAAGCCTTAGCAGATTTTCTCATCACGCATCTAATCCCAACAGACTCTCTGCTCAATGATTATTTGCCCTATAAACAAATCATGCAGGTCGAGAAAAAGGATAAAATATAATTTTGGGATATATATTTTGACAGGGCGTCGTCGATAAATTTGCCTGACCTCTATATCTTGCGAGGCCTCGAGCTGGCATAGGTATCATTTTCATATCACCTGAATGAGACATAATCAGATTTTTATTCAGTTTAACTGAGCCTCCAACCAATAATGAAGCCAAGTACGAAGCTCTAATAGTGGGAATGGAAATTACAATCCATATTAGAATCCAAAATCTTCAAATCTTTGGTGACTCCTAGCTCGTGATAAATCAAGTCCTAGGCATTTATAAGATACGCAAACTTGAATTGGCCCACTGCCACCGGCAAGCTCCCAAACTTCTGAAATAAGTGTCAAATGTTAGGATAGCTCAAGCTCATCAAGGTTAAAATAACAGAGTAAATTGTCTGGCTAAATTAGCAAGGGATGTAGCGAATATGAATAAAGAGGAGCCTATACCGGTTATGATTCACACTCGTCGAGTCTTAGAGTTAAGAGACATAAAAATTGTAAGTGCTTGGAGTCGTGGTTACATTGCTTAGATGTTGAAGTAGAAGATGATTGGAGGCAACCATTCATCGACTACTTCAAAGAAAGTAAACTCCCGATAAAAAAATCTATAGCCGCATAAATTTGAAAAAGAGCATTACGATACACATTTGTCAATGATGCGCTGTATCATTGGGCTTTTGACCAGATGTGGTTAAGGTGCCTCAGGACCAAGGAAGCTGATAGAGTGGTAACAGAAGTTCATGAAGGACTCTATAAAGCGCATTAGTCAGGTCCCAAGATGGCTGCTAAAATTAAGAGAATGGGTTATTACTAGCCAATAATGGTGATAGATTATTTTGACCACTCTAAGAGGTGTCACGAGTGTCAGATTTATAGTGATGTTATACATCAGCTGCTAAATCCACTTCACCCAATAGTAGTATCCTAGCCATTCAAATGTTGGGGTACAAATATAATCGTACCAATAGATCCACCATCATTGGCCAGACACGGCTTTTTACTGACAGCAACAGAATATTTTTCTAAGTGGGCAGAAGTGGCTCCGTTCAAAAAAGTCATGTCTGAACATGTGATTAACTTCTTTACCCATAATGTTGTCTACATATTTGGTGTACCGTGCCACATGATCTCAGACAATGATACAGCATTCAAGAGCACTAAAATCTACAAGTTTACTGAGTGACACAGGATCGAATGGTGATACTCATCGATATATAATCCAAGAGCCAACGGCATAGCAGAGGCCTTCAACAAGATGTTGGTGAAACTGTTAAAGAATATCCTCAACAAGAATAAAAGAGAGTGGCATACCAAGATGGTGGAAGCATTATGGGCGTACTGTACCACTTACTAGATGCCAACCAAAGCCACTCCCTATACATTGGTGTTCAGAGTTGAAGCTGTATTGCCACTGGAAATTAAGCTACCTTCACTTCGGGTAGCCGTCTAATATGATCTCACACAAGTGCAAAACATCAGCTTGAGAATGAAGGAGCTCGACGTGCTCGACGAAGTTAGACTACAAGCCCAACAAAATTTGGAAATATATCGGGTAATGATGACCAAATCATTTGATTGAATGGTGCATCATCGATCATTCCAAGAAGGGGAATTAGTCCTAGTGCTGAGAAGGCCAATCATCCCACACTGAAAAATTGGTGGCAAATTTATTTCAAATTGGGAGGACCTCTTTATCATCAAGAACGTATATCAAGGAGGAGCCTATTAGTTGATCGATCTAGACAATCAGAGGCCCATACAGCCGATCAACGATCGATCTTGAAGAAATACCATGCATAGGGATAGTGGTGTACTTAAAGTATTATGTACTTTGAATGTATCCACTAACATGTGTATGACCTGTGTTTTAAAACTCTCTTGTAATACAAGAGAGCATTTCAAAAAAAAATTTGGGGCATTTTAAATATTTAGTTAGGTCGACATTACGCCGCGTGCTAAAATCCCTGAAAAAATATTTAAAATCATCAATTACGGACATCCTTCAAGACAGGATGCTGTAATTTTTTCTATCAAGGCATATGCATATGACTTTCTGACCAGTTCAGGATGCCACCTTTTCCTATGTACTAACACTCAAAGATTAAGAAAGAGATTTCGTGACTACGTACTCCAATAAGTTGAGCTAGAGTAGCTTGAAGCCCTTCAACAGCCTGAAGCTTAAGGTTCGAATGGGTGTAAAAGGTTGGGTCCAATAAACCTAATATGGTCGGATCATTGGTAGCTCCGTCTACTCAACACGCCATTAAAAAGGCCATAGTGGTGCAACCCCCACTTCATCAACCTATTAGCATGGATTGTAGAAAGCACGAAGACTAATTTGACTCAGCAAGTTCAAGTAGTTGTAGTTTACAAAATTCTCGTAATCGATCAGAGAATCATAGTTCCAGTGGGAAGGGTAAGTCGCAAATAACTACCAAATATTCATAGGCCCCAAATCTTCAACCATCGAGGACTCCAAATATACCAACTCCAGTAGATTCAGCATTGGAAAGCACATTTTCTATAGCTCAAGTCTGAAGCCTTAATGGGTGTAAAAGGCCAGATCCAATACGCTCAAATATGGCCAAATCACTGACAACTCTGTTTATTCAACATGGCATAAGAATGGCCATAGTCGGGGAGCCCCTCTTTCAGCAACTAGAAGATAAAGAGCTATCAAATTCTAGCTCACCTGATCTGATGAACTCAAGACATTCATATTATAGTCTCCTCAAATGGTTAAGAATCAGGATACTACCTATATTTGGTATTATCAGCCAAGTCCAAAACCTATAAATTTTCCACTGAGTTCACCACACAATGCACAAGACGAGAAAAATCCCTGAAATTTGAGCTAGAGCTATGACCACTGACTCCAACTAGTTGTTAGAGCAACAATGCTCACGACTTCCCTCAAAGATAGGGGCATTTTAAATTTTTTTTATCGACATCACACTGCGTGCCGAAATCCCTAAATAAATATTTAAAATCATCAATGGCACCAACACTAGTCCAGTTTAGAGTACAATACAGCTTAACACAACTCAAAGTATATTAGGAGCAACATAAAAAAGAATAAAAATCCTCTATATATGTATACAATAATCATCATGAGGTACAAATACAATGGAATTAAAGATACTATAAGAATACAGACCAAAAAAAGACTAGGATACATCAAAAGAGATGGGCCTATAAAATCTCCAAGCTGGTGGTAACCTCAGCCAAAGTTTGGAACTCTGACTGAGCGGTCTAAAATTGCTCCACGGTATGTGCTAGTAGAGAGTCTGTCTCCATCATCTCCTGTTCTAAAGACCAGTGGAGCTGCTCCTCCCTCCTAGTGAGATGATCCCGTCCGTCATGTCCCTCTCATACATGAAGTGTCTGGGACATCACCTGCCTGAGGTCCCTCCAAAGATCCTCGACACGTGTTGTCAGTCCGTCTAGCTCCTGGGTCATACCGAAAGAACTCTAACGATGTCTCCTCAGAGTCTCTGCACTACGATCCAGTCGATCGTATATGTCATCAGACCTTGCCCTGCGACTAGCAACCATCTCCTCCAATAGTGAAAGTGTAACTCTGGCTCAGGTAATCGAGAGAGATCTCAATTGCTAGATGCAGGACTCTGCCTCATGGTATTGCCTCTCAGAAAAGTAACTCAGTATTGCCCACCCCAAAATCGGCGAGTAGGCCGAGGAGCCGATCAGCTAAAGAAGCGAACCCAACCTAAGACTCTAGATATCTCGGGTCAACACTAGAGATCAAATCCCACAAAAGCTCCACCAGGTGACTGCATCTGTCAGTGGTCTTAGGGTTCGGAGGTTATAGAGCGTGACAGTGGATCTTTAAAGTGTAGTTGAACTCTTAGGTGCTGTACAAAGAGTTACAAGTAATTAATATAGAGATAAATATTATAATAATACATTTGAAATAAATTGACTTACAATTAATACTTACCTATGGAAGGGCCCGCAGAGTCGATTAGGTAACTGACTGGAACGGAAGAAGGGCCTACTTGGTCAGCTGAGTAACTCATGGGGAAAAAGGAGAAATCTGAAGGAGCAAGGTTTAATGTTGGTTGTGTGTGTGGCGACCCCCCAAAGAACTCTATAAGTGAGGCTGCACCAGCCCTGAAGACTCACTTGGATAGAACGACTCGTAGAGGTCTACCATAAAAGAGAAGTCATCGGAAGATCCTGGTGTAATATACCCTGTAAAGTCTGACGTCCTCGGCACCTGTGTACTCTCCATAAGGTCCTTGGGAGACGAGCGAGCATCTACGGACCTCCTGGAAATAGTAGCGCACTGAAAACTGACCTGCTGGTAAGAAGGACGAGAAATCTCTGTGCAATGTGGCTCATGTGCCACATCTGGAGCTCTAGCTGGAGAAGGAACAACATCCCTGTTAGAGGTACAAGCCTCAGCACTTGTCCCTGTATCAAAGAGTGAATCAAATTACTATAATTATATTGAATTAAGCACTAGCAGGAAAGAAAGGAGAAAAGGGGTAAGGAAGTACCTCTACTACTTGCAGTCTTTGAAAAACCCTAATGAGACCTTTGTCCCCTCGGTAACCTGAACTTCTGTACCCAGCGCTCGTACCTCCTAGAACCATACTCTAAAGCAGGTCTGAAAGACTGCCATAGCCAAGATAACCTAGTGTAACTGACTCTTATGTGAGCAGACAGCTGAGCCAAAAGAAAATTAGAACCTGTCCCCAGCCTCAGCAAGTGTAATTAAGTCAAAGCTGCAATGTTGAAATGGGTCTCGGCATAATGACAACCATGCGTTGTACATCTATAACCCTTAGAATTAGTGGTCATTTATTGTACACTGTGGCCTGAGAAAATCTAAACTGTCTGGCTACTCTATTTGGCTGGTATCCCTCCAACGTCACGAAGCCACCCAGACGGTGACACAGTAAACCAGGGTGTATATTGAGGAAGTACTCAGCAATCGCCAAACTCTATATACTCAGTAACAAAATGCACCTCCCCCTATGGTTGACCTAGTCGACAACTATTGTCCCCCACAGGTGGCGTGGTAAACTCACATTCTCAGGCTGGTTCACCAAAGAGAACTTGTCTGCTACTAAGTGCGGGGAAAAGAAAAATAGTCAGATCCTCTCTAACTCTAAAGTGGAGGATGTCTAGGACAGCTGTAAAACTGTGGGGTACCCTCTCTACAAGAAGTAAGCAAGAGTCTCTAGACAGGAAAAAATACCCTGGATGTGTAAGTGAACCCAGGTGTACAAGTACTGTCACTGTATAACTGAATCTCATACCTCCAAGGAGCTAGCCTCAGAAATGGTCTGTAGGACCCTATACACTCTAGCAAGAATGGTAGGAGCTAAAGTGAGGCTTTGTCCCTCTGATAACTGAGTACTTGCTAAGAGGATGCTTTACCTTAGAGACTTTGTCCAGAGTGGAAGTACAAAAGTGTTGAGTCAAAGTGTCCAAAATCCTGCAAATAGTAGGTGCTCGTCAACATCTGCTAATCTAGGAAAAGTATAACTAGCAAAAGAAGATGGCTCGGTGGTCTCCTCGAATAGTGGATTTTTACTTGCTTTTGGGTTCAAGTGTCTACATTGGGACATATCACTTTTGGAGCTCATGGCTTTTTGGGTTTTGAAGAAGGTTATTCCAGAATGGATGTTTGAGTATCATGGACTTATTATAGAGGGAGATAATGTCAATATTATAAAGTTACTTCAAAGAGCTTGGAAGGACTTCAAGAATAATAAGTTGGTGGACGAGGATCTGGCATTTCTTATTGAGTTCAATCAAATTTCATTTAATTTTTCCAGTAGAAGTTGTAATAAATTAGCTCACCTTTTTACAAATTTAGCTTTACAGGTAGATTTTCTTTGGGAGTGCTTTAATAATATGGACATTCCTCCTTCATTTATGTCTTTATTGAAGGAGGAAGTAATGCTATAGATTTGCTTTAAGTACTTTGTAATTTCTTGCTTCATTTAATGCTATTTGCATTTCTCTTCAAAAAAAAAAAAAAGAACAGTGGAGTCCTGCGCTATAAGCCACAGCTAAAAGGGTCAAGTAGTGACATTATAGTAGGGGACAGGTACCTCTCCTAAAGGAAGCTACTAACCCAGACACATGCGGGCATGGTGGCTCAAAAATGCATCTACAAACCCTGTGCTAACCTATAAGTTTGATGGTAGTGCTGTAGTAGCCTGGGGTAAACATCTAGCAGTAATAGTCTACCTCTCCGTTCACCATCCACCAAGGGAACCCGATGAAATAACTGCTCATTTGGAGGGATGCACTCCTCAAAGCACTAACCAAAGTCTGGTAAACTGGACACCTTTTATAAGTCTGAGAGCATTACAGTAAGCTCCTCTTCCCTGACCCAGCACATACCTCTACTCGAGTCCCAAAACTTAACCAAACCATGAGCCCAAGAAAAAGGGAGATGCATGTAGTCAGATAAAGAGGCATAGACAGTCTCATAAATCCCAACCTCCAGCATTATGCCCTTATGCGCCTGAAGGATGTAACATGCCCAACAAACGTAGCCACTGACTAATCTCAGAACCTGACCAACTGCTAAGTCCCTCGGCCACTCTAAAGGCGATGGCTGTAGCTGATAGTGGCTAAGCAAGCTAGACTACCCAACTGGCTCAAGTGTAACTACTACCGATGCTAGAACCTCATAGGTACTCCACCTAACATGTGCCTTAGAACACTCCAGTAGGTAGTACTCCCCGTACTACAACCTGAGGCTGGTAACCCACCTATCAAGGTCCTCAAACTCCACTGAATCTACATCACACTCTGGAAGTAGGGAGAAATGGGTAAAGAAGTTGTGGAAGGTATCCCGCCCACATAACATATCTTGTTGCTGCTCCAATCTATCCCAAATGTCAGCACTACCCTGATGGTCCTGTCTATCAATTGCATCCCAAATGGCAGCTTCGCTAGGCTCCCCCGGAGGCAAGTCATCTTGTCGCTCCCAATAGAACATCTCCTGCACCATGAGAAAATACAAATGCATCAAAAAATAGTTATGACAATGGAAAAAATGCTCGAGAAGAAACCTACTAAAGGTTATCAACTAACTTGCAATAAATGTGACATGCTCTGGATGTGTACCACATTTGTTGGGGGGCATTTGTTGACCCCCACAACTCAGAACATGCATAAAAGGGCTAAAATGATGAATCAAGTAGCACACGGGTTTGTATGATGCATCACCTAAAGGGTCAAATGATCTCTAATTTCCAAACATACAGTATCATTATGATCAGAACATCGAATTCTGTTAGGTCGAGGCACATCATAGTCAAATCAGATGAGATTGATAAAAAGAAATGACTGACATGCAAAATTGAAGCATGCTGCTAGTCAAATGATATCAAATTAATAAATAGACTTCATCATCACATCCAGAACATCATCGACATTTAGAATATATGTCTTCTTTAACTAATTAGGATCAACCGATGTGGTGGCACAAATCCTTAGGTGATCACACAAAAATTGAGGTATCTGACACTTGAGGTCACCCAAATGATCTCTGATTGATGAATATATTGTGTCGTTACATCCAGAACATCATTTATAGTTAAAATATACATTTTATTTAATCAATTTGGATTGATCGAGGTGGTGGCATACATCCCAATGCGATGATATGCATATCGAGAAAATTGGCCTCAAAACTATCCAAACGAAGTCCAATTGGTGAGCAGACTTCAACATTATGTTCAAAACATCCTAAATACCTAAGGATGATGGCCAATTTGTTCAAATTAAAATGTGCAAGGAGGTCGATATGCATTCCAAGGTAAAGCATGAATCCCAAGGCGACTACATATATATCGAGGAAAGGGGACCTCGACATCACCCAAATGATATTCGATCATAGAATGGGCTTCTCCATTATGTCCATAACATCACCGACACTTAAAATATATATCTTATTTGATTAATTGGAATTGGTCAAGGTGATGGTATGAATCCCGAGGCAAAATAAAAATTTTAAGGAAAAGGTCGCTCGGGGCTGCCCAAATGATATTCGATTGACGAATGGACTTCACCATTGCATCTAGAACATCGTCAATACTCTAAATACATTACCAATTTGTTCAATTGAGGTTAAGCATGTAAATTTAGGTAGCTCCAATGCAACTACATGCATTTCAAGAAAAAATAATTTTGCCTCGTCATTGCCCAAATGATGTCCAATCACAAAACAGACTACGCCCTTACGATCGAATATTGAAAATACCCTAAATCCACTATTAATTTGTCAGATTATGATTGTTTGATGAGATTGACATGTATTACAAGGTGAAACACACATAAATTGAAAAAAATGCACATAATTCAAGGCGATCTCTAACATGATTGATGCACGATTGTCATTTCAAACTATTATAACAATGGCAAGTCATTAATCTAGTTATTAAAGTAATAAACTCTTAATAAAATCAAAAGTTAGAAGAAAGATCAAATTGAAATAAATGTTACCTCGTATGCTTTGAACCAATTTCTGGCTTTGATCCTATAAAATCTAGCAGAGAACCTCGGACGTCCGTAGGGCATCTCTTCTTTTGCATCGAAACCTCCTCTCTTACTGGCGTTAAAAAGAGAATCAAAATAACTCATCTGGTTCTTCTTTACTTGCCTCCAACCTCGTAGGATTCCTTCCCAACATTTGCATCCTCCTCCCATTCCCCTGTGTTGCAAAAAAAAATCCTTCTCAATACTGTCCCTTGTTGCAACCTTCCTATGCCTGCCAAATTCAAGCTCCAAAATCCACCTGCTTCACTATAATCGGACATCGTCTCCTGCCTCTATTCCACGTGAAAGCCAACCACTTCCACACCAATTGTTTGTCTGATCCAAGAGTCAAGCCAAACATCCCTGTACGCGTCTCCCTTCTCTGGTTCGCAGAGTAGATAGTCCCGACCCCCTCTCCTGTTTTCGTCTTCACTCATCTCAGCAATGTCAAACAAAAAAAAAACTATTTAGAATTCTCCACTACACTTTTCCCATCCCGATCTTCTTGTTACTGTACCAAAATCGTTTGCCTCCCTCTCTAGAAACTACACTCCAATTAATCTCTCAACCTAGTTTGCTTATTCTCTAACCTTCTGCTCTCCTTTTCTTTACCCTCTTAATTAAAATCTAAAGGTTGGGGCATTATGCTTATAAGGTAGATTACTATCTCTGCTGCATCATCTAGTCAAAAAAAAAGAAGAGTTTTCTGATCCTTTAGTCTCACAATGGTACCATCTATCAACTACATTGCTTTTCGTTGAATTTTGTTTATTCCTCTTATCCTGAGATTCCAATTTAACTTTTAACCTTTAGATATTATCTATTGGATGTTTGATTTGTATCACATTTAGCTGAAATCTTTTCTTTAATCTAAAAGAGAGAAAGAGAGAGAGAGAGAGAGAGAGAGAGAGAGAGAGAGAGAGAGAGAGAGATAGAGAGAGAGAGAGGGCTTTACTTGAGAAGAAGAGGTGAGGTTAATTTTATTACATGCAGCAATTTGATTTGATACCTTTTTGGGAAAAGCAACCTGATTCGTTTCATCTCATGAAGTCAAAATAAAAAGATGATATATTGGGTAATTACATTTTTTTGTAGCTTTATTGCTCTACAGAGCATTAGAGTTAGCTTTATATATACTAGTATAAATGCACGTGCATATGGTGAATGTTAATAAAATTTTAAAAAATAAGAAATAAATAATTAAAATTTAAAAAAAATTTATGACATGCTATATCAATGTTATTAAATTTTATATTAACCGTAAATAAGTAGGAAGAGTCTGCTACAAATGAAAAAGTAATATTTTAAAAAAAATCAAATCGTAGATGTAAGAATAAAAAAAACCTCATTAATAATTTTTTAACCTAATTGCTGCACTTAACCTAAACATTTCCACTAACATAAATAAATTTAAACAAAATTAAAAAAAATGTTACTACTAACGTAAATGATGTTATAAGCTCCTTGGAGAGAGATATATTTATAAACCTGTCGTAAATTAATACAAATAATTGACAATAATTAAATAAAAAATATAGTTATAAATACTAATTAATTATAATAATTATCCAACATTTCATGATAGCCAATTTGGTTAATATAAACCTGAATTTTTTTTTTGAAATTTAAAGAAAAAAATAGTAAATATTTGTAACCATGGTAATTAATATAATATAATTAAAATAATTAATTAATGCCGATAAAAATTTAGAATAAGTAAAATTTATAAATTTTAAAAATTAAAAATGTAATGAAAGGCTACGATAATTTTTCAGAAGTAAAATGAAAGGTCTGAATTTACTATCGAAGAAAATTCAAGCGGCTTTTATAATAGTAGTATAGATGTATAATTGCTAGAGCAGGTATTAAAAAAATTTTATTAATGCCACACTTGCATGATGTTTTTAATGAATTAGATTATTAATTACTAGAGTAAGTATTAATAAAAAATTTAAAAAATAAATACATTAATTAATCCTAATTAAATATAAAAATAAATATAATTAAATGTATCAATTAAGTCATACTTACATGCAATTAATATAATCAAAATAAAAAATATCATCCATTTAAATGAATAAATGAACTTCCTAAATAAGTTAATTAAATGTACAAATAAAAGAAATAATAAAATATATAGTAATTAATCCTAATTAAATATAAAAATAAATATAATTAAATGCACTAATTAACTCTTACTTAAATGCAATTAATGTAAATAAAATGAAAAATGTCTTGCATTTTGATGAATAAATGAAATTAATAAATCAGTTAATTAAATATATAAATCAATTAAAAGGTTTAGATTCATCTTTGATAAATGAAATTGAAGGCTAGGAATGCATTTAGGAGGAATCTCAAGCCACATTTATATATACTAGTTTAAATGCACGTGCACAACGTGCACGTTGATATGACTTTAATATATATATATATATTATAAATAAAAAAATATTAATAATATAAAAATTGATCAGTAGTAATCACAATACTAATATTTAGCTGAGAAGAAATATGCCTTTAAACCACTTTAAAACTACAATAAAATAGAAGAAAATTTGTAGAAGCATCTTTACAAACTATAATCTACTCAAAGCTTCACTACTCTAAAGAAAAGTTGCTTATGTTGGTGGAGATCAGTTAGATAACTCGAACAAGTATAATATTGCAAGTCACAGACATCAAAGAGTGGCGACCTCGACTTCAAAGCTTTTCCCATCAGCTAGTGTGGTCCTAACTATTCTCTAAGGAGTTGAACAACCTGTATTCTAAGACCAATATGCAGTCAACCCAATCTAATTTGCATTTGATTGGAAATTTTGGAACTACGTCCGGAAAAATATTCAAGCAATAAATTTTATTGTGTTATTGATTGCTAAATAGTTTTTATACATTTTTAGATCTATTAAATATTTATAATATAATGAAGGGTTAGGATAATATTTTAAGAAATAAAATGAAAGGTTATGATTGAGTATGGGTGAAAACACAAGCCATTTTTATAATAACAAGAATGATAAAAGATGATTACTCTGCCTCCCTAGGATATTGTATTGTAGCATTCATGATCTTCACAAGTTTCTGACTTGAGAATAAACCAAGGCCCTCTTTTGAAATGCTTGGGCTTTGATGAAACATCTCTTGTACCAGAGTCTCTGGAATACCTGATGCAGGGTGAATAATTCTGAATCAAAGACATCAGAACATAATCAATAATTTAACAAGGCAAGGTGCTAATTCACCATTAACTAAGATTAAAATTTGAAAGCATTAAGACGTCATGTAAATGATGTGAATAATAGATGATAAATTTTACCTAACATCAAGATAGATAAATTGCACGCCAATTCCTATATTTTGTTTTCGTGGGGTGGCACAGAGAACTACTGATCCTTCAACCCATGGACTGAACTGTAGTGCACTTTATAAGGAAGTATGCCAAAACTTGCTGAAGCCGAAAATTTTCTCCATATAGATACATAGAAGTGATCTCTGCAGGAGGATCATTAACAAGTGAAACCTTACGTTCCCTGT
This sequence comes from Dendrobium chrysotoxum, assembly GCA_019925795.1. Lineage (NCBI taxonomy): Eukaryota > Viridiplantae > Streptophyta > Magnoliopsida > Asparagales > Orchidaceae > Dendrobium > Dendrobium chrysotoxum. The sequence continues at coordinate 33,297,380 of CM034314.1, forward strand.
TAAGATCCATCCCCTGGACTATGCTTCAAGTGCTTCTCCAAGGTTAAATTCTACCATGTTCATCTACAAATAGTAGTTTGAAAAAAGGAGGGTGAGCAACATTCATTCTTCTGATCATACGGGTTATTTCGATAATCTTCAGCATGTTGAACAAGAGTAAATGGGATAATAAACAATTTTTTTATAAAAAAAACATGTGTCTTAGAGCTGCCAGATACCAACTCTGGTCTAGAAGCCAAAAGAAAAAAATTAAATATATATACCCAAATAAGCAATGATGTAGAAGAGGCATAGCTCATAGACGATGAGCAAGTATTGGATATCGCGGTACAACAATGTCACGAGGACAGGTGCATGTAAAACTTCTTCGTAGAAAAAAAAGAAAGAAATGCTCGGATGTAAAGAAGAAGAGAGCTCGGTTGAAGATGAGAAACTGCATTTGGCACATCCATAACTAATTGGTAGTGAAAACATTTTGGAGAAAGCAGATATAATGGAATTAAATTTATAAATGATTTAGATAAACGTTTGGGAGAAATGGAATATGAAGATGAAGAGTTATAAATGGACGTTACATATTTATTTTAAGTGAAATTCGAGGGTCTTTGTGAAGAATAAAAATTTATTTAGTTGAGTCAGGAATTTTAAACGGCATTAATTTGCGGTAACAGGCAGGTAATAAGCATTAATTTACATAATTATTATATATTTTTATATTTATTAATTATTTATAATACAATGAAGGGACAAAATAATTTAAAAAAATAAATAAACCGATGGTCAAGATTTGATATGAAAATAAATTCAAGATATGCGTGTTTGTTTAATTAATTTTATTAATGTTCAACATAAAACTTATTCATAATGCATTAATAAGCCAAACCTCAAATTAATTACTTGTTTAAAAGATCCATTTATTTTTACAGTTTGATGTATGTTTGTAGCCTTAATTGCCTCTTTTAGTGCTGCTACTTGCAACGTCACAAATTTAATTACTTTGCCGTCCATTCCGGTTTCTTATTTTTTAACTTTTTAAATAAATTATTGAAGTTTGATTAAACATAAATTGAAATTAATGAACCGAAGTTGAAAGAATTATCTTTTACTTTTACAAAAAACCAAAATGCAAATGTAATTTCATAATAATGGAGTATATATTGGTATTAATAAATATTTATAATCTATAATAATTAAAATGAAATATTTAGAATTGATTTCAATAATTAAATATAATTAAAGTGGATGGTCAAGATTTGATGTGATAAAAAACTCAAGCGCCATTTTATACATAATAGTATAGTGATAAATAATATAATTAGAAGAGTCATATATATGAACATTGTAGATTAATTTAAAATTTATAGATGAATGATCAAGATTTGCAGTAAATAAATGAATTAATAAATGTTTTATAGAAAGTAATAAATTATAGAATTTGAAGAGTCATATATGGACGTTGTCGATTAATTTAAAATTTATAGATGAACGATCAAGATTTGCTATCAGTGGAATCCCAAGCCACTTTTATATAGTAGTATAGATATATATATATATATATATATATATATATATATATATATATATATATATATATATATATATACCTAGTAAAATTACATGTGCACAAAGTGCATGTGAATAAAATTTTTAAAATAAATATATATATTATAAAATGTAAATTTATATTTATTTACTTACATGAATTAATAAATATATCAATAAAAATAATTTTAATAATGATCATTTACATCAATATCAATAATGATTATTTATGTTAATATCAATTCATAATCATTTATGTTAATAGAGTTTTAAAATTAAATTAATAATCCTAAATTATTGATAAACAATCTATATATATATATAGTATATATATATATATATTATAATATATATATATTAATTCATAATTATTTATGTTAATAAAGTTTTAAAAATAAATTAATAATTTAATAATTGATGAACTAATATATATATATATATATATATATATATATATATATATATATATATATATATATATATATATATATTCTTCTAAAATTTTAAAAAAGTTGTTTATTTTTTTTAAAGAAATTAATTCATCATTATAAGATAATAAAATATTTATTATTATCTTAAGAAATACAAAATATATTATTATCCTAAAAAATATAAAACATACATCAAATAGTCATAAAAAATTTTAAAAAAGAAAGAATGAGCAAATGAAATGAATTTTAACTCCTACTCCGAAAGAATCACCATTTAATTGTGATGAAAAAATACTTCATATCTAATTTCTCCAAAGAGAATATAATATATAAGTTAAAAAAAAATTCATAAATCAAACAAATAATCACATAATAGAACTGAATATAATTAAACTCAATAAATCAAACAAATAAAAATATATATGTGATTAAAATAAAGAATCCAGTCAATTAAATAATAAATAAAATATAATTAAACTCAATAAATCAAACAAAAAAATTAAATAAGGAGATTTCATTTCATATATGAAGTAGAATATAATTGCAATTAGATAGATTTTTCGATGAAAATAATAGAAGACATCTTTGACATCCAAAACTTTTCCTATAAAATCAAACAAATGATAACAAAATTATGCAAAGAGATTTTATTTTATAGATAAAAATATAATTACAATTAGAGAAATTTCTAAAAAAAAAATAGAAACATCTTTGGCATCCAAAGTTTTCCCGCTACCGCAAAGGTGGTGCAAAAATTTGATATGGTCTTCTCGTCAAAACTTAATATGATATTCTCGTCGTCACAACATTGTCATATCGAAGGAGTTATTAGGAGTGCTATAGCTAGATCATATTCTCAACACCATAGAAATAGGAGAGATCATAAAGGAATAGAAAGAGTTTCAAATAGGAGTGAGTTTGATGAGCTCTAAGAGATAATATATATATAACAAGGAATAGAAAGAGTTATGAATAGAGGAATATGAAGAGGAATAACAATTGTAGAAATATGAAGAGGGAAATATGAAGAGAAATAATAAATATAAGGAATACAAAGAGAAGAATATGAAGGGACACTTAATTTTGTATTTTTTAAGATCATGATAAAAGAGAATAAAAGAGTTTGAAATAATAAAATGAGAATACGAAGGGGTATTCAATAAATATGAAGGAAGACTAAAAAGTATTAGAGAATTCAAAGAATATATTTTTTATTTATTTGTTTAAATAAAAAGTTATTATAATTTATTATTTTTAAAATAATTAATTAATCATAATAAGAAAATAAAAATAACAGACAGATTCTATTTTAAAATTAAATATATTAATTAATCCTAATTGAATGTAAAAATAAATATAATTAAATGCAACAAATTGACTCTTACATAAATGCAATTAATATAAATAAAATAAAAAATATCATGTATTTAAAGAAATAAATAAAATTAATAAATAAGTTAATTAAATTTATAAATAAAATGAAAAGTTGAGAATCAATCTTTGATAAATTAAATAAAAGAATAGAATTGAGCATTTAAGCAGGAATCCGAAGCCACTTTTATATAGTAGTAATATATAATATATAATATAATAATATATTATATATATATATATATATATATATATATATATATATATATATGATTTTTGATTTGCAAAGTTGTTATACATATGACTTTATTGCCTCTACTCCTTAAGCATATATTTGACAAGGCCAATCTTTCAGATAATTCAGACTCATAAGAACTTTAGGTGTCTGAACTTTTTTTTTCCTCAGAACGTTAACAGATTTGCCCTAGGATTTCTTATATATATATATATATATATATATATATATATATATATATATATATATGCTTGGAATTCTGATTTTTAAGAGCTTTTGCATAGAATTCAAATCTACATGCCTACATTTGTGGACCATATTTTATATATTTTGTTAAGCACATTTGACGCTTATTATTATTATTATTATCATTCCAATTTTGTTGGCTTCTCTATTTGTATATCTCCAATTTTTTATGGTATTGGATATACAAATTGGAGCCCTAAGAAAAAAAGAAGAAAGAGAAAAGAATATAAAAAAAGAAGAAAATAAAAAAGAAGAAAGAAGAAAGATTCCAAAAAAAAGAGGAAAAGAGAGTTAGGGGATTGTATAAAATTGTGCACTTGTAAAAATTTATGTAATTTGTACATTTTCATATTTGGGCATCTTTGTAAATTTTGTTGTCATCGTCGTCGACTCTGCCATGCAGGTATAATGCTCTCTAAACTTTGAAATTTTGCTTTCAATTCTTGCAACGAGGCGAACAACCACCTATGCGCTCGTTTCTTAGCATGGTGGAGAAAGTTTGTTACGATGCTCACGACGAAGCATTTAATAAACCAAAATCCTATTCTCGATGCTTGCAACACGGTGAACAACCACTTATGCACGCTTTTCTTAGGATGGTAGGAGGAAATTCATCACAACGCTAGCGACGAGGTGGGTAGACCTTTAAAAGTCCTATTTTTAGTGTTTGCGGTGCGCCAAGGGAACCCCTATGAACGTTTTTCTTAGCATAATAGGAGGGAATTTGGTGCGGCGCTTACAGCGATGCAGGCGATCCTGTGCGTGCTTTTCTTAGCACGGTAGGGAAAAATATATGTACCCGTACTCGGGAAAAAAATTGCTTTTTCAAAACATGTATTTTTGGAAGGCCCATACACGCCTTTCTTGGTGTGATGGGGACGAATACTACGGCCATGATGTCCCATGATACTGACCATGCATATCTTTCTTGACATGGCGGGCAGGCTAAGACTCCTGTAGTTTCTCCTAAACATGGGAGACGCCAAGAGGCTACCAAAACTTTATTTAAAAAAGATAAGGACTTGAACTCAAAAGGATAGCAGGGGACTTTATTTGGACAATAAATTAGATATAAAATTAAGCCTAAATCAAACTTGAATTCAAATCAATATGACAATAAATAAAAATTCAAATTGAACCACAAGGAAAATAATATAACATTTAAAATGAAGTTGGGATTTGTAAAATAATAAAGTACAAATTAAATGCAAGTAAACATGCAATAATCCCTAGTAAACAAAGAACCCCAAGCATGACTTTCTTACAAGCATCAATGAACAAAATTATCATGTAAATCATGAACTACTATCAATGACAAGGGAGTGCTTGTAACTGCTAACATGATCCACCTACAAGCATGCATAAGTCATAAATACAAGCATGAACAAATGATGTGTTGTGTGATGATTCATCCAATAATACAAAAAATGGCTTCCAACCAACACATAAGCAACATGAGGCCCATAGTATCCATGTTCGTGGGTCCATAATTTCATGCAATGAATCAGATGGCTCACCAACAGTCACACACAAGGAGTACAATATAATTGTAAGCAATATTAGAAGAGTGGCAATGCACTTATAAACAATAGTTCAAATATACAAAGAACTCGTAACAAATAAGGCTCCAAATAAGAACCTACAAGCATGAAAGATCTATAGTACATGCAAGCATCCACGAGCGAGTCAAGCATACAGCAGTCCACCTACAAATGTGATGGCACCTTCATAATCAAGACCAGCATACGAATAAGCAAATTGATAGCAAATAGTGAAAGTTAAAAGGAATATGTAGCTTGATTGCGTGCAAAAGTGCAAAGTCTTTAGAGAGTATTCCACTTATAAGTGGTGGTAGTTGACAGATGCCAGACACGATAGTCTTCACACCAATACATTTAAAGGAGTGGTAGCCAGCATCACAACTTGTCCGCATGCGGGGTAAAGAAGACTTGCAATGGATATAATACAATGCTTACAATAACAACAACAGATACAGTCTATATATAAGCAGCAAAGATGGAAGATCTGCAACACATATGAGTCCTCTAGGAATACATGTGTACGCACTACCTCTCATCTATAGTAGCATATGTACTGCAGGGACAAAAGACCATAACAAAATGCACAAAGAATGCGATATCGCCCGAACTAGAGTTAATAATTAATATTTAATAAATGTACTGTTAAAGATTAATACAAGGCTTGGTGGCCTAAACTCACAACCTACAAGTATGAAATGCACCTGTTATTCCAATCACCTTAAGGACTGCAACAATTATTTTAGTAATGGATGCTTCGCAAAGCTCTCCTAGAAGGTTTGATGTACCTTTAATCATTGTAGTTATTAATTCGAGGTAGTGGCCACTGATTTCAAAATACAAGGCATCAATGAGAACATGGTCATCCAAGGTTTAAATGATTGATTCTTTATTTAAGCCAACAACAGAAAATGATGATGATGGCATAATTAAAGAACTGCTTGTTGATTCCCATATGAGTTCTGGGAAGATTAGAAAGCCAGATCAAATCATTATGGAGTAAGTGAATCTCAGTTCAACCAGATCCTAAACATTGAGTTGGATAAGATTATTGAGGTTTGTAAGTTCCTCGATGAACATTGATCATGCATCCAACACACTACCCACAGGCAAATGCTGAAAGACTACGACAAACACAAGCTTCTATGGGTCGCTGTAGAAGACTCATTGTACATTTGACATGTCACTTACGGATAAATACAAAAGCGTTACAATGAACACAGGCTTCTTCGAGCTATCATAGAAGACCGATCAAATGTCCAAAAAAATTTGAAATGCCCCTACACATGCACTATAATCTAAACACACATAGGTATATAGAAGGGGATATATTATACACCTATATGGGCCTGACGAGTATGTTATAGGTATACATGTAATGTCCAGGGATGCTACGAGGGTCAATAAATAAACTCAAGTTCGAGCCCGATCCTTCTAATGCAGGTAAATAGGAGTTGACACGGCTTGAACTGTTAAATAAATATATGGTTGCGATATCAATCGAGATATTTATTTTAAACATTCATATTAGATCTTCAAGGTCTATAAGAAGGAAAATTCACTAGCAAAAGCACACAACCAACCTAAACCCAATCTTCTAATGGCGACTAGCAGGGTCGATAGGGTTCAGTCAATAAAATGCAGTTCCGATAGATACCCGATGATGGCCATGTTGAATGTAGATCTCAACCGTAGGGGTTAATTCCAAACACTTTCAAATGCCTCCCAAATTTCCACAAAATCTAAAAATCCAAAAATCATCTAAAATCTCAGATAATTAAAACTGAAATCCAACCATAAAATACTTTAAGCAAAATCCATCCACCTCTATAATAGTTTGCTGGGTGGATAAATTAAAATTTACTTCAGCTCATAAAGAGCTAATGCCTAGTCAAAAATATCATTAGGATCCATTCTCAAATAATCTCCTTCCAGTAAGGATGTGGTACATGTCCTCTAACTGGCGATTTCACCACCAAATGACACTACAGGTAAATGGTTATGACCCAGGGCCCTCTATGAAAGTTTGATAGGGATGTTAAGCCCTAGTGAACTAGTCCCGAGGCTAACCAAGAGGGGGGGTGAATTGGTTATTTAAAAATTTCACGATAACAATGAAAACCTTTTCGATATGTAGCAGCGGAAATACATAAATAAGAACGAAAAGATCAACCACAGATATTCACCCAAGCAGTTAATATCAGAAAAAGTAAAGTGCAAAACTGAATCAGAAAAGCAAACCAGATTTTATAGTGGTTCGGTCAACTTGACCTACATCCACTCCCCGGAGCCTCCCCTCCGGGTATTGCACTAAACAAAAAGTGTCTCTCCTTTTGCTCCCACAGCAAGGCAGAGAAGCCTGTACAAACACCTCCTTTTCACCACACGGTGAGGCAGAGAACCCGACCTCCTTTCGCTTCCTCCTGAAGCAGGCAGAGTACCTTCGAACTCCTTTTAATTCCACCTGAAGCGGGCAGAGAACCTCGAATCTTCTTGCGAACGATCCTCCCACGATGAACACCGACTAGACAAAAGATGACGAGCAGAGAAGACGACTCTGATCCATGCTTGGAGCAACCTTAGTGAATCCCTCACTAACTCCCCTCACAAGATCTTCTCTCTCTCTCCCAACTCTCTCTGTCTCTAGGGTTTCTCAGGGAATGAAGGCAGCAAAAAAATTTTCTTGTTTTTAGAAAAAGTTCTTTTATAGGAGGGCTTAAAATTTGCCCTAAATCTCAACTGGTCGGCCAAGATCGTCCTGTACGATCAGTTCAAATTCAGCTATTTCAGCCTGGACGATCTGGCTCTTCTGGATGATCAGTAGAAAAAATTGTTCATATCGTCCCGTACGATCCTGCGATCGTCCGGGATGATTAATGCAAATCGAGGAAAATCATCCAGAAGATAGTTCGGGTCGTCTAGAGAAATCTGTGTTGGACGACCAAAAAATGACTTGATCGTCCAGGACAATAGGGACATCGTCCTGTACGATTAGTTTAAAAAGTGCCCAAATCGTCCTGAACACAGTTCGGGACGTACAGCTGAAATGCACTAGACGATCATGATCGTCCGGGATGATCCTGCGATCGTCCAGGATGATATGATCGTATCAACCAAAAATAAATTACTTTCCTTAATTACCAGATTAAATTAGGCATGATTGTACTGAATCATCCGGGACGATACACGTATCGTCCGGGACGATCAGACCAAGTATCTAAAAATAAGAACTTGCCTAACTTGATCTGGCGGCTGAGAATTTCTGATTTGTGCATATCGTCCCGTACGATCCATAGATCGTCCAGGACGATCTGCTTAATCAGACCCTCTTAACTTAGTCGCCCTAATTAGGGTTTCTATTTGGCTGGATCGTCTAGGACGATGTGAAAATCGTCCAGGACGATCTGAACAAAAAATGAACAGAAACTCTAATTCACTCAAGCTCTCCCCCTGAGTGTGTGTGTGCAAGGTTACTTAGGTAGGGGATCAGTTACATTATAATTGACTCAATAAAAAGAAAAATAGTACATTGGACACACTTAGACCCGATCTTGACTTGGCTTGAGTGGCTCGTGGTCTTTTGTGCCTGAAACAGATTAGCCAAGCAAAACACATTGGAAACATGTTTGTCATCATCAAAACCAGATTTGTAACAATCTCCCCCTTTTTGATGATGACAAATATTTGTAAAGTAGTTTGAAAATACAAGTAAACTAGGAGATCAAAACACAAATATTTTTTCAAATTTTCATTTAACAACTAAAACACTACAGAAAACATGACTCATAAAGCAGAAACAGACATGACTACAACTGACTCCCCCTTTTGACATCACAAAAAGGAGGAGGGAAAAATAGAACACAAAAATAAAATATAAAAGAGAACAACTACAAAACAGGAAACTAAAACTGAGGCGGATCCTGATCGGAAGGAGGAGGTGGCGGTGGAGGGTTGAAGTAATGGTGAATGGCCTGAAAGTGGGCTCCAATCCAGGCGATGTCCTGGCCATACTGCTGTTGCTGCTCCGCTGCATAGTCAGTGAAGCGCTGGATGTCCTCGGCGTGCCGCTGCTCCTGGGCAACCACGTAGGAGTCAAATCTGGCCTCCCACTGATCGAAGCGCTGCACCAGGTGGTCAAAAGGAGAGGCAATGCGAAGGGGTGCAGGTGTCTCTGGTGCAGCAGGAACTAGAACGGCCTCTTCCTCTTCTTCCTCAACATCCGGGGCGGGCTCCGGATGTAGTCAGGTGCTATGTAGGACGTGAAATGAGTTGTTTGTGAAGAAGGAAGGAGGGGCATCAGGAGGAATAGGATACTGAAGGTCATATTTTGTCTCTAAGGCATAATGAATAAGATGACCTAAAGCTAGATTTGGGCGACGCCTGTGGCCCGGATCTCTAATGGTGGTAAAGTGTTCTATGTATCGAATAATCAGATCATAGGCATTAAATTCTCGACGGGCCATGATGTAGTATGTGGTCAAGGACAGGAGCGGGGTAATGTGAATTCGATCCCCCGCCTTTGGAATGACAGAGGAACGAAGGACGTGCTGAATGGTGCGGGCGTCCTTGAGAAGGGAAGTGCAAGCCTTGTCATGATAGGGTGCGTTGGTATTGCGAATGAAGTGATTGGCGACACTCTAATCATAGTCAGGATCGGTGATAAGCGTGTAAATTTTATCACCAGTAATAGACAGGTTGAGAATATTATGAAATCGTGGGTCGTGAGTTCCACGGGGCGTTGATTTACGTAGGATCGAAGAGTGGAATAGTCCGCGGAAATGCGCAAGTTGGCAAAGAAGATTTGAAGGAGTTCAAGATTGAAGGGAAAGGCGAAGGTCAGAATGAAGGTGAGGGAGGTGTGTGCGAACAGATCTAAAATGTGATAAGTGAGAGTGCGGGGATTTACAATCTTAGAGTGCGTGATCCCCACATTACGATAGCATTCGAAAGCCGCCTGATCGGCGGCATTCAGGAAGAGAGGATCGACATGTCCCCGGGACGAACTGGCACCCTTTTGACGAGACCTTTTGCCACCAGCCATTAGAAACCCAAAGAGTAAGAAAGTAGAAGGAGAGTGGAAGAAAAACGGTGTGAAAAATCTGAAGAAAACTGCTGTTTATATAGAAAACGGACTGATCGTCCCGTACGATCGCGAGATCGTCCGGGACGATTTGGTCATTTATGACGTCCTGGACGATTGGTCAAAAAGGCGGTCTGATTGTCCAGGACGATCAGATATCGTCCAGGATGATTAGACACGTGCGATCGTCCCGAGGAGTCAGGCTGGATGACCGTTGACGAAAAGTATCGTCCAGGATGATTAGGTGGATCGTCCGGGATGATATGCAATAAATATGTCGGACGGGCCGAATTCCAATCGTCCAGCGGTTGACACGTGGATCGTCCAGGACGATGAGGTGGATCATCCAGAATGATGGACAATAATTGGTGCAATGTCAGCCGTTTGATCAGATCAGGAAGATATGGATCATATCATCCAGAACGATGTAAGGATCGTCCAGGACGATCACCAATAATTGGAATTTTTCAGCAGCAGGAGTAGTGTGGGGCAATTTTGAACGAATCATCCAAGACGATGTTTGAATCGTCCAGGACGAAGTGGATCGTCCAGGACGATAGTGGTATCATCCAGGACGATGTGAAGAAAATATAAAAAGATGAAGGATGAAGATGATCGATCAGGATCCCAAAAATACAACCATGAAATCAAAATAACACAAAAAATGAATAAAACTTACCGCAAAAACACATAAAAGCATTTTTTTTATCAAGCTGCTCAAGAAAATCAAAATTTTTTCCTTGATTTTAGATTCAAAAACCAATGACAGGACGATTGACAGCGCTGAAATCCAGAAAAAAGTTGGAAATAATCAACTTTCGTAACCCCGACCCCGGGCACCTTATCGATGAAAACCTCTTTCAAAACAAAAATTCGATTCAGAAGAAAAGACATTAAATTTGAAAAGAGATCCTTTCAAGCCTCGTTTCAGAAAAATATCTGATATAATAGTGTTACAAAGTAAAAAATCAGAAATCTGGATTTTCAAAGCTCAAGCTTTTGAAAATATTAAGTGGCGCACAGATTTCTCTAAGACATTTAACAATCTGAAAGGGAAGAAAGCTTTGTTTGGGCTCAGTTTATGCCTCTTTTTCAAATTGGTTAGCGCTTTGCGCATTTTTTTATTTTTGATACACTTTGTGTATCCAATTTGGCAATTTCGCATCTTTTTTAGTTTTGGGCTCATTTTATGCCTCTTTTTCAAATTATTTGGCGTACTGCGCATCTTTTATAAGCTTTCTCCTTTTCATAATCATTAAAGAGTCTCAGCTGTGAGATTATCTTCCAGACATAGGAGATGACTCTCCACAGTAAGGAAGAATAATTCACAAAACAAAAGCCATACAACATATGATAAATGCAATCACTTGGTTTAGAAAATCAAACTAATGACTCAAGACTTTGAACAATACTATTTATATGAGGCAGATTACTGTAGGAAAATAAAATAATCTCTATTTCAAAAACTAACATTTTAATTTTGAAGAGGATTTTTATTCAAAAGAAACCATACACCAGTAAAAGAGTTAGAGGAAGAGAAACAATCATCAATGTTTCTTCCCTTTAACTGATTCAGTGGAATCAATCACTGCTTACCAGCTTCCAAATCAAAACAAGGTAAAAACTCCCAGTCAAAAGTTCAAATTTTCAGAAGTAGTGAGCGGTGATCAGATTTTGAAAAACATAAAACAGTAAGTGCAAGATATGAACTAGTGAATAAAAATAGGTAGAAAATCACATCAAAGTAAATACTCAAATCAAACCGACAGTAAGGCTAAAACAGAAATCAGCAGAAGAAATAAAATCAACTGAAAGTAAATAATCAAAGCAAAAACTAACTAACAGAAATCAGAAATCAGAATACCAAAACTAACTAACAGAAATCAGAATACCAATCAGAACAATCATAAATCAGCAGTCATCAGAATCAAGCATTTATATCAATCACTCCTAATCTGGTTCTTAAAATGCTGAATGAGTCAAAGGCCAGTGGTTTAGTGAATATGTCAGCCAGCTGATTTTCAGTTGCTACATGATGTAGCTCAATGTCCCCTTTTGTAACATGGTCCATAATGAAGTGATGCCTAATATCAATGTGTTTGGTCCTAGAATGTTGGATTGGATTCTTAGAAATACAGATGGCACTAGTATTATCACACAGAACAGAAATTGTGCCAATAGGTACCCCTAAATCCAAAACTTATTGCTTCAACCAAAGAACTTGGGCCACACAACTCCCTAAGGCAATGTACTCAGCTTCAGCAGTGGAAAGTGCAACTGAGTTCTGTTTTCTACTAGACCAGGAGACTAACGACTGTCCTATGAATTGACAAGTCCCAGAAGTACTCTTCCTATCCACCCTACACCCCGTAAAGTCAGAATCAAAATATTCAATGATCTCAAAAGAGGTGCTGTGCCTAGTATACCAAATTCCTAGGTTTGGGGTCCCTAAAAGATATCTAAGAATTCTCTTAACAGCAGTCAGGTGAGACTCTTTAGGATCAGCCTGAAACCTAGCACAAAGACAGACACTAAACATGATATCAGGTCGGCTAGCAGTCAGGTAAAGCAGTGAACCTATTATCCCTCTATACTTCTTCTGATCAACAGATTTTCCATTTGAATCCTTATCTAACTGAACTGAGGAGGGCATGGGAGTATTGATTGGCTTGGCTTTGTCCATTTCATATTTCTTCAAAATGTCCTTAGTGTATTTTGATTGATTGAGAAAGGTTCCATCATCCATTTGCATTATGCTAAACCCCAAAAAGTAGGACAATTCTCCCATCATACTCATCTCAAACTCCTTACTCATTATTTTAGAAAACTCTTCACATAAATATTTATCAGAAGATCCAAAAATTATATCATCAACATAGATCTGGACAATGAGTAAGTCATCCCCTAATCTCCTCAAAAAAAGGGTGGTGTCTACACTCCCCTTAACAAACTTTCTTTCTAACAGGAATGTGCTAAGCCTCTCATACCAAGCTCTGGGTGCCTGTTTCAATCCATATAAGACCTTTTTTAATTTATAGACATGACTTGGATATTGGGAACTCTCAAAACCTGTGGGTTGTTCTACAAAAACATCTTCTTTAATTACCCCATTTAAAAAGGCACTCTTGACATCCATTTGAAACAGCTTAAATCCCTTATAACATGCAAAGGCTAGTAGCACTCTAATGGCTTCCAATCTAGCTACAGGGGCAAAAATCTCCTCAAAATCAATCCCTTCTATCTGATTATACCCCTTAGCCACCAATCTTGCCTTATTTCTCACCACCACACCAGAATCATTCATCTTATTCTTAAAGACCCACTTGGTTCCCACAATACTTTGATTTTTTAGGTCTTTCTACTAACTCCCAAACATCATTCCTTATAAATTGATTCAATTCTTCTTGCATAGCTAAAATCCAAAATTCATCCGACAAGGCTTGATTGATGTTGGTGGGTTCAGTCATTGAGATAAAGGCAGAATAGTTTACTTCCTTCCTAAGTCCATGCCTAGTCCTAACACCTTCAGAAGGGTCTCCTAAGATCAGTTCTTTAGGATGACTCGAAGAATATCTCCAATTTCTAGGCAACTCGGTTTGAGGTTCTACCCTTTCCTCCAAATTTATATTTCCAACTCCTTGGGTAACCTCAACAATCTCTTCATCTTCTACTTCAGATCTAGACTCCTTAGGATCAGATTCATCAAACACCACATGGGTTGTTTCTTCCACCACCAAAGTCCTCCTATTGAACACCCTAAAGGATTTTCCCACACTTGAATATCCTAAGAACACTCCTTCATCAAATTTGGGGTCAAATTTTCCTAAGGGTGACTTCCCGTTGTTCAGAATGAAAACCTTACAGCCAAAGATATGGAGGTGGAACAGATTTGGAGTTCTACCCTTAATGATCTTATAAGGTGTCTTGTTCAGTTTGACTCTCACATTTATCCTATTCAGCACATAACAGGCAGTGTTCACCGCTTCAGCCCAAAATTATTTTAGAAGTGAATACTCGGCAAGCATGGCTCTAGCGGCTTCCACTAAGGTCCTGTTCTTCCTTTCAGCTACCTCGTTCTGCTGAGGGGTCCTAGGAGCTGAAAAATTGTGACTAATTCCATGATTCTCACAAAAACTTCCGAATCTTTCATTTTCAAACTCCCCTCTGTGATCACTATGGATGGTAATAATCTCACATCCTAACTTCTTCTGAATCCCAGAAGAGAAGGATCTAAACTCATCAAATGACTCAGATTTATGTGACAAAAACTTAACCCAAGTGAACCTTGAATAATCATCTACAATCACAAAATAATAGACTCTCCCCCCTAAGCTGACAGTGCTAATGGGTCCAAAGAGGTCCATGTGTAGAACTTCTAAAGGTCTAGAGGTGCTAATATCCTTAATAGAGTGAAAAGAAAACTGGACTTGCTTTCCCAACTGACAGGCATCACACAGGTGATCCTTAGTGAACTTAAGCTTGGGCACACCTCTAACTAAGTCCTTTTGGGTGACTCTCCTAAGGGTTTTCATACTGGCATGACACAATCTTCTATGCCATAACCAAGACTCATCAGCAGCAGTTTTTAAGCAAATTGAATTATCAGATTTAATGCAACTTACATCCAGCTTGTAGACGTTGTTGATCCTTTGCCCCTGCAAAACAACTTCATCATTTAAGCTTAAAATGTAGCCATTGGGCAGGAATTTGATGATGTATCCCTTGTCACATAGTTGACTGATGCTCAGTAAGTTGTGTTTCAGTCCATCTACAAGCAAAACATTATCAATCATAAAATTCTTGGAATCACCAATTATACCTGAGCCTACCACCTTCCTGGTGGTGTTATCTCCAAGTGTAACCTTGCCTCCAGCTCTGGCCTCCAGCAAAATGAACTGATTTGCATCTCCAGTCATATGTCGAGAACATCCGCTGTCCAGGTACCACATGCTCTCACGAGGTCTTGTGTGAGAGCACACCTACAAAAGTATCAAACGTCAGTCTTAGGAACCCAAACAGGTTTGGGTTCCTTCTTATGAAAAGAAAATTGCAATGCATGCGTGCTGTACTGTGAAACAGGCAGTTTAGGTTTCCACACCCAATGTGTACTACGGTGAACAGTGCAGGTGTGGGAAATGTGTCCTAACATGCCACATGAAAAACATCTAACACTAGGAAAAGGGTTAACTAATCTACGTGGGTGATAATACCTCTTCCTAGATGTATATGAAACATGCTTTGATGAACTTGCAACATATTTCTCAAAAGGTGGCGGTGCATAAAACTGTTCAAAAGTAGGCGGTGTTTTGTTCTTTTCAAAAGCACTGATTTTCACTTTCAAAAACTCATTTTCTTTCCTTAAACTTGCAATGTCAAATTTTAAGGTTCCATTGATACTTTCTACTTCACATGCCATTGTATCTAACTCTTTAAAAGCTCTTTCTAAGTCCACATGCGTGATTTTTAATGAATCATGCTCAGAAACTAAATCAAAATATTTTTTATTCAACTCATCGAATTCATCAAGCAAGGACATGTGATTGGAATCAAGTGTGGAATGATCTTTAACTACATAATCATGCTCTTTTTGTAAAGTCAAGTAATCTAATTTCAAACTAGCATGAGTTTTCTTAAGTTTCTTATATGATGTATGAATTTTTTCAGAAACTTTAAATAATTGATCGTAAGTCAGCTCACATACCTCTTCCTGGTCTGACTAACCAGGGTGATCATCAGCCATCAGATATAAGTTTGTTTCCTCCTCTTCAGCTTCAGTCTCAGATGAGTCGGATATAGAGTCTGCCCAGAACACCTTCTGAATCCGCTTCTTGTCCTTTCTAAACTTTGGTTTCTCCTCACCCTTCTCCTTGCTTGGGTGAGCTTTAAGTGTAGGACAATCAGCCTTAATGTGTCCAGGCTTCCTGCATTCAAAACAAACAGATTCAGATGAACCCTTAAAATTTTTATTGGACTTACCCTTGTTCCACTTCTGATAGTTCTTATATTTCTTCCTTAGAAAGCTTTTGAATTGCCTTGTGATTAAGGCAACATCATCGCTATCAGACCCGGAAGTGCTAGCATCTGAATCTTTGGCCTTTAGTGCCACTATCTTCTCTTTTTTACGTTCACCTGCATCAAGTTGCCTTTGGTTCACCCCTTGCTCGTAAGCAATGAGTGATCCAAGTAAGCTGTCAATAGAGTAAGTATTTAAATCTTTAGATTCAGTAATAGCAGTAATTTTAGCATCATAAGAAGCAGGCAAACATCTAAAAATTTTATTCACTCTTTCGTAGTTAGTAAGTTCTCTACCTAGAGCATGCAAAGAGGTAACAATCTGAGTGAACCTTGTGTATATTTCTGAAAAAGTCTCACTAGGTTTCATGCGAAAAAGTTCGTAATCATGTAACAAGATATTTAACCTAGACTGTTTGACTTCAGTTGTACCTTCGTATGTTATACATAATCTATCCCAGATTTCCTTTCCAGTTGTACAAGTAGAAACACCCATATAGTCTTCAGATTTTAAAGCACAAAAGAAACAGTTTAAGTATTTTGCATTTAACTGTACTAAATCACGATCATCAAACGTCCAATCAAAAAAAGGCAATTCAGTTTTCACATTGTTAATCAATCTAAAAGGTGGTTCGTATCCATCCTTAACTAACATCCACATACGATAATCAATAGATTGTAGAAAAATAGACATGCGTGTTTTCCAAAAATCAAAAAGAATATTATCAAACAAAGGTGGTCTTGTAATAGAATATCCTTCAGCAGTATTACGATTGTTACAGTTAGCCATGGATCAAATTCAAAAGTTTTTAAACCTAAATTTTGAATCCCTCTCTAATACCACTTGAAAGTTTGATAGGGAAGTTAAGCCCTAGTGAACTAGTCCTGAGGCTAACCAAGAGGGGGGTGAATTGGTTATTTAAAAATTTCACGATAACAATGAAAATCTTTTCGATATGTAGCAGCGGAAACACATAAACAAGAATGAAAAGATCAACCACAGATATTCACCCAAGCAGTTAATATCAGAAAAAGTAAAGTGCAAAACTGAATCAGAAAAGCAAACCAAATTTTATAGTGGTTCGGTCAACTTGACCTACGTCCACTCCCCGGAGCCTCCCCTCTGGGTATTGTACTAAACAAAAAGTGTCTCTCCTGTTGCTCCCACAGCAAGGCGGAGAAGCCTGTACAAACACCTCCTTTTCACCACATGGTGAGGCAGAGAACCGGACCTCCTTTCACTTCCTCCTGAAGCAGGCAGAGTACCTTCGAACTCCTTTTGCTTCCACCTGAAGCGGGCAGAGAACCCCGGATCTTCTTGCAAACGATCCTCCCATGACGAACACCGACTAGACGAAAGATGACGAGCGGAGAAGACGACTCTGATCCGTGCTTGGAGCAACCTTAGTGAATCCCTCACTAACTCCCCCTCACAAGATCTTCTCTCTCTCTCCCAACTCTCTCTCTCTCTAGAGTTTCTAAGGGAAGGAAGGCAGCAAAAAAATTTTTCTTATTTTTAGAAAAAGTTCTTTTATAGGAGGGCTTAAAATTTGCCCTAAATCTCAACTAGTCGGCCAAGATCGTCCAGGACGATCGACAGATCGTCCTGTACGATCAGTTCAAATTCAGCTGTTTCAGCCTGGACGATCTAGCTCTTCTGGACGATCAGTAGAAAAAATTATTCATATCATCCCGTACGATCCTGCGATCGTCCGGGACGATTAGTGCAAATCGAGGAAAATCGTCCAGAAGACAGTTCGGGTCGCCCAGAGAAATCTGTGCTGGACGACCAAAAAATGACTTGATCGTCCAGGACGATAGGGACATCGTCCTGTACGATTAGTTCAAAAAGTGCCCAAATCATCCTAAACACAGTTCGGGACGTACAGCTGAAATGCACTAGATGATCATGATCGTCCAGGACGATCCTGCGATCGTCCAGGACGATATGATCGTATCAACTAAAAATAAATTGCTTTCCTTAATTACCAGATTAAATTAGGCTTGATTATACTGAATCGTCCGGGATGATTCACGTATCATCCGGGACGATCAGACCAAGTATCTAAAAATAAGAACTTGCCTAACTAGATCTGGCGGCTGAGAATTTCTGATTTGGGCATATCGTTCCGTATGATCCGTAGATCGTCCAAGATGATCTGCTTAATCAGACCCTCTTAACTTAGTCGCCCTAATTAGGGTTTCTATTTTGGTTGGATCGTCTAGGATGATGTGAAAATCGTCCAGGACGATGTGAAAATCGTCTAGGACGATCTGAATAAAAAATGAACAGAAACTCTAATTCACTCAAGCTCTCCCCCTGAGTGTGTGTGTGTAAGGTTACTTAGCTAGGGGATCAGTTACATTACAATTGACTCAATAAAAGAAAAAACAGTACATTGGACACACTTGGACCCGATCTTGACTTGGCTTGAGTGGCGCGTGGTCTTTTGTGCCTGAAACAGATTAGCCAAGCAAAACACACTGGAAATATGTTTGTCATCATCAAAACCAGATTTGCAACACTCTAAACTGAGTAGTTCTGCCGCCAAATGACACCACAAGATAATGGTTATGACCAGAGGCAATATGTTCCTTAGTGACTTCAAATCCTTGAGATATGAATCAATATGATATAATCGATAGGGCACAAAGCCCTTTGTTAGCTAAGGTGGATTCAAATTTGTCCCATAGACAAATACCCACCCCAGGTCTATAAGGTACCCTTTGATGAAGAAACCTATGGCTACCGACAAGGATCCTTCTGTCAGGTCGGGTCGACTACCTCCTCTAACTAAGTAGACCAGGGACCACGATGGCCCGGGACAACGGAACCATGGGATCTTGATCGGGTACATCATCCATTCCCCCACCATCTGCTTTAAGTACAAGATGGTGCAATTTCAAATTTTAAATATCGAATCTCAAAATTCTCAATACCTAAGCCCATGCTGCTATTATATGTCAGATACTGCATATCCACGGATATGATGTATTCATCGACGACTAGCCTTAATCGAAAGTTCTCTCTCGTGATCGGGAGGGGTAATTAACTATAGAGGCCTCCGCCTATAGGAAACCAGAACTCATATCATAAAGTCCTCATAAAATGAGGGTGAAATCTCTGGGTAGTGTCTTATCTACAAACTCATCTGTCTTTCAAAATTTACCCTAGAACTTAATTCCGCTAAAACTTCCCCGAAAAAGCAATAGGGGATGTCGGAGACAAATTTTTAGAGCTCACAAAACACTATTAGTAGCCTAGTGCCATAACACTCTGTCCCAGCAATGCAGCGCCATAGTTTGAATCCAAAATTATTATACAATAAAGGCTTCAATGTCGCGTCGGTGATTTTTGGAGCCGCTGTGCTCAAAGGCTAGCGTCTCAACACTCACAATCTCAATGCCGTAGCGCTCGAATTCAAAAAAAAAAATTTAAATTTTTATTTTAAAATGCTTTTTCATATTTTAGATTTTTAGAGGATTATTGACCCCTATATCCAAAACCACGCATAAAAGGACAAAAATGATGAACCAAGTAGTGCGCGGGTTGGTCCGTCACCTTACTTGAAGGGTTAAATGATCTCCGAATGCTAGATAAACTGCATCGTTGCGTCCAGAATGTCATCAACATCAAAGATCTACATTTTATTTAATTAATTTTGATCAACCAGGGTGGTGGCATGCCAATCAAAGCAATCCTAATGCGATACAATAACGCACTTTTCAAGGAAAATTGGCCTCATCATCACCCAAATAACGTCCGATTGTGAAACGGACTTCGCCATCGTGTCAGGAATGCTCTCGACCTTTAAAAACTATATTTTTTTTATTTAATTTGAAGCATTCGGATTGGTGGCGTGACCGTGGTGATTCAAATATGATAACATGTATTTCGAGGAAATTAACGCTCGGCGTCGACCAAATGACATCCGATCGCGAAACGAACTGTGGCATCGCGACCGAAATCTCAGCAATACCCTAAATACACCATCAATTTGTCTAATTTCGATATTCGATAAATTTGACATGTATTTTGAGGCAAAATGCACGAACTCCAAGAAAATTACACGTAAATCGAGATCATTTTCGTTGACTAATGCATTAGTGCCATGCTTATTTAATGCTAATACTAATTATAGCAAGCTATTATTAGTGTTACACATGAATCTAATTAAATAGGGAAAACAAATAAGATGAAATCAAATCGCAATTAATTTGAATACCTCGTATCAAGACGTCTCCTGCTCTAAATTCTGTCAAGATCCCCGATATCCCGCTGAAATTCTTGCTTGCATTTATTCATGAGATCTCTATTGAAGATCGCCTCGAGTAAATGTATTCTTAGGCGTTAAAATGGAACAAAATGGAGCGGTATTGTTTGGCTTCTTCTAGCTCTGTCCACCATAGCCATTCCGCCGCTAACCAGTAGTTAATCTTCCTTTCTATTCACGACCTCAAGCCACGATTCAATCTCACACCTCCCTCACAGCAGTTTCCACCTCTCCAACCACTCCTTGGCATCAACTGCTGCTCTCCGCAAATTCCAACCTTCATCCGACTCCCACGCCAAAATCCATGTGAGATCCTGTAGCTTCCGTCTCCATCTAATTTTCTCTTCCCATTCACTACCTCCTTCCACACATGAGAGCTTTAGGTCCTGGGGCTCTCAAGCAATCGCAAACCTCTTCCCGCATCTCAAACTCCCGTAGCTGCTTTTGAATCCCAGAGTCAACCGAACTCCTCCTTTCCCTTCTCTGTTGGATCGAACAACTCAAACCGATCCTGCATCCAAGATATTATGCTGAACTATCCTACCGTCACCTCCCTGCATCTTCCAAACTTAAACTCCAAGACCCGCCTCTTGTTCAAGTGCCTTTAGCTGAAGATCTCTCCAAGCTGAATTTAAAAGCTTTATCTTGTCCTCTAGTGACCAAGACCACGTGAAGCTTTCTGCACCTCATATACTACAGCACCCAACTTTCACAAAGCTACTCAACTGCATTTCAGCAAACTCATTCCATATAAAAAAAAATCTTTTTAAAGCCCACATAGTTGAGCCCACTTAATACTCTAGAAAAACCTGTAGCCTATTCCCCCTAATATCCATTCACATAATAACCCTTTAATTCTCCATATAAGCCCAATCCCCTCCATTTCTCTCAGCAAATCTATCTCACCATAAGACAAAATCCATTCTATCTCAAACTTAAACAGTGAATCCACAAACAAAAGCCCATCGATACCTAAGTTTTTTTTTTTAAAGCTCAAACAGTAGGCTCATATTTCATTTCTTTTTTTATTTTCATTGTTGATTAGTCTTATCTATTTACTTTCAATTATTCATTTTATTAAATGGGTGAAGGATATGCACATGTGTTCATAAGTACACAAATGTATTTGTGTGAATGTTTACTTGTATATATTGTGTGTATGTATGTTTGTTAAAAAAAAAAAAATAGAGAAAAGAGAGGTGGAAATGAGAAAAAGAAAAATAAAAAAATAAAAAAAGGGAGGGAGGAATAGTCTTGAATGCATATAATCATCTAGTTTTTTTTATTTACTATCACAAGCCAATCAATGCTATAGTTTTATTTTTGTTAGCTTTGACAGTAATGATAATTATTATTATTATTGTTGGTCAATAAAGTTGATAGCTAATAGTGATGAGGATTAACATCATTATCATTATCACCCTTATTTCTATTATTTCTATTACAGTGATAGTCGCTATTTTATAATTCTTGTCATTGCAAAAAAGAGAGGGAGAGATTTGTACAAAAAAGGGCAAAAAAAAAAGAGAGTTTCAAAAAAAAAAGAGCAAAAAAAAGAGACTAAAAAAAAAGAAAGGAAAGAAAGAAATACAAAAAAAAGAGAGAGTTCTTTCAAAAAAAAAAGAAGAGAAAAGCCAAAAAAAAGAAAGAGAAAAAAATATTCAAAAAAAAAAAAGAAAGAGAAAGAGAATTTTTTTTTGCAAACTTCAAAAGCTCATCTCGTCGTTCGCGGCGCACCGGAAAACCGCCCATACACACGTTTGCTCATGTGGTGGGATGGGACCCCGGTGCGGCGCCTACAACGAGGTGAGTAATCACCGAGAGCCCATTCTCGTAATTCGCGGCGCACCAAAAAACCGCCTATACACGCATTTGCTCGCGTGGTGGGATGGGACCCCAGTGCGGTGCCTACAACGAGGCGGGTAATCACTTAAAGCCCCATTTCGACGTTCGTGGCGTACCAAAAAACCTCTCATACACATGTTTGTTCACATGGTGGGATGGGAACCCAGTACAACACATACGGAAAAATGTGGGTTACTTATAAGTACCCTCAAGCGGGGGGAAAGCCAACTGTCTTTTAAACAGGTACCGTCGAAGACCCCATACACGTGTTAGCTTACGTGGTGGGAATGAAGACCACGGCCGCGGTGTCTAAGGACACCTACCATACACACGTTTGCTCGCGTGGTGGGATGGCCCAATTTCCCAAGATTTCCCCTAAACATGGGAGACGCCGGGAGGCTGTCGAAATTTCGGGTGAACTTGAGACCGTACTTGGGCTTGATTGAACTAAAAAGAAGATGCACAAGGACTTGATTCAAAATAATAAGACTTGAACTTGCAAATATTAAACTCAAATGAACAATGGATATGGACTCAAATTGGACTTATATTTGAACATGAACTTGACTCAAATGAACATAAAACCCAACCTAAATCAAAGTTGATTAAATGATGTTGAATTGAACTCATGCTTGGACAAAATTTGGGACTTGAACTTGAACATTTAAACTCAAGTGAAAACTTGATTTGAACTTGCAAAGGATAACAGGGGACCAACTTGGACAATCATAAGACTTGGATTTATTTGGACCACAAAGAACTACGATTGAACTTGGACCCAAACGAATAATTGCAAGGACTTGAATGAATGTTGAACCCATAATTCATCAAGTAATGAATAATCAAATACAAGTGGACAAATATGAGTCTTTTGTTAGATAAGGAGCTTCAAATGCAACTTACAAGTTATTAGCACCAAATGCTAGGGTTATCACTCATAGCATGAACTGACTGATGATATGGTGGAAGAACTGTATTGCACACAGAGAATTGTTTAAAAGTGGAAATAAAAGACATACAACCCTTACAAACAATGATAGAAGATTGGAATCACACATGATAACATTACTCACCGTTAATGCTAGGATGTACTGCAATGAATATAATTCTCCTACAGTCAATATTAACTTGCAAGCAAATGAAATGGGTCACCGCAAGCAATAAAGGGTAGTGTAAGATGAATGTGATTGGCCCCCCTTGCATGCATAACTACACATGCAGTATGTAGTGCATAGACAGGCACGACAAATCTACAACACATACAAATTCCTACAAACCAATGTCAGTTGACTTAGGGTTACATACGATAGTCCCCACAAGCACTGGAAGAAGTTCGCAGATGATGAATGCAATGACAAAGTAGCTCTTTAAATCAATATTAATTATCTTGTAGGTGTATACAGAAACCTCATACGAATAAAGAGCTAACATGTGATGAATACCACAATGCACTACAGCACACATCAAGATACAAACAAATTCGTCTAATCCTACAAGTAATGATGTTGGTAGAAATACTCATTGATGAAGCAAGAATGACATGTAACAAATGCAACAAGTGTAATTGCATATCACATACAAGTAAGGAGTCGTGGATCCTTCGCAAGCAAGGATAAAAGATCTACAATATATATAAATCCCCTATAAATATAGATGTATGCACCACATGTCATTTGTGGGTAGATACAAAATGACTTCAGTAAATACAGTATCCTGAAGTCAATTCCAATCTATGAATAAAAACATCTGCATGCCTACAAGCAACAGTAGTGGAGATCATATAATGTCACGTCACCGGATCTGCAACCTTCGTACAAGTAGACAGAAGGCATCCACAAGCTACAACGCCACGCCACCAGATCCACAACATTCATGCAAGTGGACAGAAGGTGTTTATATTTGTTTTATATATTCATATTTATTTTATACGTTCATATTAGGCCTTCAAGGCCTATAATCAAGAAAATTCACTAACAAAGGTTTAAAGCCTACGAAACCCGATCCTCCGTCGGCAGCTCGACAGAGTGGACAAGGTTCAATTCATAAATGTGAATGACCCCTTTTTACCCCGATGATGGCTGTATTGAATGCAAATCTCAACCAGAGGGGTCCACACAGATCATTTCAAATACCACCCAAATACCCAAAACTCCACAAAAAATTCAAAAATTCCAAAAATTAAAAAAATATTTAAAACTAAAATCCAACCATCAACCACTTAAAGCATAAAATCCATCCATCGTCCGCAACAGTTTGCCAGGGTGGACAAATAGAAAAATACTTCAGCTTACAAAGAGCTAATACCTGGTCGAAAATATCACTAGGATCCATTCTCAAATAATCTCCTGCCAGTAAGGGTGTGGTACATGTCCTCTAATTAGACAATTAACTTATCATGGTGCATATCCTCCATATCTGTCATATGTCCCAGCACCACCTCAGCCCGCTACAGCCGGACCTTCCTGCCCAGCTGCAGCAGTGGAGGCGACAGAGGGTCGCATGTTGATTGAACCTGACGGTGACACGTAAGTACTAATTTTACTTCAGTCATGTAAATAGAATTGAATTAGTTTTTTTGACTAACATATTGATTTCAGGTTTCATCCGTCAAAAGATCCTACGCATAAAATTCAGGACATAATACGGAGCAGATACGATGCTCCCTATATTTCTTGGAAGAAAGTCCCAAAAAAAGTACGGGACATGTGGTTTAGAGAGTTTGAGGTATGTTATTATATAAATTTTTTTTATTATATCTAATATATATAAACTAAAAAAAATAATTATTCATTCTTGTATGTATTTAATTGCAGAAAAATTTTTGTTGGCTTCCCCAACATAATGATAAAATTAGAAAGAACTTTGAGAAGCATGGCTCGACTTGTATGCGAGACATGTTTACTGATATTAGAAAGTCAGGCCAGCGACCTCTCTGGATTGGTGAGGGTGTATGGGCAGAGTTGAGCAGTGCTTGGGGAAGCCCAGATTATACGAGAAGAAGAGATCAAAATAGACAGAACAGAGCTTCTGATGTTGGGGGCTTGGGTAGTTCCCTTCATACAGGTGGTTCTGTTCCTCATACTGAGCACAGAAGACGTTTGGTAAGAAATTTTAAAATCTTTTAATAATTTACTTTAATTAGAATATTAATATATGTCTATTACAGAAACAAGTGCTGGGTAGAGAACCGACTCCTGTTGAATTGCATAGTCATACGCACAAGCGGCAGGAGGACCATCAATGGATTGACGAGCGTGCTATGAGAGCCTATGTAAGTATATAAGTTCATTTTGGTGATATTATGTGTAAATAGCATAACTTTTTATTAACTTTCATAGGAGGACTATACACGGCTTCGAGAGGGTCAGGCTGCAGCAGGTGAAGGTTCTTCTGCTGGATCAACAGACTTTTTCGGTGCTGAAATTCGATATGACGAATTTTTCAGTGGCATATGCGACGGAACTACCGAAAGATATTGCGACGGTAATATCCGCCGGTAATACTAGGCATCGCTTTTTATAGCGACGGAATATCCGCCGGAACTTCCGGTGGCAATTTCCGGCGGTTATTACGCCGGAACACTGCCACAGAAAAGGCGTCGGTTTGTCAAATATATCCGCCGGATCATCCGCCAGAAATAGTTCCGGTGGAAAAAATGTGACGAAATTTTTTTTTTGACGCGCGTTTTACCGTCGGATCAAATTCCGCCGATAATCCGCCGGAAATTGATAATTTCTGTCGCATTTTTTACTTTACCGGTGAATTTTATCCGCCGGTAATAGCTGTTTTTCCTGTAGTGTAACCGACAGTTTCGCCACCAAATGGCACTGCAGGATAAACGGTTATGACCCGGGGCCCTCTAAACCGAGTGGTTTTGCCACCAAATGGCACCACATGATACCAGTTATGGCCAGAGCCAATACGTTCCTTATTGACATCAAATCCTTAAGATATGAATCAATAGGATATGATCGATAGGGCATAAAGCCCTCTGTTAGCTAAGGTGGATTCAAATTTGTCCCCTTAGAGAAACACTCCCCAAAGGTCTACAAGGTCCCCTTGGACGAAGCAACCCATGGATGCCGACAAGGATCCTTCTATCAGGTTGGGTCGACTACCTCCTCTGACTAAGTAGACCAGGGACCACGATGGCTCGGGATGACGGAACCATGGGATCTTGATCGGGTCTATCATCCATTCCCCCACCATCCGTGTTAAGTGCAAGATGGTGACATTTTCAATTTTAAATATTAATTTTCCAAAATCTCAATTTATGCTGCTACTATATGCCAGATGCGCGTGTCTCTACGTATCTGATCGACGACTAGCCTTAATCGAAAGTTCTCTCTCGTGATCGGGAGGGGTAATTAACTATAGGGGCTTGCGCCTATAGGAAACCAGAACTCAGATTATAAAGTCCTCGCAAAATGAGGGCGAAATCTCTGGGTAGTGTCTTATCTACAAACTCATCTGCCTTCCAAAATTTACCCCGGAACATAATTCGTTAAAACTCCTCCCGTAGAAAATAAAACGGGTGGAGGCCGGGGCCGAATTTTCGGAGCCCACAAGGATATTTAATTTCCTCTTTTTTTTCTCAATATTATGCCTTATTTGACAATTAACTTGGCCACAGAGGTAAGGATTTTGAGAGGTGTAATAATGATTTGGTATGAGAGTTTTTCTTCTTTTTTTTTTTTGAACATTTTGTTGATTTAGATAAAAATATGCTTTTTATTAGTCTGCTTTAGCTTGCTTATTCTATTTAGCTCTTTTTTTTTTATTTTTATCAAATTCCTCTGTGTGTTTTCTTTTGTATGTGCTTTATTGTTTAATACATAAGTTTAATCTTAAACTTTACATGTATGTTATTCCTATGTATGGTTGTTCCTACATTGTTGTGGCTGATCACACTTCCTGGCGTCTCTTCTTTGGCATTGCAATGCTTTCATTTCCGAGTGGTGGTATTTTTCTCATTTTCAATTGGTTTTCAATTTTTATATATTTCAAGTTTCTGCTAACTTTTGCTAGTTTTATCCCAAACCTATGTCAATGTCTTATGTAATTTTGGTTTGTAGATTTTAATTAAACTTCTTTGACTATATCAATATTGGGCTGAAAATGTGAAGATTTGTGGAGTCTAATTCAAGAATGGAACGAATGATAATTATTATATATGATCAATAAGATTCGTTAATCCTTAATCATTTTATGATTTTTTTGTTGTAGGATTTGTTTTCAAGCCTATGAGAGAAGTAGGAAACCAATTGTAATACAAAAGTTGTGTACCTGCAGGACATGCATGCTTCAGTTTCCACATAAGTATTAGCAGCTGACATTAAAAAAACATGCGAATTTCAGCATTAATTGAATTAAAAATAGTTTGAACTCCTTATAAAAAAATTCCTAAAATCTACATTAACAAATGTCACCAAAATTTACTAAGGCCCTCAAACTTTACATTACAGTGGCCTACAAATTTTTTGCGAAGATTCGTAATAATTACTTTTAACAATTCAGAATATCTGTTTGTTTATGAACTTTCATAAATCTTTATGGAGACCTACAAAAACCTTAAGATGATCTGCAGATTTTATCGAAGATCTGATAAGTCTGAAAAATATATTACTAACTGCATTTATTTAATTATGCAAATTATTTTTTTATTTTTGCTATCTTATATGCCGTACATCGATTTCTAAAATAAGCTAGCGGATTGCTCCTCGTCTCAAAAGAATCGGTTTTAAGTTTTAACTGTCTGGCTTCCCGTGCAAACAAAATCTTTTATTTCCACACCTATAGAAGGAGATCAACAGCAAACTATTTTTATCGCTTCTTTACTCTCTCTCTCTTTCTCTATCCCCATCCTTTTTCATCTTCCTCTTACGCTCACACCCAAATAATTCCCCATAGTCCTCACCGACGACGAAGTGGAAATCGCACGAGAGCTTACCGCCGGAGAAGCCATTGACTTTCAATAAATTTGAAACGGTAAGAAAATTTCTTCTTGTTATATTAAAAATATGATTCCCCTAAGGATTTTTCAAATTATGGATTGAAATTCATATAGATTTGAACAGGTTATTGATTTATGATGAAATTACTTGATCTTCGTTGTATTTTTTAAAAAAGGAAATATATACATAAACTAATTAAAATCAGTTGATTTTCTTTGTTTAACTCTCCAAATCTTCATGATATTGTCAATTGATTTTCTGATTTTGAATGGTTGAAATATAAAACAATTTATGAAGATAATTAATGGTTAGAAATATTCTGAGCATATTTTGTGGGTTGTTTATGCGTCTCAATGCTACGTATGCTCAAATCAGAAAAGAGATTTGGCTTATTTTTCTTCATCATTGTAATGTAAAACTCAAAAAAATTAGATTAATATTATTTTTCATTTAAAAGCTGAAAGTCATGTTTGTCGTTATTAATGTTTCTTTTAAAATTATTTTAAAAGCACTTTGCTCGCTAATTTGTTCTTAATGATTTTCATCCATCACATTTGCGATTTGAATCGCTTGATATCTTTGATCAAGATAGTTTAAACTGTTCTCTTCAATTGTTATAAACTACAAATCCCAAAGGATCCCATCATTCTCCCCTGTTAGGCCACCTTATATGATCATGTCATATCTTATTGACATGTGAAGTCGCTCATAATGCTAATCCTTGAATTCAATTATATGAGTTACATTATGTTCACCATTATATTTTGAGACACATGTGATGAGATCAATAATAATTTAATAAGAATTTTATGTGAATCATTGCTTACGAATTCTTCACATGCTTGATAATTTCTCACGTAAAATTTTGTTATCGGACCTATTCATGCTTGAATCAAATATCGTTTGATGTCCGTTGAAGCGAAAGAATTTTAAGAGAGAATGGATTTAATACAACAACAACAACATCATCAAGGATTTAGTACTGATTAAAAAAATCATATAAAAAAACTGAAAGAATTATAATAAAAAAATCTTATATAATATTCATAAATAAAAAAAATCGAAATGTTGAGATGAAAAATAAAAATAATTAAATATAACAATATTGTCAATATAATATCCGGAAAAAAAAACAAAAGAGAAAGAGAGTATAAATCTATAATATTAATATAAAATAAACATTATAAGAAATTGAAATGAAATAAAAATTTAAAAAAAAATTCAAATGATTAAAATAAAATAAAAACAAATTTAACTAAGAAAAAAAATCAAAATTAATTATTTTTAATAATAAATGAAATTAAATAAAACAAACCGAATAGATTGAATAGCAAGCTCTCTTTGTTTTTTCATCATTACACAAATCTGTTCTACTTCAATCTATTTGCTCCTCCTTCCCCTTCTTCTTCTTCATTAATAGAGCGTATTCTCCTGAGATCACCTATTGTTGTAATTTAATTAACTATAAAGATTTGCTTTATATGGAACATATATATTATTGATGCTTTTGATTTTGCTGCTGCACTAATTTTTACTTGATTTTGACTTAGATCATTGAAGACAAGCTTTAGTTTTAGCATTTTTGTAATCATTGAAAAAGCTATACTGAGAGTTCTTAATTGTATCATGATTAGAGAAATCAATCTGAGGTTTTCTATTTAGTAGTCTATGCTCATTTTATAGTCAACACCATTAAGTCCAAGCATAAAGCCAAATATTCATTGTAGGCTTTTAGGTGTGATAACTTATTTTCTGTGGTAGGCATTGTGTGTTTTTTGAAACTCATTAAGTTCGAGCATAAAGCAAAATTTGCTTGCAGTCAATATGAATATTGATTTTTTATTGAATGGCTTTCTTCTTGCAGCAATACTGAATTGAAGGAAAGCTTTCTAACTTGATTCATGGGGAAAAGAAAGAAGAAGTCAAAGCCTCCTCCCAAGAAAAAGATGAAGACGCTTGATAAAACATTTTTCTGTCCATTCTGCAACCATTCAGACAGTGTTGAGTGTTGCATGTATGCTGTTTAACTCATTCTGCAATTTTTCATGAAGTATTCCCTATATATATATACTGATGATACTTCCATTACTGCAATATATGTAATCTTGCAGTGACATAAGGAATTTGACTGCTACAGCCAAATGTTGGATTTGTCTGGAGTCATTTAGTACTACTGCAAATGGTATGACTATTGTGAATAATGGAAAAAAAATTATTTGATTCAAATGAACATGATCTGTACAGTTTTTATCATCTTCTTAAATAAAGGAATAAACAATAAATTTAACCTAAGAAGAGTTGACTACTTGTTTTCCTAAAGCAAAGAACTTACTTGATATGATGAATTTAGAGAAACTTCCATTCTATCCATACTGTTTAGAGTAGCCTTGGAATATTTTAGAAAGATTTCCAGCTATTTTAATTGTGCGTTGTTGTTCTTTAATTTGATTCTTGAATCAAATTGTTATTTTAGCTCTTGTGCTAAAATTGAATTGGCTGATTAACTAAAATAATTTTTTTTTTTTTTTTTTTTTGCAGTGCTAACTGAACCGGTTGACGTGTGAGTTCTATTGATATTTCAATGATTCCACTTTGATAGTTTTTATTGAGCTAATTTTTTTTGGACTCTAACGTTGAATCAATATTGTGTTGCAGATACAGTGAATGGATAGATGAATGTGAACGGGTTAACAATAACGTTGGTGACGATAATGATAATTGAGGATTTAACAGCTTACTGATATTATTCCACAAATTCCCATTAATGTATATAATGATATAATGCGATCTTTTCATTCTTTTTTTCTGAAGCTGAAGCATAATTTAAGATTCTCTATGAATTATTTTGAATTCTATAATCTGCATTATGATTAAGTTTTGCATCTTAATTTTGAAATATCTGAAGAAAACTTAAAACAAGAGTCTTTTTTGCTTTCTAACATTCATGCTGCTATATTTATTTTGGATCATAGATTGAAGGTGTAAGTTTTGAAACAAAAAACTTTTATGAATTTTTTTAGCAAATTAGCAATTTCTTATCTTCATCTTTAGGGTTTTGGATCCACTACGAGAGCTGCAGTAGCAATGTTTTTTTTTTTTTTGGAGAAAATTGGGGTGGAGCCCTTATATTAAAAAAGAAAGATTACAAAAATTTCTATATCAAAAACAAGTATAAAAACAACTATACCCCCCAAAACACAAAATTTCCTATATCAAAAAGAAATAGAACAAATTGCAGAAAGAGAGAACAACAAAACAGATGGACTCAGGAAAAACAGAGGTCCTCCTCCCAAAAAATTACATCAAATATCGATTAGAGAATAGCAGCACGAAGAACGAGTAACCGACCGCGGGCGAGAGGGCTACCGGTTGCCACATGGCGAAAAAACGTCTGGACCATCACAGCAGCCCTAAAGAAAGAGAACCGTTCCAGCCAAAATCCTTGGTTGCTAGGGCGAACCAAGAGAAGAATGGCACGGAGGAGGACATGACTCATCATTGTCCAGAAAAACCGAAAAACCATTGATAGAATGTATCCAGCCAGCAATCCGCGAACCAGAGAATAAGAAGAGCTCGTCAAGAGAAGCAGAAAGGGAAAGAATTGCGAAGCAGGTCGGCATCCTTCGAATTAGAGACTTTATAGCTAATGGCTAAGGTGATGTTCTTGCACAGATCAGTATGAGAATGATGGGAGCCCCCAAACCTTCTATAATTACGTTCCCTCCAAATAAAATAGATTCCACAGCATATAACAAAGAAACAGAAATTTTTCTCAGTGTTGTTGTATGTATTGTTATCCTCAAAAAAAATAAAAAGCTGCTTTAAAGAGGGTCTTAACAGAAAACAGTTCAGAACCGGCAGGAGAGAGGAAATAACTGCAGAAGTGTAATCACAATAGAAAAATAGGTGGGCATTATTCTCCTCATCCCCAAAGCAAAGGGAACAAATGGGGTTAATGAAGATGTTTCTCTTGGCTAAGACATCGGCCGTTTTTAATCCATTTCTAAGCAGTAACCACGTATACGATGAGTATCTAAGAGCAGCCCGTTTGTGCCAGACAAATTTAAACCAGTCAACCTTCTCCAAACCAGCATAGAAATGCATCCTAAAGAACTTATAGTCTGGAGTCGCTTTGTCATTCCAATTTAAATGTGCAGGATTCGTGCTAGACAAAGGAATACTAGAAATAATATTCCTCACCCAAAGAGGAAGGAAATCAGGCAAAACCCAAGAATCTTCCTGCACATAATCACAAACTCTCTCAGATAGACCCTGAACTGGGTGGAAGATATCAGCAAGCATCTTCCCTCCCACCCAAGGATCCCAAAACATTGATAACTGGCTGCCCTCAGTATGGACATTAAAGGTAATCGAGTCTTTGATTTTGTAGGCAAACACTATGAATAAATTTCCAGAATTTGGAAGTCAAATGGCCAATAGGCTTCCAAGGTGAAAGATATTTCCTCCTAAGCCAGTCAAAAACCAAAGAATGGGAGTTATACATTCTCCAAATGAAGGAGCAGCCAAAGCCACAAGACATTGAGTGAATGTCAGGAATTCCAAGTCCACCAAAACACTTGGGTAAGCAAGTGTTATGCCAAGTAACCAGATGCAGCTTCCTCTTAATTCTTTCTTGGTGATTATGATTGAGTTCAATAAATTCAAAGAAAAAAAAGTGGGCTCAGTTTCAATTGCCTCAAATGAATCGGTTGATTGGAATTTTGAGTGCTTGCACCTCTAAAATAATCTTGAAATGTAATATATTTTATACTATGATTATTGAAGCAAAGCAGATTAGTAGACAGTAACAGTTCTTGACAGGTCATAAATTAAACCATTTCATGTTCTTCATCAAATGTCTTAAAATCCATCTTTTGATTTGTTGATTAACCTAAACAAAATTCAAGTACCAAGTTGGTTTCTTTTATTTAACTTTTGCCAATTGTTTTTTTCTTTCACAAAACAGAATAATGAATGAAAAGAGTTCTTTATTTTTTATTGATTTTAATTATTTCTAAAGAAAAAAAAGTACATAAAAGGTAACAATATATATATATATATATATATATATATATATAGAGAGAGAGAGAGAGAGAGAGAGAGAGAGAGAGAGAGAGAGAGAGATTACTTTCCTTCTAAGAGGAGATTAACTATCTTAATTATATATTTGCTTCAATTATTTAATATATTCTTTAATATCAAGATCATATCCCCGAATATGATCAACAATATGCAATCTAGATAAAATAATTACCTGTAATTATATTATCATAAAATTTTGAGATAATTTTAGCTTATTTTCATACACGAAATTATGAAAATAATCATGTGATTTACACAACTTGATTAAAAAATAATAGTGTTCATACATTTTACAGAATAAATTTGCCAAATACAATCAATATATCATCCAATAATTCTTGTATTTGATTCCAAAGTATGTAAGAGCATCTACTCAAAAAAACATAATTCTCTTAACCAATAAAGATCATCTATTGAGAATGAACCATCTTGAAAGTGCGTTAAATCAATTTAATTTTAAATCTACTTGACATTCAAATAATAATGAAAATGACTTACTATTGGGTCCTAATTCAATTTTCTATTATACAAACAATTTTTCGAATGAACTGCCATACATGGTATGAGGGTGGACCCCATACCCATTAACACCCTTAATTTATTCATGGGCAATGTTTATTTATCATGATTATTTTTGTTTATGCTATAATAGTGCGCTTGAAATGAAAGATCTTTGGCAGGCTCTTGCTGACATTTCTCTTAATGTTGTGGAGCCTTGGATTATAATGAGTGACTTTAATTGTATTAGAATGACTGAGGAAAAATTGAGGGCAACCCTGTGTACCTTTCAAAATTACTTTACTTAAACAATTGTATGTATAATGTTGGTTTATTTGATATTACTCAATGTGGTCTTACTTATAGTTGGTATAATCAATAACTTTGTAAGCCTATTAGATGTTTGTTGGACCATTCTTTATGTAAAGCTCAAAGGTTAAATTTCATTCGTCTTTCACACTATGAAATCCTTAGCCCATAAATGTCTGAACATTCTCCTATTCTTCTCCAAGTCACTCTCAAACCTCCATTTTAAGTAAATTCTTGTATAAAAATTATTGATCTTCTTACCACAACTTCATTTAGATTGTTCAGGGTGCTTGAGATATTCTTGTTATGGTAACCCTATGTTTGCCCTATCCAACAAATTTTTTAATTTGAAAATGGCTCTTAAAGGATCTAACTGAAATTCTTCAACTTACATACACAATAAAATTTGTAAGCTAAAAAAGAACGAGTCTTTTTTTTTTTAACTCTAGAAACCAATCGACTTAATAGAAATCTCCTTAATAGGGCTCTTATTGTTCAATAGGATCTTATTAAGGCTTTAAAATATGAAATTAGTTAGATTATGCGAAGGGCTAAATGTTCTTGGTTTATGAAGGAAGAGGATGATCTCAAAACAAAAGATTCAAAATAGGAAAATAGAAATCATATCAAGGAGATTCATACTACTCAGGATCCTATATACTCTCAATTGGGAATCTCCAATGAAGTCATCAACTATGTATCTTCTCTCTTTAATGGTTATCAGAACTCTAATCAAATCAATCATTTTATTCTTTTTGGCCCTTCTTTCTCTATCCATGATCAACACCAGCTGATGATGAGTTTTTTCTAGTATTGATATTAAAGAGGCTCTTTTTGAACTTGGCAATGATAAAACTCCTGGTCCTGATGCTTCCTCTTCTACTTTTTTTAAAGATACCTAAGAGTATTGTGAGATCTTCCTTCATTGCAATGATTAAATTTTTTTTATTATTTCCCCCATTTCCTAAACTTCCGAATTCTAAAAATATGGTTGATTTCGGACTTATACCTCTTTCACCTAAGAAATTATAGCAAATTACTTCCTAATTTACTAAAAAGCATTCTTCCTAAACATTTCCATCAGGCTCAAGTGGTAGGGATATAACTGATAATATAATCTTAGCCAATGAGATTCTAAGAGGGTTCAATCAAAATTCTAAATGCTAAGGCTTTTTGTGCTAAGATAGATCTTAAAAAAAACTTTGATCATGTTTTCAGGTCATTCCTCTATAATAGACTCTTCTCTCTCTCTCTCTCTCTCTCTCTCTCTCTCTCTCTCTCTCTCTCTCTCTCTCTCTCTCTCAAAATGTCAAATTCTTTGTGGTTATTAATATTGAATTAAAAGGATTTTTCAACTCCCATCATGACTTGAGGCAGGGATGTCCATTATCTCCTTTTTTGTTCACCATTATGATGGATGATTTCTCTAAACTAATAGGGAGTGCTTGGTCTAACACAACCTTTACTTGTATCTCTAAAAGGAACGTTAAAAATTCCCATCATATTTATGCTTATAAGTTTTAGTCTTTGTTATGGATTTTGACTACTCCAATTTTCTTGCATTAAGAACTATCTTGAACTCGTTTAAGAATAAAGCTGGTCTCATTGTTAATCATAAGAAGTTCATTATATGTTTCTCTAAATCTATGTTCTCTCAAAAGCAAGATTAAGACTCTATTTTTTTGGGGCTCACAATTAAAGCTCCCCCTTGTGATTATTTGGGTATCCCCCTCTCCTCAATTAGACTAAACCAGTCTAATTGCTCCAATATTATGAACAAACTTGTGGGCTGGCTTAGTGGATGGAAATAAAAACTGCTCTTTTCTGCTAGCATATTTTATTTGATTTGTTCTACCATTTGAAACTTATTTTATTATTGGCTTAGATCGATTACTCTTCCTGGGGGTCTAACAAAAAATATCACTTCCCTTATTAATAATTTTCTTTATGGGAATTATTGTAATTCGAAAGCTCGGCGTTGTATTTTGATGATTACAAATATTATTAAATGTTTATATAGTTTCTCCTACTTTTTATACTGTATATTTTTCTGTGTGTATCACTAGAATTTTGGGTTCAACATACATAAAGCATCGTCAAAGAATCAGAGCTCAAAAAAGTGCAACATAGGTTAGGCTTATTTTGAAAGAGTCTGTAATTTATTTTTTCTTGAGTCAATGTTTGTAATATGGTGCATGTTAGCTTAGTAACTATGCACACACACACAAAGATGAATGAAAAATAAATATTTTAATTTTTTTTAATCGTACTGTACGATTAATTCAAATGAATATTAATTAAACATTTAATTTAAACGTGAGAAATAAATTTACGTTATAATTAATTTTACTATAGAAACAACATATCGTATAGGAGGATTAGCTTATTTCAGAAACCCACCGTCAAATACAACTTAGTTAAAATAAGTAAATTTTAATTTTTAAAATTGAATTATTCATAATGTATGATTCTATTTTTATTGTATGATAGTTAATTAACAGTACCTAATTTAAGTCCAAAGATTAAAGAATCAAACCGGATCTATATTACTTACAGATCATATAGTCTAATCATGCATCGCACTATATGAACCACCCAAGAACACTCAAGATAAACTTTGGTTCATCTTGTATGATCTGATATTTGATTTGAAATAATCGTATTATACGATTTATAATCGTACCGGAGGATCAATGATGGTAATGACTAATTGTACTATACGATGCTCTTATCATACTATACAAATAGAGTCGGCATGAAAAAAAAATTAGGGTTTTCTTTTACTTTATATATATATATATTGTTATTTTAACAATAAAAAGGGTCTTTCAACAGTCAAAAGTATGTTTCTTCTGTGAGAGTGTTTAAGAGAGAGCATTAAGTAAATGAGAGAAAGGGTGAGATTGTGTGAGATGTAGAAGAGTCTTGTGGGATTTAAGAGCATATGAGAGGGGTTTGAACATAATTTCTTTGACCAACTTGTACTTGAGTTCCTCTGGGTATCTCAGTATTTATCTTGAGGGAAGCTCTTTTAAGAAGCCTTTGATGTCAAAGGCCATCAATTACTCCACCGCAAAGAGGAGGTGAAAGCGATTTCAGTTACTCTGCTGCATTGAGGAGGTGAAAGAGATTTAAACTACTCCGCCTCACTGAGAAAGGGGTAGGGATTTTAGCTACTCTGCCTCACTAAGGAGGTGAAAGGGACTTCAGCTACTCCACCACACCAAGGAGGTGAAAAGGATTTTGACGACTCCGCCAGACTAAGAAGGTAAAAGGAGATATTTTTTTTTAGAAAAGAGTTTGTATGGGCATCTCCGCCTAATCATGGGCTGAAGGAGAGTGACTATTAATTAGTGAAATACCCAAAAAGAGGAACTTTAGGGAGTAGACATAGGTCAAGTTGACCGAATTACTATAAAAATTGGTTTACATTCTTTTCACTTTACTTTATGCAGTTTTTACTTTCCTGTCTATTTATTTTTTTACAATGAGTTAGATTTGATTATTGATACAAAAATCATTGTGGTTGATTGGAATTGATATTTTTTTTTTAAAAAAACAAACAAAAAAATTAGAAAAAAAAAAAAACAAAAAATTTGTTATTTGCTTTTTCAACAAAATAAAAAACATAGAAATATTAGTATTAGTTTTGGGAATATTATTGTAAGTTGTTATTTCATTTATAAAAATGCTTCCACATTAAAATCTAATTTTTATTTCTTGCTCAAAAGATGTTTTGAAAAAAAAAATTAAATCTTTAATTCACTCGCCTTTTGGTGTGTCATTTCAACGTTCAATTGGTTTCACGACCAACTATTGAACTTTCAAGAATGTCATTATTAATAAGGTTCGCATGATTCCTTTTAGCTCTGCTTTCTTACCTAAAGATAAGAGGGGGTTTAGTCTCCCTTTCATTGATACCCTTCATACTTTAACTAAAGCCAAACTTATTTGAGAAATTATAATGCTGCTAGTCCTCTTGCTAAATTGTGCCACAAATTATATGATTTTATTTGGATCAAACCTACTAACACTCTTCCATTTTTTTGGAAACAACGTCATAATTATAATGATAAACTTAGAAATCTTATTGAGTTTAATGTTGGTGCTAACAATCAGCTCTTTTTTCTTTTATGATCCTTCGCTCAATAGGGTATCTCTTTATGAAAATTTGAGTATTAGATCATTCATCTTTTCCAATGTAAACATAAAGTTAGGCTTTTTGAGTTCATTAACAACCTTCAATGGACTCTCCCTCAAAACCAAAATATCTCTTTTATGAATCGAATCCTCAATGTTAATATCCATGAGTCTTTTACCTCTTGTTTATGGCTTGGAGAAAATACCATGTCCAATACTAAGATATACTCTTATATCTTTTAAGAAGCTCCTAAAGTTGGGTGGTACAAACATATTTGGTTTAAAGGTTATTGTGGGCTCTAAAAATTTGGCCCCAGCCTCCCCATTATTTTTTGGGGGAGTTTAACGGATTAAGTTTCAGGGTAAATTTTGAGAAGAAAGATGGGTTTGTAGATAAGACACTACCCAGAGATTTTGCCCTCTTTTTGCGAAGACTTTAGATCTGAGTTCTGGTTTCTCATAGGCGCAAGCCCCTATAGTTAATTACCTCTCTCGATAATGAGAGAGAACTTTCACTTAAGGCTAGTCATCAATTAGATACGTAGAAATACGTGTAATCTTGCACATAGTAGTAGTATGGGCTTAGGTATTGGAAGCTTAAAGATTTGATATTTAAAATTTGAAAATGTCACCATCTTATACTTAAAGTGAATGGTGGGGGGAGTGATGCTGAACCCGATCAAGATCGCATGGTTCCATCATCCCAGGCCATCATGGTCTCTGATCTACTTAGTCAAAGGAGGTAGTCGACCCAACCTGATAGAAGGATCCTTATCGGCAACCATGGGTTACTTCGTCCAAGGGTACCTTATAAACTTGGGGGGAATATCTGTCTAAGGGGATAAATTTGAATCCATCTTAGCTAACAGAGGGCTTTCTGCCCTATCGATTATATCCTATTGATTCATATCTCAAGGATTTGATGTCATCGGGGAGTATGTGGGCTCTGGACATAACCGTAATTTAGTGGTACCATTTAGCAGCAAACTGCCCAATTTAGAGGGCCTCAATCATAACTGTTTATCCTGCGGTGTCATTTGGTGACAAAATCGTTGGTTAGAGGACATGTGCTACATCATTTCTAGTATGAAATGGTTTGAGAATGAATCATAGTGATATTCTTGACTAGACATTGGCTCTTTGTGAGCTGAAGTAGTTTTCATATTTATCCATCTCGACAAACTGTTACGAAGGTGGATAGATTTTGCTTTAAGCATTTGATGGTTGAATTTCAATTTTAAACATTTTAACTTTGGAATGATTTTTAGAGATTTTGGAATTTTAGATTTTATGGGTATTTGGGTGGTGTTTTAAGTGTTTAGCATTTGAAATTAACTCTTCCGATTGAGATATACGTTCAATACGACTATTATCGGGGTTGAACCTTGTTAACTCTGTTAACTTACCAATAGAGGATCAGATTTCATAGGCTTCAAACCTTTATTTGTGAGCTTTCTTTATGGAAGACCTTGAAGGCCTAATATGAATATATAAAATAAATATCCCAGTTAACCTCACAATCGCATATTTATTTAATGGTTCAGGCCATGTCGACTCTTATCTACCCATATAGAAGGATCGGGTTAGAACTTGGGTTTATTTATTGATTTGCGCAGCATCCCTAGATACCACGTGTGTACCTATAACAGGCTCGTTGGGGCCCATGCGAGTTTTATGATTACACGTGCCCCTTTTTTGTTTCTATATGCATATATATTATAATACATGTGCGGGGACATTTTGGACATTTGGCGGGTCTTCTACGACGGCTAGTAGGAACTCATATTTATTGTAGCCCCTCCGTATTTACCTGTGGGTGGTATGTTAGATACAGAAACATTGTTCATCAAGAAGCTTGTAAGCCTCAATAATTTTATCCAACTTAATATTTAGAACCCGTTTGAACTGAGGCTCACTCCATCTTTGAAAAAGAATGATTTGATCTGGCTCTCTCTTCCCAGAACTCGTATAAAAATCAATAAGCAACTCCCTATTTTTACCATCATCATCATTTTTTGTTGTTGACTTAAATAAAAAATCAATCATTTCAACCTTGGATGACTGTATTCATACTGATACCCTATATATCAAAATTAAGGGCCACCTCCATGAACTGACAACTACATCGATTGGAGATGCATCAGACCGTCTAGGAGAGCTATGCAAGACATCTATTCTTTGCATTAACCTTTAACAACATATTTTGTGAATATTGATCATTAACTATAGTGGTCATAATGCATCGTGTGCTAACATTAGCTTGAATATGCCTAGATATATTGCTTTGTTATTTCCACTACATATCGAATCCTTCTTGTTGCAACTGACATGTTGATTGTGGTATCGGTCTCTTGCAGTGTCATTGAACCCTCGCACAATGTTCCCATGTTATGAGTGATAACCCTAGTCTTTGATGCTAGTTGGCAAATTGCATTCTAATCATCATGACTTTCATGAATTAATTGAAGATTCTTACGTTATAACTTGTAGGTAGATCGCCAGCTATCTCATAATTCCTACTGGATGTAGCTTAAGGATGAATTGAATCCAATGTCATGAATCAATTATCATGATACAAAAGCCTACACCATGGCTTTATATTCAAATCATCAACTCTTGCAATCT
This sequence comes from Dendrobium chrysotoxum, assembly GCA_019925795.1. Classification (NCBI taxonomy): domain Eukaryota; kingdom Viridiplantae; phylum Streptophyta; class Magnoliopsida; order Asparagales; family Orchidaceae; genus Dendrobium; species Dendrobium chrysotoxum. Next base: position 33,338,562 of record CM034314.1, read on the forward strand.
TCTTGCTCTTTGCTCATTAAGATTTGCATTCCCATTGAAATGATGATTCCTTAATGGTCCACTAAAAGTTTGCATTGTCAATTGGGAGCATGACATTGTACTATCCATTTATTCCTTATTGATGATTGCTTGCAAGTTCCTCTTGAAGCTTTGGTCATTACAAGCATTATGTTCATTCATTGGAATTCAGTTGAATGCATTGGGAATTAATTTGCCATGAGTCCTTGATTTCTTGCAAATAGACTCCACTTGCAACTTCTTTGTCTTCAATAATGATTTACAATATATGAGATGAGCTTGATGTCATACTCCTCTATATTTTTCTTATTCCAATTGAGAAGATCATTATAAATTATTATTGTCCAAAAATCTCATGTTAAAGCTTATAATCAATTTATGCATGAATCTTAATTTATTTATTTGTCATTGATTTTATCACTCTTATGATTCATGATTTTTATTTTAACTATTAGGCTTTAGTCCAAGTTTAATTTAATGTTATTTATTCAATCTCCATTGGAGTTCAAGTCTTACGTTATTTGGTTCAAATAAAGTTCAAGTCCAAATTTACAAGTCCCCTGATGTTCAAGTCCTTATAATTTTTAGACAAAATTTTGGTAGCAGCCACGTCAAGAAAGATATGCATGGTTAGTGTCTGGTGACACCTCGGGCGTAGTCTTCGTTCTCCACCACTCCAAGAAAGGCGTGCATGTGTCTTTCAAAAGCACCTATTTAAAAATGCATTTTTCCCCGATGGCAATAAGGCTCGTACAAATACTTATATTTTTGCCTCGTCGTGCTAAGAAAAGCACACACAAGGCTCGCCTACCTCACCATAAGCGTCGCACCAAGTTTCCTCCTACCACGCTAAGAAAAGCATGCATGGGTGGTCCCTTGGCGCACCAAGAACACCAAAAATAAGATTTTAGGGGGATTACCCACCTCTTTGCTAGCATCACAATGAATTCCTTCCCACCGTGCTAAGAAAAGTGCGTATGGGTAGTCATTCGCCGCAGATAACGGGTTTTCGAAGTTTAGGAGGTTATACCTTGGCGAGGGAACGTCGGTGGAGTTGACATGCATATCGATATGAGAGAAGATCTTTCTCTTTTCTTATTATAATTAATTATATTTAATAATAATGAATTATAATTTAAAAAGAATTAATAATTAATAATAATTAATTAAAATTAATTTTGAGTAATTATAGTTAATTAATAATAATAATAATAATAATAATAATAATAATTAACTATAATAATAATAATAAAACTAATTATAATTTATTTTAATTAAAACTAATCATTATTAATAATGATTAAATATAATTAAATATTTAATTATAATAAATTTCAATTAAATATAATTAATTATTATTATTATTAATTAATTATAATTAAAAATAATTCATTTTAATTTAAAAGAAATTATGCATGATTTGTATAGGATTTATGCTGGATTTGAGAGGATTTATAAAGGTTTTGAGCAAGATTTATGCTAATTCCTATCAAACAGAGTTGTCGGGTTCACAAGATTTAAGCAGGATTTGATACAGGATTTATATTAAATCCTGATAACAGGATTTAGGGAACAGTTAAATCTCACTACAAAATAAATCCTACATTTCCTTCTCTCCGTCGCATACAGATTTATGGGATTTGGCTGAATAAGTATGCGAATGAGAGTAGGTTACCTTCACAGCTAGCGAGCTCTCGTCGTTGATTTCAATCAAATGTCGTAACTTCCGAACTGACAGAAAGGGAACGTTGTTGAAGGTGCGAAGTCGAACAACAACGAAGGAGTCAAAGAGGTCAGGATTGGTGGAGGAGATCAGGGTTTGGAGCTTGGGGTATTCTTGTGGAAAGAGTAGGGGGATTGGGGTGTGAGTTAGATGGAAGAAAAATAGCGAACGAGAGCGTTTAACAATGCGAAAGGGCAGCAATCAAGGCGAGCAAATCCCGTAACGATGCCGAATGCACAAGTATCTTGCGGGATTTTTGAGATTTTTAGCGGTTTTTGGGTTGTTTTTTTGCTCTGTCTGGTGGTCAACAGTTTTGCTATTAACTATGCTTTTCTTGCTTGAAAATTTTTAGAATGTGACCTCAAAACTATTGATAGTCTCCTTAAAAGGGATTTTATGGTAAACCAAATGCATGTTTATGTAATCATCACAATGAAAGTCACGCCTATCTCTTTTTGTATTGTGAAGTTTCCTTCAAACTCCTTAAAAATTTCATTCCTAATGGAGAATTCTATAATTTGGGAGGCTCCTTAAATCAAATCTGGAATCATTCAGATTTTATTGGTTGTGAAATTACTAGTTTTTTTTTTACCTTTCATTTCTCTTGATGGATGTGTGGCATTTCTATTTGTTTTTTTATTCATTTTTTTTTTCACAAATGGAGGTTCTATATAGTGTCTTTCTTCTTGTTTGTTGTTATGTCATCCTATTGTTAATTATCAATTATTGTGTTAATGCATTTCTCTCCTTATGATGTTGGTATAAATTTGTTGCTTTCACCTGTTATGATTGATTATCATTCTAATCAATTTTTGTGTTTAATGGCTAAGTATGGATGGCTATTGGTAATGCTCTTTCTGATATTATTATTGTTCGATTATCTGTTGGCTGTACATTATGACTTTGGAGGATGATTTTTTACTTCATTAACTTTGTAGGGACACTTTTTTGTTATCAATTTTTTGGAATCTCAAGATTAGCAGATACTACACTTTTCAGGCCATCTTAGATGGTAACTAAACTAGAGCATTAATGCTACTTGGAGATTTGGGGTTATTATGTTTCAGTGATATAAATGTAATATTTTTTACTTGTTTTACCCTTCTTTCTAGTAGTTATCTTATTTGTGAAAACTATAGAACTTATATAATCAAAGTTTATCGATGAACATGCTTGGTGCCGCCACTGCTCACCCACCAAATGATGTCTGCTGCTCTCTCGACTACCTACTTATGGCCAACGACCACTTGCTAACAATGACTCTAATTTTATACTAAATTTATTTTACTTAAAATAAACTATAAAAAATAATCTTCTATATTTATTTTACACTAAACTAAATAGTTTTAAAATATTTCTAATATATTATATTTTTTTCATCTTGTATTTATTTTTATTCTATAACCTTTTTTAACAAAATAAATGGTCCCTAAATGATATATAATAAAACAAATAAGATTAAAAATATAACATAAAATAGTCGAGATAAAATAATTAAAATTAATGATGATTTTGTTTGATTCCCTAAATTAGATGCACAATATTGCTAGTTTTTATATTTTACCATATTGATTTATTTCCTAACATGCAATGTCGAGGTGGGTCTGTGTCCCAATGAGTATTCATGAATGGCAAATATAAACAATAATTAATTCATCTTTTAAAATCATTAACGGCCCGCTATGCCCATTAAAAATTTTCTCACACAATACTGTCACGATAAAAACCTTGATGAACAGTTATTAGAAGCAACTATTACTTACTAAATATCTAAAAAATAATTACAAACAAAAAACTTTTATCCCATAATGTGAAATTAGTTACATGAATTCATTTTCTCCATAAAAAAATATTTTTAATACTTTTAAACAAGTCTTTTTAAGTCTATCTCTACCTTTTTTAACATAGACCTAATTTAATACATTTCTCTAAACAGGGTCATCGAAAGGCCCAAGTTTTATGCATCAAAACCTTCTAAGGCAACTCTCTCTTTTATCTATCACTGAAGCTACTCCAACTTTTTCTAGTGTATACTCTTTTCATGTTCTATCTCTAAGTGCAAAGGCACTCATCCTTTCGAGGATCCTCATCTCTATAACACTTAATTTTCTCCTCTTTTAATGACCAACATTATGTGCAATCAAATATTGCAGGTCTTGCCACCATCTTATAAAATATTCCTTTAAGTTTGAGGGGTATTTTCTATCACATGTCCAATACATTCCTCCACTTCAACCATCTAATTTGAGTTCTACTAATAATATCCTCATCTACTTCACTATCATTTTGATTAATAGACCCAAGATGTCTAAAATATGCACACTTTTTAGTGATTTGATAACCCAATGTCACATTCACACCACTAGAATTATTACTACTAAAATTACACTTTATGTATTTGATTTTAGATCTACTCAAACGAAAACATTTAGACTATTGTCGACCTCCATAATTAAATTTTTTCATCAACTCTCTCTAGTCTTATCAATAAGAAGAATATCATCAACAAAAAAACATACACCACGATAATTCCTCTTGGCAAATATCTAGTAAGAACACCATGACTAAATCAAAAAGATGTGGTTAAAGCTGATCATTGATATAATCAAACTGAAATAAAAAATAATAATTAATCAACCACCTTATGTTTGAACACAAATAACGACTAATGTATACATATCCTTAACGAATTGAACATAATCTATATCAACTTCTTTCTTTTTTAGAACTATCCAAAACACTTCTTTGAAACTTTATCATATGTTTTCTCTAAATAGATAAATATCATACATAAATCCTCCTTATTCTCTCTATACTTCTCCATCATACTCCTCAACAAATGTATATCTTCCATAATAAACCTTCCCGGCATGAATACGAACTAATTTCAAGAAACACAAGTATCACAACATAATCTTACAAATTATTATTGAAATAAAACTTAAACCCAACCTACATCAAATTTATTCTTGTTGCTCAACCTTTCCAAAGAAATAAAAAATGGGGGATCTACATGGATAGCACTCAAAGTTATTCCATTTATAAATCTAACACTTAAGCTTTACTATTTACAAAGATAACACTAAAAATTTTAAACAACATGAAAAATAACACTCCTCGCCCTCTCTGTTATAATGTCATCACCAAATATCTTTTACATGTCATCAGTTTAATTGTCATTTGTCAAAAATGCATCGCCCTTCACTAATGACTGAACTTTTTGTCTTGCACACAACAATAGTCCCATACCCTTTTGCAAGCGCACACATCATAATTGCCATAAACCGCCATCCCCAACAAGATTCCATCACGAACCTTTCTGGTGAGATCCCATCATGACTTTCTCATCTCTACATCATCTGGCAAAAGCTATCATGATTTTCGCTTTACCGTCAAGGAATTAGCCAAGGCCATTAATAGAAATTAAAAGAGTATTATATTATCTAAATAGTAAAATAGAAGTGTTAAATATATAAATAGAATAATTGTCAGTTCTATGTATATAAATCCCCAAATAAAACATTGCTCAGATCATATAAGCAACAAAATGGAAGCCATTGAACATTTTAGATTTTTTTTTTTTTAAAATAAAGGTAATAAGGATGTGGAAATGAATCTTTACTTACAATTAATTTAGTCGTACTTACAAGACTAAAATGTGGAAATGATTCTTTACTACAAAATAAAAAAAAATAAAAAAATAAAAAAATAAAAAAGGAACAGTTTGTTAAATGGTTGCAGTAGTTCCCTTAACTCCAAAAGCAATGAAATTAACGCTTGTGTCGTCTGACAAAGACCACTCCCTGGTAAAGGGTTGATAAACAAACCCTGCCATTTCTTCTACCTGATTACAGGATTACAAAACCCAGTAATAAAAAAACACTAACTAACATTCAATGAACAATACAGCATGGTTATATATATATATAAAACAAAAATTTACAGTCTTACTTGTTTTTGGTGCCTTTTATCAATAATTGAGCATTATTATAAGTTATCTCAGGAATTAGAAACATCATCATTCATTCTTGATATATCAAAACATATTATTCGTAAATTATTTGTTGTACTGCTAATCAACTAACGCCAATTATACATATTTGTTTAACAAGTGCATTATCTAAACCATTAAAATCTACTTAACAGTGTATGTCCATACATATCAATATAGGCAACTCACGGGTATCCGAACATATTTTTATCAAAAGAGCTTGCCAGATGGAAAACTCGCCCAAAGCAATGCTCCTATAAAAAATACCTCATCTTGAGGGGTATTCGTCAACACTAGCCTGTGAGCAAACAAATATTCATTCTAGTGGAGCTCACGGCATACGAGCTCGCACCTGGAGTATCAAACTGAGAAAGTGCTCACTCTTAATGAGTTCATCTAGAGGACTTGCTGAATCAAGCCTTCACCCTAATGGGCACGCACGCTAAGAGCATCCGCTCCCTCAGCAGTTGTCCTCAACCGAGGCCATCCACCTTCCATGAATGACCCAATCAAAGCTACATGAAGTGAACACCTACAAAGCCCATGATCATGACTTTGACGGCTATGCTCGTCCCCAGCTCACTATCATATTTACCCTAGGTACTCAGTTCAGCTTCAAGGACTTACCTTAATAGGATTGCCTCAAATACTCGCTCATGAAGACTCGCCCAAGGTACTCACTGGGGCTCTCTCAAGCTGCATCATGAGCTAAGGGCCACGACAAAAACAAAGGGCTATATATATATTATTTTTTTTATTTTTTTCTGAGTTTAACCTTCCTTATAGCCCTCTTAATTCTATAAATAAGAAATTAAGAGGCACATTTTATACTTTATATAATTTTACTATTCAAAGTAGATCCTTCAAATCTTCATTCACTATCATACTTGTTGATTCCCACACTTAGTTCTCTCACTAACTTGCTAAGCCTATTAATAGGGTCAGGTGTCACCCATAGATAAATTTAGATCAAATATACTCTAAGGCGCGACGAGCATGGAATTAATGCTAGTGACTAGAAAACGAACATTATGCAAAGAGCAACAAAACCAAGAGTTCATAGTGAATATGCAGAATCGGAATCTCATAACTCGCTGCAATTTGATGGAGATGAAAGAGAGAATCACGAAGATGATCCAAGATGCACTAGGGAAAGTTTAGAGAAATGCCTCGGGCGAAAATACTTTTAAAAGATATCTAACTCGATAGCCAGTCGATGAAGTCCATATACTAGGGTGTTAATTTTAACGCTTATCACTACCACAATGACAATCATGCCAACAATGATGAATACAACCCTCCGACCAGGCAATTAAGAAGGTGACTGACTCAATTTTTAGGGAGATGGAGGATGCAAAACCACCCAAAAGTTCAAGATGCCCCAACCAAGAACATACAAGGGAAGGTCTGATCCCACCGAACAAGTCACATACTTTGAGTCAATAGCATCACTAACAACGTGCTAAATTGTGAATGCTTTTCATCACTTTGAAAGAGTCTATCCTTCAACGATTTTCCCGCTTACACTAAGTATCTTGACCTCATTTTCTAAATTCAAGAAAATATTCATTAAATAATTTGCGAATACCCAAAGACCACTCAAGAGCTCACAAGCTCTCTGGAAGTTACGACAAGAACTCGATGAGTCGCCAAGAAGCTTCATTGTTAGATTCCATAGAGAAATAGTGGAAGTCAAAGACCTAGAGTCGGGAATTGTATAAGTTTCACTAACTCAAGGATTGCAGGAAGGATCTTCAGGTACACTCTTGGTGGAACTTGCCAACAACCATATAAAAGTAGAAGAATATGATAGATTCTTCCTAGGCCACTTGCCCCAATGATCTATCGATAAGGCACAATCAGCACCAAAATCACAGATATGATAAAAGTCGCTTGAGGGCCCATCAAGGGGAAAGAGGCTGCATGCACCACAATATCGATGCCCTTCTAGCCAGCAAAGGTCCCCTACTAGCAAGACCACGAGATTGATGTTATCATGAATGATAGAGGTCCCACATACCAACGAAACCAATGAGATCACTAGTGCAAAACCGGTGGCAAAGTTCAAGATGCCCCGCCTAGAACATACCGAGAAATGTCTGAACCTATCAAACACGTAGCATACTTTGAGTCAACAACATCACTAATGAATGTTAAGAACTAGGAGTGTCAAAATGGGTTTTCGAGGCAGTTTCAGGTCCAACCCATAATTGACCTGTTACTGTTTGACCCAATCTGGTTATAGTTTCGGGTTAACATCCTTAACCTGAACCCGACCCGATTCGGTTTCGGGTCAACCCGGCACGACCCGAAAACCCAAAATAGGGAGATTAGGTGCGGAATCGTAGACACAAGCTGGTGCGAGCGCGGTGGCAAAGCACAGACGCCAGCGCGAAGGAGATACGAGCACTAAGGGGGCAGTGCAGGCGCGACTGCAAGAGGACCCGAGCGTGATGAAGGCGGGTTGCTGCCTGCCAAGCAAGAGCGGGTCCGGGGAGTTCGGGTGTAGACGTGAGTGTTGGAGGGTGTGTCGGTGCTATGCGAGTGCGGGTCATCAGCGAATGCGAGGGCGGGACGGGCAGTGGATGCGACTGCGGGTCAGCATGGGTAAATTCGGGTCATTTTCAGGTTTTTGGGTCAACTCAAACCCAACCCGATTTTAAAAAGGGGTAAGCAACTCGAACCAGACCCGTATGGAAAACGATTTGCCCGACCCCAAAATTTTTACGGTCAGGTTTCGAATTGGGTCAAATATTGACACTGCTATTAACAACACACTGAAGTCTCATATGTTCTTCATTAATTTTAAAGAATCTGCCCTTCAATGGTCTTCTCATTTATTGTTGGGTGTTATCACCTAATTTTCTAAATTCAAGAAGATTTTCATCACATAATTTGCAAGCTCCCAAAGGCTACTCAAGAGCTCATAAGCTCTCTTGAAGTTGCAACAAGAACCCAACGAGTCATTTTAGAGAAAATTACTGGAAGTCAAAGATCTGGAGTTAGAAATCTCACAAGTTGCATAGGCTCAAGGATTGTAGGAAGGATCGTTCAGATATGCTCCTAGTAAAAAACAGTAGCAAATGTTGATCGAGTTGCTAGAACTCACCAATAGTTATATTAAAGCTAAAGAATACAATAGTGCAGTTTATTCTTCCAGAATCACTTGCCCAATGAGCTCTCAACAAGGCATGACTAGCATAAAAATCAAGGATACAATAAGAGTCGCCCAATGGCCCACCGAGTGGAAAGAACGTTGAATTCGCCACAAGATCAATGCCATTATGACCAGTAGAGGGCTTCCTACTAACAAAAACACAAGATCGATGCTCTGCGAGTGCGGATCATCAGCGAATGCGAGGGCGGGACGGGCAGCGGATGCGACTGCGGGTCAGCATGGGTCAATTCGGGTCATTTTCAGATTTTTGGGTCAACTCAAACCCAACCCGATTTTAAACAAGGGGTGAGAAACTCGAACCCGACCCGTATGGAAAACAGTTTGTCCGACCCCAAAATTTTTACGGTCGGGTTTCGAGTTGGGTCAAATATTGACACTGCTATTAACAACACATTGAAGTCTCATATGTTCTTCATTAATTTTAAAGAATCTGCCCTTCAGTGGTCTTCTCATTTATTGTTAGGTGTTATCACCTAATTTTCTAAATTCAAGAAGATTTTCATCACATAATTTGCAAGCTCCCAAAGGCTACTCAAGAGGTCATAAGCTCTCTTGAAGTTGCAACAAGAACCCAACGAGTCATATTTTAGAGAAAATTACTGGTAGTCAAAGATCTGGAGTTAGTAATCTCACAAGTTGCATAGGCTCAAGGATTGTAGGAAGGATCGTTCAGATATGCTCCTAGTAAAAAACAACAACAAATGTTGATCGAGTTGCTAGAACTCACCAATAGTTATATTAAAGCTAAAGAATACAATAGTGCAATTTATTCTTCCAGAATCACTTGCCCAATGAGCTCTCAACAAGGCATGACCAGTATAAAAATCAAGGATACAATAAGAGTCGCCGAAGGGCCCACCGAGTGGAAAGAACATTGTATTCGCCACAAGATCAATGCCATTATGACCAGTAGAGGGCTTCCTACTAACAAAAACACAAGATCGATGCCATCATGGCCAAAGACCCCCCCCCCCCAAAAAAAATAAAAATAAAAATAAAAATAAAGCAAGATAACTAAAATAAGGAGACGTGATGCTCAGGGGAAAGTATCAAGCAACATTGTATGGAAAATGTCAACTCAACAACCATTCCCCAAACGACAATAACCAAAGTTGCCTCGGTCACCTTTACTAAAGCAAACAAGCCGGCAAACCGGAACCCCTTCAATAACATTCTGGCGATCATCATGCTAATCATTAACTAGTAGATCGATAACATGTTCATTGACACAAGGAGTTTCGTTGACATAATTTTTAGATATGCTTTAGATAAAATGAACTTGCTTACCTCCCAACTCACCCCCATCACAGGTTCTCTACAATTTCTTAGTCAAGCGACGAGAGACTAAGGGGATGATCACATAACCATGGATTGCGGGGGCAGGGCAACATGGAAATGACTTATAGTCATGGACGCACCTGCCACCTACAATGCGATTTTCAGGCGACTAGTCCTAAATGCTTTCAAGGCGATCATCTCGACGTAGCATGTGGCTATCAAGTTCCATATTGGGGGCTAAATGTAACACCTGCCGAATCCATATATAGTTGCACCCATTATGATCTAATTCGATGAAGATAACTTAAAAAATTTTATGATTGATTTGCATGTGTCCCGGATTGTTCTGTATACATATAAGTGTCAGAATCTGGTCTGAGGTGGAACCTGAGGGCCTATGAAACACTTGCATTCTGTGTTACTGTCTTTTTCCTTGTTTGTTGTTTGACCGACTAGGGATAGTATGATTGCTAGTAGAGTTTGTTTTTATGATATTAAAACATCTAATAAGAAGTGGAGAACTAGTTTGATTTTATTACATATCTCCGAGTTTGACATCATTCTGAGTGTGGACTTGTTGAGTCGATATGAGGCTTAGAATGATTATTTGAAAAAGAGGGTTACATTATTTCTTGATAGCGAGAGCTATTTGTTCCAGAGAGTTAGAGGAGTTCTCTCGTGTCTAGTATCTACTGTTCAAGTGGGTAAATTATGGGAAGAAGAGTTGTGGCGTGTTTCTAGCATCTGTTCAAGATAGGAGCGTAGACTCCGAATCTCTGCCTAATGTCCCGGTAGTGCGAGAGTTTTCTAATGTCTTCCTTGAGGAATTAGCAATTTACCACATGACACATAGATAAAGTTTTGAATCAATGCCAGATGAGTGGAGAATGAGTATGTTGATTCCTATTTTTATGAATAAAGGTGATGCATAAGATTGTGTGAATTATAGAAGAATTAAGTTGATGTATCATACTTTTAAACTTTGGGAGAGAGTTATGGAGTATAGGTTACGACATGATACTAATGTTTCTCAAAATCAATTTGGATTCATGCCGGGTAGTTCTATTATGGAAGCTATTCATTTATTGAGAGTGTTGATGGAAAAGTTTAGAGAGAATAAAAACAAAAATATCAGAGTGTTGATGAAAATAGACAATTTTATCACTCGATGAGGAAGCAAATTAATTTTACAATAACAAAAATATCAGAGTTTTCAACCACACAGTTAGTCACAGAAAAATAAAGTGCGAAAAATAATAAGAACAAACACACTAGAATTTATAATTGTTCGGTCAAACAATGACCTATGTCCACTCACCGGAGTCCTCCTTCGAGTATTGCACTAAGCATTTAGTGACTCTCCTATAGCCCCCACAACTAGGCGGAGAAACCTTTACAAAATCTCTTCCACCAACCTGATGCAGTAGAGGACCTTACTCTTTTCACCCTTCTGATGAGGCAGAGAACTTGGAATCCTTTTTCACCCTCCTGATAAAGGCAACCTGAAACCCTTTTTTAACCTCCTCGTAAAGGCAGCGTACCTCGAAGCTTTTCTCCTTCCAGGAGAAGGCAGAGTATCTTGAATCCTTTTTCACCCTCTAGGTGATGGCAGAGAACCACGGCCTAGTGTTATAGAATGTCTCCCCAGAGCCACCAAAGAATCAAGACAGAGACTTGAAGAAGACAGGCAAGAACCTTGCATAGAGTAACCTTGTGAATCCCTCACAACTCTCCCTCACAAAAAGCTCTTCCTCTCTTCTCTCCCAAAGCTCTCCTAAACTCCTCTATGCTCCCTCTCAAGACATTTAGTAGCAAAAAGCTTTTGAACAAGTCTAAGTAAGAGTTTAAATAGAGAGCCTCTCAAAAAGCTCTAAATTTCAATCTGTTGTTTAAGATCATTCAGTATGATTCTACGATCGTCCTATATGATTAATGCAAAATAGCCCTTTTAGACAATTGTGGGCTCCAAAAATTTGCGCCCCGGCCACCTCGTTGCTTTTCGGGAGAGTTTTAACAGATTAAGTTCCGGGGTAAATTTTGGGAAGGTAAATTATAGATAAGACACTACCCAAAGATTCGCCCTCATTTTGCGAGGACTTTATGATCCGAGTTATGGTTTCCTATAGGCGCAAGCCCCTATAATTAATTACCCCTCCCGATAACGAGAGAGAACTGTCGATTAAGGCTAGTCGTCAATCAAATACGTAAGAATACGTGTTATCTAGCATATAGTAGCAGCATGGGCTTAGATATTGGAAGGCTTGAAATTTAAAATAAAAAATTTCACCATCTTGCACTTAAAGCGGATGGTGGGGGAATGGATGATTGACCCGATCAAGATCCCATGGTTCTGTCGTCTCAGGACATCATGGTCCATATCTACTTAGTCAGAGGAGGTAGTCGACCCAACCTGACAAAAGGATCCTTGTCGGCAACCATGGGTTGCTTCGTCCAAGGGTACCTTGTAGACCTGGGTGAATATTTGTCTAAGGGGACAAATTTAAATCCACCTTAGCTAACAGAGAGCTTTGTGCCCTACCGATAATATCCTATTGATTCATATCTCAAGGATTTGATGCCATAGGGGAGCTTACGGGCTCTGGCCATGACCGTAATGGTGCCATTTGGCGGCAAACTACCCGGTTCAAAGGGCCCCGGTCATAACCATTTACCTGTGGTGCCATTTAGCAGCAAAACTGCTGGTTCGATGACACATGTCACATCCTTACTGGCAAGAGACTGCTTGAGAATGAATTCTAGTGATATTCTCGATCAGACATTATCTCTTTATGAGTTGAAGTAATTTTCAATTTTGTCCACCCCGGCAAACTATTACGGAGGATAGATGGATTTTGCTTTAAGCATTTGATGGTGTTTATTTCGATTTTAAATATTTTGATTTTGGCATTTTTTGGATTTTGGACTTTTTGGAGGTTTTGAGCTTTCGAGGGTATTTGGGACGCATTTTGGATATTTGGAATTGACCCCTCCGGTTGAGATCTACGTTCAACACGGCCATCATCGGGTAGTTATGGGGAATTCCTTATATGGGCTGAACCTTGTCGACTTTGTCAACTTGTCGACAGAGGATCGGGTCCATTGTCGGCTGTATGTTTTTCTTGATGAATTTTCTTTGTTATAGACTTTGAAGGCCTAATATGAACGTATAAAATAGATATTCCAGTCGACAGCTTGACTGTATATCTGTTTGATAGTTCGAGCAGTGTCGACTTCTATCTATCCACATAGAAGGATCGGGCTCGAACTTGAGTTCATTTCTCGACCCGCGCAGCATCCCTAGACGTCACCTGTGCATCCATAACACGCTTGTCAGGGCTCATGCAGGTATATGATTGCACATTTATTTCTTTGCGTTTATGTGTATACATGTGGCACATGTGAGGGGTACTTTTTTGGAAATTTTGATACTGCTCAGTTATGTGGGCAACTGTTTTTTGAATGCATCGTTCTATTTGGAAGCTCCTGCATGCCTTTTGTCCACTTGTATACAGGTTGCGGATCTGGTGGCGTTTATCATACCCATAGCGTATCTATAACCCTCATTCACAAATAAACTAGTGTGTTCATTTGTACGTCTTGCACATAAGCACACATGAGCTTCTTGTAGTTATTTGAATTCATCGCTTGTTATGTCTTGTATATTTGTATTGATCACATGTCACCTATCAAACTTTTCTACTCGTAGGGGATTTGTGTATTTACTAGATGCTTGATTGATATTGACTGTGAGAATGTCTTCGTAATCATCGTATGTTGTGATTGATATTGTTGCTCACAAGTGAGTTGACATATCCGTCTACGAGCTGTCTGATGTTGAATGTATATTCGCCGTCACAGGGGGACATTATAGCATTCACCATATGTTGCATTATATGCGTCTGTAGGAAGCTTCATTCTATTGATTGGCAAGTTGTTGCATTTGAATATGTATCTTTCAGTGTTTGTGGGAGTTATTGTGTGCATCCCCAAGGCAGTTGACATTAGTTGTAGGGGGACTTGTCGCATCAACAGTCTATCAGTTGTCGTTGTCTATAAGTGTTTCTATCCACCGCCACTCTTCTAATATTGCTTGCAATTATATTGCATTCCTTGTATATGACTGTTGGTAAGCCATCCGATTCATTGTATGAAACTATGGGCCCACTGATATGGGCACTATGGGCCTCATATTGCTTATATGTTGGTTGGAAGTCCTTTGTTGTAATATTGGATGAATCATCACACCACAAATCCTTAGGTGGATTATGTCAGCAGTTACAAGTATTCCCTTATCTTTGAAAGTAGTTCATGATTTACATGATAATTTTGCTCATTGATGCTTGTAAGAAAGTCATGCTTGAGGTTCTTTGTTCAATACAACTCTCATATTTATTTATTTGCACTCAATTAAGGGTTCATTATTTTGCAAATTACAATTGCATTTGTCATTCATACGCATTGAAGACTTATCCTCCATGAGTCCCATATTTGTTTGATGATTTTCATTGGATTAATCAAAATACTCATTTGGTTTTAGCATTTTCATTCTCACTCAAGCATTTATTAAATTGGAATTCAACCTCTTGAAATTTAATTCAAGTTCCAATTCAGTTCAAGTTTTATGTTATTTTGCTCAAATTCTAGCTCGGATTTACTTCAAGTTCAAGTTTATTTGAGTCAAAAAAGAGTTCCCTGCTGTCCAGATCAAGTTCAAGTATGGTCCCCTATTTTTTTTTTGTCCAAGTCTTGTGCGTTTTCAGTCGAAATTTTGGCAGCCTCCTGATGTCTCCTCCTTTTAGGAGAAACTACAGAAGTCTGGGTCATCCCACCATGCAAAGAAAAACGTGTATAGGTGGTTGCTCGCCGCGCTGCAAGTGTCGAAAACGGGTTCCCTAAGTTTAGAACTTATACTTGTGAATGGCGACGTAAACGGTGTTGGCATACAGATCGACGTAGACATTTCTTCCCTTTTCTTTCCCTTATTTTATAATTAATGATAATTAAAATGATTAATTATAATTAATTATGATTAATAATAACTAATTAGAATTTATAAAAAGTTATAATTAGGTTTAATTAACTATAATTAATATATGGTTAATTAATAATTAATTATAATTAAAAATACTTAATCGTAATTAAACTTAATTGATTATGATTAATTTATAATTAATAGTAATTAACTATACAACAACAACAACATCAAGCCTTTATCCCACTGTGGGGTCGGCTACATGAATCCTTTTTCTCCATTGTGTCGTGTTAAAAATCAAATTCTCGTTTAAATCTAATAAAGAAAGATCATTTCTAATATTTTCTAACCAAGTCTTTTTAGGTCTACCTCTACCTTTCTTAACATAAGTCAAATCTAAGACCTCTACTTTCCTAATCAGGTCATTGGGAGGCTGCCATTTTATGTGACCAAACCATCTAAGGCGACTCTCTCTAATCTTATCTTCCACTAGAGCTACTCCAACCTTTTCACGAATATGCTCATTTCGTATCCTATCTCTAAGGGTAAAGCCACTCATCCACCTGAGCATCCTCATCTCTACAACACTTAACTTATAATTATGCTTCTCTTTTAATGGCCAACATTCGGCACCATAAAGCATTGCAGGTCTCACTACCATCTTATAGAATTTTCCCTTAAGTTTGAGGGGTACTTTTCTATCACACAATAAGCCCGATG
Organism: Dendrobium chrysotoxum; assembly: GCA_019925795.1. Lineage (NCBI taxonomy): Eukaryota > Viridiplantae > Streptophyta > Magnoliopsida > Asparagales > Orchidaceae > Dendrobium > Dendrobium chrysotoxum. The sequence continues at coordinate 33,354,442 of CM034314.1, forward strand.
CATTCCTCCACTTCAACCATCCAACTTGGATTCTGCTGATAATATCCCCATATAATTGAACATAATTAATTATGATTAAATTTAATTAATTATAACTAATTTATAATTAATCATAATTAATTATAATTAAAAATAATTAACTATAATTAAATTTAATCATTTATAATTAATTCATGCAGAATTTATAACAATATATATGCAAGATTTGAACTAGATTAAATCAGAACTTGTTAAACAAGATTAATGCAGGATTTAATAGGATTCATATAGTTTTGAGCAGGATTTGAGCTAATTCCTATTTAAACAGGAGGATCTAAACAGGATTTGAGGAACTGTTGAATCTTTCAGCGAGTTAACTCCTCTTTTTTCCCTCTTGTTTTCGTCGGGTTTATAGAATTTGAGCAAGATTAATGCTAAATCCTCGATTTCCCTCTTTTTACCATAAATCTCGGGTTTACCAAGCCCTGTAGATCGACAAGTTTAGGGATTTAGCCGAAGAAGCTCGCAAAAGAGAGAAGTTACCTTCACAGCGAGTGGAGCTCTCGTCTTTACTTCCGATCCAAATGTCATAACTTCTGATACCATAGGAAGGGAATGTCGTCGAAGGAGCGAAGCCGACCAGTAACGAAGGAGACGAAGAAGTGCGAGGTCGCGGCTAGGACAAGTCGACGGCTAGTGCAAGGATACGGTCGGAGTAGATGGCTTCGACAATGGGAAAGAAGAAGGGTTGCGGCCTCGACTTGAGGAGATGGAGTCGGAAGCTTTTGGGAAGATCAGAAGCTTGCGATTGGGTTTCGTCATGAGAATCAGATGGAGTTCGGCCTGAATGGTTTCACGACAAATAGATTTCAAGTGTAGAGGAAGAGGTGTGTGGAAGTGTCGTGGGAGAAGAAAAGCCGAAGGTCCTCGTCCCTTCTCATTTTAATGACGATGAAGATCGGGGTCGAGGAAAAGCACGGGCGAGAGGACGTCTATGGTGCCGTTGCAGAGGTATGGGTCGCCGTTTCTATAAGATTTGGGCAGGATTTGCGTACAAATATGGCAGGGGTAATTTCTTTAAGCTTTTTTTTTCTTTTGGTTGTATTAGGGAGGTCAACAATAGTACGAACAGCATTGTCCTGAATGATCAGTTCAAGAGTTTGTACTGATCATCCATTACGATAGGCGACGATAAATCATCATCTCATACAGTGCTCGGTTTGTATAGTACAAAATTGGGGGGTCGTCCTGCACGATTAGTTGAAAAACTATAGCATTTCATCTTGTATGATAGGTGACGATAAATTATCATCTCATGCATCACTCGGGTTGTATAGTACGATCATCACCAATCGTCCTGTATGATTTGATCGAACAAATTAACCATAATTGTTTCCCTAATCATAGGATCAATTTAGGCATGATTATCATATATCGTACAGTACGATGCATATCGTACGGTACGATTAGAATAAAATTTAAATTTTAAAATATTGCTTAAATTTTGATTGGCGGCTATTTTCATGATTATAACTGATCGTCCTGTACGATAAGGATTGTCCAGTACGATTAGTTTAATCAATCTCAATTAACCAAAATGCCCTAACAAATAATTTTTCTGGTTAACTGATCATCCAGTACGATGTAAATCGTACAATACAATTAGTTCAGAAAACTCATCTTCTTCCTAACTCACTAACTCACCCCCTTGAGTGTGTGTGTGTGCAAGGTTACTCAGCTTTAGGATTCATCAAAATATATGATTGACTCGAGAAAGATAAAAAGTACATAAAGACTGAAAATACAGACTTTAATTCTAGTCTACCCAATCTTGAGCTGATCAAAATTGCAAGTGAACAGTGGACCTGAAATGTTAGTGAGCAGGACAAAACAGATATGCAATAAGCTCAATTATCAAGATATAATATAGTAAGAAATCCAATAATGTTTGTTATCATCAAAATCACAAGAGTTGTGTCCAGATTTGCAATAATCTCCCCCTATTTTATGATGGCAAATATTGTTGGTTTATATTTCAAAAGTGTTTTGTTATTCCCTAAGCTCCCCTCACTAAGTAAATTCTTTAAAAAATAAGAGAGGTGTTGATTTTTTTTTAAATGAGAAAACACATAACAACAGAACACAGATTATTAAGAGACAAACATGAAATTAAATATTTCAGAATAAAATACAATCTACCAACATGTTATTCCTCTTTTGACATCACAAAAAAGAAGGAAACAATAACAAAAACAGGAACTATAAACAATAAAAAAACATGAGTAAATAAGGATCACAAAACAGAACAAACTAAAGCCATACTGAAGTGCAACTTCGTACCCAGTCCTTGATGAATACCTCTCCATAATCTGAAGGTAAACCTGCAATCCCGATCAGATACAATCACTTTCGACGCACCATGCAACCTGATAATATTGTTAACATAAATCTGTGCTAACTTGTCCACCGGATCTATCTGTCAAATCGGAAGGAAATTGGCAGATTTTGTCAGTCGATCGACAATAACCCAAATAACATCATGACCCTGCCTTGATCTAGGGAAACCCATAGCAAAATCCATGGTTACCTCTTCCCATTTTCACTCTGGAATAGGTAACGATTACAGAAGACCTCCCAATCGCTGATGCTCTGCCTTCACTAGCTGACAGACCTCACACTTCGACACAAACTCCGTTATGTCCTTCATTCTAGGCCACCAAAACATACCCTTCAGATCTCCGTACATCTTGCTACTTCCTGGATAAATAGTATAGTCTGAATAATGAGCCTCATGTAGAATCTCTTGCCTCCAATCTCCAACAATAAGAACCCAGAGTCTATTCCTGCAGAAAATAACACCAGAATCAGAAACTCGTAGTTCAGATTTCTTACCAGATCTGATCTGATCAATCAACTTCGGATATTCTGCATCTAATTTTTTTGAAATTCATGAATCTTTTCTTCTAAAGAGAACTGAATGATCATCTGAGACACTAAACCAGAATCCCAATTAGTAGAAAAAATCACCTCCAACTGCAATCTTTTCATATCTCGTATCAAATATTCATTAGAAGTGAGCTGCATATATGATAATCCTAAAGACTTCCTACTCAGAGCATCTGCCATCACATTAGCCTTACCAGGTTGATATTGAATAGTCAGATCATAGTCCTTGATCAACTCAAGCCACCTCCTTTGCCTCAAATTCAAATCCTTCTGAGTGAATATATACTTCAAACTATGATGATCTGTGAAAATCTCACACCTGACACCGTACAAATAATGACGTCAAATCTTCAAAGCAAATATAACAGCAACCAACTCTAGATCATGCGTCAGATAGTTCCTTTCATGTGGCTTCAACTGTCTTGAAGCATAAGCTATCACCCGACCATGCTGCATCAAAACACACTCCAAACCTCTTAGTGAAGCATCACTGAATATCTGAAATCCTTTGGTACTAGAGGGAAGAACCAAAACTGGATTAGAAGTCAAACAATCCTTCAATCTTTGAAAACTATCCTCACTCTGGTGTCCGGACAAAAGCTACTAACTTCTACGTCAGTCTCGTCAAAGGTGCAGAAATCTGAGAAAATCCCTCTATAAACTTCCTGTAATATCCCGCCATACCCAAAAAACTGCGTATCTCAAACATAGTAATAGGCCTCGGCCAATCAGTGGCTGCTTGAATTTTATGAGGACCAACAGAGATACCATCACCACTCACCATATGTCCTAGAAAAGAAATACTCCTCAGCCAGAACTCACATTTGGAGAATTTTGCATATAATTGATGCTTCCTCAAAGTCTCCAAAATAATCCTCAGATGTCTGGCATGATCTTCCTCAGAAGCAAAATATACCAAAATATCATCTATAAAAACAATCACAAACTGATCTAAATAATCTTTGAATACTCTGTTCATTAGATCCATAAAAATAACTGGTGCATTAGTCACCCAAAATGGCATGACCAAAAACTCGTAGTGTCTGTACTGAGTTCTGAAAGCTGTCTTCATCACATCGGCCTCTCACTTTCACCTGATAGTAACCAGATCGTAGATCAATCTTTGAGAATACAAAAGATCCAGCAAGCTAATCGAATAGATCATCAATCTGTGGTAGTGGATACTTATTCTTGATAGTGACTTTGTTCAACTCCCTATAGTCAATACACATACGCATTGTGTCGTCTTTTTTCTTCACAAATAGAACAGGTGCTCCCCAAGGAGAAACACTAGGACGAATAAATCCCCTGTCAACCAACTCTTGAAGCTGAACCTTCAACTCCTAAAGCTCCTTTTGTGTCATCCTATACGGAGCTTTAGATATCAAGGTCGTACCCAGAAATATGTCTATACAAAACTCTATATCTCTATCCGAAGATAAACTGACTAACTCCTTAGGAAATACATCTGAAAAATCTCGTACTATTGAGATATCAAAAAGAGAACCAGCATTTGTGCTCCTATCCTGAACTGATGCCAAAAATACCATACAACCCTTCTTCCACAATCTATCTGCTTTCAATGTAGAGATCAAACAGGATAAAATACATCTGACTCCCTGAAATACACAACTTTCACTGCCCATAAATAATATAACTCTCTTTTTCAAGCAATCAATCTGAGCCCCATACTGACTCAACCAATTCATACCCAGAATAACATCATATGAGGAAATGGGTAATAAAATCAAACTGGATTTTCACTTCTTATCAGAAATCTCAATATCACAGAAACAGAATCTGTTGGCTATCAAACTATCTCCAGCCGATAAAATAACAAAAAAAGAAACAGGTAATACAACAGAAGCCAAGTGTAGTGAATCGAAGAAACGTTCGAAAATAAAAGAATGACTAGCTCCAGAATCAAATAAAATACGATATGTATGCTAAAAAATATAAATCGTACCTGTCACAACAACTAGAGCATCCTGGGCCTCCTGTTGAGTCAAACTGTATACACGTGGATGAACTAGAGCTGGAGCTACAGAACTACTAGGCTCTCTCTGACAACCGCCAGATGGTCTCCTTGCCACTAAACTCGAACCACCAGCTCTATCAGATGATCCCTCAGAAAAAATACAGAGAGGAACTGCCCTCGGTCTCCCTGTTGGTCTGACAAAGCTCTCCGATCTGGACTCAGAATGTCGGTCAAATTCCGCTTGTGGACACTCTGCAACCCGATGTCCTGTTTGACCGCATCTGAAACACTGTCCAGTTATCCTGTAGCACTGACCAGAATGACGTCGACCACAACTCTAACACACATGTGCCCCACTAATAGAACCAAAACTGGCTATGCTGCCACTACCAGAGACTGCTGCAGATACCGACTGTCCACCTCTCCTGGAATCTTCAGGTGTAAATTTGCTCTTTTTTTCCAGAAAAGCCACTACCAAGTCTCACAACTGAACCTCCTCCTACTAGCAATCCACCCTGCTAAGTAGCCATCAGGTCGTTTTCTATTAGACGAGTTCTCTCCACAAGCTCAAAGAAATCAGAAATATGAAATGGCACAAGAGGCTGTCTCAGACTATCCCGAAGTCCTCTCAGGAATCTGTAGCACTTCTCTGCTGGAGTGCTAACCAACTGTGAAGCATATCTAGCCAAAATAGTGAACTCTGCCTCATATTGCATAATTGTCTTGCTCCCTTGAACTAGCCTTAGAAAGGTCTCCTGCATTTGCTGTCTTGCAGAAGGTGGTACAAACCAGGCTCTAAACACATCAGAGAACTCCTCCCAGGTAATCAGAGAGTTCAATCTCCCTTGAAATTTCTCCTCCTGCTGGCCCATTTACCAGCGCTCTACCTCACCATCTAATAGAAATATTGCTAACGGTAAATTCCTCTCAGGAGGACACTGCATACCGTCAAATGTTTTTTCCAGCCTCCTAAACCAGTCCTCTGCCTCTCTAGGCTCAATAGTACCCTCAAATCTCAGAGGCTTCAATCTCAGAAACATCTGTAGATGTTTGTCTACCTCTTCGGATCTGACAACAGGAACTCTGCTCTGTGCCTCACCCATCATCTGGGCTATTAAAGTAGCAAACTGTGAAACTGTATCTGAACCAACTATTGGAGCAGAACTATATACAGGAGCTGCCTGACTAGCACTCTATCCATCAGTCATATTTGGGTCTTGTGGATCCATAATCACACAGAATATGCAACTGAACATATATGCACATAAAACAAAAATAATGAACACTCAGACAAACTTAAAACTACCCCACTAAACTTACAGATCAATTCCTATAGCTCTATTTTATGATCCAATTCCAAAACTATTGCTCTGATACCACAAAAGCTTGTCACAACCCAACCCGACCAGGATAGGTCCTATCGTGTTGAGCTGTGACAGGCAAATCCCAAGATCTAGTTTTGAAATTATTTTAGATTTTTTTTCAATATTTATTGAAATAAATGACAAACTACATAGCAACTAAAATATCCAAATACTGAAAAACTCATCCATAAATTTTTTTTTCATTCATCAAAATAAATATCTACACTACAATATATGGCTACATGCAATAGCTACAGAACTGAAGGTTTAACTAGCCATGACTGTACAAAAATTAAAATAGCAAAATACTTATGACACATCTGATCCTGAATTGCTAGTCCACAACCTCTTTCTCTTTCCCAGATCCTAAAAATCAGAAGTAAAATCACAGTGAGCTACAACAGCTCAGCAAGCCACACAAATTAATCTAAATTTTTAAATATTCTTTTATTTCAAATATTTTACTGAATATTTAAAACCAGTTAAATGCAATTTAAATAAATCACTGAACTGAGAATCACAAAACTGAAAAATGTAACAAATACATAGTAGTTATTCTATGATTTAAATAACAGTACAGAACAAATCAGACTTGTTCAGATCATATTTCCCGAATCCAGACAGAATCTCAGAGGATTATGGCCCCTTATGACTCCCTTTTCATTTGTGCTTATAGCACTAGAATATGTCAGATATCTCTGTCTCGGACAAAATCTTAAAGGATTATGGCCCATTATAACTCCCAACAATTCCCTGACACATACAGAATCTCAAGGGATTCTGACCCCTTATAGCTCCCAGCAGATATCATTTACTCACATATACACATATAATCACATTAAAATAAGTAAAGAGTAATTGAGCATGGATCAATATTTCAGTGTTGTATAACGGTAGACAACAGAAAATCCAACTAGACAAAAATGCACATTTTCAAAAAACTACCAAATTACCTGAGATTGCATACAATGATGATTTAAGATTTTTATTGTACTACAATACTATTTTTCAACATCCCGATAATTTTCTATTCGGTAAAAACCCTGCAAATTTCAAAACCCCCGCAAATTTCAAAACCCCTATGAAAAATTTCCAGAAAATATGCAAAATGTGCATATTTGTAATCTCTACAACATATAAAAGTTATGCGATGAAAGTTTTACCGGTGCAAAGTTATCCCCCTTTTTCGCTAATGGATATAAAATTTAATAGAAATATTTGCTAAAACTTACACATTTTTTAAAATTGAGATGGGCATTATGTGCCTACCTTAAGACGAACAACTTTTCCAATTGGACCGACGGACGAAAACAGCCTGAAGTCACCCAAAATCCGAATTTTCTCTCTTCTCTCTCCTCTTTCTTTTCCTAGAATCTTAATTTTCTTCTTTGTTTGGGTGAAAACAAAAATGGTGGGTAAAAACCCAAATGGCATGAAAGGGATTTTAATAATAAGTTAATGCTTTTAGATATTTTATTAAAATATTGATTATTCTATTATTTAATATTAAAATATTAAGTTAATACAAAATATTTTATATCTTTAAATCCAAAAATTATAGAAAAATATTTATAATTTATCTAATTTTATTTAGAATATTAACATGAAATCGATTTGCAAAATGGATACCTAATGTACCGACAGGTGCTGATTTCTTAAAAAAATTTAACAGTGTCCAAAAATTATGAAAAAATTAGGGAAGCTAAAACACAATATTATAAATATTTTGGCAAAGATGGGTTGTGATTTGGACCTCTAAGTCAACAAAAAAATCTTAAAAATTTAAAGGGTTTCACACAAGACTTGGGTCCAAATTTTCAGCACCCTGGTGTATGCTTTTTGCTGATGATATTTTTCTTGTTGAAAAGACTATAGAGGGAGTTGAAGGTAAACTCGAATTATGTAGGTCAACCTTAGAGTCTAAAGATTTTCGTTTGAGTAGATCTAAAAGCAAATACATGGAATGTAATTTTAGTAGTAATAGATCTAATGGGGGTTTGTGACTTTAAACAATCAAATCATTAACAAGTGTACTCCTTTTAGATATCTTGGGTCTAATGTTCAGAGTGATGGTGAAATAGATGGGGATATTATTAGTAGAATTCAAGTTGGATGATTGAAGGGGAGGAATGCTTCGAGTTTGTTGTGTGATAGAAAAATACCACTCAAACAAAAGGGAAAATTTTATAAGATGGCGTTGAGACCTGCAATGCTTTATGGTGCAGAATGTTGGCTATTAAAAGAGAAGCATAATATTAAGTTAAGTCTTGCTGAGATGAGGATGCTCGGATGGATGAGTGGATTTACTCTTAGAGACAGGATACGAAACGAGCATATCTGTAAAAAGGTTGGAGTAACTCTAGTGACAGATAAGATTAAAGAGAGTCGCCTTAGATGATTTGGTCGTAAAACTGTAGCCTTCCGATGACCTTGTTAGGAGAGTAGATGTATTAGATTTGTCCTATGTTAAAAAAAGGTATAGATAAACCTAAAAAGGCTTGGTTAGAAAATATTAGAAATGACCTTTCTTTATTAATTTTAAATGAGAATTTGACTCCTAACAGGAAAATGAAAAAAAGGATTCATGTAACTAACCCCACGTAGTGGGATAAAGGCTTGATGTTGTTGTTGTTGTTGTTGTTTAAATGAAGATTATGAGAATATGATTGACTTTAGGGATCGTAGCACACTTAATGAAAATAGAAAAAAAAATTATTATGGGATCGTAGCACACTTAATGAAAATAGAAAAAAAAATTATTATCGAATTAGTAAAACTATATTAAAATAGAAGCATAATATTAAGTTAAGTGTTGCTGAGCTGAGGATGCTTAGGTGGATGAGTGGATTTACTCTTAGAGAAAGGAAACGAAATGAACATATCCATGAAAAGGTTGGAGTAGCTCTAGTGACAGATAAGATTAAAGAGAGTCGCTTGAGATGGTTTGGTCATGTAAAACAGTAGCCTTCCGATGACCCTGTTAGGAGATTAGATGTATTAGACCTGGCCTATGTTAAGAAAGGTAGAGGTAAACCTAAAAAGATTTAGTTAGAAAATATTAGAAATGACTTTTCTTTATTAGATTTAAATGAGAATTTTACTCCTAACAGGACAATGAAAAAAAGGATTCATGTAGCTGACCCTACGTAGTGAGATAAAGGCTTGATGTTGTTGTTTAAATGAAGATTATGAGAATACGATTGACTTTAGGGATATTAGCACACTTAATAGTAATAGAGATTTTTATTTTTAGTCGAATTAGTAAAACTAAAGTTTGAGAGGCTTTAAAGAAAATGAAGTGTAGAAAAGCAGTGTGATCTAATAATATTCCAATAGAGGTGTGGAAATGCTTAAAAGTTCAAAAAATTTCATGGCTTACTAATTTTTATAATAATACTTTGAAGATAAGTGGGGTGTGCTGGTTCTAATTTTTCAGAATAAAAGTGATGCACAAGAATATATGAATTATAGATGAATTAAGTTAAGGTGTCATACATAAAAATTTTGGGAGAGAGTACCTGAGCCTAGGTTACAACGTGATATTAATGTTTCTCAAAATTAGTTTAGATTCATGCCAAGTAGGTCTATTATGGAAGCTATATATTTGTTGAGAGATTCGATGGAGAAGTATAGAGAGAGTAAGGAGGATCGACATATGAGATTTATTTTAGAGAAAACATATGATAAAGTGTCATACATAAAAATTTTGGGAGAGAGTACCTGAGCCTAGGTTACAACGTGATATTAAATTTTTCTCAAAATTAGTTTAGATTCATGCCGGGTAAGTCTACTATGGAAGCTATATATTTGTTGAGAGATTTGATGGAGAGGTATAGAGAGACTAAGGAGGATCTACATATGAGACTTATTTTAGAGAAAACATATGATAAAGTTCCAAGATAAGTGATCTAGAGAGTTCTAGAAAAGGAGTTAAAATACTTATATTCAAGTATTAAGGATATGTATACGGGATTGTTACTTGTGTTCAAACACAAGGTAGTTTGACCAAGTATTTTCCTATTTCAATTGGATTACATCAAGAATTACCTTTAAGCTGATATCTTTTTGTTTTCGTCATAAATGTTCTTACTAAACACTTGCAGCCTTGGCGTATGCTTTTTGCTGATGAAATTCCTCACATAGAGACTAGAGACGGAGTTAAAATAAAACTTGAATTATAGAGGTCAACTTTAGAGTCTAAAGGTTTTTGTTTAAGTAGATTTACAATTGAATAAATGAAGTGTAATTTTTGTAGTAATAGTTCTAGTAGTGCGAATGTAACATTGGGTTATCAAGTAATTAAAAAGTGTGCACATTTTAGATATATCGGGTCTATTGTTCAAAGCGATGGTGAAATAGATGTGGATATTATTAGTATAATTAAAATTGGATGGTTGAAGCGGAGGAATGCATCGGGCATTATGTGTGATAAAAGAGTACCCCTCAAACTTAAGAGAACATTTTATAAGATGGTGGTGAAACTTGCAATGTTTAATGGCATAGAATGTTCGCCATTAAAAGAGAGGCACAAAATTAATTTAAGTGTTGCAGAGATGAGGATGCTCAGGTGAATGAATGGTTTTACAACAACAACAACAACAACAACATCAAGCCTTTATCCCACTACGTGGGGTCGGCTACATGAATCCTTTTTCTCCATTGTGTCCTATTAAAAGTCAAATTCTCGTTTAAATCTAATAAAGAAAGATCATTTCTAATATTTTCTAACCAAGTCTTTTTAGGTCTACCTCTACCTTTCTTAACATAAGTCAAATCTAAGACCTCTACTTTCTTAACCGGGTCATCGGGAGGCCGCCGTTTTACACTTAGAGAGAAAATAAGAAATGAATATCTACATGGAAAAGTTTGAGTAGCTTCAATGACAAATAAAATTAGAAAGAGTAAGAGTCTCCTTAGATGGTTTGGTTACATAAAACATCAACCATTCGAAGACTCAGTTAGGAGAGTATATGTATTAGATCCGGCCTATATTAAGAAAGGTGGAGGTAGACCTAAAAAGATTTAGTTAGAAAATATTAAAAATAGCTTTTTTATTATATTTAAATGAGAATTTAATTCTTAACAAGGCACAACGAAGAAAAAGGATTCATGTTGCTAACCCTACTTACTGAGATAAAGGCTTGTTGTTGTTATTGTTGTCGTCGTCATCAAAAAGATTTGTAATCTAAGATAATTAATAAAAAAGTATAAAAAGAAGAAAAAGGACTTCCGTAGTTTTAAATCATATTAAGAAATTATATGATTGGGTGCTATAAGAATTGATTTGACTTGCATTAAAGAAAGAAAGAAGTTTGTCAAAAGTATGTTCAATTTACCAAAAATGTGTGTAATGAAGGATTAAGAAGAAATGTAAATTATGGAGTGAACATCAATTTTATTTATAAAAGGATTGCATCAAGGATGAACATTAAGTTTATAAATTTTTCTATTGATTATGAAAATTCTTACAAAAAATATTCAAAGTATTTTAGCATATAATTTTCTCTATTGCCAGCTCTAATTGGTGCAATATTCATTGAAATAAATAATTAATTAAAGAAGTGAAGAAAATATTCATTTACCAAATAAAGACATTGAAATTATTAAAATAAAAATTAAATATATGATATATAATTTTAGTGAGTGTAATATGAATATTTATTAGTCAATAATATTATAATAATTTTATACAGAGGTGTTGTGAATTTAGAATCTTAAATCTACTATAGAGATAAATGTAGCTATAAATAAAGTAACTACTAAGGTTAATGTTAGATAATTAAAATGAATAAGTCTCAAGAATATTAACAATAAGGGGAGATCATGATGAGAAAAATAATTTTATAAACGTATAATTAAGCTAGCTATTTTGAAAGAATTTAAGTGTTAAGAGATAATGAAATAATCATTAGCTAAATTAAGAGGGAAGAAAATATAAATATGAAGATCAATGCATTGTTTAAAATTGTGTAATATGAGGCTCGCCTTAAGGCCTACCTCAGCACAATTCCAGTGAAAAATGCATTGAGCTTGCTCCTCAAACTTATTTTATGAGGCTTGCACCTCAGCTTGGTTGAGGCCTGTCACGCCTTACCCTATTTATATATATTTTTATTAAAGCTTGCCTAAAATCCTAAACTAAAGCCTCGAACAAATCATGCTTTAATGCACCCCCCAAACTGAAGCAACTTTCTCTCAACTGCCTTGACCTCCAGCCCTCCGGTTTCTCCATAGTCACCACCGTCGTAGTCTCCGGCGGATATCACTTGAAATCTGCACACCGCCACCACTAGCGGTGTCAATTTCGGGTCACGGGTCGGGTTCGGGTTGAACCCGAAACTGACCCGCTACTATTCAGGTCAACCCGAACCCGACCCGTTTTAAAAATGGGTCGGTTTTCCGGACCCGAACCCCGACCCGCTTCGGGTTCGAGTCAACCCGACCCGACCCGCGAACACGGCAACTCCGTCAGCGGTGTCACCGCCTCAACGGGGCAGCGACAGCGGAGTCACCGCCTCAACGGGGCAGCGAGGTCAGCCGGGCAGCGGAGCGGGTAGCGGCGGGACAGCGGACGCGACGCGGGCCAGTAGACTCGACGCGGGACGCGACTCGCGAGTGCGACGCGGGCGGCGGGGGGCAGTCGGGTCAGCGCAGCGGGGCAGCGGTCAGGGCAGCGGGGCAGCTGAGGGCTAAACGGGTTTTCGGGTTGACCCGGCAACCCGCCGGGTCAACCCGAACTCGACTTGTTTTTCAAACGGGTCGATTTTGGGAACCCGAACCCGACCCGTTTTGAAATCGGGTCGAGTCAAACCCAAAATTTTCGGGTAGGGTTCGTGTCGTGTCAAATATTGACACCCCTAACCACCACCTCCTATAAAATTTTAAGAGTATTAATTTCATATTATGTTAATGAAAAATATTTATGAAAGAGGAAGATGACTAGAATAAATGAAGTAGCAAATTGGGAGGAATTGGACTTTATAGGATGAGATAGGAGAGAAACCAATTTGTTATGATGACGACTGAAAAAAAACCCCTCAGTGATGACAGTGCAGATGATTTTCATGTTTTTATCAACTATTTCAGTTTTATTTAAGAATTAAATATGGATGAATAGGAAACTAAGAAGGAATTTGAAGTGGAGCTTGATATTATATAATACTTTTATGTCATTCCTATATTTAATATTATTTTGCTCTTGTAATATTTGAATTTCAATTCTATTTTACACAATTTATCACTTACCACTTTACACCTTGTGCAATTTTTTATTTCATATGTATGACAATTTGTTACTTCACAATTCAATAGAAAGTTAACATGTCATCGTTTAACATATTATTTGTGTATTATCTAAAAAATCACGTTTAACATTTATTTTGACATAACGCAATTTTAAAATTTTGGCTTACACTCCAAATGCCTTGAGGCTCACCTCACGAATAAAAAATGCCTTAATACTCAATTGCGTAATTTTAAACTTTGGATCAATGTGCGGTAAAATTAGGAATTTTAATTTAGGATTGATCATAATGAAAAGAACAATCAAGATAGCATATATTGTAGATAATGCTGTTGAAAATAAGTTTAGTAAAGTGTAAAGAATAATAGACCTAAGATAACATAGATATAAGTTATTAAAAAAGCATGTAGTAGTAGATAAAAACAAATGAAAGAAAAAATAAAAAGAATTTATAAAATAAAATTTTGGTTAACTTTGATAATGATGATGATGACAATGACGGTGATGGTGCTAGTGGTTGATATTGCCTATTGGAAGTTAAGTAATTAAGGATAGCTTTAAAAATATCCAAAGTTAGGAAAAGGAATATTTTAAAAATAAAAAACAATGAAAGTTTCAGACTCGATTAGTTGTTTTTGAAAAAGGGAGCATAGTTGGTATACTTGTTTTCCAAAAAAGCATTGCCCTCATAATCATATGCCAAAGTGGTTATTGAAAACAAAGTTCGAAAGTACATTTTAAGCCACATACTGCTTATTTGGCAGTGTTTCACAGATTATGCTGTGCATCTTATACATGTTTTGTTTAAATGAATCAAACTTTTCAATAAATCTCTAAAACATATTAATTTAATGGCAATGGTCATTAATATTGAAATATACTCATAAGTGAGGACATATGATGCATAAGAAGTTTGAATATTCAAAATGTGACAATACGCACTCTAATGAGGTAAATATAAACATCACAGAGATTTTAAGAGGTTGCAACTTGGCGTCTTATTATTGATCTGTGGTAAAAACTTATTTTATAGACATGCCTTTTTCTTTTGTAAGAATTGCGGCCCATGTTGTTCAGGTGCTACTACTTAACTTCACTAGTAACATTCTTCCTTTAGTCATTGGAAGCCTTGATAATTGTGACTCAATCTGCTTAGATTTCATTTCCTTGTTTGGTAACGGTAACTACGAATTCCAAATATTTGGTTACCTATTGAGGAATTTATATTTATGGGTGATATTAATGGTTTGTATAACAAGTGCTTTTAATAAAAATTTGATGATTAAGATGTCAAACAATCAAAGAACCCCTATTTTGATAATATTTTGATATTTTTAAAATCAAAACTTAAGAACACAGGAGATACTTAATTGTGATAACTATAGAGGAATCAAATATAAGTAAAAAAAAGTTATAAGAAAGAAGATTGACTAAAACGATGTTGATATCGAAAAAAATGAATTTGGTTTTATATCAATGAGATCCACCAAGAAAGTGAATTTTGATAGAGAGCACTTACTAAGGCAGTAGAGTAGAAAAAAGACCTTCAGATGATTTTATTGATCTAGAATTGACTTATGATTGAATGTCATAAAAATTGACCTCAGCCGAAAAATTAGTCAAGGTAACGTACTATCATGCAAGTTTGAAAAAGACAATTCTAATCAAAGCCATTTGCTAAAATAATATAAAGTTAATATAAAGACGAAAATATTTAGAAGATAAATATACTGGGACTTAGGATTAGTAGAACAAATATTTAATATTATATATATATATATATATTTAGTGGTGTAATATTAAAAATTATCAATGATATTACTAGAGTATCTTAAATCTATTATACAAAAAAATCAACATATATATGAAGATATAACTTCTAAAATGAAAGCTTTGTAATTAAAATAGATATATAAATAAAAAATAGTATATAATGAGAGAATATCATAAGGACTTAATGACAAATTATATAAAACTACAATTAAGTTGGCTTTCTGATTATGGATCCGAGTATTAGGAAGAAAAAATTCATTAATAGCAAAGTTGAGTGTAGCAAAAATAAAAATATTATGTCGAATTTATGGCCAAATTAGAGTGATTGATTCATGAATGATCACATATTTTTATTTATTTATTTATTTAATGAATGATCACATTTGAAAGACAGTAGAAAGTATCAATTAGGCCATTTGAGAATAGAATTTTAGACATGTACAGCAAAAAGTATAAAATATATCTATAAAATATAACGATAAATTAGTACGAAGCGAGTAAGGAAGACATGGATAAAAATAACATAATGAGTATATTAAATAAATAATAAGACTTACGGAGATTGAGGCTCTTTGGAGGATCAGCACAAGTTCCTCTGGAGTAAGAAATTTAGACCATTGATGAGTTCCTTTTGGAATCTGTCATCATACAAGGAAAACATAAATTCAAAAGAAAAAAAAAACAAATAAGATATACATTAATGCAGTATAATATTTGTACTTCAACATAAGCGCTCATAGAAGTTTGATCTTGATGGAACAAGTGTTTTTTGAAGATGTGAGCATACAGTTTATAAGATGAGCACCAAAATGCCACAACTACAGAGGGACTGAGATAAACATAAGTTGATATATATTATTTGAAACGTTGTGTAATGGAACAGTGCCACTCTATTCTACCTCTCTCTCTCTCTCTCTCTCCCGAGATATCCAACCCAAAATCATTTGATTTAAGTTTGTCACTGTGCATTTAGAATGCTTATGACGTAAGCATACAGGGTCTAGGTATTCAAACAAGAGAGAGAGAGTGGGTGTGTGTGTGAGAAAGAGAGAGAGGTTACTATAGCCAAAGTTAACTCCCAATAGCTATTCTAGAAACAACAGTGGTGCATGAATGTCTTAAACATACTTATTCTATAATGTATGGTTATAATAAAACAAAATTCATAAAGTAATTCATGTTGAAACTAACAATGGCTTCAACTATTGAAAAATTAGGTCTTACAAGTATGCTTGAAATTCTACGGCATTGAATCTGTTTAGAATATAGTAGAGTACGCAAAGATGTGATCAAAAATTTAACCTGAAAAGAATAAACTTCTAGTAGGTTGATAACAATTATGAATGCAATTCCAGCAATCATGGTAGATGAGATTTATGCCAAAATAAAACAATGTGCTTCAATTAATTCCCTCATACCCAATTAAGAAGATATTCTGCTGCAACAATTGCAGTGGCATACGCTCTCATAGAGCGGTTGATTGTTGAGATCACAGTGGCTCCTCCAGGAACTACTAACGCTGAAAGTGACTCACAAAAATCAGAGGGATCAGCAACATGCTCAATGACCTGTAATAGTTAATGTCTTCAGTGATCACGACAACTAGCATGACAATATCCAGTAAGGAATGAATTATGTATCTTTAACCATTTCACAAAATACTTCAGAAGCTCACAATACAGCCTCACACTAGAAAAGTTAACGAGGTCACCAAAAATGAATTTCATCTAAGTTTTAGAAAAAATAAAACAAAATAACATGAAATAAATCAGCACCAACTCTTCACCTTACCTACTACATACCTCAAGAGCAAGAACAGCATCAAATTGCCTGTTGGCCTTGACCAATTGCTCTGCAACACATAGTATTCTTTAGATAAGGTCATTTATCTTCATTTTGCATAGCAAACTCAATTTTACGGAGGCACTTCAATTGGAATTAGCTGGATGTAGATTATCATTAGGTCACGCACAATAAGGAATGCTCATCTCGCTACAAGAAGAAACTAGTAGTTGCTGAAGGGTAACACAATGATTTTCTCATGCATTAATCAAGTCTATCAAGCATTCAATCTAATTGAATAAAAAAGACTTATTTTTAGTTGCACCAGGACATATGATCCTGGACAATCTAGCTCAAGAGTTTTAAAAGCCAAACCGACTTTAAAGAGCTGTTGGAGTAGAAGAAAATGTTACAATGCAATCACTAACCATAAATACTACATTAACAAAAAATGTACCACAATTTAGCTAGAAGCATACAACATGCCATTCCAAACCTACAATGAAAGGGATATACAATGCACCTCACAGATGAAAGAAAAATAAAGCAGAATGTACAATAAGATAAGGGGAAGAAGAAAATACAGAGATGTGCTCGCCAAACTAATTCAAATATAGGCCAAATTAGAGGTTCATTGCAACCCCATATTGCACAGGATATCAATTACTTCAAACCATGTAAAGAGTGCTTCCTCTCCTTCATCAAAGGCTCAAACATTATTCATGTTTGAATCCTCCGCTCCACGAACACTTTTTTATTTCTTTCTTTCAACTACAAAATTACCATCCAAAAGGACAAAAAACCCAAAGAATTAAGAATCCTAGAATTGGGTTTAGCATATTAAAAAGATAGACTGATAACTTAAGTCGAGATTATTCTCTTTTTTTCTCAAAGAATGCTAGTATCACTTTCTAAAGTGATCACAGATGGCTGGCCTTCAGTAATTCTAGCATTCTCTGAACCTCTCTGGGTGGTCAATTCTGACAGCTTGGGGGGCAGAGCCTTCAATGTTGATTCCTCTAGTGACGTGAAGGTTTTTGTTAGGAAATACTTGGAGTTCACAAGTAAAACCTAACGATATTGACAAAAACAGCGAGACAATCCACAAATCCAAAGGAAAAACCAGAAAAATAGTAGTTTTTATTAGAATAATCAAACTAACGAAAGAAAATAGCAAGATACAATTGATACTCAATTCGAGAGGAGAATCTATCTCTCCCAATCCCTAGACGCCGCTAGAGCCCAAGTCACCAAACTCCAAGAACGAAATCAGCCACAATAATTTGCATAACCCTAACCCTAATCTTCTCTTCCTATTTAAAGCAAACAAACCCACCTCCTTAGCCCCGCGCCACCCCTCCTCCTCCTCCTTCCTATTTGAAACATCTAGTGGACCCCACCCACCTTGGGTGGCAAAACCAAGAGGGCGGACTGCTTGGTCCGCCTCTTATAAAATTGGACCGGCCCGTTGTCTAGGAACTGCTGGACCAATCTAACAATACCCCCTCCCAAAGAATCACCTTGTCCTCAAGGTGAAAGGAGGGAAACTGATGCTTCACCCTCTCATAAGGCTCGCACGTGGCATCATAGTCCAATAGGCTCTTCCATTTGATAGGACTTCCTTAGTTCCCCCATCTCTCTGGCGAACCCTCTCAACTCTAAGGGTTCCAATACCACCTCCAAGTACTCTGTCAACGTCATTGGTAGCTCAGAAATCGTAGCATGATCCCCAATTGCCATCCTCAGTTGTGATACATGAAAAATAGGATGTATGGTTGTTGTCGATGGCAATTTCAAGCGGTATGCCACTGCTCCAATCCTCTCTAAAACTTCAAATGGCCCAAAATACCTAGGTGCAAGCTTCTCATTCATCTTGTTGGCGACGGTCTTCTACCTATAAGGTCAGAGCTTTAAGAACACCATTTTCCCTACCTCAAATTGGATGTCCTTCCTATGTCCATCTATCTGTTTCTTCATAATCTGCTAGGCCCTCAGTAGATGCCTCTTCAATTCTTCAAACACTTAGTCCCTCTCCTCCAAATTCTCCTCTACTGAAGAAATTGGGGTGCAATTATGCCCAAAATCTACCAGGTGAGGAGGATCCCTTCGGTATAACACTTTGAATGGGGTTATCTGAGAAGAAAAATGATATGAAGTATTGTACCAATACTCTGCCCATGCCAACCACTTGGCCCATAGCTTGGGTGTCTCTGACACAAAGCATCGTAGGTATATTTCCAAACTCCTATTGACCACCTATGTATGACCATCTTTCTTGGGGTGGTAAGCGGTGCTCCTCTTCAATAATGTTCCTTGCAGTCTGAATAACTCCCTTCAAAAGTGGCTGAGGAACACCTTATCCCGATCTGATACTATAGACTCCGGTATCCCGTGCAATCGGATCACCTCCCTGATAAAAGCTGATGCCACTGTCACGGCTGTGTAGGGATGTTATAGGGAAATGAAATGAGCATATTTGCTCAATCTATCCACTACCACCAAGATCACTATGAACCCTTCTGATTTGGGAAATCCATCTATGAAGTCTATAGATACCTCCTCGCACACCCGACCTGGAGCAGATGTCGAATATGGACTGATGTCCAAGGCATCACAAATCTCCCCTGGTACAGAAACCTCTCCCCTTTTAGAGAATACCCTGGGTGGCTACTCCCCTTCTTCAATAAATTAGAAGCCCTAATCCTTCCCAACTCCTCATCCTGCGCACTTTCATCCTTAATGGCCTCCCAATCCAGCATCAATGGGATCGACACTACTATCGCCTGTAACTCCCCCATACATCTGGACAATGCATCTGCCACATTGTTCTCCATTCCTGGCCTACACTAGATTTCAAAATGATATCCCAACAACTTTGACAGTTATCTCTGGTACTCCTCTGTCACTATCCTCTGCTCCAACAAGTACTTTAGTCTCCGCTGATCTGTCCTGATGATGAAATGCCTCCCTAACAAGTAGGGTCGCCACTTCTGGATGGCTAACACAATGGCCATCAATTCCCTCTCATAGACTGATTTCAGCCTGGCCCTGACTGTCAATACCTGGCTGAAATAAGCGATGGGTCGACGGCTCTGCATGAGTACTGCTCCCAATCCATACCGTGAGGCATCTGTCTCCACTATGAAGACCTAAGTGAAATCTGGTAGGGCCAAGACCGGTACAGTGGTCATGGCCTTCTTCAAGCTCTCAAAGGCTATTGTGGCCTCCTCTCCTCATAAGAAACAATCATTTTTCAATTGTTCTGTCAGTGGCCATACGATGGTGTTGTACCCCTTCACAAATCTCCTGTAGTTCCCTACCAGTCCGAAGAATACCCTCAACTCCCTAAGATTCTTGGACACTTGCCATCTTAACATAGCTTCAATTTTAGCCTGATCTATCGTCACTCCCTCCTTAGAGACTATATGCCCCAAGTATTGGGCAAAACAACATTTCTTCAAATTGGCCCTCAGCTGGTGCTCCTGTAACACCTCTAAAATCCTCCTCAAGTGCTCTTATGATCTTCCTAACCTGCTGTAAACTAGGATATCATCAAAAAATACCAACACAAATCGCCTAAGATAGACTAGAAAGTGGCTGGGGCGTTAGTGAGGCCAAAAGACATCAATAGAAATTCATAATGCCCTTGATGAGTTCTGAAAGCAAACTTTGGCACATCCTCCCTCTTCATTCTGATATGATGGCATCCTGACTTTAAATCTATCTTGATGAAGATAACTACCCCACTCAACTCATCCAACAGCTCATCTATCACTGGAATGGGAAACTTATCTGGCACAGTTTCCTTATTTACTGCCCTATAATCCACACAAAATCTCCAACTCCCATCTTTCTTCTTAACCAGTAACACTGGGCTAGAAAATTGGCTAACACTGGGCCTGATAATCCCTGCTTCCAGCATTTATCTAATTAACTTCTCAATCTCATCCTTCTGAAATTATGGATAGCGGTAGGGCCTGACATTGATAGGTGACACACCTTCCCTCAAGGTGATAGCAAGCTCCTTCTCTCTTGGTGGTGGCAATCCTTGAGGTGGCTGAAAAATCTCACTGAATTGCTGAATCAATGGTTGTACTAAAAGAGGAATGTCCCCTCCCTCCTCCAATCTGATCCCCTCCAACCTGTGTAGTTCCACCAAATAACCTTCACCCACCTCCTATATACTCCTCACCATAGCTTTAAGTGATACAAGAGCCCTCCATCTCCTCTTATCACTACTCTTCTCCCTTCCACCACCAGCTCCATCGTTAATGCCCCCTAGTTGACCTTGGTGTTTCGCAAGGTCTGCAGCCACTTCAACCCCAGGATGACATCAGTGCTCCCTAACTCCAATGGCAGAAAATCCTCCCTCACATGAACCCCCTGTATGGTCAACACTACTCCTCTACAGATCCCCTTGTCCCTCTCCACCTTCCCTGTCCCCATCATCACTCCATAACATCCCCTTGTCCCTCTCCACCTTCCCTGTCCCCACCAATTTCACTCCCAATTGGTTCACAGCCTGATTGAAAATGAAATTGGGGTTATCCCCACTGTCAATCAACACCACCACCTCCATGCCTACTATTTCCCCCTTCGCCTTCATGGTATGATTTGGAGTTATTCCTTCCATTGAATTCAAGGAGACATCCGCCACATCCAGATGCAGCTTGTCCTCCATTTCTCCCTCTACCTCACTCCCACTTCCCTCAGCTTCCTCGTCATCACAGATGGTGAGAACCTGAAGAGTTCAGTCCCTACACCTGTGCCTTAGAGTACACTTCTCATCACATCTAAAGCATAGTCCCTTCGCCCTCTTCTCCTGCATATCCCTCTCTGACAGTCTTTTGAAGTTGCCCCCACTTCCTCCTCCTATTGGCTTCTCCTAGGGAGTCTCACGAAGATTTCCTGTCGCATAACCCTTAGGTGCTAGAAGAGTGGTAGTCATCCTGTAAGATCCACCTGAACTGCTGCCCTTGGCTCCCCGCTCTTGGTACTTCTGATCCTCCACTAGCTGTGTCAGCTTCATTGCCTCTCCCAAATCATAAGGCCCATGATCCTAACTACAGCTCTGATATCTGATTTGAATCCCTTCCTGAAATTACCCTCCAAAATAGTCTCCAAGAGTCGATCTAATCGACTAGCCAAGTACTCAAATCTCTCGCGGTAATCTGCCATTGATCCTTCTTACACTAGTGCAAAGAACTGCTCATAGAAGTCCCCTCCCCTGCTAGTTCGGAAACGTTCCAATAAGTATTCCTTGAACTCCCGCCAACTCCTTATTGGTCTCCTCATGTCTTTCCACTGATACCAAGACAATGCCTTCCCTTCCAAACATAAGCCCGCTGTCGTCAATTTTTCCTCCTCCGTCAACCAATTGACGGTGAAATATCTCTCCACCTTCTAAATCCACCCATGTGCATCCTCCCCTTCAAAAATGGGCATATTTATCTTTCGTACCTTCGGATCTCTCCCGTTTTCCCAGATTCCTCCATAATTTCCACTTTCCCAAGTGTTTGACCCTCCCCAAGTTTCTCAATCTTCCCTTTGACGCTCATTCCCAAATCCCTCGTCGGTTTCTCCCTTCCTTCCTTCATATTCAGCACCTCTCCTACCATAATCCCCCTCTTTTCTCTCCCAATCAACACCCCTTGGTTCATGCCCCCCATAACCACACCTCTCTCCATACCTTCCACCTTTCTCCTCCATGATCTCCATATCATTTTCCCTCCTACGAAATTCAGAATACGTAGTTCTTCCAACCGGCCCCTTTGTCTCTGATGCCTCCATTTGACTTTGATTTTTTAATATCTTCTTCACCATCTTATAAAGATCGAAAATTTTGTCTTCCACGGATGAAATATATCTTCCACCGTTGCTTTCATTTGGCTCATCTCCCCTTTGAAGCATTCCTCCAACGCATCCACTTTCTTGGGCGCCATCGATACCCAGATTTTTGTTGGACTCAAAAATCTGAATCTCGATTCCAAAATCAGCAAAATAGTCCCCTTCTGATTAAAAATCAGCAGCTAATTTTCTCAAGAAAATCCCCCAAACAATCCCAAAATCTGCTCTGATACCAATTTGTTAGAAAATACTTAGAGTTCACAAGTAAAACTTAACGATCTTGACAAAAACAATGAGGACGATCCACAAATCCAAAAAAAATCAGAAAAATAGTTTTTATTAAAATAATCAAACTAACGGAATAAACTAACAAGATATAATTGATCCTATATTCAAGAGGAGGATCTATCTCTCACAATCCCTAGACGCCGCTAGAGCCTAAGTAACCAAACTTCAAGAACGAAATCAGCCACAATAATTTGCATAACCCTAACCCTAATCCCTTCTTCTTATTTAAACCAAAAAAACCCACCTCCTTAGCCCTACCCCCGCCCCTTCCTATTTGAAATATATAGTTGACCCAACCCATCTTGGGCGACAAAACCAAGAGTGCGGACTGCTTGGTCCGCCTCTTTCAAATTGGATCAGCCCCTTGTCCAGGACTTGCTAGGCCGATCTAACAGTTTTCTGGCTCCAATTGCTCCTTGGTTGCTGGCGAGGAGGCTCTTTCCTAAGCCCAAATGTCTCTTGACGTAGCTTCCGAAGAATGAGCTATTAGTGAGGGAATTTAAATCTGATTTATTTCTCATTAATCAAGCCTATTTATAAACACTAAATAGATTTTAAAAGCCTAACTTCCTAGATTGAAGAAAACTATTTTTGCTAAATAAAAAAAATATTAACTCAAACTTCCTAAAAGATACGAATAGATAAGAAGCATCAAAAGCTAAAAGAAACCCAAACATGATAGACTAGCAAAACACAAATGACCTAATCAGTTGCAACCCCCAATCCCAATGGGTTGATCTTCTGATTATCGGCCTCTAAGGTTTAATAAAATTAATATAGAACTTCAAAAAGACACAACATATTTATTAAATCTCATGATTCCTCTATAACCACTTTATTCTTCTTTTTACAATTTTCAAGATCTCAAAACGATAAGACTATTGGTTATGTTGAAGCTAGAGAAATTTACCACCTAACAATAACGTTCCCCTCTACTTTCACCTCTACTAATTCTCCATATAAATGCATTATCATCTGGGTCATCCTTCACTTCCATGACTTCAAGATTTTATTAGGAACTTGGACATCATAGTGTTGTTTCTTTAATCTATGTCGAGTCTCCAAAGTGCACCGCATGAAGTTCGTCCATTCTTATATTTCCTAGTCATGTTCTTACCGATATAGGTTTTAGGTATTGTGTTATCATTCTGATAGGAAATACTTGAGTTCGCAAGTAACCCTAGCGGGAATACTTGAGTTCGCAAGCAACCCTAGTAATAATTGGTGAAAATAGCAAGAAAACTTCAATATCTCCAATGAAAATAATCCAAAATCAGTAGATTATATTATAGGAATCAAACCGAAAGCAAGAACAAGCAAAGATACAATTGATCCTCAATTCGAGAGGAGGATCGTTCTCTCCCCATCTCTAGACAATGAGTCTAGAACCCAAAACACCAAGGAGACTCCAAGAGAACACTCAAATCATGCATGAACCCTAACCCAAGCTTCTCATGCTTTTAAATAGCTCCCTTCCTAATAAAAGCTTCCTAATATAAAACAAATTCAAATTGCCCTCTCTCTCTCTCTCTCTCTAATTGCCGCCCAAAGAAGGGAAGCACACTTGCTTCGGCGGTGGGGTTTAAAGGAGGCAGTTTAGCCCGCCTCTTATAGGTCTGAACCGGCCCCACCTAGGCCAGTTTGGGCTGCACCATAACAATACCCCCTTCCCAAAGAACCACCTTGTCCTCAAGATGGAAATTTGATGCAATCAAGCTTTCTTTGGATATTTGGGTATTTAATGGTGGGCTGAATTTCTCTTAATGGGCTTGGCCCAATTCCCTTTTGCTGTTAGGTGTTTAGGATGGATGGCTGTTGGGCACCTGGCAGCTTGGTTCCTGAGTCTGTTGTGTCCTTTTTCCTCGATTTCTGTTGGGATTCTTGGCTGTTCCGATTCTGGCTGGCTATTGGGCTGCTTGTCTGTTCGGTTCTTGGGCTGGTCATGGCTTTTTTCCTGGGTATTTTCCCTCTGTTTTGGTTGGCTGATTTGGGCGACTGTTTTAGGTGATTGTTGGTTTCCTTTCCCTATTTATAGGAGCTATTTTTCTGCAGAAAAATGAATTTTTCTACTGTTCGGTTCTTGGGCTGGTCTGGAATAGCTTGCGAGCTACTCTCTTCTACCTCCCTCTCTCTTATAATCCGTCTAGTTCTCCTATCTTTCTTCTCAAACTATTAAAAGTTTTGAAGTGTCTTTGAGTTGGATTTGTAGGGTGTCATGTTTTATTGCTATGTTGTGTCTTAATGAAAGAAATAATTTTATCATATTGTGTTATGTTGTCTAAATTATTTTGAAAGGTAATTTTGAATTTTCTTCTTTTATAATATTTGTCACATCAATTTGGTATCATAGCGTCTAGGTTATCATGTGTGTCTTTTATAAAAAAAATGGAAGGTCAAAACATTCAGCAAGCCGAAGTTTCAAGCCAAGTTTAAACAAGAAAAGGAGAACATTCGAAAAAAGTATGACGCGTTAAATCAGGAAACAAAAATGCTCACACCTTCAAAGTTTTGAGACAATCTCATCAATAGATGAGATTCTTCCGCCAGGAGAGAATTGATGCAATCAAGCTTTCTTTGGATATTTGGGCATTTAATGGTGGGCTGAATTTCTCTTAATGGGCTTGGCCCAATTCCCTTTTGTTGTTTGGTGTTTGGCATGGATAGCTGTTGGGCGCCTGGCTGCTTGGTTCCTGAGTCTGTCGTGCCCTTTTTCCTTGGTTTATGTTGGGATTCTTGGCTGTTTCGATTCTGGCTGGCTGTTGGGTGGATTGTGCATAGATCATGCCTCAAGTGACTCATCAACATTTTTCGTCAAAAGTGTGGAAAAGATTGATCAGTCGTACCATTGGACTATTCATTTTGATGCAAATGAGGGTACTATTCAATGCAGTTGTGGGAAGTTCAACATGATGGGGTTATTATGTTCTCACTGCATTAGAGTAATAAGGCAGTTAGATATAGTTCATATTTCCTTCAAATATCTACTTCTGAGATAATCTGCTAGAGCTAGAAAAGACATATATGCTAGCAGGACATTCACATGTATGGGAAATAAAATGATCCCATCTCATGAAGGATTAGGAGGCATGATATTCAGAAATCATTTTAGCAGATTTGCATATCAAATTAGCACACAAGCTCAAGGGAATAAGGAAGCAGAACAGTACATGTTAGCTGCAATGACTAACATGGCTAAAAATGTCGACTTGATACTGGATGGCAAGCAAAAGAATCATAGGTTTGTTGCGAATATAGGTGGGGCAAAAAATTTGAAAGACCCACTAAAATGCAGGCCTAAGGGAGAAGAGCAAATATAAGAAAAAAAAAACTAAGGAATAAGCTACTCCAGCAACTGATCAATATACACTAGTGAAACTAATTAGTGAGGTTATGTTTGCAAACATACCAGAATTCTTCACAGATGAGTACACTCTCTGTCGATCAACCAGATAGCTGACCCCTGAATATCTCAGGAAGATGATTGGAATAATTGAATCAGAGAAACAAGATTGATTTATGATTATTTCAATTTGTGATTATTAGTTGTACCAATTGTTACTCTTGACTATTCCAGTTGTTAAATATCTTTCTCATCTATTAAGTCATTGTACAACGTAAATGTGAGTTGTACCAATTGTTATTCTTTGTTATTTTCCACATGACAACAGCCATTCAGAACCTCTCGGTACCGCTCAGAATGACTCGGTACCTCTCGGTTTCGCTCGGTTTCGCTCGGTATCGCTCGGTTTCGCTCGTTACCGCTCGATATCGATCAGTATCGCTCGATATCGCTCGTTACCTCTCGGTACTGCTCAATTTCGCTAGGTATTGCTCGTTACCGCTCGGTATCGCTCGTTATTGCTCGTTACCGCTCTGTACCAATCTATCGTCAGCTTCTATTAGCTTGGTACCGCTCGGTATAGCTTTTTAAAATTGTGTACTTATCATTAACTACATGTAGTTGCGGCATTTGGTATATTAAATTTGTTTTGTTGTGACATTTACAGTTGGTTGTTGTGGCAGTGCAGCTATTTAAGATGGGTTATTGTGATATTTACTATGGTTAGTTGTACTTTTCAGCTATATAAGTTAGAATTAGCAGTTTTGCTATTCAAGTTATTTTGATTATGGTCTACAAACTGCGTTGGCCGGATGCTAAACTGCATCTAGGCATGCCTATGAAAATTTATGTGGACATTGTCACCATTAGGATGCATGAATGTATGGCACAGTATTCTAACAGTCATCTTGAGCAACAAGCTAGGGCAAATGAAATATACAGATGTTGTGTACATACATGGCAAGAACGTTGTGATTACGTGGTTGAAGAGTCATGGAGAGAGGCAATGGCTATTGAGGCCAACAGAACAGGCAATTTCCTTAATGCAGAAGGATGGAGATCTGTGGAAAGAAAATTTTTTGAGAAATATCATCACCTAGCTAGTGCTTACTTTGTGCAGCAGCGTTATCATGAGTTAACACATCGTAAAGGCGAGTCTGCCTATTCAAATTTTGTTGAAAGGCCACCTTGTGATCTAGAAAATGTAATTCATTATCACCCTTGGGATCCAGTTGAGGATGCATTTATATTAGACCTGTATAAGCAATTACTAAAGAAGCATTTGCATGGAGATAAGCGAAAGAAGTTCCTAAACTTGGGGGATTGGCAAGATTTACAGTTTGAGTTGATGACAACATTTGGATTTTGTCCTACACAAACTCAACTCCAACAGCATGTTCGCCATTGACAGAAGAGGTAGTTCTGTGTGATATTATTATGTACAAATAATGAATGTTAAAGTTATCATTACAGTGACAAACAAAATATGTATTGACAACAAAAGAATAATTTCTGAAATATATGTACAATTTTTTATGGATAAGTTTGACTCATTATTTTATCGTTGCACATAGTATTGCAAATGCGAATTTGGCTCAAAATTTAGGCATTTCACCTTGCCAATATATTAGCACTTCCCACTTGATAGCACGAGGGAGGATAGCAGCTTCCATTAGCTTCTATATATTTACAAACAAATATCCCGCAATCGAAGCCATTTTCTGGATTGGAATACCATTCACAACATTGAGTAGTCAATTCCGTATGTCACCTTCAAAACAATTTAGTGTTTCCTCTACAAATGATTTATCTGCACAGAATGTTAAGAACTTGTTATATATAATTGTGTCCATTCTACATTTGATGTGGTAGTAAATACGGATTTTTACTTGCAACATCTGGAAGCATGGCCCTATGAGTCGAATTGGGCAAAGAATCGAAGAATAGCCATGCTGAACTCTTCAAGTTTGCTACCATAAGTGTCCAATGTGACTTCTCCGCCACTGGCATCAGCAGGAAATTGTAAGCCCGAACTGACTCCTTAGTGACATGAGAATTACATTGTTTGTTATTGTACTTATATAATGCAGAAACTTGTTATGAAACATTTTGAACGAATTTATCTTAACTTACACAGATGTATTAAAGAACAAGTTTAATAGTTCACAGCTTACCCAATACAGGCTGGAAACAAAAATGAATGGTTGATAAAGGCCAGGACGTAGTTTGTTCTTCTCAGCTAGTAATATGGCGAAGGCATCTATGTGATTGTTATCGAGGTACTGGTCCATTAAAAGTTTGTTAATTTGACTTTTAAAAATGTAGACGTTTCCAGCAGAATAAATCATGTCACCCTTGCAAAATAAAAAAGGCCAGCAGCAGATAATTTAGTATGCAGCAGTAACGATGAGTACAAAGATATCGTTACCGAGTGGTGCCCAGCTGTACCAAGTGATACACATCGGTACAGAGTAGTACAAAGATATCGGTACTGAGTGGTACCCAACGGTGCCGAGGGGTACATAGATAACGGTACCCAGCGGTACCTAGTGGTACCCAGCAATATCGAGTGGTACCCAACAGTATTGATTAGTACAAAGATATCAGTACCGAGTGGTACCCAGCAGTACCGATTAGTACAAAGATATCAGTACCGAGTGGCATCCAGGGATACCGAGTGGTTCCCAGAAGGAACGAGCGGTACCACTTGGTACCGAGCGAGACCAAACTACAAATAAAATAAACTTTGTGCATCATAATTAGAAGTTACTTATCATTATACATCTTAAGACAGCTGTCAATAAACATTCTCATATCTTCACTTATCATCGGCCTCCCACGATATTCTAGTTGAGCAGCTGCTGGTGTGGGTGCGGGTGATTTTAACTTATCCTCATCAATTACAGTAGAATCAGCAGTTATTGCCAGTCTTACCGTAGGCGTAAGCCTTGCAACTGCTTTCTTCGTTAACCTCATCTTCCTCTTCTTATTATGACCGGTTGTGAATGGGGTCTTCACCTATTTAGGCTTCTGATCGTTGCACCCTTTTTGCTATGCCAGTGCTGCATGTTGAAACAAGACCCTCATCCCCCTCATAATGCCCCTCACCCTTCGGTGCATCAAGTATTATGTCCTCCTTCGGAATATCAGGTAGGTTGACGTCCTTCGGTGCATCTTATTTAACTGGGCTTGTGTCAACATTAACATTGAGATTAGGCATAGGAGTCTTCTTCTCATCCGTTACTGTCCTTGAAGATGATTATGCTTGCTATCCAGTGTATAAAGCTTTAAATAATGGAAAATTCTCGGACAAAAACTTCTCCATGGCATCATATCTCTCATCCTTCTGTCACTGTTCGAATACATGATATTCTACTGCAGCGACTCGCCGCTCCATCAGAACATATATCACCTCAAGATGCACTAACCTTCTCTGAAGAAATTTGTTTTGAGCCATGATCTTGCTGAGGGCTTCCTCAATGCTTTGACCGTACAGTTCAAGAGGGGTAGAAGGTTGTTGTCGTCCAGCGGACCGGGGGGGAGCTGTGGGAGCTTGGTAGGCTGAGAGGTTTGAATGGGCTGGGGGGTTTGGAGGGAGTGGGTGAGCTAGAAGGTGAATAAACAACATAGCGAGGTTTGTGCACGGTGAGTTGTAAGTTGGGAAATGTTTGAGGTGAAGTGGATGTTTGATCAGGGGATTAATGTGGGTGTTCATGGGGAGAAGTATCTAATAATGTCCTCTCCTCACTGGTTATTCATTCAAAAGAAAGTAATATATGTACATCTTCGAAACCTTCAAATAAATTAGAAGTCTCTGCTTCTCTATACATTATATCACAAACCCAACGAAGAAAACGCGGTCTTGTGTTAGAATCCACTGGTGCGTATACTGTTGTATACTCAAGAAACCATATCTGCAAGCAAAAAGAAGGTTATCAGCCAAAAAAGTAATATCGTGGAATCTAGCACACATAAAATGTTATATGTACTCATAATTAAAATATATACAAAATCGTTCATATATTCGAGTGGTTGGCCTTTCGCAAACTTCTTCGCAATTGCATCGAACTCACCCACAAGAAAATCTCTAATTGATTTTAGCAAATTGTAAGATAAAAAGTTATCTGCATTACGAGCTACACTAAGGATAGTAGCTGGTGTTCAGTAGTTACGCAAAGGAAAGAAAAGGTTCGACAACAAGTAAATGATAAGTTTCTTCACAAGCTCGGGAAGTGAAGTTTAGTCGTCTAGACTCAGCACCTCCTTCTTAATGTCATTTGCGGATTGTCCAGTGATTTGGACACTTCTCAAGTCGAAATGATTTTCTTTGTTCGGCAGGCCTAAGATCAAGGAAACTTCATCGGCAATGAATGTTAACTTCCTCTCGTTGATGATGAAGCATTGCTTCTTGATATGCTAGAATAACAACTTGTAAACCAGGGAAACATTTTGAACGAAGTGGGGCATCAAGAGAAATTGATGTAGCTGAATTTGCGTTAGTCTATCCACAAAATCTTAGCTGAATGTTTCAACCAAATGATCGCACACTTCTCTAAATGTCAATGTTCTACAACGGAAACTAATCTTTGGAACATATCCCTGCAAAGTTAGTTGTAGTTGACCAGCAAAAAATACGCAGCGGTACCCATCGGTACCAAGCGGTACCCAGCCGTACCCAGTGCTACCTAGACGGAATACCAAGCGGTACCTAGAGGTGCCCAGTGAAACCCAGATGTGATATTCAAACGGTACACAAAAGCTACACAGACAGGGTACCCAACAGTACCCAGACGGGATACCCAGCGGTACACACAGATACAAACCGGTACACACTACAGAATATACAAAAAACCATAATCCTAAACATGGCATTTACAGAACGAATAGAACTTATCCTGGTAACAAAAAACTGATATTAGCCATACATTCCTGTTTTAACAACGAACAAAGAAGTACCCAGACGAGGTACCCAACAGTACCAAGACGAGGCACCCAGCGGTACACACCGATGAACACTAGTGTCCACAGGTACAAATCGGTACCCACTATTACAGAATATACAAAAAAACTAACCCTAAACCATTGACAGAACGAATGTAAGTTATCCTACAATGAAACATGAAAAAACTGACCTTAGCCATGGCTTTTGTTTCTGTAACGAAAAATGTGGAGTAAACGGAAGGGGCCTCATGTAGAAGATAAAGATCGCATGCAACATTTTGAAACTGGAATGCTTCGGGTCATTTTGCAAAACTGAAACACTTCGGGTCATTTTGAAAAACTGAAACGACTCGATTTTTTCAATTTTCGCGAATGCCGCGGGTTGGGTCGTCGGGCTATGCTGTAAGTGGGAAAAACATGCTAAATGGACATGGTGGGGTCATGGGATCCACGTGGCGCGATATTACTAGATTCCAGATGTAGAGCTACGCTCGGAGTCTGCACCCAATAAAAATTCCTTAACAGGACACAATAAAGAAAAAAGGATTCATGTAGCTGACCTCACATAGTGGGGTTAAGGCTTGATGTTGTTGTTGTTGTTATATGGAATTGTGGGGTCATGTGAAGATATTTAATTGATGTTCTTTGGCAAATAATAATTATAGAAAATTTATGCTTATTAAAAATTTTAAATAGCTTTAATTTAATATTTTATCCTAATCATATTTAATTAAATTATTTAATTATTTAAATAATTCAACAATCGAACCAAATGATTCAAAGGAACAAGACCGGTTTGCCGATTCGCAGGTTTAACCAGCAGTTCTACCGAATCAAGCTACTTTGCTGTAGAAGCTAATTTTAAGATGAATCAGGCCAGCCTTATGACCAATCCATGATTGAACTGATCTAACTAGCTAGTCCAATCTGATTTTTAAAACCTTATGTTCACCACAACGACAATAATATCAAACTTTTATCCCACTATATGGGGTTGACTTCATGAATCGTTTTCTCCACTGTATCCTACTAAGAGTCAAATTCTCATTTAAATCTAATAAAAAGTCATTTTAAAAATTGCATTCACTACTAGAAAAAATTAAGTTTGTGATAGATGCTTTGCAACTAGATCAAGTTTGTCACAAATTTGCAATGGACTTGTGATCACATTATACACCATTGGAAAGGCCTATTAAGTGTTAGTCAAAATGTTATGTTACAACATTGCGACGACCTTAGCATTCTATAGTATAGTTGCAAATATTTTGCAATTGGGAAAATTTTTCACAAATGTCACAATTTTAAAACATTTATGAGGTTAAATGAGTTGTCACATCACTGCTAACTTACTTTCTTTTAAGAATTTTAAGAATTTTATTTTTACTTCTTCTGCTTTTGGTATTAACTTGGAGGTGGATAATTATCATATGGTTCCTAGATGTGTTTTTTGGATGAAGCCCCCTCCTAATTTTTTAAAGTTGAATGTGGCTAATGCGAGATTGGGGACTCCTATTGGCTGTGGTGGTCTGATTAGAGATCATCATGGCAACTTTCTGGTGGGTTTTGCTGGTCCGGTGGCTACTGGCGATGAAAATTTTGCTATATCCTATGTTGTGCTTCACGGTTTAGGTCTCTGTTCCAATCTTTTTGTGAGTAATGTTGTGGTGGAGGTGAGTTCTTATTTTGATTACCACTTTCTTCTGGAAAAGGAGGATAGGATTTGTTCTTATGCGTTGTTTTATATTCCTAGGGACATTAGGGAGCTGGTAAACAATCTTAACTGCTCTTTCTCGGTTATTCTGGAGGAGGGAAATGCTTGTGCCAAGTCTACTTCTAGGTTGGGTTGTGATTTTAACGTTATGACTGACCTGCTGGAGTCCAATCTTCCCTCTCTTGTGAAAGGTCTTGCTCGCTTGGATCAAATTGGTTTAGCTTATGTTAAGCTCTAGTTTGTCTGTTGTTTGCCCCTGCTGGTGGTGGGGGGTTTCTCCGTGGCTGCTGTGTCCATTTTCAGTTTTGTGGTTGGGGCATTTTGGCCTCATTATGTGCCTTATTTTTTCTGTTGTTTGGGTTGTTTTCTCTGATGTCTGGGTTGTTTGGATGGTGTTGGCTGGGCCTTTTATTACTGGAGCTATCTCTGTTTTTCTCTCGGTTGGCTTTGGTCTCTGGGACCTTGCTGCTTGGTTGATTGGTCTTGACATTGGGGAGCGGTGTGGTTTTCTCTGGGAGTTTTTCTATCTCTGGACCACCCTTTGGTGCTGTTCTCCTCCTAGTTTTTCTGGGAGTTTGATTTTCTGCACTTGGACTCTGTCATTCTATTTGTGGTGGATTGGGCTTGGGGGTAGGATGTAGTGGCCTTGGGTTATCCCTTGTGTTGGTTGCTGGTTTCATCTTATCCTGAGTTCAATATGCCTTTTGCTCTATGTAGATTGTTTGGGTTTTTCTGGGGTGTTGAGCAATGACTATTATTTTGACTGGGAGTCTTTTTGGAGAATTGGGATTCTTAAAGAGCTCATTGATTTTTTTGGCATTTATCAGGTGGTTAATTACTTGGACTATTATCATGGTGGTTTTGGCTTTTATTTGTGCATTTTCCATTTTGTCCATCTTTTCTTGCAGGATCTTTTTTATGCAGGTGCTCATTGTCTAGTTTTGTTGGATGGGAAGTTGAGCTTGCTGCTGGTTTCTGGATTTCCTCCTCTTCTTGGGTGCCCTTACTTATGCACCGTAGAATGTACCTAGGTTATTGTGTTATTTTGAGTAGTAGGGAACTCGAGCTCCTATGATTTTTTTGGTTTCTTTTTGTAGCTCTTTTGAGCATTAGAGAGCTTGAGATCCCTTTAAGGACCTTGTATTTTTTCCCTTATATTAACACGTAGGCTCGTCGGTGAGTTTCCAAAAAAAAAAGAAAAATGAGTTGTCAAATTACTTTGTGGGTAAAGGAAAAAAAAACTAGCTAATCTATCACAAAAACCAATAAAATGGCTAATCAATTAACTTCGCATCATTTCTTTTTCCAAAATCCTATCCTAACACCCCAAGTCTTGATGCTCCCTCTAGTTAACCAAAGCATAAAGATCACCTCTTATAACTTGTAGCATCCATGTCGCTTCTTACAACTCTTAATGTGCCATGCATTGCTCGACAACAACCCTCCTCACTATTTAAAGAGTATAAATATTCATAATATTAATAATCTTATCATGAATAGTATTTTTTAAAATTATAATTTTATCTACAATTTTATTAATTTTCTACAATATTATCCTATAAATGCTTGTTGATAATCACACCAGCATCATTTCTAATATAACTCCTATCT
Organism: Dendrobium chrysotoxum; assembly: GCA_019925795.1. Classification (NCBI taxonomy): domain Eukaryota; kingdom Viridiplantae; phylum Streptophyta; class Magnoliopsida; order Asparagales; family Orchidaceae; genus Dendrobium; species Dendrobium chrysotoxum. The sequence continues at coordinate 33,389,245 of CM034314.1, forward strand.
GAAAACCATAGTTTAAATCCTAAACTATCAATCTCCTTAGTCTTTCCTCAAACCCATTTAATTTCCTGGATATATAGAATATTTATTTTCTTATGATTCATAATATATATTAATTTCATTAATTAGCATGTAAAAAACTTATATTCTAAGTTATTATCCTAATTCTAGGTTAATGACTAACTTATTATAACACCCAAAGAATTAGTATGCAGTTGTACCTATTTTGACCCGATTTGGTAATGGTAATCTACTGAAATTTTTGCATTTGCACATCTTGCATGTGTCTATGAGTGTTTTGTATGCATGTGAATGTCTAAATCTATTCTAAAACAGGCACTGCAGGTCGGTGTGCATGAATGAAAAATCTAAAAATTTTTCCATGGGAGGGCCGTGACACCGGGGTGGCAGCACTGTAACATTAAGCTCTCAAATTTTGTAAATTTTAATATGCCTTATTTCATTTACAATTTCATAGCCTAAAATCGAGAATAAGTTAACGCTCGCAAAACTTTCACCACATAACTTTTTGTATGTTGTAGATAAACCTCTGTACATTTAGGTATTTTTCTAAAAAAAAATTTGTTGGGTAAATTAAAAAGTGCATTATTTTTGCCCAATTAGAAATTAATTATAAACCTAAAAAATAATGTTATAGTACAATTAAAATTTTAAAATAGTGTTATGAATAATCCTTAGTAATCTGGCAAAATCATGAAACTATATAATTTTGCTCAAGTGGTTGAATCTGTTATCAACTGATAATACATTATGTGAATTCCTGAAGTTGATTTATTCAAATCTTATTTACTGCAATGCAATAATTATATGCTTATCTATTTGAAAGATGTGATTCTGTGGAGCTCTAATACTGAAGAAAGTTCTGTTATGCACAATGCACAGGGAGTCATAAGGACCTGAATTTTTTAATATATGATATATGCTAAGTATTGGGAATTATAAGAAATTATTTTCTGATATGCTAACACAGGGAGTTATAAGAGCCCAAATTCTGATATTTGTATCTAATGCGAGATATAAGGGCTTGAGAAAAATATATTATTTTCTGCTCTAACATATGAAATATTTGTTTATTTATTTTTCTTGCATTGTTTTTTAAAGTTCTGATACCTGCAAGTATTATTATGCTCAATACAATGAATTAATATTAATTATTTTTAAAATTCAATTAAGGACTTACTGAATGATTTATTGAAAACTTTGATAGATGTGATTTTTTGAACTGTGTTGACTCATACTTATTATGCATTTAATTTCAGGTCAGAGAAAGGGAAAATATCAATTGAGTAGATGTAGTCCCAGGTTCTAATTGTTCGAGTCTGCAGAGGTGTTCTGTGATTTTATGATTTTGTATAGTCATGGTTATTTATTTATTTGTTTTATTCTGGTCTATTGCCATACATTGTAGTGTATAGTTATTCTATATATATATTGATGATGAATGAAAAGAAATGAAATATATTAGTGAGCTTAGTTTTTTTTGCTTACTGGAAATTAATTAAAAGCTCTATAGTTTGTTTAACATAAAAAAGTCTAAAAAGCCCCCAAAACTTTGATCTTAGGCTTAGCTATTACCATTCAACATGATATGACATATCATGTATGTGGGTTGTATTAAGTTGGGTTGTGAAACTTACTTTACCACATCCTTTTATGATGATGGAACCCTAATTTATTTAATATTATACTCAGGCGTCGGTGCATCAGCCATTATACATTTTTTGCTATATTTAGGCTATACACAGTGTCGCTTCTAACAAACGCCCGAGTATTAACACAATGTACTAAAAGATTTTCTCATGATTGTCAACAAGCTTTACACTAGCTATATTCTACCTAACACAACCCTCCACTTGTTTCATTCAAGGCTTGGGACCTCGCAACAATTATATTAGTTAGAAATCTAGAGCAATCATAAAAATATTTTTTATACTAATTTTATATATGTGGACATAATAGAGAAAAAAGATTTATGTTGTCGACCGCATATAGTAGAATAAAAGCTTGTTGTTATTATGGTTGTTATTGTTGTATATTAATTTTTATGTATGAATGTACTTACTAAGAGACACAGGGAGTCGTTCGACCATTAAGAGTGATGTTGACCCCAACAGATGGATGAGGGTATAGGTGACTTAAGGCCAAGTGTATAAACACACCTAATAATGCTCACATCAAACTTAACAGTACTAATCATGGTGTGCACATAACGGGCTCTCCTAAAACTCAATCTCATGCATAAATATCACATGCATTTGTGCTGCAATCCAGCATATCAACCTTGTGTTTTGATTATTACAAATATTATTGAATATTTATTTGCTTACTCCCGCATTATATATTAAATATTTATTTTGTGTGCTACTAATCATCTCAAGTATAGCATACAACAAACAAACAACTGCAAAATCGGCTCAAGAGAGGGTTGTGTCAGTGTATAAGTCAATTCATGCTTGAAAGAGTCTATAATTTTTATTTTTTTAGTCAATTTCTATATTAGGTGTATTTTGGCTTAGTAACCATGCACATACACACAAACGAGAGTGAAATTATTTTTTTTTTTTTTTGCTAAATGTACTATACGATCCAAATCGTATCGTACGATCTATTCAAACAGAATTAATTTAAATTTTTAATTAAATGAAATTAACTAAATTGAAAAACAAGTTATCATACGACCATAAATCATACTATACGATCAACAATTCTGATAAAAACCCACTATTGAATCTATGTTTCCTAAATTAGACAAATTTGAATTTTAAAATTTGAATCGATCATACTATGCGAATATTAATTAAGATGTCAAATTTAATCCATAGATTAAGGAATTAAATTGGATATGATTTAATTGCATATCGTACTTTACGATACAAATATCGTGCAGTTCAATGCACCCGAGAGCTCTTCGGATGAATTTTGGCTTGTCCTGTACAATCTGAAATTCAATTTGAACTAATCGTACTGAATGATTTGTGATCGTGCAGCACGATCTTCTAATCGTACTGTACGAATAAAGGCTATTTAATTGAAAATTAGAGTTTTTGATGGCCCACTTTATAAACTCTTTCCTATCTTGAGGAGAGAGTTTTTTGGTAGTCAAGTGATGGTTTCTTTCTGTGAGAGAGCTTGGAGAGAGTCCTGTCTTAAGGGAGTCAAGGGGTGTAAGAGGGGTCATACAGTTGCTCCGCTAGCTTGCACCTTGCGTCCTCCAATTGTGTTGTGTGTGTGTTGGAGCTCTAGGGAAGAGTCTTTAAGGCCAAAGACCAGCTAGCCGAGGAGGCTAGGAATTCGACATCTCCGTCAGGCCAGGATGCAAAAGGAGGGAGCGGCATCTCCACTAGAGCAAGGAGCTAAAGGAGGGAAGGCATCCTACTGGGACGAGAAGGCGAGAAGAGGGATCAGCATCTCCGTCGAGCTGAGTAGGTAAAAGGAGGGACGACATCTCAGTTGGGTTGAGGAGGCGAGAGGAGGGAGATTCTTCGTGGTCTGAAGAGTTTGTAAAGAGGATTCTCCGCCTATGATAAGGGAAAAGAGCTTTGTTGCCTAACTGTGTGCTAAAGGAGAGTCATTATTTAGTGCAATACCCAAAGAGGACTTTTGAGGAGTGGATGTAAGTTAATTCGACTGAACCATTACAAACATTGATTTGCATTTTCTTACTTTTCTATAATTTACTTGCAATTTAATTTACTGTACTCTAGTTTCAATGTGATTATATTTGTAGAAAAGGATTTTGGTGATTAGTTTTGGTTTATCTTTGGTTGGAAAATCAGAAAAGCAAAACAAAAACAAATCAAAAAAGAAAAACAAAATAAGGTTATTTGTTTCTACAAGTTTAAAAACAAAAAAATAATTCGTACTTGCTTTTAGTCATGTTTTAAGTTCCATGTTTTAAGTTCTTTAATTTTTTTTATTTAATCACTTCAGCATATTTTATGACTTATTTTTTAAGCAAAAGATTTTCAAAATTTCAAAAAGTTTTTAAAAGAACCAATTCACCCCTTCTTAGTGTGCCCTTTTGCACTTTAAATTAGTACAAGAGAAAGTTCTCTTTTTGTTTTGGTTTAAATACCTTGAGTTGATCCAATGACACATTTTGGCTATGGTAATACTTCGGAAGGGTATTCTATTACCCAACCACCTTTGTTTGATAACATTCCTTTCAATTTTTAAAAAATTTATATGCCTACGTTTTTACAATCAATTGATTTTCTAATGTAGCACATGATTCAAGTTGGCTATACTCACCTTTTTGCATTGTGAATGGAGCAAAAGTAGAGATTCTGTTTACTAATTGGCCTATGGAAGATGGTGATTTAGCACAATTAAATGCAAAAGGTTTGAACTTTTATGCATTAAAATCAGATGATTATATGCGTGTTTCTACTTGCACTAGTGGGAAAGAAATATGGGATAGACTTTACATATGAAATCACGCACGAACGTACTTTTACATGAATATGAACTCTTGCATACAACCTTATGAAACTATTTCTGGCATATATACTAGGTTTACTAAAATCATAACATCATACATCATTGGGTAGAAAAATTCCTAATTCTGAAAAAGTTAATAAAATCTTACGTTGTCGGCCTAAATCTTGGGATGCAAAAATCACAGCTATTTTTGAATCTAAGGACTTGAATGCTTACTTGATTGATAATATTTTTTGCTCTCTAATTGCCTGTGACCAAAAGATGAGTCAAAGACATGCAGATGCAGGTGAACGAAAGCAAGAGTAAACTATAATCTCTAATTGTCTGTGACCAAAAGATGAGTCAAAGACATGCAGATGCAAATGAACGAAAGCAAGAGTGAACAATAGCGCTAAAGGCTAACAATACAAAAAGCAACAGTTCTGATGCAGATGAAAATGATGACAATAACACTTATGACCAGATAGTTTAAAAGCTTCTTGAAATGCAACAAAAGTGCCACTTTGATAAACATAAAAGTAAAATCACTAAATCAAATAAGTTTTCTGATGATGTAGTTTTCTTTGAATGTAAAAAGCCATGACATCCATTTCCATTGCCCAAACACTATGAGTCACCCAGCTTAGGATAAAGTGTGGACAAAATACATGCAAAGGAGGGCAAACATAAGCTTCAAAAGGCTTTTTTGGGCTAACTCAGACTCAGAGTCATCAACAACGAAGGTTGAAGAGGAGACCAACCTATGCTTAATGGCTAAAGATAGTGTTGGGAACTCTGACAATGATGAGATATGCGAGCTGTTATATGATGAATTATTTCTTTATCAGAACACTTGTATGATTCCTATAAAAAAATGAAAAAGCAACATGTATACCTTAAAAGAGAATATTTCACTTTAAAAGAAGAGCATTAAATTTAACTAATAATTATTCAAACTTATGATCTGATCATCTTGCTTTTGACAAAAGTTATGAATCATTAAGTGAAAAGCATGGTGCATTAGAAAAGGAGCATAAGGCTTTAAAAGAAAAACATATTGCATTAATAGAAAAGCATAATTCCTTAAACAAAGAGCATTTTGGACTAGAAGTAACATTTAAAGAACAAGAAGAGCTAGCATTAGAAATGGATAGCAATGAGCATACATTAAAAGTGAAAGTAGGCATGTACATATTGAAATATTAATTAAAAAGATCACTACACATAAACAAAATCTATCAGACCTACACACATAGTAAAGCCACAAAATAAAACACAACATGCATTATCCTTCTCTAGAAAAAAACATCAGTCACGCTACAAGATCTAAAATAGAAGAATTTCTTTTCTTTTTATCTTTTCATTAATTTATTTTTTTTCTTATTTTCAATAACAGCAAACAGTCATTTACAACTAGATCAATTTAACATCCAAAACTGATTAATTTCATTAAAAAAATCCCAATAAATATAATTCACATTTCTATAGTCAATATTTATATTTTACATCCAGAGTCCAAAACAATATGTACAACAGCCACCACGGGCTACAAAAAAATACATAAACCAAAGTAACTAAAATAAAACTACACTAACAACACTGCCTAGCCTCAAGCTGCAGGCTCCTTACTTTATCTGAAATCAAGTAAACCACATAATGAGCATGAAAGCCCAGCTAGTAACTAAAATCTTACAACTGAAATCAATATAAGGCAAAAAAATTAGTATGCTTATAATCATACAAGGAAATCTATAAATCAATACATGTTATCTATACCGGTCACCTATGTCAATTCATCAGTTATATTACACATCTCATCTCGTTCAATCAATCAATCAATTATTCTATCTTTATCATACAATCCTTTAAGTCAATCTATAAATTATAATAGTAGCATATGTATTCATACTTCGTAATAGCAATCAGTAACATCATTGTTTAAAATTGCGCAATATGAGGCTCGCCTTGAGGCCCGCCTTTAGCGCAATTCCAGTAAAAAACACCTCAAAGCTTACGCCTCGAGCTTCTTTTATGAGGCTTACGCCTTATCTTAGATGAGGCCCGCCTTGCCTCATTAGCTTGAGGCATACGCCTCACTCTATTAAAGAATTTTTTATTTAAAACTCACCTAAATCTTAAACAAAAGCCCCAAAAAAATCATGACTTCTTGCACCCCCAAGCCGCAACAACCTCCTCTCAATTGCCTCAACCTGCAGCACACCGCCTTCACCGTAGCCCCCGCCACTGTAGTCCCCGTAGGGGATCACTAGAAAGTCGCATGCCACCACCATCTCCTCTTAAAATTTTGGAGTATTATATTTTTGTTGATGACAAACATTTATGACAGATGAAGATGACTGAAATAAATGAAGAAGAAGCAGATTGAGAGGTATTGGACCCTACAGGATGAGGCAGGGAAGAGGCCAATTTGTTATGATAGTGACTCAAATAAAAATCCCCTCAGTAATGATAGTATAGATGATTTTTGAGTTATTGCCAATTACTTTAGCTTTCTTTAGTAATTAAACGTAGATGAGTAGGCAACTGAGAAAGAAAAAAATAGAGTTAAACTTAATATTATATGTTATTTTTATACAATTCATATATTTTATATTATTTTATTCCTGTAATATTTGGATTTCAATTATTTCACATCATTTATCATTTAACACTTTACATCTTATACAATTTTTTGTTTCATATGTATGTAAATTTGTTACTTCATAGTTCAATAGAAAGTTAATGTCATCCTTTAACATATTATTTGGATATTATATAAAAATTACTTTTAATTTTTATTTTGACTTTACGCAATTTTTAGATTTTGAGGCTTACGCCTCAAAACGCCTTGAGGCTTACGCCTTGCCTCACGAACGAAAAACGCCTCAATACTCAATTGCGCAATTTTAAACTTTGAGTAACATAAATCAATGTCTCGGTATCAATATCAGTGCAGTATCTGAAATTAGTATCAATAGTTAGTAATAAGTATCAGTAATCAACAATCAAAAGTCTATTAGATATTCAAATAAGGGTAACTTGTATCTTGGTCCTGCCATTATGACTCCCGATCAATCGCCCCTTATGACTCTCAATCAATCGCCCCTTATGACTCTCAATCAAGGTACTCCTTACAACTTCTATTCAGTGAATCAGTGACGGTCGCCCAAACTCCTTATAACTCTCAATCAGTCTCCAATTACTTATCTCCCATCAGTGAATCAGTGAATCTTGAGAATATCACATGATGTTATCATATCGTATATCTGATATCAATTAGTATATCAGTTTTTATCAGATCAATATCAATACAGTACATTTACATTTTCAGTCAAGTCATTATCACATATTAGTACATATCAATATTACTTTCCAATTCATATCAATCATTTCAATACATGTTACATTTCATATTAAATCTCATATATTGCTTTTCAACTCATTTTTTCAGTATATTTTTTTCCCACTCATTTTATCTAGAAATTCATATACACATATTTAACTAGTGAAAATATAATAAAATCATTTCAAATTATTCAGAATGATCAAATCTATAACATATCAAAAGTTACACAGTGAAAGCTTACAAAATTAGGAGATAATATTTATTTGGCAGATTTAATAGAGAGAATCCGTAAAAAAATAAAATCATCGAAAACAGAAATAAGAGAATAGTTACTACAATGATTAGAACATTTTTTATAACAGAAGTAATGGACAGAAAAGCTCCGGAGAGCTTCATCTCTCCTCTTCCTCCCCCCTTTCTCTTCCTATCTTCCTTTTCCTTCTCGGCCAAGCCATGCCAAATGAGCGAAGGGGTGAGTGTGGCAGAGATATTTATAATAAAATATATATAAAAACACCATTAGTGGCCTAGCACTACAGCGCTCTGGCCCAGCATCGTAGCACTGCATGTTAAATCCAAAATTACTATAGAAACAAAGGCTCCAACACTGCGGCGGCATTTTCTAGCATCGTTGAGCTCAAAGGTCAGCGCCTCAACACTCACACTCTTAGTGCTGCAACGCTACAATTTAAATAGAAATTCAAATTTTTTTAAATATGTTTTCATATTTTGGGTCATTACATCATCTCTCATTGAGATTAACAAATCCATTTCTGAGATAAGGTGCTATTCTTGTGATATATTAGGAAACATTGCACACACTTGCACACTCTGAACATATTGTAGAACACATATGATCTAGAGGCCCAAAGCTTCACTAGCACAGCATAGCATTTATACATTTTAGCAAAAGGCAGGACCCACATCTACTTGGGTTCCCAAAATTAATTTTTTATTGATGTTGTGGGTGTGCTCTCACAAAAGGTCTGGTGAGAGCATGTGGTTCCTGGACAGCAAAAGCTTATAGCACATGACTGAAGATCTAAAGCAATTCATCACGCTGGAGATCAAAAGTGGGGGTGAAGTCACTTTGGGAGATAATACTACTGGAAATGTAGTGGGTGCAGGATAATTGGCAAAACTAATGAATTTACCATTGAAAATATTTTATTAGTTGAAGGTTTAAAACATAACTTATTAAGCGTTAACCAATTGTGTAACAAATGCTTTAATATTAATTTTTTTTCCAACAAATCCCTAACTATTTTAAATAAAATAACTATTTAAGAAAGAATGAGAATCAATAACGTCTACATGATTGACTTGAACTGTATTGATACATCAAATAATATCTGTTATTTGAAAATCGTTATAGATGAATCTTGGCTATGGCATAGGAGACTATACCAAGCAAGTATGAAAACCCATAAGAAAATCACTCAGCTAGATCTACTTAGAGGCATCCCTAATTTAGAATTCTCCAAAGAACACCTTTATGATGCTTGTAAATTAAGAAAACAAACTAGGTCATCATTTCATTCAATAAAGGATATAGTAATCATTAGACCTCTAGAAACTCTTCACATAGATTTATTTGGACCTATTAGTACAATGAGTTTAGGAGGTAAAATATTTGGATTTGTAATTGTAGACGATTATTCTAGATTATCCTGGGAAAATTATTTGGCAAATAAAGAGGCCCGTAGCCATGCAAAAAGAGAATAGGATCTCATCCGGGAAGAAAAGACCAAGACTTTCTAGTCAAGCCCGATGATTCTGTGGGAGGCCACTCGAGCAAGGTTAGTATACGCTCGACTGAACACCCACCCAATCTCTCTTTTCTGTGTGTAGAAAAAGTATACAATGAATCTTTAGTCGATAAAGAAAAGAAAGAGAGATTTTCAATGATTCTCTCCTGAAAAGCTGTGCTGCTTTCAATCAAGTTCGAGAAGTACTTACACCAAGCGGGGACCGGCTTCGCTAGACCATTTTGGTCCGTCCGGGCTAGGCTCTATTGGGCGCTGGCTTATCGTAAACAAACAACAAACTTGATTCATAGCAAATCTCGCCGTCGATCCTTTCTTCGCGAGCGGGCTTACCGTGAATCATTTTAAGAGTTTATGATCTTTTTTATTTGGATTCAAAGAAAAATTGGATGTTTAATCTCAAACATTCATAATGACGACAGATGTGAGTTTGAAAATAAGAAATTTGAACCATTTTGTCAAGAATCCGGAATAGATCAGAACTTTTCCGACCCTAGAACCCCACAACAAAATGGAGCAACAAATAGAAAGAATAGAATGTTAGTAGAGACATCTAGAGAAATGTTAAGTGAATATGGCTTACCAAAATATTTTTGGGCAGAGGTAATAAATATTACATGTTATGTGCTGAATCAAGTAAATATTAGATCCAAGCTGAATAAAATATCTTATGAATTACTTAAGGGTAGAACACCAAATTTATCTCATCTGCATGTATTTGGGTGAAAAATGTTTTGTGTTAAACAACAAAAGATCTCACTTAAGAAAGTTTGATGCTAAGGCAGACAAAACAATATTATTAGGATATTCCTCAACTGAATCAATTTACTAGAAATGATATGTGGGAGTTAGTTAGTAGACACAATAATCAGAGTGTAGTTGGAATAGAATGGGTATTTAAAAATAAGTTAATAGCTCTAAATCAATAGTTAAAAATAAGATTAAGTTAGTAGCTAAGGAATATAATCAAATAAAAAGAATAGATTTCAAGAAAACCTTTGCATAGTTATACTAAAGGCTATAAGAGTGTTATTAGTTTTTGCATGTTTTGAAGGATTCAAATCATATCAAATGGATGTTAAAAGTTTCATTTTGAATGGAGTAATAAAAAAGGATATTTATGTATAAAAGCCACCAAGTTTAGAAAATTCAATTTTTCTCAATCACGTTTACAAGCTTAAAAAAGCACTTTATGGGATTAAACAAGCACCTAGGGCATGGTGCGATAGGCTTAATAACTTTTAGTTAAAAAAAATTCTTTGTAAGGATAGTGTAAACACCACTTTATTCATTAAGAAAGTTGGAGAATATACAATCATAGTTCAGATTTATGTTGATATATTCTTTTTAGATCCACAAATGATGATTTATGCGATGAATTTTCTGCCACTATGAGTAGTGAATTTGAGATGAGCATGGGGGGTGAGTTAATATATTTTCTAGATTTTAGCGTTAAATAAAGGGAGGATGGAACAGATGAGCCCGACCACTGAATTAAATAAGGATTTAGATGGAAAATAAATAGATCAAAAGAAATATTGAAGAATTATAGTAGGCCTGATATTATGTTTAATGTCTGCTAAGGTGCTAGATTTCAGGCTGGCCTTAAGAATTCCCATATGACCACCGTTAAAAAAATTTTAAGATTTCTAATAGGCACACAAAACTTAGGTATCTGGTATCCTACGACAATCTCTAATTCGAACTTTGCTGGATTTAGAATAGATAGGAAAAGCACCTCAGGAACATGTCAATTCATAGGACAATCTCTAGTTTCTTGGTCTAGTAGAAGCAAAACTTTATAGCCCTGTCTACCGCAGAAGCTGAAAATGTAGCTATAGGAAGCTTTGTTGCCCAAGTTTTTGACTGAAGTAATAGATTCTTGACTTTATACTCCACATAGGAACCATCCCAATTATATATGACTATTAATGCATTTTGTATCTCGAAAAATCCTATTAAGCATTCTCGCACAAAACATATTAATATTAGACATCACTTCATCAAGGATCACGTAGCCAAGGGAGATGTAGAATTATAGCATGTGGATATTGATAGATTCTTGACTTTGGACTCTCATAGAAATTATAGCTACATGTCATTATACAACCCAGTCAAATATTTCTTTACAAACTCTTACTTGTGGGAGTCTTCAAGTTCAGCTTCCAGGTAGACCTTGGGCTTCACCTTTAGCAGGCTCATCCTCTTGATCCACCTCTCCTTTAACTAAACCTCATAGTAGTACGACTCTTAAATCTATCAAATACATATTTGAAAAAAAAATACTCAAACTTGCAAAACAAAGAATTAGGAGCAGTTTATATCTATAGCATAAGCAATCATCCAGAATTGCCTGGCACTTGAAATGTCAAGCCTCTGCTTCTATCTTATTGGCCACATCTCTGAGGGGGGTTTAAGCAGCACCTATCATGCAAGTATTTTTTATTTATGATTTATTGCGCCTTCTTTTTGGACATGGCCACCTACAATGAGAATATGTATATATATATATATATATATATATATATATATATATATATTTCTACACTATCTAAAAAAAATAAAAATAAAAAAATAAAAAAAATAATAATAATAATAAATATATATATATTTCTACACTATCCATTTAAGGGCAAGTGCCCACAATACAGACAATCCAATATTCATCACACCATATCATTGAACATTAGGTAAATGTAGGAAGTGATATGCAACTTAAGGGTTGCGAGTTGAAGAGTTATTCATCGAATTTTATATTCAATGAAATATGATATTTACCAAATTTGTGTTAGGTAAATAAGGGAAGAGATGTACAACTTGGAGGTTGCAAGCTCATGAACATTCTTTGAACCTTTGGTGTTCAAAAAGAGATATACACTCTCCTAATTTTGAGTTTTAGGAGGATGCAATGATTTCCTACAACTTTTGAGTTGTATGGGAGGAAAAGAGGTGAAATGTTTGCTTGTTGATTTTGTATCAACAAACAAAGGGGTAGATTGATTGATCGTGCAGTCAAGTGTTTGGAGCATTGAGATGCTCCAAATAATTCATGCATGAGAGAGAAATTGTGCATTTGTTGATTTTATGCTTCAAACAATTTAGGGAGGAGACTTAGGATTTGGTCCTAAGGTTGAAGGACTCATGTGACAATATACTTGGAAGTTTGAGGATCCTCGAGTCATCATGCATGAGAGGATATTTATTGGTCTTGTGCTCCAACAAATGAGGTGGGAGAGCTTGGAATTTGGTTCCAAGCTCAAGGGTTTATAGCATGATGCATGTAGGATTTTTAGGGAAATCTAACATATCATGCAAGAAAGATTGAATGATGGTTGTGTGTTGATTTTGGTATCAACAAACAAGGCAAAACTTTAGGATTTGAAAACCCCCATATGAGTTTTGAGGTAACGAATAAGGAGATGATTTGTTGGTTTGCATATTCCAACAAAAGATCTAAGGAAAAACTTAGAGTTTGGCTCTAGGTTCAAAAACTTGCAACATGATGTAAGATTTTAGAGAGATATATAATACAATGCATGAAGATGATTGGTATTGGCTCCCAAGGCACGCTAGGAGTCGTGCGATGAAATATTTGGAACTTTGAGAAAGTTTCAAATATCATGCATAAGAGGAAAGTGTATATTTGTTGATTTTTGTGTCTCAACAAGAGAGGTGGATAGCTTAGAATTTAGTTACAAGCTCCAACGATTCATGTATATGACATTTATAGCCTTGAGGAGGGCTTCAAATATTATACATGAGGGAAATATTTGTTGGGTTTTGTGCTCCAACAAACAAGGTAGAAAATTTTGAAATTTGGCTTCAAGCTCAAATGATTCGTGCAATGAATGCTTGTAGTCTTGAGAAATTTCAAATAATCATGTAGGAGAGAGGTGATTGTTGATTTTATGTTTCAACAACGAAGAGAGTGAAATGATTGATCGTGCAATGAAATATTTGGAGCGTTGACATGCTCCAAATTGTTCATGCATGAAAAGGAAGATAAAAGATTGCTTATTGATTTTGTGTCAACAAACAAAATGACATGAACCTAGGATTTTGATCCTAAGTTAAAAATGATTCATGCAATGAAGGGTTTGGAGCCTTGAGATGCCCAAACCGTCACGCATGAGGAAGAGGAGGATCTACGAGAGAGCTTCGAATGCATTGGAAAGGATTCTGAAATTGATTTTGGCATGATTAGGAGATTTGGATAGGAGAGATTTATTCTTATGACTTCTAGGAAGGTTTAAAATCAAATTTGATGCGATCTAAGAAGAATCTAGGAGGGTATGCATGAAATGATTTGTCATTTTAGGACATTATCAAATGCTTAAATTATCTGTCCTTACACTCAACCCATCAACTTGCAAATTGCACCAAACATGTTTAACAAACTTCAATGTGTTGTGGGGTATAATCTATGGGCTCTTGGAAGCCATAGAACACTCCTCCTTTGCTTTTCAAGCATTTATGAACTCGATAAACATGTTAGTGATTTTACGAATCTTAGGCATGTAACAATCTTAGCAAATGATCTTCAACATGCATTCATTTAGGATTTGAATGATGCAAACTAATTTGATTAAGTATGCATAGATTTGGATTAACATTTTACTTGTTTCATCTCTCCAAATCTGGAAGAATCATCAAGGATGACTTCAAGCTAACCTATGCATTATGGAGTTTAAAACATCAACATGAGTGTTTTTGAAAAACTCCACCAATGTATAAACTAATTGAAGTGCATACTTGAACGTTTAGCAAGTTCAGAGAAAGTCACAAGTGTTAACGATACAAGCCTCTTACGTATTTGTGTTAATTTTATCATAACACAAATATAAGACACACAGAACAAAGCATACGACCTTGGAGAGGATCTACACCTTGATGTTTGATCAATCATCAAATGAAATCTCCTAAACTTAGGGGTTTAGTGGTAGGTGGAAAAGATGCAACATGAATGCGACATCATGCATTTTGGAAGGTCTTGGACACCAATCCAACACCTCTATGCACATCGTCATACTCCCCGGACTCTCACATAAGAGCCAATAAATGGAAATCACCGGATTTCCACTGTTTTACAGAGAAGACAGCGGGTATTTTGGGTTTTATAAATTTAAATGCAAGGTTTCTATGGACCTAAGGGTTCATGGGATGTCAACCACATCAAATGGCTAAAAGACCAAGGGGTTTCCTATGTTTTAAGAGATTTTACTCGCCAGGTTGTCACGGCGCTGACCACACTCCACTCGCCTTGTCAAAGGAAAGAAAGCAAAAGTTTGAGGAAGAAGGCTACTGTCCAAGTGCTCCGAACGTCGCCGCCGCAGTCCAAGATGCTCCAAACAGCTTCCTTCGCTGTTTGGATTGCTCTCGGGGGCTGATTTCACCGTTAAGAGGTCGTCGGAGATGAACGAGGGGGTGGAAGTAGTCTTCACATTAGATAAACAGCCTCCAGGTGTCTCCACTATCCTCCTGCACTCCCTCTTTTGCTCGAGAGAAGGAAAAGAGCTGGTCTATGCTCTTCCACTTGGAGAAATGGAGGAAAACAGATAGGTATTTCTATCTTTTGGTCCAAGGAAGAAGAAAATAGTAGCAAGGGAGCACAAGCAGGTCCGGCCTCGGCTAGGTCATGCGCACGCAGGAGCTTTCGGCCCAGACACGTGTGGATGGAAGCTCTCAGCCATTCGACTCCGTCCCTGATGTCCGCTCGGGTACGCACAAAAGCAAGGAGACCCGGCCAAATCTCCTCTCTCAGTTCTCTGGGACGGATGCATGAACAAGAGTGGAGCGAACAGATTATCCGCTCTCCTCCATCTCACGCTTTATTCGGGACACATGCAAGCAAGAGAGGACGAATAGCCTCTTCTCTCATCTCCCGCTACCTCTATACGCGAAACGAGGGGATGTCACTCTTGAGTGGATTTTCTACGCGATATCACTATTGTAGCTGCTCTACTCAAACAATTTGACGGAAAAGCAATGTCAAAATTTGAAAATCGAAAAAAATCACAGCCCTTAGATGCAGGACCTGATTTGGAAAGGTCATTTGGCTTAGATTGGACAAATTGGGCTGAAATTGGGTCCAAATTGGACTCGACCAGAACCGATCCAATCAAGCCAATTTAGTGAAATTGGACTCGAATTAGCGCCAAAATATGTTGAATTTAGTTCGACGAGGCTTAATTGGGTTCGATTTGAACCGATTTAGGTCAATTTCGATTAATTTGAGTTTAATTTGAAAAAATTAAATTTAATTTGATTAAATTCGGGTCCTATTTGAGTTAAATTTTGCTCAATGACGCTCAATCAAGTTGATCGAGCAGGATCGAGCCCAATCAAGCTCGAATCGGCTCGATCAAGGCTGATTTAGGCTCAACACGAAACAATAGTCAACAAGTGGCTTTACACTTGGAGATAAAATGTGAAACAAATATAGACGTGAAAAGACTGGAGTAACTCCAGGGGTAGATAAGACTAGAGAGAGTCACCTTAGATGATTTGGTCACATAAAATGTTGGGCTTTCGATAAACCATATTAGGAGAGTAGATGTATTAGAGTCGGCCTATATTAAAAAAGGTGCAGATAGACCTACAAAATCTTAGTTAGAAAGTATTAAAAATGATCTTTTTATTATATTTAAATGAGAATTTGACTCTTAATAGGAACAACGAAGAAAATATTCATGTAGCTGATCCCACATAGTAGGATAAAGGCTTATTGTTGTTGTTGTTAGTTTATGCAACTAACCATCTTTATGCTTATTGAACAATTAAATCATTAAATGTTAATGAGGGAATGGCATATTTAACATGTTTTCAATATTTGAGCAGTAGATTAGTAAAAGATTAGGTGTTACATGTGTAAAGTGGGATGTTTTGAGTGTAATATGTGTAAATTCACCATAATAAAATTGGCAGGAGAATCAGTCATTCATCTTTTGGGAGGAGAAAAAGTTCAGCTGATAAATCATATATGTGATAAAGTAAAATATGATAAATAAAGTCATTGCATAGCATGCATAAAAGTAGAACCAATAAGGCAAATCAATAGTTTCAGAAAACATTACCAGCCGTTGCGCAAATATATTCAATTGATGAAGTAAGAGGATCCAATCCCTGTAAGTTTGAAAGCATAAGATGAGGTAGAAAGAGAGACAATAGTGGCTGCATCATATGATACGAGGACATTTCTGGAAAACAGATTCATATAAGTTATAATAGTTATCTAAAAGTTCCATAAAAAAATATACAAAAACTTACCTGTCCTGAACAGATTAAGCCTATCCATAACCAACCTATGAACAATTTATCCTATTTTCTAATTAAAACATTGAGTTTAGATGTTTAAACTAGGAACTTAGCATATTACACGAAAGGAACTGCCTTTCCAACATTCTTGCTCAAAGCTTCAACTGTTTGAGGCAAAAACAACCAAGAATTCACTTGATCCTGTCAAACCATGGTCAGCATTATTGGTGAAGTGTTCTTATGATAAGATAGATGCTATAATAATTTCATCGATAGGGATGTAAACAAGGTAAGTTGAACTTGACTCGAGGAGGACTCGAGTCGCACTCAAGTTCTGCCCAACCCAAGCATTGAGCATGACTCTTGCCTCATCAACAAATTTTCACGAGCTTGTCAAGTCGGGAATAACTCGAGCAAGACTAAACAACACTGGGGCAAGCTCGTATTTGTAGGTCTACGAAAGGAAACTGCTCACAGGGGTTAGAATGCAAAGAGTACGATCGCACTATTCCGTAGGACAAAACGGTCGCAGACCTTTACACTCTATACAAGCAGGCCAATTAAAGAACAGATCGAATCATACATACAATTACCTATGAAAAAAAGCGGCTTTTACCTGCACATCTCAATGGATAATAATATATATGATTCAAGAGTCAAGAGATTTCCTCCATTTGATACATCAGTTCGAATAAGGTTTATTTGATGTAGGTGACAATTTCCCATTGGCGCAAGCCCCCGTGGTTAATTACATCTTAGGCCTCAACCTAAGAACACTCTCAATTAGGGATGTTATTTTATTCTCTTCTTGATTTGGTGCATAGTGGGATTCCTAGGTTCTTCTAATCTAAAAGAGATAGGCTCAACGGGCTATTCACCACACACAAAGATTATGCAATCATTTGGTCGGTCTGAGGGAATGAATCAAGAGAGGAGACATCACACATAAAGCATGCAAGAGAGAAATATGGAGATATCATCAGTGTGATGTAAATATGTGGGATTTATAGCCTCCCAAGAATAAAGATCTCACCCAACAACAAGGCATGCAGCGATATACTCATAACGTCAACCTTTGATCCTAAATCTATGGGGGACATATCGTACTCCCAATACTAACATCCTCGACATAGCTAATGCAAGACAATGAGAAGACTTATAACTCAAATCCCTTTGGGGCCTAAGCTACCCCAACCTGGATTTACCACCCTGCTCGGAAAGGGGTACGAGCTAGATCTCCACCTAATGTTCTAAACTTATACGATCCAGTCTTATACAAATACAAGAATAGTGGGGAGGTATAAAAGAGGAATGGGCCTCGGGCCCGACCATGAATGGTACTATGTTAATATAATGGTGAACTATCCCTCTATGTGATAAAATAAAATTTATATGCTTAACTCAAGCTATAAATGAAGGGTAGGGCTAATCAGAAGTAGCCAGGAGCGACCATGAAATGGGTATGGTTTTGAATATGAGTTATACTTTAAAAATTGGTCGAAGAAGGGTCATGCATTAAATTTTGAAAGCATGTTAGTTAATTTAAACCCAATGTTCCTTTAATCTTGATTAAACAAATTTAATCTTTTATAGAAAATTTAACATCCTAAGAGCCTAACGTGAAGACTCCATCTGAACCACCCCCAAGCAAAACAATTAAAGAAACCTAATAAAAGCAAGTAGTTCTAGTGCGCAAAAAAAGTAAACACATCAATCATCAAATAATAAATAATAAGATGCCAGAAGTGCAGCTGTGTTAAGCATTACACCCCAGAAAAAGAAAAAAAAAAGGTAGCTAAGCTCTACCATAATTAAAACTCAGCCTAAAATTATACATTATTTAATGGCATGTGGGTCTTAACCGATCTCCAGATATGTGACCTCCAATCTTCTGAAATATACACATGCCTTCATAGCTTTCCTAACTAGAATTACATATAAAAAAAAAACTTATATAAGCTCTCTACAAAATAAAGATTAGCACAGTTATAATAAAATAGTTATATTCACATCCAAACCTAATCCTTAAACCCACATTCTCAAGGGCTGAGCAATCCTCGTGATAACTGTTAGATAGCGCATTTATAATGATAAGTACAGTATTTTTATTATTCCCTTGGGAATGTGGCCAACTGCACAAGATATCTCTATAAAAAATCTAACTTAAGAGGAAGTGCCCACTCATCAATCCAAAAAAATTAAAAATAAAACAAGCACAAACAATCCAAACTAGAAACAAAACATCACATCATCACAAGTGCAAGTGAAAAATAAAAAAATTAAAAGATGTTATCCTAACTACACCCTGCCCTAAGATGCCTACAAAAAGTGTCTTATTCAGCACATATATGTGGACAAAGTTAGTGTTAGCTAACAACTCTAATTTAGGTGAATGGTTCAAGTTGCAAGATCGAGTTCATATTGCTCAATTTACTAACTCGAAGATTTCTCTTTAAGTGATTAATCATTTAGAGTAAATTAATTATGATCTTATTTTAAAGTTATAGTTTCGATCATTAAATTATAAAGAGTTTAAAATACAT
This sequence comes from Dendrobium chrysotoxum, assembly GCA_019925795.1. NCBI lineage: Eukaryota > Viridiplantae > Streptophyta > Magnoliopsida > Asparagales > Orchidaceae > Dendrobium > Dendrobium chrysotoxum. Next base: position 33,408,591 of record CM034314.1, read on the forward strand.
GGGCCCTAACATATGTTAGAGTTATAAAGAATTCAGAGGCTACAATAGTGGCTAATTCTTCTTTGATTTCCTAAGACTCGAGGTAAGGTCGATAGGTGACACACTAAAGTAGGTCTATTGCCTACCACAAAAGTTTTACGCTTTCTAGGTTTAAGGTTGATTAATTTTAAAGGAGTGACATAGGAATGAAAAGCTTTGTATATAAAGATATACAAGGGTTCTATGAGACCTACGATTTGACACTTAGGTGGTTAAGGAGTTAGATTGACCTCCTGAAGGTGGCTTTAAATTTCTAAAAAGAAATTATTTGTGCAAATCTTTGGACATTTCTCCCTTAACTTGTGAGGTACGTAGCGTTGTCACAACCGTCACGTGGACCAAAACCTCCTTAGGACATGTAGCCCCGCAGCTCGAGAGTTTCAATCTATATACATTACATCAAAGAAGAGGATGCAAAAAAAACACAAATTAAATATAAGCTAAGGCATTATGACTTGATTTGAAGTGCATTTGATTCTCCAACATCACATATTATATTTGAAAATACTTTTAAAATAGAGATTTCTTTTTTTTTTAAGATTTATAATTTAACATCTATATTCCATCAATTCATTTGTGGCGTTATCACAACGAGCATAAGGACCAAAACCTTCTTAGGACACGTAGCCCTGCAGCTGGAGATTTTCAGCTTATAAACTTCATTGACGGAACAGGTAGTATGAAAGATATTTATATATATTAGAATCTAATCATGATCTTTCTTTATTAGATTTAAAGGTTGGAGTAGCTCCAGTGGAAGATAAGATTAGAGAGAGTCGCCTTAGATGGTTTGGTCACGTAAAACGGCGGCCTCCCGATGACCCGGTTAGGAAAGTAGAGGTTTTAGATTTGACTTATGTTAAGAAAGGTAGAGGTAGACCTAAAAAGACTTGGTTAGAAAATATTAGAAATGATCTTTCTTTATTAGATTTAAACGAGAATTTGACTTTTAATATGACACAATGGAGAAAAAGGATTCATGTAGCCGACCCCACGTAGTGGGATAAAGGCTTGATGTTGTTGTTGTTGTTGTTGTTGTTGTAGAATCTAATCATGAAATTTTTTTGGAATAGCAAATGTAACTCAAACATAGGGATCCTAGACTATGTTGAAGCTATGGAGCCTAGGGTTGCAAATGAACCGAGCGTTCAACGAGCTGCTCGTGGCTCGGATCGATAAGGGCTCGTTCATGTTTGTTTGATAAGGTAAACAAATGAGTTAGAACACTCTTGATAAATACTCGATAGCTAAATGAACGAGCTTGAACAGTGTGTCATTCAGTTCATTTATGTTCACAAACAATCTCGCTTAGAAGCTCGTGAACAAGCTCGCTTAGAAGCTCGATTAGAACTCGACTAAGAAGCTCGATTAGGGCTCAATTAGAGTTTTAAAAATAAATACTATTAAATCTACAAATTTAATAATTTATTTTTACTAGTTTAATATTTTTAACTTTAATCATTTTCATTAGACATATTTTTAACTTTTATTTTTACTAATCTAACTAATTAGAAATATTTTATTAAATCTTCTGCTAAAAATTTTATTAAATCTTTTATTAAAAATTTCCTCACCCGCTTCAATGCCCAATCAGAACAAAAAAAATTGTTTTTAAACTCAAGCCGGACCTGCCCGCCCTTTCTCCCCTCTATGGCATCAACAAACTAAAAAAAAAAAATATTATGGGCTTTAGTCCCATACCGCCCGGAAAGAAATGATTGTTTCTATATAAAAACAAATACATCTGAAGCCATTTGCTGAATAGCGGGTAGCTTGTAGGCTGGGCGTGTTTTTCTGGGCGGGACGATAAATGAGCTACTCGATTTGATTTTAATAGAAAAAAATTATTTTGTGAATTGTGGTCGGTTCGGCCCATTTAATGAGCCGATTGATAAGAGGCTCGACAAGCTTGAAATTAAACGAGCTCAAACCTCAACATGAGCAGAGCTCGAACGTGGGAGTTTTAAATGAGCACGAGCTCGAACGCCCGTCCAAGAAGCTCGACGAGCTTCAAGCCGAGCTTGAGCACGGTTTTGACAACTGAGCTTGAACTCGAACAGGCAGAAGCTCGGCTCGGCTCGGCTCGGTTCGTTTGCATCCCTAATGGAGCCTAACCTATCCCCTATTGGAGAGATACACTGCACAAAGCTAACACATAAATTAACCTTACATGCTAGAGCTTGAATTTTATTTTATTTTATTTTAATTCTTGACATGTTTATGGAAGCAAGATTTAAAAGCTCAAAATTCTTAAGGAGGTGATTTTTATAACTGCTTAATTATTTTATTAGCAAAACCAATGAAAATATCCTAGTGAGATTCACTTCATGCAAAAAAATATCGATTCACATAGCACAAATGGGTAACCTACACTACAGGTCTAGTTGACTATATGAAGGTCACTAAGGTTTAGAGAAGGGGAAAGTCATGGCCAACACGGTCAACGCTTCATTAGTGAGCAAACCTATGGCCAATGTCCAACACATCCTAACAGATATTTGGCTGAAAGTAAAAGTAATCCAAAGTGTGTGTGCGAGTGTCACCAAGTCGTTGAAAACAGAAGAGAGGTCTTAAAAAAGTTGTAGAAATTATACCTGACCCAAAAGCAAGCAGAGGAATGTATGTAAGCCCCGACATAATGAAGGAGCCTCTCCTAAGGCCCAGGGAGCTACAACTCGTCAACAGACACACGAAAATAATGTTCCTCACAAAATATCACAAATAGAAAGCACATGTAAGCAAATGATATATAAATGATGCATGAATATGTCAAACAATGCATGTAACAAGACAACCTAGGCCTACATGCACTAAGAGAAAAAATTTTTTTAAGTTTTACGTCAAATAGTGACTCATAACTTTGAAAAAACAAATATAAAACCTAGGGGCCTCACCAAGCCTAGAGAAAATTAGGGGATGTAGGGAACATCCCCTAGTTTGCTTTGTTCAAATTTGAGCCCATGACGATGCCCCGATTGGGGAGTAATTTGCAAAATATCTAATTGTTTCAAATGCAAATTACTCTCTAGATATCTATCAAAATACTTTGATTTTATTTTTAAAATGTAGAGCTCATCATTCTGGTTCCATATAGCCCAAGATCATTAAATTTGGCCCAAAAATGAATTTTCTATAAATTTTTATTGCTCTACGCATTTTTCTTAATTAAATAATAATAATTTCAGGTCGTGGCTGGCAGTAGGCCGACGACTGGGCCGCGGGAAGTCGGACGGTGGCAACGTGGCTGCGGACTGCGGCTACCACGTGTGGGTTGTTCACTTATCCACGTCAGTGTTCCACGGGATCTGTGGGCAAGATCCTGTGCAATGGATTGGACGAAGCAGCTGTTCAGCAAAATGTGGACTGTTTAATCAAAGATAGACAGTCCAGATTTCATCTTCTTCCTTCAAAAAAGCTTTCTTAAGGAAATTTCTTTTGCTTGTTGGGGGTTATGAACTAGGCCAAACTTAATGAAATTTCAGAAAATGTTTATGGCCCTATGAACTACCTACACCTTGATTTTGGGAGCTTTAAATGATGTATTTTGAGAGTTATTCGCAATTAAAGTTTTAACTAAAAGTTGCGATATACCTCTATCAGGTAGTTGAAATGGATTGTTCTTGGTTTTTTTCATAAGAACGAGGGGAACAACTTCTCTGAAGGACTCTCCCTCTGAAAATGCCTGGATCGAAAGTTATGACGGTTAGAAGGAAAATTACTTATATGTCTCCTTGGATCTCTCTTCTAACACTTTTAATGGTGGGGAAGAGTGGGGAATGGAAGAAGAAAGCTCCAGCAACGAAATGGAAGCAATGGGAGTGCTAGAGGTGGCTTGGATGGAGAGTTTTGAGTGTTATGTATGTTATGAGGGTTTTGGAAGGTTTTTCCCTATTCTAACTCATGGGGTTTGCATGGAGAGTTGGGATGGCTTGGAGCTCTTCCTTGGATGTTTACCAAGTGTCCCATGAGATTATGTGGGTAGCTTTGGCCAGGTAAGGACAATCCTGTGTGAAAAGCCCATTTTGGCATTTCATGAAGGAGGACAATTTGGGTTAGGTTTGGGTTGAACCAAGAGTTAAGCTTGAGTTTGAGCATCTCTACGAAGGTTCTAGAGTGAGTTTAGATTAGTTCCAAGGGTTGGTATGGGTTGAAGATATGAAATTTAATGCATTTGACTAAATTTGACCTTTTAGGTATTTTTTTAGAATTTTTAATTAATTTGACCAATTTGACCAGTCAAACTTGGTCAAGATGACTAGGATAAGCCATGGTGGGCCCTAGAATCCATGTGGCATGCATGCATAAGATTTGACCAACTTTGAATTTTTGAATATTTTAGGAATTTTTTAATAAGTCTGACCACTTTGATCGATCAACTTGGTCAACATGACTCACCGATGCTTTGGACTCATCACACTAAGGGACTTGAGCTTGAAATTCATGCATGAGATTAAAAATGAGGTCAACAGCACTCAAGTTCATCACAACTCCAAGTATTCAGCTTAGCTCTTTCCCTATCCATAAATTTGCATAAGCTTATCAAGCCACATGCATGAATTTTATGCGGAGAGTAAGAATGATAAGAAGTGAATAAACTCAGTAAATAACGGTTTAAAAGTGGCAGCGACAACAAAAGAAGCATAGAAATGAAAATGATAAATTAGTTTTAGTAAAGACAACAAAGAATCAATGACAATGGCATAGAAACATTGTAGGCATTGTAGAATCCAAAATGGTTATGCAAACTTGATAGGAGACAATGAATCAAATATAGTAGCATAGATTTGATGACAATGGATTTAATCTAGTGGATGAAGATGATTTGTTATAGAAAAGGAAGGCAAAATGACTCCTGCAAGAGAGCCATCTCAAACCCAAGCAAGAAATGGAAATTAAAGATTAGGGCTACACAATTTTCATTTAAATTTTTTACATAACCTAATATGATTTTAATACTTACAAACATACCTAAATTTAGTTGTTTTATTAATGAGTTAGTTCATCTAGCCTAGTCACCATCTCAAAACCGAGCTTGTTTACCACTCAAGATTAAATCATGGCTTGATCTCCTCGTTTCTTTCCATCTATGGTTGTCTTGTATATGAGATGGGTAAATATCAACTTGCATATTTTCCTTCTACAGAAAATTTTTGTAGTTTACCTTTTGAATTAGTCCACTTTAAGGTCCTAGTCATATCATTAGATACCAAGGATTCTATTATGCTGTCATATTAATTGATGATTACTCTTCATGCCACTTGGGTATATTTAAATATCTATATGAAGTCCTGTTCTTCAAACTTTTTTTATGCGAGTAATTTTTTAGCAATTTGAGATCTTTTTTTTAGGACACACGCACCTTTTAATGAGCTTGCATGATCTAAAAAGCATTATAATTGAGTTGAAAGTTCCCTTGTAATGTTCATAAATAACTTAAATTTATTCAAATTCAATTGTTTACATTAATATTGTCATTAAAATATGCACAATTTTTCATTTAGAGCTTTGAAATTCACATTTTGTCAACTTGCATGCAGATCCAGTTGTGATTATTACTAATTAGTTTATTTTATTTTTCAAAGGGGCTTAGTTTGTTAGCATATGATTTGTATTTTAATCAAGTGAGCCCCACAAAGAATTTTTTCCACCTATAAATAAGAGAACTGATGTAATTAAATTCATTCAAGTTTAGTTCAAAGCATGTTCTCGAGAGTTCTATGTACGGTAAATTTCTAATTGAGCTCATAGGCGAATGTCAAAGACCTATTCTTGCTCGTAAGTGAGCTATCAAGCCCCTTATGTTAAGAAAGATAGAGGTAGACCTAAAAAGGTTTGGTTAGAAAATATTAAAAATGATATTTCTTTATTAGATTTAAATAAGATTATAAGAATTTAACTTTTAACAGAGCACAACGGAGAAAAAGGATTCACGTAACTGACCCCACATAGTGGGCTAAAGGCTTGATGTTGTTGTTGTTGTTGTTGTAATTCATTAAGTTAATTTGTCACAAAATGTACAACATTTGAAGTGCCTATGATGTTCTTATTTTGCAATTTTATAGCCTTTCATTTTTATTTTATTGTGTTATTAAATCTAGAAAGTTGATTTAAATTTAATTCTTTTCAAGTGTGTTCAATGGAAATTTTGACAGCATCCCAATACCACCAACACCAACCCTACATAGAGGGCATTTCGGGGAGTGTTAGACCTGCCCAACATACCAAGAACAATGGGTATGGATAATATAAATACCAAGATTGAGTCTTCTGCCTCACCACACAAAGAAAAGTGTCTATTATTCATGAACTAAATTTATAATATATGATTTCTCTGTATCATCAAAAAGGAAGTTTACAAGTACTTAAATGATGGCCATGTTTGCTTCCCCACCACATCAAAAAAGGCATGTATGGTCCTTCATCTGCATGAGAAAAATTACGACATATGATATCTCTGAGGCATCGAGAAAGAAGCGTACGAGTAGTAATGTTTGGCAGCTCAGCAAGACTATGTTTTCATTATACCTATGCAAGCAAGGCAATGTAAATGAATATGAGGCAAAACTATATGGCAATGAGGTAATACACCCCTCTTCTCTTTTTTTTTAAATCTTTCTTTCTCCTATTTTTTAATACTGTCATTACCAGGTCCCAAGTTTTGGATAAGAAAGTGGATGGTTGTGTTAGGTAGTCGATAGCCAGCGTAAAACTTATAGAATAATCATGATATAAATCATTTAATACATTGTGTTAATGCTAGGGCGTTCCCTAGAAGTGACGCATTGTATGGCCTGAATACAATGACAAGTGAGCAAGGGCCGCTCCACTGGCGCCCGGGTGCAGTGTTAAATAGGTAAGAGTTCCCACATCATGGACAGATGTTGGCAAAGAAGCTAGTCCAAGAAACTAAAATTAGGATAGGAACTTGGAATATAGGTTCCCTTAAAAGCAAATTAATGAAATTAATAGATATTATGATCCATAGGAAGATAAATATTTTATACATTCAGGAAACTAAATGGATTGGAGAGAAGTCTAAGGAGATTGATAGTTTATGATTTAAATTATGGTATTCTTGTATGAGTCATACTAGAAATGGTGTATGTATGATTATAGATAAGAGTTTGAAGGATAATGTTGTAAAAATTAATAGAATTGGAGATAGAATTATAGCTTTAAAGATTATTGTTGATGTTAAGATTATTAATATTATAAGCATTTATGCTCCTCAAGTAAGTTTGGATATGTGTTTAAAATTAAAATTTTGAAATAATCTAGAAGAATTAATACAAAAGATACCTCTTAAAGAAAGAGTTTTTATTAGAGGAGATTTAAATGGACATGTTGGTAAAGAGGCATTATTTAAAATTGCGCAATATGAGGCTCGCCTTGAGGCCCGCTTCAGTGCAAGTGCGCCTCGCCTCGCCTCGCTGGCATGAGGCATATGCCTCGCTCTATTTATGTATGTTTTTTATTTAAAACTTAGCTAAATGCTATACAAAAGCCCAAAAAAAATCATGCCCTCTTGTGCTCTAAAGCCGCAACAATTTCCTCTCAACTGCCTCGACCTCCAGCCCACCGCCTTCGCCATAGCCACCATTGTCATAGCCACTGCTAGGGATCACTTGAAATCCGCACGCCACCGCCATCTCCTCAAAAAATTTAAGTATTACTCTTATTTTATGTTGATGACAAACATTTATGAAAGAGAAAGATGACTGAAATAAAAAAAGTAGATTTGAAGGTATTGGAGCCTATAGGATGAGGCAAGGGAGAGGCCAATTTGTTATGACAACTCAAATAAAAAACTCTTTAGTAATGATAGTATAGATGATTTATGAGTTGTAAATTATTTTAACTTTTTTTTAGTAATTAAATGTAGAAGAGTAGGGAATTGAGAAAGAAGAAATTTATAGCTAAATTTGATGTTATATGATACGTTTATGCAATTCAGATATTTTATGTAATTTTTCTCATGTAATATTTGCATTTCAATTTTATTTCACATAATTTATTACTTACCACTTTATATTTTGTATAATTTTGTTTCATATTTATGTAAATTTGGTACTTCATAGTTCAATAGAAAGTTAACCATCCTTTAACATGTTATTTTTCTTTAGCAACTAATGAACAATGTGAAAATACGATTGACTTTAGTGACCTTAGCACCCTAAATGAAAATAAAGATTTATGTTTTTATTGTCGTATTAGGAAAACCAAAGTTAGAGAGGCTTTAAAGAAATGAAAGGTGCTGTTGGACCTGATGATATTCCAATAGAGCTGTGGAAATGCTTAGAAGATGAAGGAATTTCTTGGCTTACTGAAATATTTAATACTATTTTGAAGACTAATAAGATGCCAGATAATTGGAGAATGAGTGTGTTAATTCCTATTTTTAAGAATAAAGGCGATGCACAAGATTACATGAATTATAGAGGAATTAAGTTAATGTGTCATACTTTAAAACTATGGGAGCGACTTAGGGAGCGTAGGTTGCGGCGTGATACTAATGTTTCTCAAAATCAATTTGGATTCATGCCGGGTAGGTCTACTATGGAAGTCATACATTTATTGAGAGGATTGATGGAGATATATAGAGAGAATAAGAAGGATCTACATATGATATTTATTGATTTAGAGAAAGCATATGATAAAGTTCCAGGAGAAGTGCTATGGAGAGTTCTTGAAAAGAAAGAAGTTAATAACACTTATATTCAAATCATTAAAAATTTGTATGCAGGAGCTATTACTTGTGTTCAAACACAAGGTGGTTTGACCAAGTATTTTCTTATTTCGATTGGATTACATCAAGGATCAGCCTTAAGCGCTTATGTTTTTTCTTTAATCATGATTGTTCTCACTAGACATTTGCAAGAGGATGTACCTTGGTGTATGCTTTTTGCTTATGATATTATTCTTCTTGATAAGTCTAGAGAGGGAGTTAAAGGTAAACTTGAATAATGGAGGTCAACCTTAGAGTCTAAATGTTTTCGCTTGAGTAGATCTAAAACGGAATATATAAAGTGTAATTTTAGTAGTAATAGACCTAGTGAGGAGATTGTGACTTTAGGCGATCAAGTCATTAATAAGAGTACACGTTTTAGATATCTTGGATCTATTATTCAGAGTGATGGTGATATTGTCAGCAGAATTCAAGTTGGATGGTTGAAGTGGAGGAATGCATCAGGCTTGTTGTGTGATAGAAAACTCCCCCTCAAACTTAAGAGAAAATTCTATAAGATGGTGGTGAGACCTGCAATGCTTTATGGTGCCGAATGTTGGCCATTAAAAGAGAATCATAATACTAAGTTAAGTGTTGCAGAGATGAGAATGCTCGGGTGGATGAGTGGCTTTACCCTTAGAGATAGGATACGAAATGAGCATATACATGATAAGGTTGGAGTAGCTTCAGTGGAAGATAAGATTAGAGAGAGTCGCCTCAGATGGTTTGATCACATAAAACGGTGGCCTTCCGAAGACCCAATTAGAAAAGTAGAGGTATTAGATTTAACTTATGTCAAGAAAGTTAGAGATAGACCTAAAAAGACTTGGTTAGAAATATTAGAAATGATCTTTCTTTATTAGATTTAAATGAGAATTTGACTTTTAACATGACAATGGAAAAAAAGGATTCATGTAGCCGACCTCACGTAGTGAGACAAAGCCTTGATATTGTTGTTGTTGTTGTTGTTGTTAATTTGTAATTGTTAATATCTTATTTAAGAAAAGAGATGAGCATCTCATCACTTTTAAGAATGGATATAGTAAAACTTAGATTGATTATTTTCTTTTAAGAAAAAAAGATCGTTTAAATTGCAAAGATTATAAAGTTATTCTGAGTGAAAATTTATGTACCCAACATTACTTAATAGTTTTGGACTTTAAGATGAAGGGGCAAAAAATAAAAAATAAAGTAAATCATTGTTCTAGGATTAGATGGGGCATTTAAAGAATATTAACAAAAATATTTTTGAGAGTAAGATTCTAGATCTTAAGATTTTGTCTTTGCATGAGAAAGCCAACGTTATGTGTCAAAAAGTAGCTAGTGATATTAAGAATGTTACAAAAGATATGCTTGAAGTATCAAAGGAAAAAACTACTACTACAACAACAACAGCAACAAGCCTTTGTCCCACTACGTGGGGTCGGCAACATGAATCCTTTTTCTCCATTGTGTCCGGTTCAAAGTCAAATTCTCGTTTAAATCTAATAGAGAAAGGTCATTTCTAATATTTTCTAACCAAGTCTTTTTAGGTCTACCTCTACCTTTCTTAACATAAGTCAAATCTAATACCTCTACTTTCCTAACTGGGTCATCGGAAGGCCGCCGTTTTATGTGACCAAACCATCTAAGGCGACTCTCTCTAATCTTATCCTCCACTGGAGCTACTCCAACCTTTTCACGTATATGCTCATTTCGTATCCTGTCTCTAAGAGTAAATCCACTCATCCACCTAAGCATCCTCATCTCCGCAACACATAACTTAGTATTGTGCTTCTCTTTTAATGGCCAACATTCTGCACCATAAAGCATTGCAGGTCTCACCACCATCTTATAGAATTTTCCCTTAAGTTTAAGGGGGACTTTTCTATCACACAACAAGCCCAATGCATTCCTCCACTTCAACCATCCAACTTGAATTCTACTGATAACATCCCCATCTATTTCACCATCACTCTGAACAATAGATCCAAGATATCTAAAACGTGTACTCTTATTAATGACTCGATCGCCCAAAGTCACAATCCCCTCACTAGGTCTATTACTGCTAAAATTACACTCCATATATTCAGTTTTAGATCTACTCAAGCGAAAACCTTTGGACTCTAAGGTTGATCTCCAGACTTCAAGTTTACCTTCAACTCCCTCTTTAGTCTTGTCAACAAGAAGAATATCATCAGCAAAAAGCATACACCAGGGTACATCCTCTTGTAAATGTCTAGTGAGAACATCCATGACTAACGCAAAAAGATATGGGCTTAAAGCTGATCCTTGATGTAATCCAACCGAAATAGGGAAATACTTGGTCAAACCACCTTGTGTTTGAACACAAGTAGTAGCTCCTTCATACATATCTTTAATGATTTGAATATAAGCATTATTAACTCCTTTCTTTTCAAGAACTCTCCATAGCACTTCTCTTGGAACTTTATCATATGCTTTCTCTAAATCAATAAATATCATATGTAGATCCTCCTTATTCTCCCTATATTTCTCCATCAAACCTCTCAATAAATGTATGGCTTTCATAGTAGACCTACCAGGCATGAATCCAAATTGATTTTGAGAAACATTAGTATCACGCCGCAGCCTACGTTCCATAACTCGCTCCCATAGTTTTAAAGTGTGACACATTAACTTAATTCCTCTATAATTCGCACAATCTTGTGCATCACCTTTATTCTTATAAATAGGAATCAATACACTCATTCTCCACGCATCTGGCATCTTTTTAGTCTTCAAAATATTATTAAAAAGTTTAGTTAGCCAAGAAATTCCTTCATCTCCTAAGCATTTCCATATCTCTATTGGGATATCATCAGATCCAACAGCTTTTCCACACTTCATTTTCTTTAAAGCCTCTCTAACTTCGGTTTTACTAATACGCCGATAAAAACAGAAATCTTTATTATCATTTAGGATGCTAAGGTCACTAAAGTCAATTGTATTCCTACAATCTTTATTAAAAAGTTTATCAAAATATCTCATCCACCTTTGTTGAATATCATCTTCTAAGAAAAGTACTTTTTGATCTTCATCCTTAATACACTTCACTTGAATTAAATCCTTACTACTCCTATCTCTTTGTTTGGCTAGCTTATACATATATCTTTCTCCCTCCTTAGTATCTAATCTATTATATAAATCATTAAAAGCTAAGATCTTTGCATCACATATTGTTTTCTTAGAATCCTTACATGCCTCTTTATATCTTTCCCAATTATCAGAATTTTTACATCTAAACCAATTTTTATAACAAATCTTCTTATTTTTTATCTTTTCTTGCACAATTGGATTCCACCACCAGCTATTTTTACTATTAGGGGCTTTTCCCTTTGATACTCCAAACACATATTTTGCAATATTTTTAATATCAATATGGAATCAAAATGTGCAAGAAAAGATAAAAAATAAAAAGATTTATTTTAAAAATTGATTTAGCTGTACAAATTTTAATAATTAGGAAATATATAAAGAGGCGCATAAGGAGTCTAAGAAAGTAATTTGTAATGCAAAGATTTTAATTTTTAATGATTTATGTAATAGATTAGATATTAAGGAGGGTGAAAGATATATGTATAAGTTAGCTAATAAAAGAGATAGGAGTAGTAAGGAATTAGTTCAAGTGAAGTGTATTAAGGATGAAGATCAAAAATTGCTTTTATTATAAGAGGATATTTAACAAAGGTGGATGAGATATTTTGCTAAACTTTTCAATGAAGATTATGAAAATGCAATTGACTTTCGTGATCTTAGCACCCAAAATGAAAATAAAGATTTTTTTTCTTATCTTCATATCAGTAAAACCGAAGTTAAAGAGGCTTTAAAGAAAATGAAGTGTTGAAAAGCTGTTTGACCTAATGATATTCCAATAGAGGTGTCGAAATGCTTAGGAGATGAAAAATTTCTTGACTTACTAAACTTTTTAATATTATTTTGAAGACTAAAAAGATGCCAGATGAGTGGAGAAATGAGCGTGTTAATTCCTATTTTTTAGAATAAAGGTGATGCATAAGATTGTGCGAATTATAAAGGAATTAAGTTAATGTGTCATACTTTAAAACTATGGGAGAGAGTTATGGAGCATAAGTTGCGACGTGACACTAATGTTTCTCAAAATCAATTTGGTTTCATGCTAAGTAGGTCTACTATGGAAGCTATACATTTACTGAGAGGTTTGATTGGGAAGAATAGAGAGAATAAGGATGATGTGAAACGTACATGCAAAAATAAAATGCTTAATGAATTTGCACGCTTAATATTTAGAGAATAATATTAAATAAAGCTTATGTTGATTTAAACGCTAAGATAAAATAATAAGGTGATAAATAAGCTTAGGCTAAATCACATTCATAGGAGTTAAGATCATAAAATAATCAATGTAATCTAACGTTGCATTTATGAATGATTTTCAACAGTAAATTCCAATGCTAATAATAAGATTAGTCCCTAAGTAAAAATTCCTCACTCAACTCTCTAATTTCTAAAGCTTCAGCGGAGAATAATTAACAAAATTCTTATGAATCAATTAAGCCACATAGTAGGATAACTAGAAGATAAAAGACTAGGGAAATAGTTCACCATCTTCAAGCATTAGGCAGTAGTTGCAAGCTTCAAATCAGTATCCTCCTTAGCAATAGGGAATCGCCTTTCACGTCTTGGACAGCAAATACGCCTTCCTGGGTGTCTGGACAGCAGGTTTTAAATGCTGGAAACTCCAAACAGCAATTGGCAAACGTAAGGGCAGCAATAAAGCGAGTTTCGGGACTGGACAGCAGGTGCAGGAGCACAGGAACCTGCTGGGCAGCGGCTTAATAGAGTTCTGCAGGCAAGCTATTCTTGTTGGACAGCAATTGGAAGGTGATGGCAGTGAAACTGCTGGTTTCCTTTGGCTGGAATTGATGGACAGCAAGCTGTCCTTCTTTGGACAGCAGTTTGAGAAGGCTCCTGTTGACGGGGAGGCAATGGAGAGGTGCAGGAGTTCCCGGCCAGCAACTTTGATGGTGGTGCTTCGGAGGGGGGGGGGGGGGGGCGCCGGTCGAATGATGGGGTGTAGGGAAGGTGGCGGTTAGGGGTTTAGTAGTTGGGGAAGGAGGGGGATGGGTGGAAGGGGCTGGGGTTCGGCTAGGGTTTGTGGAGGGACATCCAAAATTCAAAATCTGATCTAAGTTTCAAATTTTCTTTGAATCCCGAAGTGGAGGAAAATTGGAATTTGAATATCCTAATTTGGAGAGAAATTAGGGAGGATTGGGTGGGGAATTAATGGAGATGGGAGAGAGAGAGAGGATGGGGCGGCTGGATTGGGAAGAGAAGAGGGATGAGAGAAGGGGCCGGCCAATTAGGGAGAGAATTAGGGGGCTTCGGTTTAATGTATGTGGACCCCAAGGATTTAATTTAGATTTAAAATCAAATCTGAATTTAAATTCAGATTTGTTTTAAATAGGAAGGTTTCCTAATTTAGGATTCATTAATATGGGATTAACTTGAAATTTAAATAATTCTGAATTCAAATCAAGAAGTTTCTAAATTAATAGATATTTTAGGAAAGTAATTAAGGGGGATTTGAATTTTGAAATTCAAAATCCATGGAGGATGTGGAGGGGCGGCCGGCGGCGGAGCTTGAGAAAGGGCACGGTCGGCGGGTGGGGAGGAGGGAGAGCTAGGGAGTTAGTGGGTTGGGTGATGGTGGAGTGGTAGCCGGCGGTTGTGGGGAAGGGAGGAAGGAGGGTGGCCGGCGGGTGGATGGATTTAGGGAGGCCGGCGGCTAAGGGGAAGAGGTGAGGGATGGCCGGTGGTTAAAACAAGGAAAGAGAGGAAGAGAATATTACTAGATACTAACCGCGAGTCCCGGAATCCACCGGCGGCTGATGGGTGATGCGTGGCCCTATCCTAGGGTTTCTCCTCTCAAGAACTTACAAAGAGATCTAAAACAAAGAGCTGAATTTTCATTAATAATCATTCATCATCCTATAATACAAGAGAACTAGCCTATAAATAGGCCTCATGAAAAGAAAAGAGACAAAGACTAAAATGCCCTTCGGGCTACAACACACTAAACTCCCCTCATAGGGGTACAATGGAAAAAATAGAAAATAAAATAAACTCGTACATAAAACACATCCAAAAATAAACTCCAAATCGTAGCCGTTGATCTCTGATGTCCTCATCATTCTCCCCGGGTGGGAGAAAACTCGACTCTGTCGAGTGGGTGTCTCAAGAACTCTTGTGCACCTGGGTCGATCTGTTGTAGCTCCTCGCGCTCTGATCATGTATCCTCGGACTCTGGTTTACCTCTCCACCTTATCAGATATCTTCTTCGTCCACCCTCTTTTGTGGAAATAATGTCATCACTTCAAAATCATGTCAACCTTCTCTGCTATAGGTATTTTGGGAATCTTTTTGGGAGTGGAGGTAGGCTTGGGGTTCTCACAAGATGGTGTCACACAAGGCTTAATTTGAAGTGGATTTGGGGTTTAAACTCTGGTCCTTCATAGGCTACTAACTCTTCTATGTTAGAAAAGGAATGAATGTTGAACTCTGCAAGCAGATCCACCACGTAAGCGTTGTCATTAATTTTATTGACTATTTTAACTAATCCCGCACTTCTAGCATGTAATTCCTTTACAGTTCCTTGTAGTAACTGCGCCGGACGAATCCGCACCATCACTGAATTACCAACCTCAAAAGTTTTAAATCGTTGTTTAGATTCATCATGAAGTTTATAATTATTATTGTTCTATTCAATTAGGCGTGCAATTTCAGGGGATGAGATGCAAATGCAGCATGTTTTATGCGAAATCATGTGTCTAAAATTCAAGACTCAGCAAGATAAATAATATGGGAATGATGTGATGCAAGAGACTTGATATGCAAGATGAATGAAATGAAATGAAATGTGGACTCACACACAAATTTTAAATAGAGGAAAATTTTGGAAGACAATAGACTACACACACAAACATACTAACTCATAATCATATATAGATAGGACTAAAGATGGATCAGTCACAAAAGGAGAAGACATAAAATTTCCATGTTTAAAGGAACTGGCGTAGGAGCAATGAAGATATCCTTAGCTAAAAGGGCATCTCCATAGGGAGTCTCAGCTAGGGTCACAGATAGTCTCCCAGTGACAATAGGGTAATCTAACAAAGTCATCCAACTAGGAGAGAGAGGGTCCTTAGCAGAGAAGGACAAGGATATCAAGGGCATAATGTAGGAATCAGGAATATGATAAGACGATGAGTCATGACTCACTACCATAATAGGATAGCCCAAAGGGTCACCAGTAGGTATGGGACTCAAGAGATGGGGTAGAGTCTCCAGAGCATATGTGGGCACAACAGTGAGGGGAAACAGGAAGGTGTGGGCTAATGCTCTCTCTAACATTAAAGTCGATACAATGAATTGTGAGGTAAGTTAAATCAGGAAAGACACACTATGTAAAATGTAAATCTAAAGGGACAACTCCTAAAATAGACTCCAATAAAACACGAGGATGTTCAATTTTCAAATGAGGCTCAGAATTGTTCAGATTCAAATTACTGTCTTCCAAATTCATTTTCGTTATGCTCAAGGTCAGATCAGTTTCTTTCGGGATCAAATTAATATCATCCAGGCAGACCTTATCCAAAGGGATATCCTTGATGAGATTAAAATCCGGATGGGCTAAGGTATCAAGGTTTAACGGTTCTAGATCTCCTAAATTAGGGTTTAAGTCAGGCAGGGAGTCTAATTCAATCACTTCAGTTTCATCCTCAAAGAAGTCCTCGTTATCAATAATATCATTAGCATTCACAAAATGGATGCACTCAGTCTTAGGTTCAGAGGACTTTTTTCTTTTTAATGCATTTCTTTATTACAATTATACTTGCAAGGTTAAGGACTGGGGAGGCTAAAGGTTGACTGGGATGACTAGGAGTTGATCCAAGTGGGGAGTCATGTGGGACCGATCCAGCAGAAGACCCGATAGAGGGTTGGCCATCAAGGCTAGGTGAAGACCTACAAGGTGGGGCAGCAACCCTGATATTACTAAGGGATGGATGGTCTCGACCACAGTATTGTCCACGATTTGTCCCAACAAAAGAGGTAGGGTAATGAGTAACTGCCGTGTGGTGAGGACTAGGAGTCATGATATCAGATGGGGGTGTAACAGGTGGGTAGGACTGACTTTCATGTGTAGGACTCTTGAGAGTGCAACACCCAAAAATTTGATAAACAGAGGGCGACCTAAACTTAAAACCAGATGGTTGGTCACTGGTAGAGGGCAGGTATTTTAAATTAAGTTCTCACCTCATGTCTTTCCAATTAGAAGTAGGGTACTCACTGCGAGACTCTTTATGATCTTCCAACCTCATCAAAAATTGAATAGCCCAACCTTTTAGGTGAGACTTAGCAATGCTAACTCGGTAGGACTCAGGGATATCACGTGATTCAAAATAGTCCTCTAATTGTCTAACCAATTCCCTAAAGTAGTAAGGGTCCGAGGAACCATCAAAGGTGGGTAGACGGTAAGGTGACTCTAAGTGAGGTTGTTGCGGCTTAGGCTTAGGTCTAGGTTGATAAGCAGAGTGGGGCATCTTCTGACTAACATGATTGATCGAATGGGGCACATTCTTAGAGTGGGGAGACTCAACATATTTCTCCTTCATGGTTTTGGTTATAGAGCCCACTAGACTAACTAGGACATCTAACTTCTTTTGAAGTCCTATCGGGTCCATGGGAAGAGCTAAATGAAGCCTAATGAAGATTAGGTGTAAGGGACAGCATATAGACACTACGTTAGGCTCACTTAAACTCACTAAAAGGTGCTGAAATTGTTTGGACAGCAAGCTACACTAGTGGTTTAAGTAACCTAGGCACTTAGGAAGGTTGTTATGACAAGGACAACACCTAAACAATGAAGCAGACTCACCTAAAGTGGTGTAAACGGTGTAGGAATGTAAAGGACAGCAAACAAAAATAGAGAAATAAATTAACTAGGCAATGGTATGCATGCAAACAGGTTTTGGAAATGTTATCTAGACTCCTAGGAACTTCTAGCACATGCAATACATGCTTACCATGCTCTAATAACAAGATGATGTGAAACGTACATGCAAAGATGAAATGCTTAATGAATTTGCACGTTTAATATTTAGAGAACAATATTAAATAAAGCTTATGTTGATTTAAGCGCTAACATAAAATAATAAGGTGATAAATAAGCTTAGGCTAAATCACATGCATAGGAGTTAAGATCGTAAAATAATCAATATAATCTAACGTTGCATTCATGAATGATTTTCAATATTAAATTCCAATGCTTAAGATTAGTCCCTAAGCAAGAATTCCTCACTCAACTCTCTAATTTCTAAAGCTTCACCGGAGAATAATTAACAAACTTCTTATGAATCAATTAAGCCACATAGTAGGATAACAAGAAGATAAAAGACTAGGGAAAGAGTTCACCATCTTCAAGCATTAGGCAGTAGTTGAAAGCTTCAAATCAGTATCCTCCTTAACAATAGGGAATCACCTTTCACGTCTTGGACAGCAAATACGCCCTCCTGGGTGTCTGGATAGCAGGTTTTAAATGTTGGAAACTCCAAACAGCAATTGGCAAACGTAAGGGCAGCAATAAGGCGAGTTTCGGGACTAGACAGCAGGTGTAGGAGCACAGGAACCTGCTGGGCAGCGGCTTAATAGAGTTCTGGAGGCAAGCTATTCTTGCTGGACAGCAATTGGAAGGTGATGGCGGTGAAACTGCTAGTTTCCTTTGGCTGGAATTGATGGACAGCAAGCTGTCCTTCTTTGGACAGCAGTTTGAGAAGGCTCCTGTTGACGGGGAGGCAATGGAGAGGTGCAGGAGTTCCCAGACAGCAACTATGATGGTGGTGCTTGGGGGGGGGGGGGGGGGGGGGGGCGGTCGAATGATAGGGTGTAGGGAAGGTGGCAGTTAGGGGTTTAGTAGTTGGGGAAGACGGAGGGGGACGGGTTGAAGGGGTTGGGGATTCGGCTAGGTTTTGTGGAGGGATATCCAAAATTCAAAATTTAATCTAGGTTTCAGATTTTCTTTGAATCCCATAGTGGAGGGAAATTGGAATTTGAAGAGAAATTAGGGAGGATTGGGTGGGCAATTAATGGAGATGGGAGAGAGAGAGAGGATGGGGCGGTTGGATTGGGAAGAGAAGAGGGATGAGAGATGGGGCCGGCCAATTAGGGAGAGAATTAGGGGGCTTTGGTTTAATGTATGTGGACCCCAAGGATTTAATTTAGATTTAAAATCAAATCTGAATTTAAATTCAGATTTGTTTTAAATAGGGAGGTTTCCTAATTTAGGATTCATTAATATGGGATTAACTTGAAATTCAAATAATTTTGAATTCAAATCAAAAAGTTTCTAAATTAATAGAAAGATATTTTAGGAAAGTAATTAAGGGGGGATTTGAATTTTGAAATTCAAAATCCATGGAGGATGTGGAGGGGCGGCCAGTAGTAATGGAGTCAAGGGGAGGCAGATGGCTAAGGGGCTTGGGAGGGGTGGCCGGCGGTGGAGCTTGGGAAAGGTACGGTCGGCGGGTGGGAAGGAGGGAGAGCTAGGGAGTTAATGAGTTGGGTGATGGTGGAGTGGTAGCCAGCGGTTGTGGGGAAGGGAGGAAGGGGGGTGGTCGGCGGGTGGATGGATTTAGGGAGGCCGGCGGCTAAGGGGAAGAGGTGAGGGATGGCCAACGGTTAAAACAAGGAAAGAGAGGAAGAGAATACTACTAGATACTAACCGCGAGTCCCGAAATCTACCGGCGGCTGACGAGTGATGTGTGGCCCTCTCCTAGGGTTTCTCCTCTCAAGAACTCACAAAGAGATCTAAAATAAAGAGCTAAGCTTTCATTAATAATCATTCATCATCCCATAATACAAGAGAACTAGCCTGTAAATAGGCCTCATGAAAAAAAAAGAGACAAAGACTAAAATGCCCTTCGGGCTACAACACACTAAACTCCCCTCATAGGGGTACAATGGGGAAAATATAAAATAAAATAAACTCGTACATAAAACACATCAAAAAAATAAACTCCAGATCGTAGCCGTTGATCTCCGATGTCCTCATCAAAGGAGGATCTACATATGACTTTTATTGACTTAGAGAAAGCATATGATAAAGTTTAAGAGAAGTGCTATGGAGAGTTCTACATAAGAAATGGGTTAATAATGCTTATACTCAAGTCATTAAGGATATGTATGCAGGAGTTGTTACTTGTGTTGAAACACAAGATGGTTTGACCAAGTATTTTCCCATTTCAATTGGATTACTTCAAGAATCAGCCTTAAGCCCAAATCTTTTTGTTTTAGTCATGGATGTTCTCATTAGACATTTGCAAGAGGTTGTACCATAGTGTATGCTTTTTGCTAATGATATTATTCTTCTTGATAAGACTAGAGAGGGAGTTGAGGTCAACCTTAGAGTCTAAAGGCCTTTGTTTGAGTAGATCTAACACTGAATATATATAGTGTAATTTTAGTAATAATAGATATAATTGGAGGATTGTGACTTTGGGCGATTAAGTCATTAATAAGAGTACACGTTTTAGATATCTTGGGTCTATTGTTCAAAGTGATGGTGAAATAAATGGGAATATTATTAGTAGAATTCAAGTTGGATGGTTAAAGTGGAGGAATGCATCGGGCTTGTTGTGTGATAGAAAAGTCCCTCTCAAACTTAAGAAAAAATTCTATAAGATGGTAGTGAGACCTGCAATGCTTTATGGTGTAGAATGTTAGCCATTAAAAGAGAAGCATAATATTAAGTTAAGTGTTGCAGAGATGAGGATGCTCAGGTGGATGAGTGACTTTACTCTTAGAGATAGGATACGAAAAGAGCATATACGTGAAAAGGTTGTAGTAGCTCCAGTGGAAGATAAGATTAGAGAGAGTCGCCTTAGATGATTTAGTCACATAAAACGGCAGCCTTCCGATGACCTGATTAGGAAAGTAGATGCATTAGATTTGACTTATGTTTAGAAAGGTAGAGATAGACCTAAAAAGACTTGGTTAGAAAACATTAGAAATGACCTTAATTAGATTTAGATGAGACAATTAATAGGACACAATGGAGAAAAATGATTCATGTAGCCGACCCCACATAGTGGGATAAAGGCTTGTTGTTGTTGTTTGTTTCTCCGATTTTTTATTTTCTTCTATTTTTTAGAGAACCCTTGTCCTCTTTTTTTCCATCACATTCACATGGTTAAAGTTTCACCTTTTTTTCTCATGCATTGAATTTGGTAACATGGGATTCTAATCTAAGCATGTGTGACGTTCATAATGTATCTACACAATTCATTTTGCGAAACGGGTGATACTTGAGTGCTTTAGATATATGCGATGCATTTTCAAACCAGGCTCGTGCAATACTGCCTTCATTGTTTGTCAGTTTCATCATGTTTGATTGGGCCAATTATGGGTTTGATATGAAGGTCAAAACACCTTCCATAACACCCTCCAGCCACATCTTTAGATATGACTAAGCATCCACCCATTGATGAGATATTTGATCTGCATTTATCATTGGCCTATTAAAAGATTAAAAAAATGGATTGTTTTCACTGTTTTATGTCATTTGACTATTTATCCTCTTCATGTAGTACATATTTTCATATCTTATAGATTTACTACTATGATATATCAAGAAGTACGGCAGAGTCCTTTATAGAAAAAACACTATACACTAGAATGAATGCTCTACCCGATTGTCATATATGGGATTTGGTTGCCCCTCTTTTGAAATTAAATCAATAATTTATTATTGAGTGTTCACTATCAAATTTCATACTAATGGCTCAATCGATAAATACAAAGCTCAATTGGCAGCCACAAGAGTTCACACAAGTCTATGGACTAAACTACTCTGACCCCCCCCCCCCCCCCCCCCCCCCCAATTAGCCCAGCTTTGCTCCTTAAAATTCCTCTTTTTATGGCTATCAATCAAGGATAGACTATGTTGCAAATAGATGAAATTAATGCCTTCCCTTATAACCACTTTACTAAGATAGTTTATATAGAGTAACCCTTGGCTATATTGTTAAGTGGGAGAACAATTTGTCTGTTCAAGGAAAGTCATATATAGACTTAAATAAAGCCTGTGGGCTTGTTTTGAAAATTTTAACAAGGTTCTTATCATATATGCCTTCACAATAGCAACGCATATCATTCCATCTACATAAAGCATACACCATCAATCTTGATCATATCAATTGTTTATGTTAATGACATTTTACCCATTTGGAGTGATAAAAGAGGAATATTTGAAGTTCCACCAGAGACCATGAACAACAAAAATATTTTCTTAGAGTTGAAATTACCTATAACAAAAAGAACGTCTCCTATCAAAGAAAGTATGCTACTAATCTTCTCGAGCAAAGAAAGCATGCTACTAATCTTCTCGAGCAAGTTGTCATTCAAATGCAACTATGATATACATATAGATGGTCAAATAGCTTCCAATAATAAGGAATCCTTTAGTGACACAAATGATTTAACTGACTGTCACTAGCCCTTAAATTTCTTTCGTTGTTACAGTCATTAGCTAACATATGCGAACTCCAAAATAAAAGCATTAGGAGATTGTTGTGTATTATTAAATATATCAAAAAAATTGGTAGAAAAAAGCTACTTTATACTAAGATAATGCACATAAATGTGGAAGCATTCATGTCTATTATGTTGGCTTAGTTGAAGACATGAAGTTAACCTTAAGATTTTGCATTTTTATTGGAAGGAAACCGATCACTTGACAAAGTAAGAAACGAACAATTATGGCCTAATCTTGGTTTGAGGTTGAATAAAGAGCTATTGTTCATGCTGCTTGTTAAATGACGTGTAATCACCTAGGGTTCTATATTATGCTAATCACATTTAAATTAGAATAATCATATGTTCCACAAAAGAACCAAATATATTAAGGTGGATTATCATTTCATTCGTGTGTCATGCCCTTTAAGAAGATTGTCACTCCTCATGCCTATAGTTCACAAATAAGTGGTGTATATTTTAACAAAAAATTGGATTTCTCTACCTTTTTCGAGATTAAATACCAAAAGCTAACTAACATATATGATCCAATTTATTGGAGAGTGTTAACACGGTGAAATGCAATAATATGAATACATGTATTTGGTGAGCTGTGTATATTATTTAGATATTCCCTACTATATTATACCCATTCCTCTATATATATAGGAAAGTTCACTCATAAAGTAGGCAGGCAAGTCTCATTCCTTCATCAAAAATTAATGAATTGGATTTAAAAGAAAGGGACTAGATCATTGGTCAGTTTCATTGATTAAAATTACACAGTTTGAGATACACCTCAGCATAATTTATATTTTTTAGCTTAAGGCATACGTCTCGCCTCAATATGTACAAGCCATAAGCCTCAAAAAATTTAAGATTTTGGATTTTTTTTAAAGCCTTAATTACTTATTTACCCACCTGCCCCTACAACCATCCACACCCCCCCCCCCCCCCCCCCCCCCCGGCCCTCTTCTTCTATCTCTTGGTCTCTATTTCACACGTAGCTCACACCTGCATGCCTTGAACCCACCAC
The DNA here is from genome assembly GCA_019925795.1 of Dendrobium chrysotoxum. NCBI lineage: Eukaryota > Viridiplantae > Streptophyta > Magnoliopsida > Asparagales > Orchidaceae > Dendrobium > Dendrobium chrysotoxum. The sequence continues at coordinate 33,431,936 of CM034314.1, forward strand.
CAACCTGTGTCACTCCCTGCTGCCGCCTTATGTTTTACTTTGATTTGATATCTTATATTACTTTGTTTGCATTACACTTCTAATTTGCATAATTTTGTTACTTGAAATTTTGTGGCTTGAACAATTTCTTACTAGGTATATGCACAATTTATTACTTTTTACAATGCTAGAATGTTAATATGTTATTTTTTAAAATATTAATAGACTAGAAAGCTAATATATTAATTCTTACCTTCATTTTTACTTTGCAAACTATTTTGATTATGAGGCTTATCCCTCAAAACACCTTGAGGCTTGTGCCTAACCTCAGGGCCAAAAAGCATCTCAATATGCAATAAAACACAAGGATTTGCATACAATTCACCCAACAAGGTTCCTTAAAAGAAATTTAAAGGTCGGTCAATCCCAAGATTATTTATTTCATGTCATTCATTCAACTTCCGTTACATAAATATAGCAAGAATCACTAAAATGAATCAAAAGTATAGCACCTACAATAGTAGTAGGTATAACTTCGTGACAATTAGCAGTTCACCTTAGCGACATGAATGTTATAGGGGAATCTCAACCCTAACCCAGCAAACATAACCAAACGATCAAAGTTAACAAATCACAACTTCTTTGACAGAAACAAATAAATAAAGACAAGAATATAAAAATAAAAATAACATAACATTTGTAAACTTTGTTGCTATTGAAAAATTTAACATAAGTTCATAATATCCAAATTTAGCCAATAAAAAGGCTAATAAAGCATAAATAAAATACAAGTATTCAAATATATAATCAGTATGACTTTGAAATATTTATTTTCATCTAACATCCGGAACAACAATCAGTTAATTTTGACCACAAAAATGTGCTTAAAAGAACATGCGTGAAATTACATGACTATACAATGACTCAAAAAATTTCATCTAAAAATAGTCATACCGCATGGATTTGAGCGATATTGATATTTTTGTCCACAACATCTATGCCGGTTACGCAAGCACCCATCCTAGCAAGAGACTGTAGAATGATATAAATAAATAAATATATATATATATATATATATATATATATATATATATATATATATCAATGAAAATTTCATTATCAATACGGCAAAACACACACATACACACACACACATATATATATATATATATATATAACTACATGGTGCACTTTAAAATGATAAAACAATGTATGAACTTCTCACTTTGCATTAATCTATGAAAGCAAAAGAAAAGATTCAGTTCCTTAGCGATGAGCATGAATCTTACCAAAAACAAAATACAGAGGAAATAAAATTTTTCAGTTGCCATAAGACACCTCAGATAAATAAGTAATATGCAACTGTTTTTCACCACTTTTAATTGCAAATGCACTTGTGTACATCCTTGTACAACTTCCATACTAAGATGTACAAGCAGGCTTAACAAATTACACATGGGCTTATACTCAAAACGTCTAGAATATGAGGAATTTGTAATATGAGAAAAAAGGTGAAATTTTTCATGGATGTCAAATGGAAGGGGTTAAGAGGAAACCTACACATCTACATAAATCGTTTAATAACAAGAACAGCCCTAAATGAAGAGATCTCCATAATATCTGATAAAAACAACAGATACTGCAAATTTAATTATGCATCAAGTAGTTAATAATCAAATTGTAAAAACATTTTAGCAATATTAGATGATATCAAAGGAAGACCTTTTGTTGTACGCTTCACAACAAATCGTCCCTCAAAATTCATCTTGACATAGTCTTTAATAAATGTTGAGGTGTGCATATTTTAAGCCTTTGCATCATGGGAATATGACAGCAGTCGAAGTCACTCTGAACAAAGCATACAAAAGATGATGATTTGAGTCCCACACACCAGTATTCTTAGTACATAACTGCTTTTGTGTCTAGCGCCCCAAGCAAACTCACAACTGTTTTGGATAAGTCTAACCACATTTGATAGGATTTCTATTTAGAGAAAGATAAGACTATCAGAAACGTAGTAGCCAAGGATCATTAAAATAGTACAAGGAAAGGCCTCTCTGTCCGCTGAAGCATAAAAAGGACAAAATTAATTTATTTTCATAAGCAATAGATGCCAACATCCACCCCAAATAGCTTGGGAAAGATTTAGAAGGTTTCAAGTAGCAACTTAAATAAAAGGGAGCAAGAATTTGCATCTAAAATAATATAATTAAAAAATTCTTCATGATTATAAATCATTTGTACAGAAACATACCTCAGATAGAATGCCGCCTCCACATCCAACATCTATTATTTTTAATCCTTCAAAAGGCCTAATACTAAATGGATCTTTTCTGAGAAGAAATTCCAGAAATGTTTGTGAGAAATGGTGAAGTTGTTAAAAGCATTCATATTTAGACGTGCTAGTTTCAAAGTTAAGCATAAAGAAGAGCAGCACAAAGTCTAGGAAACGTTATTTCAAAAATTAAAACTGTGCTCTTGAATTAAAATTATATATAAATGTTATGCTTGTAATCATGATGCATACAAATAATAATTTAAAGGAAATTAATGACAGATTTTCCAGGATAACTCATGAATGATTCATTTTGAAAAATAGCAAAGAGTGAAGAAGATTCGTTTAATAATGGTATGTGTAATCATGAAAGATGCTAAAAAAAGTTTGTTCTTGCATATTATGGCTGTAACGCTATCATAAGACAATGTCTAGAACTTTAAAAGATTGAAGTTCTGTTGTGATTATACAACTTTTCCAATACATAAAATTCACACCAACAAGGAATGGTCTATGGTTCTTTTAGGTAAAAACACGGGACAACAGACTAAGGAAAAACTTTGTTTATAGCATGCATGCTATGGACCTCAGTTTTGAGCAACTAAGGACTGTCAAAATTTTCCAAAAGCTACACTTAAGTGAACAATGGTTACAATTAGAAAAATGGAGTGAGAATGACAATATAGCGAAGCTAAAGTGTCAATATCATCGAGCAGAAGGTGAAAATAGATTAAGCAGATTCAAACAAATACAATGAGTCAAGTGACAACAATGTGAATGGATCGTAAGTATGTGGGAGTTCATAGAGAGCTGTAGACGTAGACTAGATTATATAAAACAACAACATAAGGCCTTTATCAACTACATGGGGTCGGCAACAATAATCATTGTCCTCCATTGTGTCCTGTTAGGAGTAAAATTCTCAATTAAATCTAATAAAAAATGTAATTGCTAATACTTTCTAATCAAGTCTTTTTAGGTCTACCTCTACCTATCTTTAGGCCAAATCTTATCTACTCTCCTAACCGAGTCATCAGAAGGCCGACGTTTTATATGACCAAACCATATAAGGCGACTCTCTCTAATCTTATCTACAACGGAAGCTACTCCAACCTTTTCATGTATATACTCGTTTCGCATTGTCTCTAAGAGTAAAGCCATTCATCCACTTGAGCATCCTCATCTCTACAAGACTTAGCTTAATTCTACATTTTTTCTAATGGCCAACATTCTATGCCATAAAGCATTGCAGGTCTCACCACCATCTTATAGAATTTTCCCTTAAGTTTGAGGGTACTTTTCTATCACGCAATAGGCCCAATACATTCCTCCACTTCAACCATCTAACTTAAATTCTACTAATAGCATCCCCATCTATTTCACCATCACTTTAAATAATAGACCTGAGAAATCTAAAACGTGTATTCTTTTTAATGACTTGATCGTTCAAAGTCACAATCCCCCCTACTAGATCTTTTACTACTAAAATTATACTTTATGTATTCGGTTTTAGATCTACTCAAAAATAAACTTTTAGACTCCAAGGTTTACCTCCATAATTCAAGTTTTCCTTCACTCCCTCTCTAGCCTTATAAACAAGAAGAATATCATCAGCAAAAAGCATACACTAGGGTACATTCTCTTGCAAATGTTTAGTAAGAACATCCATGACTAAAGCAAAAAAGATATGGGCTTAAAGCTGATCCTTGATGTAATCCAACTTAAATAGGAAAATACTTGGTCAAACCACCTTGTGTTTGAACACAAGTAATACCAACTGCATACATATCCTTAATAACTTGAATATAAGCATTATTAACTCATTTCTTTTCTAGAACTTTCCGGAGCACTTCTCTTGAAACTTTATCATAAGGTTTATCTAAATCAATAAGTATCATATGAAAATCCTCCTTATTCTCTCTATTCATCTCCATCAAACTTCTCAATAAATGAATAGCTTTCATTGTAGACCTACTCGGCACGAATCCAAAATGACTTTAAGAAACATTAGTATCACGCCATAACCTATGCTCAATAACTCTCTCTCATAGTTTTATTGTATGACACATTAACTTAATTCCTTTATAATTCACACTCTCTTGGGCATCATATTTATTCTTAAAAATAGGAACCAACACACTCCTCCACTCATCTGACATCTTTTTAAAATAATATTAAAAAGTTTGATAAGCAAAGAAATTCCTTCATCTCCTAAACATTTCCACACCTCAATTGGAATAGCATCAGGCCCAACAGCTTTTTCACACTTCATTTTCTTTAAAGCCTCTCTAACTTCAGTTTTATTAATACGATAATAAAAACAAAAAACTTTATTAGATAACAAGTAAAAAATAATACATAAACAACATTTGCAGCTTAGCAAACAAGAAGCATGATAAAGCTAGGCATTTTATAAATGTGGTGCCAAGATTTAAGGAACCATAGTTTTGTACGTTATATACTCACTGAAAGAAAGAAGAAAGAAAATAAAGAGACAGAGACGTTTAGCAGTTCCCTTAGAATAATAGCAAAATACAAGTTCTCTCAATAACACAACGAAACGCTCCAGGATAGTTGCTTCATTCGAAACATCTATCACAATCCTCATGAAAAATTTGTGATTTTAGCATACCTAAAATGTCGACAAAGAGCAGACCGAATAAAAGACACTCGAGTAGGATTCATCAAGTGTAATGGTTTGAATGGCCCATCGAAGTCCCACCTGCATTCACCATTTAATCGATCACAAGCATTAATTATTAGAAACAGATCTATAGAATCATAATTATGTCTAGCAAACAATATTTGGCACTACACACACTGCATCCTAACAAGTACTTTGAGAAATTACAAAACAAGTAGATTTGTAGCCTCAATTGATTTAAAACTTAGCAACTGCCAAGAAAGCTTGTTCCGTAGTTCCCATACCACTTAAGATCAAGCTCAGGCAGGTCAGTCTACAAATGTCCGCAAAAGAATAAAACAAAAGATAGAAGTTGGTTCAATAATTATCTTCCAAGCTTGCAAGAGAAACTATTCAACTATTGCTTTATTTTGCCTTCTCCTTTTCTTGGTTGGCACTGACCCAAGAGAGGACTTGAGAAGTGTTATTGCAAATCATGTGTTCCTTGTGAGCAAAGTAACTCTGGCAACAGCAAAGAGTAATAATGATTTTATTTTATCAAATCAAGCTGCAAGATGTACTTATCATTACCATTTGCTTTTGTTCCATCTCATCATATTTTTTTTCTGCGCTGTGCAATTCCAAAGAAATTATGCATGAATGGACTAATGTCGTTTGGAAGATGATGCCACTATTTTTAAGGGATTAAGCATAGGCAGCCCCACATATGATTGGTAGTGGAAAACAGGTAGAGCAAAAATAATTTGGCTAGAAATGGTGCAAAATAGAATTAAATTCCTCTTATAGCATTCAATAAAAATGAAAGAAAAGTATTCATAAAACCAACAATAAAAAGTTGATATAAGGCTCATGACGATGATGATTTTAGTGGTTGCACCCCAAATTCCTACAAATCGTCTTTAAATCCTTCTAAACAAAGAAATCTCACTTTATTCATTTTCTACTATTTCAAAAACCTTGCTTCCCTGACTCTAACCTACAATTTTCATTGTCCCTTCGCAAAATTCTCCTTAGTGCTTCTACTAAAGTTTGTCATGAAAGTATGAAACCTACATCTACCTTTCAATCCTTATATATGCCAAATCACACTAACACAACAACCACAAATCCTTCTCCTAAAAAACAGACTTCATAGCTCGACCCTCACAATCATCATCTTCTACTTTATAAACGTTAGACTTATGCTTTTAATATATTTAAAATTAATATAAAAAATAATAGATATAGTTTGGAAAAATAAAGAGCAGTCAGATGACTTGTTTCTAACACTTCCGTTGAGAAATATGACAACCACCAAGCAATATGAGTTGCTCAAAGCAGATTGCATAGGAGGTGATCAAGCCAAAACAAAGGCGATGTTCATTGTCGACTCATCAGGCACGCCACATGAGACCCAGAGTGAGGGAGGAGTTTCAGTCATTTAGTCAATAGCTTTGGTGAATTTAGTGGCTTCGATAAGGTCATACGAGATGATGCCAAGAAACAAGAAGGAACAAAGATTCACTAATTTCTTCTTCTTCTAGTGCTTTCATACCATCATTGTCCGTCTTCATATACTTGCTAGATAAGCCCTCAACCCAAAACTTGCCTTATATATATATATATATATATATATATATATATATAATATATTATATGCTTGCATACATAAATGCATGCTTTATCAGTAAAATTCTTTTGAATTTTGACTAGCCAAGCCGACATGTCCACCGAGTAACAAACTTTGGAAATCGTTGTATTTCTGTGGGTTGGTGCTTACCTCCCGATTTCAAGGTATCATAATGAAATCAACTATAGATATATATAAATAGATATAGAAAACGAGAAATGAGTAATGAGTGAGCTTTGGATATGTGTGATTATACCTCATGCAGTGCATGTGAAGATGTTTGCATAAAATGTACTTATTACTATAAATGAACATGAACATCGCACACTATAGATTATCTTAAAATATGTGATACTTATTCAGTTATGCAATCTTATGCTAACCTGATGACTTGATGGCATGTATTTCACAGCTATTATATTATACATCATACCTCTCTAACTGTTTATATTATAGCTGCATGCTTTGTCGTTTTTATTTTAATCAGTAGATTTCATCTACTGAATTTATTTCGTACAAACTCACACATATCTTATGATTTTCAGGTTATAAGTTGTATATTATCTTGAGGAGAATTTATAGGCTTATGTTTCAGGTAGATCATTAGAGGATAATTTATTCAATAATAATGTAATTCTTGAATGAGATATTATAGTAATTGAATTTTATTTATACATTGGTGAACTAATTAGGTGTATTGGATTTGGATCCTCAAATGTTATTGGTGGACAACAATTTTTAAAACCATATGCATACTTCATTGAAATAAACTCTTAATTTTTAGCTCACCCCCACTTGTCGGAATTTTGTGATCTTCCTTGAGGTCTAATGGGTGGTGTGTGATAACAAGGTGTCAACATAGGTTTTAATCTTCTAGGCTTAGTCTCGATAGGGATCTTTTGTGAGTAGGACTTTAACTTCTTAGCAATGGTAGTTTTATTATTGAGGTAAATAAATCAATAGATGAGAAATTGGATATTTCTATATATGTATACTTTTAGCGTTGAATTGATGAATATTTGGTTTGATTTTGATGCTGTATTTGATTAATTGATCATGCATTGAAGATGTTCATATTGATACAATTTAGATATATGATAATTTTTAAAGGATTTAAATTTGAGCATTCATGTAATTGGAGATTTATAACGTATAACATACAATTTTAATATAATGGAGCTTTTAAATGTTTTGAGTATTCTTTGGAGGACTTAATGGTCATATGCATGGAGGAATGAGATTCAACGACAACAACAATATCAAGCCTTTATCTCACTACGTGGAATCGGCTGCATGAATCATTTTTCTCCATTGTTTCCTATTAGGAGTCAAATTCTCATTTAAATCTACTCAAAAAATTGAAATAAAATTTTGAATTAGCATCAAGATATTTAATTTATCATATCATTTTTAAGCATTTATTATAAAGATGTGTATTACTCGGGATTTATATATGATAAGATCGCTAACATGTGTTTCTAATTAATTGTAAGGAATATGCTCATCCTTATGAAGTTAAAACATATAGTTTGTTTGTCCTTGATGACAATTATGAACAATACTCGTAACAAAAAATATAATGTTTAGAAGGATATAGATATCTAGCATTGTTATAAATTAGTTCATCTAACATCAAGGTTGCCGGCATGACAACGGTGCTAAGGAGCTGTTGACCTTGTTTTCAGCTCAGACCCAGAGCCTGGGTCAACCCGGTTGACTAGGTCAACCTGGGTTGACCCAATTGACTCATATAAGCCTATTCAAGCTTAGATCAAATCCAAGGGCCCTTGAGCTCGAACCTCTAGCCCCCTTGACCTAATTGACTAGGTTGACCAAGTCAACCCTTGACTTGGTCAACCCAAGTCTTCCCTAGGTCAAATCGACTCATTTAGGCCATTTAAATCCCTTTAATGCATTTAATGTCTTTCCTATTGGTCCCTTGACCCAAGTCTACGGCCTAGGACGTCTAGAGCCCTCCTAATCAAACCTAGAAGCCATCCTAACCATTCATCCTAAGGCTAGGGGTATAAATAGGGAGTTAGGGCTTCATTAGAGAGGACTTTGGCAATCCCTCTCTCCCTAGACGCTCCCAAACCGTGAGATTTCGTGGACGAGCTCCCTAGGTCTTCCTCCACCCTTCCCAAGTCAAACCCCACCGTTCAAGGCCGCCGGCGACGACTTTCCGGCGAACCCGAGACCATAAAGCTTCTAGCCCCTTTTCCCGTTGATCGAAGACGTTTCGAGGCTCGAGATCAACTAGGAACTTATTCGTGGACAATCTACAAGCTCAACAAGCCCTTATACGGTTCAAACCGTCCACAATCCAAGGTGAAAAGCTCAACCCTAGCTAGATACACGTAGGGTTAAATAGCTTTCTGAAAAGCGCGATTTAGGCTAAACAAATACATCCACATGAATGCTCTTCATGTCTGCATGCTAGGTTTCAAGTTTCATCCAATTTGATCCACCCGATCGAGAGAACGAGACGAAAATCTCGTTCTAGGGCTCGGGTCACGTTCTTGTTCACTGGGGCACGATCCGGTTGATCTCATGATCAACAGTCAGGATTCTGTCGTTCCGCGGCAGGGATCGACCGCGATACTCGATCTCACGGTTCCGCCCGCTGTCCGGCGAGATCAGGACAGTTGATTCAAAACCACGCGGAATCAACGGCTCTGATTAGTGCCTACGTGGTTAAGTGTCGCGGTTCGCGCCGCCGCAATCATTGACAATGATTGCGCGGCGGCGCAATCATTGCCAATGATTGCCCGAAACCGCGGGACCAATCCGCGTCCGCCATGTGTCCCGCCGCCGCCGGATTAGTGCTTAATTAGGGTTTTAATTAATTGTTTAATCAGATTTCTTTAAAAAATCATAGAAAATTCATTTTTGATCCAAAAAATATGTGTAATATATCAAATTGTTCGTATTTTCACCCTCTTTAATTTAAAATTAAAATCATTTAAAAATGATATTTATATCTTTAATTATTTAAAAAACAGTAAAAAAAATTCTTTTATTATATTATTACTATTATTATTAATGTTATTATTATAATGTTAGTTACTATAATTAATATTATTATAATATTAATATTATTACTAATAATATTATTATTATGTTAATATTTATATTATTATAATATTTATTATAAGTAATATTATTATAATATTAATATTATTATTAATAACATTATTATTATTTTAATAATAATATTATTATGTTAATATTTATATTATTATAACATTTATTATTATTAATATTATTATAATATTAATATTATTATTAATAATATTATTATAATATTATTATTATATTAATATTATGTTATTATAATATTAATATTCATTATTATTAATATTATCATAATATTAATATTATTATTAATAATGTTATTATTACTTTAATAATATTATTATTATATTAATGTTTATGTTATTATAATATTAATATGTATTATAATTAATATTATTATAATATTAATATTATTATCAATAATATTATTATTACTTTAATAATATTATTATTATATTAATATTTATGTTATTATGATATTAATATTTATTATAATTAATATTATTACAATATCAATATTATCATTAATAATATTATTATTACTTTAATAATATTATTATTATATTAATATTTATGTTGTTATAATATTAATATTTATTATTATAATATCAATATTATTATTAATGATATTATTATTATTTTAATAATAATATTGTTATGTTAATATTTATATTATCATAATATTAATATTTATTATTATTAACATTATTATAATATTAACATTATCATTAATAATAATATTATTATTTCAATAATATTATTATTATGTTAATATTCATATTATTATAATATTAATATTTTTTTATTATTATTAACATTACTTGCTATTATCTTTATTTTGAAATTAGTTTTTTTTTAATGTTAACTATTTCAAATTATTATTACTTTATTATTATTATTATTATTATTATTACTATTATTTTATTATTATTTATTTATTTCAAAAAATCAGAAAACTCTTTTATAGTAACTTTAATCTAATTTAATAATTATCTTCAAAATTAATTAGTTAAATTAATTTAAAAAGTAATTTTAAACCTATTTAACTTCAAAAATTCATATCTCCCCCATTTTAAATCGGATTTTGACGCACACTACCTTGAATTTTTCGGAAAAATATGAACTTTAATTTAAAAATATTTTCTAGATTCAGATCTGACTCCTTTGGATCATTTCTGTATTGTTCAGATATTTAATTATTTAAATATTATTTAAATAATTAGTATAATCAATTATTTTGAAATAAAATTATTTTAAAACCCCTCTTGGTGGCTGATGGACCTCCTATGCTTATGAATTGAATTACTTTCAATTATCTTATTTTCAAACTTTTATTTTTGCATATTTATAATACTTATGTATTTAAAAATTACTTTAAAATTAAAATATTATTTAAATCCTCCAATTTTGGGAGGTCCACCTCTTGTGAAATCTTAAATCTATGCTCTATGTATGAATAACATTCATGTGGGAGAAGGATTGATGAATGATTGGGTCACAATCATTCATTAATCACTTAATTAGGTTTGCTTTACTTAGTGTTTCGTAGTCCTTGCATGTGTAGGATGCACAAGCACCTAGCCTAGGCTCTCCTAGATTTAAGGACATGTTTGGTGTGTTTATATCTGCTACATTTCCCTTATGTTATGCCCAGGGTTAGTTAAGACATTGATTTAAACCCATTTAATGTGGCGACACCTTAAGGACAACAATTAAGAACCCGTCTAGTGGACTTAGAGAAATTTTAGGAGTTATGATAGAACCCCGAATGGCTTGAAATTTGAAACATTTAAACTTAGTGACATCCTAAACCCCTCAGAATTTTTTAGGAATTTTTAGAACTCATTAAACACCTTAATTGATCGACCCTAATTTACCCTTTAATTAGGACCTAATAACTTCAGAAAATTCTAATAAATTCATTTTAAATCAGAAAAATACCCATAATATATCAAACTCTTCAGAATTCAGTCCCTAATCCATGAATATTAAAAGCCCCTTGATTGGGCCCCAATCTAAACTTTAATTTAATTTTGATTAAAAGCCACCTTTTGATTAAATTAAATAATTAAAAATAATTAAAAATTCCAAATTTTTTCCAAACACTTGGGAACACTTCTTTGGGTCATTCCTGACCTTTGGGGGCGATTCCAAGCAGTTTGGAATTGATTTGGATCAAAAACCCTAAAACAGCCCCTTAATTAAATAATTTCGATAATTCACTAAATAACCCAAACTTTGAAAATTCATAACTAATTATAGAAAACTCCAGATTGGACAAACTCAAAGGCATTCAACTCACACTAGGGTCTAATATTTATTAAAAATATTAAAATTCCAGAAATCAACTTAAATCAAAAAGTCAACAATCCGGTCAAACTTAGTTCAAGACGAGACCAAAACTTCGGAAATTCATAACTTTGGATAGAAGAATCCAAATTGGGCATGCTTACTGTCTAACTGATCCGGTTAAGGTCTATTATTTTATAAAAATATTAACTGTCCACAAAGCCCCTTCAATCAAAAAGTTAATTTTGGGCCCCTTTGACTTAGTGGATAGGGTGACCCCAGACCTTCTAAAAACCACCGGCTTAACTTAAATTTCAGAAAACACTCTCCTTAACCTAAAACCAGCACACTAATATAATAATAAATAAATTAATATGCCCCTTTCTTTTAATCTTCAACCAACTAAATCAGCATAACCAACCTATAATTACTACTGGGTAACCCAGGCCTACGAGGCTATTGACTTAGCCCCAAGGAAGGTGAAATAAACTTCACGACCTCGGTGTGAAACAAAGGTAGTAATCACTGAACCCTTAAAACATGCCTAATTTAACCTTTAACACATTAATATTTAAAACTCAAACTTAAACCCTTCCCTCAGACCTACAACAAACCTGAACGTTAAATAACTTCAACTAATTACCTAGCTTAGGATCTATCTCAACTACACAGCCTTTCACACGCACTTAGATGGTTTGCTAGGGCATCGCTTCTAGATCTAGGATAGGCCGGTGTTTACTTTACTACTGTGTGCCGAGTTTTCTGGATTTTTACTGCATGTTGTGATTGGAATAACGTTGATGTGTTTGTTTACTTTTAGTGCACTCTGGGAATTGATGTGATTGCACGATAGATTACCTATAGGTTAGGATCGATTTTGATACTAACGATATTTTCTGCAGGTGGTCATGCTCATGCAGAGCTAATAAAAAGGAGGGCAATAATCATGATTTTAATACTAACGTTATTTTTTACAGGCGCTTCTGAAATTGCTCAGCCCCCCTAAATAAATAAGAGCTAAATAAAATTATCATTATAAATTACTACAGGTGCTCCAGAGCTTGCTTAACCCTCAAAATAATTAAGAGCATGGCCAAGTGTGGCTGTGATGAGTATTTTTATTTTTATATAAATTGCTTGGGATGATGTATAAACTGCTTGGAATGGTTTTACTAGAATAACCTTGCAGGAGAGTCTAGATTTACTACTTTCATTTAATGTAATTACTTGTAATCTGGTATAGAGTTGTGAAAGTTTATTTTGAGTGGGGATACAAGAATCCAAAGGTTGAATTCCAAAGAGGAAAGGACACCCAATATGAGGATAATCCTTTTCTATTTGGGAATCCAAATTTGGATCATTTCACTACCCAAGTGAGTCCAAGGAAGCTGAGATCCAAAGAGTCCAAGGAAGCTGAGATCCAAAGAGTCTAAAGAAGCTGAGATCCAAGGAGTCCAAGGGAGAGAAGATCAAGAAGACGAAGATCTAGAGTATCCCACTCAAAATAACTTGCGTCTGTTCTCGGATTAGAAATCGGGGTTGTTGGCAGTGGTGCCCGGCCACTTTATTTTCTGCAGACCCTGGGTTGTAATTAAGGGCAGTTGGCCTATGGACATTTAATTGATTAATTTGGTTATTTATTATTATTTGATGTGATGTTGATTGCGCATAGGTTGTAAGCTTTTCTTAGTTTATTGGCGATCTGCATGCCGATTTTGTTTTAGCCTGGATTTCGTTAGGCACTCTAAGACTAAAATATTTTCTACTCATAACTAATATCTAAAATTTTAAGGTTTAAATAACTTAGTAACCTAACGATTTAGGGAACTGTCGGAATCGTCCGGGATCGCATGCATATTATTGCATTTCTCTCTCTCCTTCTATAAGACACTTCCCCGCCCGCGGGTAGAGACCGGATAATCTGACCTATGAGGATGAGGTGCCGGACCTGGGGAAGCCCAGTCTAATTCTAAAAATCATTTTTATAAGCCTTTTTAAAATTCTGTGCATATCTGATTTGGATACTTTAACCAGCATGCATTGCATTAGAAATCAATTAAATTAAAATTTTAATTGCATCAGCTCTAGAAGCATTCACCCAACATAAGTCTGGGGCCAATTAGGAAATCCTCTAGACGTCAGCCCTATTTCCAAGAACTATAACCTACCCATCCATCTTTCATAAAAATGACTGGACTCATGGTTTTGAAGCGACTAGGTGGTTAGCTGGCTCCCCAATCAAGGCTGGGGTAAGTCCAAATTTTGCATTGCATTAGCTAGGACACAGGTGTTGGTGTTGTGCGTAGAACACTAAACCCATTAGATTTAGGATTCAAGACTACTATTGTTTCATAATATGCCTCATCAATAGGTAAGTCCTCTATCATCTAGAGACTATAAATCCTACATATCCGTGTCACACGGATGACGCCGCCTCCATCCTTCTCTCATATATGTTTCGAGTGCATGATTTATTTCTTTTTTCCAGTTTCTTTTCACTACCTTAGTCCCTCCGGATGTTGATCTTAGCCGTGCATGTTGACTAAGCCTAATTGAACCTTCCTTTCCCTTTGAGTAGGACTTCCTAGTCTTCTCCCTATGTGTCAATCCCAATTTGGGAAGAATAATGTAGAATTCTTAATCGAGAGTTTTCTCAGGCCCCGGCCTGAGATGTAATTAACCACGGGGGCTTGCGCCCGTGCGAAGCTGAATCCCACTTTCAAATAAACCCCACTCGAGCAGATGTATCGAGTGGGGGAAATCTGTTGTGATGATAAGGTCACATATATTATTACCCATCGGGGTGTGCTGGTGAGAGCCACTATCCCCAATGGTTAATCGTATGTGTGATCGAATCTGCCCCTCATTGGCCAAATACTGTCTCCCCTCGCAGGGCGGTGGTGTTTATTGTTGTCCTTTCGGAGGTCCACAGGAGCCACATAGCCGACAAGAGACCGCACTTACTGCAAATTCAGTGCCATCCTAGACAGCAAGGATGCCCCTACAGGTTAGGCTGCTCAGGATTGCGGAGCCACCCCCTCCGCAAATGGTGGAAGCACTCCGGCTCACTCAAACCACCATGAAGAAGGTATGACCTCTACTCACGAATACTTTGCTATAACTCTTCTGTGTATATCAATGGCCAAACTCATTGTCTCCATACAAAATAAGGAGTAAATCAAGTGCCCGACACCCATGAAGGTGAGCACCGACACTAGAGATACCTTCAAGTGCTATGCTTTCCATAGTGATCACGAGCACGTGCCTAGGAATGCATACACCTCTGTGGACTGGTGGAAGAACTTATAAAAGGATGAAAGTTAACAGAGTTTGTCCTCCCTGACCTAGGCAACCGTCCAAGAAAGGCTCCCATGAAAATTAGGGATCAAAACCTTAACTGCCCGCACATTCACATTGTCATGGTGGTACCAATCATCTAGGTGGAGACAAAGCTGAGTCATCAGTAGATGCAACCTCCAAAAGACCTCACATGGGAGAGGTTAACTTAGCTACCACCTCATCGGTGCGCCAATAGTTGAAGTAGCCCCTATCACTTTCTAAGAGACGTACAGACCGACAAGGCTAAAATCCCTAAAATGATGCTATGGCATTCATCACATAGTCATCAACAACTAGATCAACAGTATTCTCATTTACACAATGCGTTTTGTGAACATAATATTTAAATATGTTTTAAAAAAAAGTAAACTTGCTTGCCTCCCAATGCGCTCTGAGGTCCTCTCTATGGCTTTCTCAAGCAAACATAGGGAAACTGAAGGCGTTATCGCCCTGCCTATCACCTTAGGCGAGGACGAGTACCAATACATTGCAATGGCCGATTTCATCATCGTGGATGCACCGACCACCTACAATGAAATTTTTTGGTGACCTCTCCTGAAGACTTTCAGAGCTATCATCTCAACTTATCACATGGTGGGCAAGTTCTTGGCAGGAGGCTAGGAGAGCATAGTGGAGGGCAACCTCCTTCACTCATGGGCATGCTACTTAAAAGTTGTAGGGAAAGTGACAACTTCATCGAAGGAAGTACTGCAGCTGAAGGTGGAGTGAGGATCAGGCAAAGAGACCAACGAAGCAATGAAGGACATATAAGCGATAGAAGGTAACCCAAAGAGGACCCTGGAAAAATAAGCTCAGCATTCAGCCCAACACATTGAAGTGAGTTGGTCCAAGCCCTCAACCTCGATGTTTTTGCATGGGCAAAAACAGAGATGTCAAGCATTGATATAGAAGTTATATGCCACCGGTTAATCATGAGGAATGAAGCTTAGCCCATCAAATATTGCTAAAAACTTTACTTATTAGGCTAATGTTGTGCTGTTAGCATGATTAAACTAAGAAACCCCTCCTCTCTATTCTCTCCAAACTTAAGGCCATGTCTTAGCCGCTAAGAGATATACTACGTTAACAGGCAGGTAGGCTTACAAAGTACCTAAACTTGCAACAACCATTCTTAATCATGATTCAGCCATGATTACTGATTCTATCATTCATAGAATCTCATTAAAAATAGCACTTCACCCTAGGATCTTATGCAGATCACAACCATTGATTCTTCAAACAACTTTTAACGGCTATAATACAATGAATTAAACAATGCAATCTAAGACAGGCACTTAAGAAACCCTGCTGCAAAATATAATGAGAACAGAGATAGATTCAGAAATATAATACCAGGTCTCAGCAATGGCTGCAAATTTAGCGACCTCGGCATCGTTTAAAGAGGAGCGGAGGTGCGGGACATTGGAAACACCTCCGTCGCCTCCGTAGACCCTCGCCTTCGTCACAGCCTCTGGGTTCTGAATTGGAGCTGACGTAATTGCCGAATTAGATTGATATCTAAGATGGGTTAATGGGAGGAAAATCGAGGAGGCCTTGTATCCGAGAGGTAAACGACCAGAGTATATGCCGCAAACGCGAAGGCCAGCGCCGGTTCGAAATAGATACTGGCAGACACGTAGCGATGGCCCGGCCATGTCTTATTAGGGTTATGGAAGCACAGAGGAACACAGTGTGCCTCTTGTAGACGACAGCTACAGAAGAAATGTTGTTGACCTAGACGCGGTAGCGTACTGAGTCATTGTTGATACGGAAGATTGGATCGGGTCGGGGCAACCTTGATCTACACTGATCTGAATCTGATCTGGATCCCGTTTGGATCGAATCATTAATTGATCGGCCAAACTGCATCTGATGCCGGTGAATTTAGGTTTATGTATATTCAGATGTCTTCTCGGATGTCCCATAAATATTTCTAAGCTTCAACAGAAGAATTTAGTTTTTGCATTTGCTAATAATGAAGAATTGGCTAAGAATAAAGTCTCCTCTCCTGGAAGTACCTACTAGAAAAAGGCGCCTTGACTCAGGACTTGGATATCATTTTGTCATCCAATTAATGCTTTGAACCTTCCAACATCATTGAATCCAAAATCATTAAGGCGCTTAAACAGTTTAAAAACGCTCTATGACCAGGGAATCAATACGGGCCATCCGATGGAACAATCCGGACTTGCCCCAGATCTTCTCTATATTTACAGAGTATGTCACTCACGAATATCTATAAATAGACCCACAATCTCTACATGAATGCGACCTTTGGTTAGAGATTTGAGAGACCTCTGAGGCTTCAAGAGCTCTAGCACCACCGCCGGCGAACCTCCATCGACTATCGTTGGACTACAACCCAGCCGTCGACCACTGCCAGACTTCTGCCCGACCATCATCAGACCATCGCACGGCTGTCGCGAGCCGTCTAACTTCCACCCAGCCACCGACCGCCGCCGGACTTCCACCCGGCCACCGACCGCCGCCGGACTTCCGCCCGACCATCGTCAAACCACCGCTTGGCCTAACTGCCATCGGACATCCACCCAACCGTCAACTGTCGTCGGACTTGCACCTGACCATCATCAGACCACCACCCGGTCACCGACCATTGCCAGACTTCCAACCAGCCTCCAACCATCACCGGACTTCCCCCTGACCATCATCAAACCTCTGCCCCGCCGCCTAACGCCGCCGGACTTCAACTCTACCGCTGACCGTCGTCGGACTTCCGCCCAACCATCGTCAAACTTTCGCCAGACTTTCGCCGAACTTCCATCCAGCCTCTAACCATTGCCTAACTTTCACCCAACTATCTTCAGACCACTGCTTCACAGGTGACTGCCGTCGGGCTTTTACCCTTCCTGCAATCGTCACCAGACATCCGCTCTACCATCATTGGACCACTATCAGACATCCACCCGGCCACCGACCATCACCAAACTTTTGTCCAACCTTTGTCGAACCACTACCCAGCCGCCAGACTTCTGCCCGAATATAATCAAATCATTGTTTGTATCAGTTGAACTTCTAACCGGACGTCATTAAACTTCCACCTGATCGCCACCGAACTTTTGCCCAACTCTCCAAACTATTGTAATTTGACTGCCTCTAAGTCAAGGAAGGGCCAACCTTTATAATTCACTCAAATTTAGTAGAATATTTCACCTTGACAAGGCCCACTGGTTTTACCCTCTTCGGGTTTTCCTTGTAAAAAGATCGGATGTTTTACTATTCTCTCTCTATTTGTGTGTTTGATATGTGTGCATCACTATGACAAAAAGTTTACTCGCTATATCGCCGTGAATATTCTAGCTCTCAACAATTTGGCGCTGTCTATGGGAAACTCAATCCAACCCTTATAAGCATAAGTAAAGTCCTGCTTCAATGGCCAACATAAGTAGCAATCGCAATAATGGAGCCTCTCGCTCCAACTCACATCAATCTAAGAATCATTCCATGAATCAGGGATACGAGGCATCTACTTCTCTCTTTCGTGGTGGAAGAAATCCTATTGGGGAAGGAGTAATAATGTCATCCCTAGAAGACCACATTTGAATAATGGAGGAGACTCAGAATGAAATCCTTCAACTTTTGTGGGAAACTCACTAACCAGCGCTAGCGTAATAAGAGGAGACCCATCTCCCTCAAGATCTACCACTGGCCGAGGATGTTCGACCTGAATATGTTCATGTAGAGATCCCTCTCCCTCAGTCAAGGGGTCGCCCCCTATCGCAGCCAAACATTGACCTCAATGACATAGCTAGCTCCACTCAATCTTCTTGCATGGGTCGACCAACCCATATTCCTCCGCCCATTGCCAAGGACTTGACTCAACCTCATGTTGCTAAAATCCTATATAAAGCCCTATGTGATAAAGTATGATGATTGGTCTGAAAAGAGTTCCCTTTAAGAGGTGGAAGACAACCTCTTCATCATCAAGACTTTGAGGAGTCATTGCCCCTAACTATAATCATCCTTCAACACCCCATTCCTGTATGCCTCAAATTATCGAGCATAGACTCTTATGATGGGTCATTTGACCCTTATGAACATATCAATCACTATAGAACCATTATGCATATTTAACAAGCCTTGAATGCACTCCTATACTAAGTATAGAACCATTATGCTATCAGGTCATGCCATTTGGACTTAAGAATGTTAGAGCCATGTATCAATGCCTTATGAATAAGGTCTTTAAAGACCTTAAAGGGCACACTTTAGAGGTATATGTATATGATATGTTGGTGAAAAGTATTAAAAAATCATAACATATCTCTGACTTAGAAGAATGTTTCTATCTCCTTCGATTGTATAACATATGTCTCAATCCTTCCAAGTGTTCATGCAGAGTCGCCTTAGTAAAATTCCTGGGGTTCAGTTCAATCTTGAAAAGATTAATGTATTGAGAGATATGGTGCCCTTAAGGAGTATCAAAGAAGTCCAACATATGAATAGAAGAATTACAGCCCTTTCTCTCTTTTTGGCTTGCTCGTGCGATAAATACCTGCCTTTCTTCAAAATATTAAGAGGAGCTCATAACTCGAGGATCTAATGAACAGATGAATGCCAGGAGGCTTTTGAACAGCTCCTAATTTATTTAGCCTCACCTCGACTACTTTCAAAGCCAATACTAGGAGAAATGTTGTACATATATATGATCATTTCTTCGCATGTTATATACTCTGTCTTAGTCCAATAGGAAAATGCTATTAAACATCCCGTTTATTATGTCATTATGATCCTTTCTGAGATGAAAAGACGTTATCCAAATAGCTTTGGTATTAGTCTTCTCATCTAGAAAGTTACACCCTATTTCCAAGCTCATATGATTGGGGTTTATACAAATCTCTCATAAAGAAATATTCTCCAAAATCTTGAGGCATCTGAAAGATTAATCAAGTTGTCGGTGGAACTTAGAGAGTTTGATATCCATTTTTTTCCTAGACCCGACATCAAGTCACAAGTTTTTACAGACTTTGTGGCCAAATGTACAAACCCTTCCTCTGATGAAATGCTAGTCATTCCTCCTCATTCATCTTGCTATACACTATATATCGATGGAGCCTCTAAGAGCTCGGGCACTAGGGCTAAAATCTTATGGATCTCCCTACAACAATTATTTGAATATGGGCTCTAACTGAAGTTCCCTGCGATAAATAATATCGTTGAGTACAAAGCTCTCATTATCGAGATAAGGTTGGCCATAAACTATGAGGTTCAGAATTTGGTTGTTTATATTGATTCAGAACTAGTCGTCTCTCGGGTGAAAGGAGAATTCTATGCCCATAACCCCTATTTGACACTGTATTTTGACATAGTGAGCTCACTTCTTGCCCAAGTAAAAAACATCAATTTATCCATATATTCGAAGAGCAGAATGCCCGTGCAGATGCTCTCTCAAAACTCGCTACATCAGCAATAGGGGATCTCTTTAAAATAAGGTATATCGAGGAAATACACTTTCCAAGAATTTAAGGTCCGTGGGTTATACAATCCATTGATGAGTTAAGGGAACCCTCTTGGATGGATCCTATTTTATCATTTTAACAAAATGGTGTGCTACCCGAAGACTTGACAGTTATAATGCGACTCTGAAGACAAGCAGCTAAATTTACCATTTTTGGTGGAGAATTATATAAGTGGGCCTTTATCGGCCATATCTTAAGTGTCTTCCATCATTAGAGGTTGATTATGTGCTCCTAGAAGTCCATTAAGGCATATGTGGAAAACACTTAAGAGGGAAAGCAGTCGCTCTTAATATTATGAGGCAAGGGTTCTACTAGCCCACGATAAAGCAAGATGCATTAGAGTTCATACAAAAATATATCAATTGCCAACTACACACCAACCTCACCCATTCACTTGCTATGGAGATCTCATCACTTCAAAACATGTGGCCTTTCGCCCAATGGGGGATTGATATAAAGGGGTCATTTCATGTGGCTATCAGACAACAAAAGTTTATCATATTGGCCGTGGACTATTTTACTAAATGGATAGAGACTAAATCCTTGAAAAAAATCATCGAAGCAAATGTTAAACAATTTATTTAAAAAAATATAATTTATCATTTTAGCCTTCTAATAAAGATCATTATCGATAATGAGACTTAATTTACTAGAAAAACCTTCACAACATTCTGCAAGGATCTCCATATCCAATTGGTATACACAACCGTGGCCCGTCCTCAAATAAATGGGCAGATTGAGTTTATAAATCGAACTATATTGAAGGGACTGAGGATGTGCCTTGGGAAGGCTGGGGGCAACAGGTGGATGAACTCCCTAATGTCCTTTAGGCATATCACACCACCTCCAGGACTCATACAAGAGAAACACCATACAACCTCTACTTCGACACTAAAATTATCATCTCAATCAATATTGGAGTTTCGAGCGCTTGAGTGTAAACTTTTGATTTCTATAATAATGATGATAAACTCTGGATTAATCTGGATCTCCTCCCATAAGTTAGAGACGAAGCCTTACTTAAAATTACTACTTACCACCAGAGAGTAGCTCACCACTATAATTGAAAGGTTAAACCTCGGTGCATCTCCATCGAATACTTGGTTCAACACAGCTTGAGGTAGCCGATAAAGGACCCCAATGTAACAAACTCTCCCCTCTTTGGGAAGGCCCTTTTATAGTGGTGGCTATAATTAAGCCTGGAACTTTCAAGCTGAAGGATACTAATGGAAAGGTGCTACCTCGGACCTGGAACACTAAGAATCTTCAAAAATATTATCAGTAGCTATTACTAAAGCTACCTATTATATAGTTTATATATTTTGAATTAAGTATTATGTAGCTCCTATGTCTTTTAAGCTATATTATATCTTCTTTTTCAAGATAATAAAATTTTGTTTGACCATTATCATTAATATCTCTGTTTTCAAGCAAGGTCATTACGATCCAACAAAATTCAAACTTTTAGTATACTCCAACACCAACAATAATAGGTGGCAAACCTTCGAGATTGAGTATCTAATCAGGTTTTCTGTATATCACTTTAAGAAATAATTAACCAATTTAGTGCAAGGGATGTATGCATGTTATGACCACATGATACTCCAGTACCAACAACAATATCAATATCAAGCTGACTACAATGTAACCCTGATCGACATGTTTAAGAGCTAGGAGATGGATTCCTATAGTTAGAAAAACTTTATAGCCCACCCCCCTCCTTTGTGTTATACCCAGGAGCAGGAGCAGGACCATCGGTAGCACCATTAGAAGAAATACTAAAAGAAGAAGAACATGATGATGAAGTTTAGGAGTAGGAAGAGCCCTACTACTAGCCTCGCAACTTTTTATTTTTTATGATTCTTTTTATTTTTATTGTTACTTCTATTTTAATTTGTTTATATTTTTATTTAGTTGGTTAGTTTTACTTTTTTTTTGTATTTTCTCTTTATTATTAGTTGTTGTAATTTCTTGTTTTTATTTTACTACATTTGCAATTTTTTGTTTTGTAATTTTCTGCATGTTTTGTTTATGTTTATGTAATTTAAGAAAAATGAATGAAATGAGATTTTGCCAAACTTTGAGTTATTAGCTATCTTACTATTGCACTTTTTGTTTGAGCTATAATTTTTGGAAAATTCAAAATTAATACTCCTAAGTATTTAATAGACCACAACTTACAAAATCTTTCTAATAAAATAGTTACAAAATAATAACTAATCCTCTAATGTAAAAAATTAGTATTTTGGATTAAGTAAATTCCTAAATTTTGCCTAAGTGCATGACTACTTATGAAGGAATGTTCACTTTTAGGATTAATGTGGATTAAATCATTAGATACCCTAGATAACTTAAAGGCAAGTAAGTAGGGAATGAAGTGACCTTTAACAAATTTTGGATTGCTATCTTGAGTGGATGCAAGATACAGGTATTCAACACCAAAAATAAGGTATTTTAATAATTAAAAAAATAAAATAAAAAAATAGTGAAAAAGTTTAAAGTACCTAATATAAAAAATTTGTTCTTTTAATGTCTAGCCCAACCGATAAATAATAAGTGGAGGTAATAGACATACCTTCAAAATCTTTCTAAGGTACTTAGCTAACTTAATAAAAATGAGAGAAAAAACTAAAAAGTGCTAAATACCTAAAAAATTATAAATTGGTACTTGCAATGTCTAGCCCTACCCATGAACTTCTAAAAAGAATTATTGTATCGTAATACTTAAAGAAAGATAACTGATGATTTAAAGATTAACTAAATGTATAATTTCATTAACTCTTAAAAGTTCAAAAAACTTGAACATATAATCAAAATTATTCACCCACAGGAATTTATTTTAGAAAGAATATTAATTTAAAATTATAGATTAGGATGTCATAAATTATTTTATTGGAAAGTAATTCAACTTATGTATTGTATACATACTTAAATTGTTAGTTTTATTTTTTTTTCTAAAAATCATACATAAGGCAAAAGATGAAGCAATTTTATCTAGTGTAATTTCTGAAAGTTCGAGGAGGTTGTGAGACCTCAAAGAACAAGTCTGAGGCTAACCAAGATTGGGGGGGGGGGGGGGGGGGGTGAATTGATAATTTAAAAATTTCTTTAATAAAAGTAAAATCTTTTTATAACTTTTTTCAATATATGAAAAATAGAAAATTTTATCCCTCGATGTAGAAGCGAATTAATTTCACAATAACAAAAAGATTAACATTTTATCCCTTGATGTGGAAGTTTAATCAATCTTAATTATCACAGGTGCCCTAATTAAGGATTTTTTGGTTAACTGGTCATCCAGTACGATATAAATTGTATTGTACAATTAGTTCAAAAAACTCAACTTCTTCCTAACTCACTAACTCACCCCCTTGAGAGTGTGCGTGTAATGTTACTTAACTTTAGGATACACTAAAATACATAATTGACTCAAGAAAGATAAAAAGTACAGAAAGATTGAAAATACAAACTTTAATCCTAGTCTACCCAATATTGAGCTCATCGAGGCTGCAAGTGAACAGTGGACCTGAAATGTTAGTGAGCAGGGCAAAAATTGATATGCAATAAATTCAATTAGCATAGTGAGAAATCTAATAATATTTGTTATCATTAAAATTATAAGACTTGGGTCTAGATTTATAACAATCTCCCTCTTTTTTGATGATGAAAAATATAGCTGGTTTATGATTCAAGAGAGTTTTGTTATTCCCTAAGCTTCCCCTTACTAAGTAATTTTTTTCCAAAAATAAGGGAGGTGTCAAATTCTTTTTTTAATTTTTTAATTTAAACTGAAAACAACATATAACCACAGAACACATAATATTAAGAGATAAACATGGAATTAAATATTTCAAAATAAACTATAAGCTACCAATAATATGCTACTCCGCCTTTTGACAACATAAAAAGAGGAGGAAATAACAACAACAACAACAACAACAAAAGATAAAAAAACTAAAAAAATAATAAAAAGTATAATGATCATAAAATAGAATAAACTAGAACATGAAGGGGTCCTGATCAGGTGGAGGTGGGAGAGGTAGTGGCTGAAAGTACTAGTGGAGTGAGGCAAACTTGCTTCCAATCCAAGTCATGTCCTAATCATGTTGCTACTATTGATAGGCTACATACTAATCAAAGCGAGCTAAGTCATGTTATATTAATGTTGTTTCTCTTCTACGTAGGAGTTAAAGCGGGCGTCCCACTAATCAAACCTCTGGACTAACTATAGATTGAGTTGAGACTGCTAGCAGATAGAAGCAGGTGCTGGAATAAGTCCTCCCTCTTCTGCCACAAGCTCTTCATCCACATAGTGAAAATTATGATGATGAGCACTATGAAGGACATGGAAGGAGCTATTAGAATAGTAGATTAGGAGGTGATCAGGTGGTGCAAAAAATTAGAAATTATACTTGGTTTCCACGATAAAGGCAATGAGATGTCCTAAGATAAGATTAGGCTTTCTTTTATGTATATGATCTCTAATGCAGGTCAAAATTTTAAGATATCAGATTTAACTGAATTAAAATTAATTTAAGCCAAAATATAATATGTAGCAAGAGAGAGAATAGGTATAATATTGATTCTATTACCAGTCTTAAGAATGATGGAGTTATAAAGAATGTGCTGGATAATTCGGGCATCCTAGACTAGAGTGTTGACTTAGTCTATGTGGTATCTAACATTGGATTCCCTAAGAGTTGTGTTGGCAGGTGTCCAATCAAAGTCCAGAGTTGAGGACATAACGTGAATTATCTCGCCAATAGTAGAGAGGCGTTAGAATTTATGAAAGTCCTAATAGGTTATTTCTATTAGTTGCCTATTAACCTAAGATTAGAGGGTTGTACCCTCATTGTTAATTCTAATACTGGCAAAAAATTCAAAAAGCTATTCAAAATTAAAATGATAAGTAAGAGTAAGAATGAAGGTGAGAGTGGTGTGAGCAAAGAGGGGTAGTACTTAAAAGTTTAGATCCTCCTGTTTGATGATTTTGGAGGGGTGATGCCAATAATCTTATATCTATGATAGGCCTCTTCATTAGCGGCCTCAGAAAATTTAGGATCTACAGGGCGTCAGGAGGAACTCTCGATGAGTGCACGAGAATGCTTGCCTCTGGCCATTGTAAGGATGGAGAGCTCAAGAGAGAAGGGAAAAGGTTGAAAGGGTTTGAGTGAAGAAAAAAATATTGAAATCCCTCTGTTTAAATATAAATGCCAGATCATATAGTATGATCGTGGGATCACGTGCAATCAATTCATCCAATACAATCTAGTCAAAAGGTCAGTCTCATCATATAGTATGATCAAAATCATACTGGATGATTAGAGATAAGGCAGTCATCTTTAAGAGTCAGTCTGGAGGATTGTTAACTAAATGGATTGTATAGTACAAATTGGTGTTTATATAGTATTATACATTATTTAATATCATACCGATTGAATTTAATTTGTCCAACATTTACTACCATATGGATTATATAGTACAAATTGGGTGTTAGTGCAATACGATCACCAATAATTGATGAATATGAGTCATTAGATGCAGTTTGATCAGATATGTGATTATAGTTGTGAAGATCATACAGTACAATGTGGATCGTACAGTGCGATGTGAAGAAAAAATAGAGATGGAAGTTGATAATCAGGAAGGCTCCACGAAGGAAATTATAAATCAAATCACAATATAATATCAACAAAATATAATATAAATCAAGCAATTAAGAGAAAATACACATTAAACATCAAACTTTTTTTTGATGAATTGATTAATTGCAGCAAATTATAATTTTATCTTATGATTAGATTAAAAACTCAGTAAGAAATATAGTGACAATGCTTAAACCTAGAAATGTTAGAAATTTGAATTTTGTTAACCCTAACTCAAGCTCCTTACAGGTTAAAGTCTTTTTAAACAAAAATCTTATTCAGAAAATTAATTAGAGAGAAAATGTGATCTTTTCAAACTTCTTTTCAGTAATATATCTAAGAGAATAGTATTGAAAAGTGAGGAATCAGGAATTCTAATTTTCAAATTCAAGTGTCAAAGATATCAATTGGCACATGGATTCTTCTAAGATTTAAAGATTTTAAAGAAAGTGAAGCTAACTCATTGTAGGCTTATTTTATGCCTCTTTATCAGTTTTTGGAGTACTTTGCATATCTTTTGATTTTTGATACACTTTGAGCATCTTGTAATTATTTGGCGAATATTGCACATCTTTTCATTTAGGGTTCATTTTATGCCTTTTTTTACTTTTGCCAACTTATTTCCTTTCTAAATATTTAAAGAAAGAGTCCTCTCTGTTGTGAGATTATCTTCTAAATATAGGAAAAGAAGAACTCACTCTCTTATATAAGGAAGAGTAAACCACAAAGCAAAACCCAATCTATATGATAAAGAAAATAACTTGATTAAGAAAATTTGAAGTAGATTCATTGATTTGCAAAAATAGTTATAAGAGATAGAGAACTGTAGGAAGAAGAAGCAAATCTTTATTTTTTGGTCCAATTTTTAATTTGAAATAGATTTTGATTCAAAAAGAAATTACACCACTAAAGGTGTTAGAGGAAGAGGGATAATCATTAATTTTTCTTCCTTTAACTATTTTAGAGGAGTCAATCACATCTTACATAATATTAAACAAAAATAAGGTAAGATTTTCCTTTTAGAAAGAAAATTCAACTACTGAAGTGAGTAGTGATCATATTCTTAAATTTTAAAATAAATAAATAAACACATGTATAAAAGAAAAAAACATAAAATATTAAAAGGCAGAACATAGAACAAAAATATAACAATTAGATTTCAGATTTTTATAGCATCCAATTTCAAGCATGAATATCTATGACTCCTAATCTGGTTCTTAAGGTGCTGAAGGTTTTAAAGGTCAGTTGTTTTTTAAAGATATATGCAAGTTAATTTTTAGTGGCTACATGTGGGCTCTAAAAATTCGGCCTCGGCCTCCGCCCGCTTTGTGTTTTCTTTTCGGGGGAGTTTTAACAGATTAAGTTCCAGGGTAAATTTTGGAAGGCAGATGGGTTTGTAGATAAGACACTACCCATAGATTTCGCCCTCATTTTGCGAGGACTTTATGATCTGAGTTCTGGTTTCCTATAGGCGCAAGCCCCTATAGTTAATTACCCCTCCCGATCACGAGAGAGAACTTTCGATTAAGGCTAGTCGTTGATCAGATACGTAGAGATACATGAGTCTGGTATGTAGTAGCAGCATGGGTTTGAGATGTTAAAATTAGAGAGTTTGGAGATTTGACATTTAAAATTGGAAATTCCACCATCTTGCACTTAAAGCGGATGGTGGGGGAATGGATGATAGACCCGATCAAGATCCCATGGTTCCGTCATCCCGGGCCATCGTGGTCCCTGGTCTACTTAGTCATAGGAGGTAGTCGACCCAACCTGACAGAAGGATCCTTGTCAGCAGCCATGGGTTGCTTCGTCCAAGGGTACCTTGTAGACCTGGGTTGAATATTTGCCTAAGGGGACAAATTTGAATCCACCTTAGCTAACATAGGGCTTTGTGCCCTATTGATCATATCCTATTGATTCATGTCTCAAGGATGTGATGCCATTGGGGAGCATACGGGCTTTGGCCATAACCATAATATAATGGTGCCATTTACCGGCGACCACCTAGTTCAGAGGGCCCCGAGTCATAACCGTTTATCCTACAGTGCCATTTGGCGGCAAAACTGTCGGTTAGAGGACTCGTACCACGTCCTTGCTGGCAGGAGATTATTTGAGAATGGATCCTAGTGATATTTTCGACCAGGCATTAGCTCTATGTGAGCTAAAGTAAATTTTAATTTGACTACCTCGGCAAACTGTTGCGGAGGTTAGATGGATTATGCTTTAAGTGATTGAATGGTGTTTATTTCAATTTTTAAATATTTTAAAATTGGGGTTTTATGGAGTTTATGGTTTTTGGGTTTTGGATGTTTGGATGGCACTTTGAATTATTTGGAATAGACCCCTCCGGTTGAGATATGCATTCAACACGGCCATCATCGGGGTGCATGAGATCATTTATATTTTATTGATTGGACCCTGTCGACTCTATCTACTGGTCAATAGAGGATCGGGTTTCGTAGGCTTTGGACCTTTGTTAGTGAATTCTCTTGATTATAGGCCTTGAAGGCCTAATATGAACTATAAAATAAATATCCCGGTCGATCTCGCGGCCGCATATTTATTTAATGGTTCGAGCCGTGTCGACCCACATCTACCCGTATAGGAGGATCGGGCTCGAACTGGAATTCACTTATTGACCCGCGCAGCATCCCTAGACGTCACATGTGTACGAATAACACGCTCGTCGGGGCCCATGCGGGTTTGCAGTTACACGTGCACTTCAGTGTACCTAAGTGTATACATATTATGGTGCACTTGCGGGACATTTTATGGATCTTCTACGACAGCTCGCAGAAGTTTGTGTTTGTTGTAGTCTTTCAGTATTTGCATGTGGATGCTACGTTGGATGCACAACCGTTCATAATGATTTGATCTGGCTTTCCCTTCCCAGAACTTGTATAGAAATCGATAAGTGATTCCGTGATTATACCCCCTTTCTTATTTCTGTTGTTGTCTAGAAGACTCCATCATTCAACCTTTAGTGATTGCCTCTTTATTGATACCTTGTACTTCAAAATTAGTGGTTCACTTCCTCGAGTAGACACTGTAGCGATTATAGGCGTATCACATCGTATAGGAGAAATAAGCAAGATATTCATTCCTAAAATGATTGTTGTGGCCCTTGATATGATTTGAATAGCAAGTGTATTGAATCACTATTGGAAAGTTGACTGCGGAGGTGTCATAGTGCTTTGCTGTAGCAATTCATGTTGAGTGATAAATGATTAGAGGGATACTTGAATATCCACTGTTTGTCACGACGCTCTTCTATAACTGCTTGCAAATGGCGACGTAGGTGTATGCTTGCATTTACTATTATCATTTGCAAAGATTCAATACATTTGTATGTAGTTGAGCATCGCCAAATTGATGCGATAATCTATCTGTCGATTGTCGTTGGTACCGAAAGTTTCCCTTCATGATGGCTTCTTTCACTTGCTCATAGGTGTGGTATGCTTTTCATACATACATTGGTTGCATATTCTTTATCGTCACCTCCAGATAATTCCCTATATGCAATATAACTTTTTATTGCATTAACGCTTGGTTCATGACATGAATGATAGCATCGGTTCCATTGCCAATTGAGGGTTGGAGATTCATGCCATGCATTTCATAAATCACCTATACCATCCATTAAAGATTCTTGCACTATATCTTATAGATAGACCACCACAAGTCTTGCAATCCGCGTCAGTTGTTGCTTGGGACTGAGTCATGTTTAGCATTGCACATTAATTATCGCCTTTTAGAGTCTGTAGGCCATAGCTTTGTAACCACAACATATCTCACAACACCTTCTTGTTTCAAGTTCTTCGTTCGAATCAAATGCAAGATTGAGTCTCTTATCGTTCTCGAAGGTTTTGGTTCTTTATTGCTTATGTCAAGTTTGAACCCAGCTTGAGCTTAATATACGAGTTCACTTGCAAATTGACTGGCTTTGGTAGCAAGATCTTCATCATTTGATTCAAGTTTAAGATTTCTATAAGTTTCCTTGTTGTTCTATTTAGCTCAAATCTTTGATATTTGGTTCAAATTCACACTCTGGTTCAGTCCTTGTAAGTTCTTTTGCTTGTGTTCAAATAGTTCAAGTCAAGTCCCTTGCTCAACTCGAGTCCAGGTTCAACCATGTTCCCTTGCGGTTCATTGTCACTTGTTTGGATTCAAATTCCTTTGAGTTCGTTCAAGCTCACAAGTCCCCTGTAATTGTCCAAGTCTCACTTGATGTTATACCATTCGAGTTTAAAGTACAAGTTCGAGTTCGAGTTCAAAAGCTTTTTGAAGTCCTTGCAAGTTCAATCTCTTGTTTAGATCGTCATCATTTATCCAAGTTTGATTTGAGTTCATGACATTTAAATCATGGTTCACTTTAAGTGAAATAAAGTTTAAGCTCATTTTTTATTTGTATCAAGTTCTAGTTCAAATTCACTTCAAGTTCGAATTGATTTGAATCCAAATTCTTTTACTCATTTATTTGTATTTAAGTTTAGTTCATTTGGCACTCCAGTAAATGTCCAAATACAGTCCCATATTGTTCAATTTATTCAAGTCTTCGTGCGCTTGAGATGAAATTTCGGCAGCCTCCCGGCATCTCCCCTGTTTAGGGGAAAAACCAAGAGGCTGCCTTCCCCTCTACGCCACATGGGCGCTTCAAGTAGATGTCCATAGACATCGTGGCGGCATTTTTTTTTCAATCCCTGCCCGCTACATAAGCGTTTAGGGGTCTCGGGCACCTGTTGCAAAGAATACAGAGGTTTCCCCACATGTGGGTACTTAATTTTTATCCCCCTCGTGCTACATGAGCGGTTCGTGGATTACCCATCTCGTTGTGAGTGCCGCACCGGTTTCTCGCCCTACTACGCTATGTGAGCGTGTAGGGGGTTTGCCAATTCGTTGCAAGCATCGAGGGCAGGGTTTAAAGCGATTGCCCGCCTCGTCGTAGGCGTCGCGCTAGCTTCCCTCCCTACTACGCTACGTGAGTGCGTAGGGGGTTTGCCAGCTCGCCACTAACGATGAGAATGAGAATCTAGGTTTAGGAATTATACCTTTGCAAGTAGACTGGCGGGGTTGGCACGTAGATCGAGGCAAGGGAAGAGAGGAACCTCTCCTTGCATTTTTTTTATCCATTATGATTAATAATAATTAATTATAACTATCTTTAATTAATTATATTTAATTATGATTAATTAGAATAATTATAATTAATTAAAAAATATATATATAATTAATTATAACTATTAATATTAACTAACCTTTAATTAATTAATAATAATTCATTATAATTAATTAAATATATATATAATTAAATAAAATTTAACTTTAATTAAAACTAATTATAATTAATTAAAATTAATTATAATAATTTAATTAAAATTAACTTTAATTAATTGTGATGATAATAATTAATTAAAATAAGTATAACTAAAATTAATTATCAATCATTAAAATTAATGAACATTAATTTTGATTAATGTTAATTAATCTCTCTCTCCCTCCCCTCTCTAATTCGACATAATTATGGGATTTGGCCGAAGAAGTGCATGATAGGAGAAAGTTACCCTCACGGCCGCTGGCTCCAGTTGTTGTTTACCATCAAAAATGCTGTAACTTCCGATCCTATACGAAGGGAATGTCGTTCAAAGGAGTGGAGTCAGACAACAGCAAGGGAGGCGGAGGATGGAGGTCGGCTAGGGCTTGAGCTAGGTTGGCTTTGGTCTCTCTCTCTCTCCCTCTCTCTCTCTCTCTCTCCCTCTCTCTCTCTGGGTTAAGCAGTCGGGTAAGGTAAGTCGACTACAGAGGAGGGGTCGGAGTTGTGTTGGGGTTTCGGTAGAGAGTAGGAAGAGATGAAGGGTTTGGCTGGATGAGGTATGAGATTTGGCTATGGAAGGGGCTCGACTTGGCTTGCGATGGGGAGATGTTGTGGAGTTGGGACTTCTTACGGCTGCAGAAGATGACAGAGAAGGGATCGTCTTCAGCTTGCGGTGAAGAGGCGACGGGGTTGGGGTTCTTACGTGGGAAAGCAGAGAGCTTTGTGGGAAGAGAGAGGGGAAGTGTGAATGCAGAAGAGTTTGGATGGAGCCTCTGAAGGCTTCGTCTGGTTCAGTATTTAAAGACAAATCGAGCGGGATTTCTCCATGCCAGGGGATGGGCGACTGTCGCACGTCTGAAATGGCGCCGAATAGCAAGTCTACGACACTGTAGCAACGGGATTCGATGTGGGATTTGGGTATGGGCCGTGACAGGTAATCATTTTTAGCCATTTTTTTATTTTTTTCTTTTGGCTGTAGCTTAGGGGTCAACAAATGCCCCCCAACAAATGTGGTTTACGTCTAGAGCAAACCGCATTTACTGTTAGCTGACTGACCCTGTCGATCTCTAGATATTTGCTCTAGATGTCACACTAAGGTCTTCACTTAGCTGATCTCCAATAGTTTGCTTGGATGTCACACTAAGATTTTCATTTAGTGGATCTCCAAAAGTTTGCTTGGATGTCACACTAAGATTATCATTCTGTAGATCTTCAAGAGTCTATCTCTGTGTCTTTATAGATCTTTAGATGCACTTGTAATTAGTAAGAGGATTGATATGCTGGCTTTAGTCATGTAGAGACCCAAAAGATACTGATAGAGTACTTTATACCCAGATCCCTAAAGTAGCACTTTGTAGGTTGATGATAGTATATAGCAATGCCACTTTCTGTTCTTCTTTTGACACTACTGCTTCCTTAGTTTTCAGTTCTGATTTATAATTGTATTGACAATTCTTTATTTCTTGTGCAGGTCACTGCGAAGACAGGATCTAGCCAGCTCACTGCTACAGAGGGATTCAGCTTTGGTACATTTTTACTTTGTTTGCTCTGGTCTTTTTCTTTCTTTGGCTGCTTACTGACCCTTGTTGCCCTATATAGGTTCCAGGAGGAGCGAGACACTAGTTCGTAAGCTACTACAGGAGACCTTAGTTTCAGGTACACTTTTCTTTTTAGTAGCTTTTTCATATACTTGCATAGTCTCTTATTTCTGCTGGTATTTCTGTTACTTTGTGCAGGTTCCAGAAGTGCAGAATACCTGGTCTTTGGAAGGAGCAGAGCAAAGCTGTTGACTTCTTCTTCAGGCATAGTTTAGGAGATAAATTTGTAGTCCTCTGCAAAGGACATTGTACTTTTCTCTCTCTCCTTTTCTGTTGATGTAAACTTGTAAAAGAGATCTGAAAACTTGTATATGGATTCTGAATTAAAAAAATAAGTTAATTTTATAAATCCAGCTGTTGATGAGCTCTCTCTTTCATTCTGCTCTTGTGATTTCTGTGATTGTACTTCGAGTTGTGTTGATGGTATTGTAGGTAATTTTAAATATTTATTTGGGGATTTTGGCACGCAGCGCGATGTCGACCCAAATAAATATTTAAAATGCCCTCAGT
Source organism: Dendrobium chrysotoxum (assembly GCA_019925795.1). Lineage (NCBI taxonomy): Eukaryota > Viridiplantae > Streptophyta > Magnoliopsida > Asparagales > Orchidaceae > Dendrobium > Dendrobium chrysotoxum. The sequence continues at coordinate 33,465,687 of CM034314.1, forward strand.
CCTTAAGGGCACTTATAGAAGCCATTCAGGATGCTTCTTTTGTAGCTTTAGATTGAGTCTTGAGATCTTGATTCCTCATGCCTTGTGCTTTGTGCTGTGGATATTGATGGAGAACTACCTGATTTGTCTTTATTGACTTGTTAGGTGGTTTGTACCTTCAGCCCTTTGCTTATAGCTTTGGCGGGCTTGATGAAGGGGTAGATGCTGGTGACCAAAACCTTTAGGTTTATAATAGGTCGATGGCTAGAAGTCATCGATCCAGAGCTTTGTGCATAACAGACTTGTTGATGACGGAATCCTCTTAGTTCAGCTTTAAGCTTTTCATGAACTTAGGGATAATTTCTTCGGTCCTTTGCTTTGTGCTTTGGTGGGCTTGTTGAAGAGAAATTTCTTTGATCCTAGCTTGATGCTTTACAAATTTATTGAAGGATTTACAGGTTTTGGATTTAATTGATAGTACCAAATATAGGTAGTATCTTGATCTTTAACCACTTGAGGAGACTTTAGTCTGAGTCACTTGAGTTCATCAGATTGGGCGAGCTGGGATTTGACAGCTCTTCATCCTCTAGTTGCTGAAATGGGGGTTCCTCTACTACGGCCTTTCTTTTGGCTTGTTAAGTAGATGGAGCTGCCAGCGATCCGGCCATATTTGGGCTTGTTGGATCCGACCTTTTACACCCATTCAGGCTTCAGACTCGAGTTATAAGAATTGTGCTTCTCAATTCTAATTTTACTGAAGTTGGTAGATTTGAAGTCACTCTTGTGGTTGAAGATTTGGAGCCTACGCACACTCGATAGTTACTCGAGATTTCTCCTTCCCATTGAAACCTTGATTCTCCGGTCAATTAGGAGAATTTGGTAGACTACGATCACTTGAACTTGTCAAGTCAAATTTGCCTTCGTACTTTCTACAGTCCCTACTAACGGATTGACGAAGTGGGGGTTCCGCTACTACGGCCTTTCTTATGGCGTGTTGAGTAGACGGAGCTGCCAGCGATCCGGCCAAATTTGGGCGTGTTGGATCCGACCTCTTAAACCCACCTGAACCTTAAGCTTCAGGCTGCTGAAAGACTTCAGGTTATTCTGGCTCAATTTGTTAGAGTATGTAGTTGCAAAAGTCTCTATCTGACCTTTGAAACCTTAGTTTGTTGGAGAAAGCAGTGTCCAAAACTTTTAAAAGATCACCTGCATATACTTTAAAAAGAATTTGTTATATTCTTTAGTATAAAAGAATATTTGCGTTGGTGATTTTAAATATTTATTCGGGGATCTCGGCATACGGCACGATGTCGACCCGAATAAATATTTAAAATGCCCCCTGTCTCGCAAGGACATTTTAGAATAGAAGAAAGTTTAAAATTTTGTTTTTAAATATTTATTTGGTGATCTCGGGGCGTAGCACGATGTCAACCAAAATAAATATTTAAAATGCCCCCTATCCTGCAGGGAGATTTTGAAATGCATTCTTGCAACAAGAGAATTTCAAAAATATAAAATATAAAGTGTATATAAATATGCATGAAATACACAATACATTAAATATAACATTTCCTTGAGCAATTTTATGCATGGTACTTCTTTAGGTGTCGACCGTTGATCGGCGGCATGGGCCTCTGACCATGCAGATCGATAAGCTGGTAGGCTCCTCCTTGGTACACCTTCTCGATGACGAAGGGGCCCTCCCAGTTGGATATGAATTTACCACTGATCTTTTGGTGAGGGATGATTTGCCTTCTTAGCACCAGGTCCAATTCCCCTTCTTGAAAGGACCGAGGGCGCACCATCCGATCAAAACGATTTCGCCATCCTTCCTCAGTAGATCTCTAAGTTTTGTTAGGCTTGCAATCTAACTTCATCGAGTGCATCGAGCTCCTCCATTCTTAGGCGAGCATTCTGCTCTTGAGTAAGCTCATTCTGGATGGCGACTCGAAGAGACGGTAACTCGACTTCTAGTGGCAAGACGAATTCAGCCCCGAACACTAATGAATAAGGAGTAGCTTTTATCGATGTTTTGTAGGTTGTACGATATGCCCACAGTGCTTCTGCCATCTTCGTATGCCACTCTCTATTATTCTTGGTGAGGATCTTCTTCAACAATTTCACCAGTGTCTTGTTGAAGGCCTCAGCCAAACCATTGGCTCTTGGGTTATATATAGACGATTACCGCCAGTCAATCTTGTGATGATCTACAAACTTATAGATTTTTGTACTTTTGAATGCTGTGTCATTGTCTGAGATCACGCGCGTGGTACACCGAATCTGTAGATGATGTTGTGGGTAAAGAAATTGATCACGTGCTCGGACGTGACTTCCCTGAATGGAGCTGCTTCTGCCCATTTTGAAAAATAGTCTGTTACTACCAGAATAAAGCGGTGCCCAGCCGATGACGGTGGATCTATCGGCCCGATTATGTCAGTGCCCCAGCACTCAAATGGCCAGGACGCTATCGTTGGGTGTAGAGGGTTTGGCGGTTGATGAATAACATCACCATGAATCTGACACTCGTGGCACCTCTTAGCATGGTTGATACCATCTCTCACCATCGTAGGCCAGTAATAACCCATTCTTTTGATTTTAGCAGCCATCTTGGGACCTGACTGGTGTGCTCCGCAGAGTCCTTCATGAACTTCTGCTACCACTTTATCAGCTTCGTTGGTCCCTAGGCATCGTAGCCACATCTGTTCAAAAGCCCACCGATATAGCGTATCATTGACAAATGCGTATCACAATGCTCTTTTTCTAATTTGTGCTGCCAGAGATTTATCTGTTGGGAGTTTACTTTCTTTGGAGAGGTTTGAGGTTCAATGATTGGAGTTTAAGGTAATGTTTTGAAGTTTGACCAAGCCAATTGAACAGTTCTCGAATTCTACAAATATTATACTGTACGATAGTTATATCGAATAGGACGATCATGTTCATTTCAACTGTTCATACAGGACGATCTGTGGGACGATCTCTGGGATGAGCAAATTCATCTTTGACTATCGTCCAGTACTGCACTATTCATACAGTACGATTAGTTCATTTTTAGGACATCGTCTAGTACGATATGGATATCATCCAGGACGAATAGGATAAAAAGCCTTGGTTTCATCTGGTATGATCTAAGGGATGAATGAAATCATCTCTAATTATCGTACGGTACGATATAACATCATACAGTACGATCTGATTTAATTAAGAAACCAAAGTTTTATTTCCTGATTACGGGAGATAATTTTGATAAGTATTTATATAATCGTACCGTACGATCTAGATCGTATAGTACGAATAGTTCAGAAAATCAAAATTATAAACTTACCAAACTTATTCTGGCGGCTAGGGTTTTTCAATTGAACCTCATCATACAGTATGATTAGGTTATAGATCTAATCAATCAGAATTAGCTGTTAGCCTGAGTATTAATGATCCATCATATAGTATGATTGAAAATCGTACAGTACGATAAGTTTGTAAAAAAATTTTTTAACATAAAATAAATCTCTCTCTGTGTGTGTGCATGGTTGCTCCTTTTACATAAATGCTTTTGTGGCAAACTCAAGAAAATAAAAATAAAGAAAATAAAAATTACAAGTTTTTGAATATCCTATTCTACCCAATTTCAGTCTCCAGCAATCTCGAGCGGCGTGTATCTGACCTAAAATGTTAGTGCTCACAGACAAAGATAAACATTTATATACTTAAAGGAAGTCCATATAAATTCAGTAAGTATTAGTTGTCACCATCAAAATTAAGTACTCGGGATCCTGGATTTTAATAGTTTTAGGAGCTGAAAAGTTATGATCTATACCTTGCTCCTTACAATAAGATTCAATTTTTTTATTCTCAAATTCTTCACCATGATCACTATAAATGGTCAGAATTTCACAGCCTAGCTTTCTTTGAATCCAAGTGCAGAATATCCTAAACTCCTCGAATGATTCACTTTTATGAGATAAGAATCTAACCCAAGTAAACCTCGAGTAGTCATCAATAATCACACACCCAAAGACTTTCCCTCCTAGCCTTGCAGCGCTAACAGGTCCAAAGAGATCCATGTGAAGGACTTCTAATTATTTGCTAGTGTTAATGTTATTAATTGAGTGGAAGGAGGATTTGACTTATTTTCCTAACTAACAGGTGTCACACAAGTGGTCCTTAGTGAAATGTAGTTTTGGTATGCCTCTCACTAAGTCCTTTTGGGTTATTTTTCTAAGATTTTTAATACTTATATGACACAATCTCCTATGCCAAAATAAGGATTTATCAGCAATAGTTTTTAGGCAAAGAAAAGTAGCATATTCAATGTAATTCAGATCAAGCATGTTAACATTATTAATTCTTTTTCCTTGTAAAATAATATTTCCATTTAAGCTTATCATGCAACTAGTAGATAAAATTTTTATGCTAAAGCCTTTATCATAGAGTTGGCTAATGCTGAACAAATTATATTTTAAGCCATATTTTTAATAATGAAAATTTTTAATTTGCCAATTATACCTGATCCACTCACCTTGCTAGTGGTGTTATCTCCAAGTGTTACCTTGCCCCCTTCCCCGGCCTCTAGCGTGATGAATTACTTTACATCTCTAATCGTGTTCCTTGAATATCTGTTATCCAGGTACCACATGCTCTCACAGGGCCTTTTGTGAGAGCATCCCTATAAAGTTATCAAGGATTAGATTTAAAAACCTAAAAAGTTTAGGTTCCACCATATAGATTGATGGATGAAATGCTTGCATGCTATGTTATGATTTATACAGTTTTGGCTTCCACACTAAATGTGTTCTACGATGGGTAGTGCAAGTGTGGGATATATGTCCTAGTATGCCACAAGAAAAAACCTAACCCTTGGAAATGGATTCACTAGTTTATGAGGGTTATGATGCCTCTTCCTAAATTTAACTGATGCGTGCTGTGGTGATGGTTTGTGAAATTCTACAAGTGTTGGTGGTGTTTTATTTTCTTTAAAAGTAGTTAATTCCACTTGCAAAAATTTGTTTGCACTTTCATGAATTGAATTGTCAATTTTTAATTTATGTTCCCTATTATTAGCTTCATCTAAACATGTCTTTAATTCTTTAAATGAATTTTCTAAATCAACATGAAATGCTTTCAAGGAATTATGCTCAGTTGCTAAATCAATATGCTTCTTGTTTAACGCATCAAATTCATTAAGTGAGACCATATGATTGTTATCCAAAGTAGAGTGATCTTTTCAAAGCATTTATGCTCTTTTTTGCAAGTTTAAAAAATTAGAATTAATGCTTGCATACATTTTCTTGAGCTTTCTATGTGCATTATGAATTTTTTTGGAAACTTCAAATAATTCATCATAAGAAAGCTCACATACCTCCTCTTGATCAGAATGGTCAATATGGTTATCTACCATTAAGCACTGGTTGGTTACCTCTTCCTCTGCTTCTATCTTAGATGAGTCAGAAGCAGAGTCTACCCAAAAAGCCTTCTGAGTCCGTTGCTTGCTCTTTTTGAACTTAGCTTTTTCTTCACCCTTCTCCTTGATTGGGTGTGATTTAAGATTAGGGAAATTAGTCCTTATGTGCCCTGGCTTCCTGCATTCAAAATAGATGACATAAAAAGAAACCTTAGAATTTTTATTAGGTTTACCTTTATTCCATTACTAACGATGCTTTTGTCAATCAGGTGGCCTGCAACTTGTAATTTAAATGAACTTCAAGGTAAAAATGTATCCTTCCTCATTTATGAAGATAAAAGATGGGATAGGGAAGTTTTCAAGAGTCACTTCTTTGAAGAAATGGAAAAATTGATTTTTCAGACTCCAATTGGAACAGGTGTTGAAGAAGATAAAGTTGAATTAATCATATCTGATTCAAACAGATCAATTACTTCAATGTCTCATGAAGCTCATTGCCAACTTCAAGAAGGAAATCAGAGAGATCTAAAATGGATAAAAAAACTTAGAGTTCCTCAAAGGGAGTTTTTATTTTGGTGGAGATTATTTATTGATGCACTGCCTACTGATGCGTGGTTGATTCATAGGAAACTACAGTGCAATATTACCTGTCCGAGAGGCTATGAAGTTCCTAAAGATAGGGAGCCTATTTCAACTCGTTGTCTTAAACTCTTAGAAATTCTACATATACTGAGGCAATGGGGTATAAATGTTCTGAAATTTCAAAGTCTGGATCAATGCTTTGAGGGACTGAAGATGGTAGGATGAACGAAGCATGGTCTTGCCAGAATTTATATTGTGGTTGTTTATCACAACTGGAAAGTCAGGAATATGGCGAAACATGGAAGTTCTGTTCCTTCGTCATCAGCTATAGTGGAAGAAGTTTTATCTAACTATTCGTATTTGCATTCATTACCAATCGAGAAGAATGGGGATATCAATCAGTAGTCTATGTTGTCTAACATTTGGTGTCCCCCACTTGATGGTTGGATTAAACTGAATGTAGATGCGACACTATTGTAATCCAATTTGGCAGGTATTGCTGGTGTTTTAAGAGACCATAAAGGAAGAATGCTATGTGCTTATGGAAAGAAATTAATTCATTGGGATGTTTCATTTTTGGAATTAAAGTCTATTTTTAACTTTAAAAATTTTATTCAAGATCGGATGTTTGCAAATAAAGGATTAATAATTGAAGGTGATAATGTAAATACCATGAAGAAGCTTCAAATTTTCATAAAAGTGATGCCAAAAAATATCAACAAAGCTCGAAGGATGGACCTCTCTTTCTTAGAAGTTTTTAAGAATATTTTATTTCAATTTGTTCCTTGAGAATGTAATAAGGTGGCAGATTATTGTTCACATCGTGCCATTTTAGGTTTTATTTTCTGGGTTGATTTTTTAGATAGTGAACTTCCTTCAAGCTTTGTAGACTTGATCATGAAGGACTGTGACAATTTTATTTTTTGTTAGTCATTTGTATTTTGCTTTTTCAATTTTAATGTAATCTGCATAGTTTCAAAAAAAAATGATGCTTTTGCTATTTCTTTAAAAATCTTTTAAATTGCCTTGTCATTAGTGCTATGTCATTATCATCTTTAGGCACAGAATTGCCACTTTCAAAATCATCAGCCTTCAAGGCTAAAGTTTTCTCCTTTCTTTTCTCACCTACATCAATTTGTCTTTGACTCACTCCTTGCTCATAAGCATTGAGTGATCCAAGTAAGTTATTAATTGAATAAATATTTAGATCCTTAGATTCAATAATAGCAATTATTTTGGCATCATAGGAACTAGGTAGACAACGTAAAATCTTGTTAACTTTTTGTAAAATTTGTAAGTTCTCTACCTAAAGCATGTAGGGATGTGACAATTTATATGAACTTAGAATATATTTCAGAAATTGACTCACTAGGTTTCATGCAAAATAGTATAATCATGGAGTAGAATGTTTAGCTTAGATTATTCATTCTATTAGTTCCTTCATAGGTTATACAGAGTTTATCCCAAATTTCTTTACTATTGTGCAAGTAGATATACACATGTAATCTTTAGATTTTAATGCACAGAAAAAGTAGTTTAAACATTTAGCATTCAATTAGGCTAAATCTCTATCCTCAAAGCTCCATTTAGAAAAAGAGAGTTTAGTTTTAATGCCATTTATAAAGCGAGAAGGTGTAGAATATACTTCATGACATCCACATGTAATAGTCTATAGATTGCAAGAAAGTAGACATATGAATTTTCAAAAAATTAAAAGGAATGTTATCAAATAAAGGTGGTCACATAATTGAATATACTTCTGCAGTATTATGATTACCAAAGTTAGCTATTGATCATTTTTCAAAAGTTTTTTAAAATTTAGTTTTTTAACCCCGCTATGATACCACTTGAAAGTTTGAGGAGGTTGTGAGACCTCAAAGAAGAAGCCCAAGGCTAACCAAGAGGGGGGGTGAATTGGTTATTTTAAAAAAATTAAACAAAAGGAAAATCTTTTTATAACTATTTTAATATCTAAAAAATAAAAAAAATTTATCCCTTGATGCGAAAGCAAATTAATTTCACAGTAATAAAAAGATCAGAGTTTTTAACCACATAATTAATCACAGAAAAATAAAGTATAAAAAATAATAAGAATAAACACACTATAATTAATAGTGGTTTGGTCCAACCTGACCTACGTCCACTCCCCGAAAACCTCCTTTCCAAGTATTGCACTAAAACTAGTCTCTTCTTTTACCCCCACAGTATGGCGGAGAAGCCCTTACAAAATCTCTTCCACCAATCTAATGCGGCAGAGGACCTTACTCTTTTTCACATTCCTAGTGAAGACAGAGAACCTAGAATCTTTTTCACCCTCCTGGTGAAGGTAGAGAACTTGGAGTCCTTTTTCTCTCTCCTAGAGATGACAGAGAACCAAGACCTAGTGCTGTAGAATGTGTCCCCGGAGCCACAAAAGGATTAAGGCAGAAGCTTGAAGAAGACAGGGAAGAACCTTACTTGGAGTAACCTTGTGAATCCCTCACAACTCTCCCTTACAAATAACTCTCCCTCTCTTCTCTCCAAAAGCACTCCTTAACTCCCTCTTAAGACACTTAGTAGCAAAAGTCTCTCAAAATAAGACCAAGTGAGAGTTTAAATAGAGAGCCTCTTAAAAAGCTCTAAATTTAAATCTGCCAACTCTGATCATCCAGAACGATCCAAGATCATCCTGTACGATTAGTTCAAAGTACTCCAATTAGTACTGTTCGAGGAGACAGAACCTGTATGATTAGTTCAAAGAGATGAATTAATCATCCAGGATGATTGAGAGTATCATCCAGCATGATTATCATAAAATAGCATTTTAGACATTACAAAATGTATTGCCTTATACGATCAATTTAAGAGTTTGTACTGATCATCTAGTAGTATAGGTGATAATTAATTATCATCTCATGTAGAGTTTGATTTGTACAGTATGAAATTTGGGGGTCATCCTGTACAATTATTTGAAAAACTATGGCATTTCATCTTGGATGATAGGCGACGATAAATTATCGTTCATGCATTGCTCGAGTCATACAGTATGATCATCGCCAATCATCCTATATGATTTAACTGAATAATTTAACCATAATAATTCCCCTAATCACTGATCAATTTAGGCATGATTGTCATATATCGTATAGAATAATGCATATCATACGGTACGATTAGTACAAAATTTGAATTATAAAATATTGAATAAATAATGATTGGCGGCTATTTTGAAGATTATAATTGATCATCCAGTATGATATGGATCATACAGTACAATAAGTTTAATCAATCTTAATTATCTCAGGTGCCTTAATTAAGAATTTTCTGGTTAACTAATCATCCCGTACGATATAAATCATATTATACGATAAGTTCAGAAAACTGAACTTCTTCCTAACTCACTAGCTCACTCCCTTAAGTGTGTGTGTAAGGTTACTTAGCTTTAGGATCCACCAAAATACATAATTAACTCTAGAAAGATAAAAAGTATAAAAAGACTGAAAGCATACTTAATCCTAGTTTACCCAATTTTGAGCTGAACGAGGTTATAAGTGAATAATGGACCTAAAATGTTAGTGAGCAGGGCAAAAACTTATATGCAATAAATTCAATTAGCATAGTGAGAAATCCAATAATATTTGTTATCATCAAAATCACAAGACTTGGGTCCAAATTTGCAATAATTTCATTTTTTGAGGACAAGTAGTAATTTAAATTTTAGGAGAATTTGATAAGATAAAAACTATTATGTTATTTGCATATGATTATGTTACTTTGTTCTTATAATCTTTGCATTTTATGTTAAAAATTATGAGAAAAGCAAGAAAATTGAACCTACAATGTAGCGATAGAACGCATTACAGTGCCAAAGCATCACAGCTAGAAGTTTACCAAAAATTAGCTAGAGAGCTTAACACTGAGGCGCTACCCACCAAGTGCCACAGTGTCGAATTAAAGAGCCATAATGCTAAATCACCCTGTACCACATTAGAGGGTAGTTGGAATGGTGAACCGAAGTGACTGTTGGTGAATCAATACACTGGCTTAAGAGCATGGTTACTCCACCAAGCCAACACCATATTTCTAGTTCAAAAAAAAAAAAAACTATAACTAGCTCCCTTCCTCATTATGAAAAGTGGTTGTCCACTTGGAGGAGTCTTATATAGTGTCATTTGGTCAGAGGGTGTGAGTGTGTGTGAGTGGTATTGTAGAGTTTGTAACTTGTGTTTGTTGTACCTGAGTCTTGTATTGAAGTGGAGTAAAGCAAGAAGGGAGCAAAGGCTTGTAGCATTTCTTCTATGTCATTTCTAAACTTTACTTGTGTTTTGATTTATTCTTTAAGTTTGTACTTATGAGTAAGTTAGTATAATAAAATGTTTATGATGTTCATTATGTTTATTATAAGTTTTAGTGCCTCCATGTGTAGCTAATCAACTATTATGAATTTGTGAGGAATTAAAAAGCATGTATTGCTCGGGGTTGGGTTTAGTATTTAATATTTCTATTCTATTTTTATTTTCTTCAAACTTAAGTTGATTTATGCATATGCCTTGCATAAAGTCAAAATATAGTGTGATCTTGAGCCTTGACAAATGCACTAGAAGAACAATTAGACAACTTAGAATGTAATACTACCACTCATAGACATATGGTGGTTAGGATTATGAGATCTTAAGGAGATAGTTTAGTTAGAGTTAGTGATGATCCTAGCTTATGTTCTAACGAGCCTGACAAAGAAGAGGAATACAATTTCTCTTATTCACAACCATCATAAGACTTAAGTCTCTCTAATGTAGTTTTGTTATTTTAAGGATTCATAGGTTAAGAAATTTATAAAAATTATAAAATGTTTGTTCTTATATTTTGATGATTTTATTTTTATAAACTAATCTAATATCTCTTTTTCAATATATGTGACTAAAGTATCCTCTATCCACTAATCTCCAATTCAATTTTACAGTCAATTTTTTATGATAGCCATTGTAGAAAATGCTCTTTGAACTCTTTCTGTTGCAATGGGTAATACTAATGCATGTTTTAATAACTTGAAAGTAAGGGATATCAATTTTCCTTCCTACCCTGAATCATTTTTTTAGCAAGATTTCCAATTTCTTTTAACAATGAAAATTGTACATCATACCACATATCTATTATATAAGTTTCCAATTGATTATCAATAATCATCAAATCTAGAGGAGTGAAATTGAATGTATATAAGTTCTCCATTCTACTTAACTTGTCTTTGTTGAATGCATAAAATGAATTAGATGGGTTCAAACAAGAAATACACAAAAGTAATTCAATATTTACCTCTGTGAAATAATTATTCAACTATTAAAATTGCATATCAATAAGTGTGTAGAATATCTCTCTGTTGACCTCATATATGGCATGCACAATCATCTCGTCAATCGTCAACATAATTCAAATTGAATTGTATTTGAATTAATCAAAGTTAATTTCACACAAATTAAATTTGATGACATCGAATCTGTTCGACTCAATTTGAATTCTATTTATCTCGACGGCTTCGATGGATTTAATTTAATGTGTCCCGAATCGACTCAAGTGCAAATTAACTTTATTGACTTTAATCAGTTCAATTTAGTTCCTTTCAAGTCAAATTAACTTTGTTGAATGCAAATTTGCTATATCAATTAAAATTGAAATGCTATATACTTAATTTAGTTTTGTGTAGTTCTACCCTTCTCCAATTTAGCTCTCTAAATTTCTTCAATTTTAGCACTTAATATCAACCATTTGATCAAGTTTTGAAGGCATGATGTTCTTTTGATTCTTCTAACAACTAGGGCCGGCCAAGTGCCTCCCTCATCCCACAATTCATCCTAAAAAATACCTTAGCCGCATACTCACATTATCGGTCTTATTCCCACAAGTAGCCGCCCCCTTAGATAGATTCCGCCCCCTTGGATAGATTTTTGTTCACATTTTGAAGCTGTTAGGGCCGACCAAGGTTTCTCCTTGAGCAATATACCTCACAGCCCATCCTCCTACTCACGTTTCCAAGCAGCTCACATGCCTCTAGGTTACCTCTCACGACCCCTCTTTCCTCTCAAGACCAATTTTCCCTTGCCATTGCTAAAGCTGGCCAAGCAAGCTCCCATACAACTCCAAGCTAAGGAAGAAGACTATGGTTGACAGTTTATAAGGGGCACGAGAGTTACTATTCGAATCAAACCAAAAGGCTATAAGCTTTATGTCCTTGTCCAGGATTGCAACCAATCAGATCATGTCAAGCTATTTTCTCTTCTAAGTGTACAAGAATAGCAGTCGTTCTTTTGATATCAAGCAAGAACAGCCAGTTTCCTTACTTCCTTAGATAGGAACAGTGATGATAAGGATCATTTCTTTCTCCTAAATCGAATGGCTATATTTTTTTTTTTTTGTTTATCCAAAATCGAATAGCTACACTTATTTTTGTTTATTTTTTCTCATAGATTGAATAAATGTGAATGTTTTTTTTGAATTAAACAAGCTTGTATATGAATTCATTGAATCCAACTATATATATGTTTTTTAATCTCTATTAATATGCATATTTTCAATTCTTGTTATAAGAGGCTACAGTTGGTGCTCATTGTGGTAAATATGTATATAGCCGATTTTGGGCTTTGGCTTTATGGAAGTTTGGGATCTCATTTTTATTATTTTTATATAAAAATTGAAAGGAATGGATGCTCAAGTTGCTTATGGGTTCCATCTTTTATGTGATAAAAATCCAAACCTTGCACAAGGTCCAATTTCAAACAAGGTGTTGTTTAGCTTTCTTCCAAATTTGTTTAACTTGGAATTTTTAATTGAAGTTCTGGCTTTTCATTTCTTATTTCTTGTTGCCTTCATTTTCTATATAGTAAATTGTCCTGATAGTAATTTCTTCTTATGTCAGATGTAAGTTTCTTGCCATGTGGCTTGGAATTTGGTATTTATGTCATTTATTAATACTTGCTTATGCTAAGTTTTAGGTTGAGAAAAGCCCAGTGAAGATGCTTTGTTTATTTGTTTGGGAACACATAGATTCATGGTATTCTATTTCATGAAGTCTTTGCGTTAATTTGCCATAATTTATATGTATAAGTGTTGTTCTTTACTTCACATGCTCTATGAAAATTTAGACTGATTGTCTCTGTGGAAAATAAGGATCCAAGCAGTATTCAACTTATAGTTGGTTTTGCGTGATCAGTTCATGCTTTCATGCTCTATAAATTTTTGGATGAAAATTTTTGGTTTGTGGCCCTTATGTTTCGGGGAAATACTAAACATTACACATGAGAAGCAATGAATATAAAATTATTCTTATGGCTCATTTGGTTGCTTGAAGTTATAAATCATGTTACTGAGTAATATATACTACATTCCTTCATTTGATTCGATTTGGTGTGGTCAAATTTTATGTGCAGCTTCCATGGTCATGATCGCATCATAATGTTCTAACTTAATATCTATACATAGCCTCTCCTAGTTGAGAGGTTGTTTATTCAAATGCTCTAGCCAAAGGTTGCTGCTCTAATGGCATAAAGGATCTATGTTGTTTATTTTCTCCTACTTATTTTAATTTGCATCTAAATGTATTTAAATGTCAAATGATTATTAAAAATGTGCTTCCAGTGCTCTATTTTCAAAGAATTATGTTTCATGTTTCAATTTTGAAAATGTGGGGTTCAAAGGAAAGATTGTATGCCTTATGTTAGGAAGATTTATGAGTCTTTGGAAAGAATGAAGTGCCATCAAATACTCTTTCTCATGATTACATTTTGGCATAAGTGTTAAGTTGGAAGAATTATGTGCCCGTTGGCTTCCAAGCAATAGTCTCTTATTTTTCCATGTTGATTTAATCCTTTCATAGAAAATACATTCTCATTATTTATAATGGTGGATTCAACCAAAATTCCTCATGATGGATTTTATTCATTATGGTTAAGTAATGATTTGTTTCTTGTCACATATCTTCTTGAGGAAAATTGAAGAGAATGTTTCTTATTTCCATTTTTTTTAATCTGATGGTGGTTGCATTTTTGGCTGGTCCCACTTCTTTATTTCTTTTCCTTGAGTGGTTGTATCAAATTTTTTTTTTCATTCTAAGCAAAAGAAGCTATAAGAACTCTCTTAGTTGTTTCTATTTTGAGGTATAGTGATATTATGTGGAAATTGAACATAAAAATTGAAGGTTAATCATACTTGTGATATCCTTTATAGTTGTTCATTTAACATGAAAGAATATGGAACATTATTGTACACATTACATATGTTTTGGTTTCTTAACAAGTGATTATATACATTGTTTCATGTGTGAATGCTGGAAAAGATTCATGTGCTTCATGAGCTAATTATAAGTATTCATAAGTTTTACATAAAGTGTTTTAGTGAAGGTTAGAGAAGATTCATATGCTTTATGTGTTAATTGTAAGCAATCATAGATTCAATACGATGGCGTTTTGGGTATTATTGGAAAGCTTCATGATTTTTGGAAGGGGTTGAAGTTAGCTTTAGTTCTTTCCTTGAGTTGTATTTGGCCTAAGTATTGGGTTGGAAGGTAAAAAAGTGTATGTGCGCATTTAACCAATCTTGATTATGGGAATGAAATGTGTACATGATTGAGCTCCAACATTTTACAATTGGTAATATATTTGAAGAGTCCATATGCCTACCAATACTTTGATAATGTGTATGGAGATATTGGAAAAGCTTCTTGCATATTTCATGTGGAGGTATTAGGTGACATTTAGCTCAAAGAATTATGCTTATGTTGGTAAGCTTTCATTTCAATGATTGAATACAAAGTTCTATTACTTTATGTCGGAATGTATCTTGAAATGATTGGAAGGGAACGTGAGATCTTTGCAAACTTTATCATATGCACTCATAATCCATTGTGATGAAAATATGTGCAATATGACACGCATTATTTCATGTATGAATGTTGGAGAGGATTCATGTGTTTTATGTTTTAATTGTGAGCATTCATAAGTTTTACATAAGGTGTTTTGGTTATGTTGGAAAGTGAGACATGCATAGTTATGTTCCATTTCAATATATGAAGGGCCTTATGTTGTGTTTTGGGAAAAGAATGTGTTAGGATTTCTTTCCATCTAGAAGGATACATATTGAAATTGTTTTTTGCAAAATAACATACATTTTGTAATTGCTTTACTAATTTGATTTGATTTATATTTTCACATATTCACTTATATGTCAGTTCATAGTAGCTTTTATATTCGCATACATAAAATTTTGACACATCTTTCTCTCTTCGCATTATTTATGAGGTACTGATGGAACTAATTAGAAGCTAAAGCTGGGGATATAAGTCACCTCCATTTCTTCCAAATGGAGGAGCTACGGCCGAAACCACTGTTGACTGTGGACCTCCAAAAGGACACAAAAACACTGCCTCCCCGTGAGGGGAGACTGTATTTGCCAATGGGAGGGCAGATTCGATCACACATACGATTAACTATTGAGGATAGCGGCAGATTCAATGGGAGGGCATATTCGATCATTGGGACTATCCTCATATTGGGTGTCCTTTCCTTTTCGAAATCTAACCTTTGGATCATTCTACTATCCAAGGAGGACGAGATCCAAGGAGTCCAAAGATGAGGAGATCAGGGAGTCCAAGGAAGAGAAGATCAAGAAGGTGAAGACCGAGAGTATCCCACTCAAAATAACTTACGTCTGTTTTAGGATTAGAAATCCGGGTTGTTGGCAGTGGTGCTCGGCCACTTTATTTTCTGCGAACCCTAGTTTATAATTAAGGGCAGTTGGCTTATGGATATTTATTTAATTAATTTGGCTTATTTAATGTGTTGATTTGATGTTGATTGCGCATAGGTTGAATGCTTTTTCTAGTTTCTTGGAGTTTTGCATGCCGCTTTTGTTTTAGCCTGGATCTCGTTAGACGCTCTAAGGACTAAAATGTGTTCTACTCATAACTAATATTTAAAATTTTAAGGTTTAAATTATTTAGCAACCTAACGATCTAGGAAACTGCTGGATCGTTCGGGGTCACATGCATATTATTGTATTCTTCTCTCTCCTTCTATAAGACACTTCCCCGCCTGCAGGTAGAGTCCTGATAATCTAACCTATGAGGATGAGGTGCCGGACCTACGGAAGCCCAGTCTACTTCTAAAAATTATTTTTTATAAGCCTTTTTAAAATTCTATGCATACCTGATTTGGATACTTCAACTAACATGCATTGCATTAGAAATCAACTAAATTGAAATTTTAATTGCATTAGCTCTAGAAGCATTCACCCTACATATGTTTGGGGCCAATTAGGAGACTCTCTAGATGTCGGCCAAACTTCCGAAGAACTATAACCTACCCACCCATCTTTCATAAATGACTGGACAGCATGAATTTTATACGACTAGGTGGTTAGCTGGCTCCCCAATCCAGGTCGGGGTAAGTCCAGGTTTTGCGTTGCATTAGCTAGGACACGGGTGTTAGTGTTGCGTAGAACACTAGACCCACTCAAGATCTAAGATTCAAGGCTACTATTATTTTGTAGTATGCCTCAACAGTAGGTAAGTCCTCTATAATTTAAAAACTATAAACCCTACCTATCCGCATCACATGGATGACGCTGCCTCCATCCTTCTCTCATATATGCTTCGAGTGCATGATTTATTTTTTTCTCCAGTTTTTTTTCACTACCTTAGTCCCTCCGGATGCTAATCTGAGCTGTGCATGGTGACTAAGCCTAGTTGAACCTTTCTTTCCCTTTGAGTAAGATTTCTTAGTCTTCTCCCTATATGCCAATCCCAATTTAGGAAGAATAACGTAGAATCCTTAATCGAGAGTTTTTTTAGGCCTTGGCCTGAGATATAATTAACCACGGGGGCTTTCTCCCGTGGGAAACCGAATCTCACTTTCAAATAAACCCCACTCGAGCTGATGTATTGGGTGGGGGAAACCCGTTATGATGATTAGATCGCACATATTATTACCCATCAGGGTGTGCCGGTGAGAGCCGCTATCCTCAATGGTTAATCGTATGTGTGATCAAATCTGCCCTCCCATTGGTAAATACAGTCTCCCCTCGCGGGGAGGTGGTGTTTTATGTCCTTTCGGAGGTCCACAGGTTTCGGGCGACCACGGTGGGACAGGTTTCTATCTCCATCTTTGGATTCTATATTATTCTTTCTTGTGTGTACTTCGGGATTGGTACTCCTTAGATTAGGTTCGTCCTACTCTTAGTTAGGGTCCTTCCTTAGTTAGGATCGTTCCTTCTTCTTAGTTAGGATTTCCCCCAAGCTAAGTTAGACTTTTTAATGTATAAAGTTTTGTTTAAGATTTTGAGTCTATTAGATCGTTGTCTTAAATTCTCAAATTCAAGTCCATATATTATTTTTGATGACATGATTCAATTATTGGCATAAACTCTAGTCTCTATAGACTAGATCTTGATTCATATCAGTCTAAATAAAGACTTAAATTCTATCTTTAATAATGGGGTCCTTAAATTCAACAAATACAAAATTTCTAAAAGAAAAGTTAATTTGAGAAAAGTTTGAGAGTTTAAAAAACAAGGTAAACTTTTGAGCGAACTTTTCTCAGAGAATACGTGATTTATTTTTTTTAATGAATAATTTACCTCTATTTTCTTTAAAATGTGAAGTGAGTGTTGGTTGACTCCTCTAAATGCTTAAAGAAAAAAAATTATGATGATTCGTAAAAGAACGTGTGCTCTCCCTCTCATCCCTTGTTTGGGGTGATTTCATATTTTGAACTAAAATCTATATCAAATTGAAATTAGATTTAGAAATGAACATTTTCTCCATCATCTTGCAGCTTTCTATCTCATAGGCATCTTTTGCATACTAATGAATCTATCTCATAATTTTCTTAATCACGTTGTTCATTCTTATCATAGGACCGAATTTATTTTGTGAGTCTTTCTTCCTTATATAAGAGAGTGGGTTTTCTTCTCTTATATTTGGAAGATAATTCTATAATTGAGAAAGTTTTTGTTTAGAGATTTAGAAAGGAAGCCAATTACAAAAATGAAAAGATGCGCAAAGTGCGCCAAAAGTGAAAGATACAAAAAGTGTATCAAACAATGAAAAGATGCATAAAGTGCGCCAAAAATGAAAGATGCACAAAGTGTATCAAACAATTAAAAGATGCACAAAGTACGCCAAACTAAGTCAAGGGGCATAAAATGAGCCCAAAATGAATAAGTAAATGGCTTCCCTTTCTTATAAATCTTTAAATCTCAGAAAATCCATATCCTTTGATATTTGTGATACTTGAGTTTGGATTCATCATTACGTAATGATATTCTATTAGATATAAAAAATATTTCCATGTAAGAAGATTGAGAAGATTCAATTTCTTTCCCTAATTTAGACCCTTTTGAATTAGATTTTAATTCAATATATATATATATATATATATATATATATATATATGAGGGAGAGGGCCCAGTCTAGCCTATAGGGAGCTTGAGCTGGGTTAGCAGAGCTTAAATCCCCAACCTTTTTGGGTTTAGATGGAGTCAACCTATATTTCTGAACTTTTGAACCTATCTCCATGTGTCATTGGTTCAAGATGACTAAGAGGTTAATTTTTCATTTCTAAAAATAATCCTTCTTCTCTTTGATGAAATTTACACTCTTTAAGAAATATATAAAACAGACTTATCTCAATTAATTGGTAAGTACTTAACATCTCTTAGTGGCCCCCACTATTGAGTTTACCTTATTCTTTTAAAAAATTCATGCATGAAAATGTTTGGACTCCAACATTTGATTATATCTCATTCTTATGGACTGATGTGACCCTTCCCTTGATTACACTTTTCTCTCTTGAATTCTGGTTGTTTTGTGTTATGGTTATTTTGGGAATATGATTCCAAACATTCATTTTGATTTGTTGATCTAAAGTTGTATTTGGTGTGCATCTATTTCTTTGATAGCTTATATGCCACCATTCCTTGTTTGGGAGCCACTATCCCATTCAAGTTATTAGTTTTGTTCACTTTTTTGGGAGTCACTATCCTATTCAAGTTGTTAGTTTTATTCGCTTGTTTGGGAGCCACCATCCCATTCAAGCTATTGATTTTATCCGGTTATTTGGGAGTCACTCTCTCATTCAAGTTCTTATTCTATTTCTCAGAACTATCTACATGCAATTATTCTGTTGTGTTCTTTCTCATATTGATGCAATGATACATTTACCTTGATGTTACATAAGTGTATTCATCTCCCTTCCATATTTGTGCTCCTATACAGACAGACTTGTATGAGGGGTTTTCCCTTTGATGTTACTTTGAGTTCCTTTGTTTAGGAGGTCCCTTTGGTTCTCTCCTTACACCGCCGTCAGACTCATAGTCGGGTGGTTGTTAAACTTTGTCTTTGTCCTACTATAGGCACCGGGTGGACACTTTATTTGGTTGAGAGTGCCTGACAGAGCCTCTGGGAGGCATTTCTCACCACCCTTTTTACCCTGATCGTCTTGCTATTTCCAGCAGACATTAGACTTTACCTGGTTGAGAGAGCCCCGATAGAGTCCCTGGGAGGGCATTCCTCACCACTCCTTTTCCCTGATTGTCTTACCGTTCTGGTAGAAATCAGACTTTACCCTCATATTCTTGCTATTTCCAGTAGACATCAGACCTTACTTGGTTGAGAGTGCCCCATAGAGCCCCTGGGAGGCATATCTCACCACCTCTTTTCCTTGATTGCTCTACTACAGGCATATGCACCGGGTAGGCATCAGACTTTACTTGGTTGAGAGTGCCCCACAGAGCCCTTGGGAGACATATCTCACCACCTCTTTTCCCTGATTGCTCTACTACAAGCATATGCGCCGGGTAGGCACCAGACTTTACTTGGTTGAGATTGCCTGACAGTGCCCCTGGAAGGCATATTTCACTACTCTTTTATCCCGATCATCTTACCCTGATCAAGCAGACATCAGACTTTACCCGGTCAAGAGAGCCCCGACAGAGTCCTTGGGAGGGCATTTCTCACCACTCCTTTTACCCTGATTGTCCTGTAAAAGACTAAGTAGGCATCATATTTTGTAACTTATTTACTCTACTGAGGTCAGGTAGAGTATTGGGTCACCCCTATCCACTGTTCCGAAAGGATCAGGAGGAGACGGGATCCTTTCACCCTCTACCCCACTGATCCACTATGGTCAAACTGGTAGTTGGTTTTACTTACCCGGTTGAGAGAGCCCCAACAGAGTCCTTGGGAGGCATTCCTCACCACCCCTTTTTACGCTGATTGTCTTGTAAAAGGCTAAGCAGGCATCAGATTTTGTGGCTTATTTACTTTGCTGAGGTCAGGCAGAGTATTGGGTCACCCCTATCCGTTGTTCCAAAAGGATCAGGAGGAGACGGGATCCTTCCACCTTCTACCCCACTGATCCACTGTGGTCAGACTGGTAGTTAGTTTTACTTTACTCGGTCGAGAGAGCCCCGACAGAGTCCCTGGGAGGGCATTCCTCACCACTCCTTTTACCCTAATTATCCTGTCAAAGACTAAGCAGGCATCCGATTTTGTGACTTATTTACTCTACTGAGGTCAGGTAGAGCATTGGGTCACCCCTATCCACTGTTGTGAAAGGATCAAGAGGGGACGGGATCCTTTCACCTTCTACCCAACTGGTCCACTGTGGTCAAACTAGTAGTTAGTTTTACTTACCCAGTCGAGAGAGCCCGATAGAGTTCCTGAGAGGCATTCCTCGCCACCCCTTCTTCTCTGACTGTCTTGCTCTGATCAAGTGTACATCAGACTTTACTCAGTCGAGAGAGCCCGACAGTGTCCCTGGAAGGCATACCTCACCACCTTTCACCTTCTATACTGTTATTTTGATACGGTCAGGCAGGTAGTTGGTTTGCTTTTCCTTTCACTCTTTGTTTCACTATTTCGATATGGTCGGGTGAACATCGAGTTGTCCACACCCACTATTTCGATATAGTCAGGTGGATGTGAGACCCTTTACCTCTACTTTCTTCTTTATTCTGCCCTTACTATAAGGTAAGGCAAATAGATGATCTACCCTCTTCCTTTGATGATCCTTCTTGCTTTCCTCTGATTGTTATCCTTTACTATTTTGATTTGATTTCATCGAGTGATTGTTATATCTCTCATCTCCTCACACCATCTTAGATATATTCTAGATGGTTGTTGAATTTTCCTTGGTCTTTTATAATCTTGTTTCGATTTTGCTCATGTGAGTATGAGATCTCTTTCTCTTTCTTCCACTCTATTGCCTCGATGTGGTCAAGCAGACAGTCGATCCTTTTTCCTTCACACTCCCTTATTATGTCTAACTGGTTTAGTGAGTGCCGAGGCTCTTTCATTCACTGTTTTGATTTAGTCAGGCGAATGCTGGGTTTCTTTCTCCTTCCCTTCTGTCCTGCCATGCTTGCAGGATTGTGTGAGCATTGCATGACTGCATGATTGATTGAATGAGTGTGTGGTCATTGCATGATTATGCGGTGGTGAGATGATCATTGCGTGTTGGATTTCTCATTATATGATTTAGTTATTATTGCATTTATTTCATGAATGCATGATCATTGCATGGTTAAATGATTATGGCATTATTATGTGTGCACTATTATGTGATTATGTCATCACTGCATGTTTATATAGTTGTTGCATGATGGCATATTTATCACATGATTGTCATATGATTTGGTTTGATTAGATGACTATGACATGATTATGTGATGATTGTGTGATTGTATGATTGTCGCATGATTTGATGACCATTATGTATTTTGGAGATCATTGTATGTATGTGATCATTACATGCTTCTGTGATTATGGTTTGATCGCATGATTGGTTGATTATTATATAAGTGTATGATCATGGCATGATTATATGATTATGGTGTGATCATTGTATGATTGATTGCATATTGTATGGTGTTGCAAATCTGATTTTGATGATGACAAATATGTTTCCAGTGTGTTTTTCTTAGCTAATCTGTTTCAGGCACAAAAGACCGCGAGCCACTCAAGCCAACTCAAGATCTGGTCCAAGTGTGTCAAATGTATGATTTTTCTTTTTATTGAGTCAATTGTAATGTGACTGATTCCCTAGCTAAGTAAACTTGCACACACACACTCAGGGAGAGAGATTGAGTGAATTAGAGTTTCTGTTAAAAATTTGCTCAGATCGTCCTGGACGATCTCCACATCGTCCTGGACGATCCAGTTAAAACAGAAACCCTAATTAGGGCAACTAAGTTAAGAGGGTCAGATTAAGCAGATCATCCTGGACGATCTCCGGATAGTACGGGACGATATGCCCAAATCAAAAATTCTCAGCCGCCAGATCAAGTTAGGCAAGTTCTTATTTTTAGATACTTGGTCTGATCGTCCCGGACGATCCAGTACAATCATGCCTAATTTAATCTGATAATTAAGGAAAGCAATTTATTTTTGATTGATACGATCATATCGTCCTGGACGATCGCAGGATTGTCCCGGACGATCTTGATCGTCTAGTGCATTTAAGCTGTACGTCCAGAACTATGTACAGGACGATTTGGGGCCTTTTTGAACTAATCGTACGGACGATGACCCTATCGTCCGGGACGATCAAGTCATTTTTTGGTCGTCCAGCACAGATTTCTCTGGACGACCCGAACTGTCTTCTGGACGATTTCCCTCAATTTGCACTAATCGTCCCGGACGATCGCGGGATCGTACGGGACGATATGAACAACTTTTTCTACTGATCGTCCAGAAGAGCCAGATCGTCCAGGCTGAAACAGTTGAATTTGAACTGATCATACAGGACGATCTACCGATCATCCTGGACGATATTGGCCGACCAGTTGAGATTTAGGGCAAAATTTAAGCCCTCCTTTAAAAGAACTTTTTTCCAATTTTTGGAAAAATCTTTTGCTGCCTTCCTTCCCTGAGAAACCCTAGAGAGAGAGAGAGTTGGGAGAGAGAGAGAGAAGATCTTGTGAGGGGGAGTTAGTGAGGGATTCACTAAGGTTGCTCCGAGCACGGATCAGAGTCGTCTTCTCCGCTCGTCGTCTTTCGTCTAGCCGGTGTTCGTCGTGGGAGGATCGTTCCCAAGAAGATCCGGGGTTCTCTGCCCGCTTCAGGTGGAAGCAAAAGGAGTTCGTAGGTTCTCTGCCTGCTTCAGGAGAAAGCGAAAGGCGTTCGTAGGTTCTCTGCCTGCTTCAGGAGGAAGCGAAAGGAGTTCGAAGGTTCTCTGCCTGCTTCAAGAGGAAGCGAAAGGAGGTCGGGTTCTCTGCCTCACCGTGTGGTGAAAAGGAGATTTTTGTACAGGCTTCTCCGCCTTGCTGTGGGAGCAAAAGGAGAGACACTTCTGTTTAGTGCAATACCCGGAGGGGAGGCTCCGGGGAGTGGACGTAGGTCAAGTTGACCGAACCACTATAAAATCTGGTTTGCTTTTTTGATTCAATTCTGCACTTTAATTTTTTCTGATATTAACTGCTTGGGTGAATATTTTTGGTTGATCTTTTTATCGTTGTTTTAATTCGTTTCCACTGCACGTTATAAAAAGATTTTCATAGTTATCGTGAAATTTTTAAATAACCAATTCACCCCCCCTCTTGGTTAGCATCGGGACTAGTTCACTAGGGCTTAACATCCCTATCAAACTTTCAAGTGGTATCAGAGCGGGATTCAAAATTTAGGTTTAAAAACTTTTGAATTTGATCCATGACTAACTGTAATAACCATAATACTGCTGAAGGATATTCTATTACAAGACCACCGTTGTTTGATAATATTCGTTTTGATTTTTGGAAAACACGCATGTCTACTTTTCTACAGTCTATTGATTATCGCATGTGGATGTTAGTTAAGGACGGATACGAACCACCTTTTAGACTGATTAAAATTGTGAAAACTGAACTGCCTTTTACTGATTGGACGTTTGATGATCGTGATTTAGCACAGTTAAATGCAAAATGCTTGAACTGTTTCTTTTGTGCTTTAAAATTCGAAGATATATGCGTGTTTCTACTTGTACAACGGGAAAGGAAATCTGGGATAGATTATGCATAACATACGAAGGTACAACTGAAGTCAAACAGTCTAGGTTAAACATCTTATTACATGATTATGAACTTTTTCGCATGAAACCTAGTGAGACTATTTCAGAAATGTACACAAGGTTCACTCAGATTGTTACCTCTTTGCATGTTCTAGGTAGAGAACTTACTAACTACGAAAGAGTGAACAAAATTCTAAGATGTTTGCCTGCTTCTTATGATGCTAAGATTACTGCTATTACTGAATCTAAAGATTTAAACACTTACTCTTTTGACAGCTTACTTGGATCACTTATTGCTTACGAGCAAGGGGTGAACCAAAGGCAACTTGATGCAGGTGAACGCAAGAAAGAGAAGACAGTGGCACTAAAGGCCAAGGATTCAGATGATAACACTTCCGGGTCTGATAGCGATGATGTTGCCTTAATCACCAGGCAATTCAAAAGCTTTCTAAGGAAGAAACATAAGAACTATCAGAAGTGGAACAAGGGTAAGTCCAATAAAAATTTTAAGAGTTCATCTGAATCTGTTTGTTTTGAATGCAGGAAGCCTGGACACATAAAGGCTGAATGTCCTACACTTAAAGCTCACCCAAGCAAGGAGAAGGGTGAGGAGAAACCAAAGTTCAGAAATGACAAGAAGCGAATTCAGAAGGCGTTCTGGGCAGACTCTGCATCCGACTCTTCTGAGACTGAAGCTGAAGAGGAGGAAACAAACTTGTGTCTTATGGCTGATGATCACCCTGGTCAGTCGGATCAGGACGAGGTATGTGAGCTTACCTACGATCAATTATTTGAAGTTTCTGAAAGAATTCATACATCGTATAGGAAGCTTAAGAAAACTCATGCTAGTTTGAAATTAGATTACTTAACTTTGTAAAAAGAGCATGATTCTGTAGTTAAAGATCATTCCACACTTGATTCAAATCACATGTCTTTGCTTGATGAATTCGATGAGTTGAATAAAAAATATTCTGATTTAGTTTCTGAGCATGATTCATTGAAAACTACGCATGTGGACTTAGAAAGAGCTTTTAAAGAATTAGATACAATGGCATGTGAAGTAGAAAGTAGCAAGGGAACCTTGAAATTTGAAATTGCAAGCTTAAAGAAAGAAAATGAGTTTTTGAAAGTAAAGATCAGTGCTTTCGAAAAGAACAAAACACCGCCTACTTTTGAACAGTTTTATGCACCGCCACCTTTTAAAAAATCTGTTGCAAGTTCTTCAAAGCATGTTTCATATACATCTAGGAAGAGGCATTATCATCCACGTAGATTAGTTAACCCTTTTCCTGGTGTTAGATGTTTTTCATGTGGCATGTTAGGACATATTTCTCACACCTGCACTGCTCACCGTAGTACACATTGGGTGTGGAAACCCAAACTGCCTGTTTCATAGCACAGCACGCATGCATTGCATTCTTCTTTTCATAAGAAGGAACCCAAACCTGTTTGGGTTCCTAAGACTGACGTTTGATACTTTTATAAGTGTGCTCTCACACAAGACCTCGTGAGAGCATGTGGTACCTAGACAGCGGATGTTCTAGACATATGACTGGAGATGTAAATCAGTTCATTTCGCTGGAGGCCAGAGCTGGAGGCAAGGTTACACTTGGAGATAACACCACCAGGAAGGTGGTAGGCACAGGTAAAATTGGTGATTCAAAGAACTTTATGATTGATAATGTTTTGCTTGTAGATTGACTGAAACACAACCTGCTGAGCATCAGTCAACTCTGTGACAAGGGATACAGCATCAAATTCCTGCCCACTGGCTGCATTTTAAGCTTAAATGATGAAGTTATTTTGCAGGGGCAAAGGATCAACAACGTCTACAAGCTGGATGTAAGTAGCATTAAATCTGATAATTCAATTTGCTTAAAAACTACTGCTGATGAGTCTTAGTTATGGCATAGGAGATTGTGTCATGCCAGTATAAAAACCCTTAGGAGAGTCACCCAAAAGGACTTAGTTAGAGGTGTGCCCAAGCTTAAGTTCACTAAGGATCACCTGTGTGATGCCTGTCAGTTGGGGAAGCAAGTCCAGTCCTCTTTTCACTCTGTTAAGGACATTAGCACCTCTAGACCTTTAGAAGTTCTTCACATGGACCTCTTTGGACCCATTAGCACTGCCAGTTTAGGGGGGAGAGTCTATGGTTTTGTGATTGTAGATGATTATTCGAGGTTCACTTGGGTTAAGTTTTTGTCACATAAATCTGAGTCATTTGATGAGTTTAGATCCTTCTCTACTTGGATTCAGAAGAAGTTAGGATGTGAGATTATTACCATCCATAGTGATCACGGAGGGGAGTTTGAAAATGAAAGATTTGGAAGTTTTTGTGAGGATCATGGGATTAGTCATAATTTTTCAGCTCCTAGGACCCCTCAGCAGAACGGGGTAGCTGAAAGGAAGAACATGACCTTAGTGGAAGCCGCTAGAGCCATGCTTGCCGAGTATTCACTTTCAAAATACTTTTGGGCTGAAGCGGTGAACACTGCCTATTATGTGCTGAATAGGGTGAATGTGAGAGTCAAACTGAACAAGACACCTTATGAGATCATTAAGGGTAGAACTCCAAATCTGTCCCACCTCCATGTCTTTGGCTGTAAAGTTTTCATTCTGAACAACGGGAAGTCACCCTTAGGAAAATTTGACCCCAAATCTAATGAAGGAGTGTTCTTAGGATATTCAAGTGTGGGGAAATCCTTTAGGGTGTTCAATAGGAGGACTTTGGTGGTGGAAGAAACAACCCATGTAGTGTTTGATGAATCTGATCCTAAGGAGTCTAGATCTGAAGTAGAAGATGAAGAGATTATTGAGGTTACCCAAGGAGTTGGAAATACAAATTTGGAGGAAAGGGTAGAACCTCAAACAGAGTTGCCTAGAGATTGGAGATATTCTTCGAGTCATCCTAAAGAACTGATCTTAGGAGACCCTTCTGAAGGTGTTAGGACTAGGCATGGACTTAGGAAGGAAGTAAACCATTCTGCCTTTATCTCAATGACTGAACCCACCAACATCAATCAAGCCCTGTCGGATGAATTTTGGATTTTAGCTATGCAGGAAGAATTGAATCAATTTGTGAAGAATGATGTTTGGGAGTTAGTAGAAAGACCTAAAAATCAAAGTATTGTGGGAACCAAGTGGGTCTTTAAGAATAAGATGAATGATTCTGGTGTGGTGGTGAGAAATAAGCCAAGATTGGTGGCTAAGGGGTATAATCAGATAGAAGGAATTGATTTTGAGGAGACTTTTGCCCCTGTAGCTAGATTGGAAGCCATTAGAGTGCTACTAGCCTTTGCCTATTATAAGGGATTTAAGTTGTTTCAAATGGATGTTAA
This sequence comes from Dendrobium chrysotoxum, assembly GCA_019925795.1. NCBI lineage: Eukaryota > Viridiplantae > Streptophyta > Magnoliopsida > Asparagales > Orchidaceae > Dendrobium > Dendrobium chrysotoxum. Next base: position 33,492,986 of record CM034314.1, read on the forward strand.
GAGTGCCTTTTTAAATGGGGTAATTAAAGAAGATATTTTTGTAGAACAACCCCCAGGTTTTGAGAGTTCCCAATATCCAAGTCATGTCTATAAATTAAAAAAGGCCTTATATGGATTGAAACAGGCACCCAGAGCTTGGTATGAGAGGCTTAGCACATTCCTGTTAGAAAGAGAGTTTGTTAAGGGGAGCGTAGACACCACCCTTTTTCTGAGGAGATTAGGAGATGACTTACTCATTGTCCAGATCTATGTTTATGATATAATTTTTGGATCTTCTGATAAATACTTATGTGAAGAGTTTTCTAAAACAATGAGTAAAGAGTTTGAGATGAGTATGATGGGAGAATTGTCCTACTTTTTGGGGTTTAGCATAAGGCAAACGGATGATGGAACCTTTCTCAATCAATCAAAATACACTAAGGACATTTTGAAGAAATATGAAATGGACAAAGCCAAGCCAATCAATACTCCCATGCCCTCCTCAGTTCAGTTAGATAAGGATTCAAATGGAAAATCTGTTAATCAGAAGAAGTATAGAGGGATAATAGGTTCACTGCTTTACCTGACTGCTAGCCGACCTGATATCATGTTTAGTGTCTGTCTTTGTGCTAGGTTTCAGGCTGATCCTAAAGAGTCCCACCTGACTGCTGTTAAGAGAATTCTTAGATATCTTTTAGGAACCCCAAACCTTGGAATTTGGTACCCTATGCACAGCACCTCTTTTGAGATCATTGGATATTCTGATTCTGATTTTGCGGGGTGTAGGGTGGATAGGAAGAGTACTTCTGGGACTTGTCAGTTCATAGGACAGTCGTTAGTCTCCTGGTCCAGTAGAAAACAGAACTCAGTTGCACTTTCCACTGCTGAAGCTGAGTACATTGCCTTAGGGAGTTGTGTGGCCCAAGTTCTTTGGTTGAAGCAGCAAGTCTTGGATTTAGGAGTACCTGTTGGCACAATCTCTGTTCTGTGTGATAATACTAGTGCCATCTGTATCTCTAAGAATCCAATCCAACATTCTAGGACCAAACACATTGACATTAGGCATCACTTCATTAGGGACCATGTTACAAAAGGGGACATTGAGCTACACCACGTAGCAACTGAAAATCAGCTGGCTGACATATTCACTAAACCACTGGCCTTTGACTCATTCAGCATTTTGAGAACCAGATTAGGAGTGATTGATATAAATGCTTGATTCTGATGACTGCTGATTGTTCTGATTGGTATTCTGATTTCTGTTAGTTAGTTTTGGTATTCTGATTTCTGTTAGTTAGTTTTGGTATTCTGATTTCTGATTTTTGTTAGTTAGTTTTGATTTGATTATTTGCTTTCAGTTGATTTTGTTTCTTCTGCTGATTTCTGTGTTAACCTTACTGTTAGTTTGATTTGAGTATTTACTTTGCTGTGATTTTCTACCTGTTTATTTATTTACTGGTTCATATCTTGCACTTACTATTTTATGCTTTTCAAAATCTGATCACCGCTCACTACTTCTGGTGATCTGAATTTTTGACTGGGAGTTTTTACCTTATTTTTGTTTGGAAGCTGATAAGCAGTGATTGACTTCGCTGAATCTGTTAAAGGGAAGAAACATTGATAATTGTTTCTCTTCCTCTAACTCCTTTACTGGTGTGTAGTTTCTTTTGAATAAAATCCTCTTCAAAATTAAATATTAGTTTTTGAAATAGAGATTATTTTATCTTCCTACGGTAATCTGTCTCATATCAATAGTGTTTTTCAAAGTCTTGAGTCATTAGTTTGATTTTCTAAACCAAGTGATTGCATTTATCATATATTATATGGCTTTTGTTTTGTGAATCGTTCTTTCTTGCTGCGGAGAGTCATCTCCTATGTCTGGAAGATAATCTCACAGCTGAGACTCTTTAATGATTATGAAAAGGAGAAAGCTTATAAAAGATGCGCAGTGCGCCAGATAATTTGGAAAAGAGGCATAAAATGAGCCCAAAACTGAAAAGATGTGAAATTACCAAATTGAATACACAATGTGTATCAAAAATCAAAAGATGCGCAAAGCGCCAACCGATTTGAAAAAGAGGAACAAAATGAGCCCAATACAAGCTTTCTTCCCTTTCAGATTGTCAAATGTCTTAGAGAAATCTATGCGCCACTTAATATTTCCAAAAGCTTGAGTTTTGAAAATCCCGATTTCTGATTTTTTACTTTGTAACACTATTATATCAGATATTTTTCTGGAACGAGGCTTGACAGGATCTCTTTTCAAATCTAATGTCTTTTCTTTTGAATCGGTTTTTTGTGTTGAAAGAGGTTTGCATCGATAAGGTGCCCGGGGTTGGAGTTACGAAAGTTGATTATTTCCAACCTTTTCTGGATTTCAGCGCTGTCAATCGTCCTGTCATTGGTTTTTTGAATCTAAAATCAAGGAAAATTCTGATTTTCCTGTTTTGTAGTTGTTCTATTTATGTTTTATTTCCGTGTTCTATTTTTCCTCCTCCTTTTTGTGATGTCAAAAGGGGGAGTCAGTTGTAGTCGTGTATGTTTCTGTTTTCTGAGTCATGTTTCCTGTAGTATTTTAGCTGTTAAATGAAAATTTAAAAAATGTTTGTTTGTTTGATCTCCTAATTTACTTTTATTTTTAGATTACTTTACAAATGTTTGCCATCATAAAAAAGGGGGAGATTGTTGCAAATCTGGTTTTGATGATGACAAACATGTTTCCAGTGTGTTTTGCTTAGCTAATCTGTTTCAGGCACAAAAGACCGCGAGCCACTCAAGCCAACTCAAGATCGGGTCCAAGTGTGTCAAATGTATGATTTTTCCTTTTATTGAGTCAATTGTAATGTAACTGATTCCCTAGCTAAGTAACCTTGCACACACACACTCAGGGAGAGAGATTGAGTGAATTTGAGTTTCTATTAAAAATTTGTTCAGATCGTCCTGGACGATCTCCACATCGTCCTGGACGATCCAGTTAAAACAGAAACCCTAATTTGGGCGACTAAGTTAAGAGGGTCAGATTAAGCAGATCGTCCTGGACGATCTCCGAATCGTACGGGACGATATGCCCAAATCAGAAATTCTCAGCCGCCAGATCAAGTTAGGCAAGTTCTTATTTTTAGATACTTGGTCTGATCGTCCCGGATGATACGTGTATCATCCCGGACGATCCAGTATAATCATGCCTAATTTAATCTGGTAATTAAGGAAAGCAATTTATTTTTGGTTGATACGATCATATCGTCCTGGACGATCGCAGGATCGTCCCGGACGATCTTGATCGTCTAGTGTATTTAAGATGTACGTCCAGAACTATGTACAGGATGATTTGGGGCCTTTTTGAACTAATCGTACCAGACAATGACCCTATCGTCCGGGACGATCAAGTCATTTTTTGGTCTTCCAGCACAGATTTCTCTGGACGACCCGAACTGTCTTCTGGACGATTTCCCTCAATTTGCACTAATCGTCCCGGACGATCGCCGGATCGTACGGGATGATATGAACAACTTTTTCTACTGATCTTCCAAAAGAGCCAGATCGTCCAGGCTGAAACAGCTGAATTTGAACTGATCGTACAGGACGATCTATCGATCGTCCTGGACGATATTGGCCGACCAGTTGAGATTTAGGGCAAATTTTAAGCCCTCCTTTAAAAGAACTTTTTTCCAATTTTTGGAAAAATCTTTTGCTGCCTTCCTTCCCTGAGAAACCCTAGAGAGAGAGAGAGAGTTAGGAGAGAGAGAGAGAAGATCTTGTGAGGGGGAGTTAGTGAGGGATTCACTAAGGTTGCTTCGAGCACGGATCAGAGTCGTCTTCTCCGCTCGTCGTCTTTCGTCTAGCCGGTGTTCGTCATGGGAGGATCATTCGCAAGAAGATCCGTGGTTCTCTGCCCGCTTCAGGTGGAAGCAAAAGGAGTTCGTAGGTTCTCTGCCTGCTTCAGGAGGAAGCGAAAGGAGTTCGTAGGTTCTCTGCCTGCTTCAGGAGGAAGCGAAAGGAGTTCGAAGGTTCTCTGCTTGCTTCAGGAGGAAGCGAAAGGAGGTCGGGTTCTCTGCCTCACCGTGTGGTGAAAAGGAGATTTTTGTACAGGCTTCTCCGCCTTGCTGTGGGAGCAAAAGGAGAGACACTTCTGTTTAGTGCAATACTCGAAGGGGAGGCTCCGGGGAGTGGACGTAGGTCAAGTTGACCGAACCACTATAAAGTCTGGTTTGCTTTTCTGATTCAATTCTGCACTTTAATTTTTTCTGATATTAACTGCTTGGGTGAATATCTTTGGTTGATCTTTTTATCATTGTTTTAATTCGTTTCCGCGGCACGTTATAAAAAGATTTTCATAGTTATCGTGAAATTTTTAAATAACCAATTCACCCCCCCTCTTGGTTAGCCTCGAGACTAGTTCACTAGGGCTTAACATCCCTATCGAACTTTCATATGGTTGTGTGAGCATTTCATGTACGATTGAGTAGTCATTGTATGTATGTGATCGATGCATGCTTGAATGATGATTGTGTGCTTGTGGTGTGATCATTGCATGACTGATTGCTTATTGTATAGTTGTATGAGCATTGCATATATGATTGAGTGGTCATTGCATGTATGTGATCGATGCATGCTTGGATGATGATTGTGTGATCGCAGTGTGATCATTCCATGATTGATTGCTTATTGTATGGTTGTATGAGCATTGCATGTATGATCGAGTGGTCATTGTATGTATGTGATTGATGAATGCTTGAGTGATGATTATGTGATCGTGGTGTGATCATTGCATGACTGATTGCTTATTGTATAGTTGTATGAGCATTGCATATATGATTGAGTGGTCATTGCATTTATGTGATCGATGCATGCTTGGATGATGATTGTGTGATCGCGGTGTGATCATTCCATAATTGATTGCTTATTGTATGGTTGTATGAGCATTGCATGTATGATCGAGTGGTCATTGTATGTATGTGATTGATGAATGCTTGAGTGATGATTATGTGATCGTGGTGTGATCATTGCATGACTGATTGCCTATTGTATAGTTCTATGAGCATTGCATATATGATTGAGTGGTCATTGCATGTATGTGATCGATGCATGATTGAATGATGATTATATGATTGTGGCGTGATCATTGCATGATTGAATGATTATTATATAAATGTATGATCATGGTATGATTATATGATTGTGGTGTGATAATTATATGATTGACTGATTATTATATGCTTGTGTGATTATGTCATAATTGTGTGGTCATTGTATAATTATATGGTTGTTGCATGATTGCATGTTTATTGCATGATTGTTCGATTAGTGCATGATTACATGATTGACTTTGTAATTGTAATATGATTAGATGACTATGGAATGATTATGTAATAATTGTGTGATTGTATGATTGTTGCATAATTTAATGATCATTATATGTTTGAATGATTATTGTATGTATGTAATTTATGCATGCTTGAGTGATGATTGTGTGATGGGGGTGTGATCATTGCATTATTGATTGCTTACTGTGTGATTGAATGAGCATTGCATGATTAGATGATTGTTGTGTGAAGCATTGCATATTAATGTATGGTGGAGTTATCATTGCATGATTATGTGATCATTACATGGTGGGACACTTGTTGCATTATTGGATGTTTGTTGTGTGATTGATTGTTTGTTAAATTTCTTGATTGGTTGTTGGGTTGTACCTTCTTAGAGATAATGAGGTCAACGCCAACACGTGCAGTTCACCACACCTGTTGGGATTGTGTTTGTTGACCTCATTATCGGCATCGCTCACTTGCATGGCTTTATCACTTGCACTTTGTGGGTTGATCCACTTCGCTTGCATGTTGCGTTGATAGGTTTGAAAATTTATGTGATCTGGTCGACGTCGAGTTGAATATTTTGTGTATTTCAACCTTTCGTACGCATCTTCTTTCCATGCTTGTTTTTATTCGAGCATATTTTTGTGAAGTGGATCACTCGAGCGTGTCCGGATCGTCGAAATCTTTCAAACGGGCCTATTCGCGCTCGAATTGGGTGCCATTTGAATTGCGTCGAGGAGAGATTGAGATCTTCATTATTATTTTTTTTATTTTTTTTATTTTTATTTTTAAATATATATGTATATTTATTTTCTAAATATTTTAAAATTAAATAAATCTTATTATATATATATATATATATATATATATATATATATATATATATTCTAATTAATTTAAAATTAAATCTAATAAATTAAATTCGAATTAAATAAAAGTGGTAATAGAATTAGTAAATGTATGCCATTCGAATTAATTTTAAATTGAACCCCAATTTAACCTGAATTAGCCTGAGTTTATTTTAATTAAACCCCATTATGCTTTTTAATTGATTTTGAATTTAATTTTAGGGATTCAAAATACAAATCACGAGATTTGATTTTTCCTCATTGGGCAAGCGGCTCTGACGATGGATGGAATCTATGCCGAAGACTTCGCAGCTTTCCTTCTTCCTCCGGATCCAAAAAAAAAAAAAAGAAAGGGGGAGAAGCCTGAATCTCCAGGATTGGACTGATGGGCACACCTGGAGCTCCTCTCTCTCTACAGAAAAAAATACACGGCTCACTCATCTCACCCTCTCTATAGGATTTTAGCCAAGGGAGAGCTTAAAGACTCCGGGGGAGAAGACATTTTGGACCTCACGCACAGCAGGGAGAGAGCACTCCCTCATGCCTTGCCGGTTCCTCTTCTTTCCAAAGGCCGAGCAACCCATTGGTCTCTCCTCTCAAGTGATCTAGCTGCTAGCTCTAGCCGGAATCCGACACAACTATCGACACCATCCCTCATTCTAGCCGACCTACCATGTCGACCTTCACTGGCAAAGCCCAGCCCGCCGACTGACCTTACCCCGGTGCCGTGACCAAGCTCGACTCCAACTGAACTTGCAACCGACCCCACCAGTTGTTGTCGCAAGCCATCCCATCCGCCTCAGGCTACCCATATCTGAAATCGACCACTTGTAGCTAAAGCCAACCCCCACACGCCTCCGGTTCGTCACCGTTACATGCTCGTGCTTCTTCCGGCTCTCGTTTAGTAATCACCGTGCAGAGATGACGATCTCACTCTTCCCGCAGTTCTTCAGTTAAGACAAAAAAATAGTGATAGCTTTGTAATATTTATTTTTATTATTTGCTGTTTGAGTGGATTTATCAAATCTGAGCTAAGGCAAAGTAAAACAAAACTTATATCCTACGGGATTTAAAACAGTATTTCCTTTATTTAGTGGACCTCATGCAAAGTAATGAGAAAAAGCATATATATTTAAAGATTCCTGTGTTGTCATTTTTGTTGCTTAAATAGTATTCATTAAATCGGTGGACTAATCCAAAAGCAGGAATGAAAGTTGTCTAAGTCTATATATATATATATATATATATATATATATATATATATATATATATATATAGCTAAATTCAAAAATAATTTTGACTTTAATAAAAAAAATTTGGGTTTAAGTATAGTCAAATTTGCTCAAACTCGTGTCTTCTAACATCTTAATTGTTAGGATTAATTATATTTACACTTGAGAAGATTGCTATTATTTTTGACATTTGACAGCAAACTTATTTATTTATGATTTCTGTTGTATAATATTTTATCATTATATAAATTATATTAGAATAAATTTAAACTGTATTTCTTATATTTTCATAGTAAATATTAATATATGTTTATGAACCTTGGAACTACATATATATTCGATGTTATATGAAGTAAAGTTTGATAACTTTATTAGATGATTTGACATGTTTCATGTTTCAATCTATGAACATGCATAGGCTCAAAGTGTAAATATCTTGTTTGTATTGGAAAGGAATGCGAGTTATTAAAAAAAAAAGAATGTGAAATTGTTTGCTTCTCCTAAGTTGCCTTTAATACTTGTATGAAATATATGCATGTGAGGGAAAATGGTATGAAATAACACTCTTATTGATAACGGGAGCCACATTGTTTTGTCATTTTTGATTTCAAGCCAAGCTTAATGTGATGTTTAATTGTTTGTATGTGAAGTTCAAAGGACATTGGGTGCATTTGTATTTTAATGTATAAGTATATGAAGCATGGTACGTAACATGTTATGCTTAGTTTCATGGAGGTCTCTTCATGCTTTAATATGGTCATGTCTTGAACATACATCTCATCAACAATGCCTATGTAATGTTTGCATATATTCTCAAAACTCAAATGCTATGTATGAACTTGATATCCTACAATTGTAAAAACACTCAGCTATGTCACATAACACTCTTATCGATAACGCATGTATATTGATTTCATATGAGGTTGTATGGTTTGTATCAAAAAGTTTTTTTTATGAGTTAAAAAAAATGAAGTTATTATCATATGATGTAAGGATTCATATTCAAGTTAGTAAGATTTCGTATGTTCTAAATTCATGTTTCTAAATTTTCTTATACACTACATATGATTTTCTTTTATGTTTTGTAAAGGCCAACCACTATGTTGCATGTTAGCAAATATTTCATATGATTCATGTGTAACTTCTCTTTGTGCCTTATACTACAAACTCCTACATTATTTTGTATTCTAATTGTAGCATACATACATTAAATGAATTTGAATGTTGAATTGCTTATTAGTTAAATTTTTATTTACTTTCCTTTCTTTTCGAATAGCCTCTACTCTCACCCAATCTTCTATCTTTTTTTTTGTTCTTTTGCGAGGCACCTTTGGAGAGCAAAAGGCAAGGAGCAACTGGAGCACAGATGAAGGAGCTTGGACAATCGGATCCGAGCATCAGTCGCCCCCATTCATTCTGGGGGGGGTGCAGGCGGAACCATCGGGTCGTAGCCCCTGGTGTAGTAAGTTCTCTTGAAACTTAGAAAGCCCTTTAGGAGCCCCCATGGTTACACGCTCCCCTACCTTTATGATCTTGTAGAAACTTCAAATTCTTAGGTTATTTTCTTTTCTTATTTTATAAATCCCTAAACCCATTTACATACGTGCGAATGTTTAAAGGGTTAGAAATAAACATCTCTTCATCTCCTACAACACCAGTGGCATCTAAGGATAAAAATTAAGGACTGAGTCTTAGGAAACTTAGACTTAGGATGCATGCCCCTTTAGGATAGAAATACTAAACATAGAAAACTTAGTGACACATTATCCTAAGATTATTTTATCTTAATCTTTTAATAAACCAATAAAATCAATCATAATTCTAATAAAATGCATTAAAACACCTAATCCTTAATCAAACTACAACCAACATATGTAACCACTAGGAGGTAAAATTTTAATATAACCTTGAATCAAATCTAACTAATCTATTTATCATCCCTTAATTAAATATTAACTAAATAAAATTCATTAAAACAAACTTAAATTTAAAGAGTCATAAAATTGGAAAACAAATCTAACTAAAACTTAGGAGACTTCTAATATCCAAACTTTAAAAATTTGTAACTAATTCTAGAAAATTCTAAATTGGGCAAACTAAAAATCATTCAACTTTAATCAAAGTATACTATTTATTAAAAATATTAGCTTCCCGAGAACCAATCTAAATTAAAAAGTCAACTCTTCAGTCAATTGTAGTTTCTAACTAGGGTCCAAAACTTCTAAAATTCATAATTTTGCCTAAAAACTCTGAATCCAGCAAACTAACAGTCAAATTACACATGGTAAGGTCTAATATTTAATAAAATTGCTAGAACCCTCAAATTCAACCTACTTACAATAGTGACCTTTTGGACCCCCTTAATCTAGCAGATAGGTAGACCCCGAATCTTCTAAAACCCGCTAATACAACTTAAACTTAAAAGATCACTATCCTAAGTATTAAAATAGATCCATAAACTAAATTAACTAAAAGTGGACCCCAATCCATTAATACTTGAACTTCAACCAAATTCCCCTTTTCAAACCTTCAACGAATGTTAACTCATAATAACTTGAACTAACTACCTAACTTAGGACCTATCCAAAACCACACGAGCCTACTACACGCGTGTAGAATGGTTTGCAAGGGCACCACTTCTAGTTCTAGGTTAGGCCGATGATTTGCTTTTTTTGTTTCTATGTGTGACGCTCTTGCATGTGGCACGTGTGCTGGTTGTTTTGAATTGCTGTGAGTGTTTATTTTATTACTGTACCATCTTTTATCTGTGATGTGATTGCTTGTGCATTAGATCTACTCCTAGGCTAGGGACATTTTATACTGATTCAACCTTATGCAGGTGGCCATGCTCATGCAACGTTAAAATAAAGGGGGCTAAATTAATAATCATGATCATAAATAAATGCTTGCTGCAGGTGCTCCAGAATACTTAGCCCCCAAATGAATAAGAGTGTGGCCAAGTGTGTTTATTATTCTGTACTAATATAACTACTTGTGATGTGATATATTAAACTGCTTGACATTTTCATTAGGATAACCTTGTGGGTTCAGTTTGAGTCTAGATTTTATCTTTCATAATGTAATTTGTAATTCATATCGAGTTGTGAAAGTCTTTAAAGGTAAGGCATTTCAAATACTTGGTACCTAAAGAGAAAAAGAAAGGTCCTTCACAGAAAATTTCTTATTCATTTGGGTACCCTTCTGGAGAACAATCTGAAGGAGGACAATCTGAGGGAAGAAGATTCGAAGGAAGACGATCCACTCGAAGATGAAGATTTGAAGATAAAGTACCTTGCATTTAAGACTTGCGTCGTTTGGTAGGATTAGAATTTAGGTTGTTGTCGGTGGGGCCTGGCCACCATTACTTTCCTGCAGACCCTGTGTTGTACTTATACGGCACTTGCCGTGGACTATGGACTTTTCTTTACTTAGTTCTATGGATTTATATTGATATGTTTACTTTGTGTGCGCATTAGAAATTGCATGCTTTTTCTAGGTTTCTTTCTTGCATGTGCTTGGACTATGGACTTTTCTTTCTTGTATGTGCCCAGCCTTAGGTCCACATAGTAACCAATATATCTAATTTATATTTATTTTCTGTAAACCCAAACCCATCAACATGATTTGTTTACACCCGTATGTATGTTCAAGGGTTAGAGACAATGATTGTAATCCTACAAAATACTAGTGTCATTTAAAGATAATACTTAAGGATGAGTCATAGTGAACTTAAACAAAATCTAGGATTCATACACACATCCTTTAGGGATAAAATATCAAACATAGAGAACTTAGTGACACTGCAGCCTAGGACTAATATATATTATTGATTTGAAACCAATCAATCTCAAATAATAATTAATTAATCATTAACTCTTCCTTAAGATTTGAAAACTCCAACAATTAACAATAGTCTGAATAAAATACATAAAAATATCAAACATTCCTCAATCAACCCCAATCAATACATACAATCATTGAAAGATAAAATTCAAACCCAAATTTAATTAATTCTTAATTAATGCTTTAATTACCCCTTGATTGGATATTAATTAAATGAATTCTTTAAAAATAAAACAAAATTCAGAGATATAAGATAAATTCAAACAAGAACAAAATGAAGATTAGAAAATTCTAATTTGAATTTAAAATAGAATATCTTAAGTAAACTTTAATTTTAATTTATTAAATAATTAAATTCATTTATAATTAATTCAATATAATAAAATAATTCAAAATATACATAAAAGATTGAATAAAATTAAGTAAAATCTAGAGATTAATAATTCAAATTTAAATGAAACTTTTTAACAAAATTTAATTAATAATTCATTAATGACTATTTAAAATTAATTTAAATTTTAAAAAGATAATTAAAAACTCTAAATAAATAAATTATTCCAAAAATTTAATAAATGATTAAAAATCCCAAAAAAATACTTGGATATGCCATTGACATCATGGATGGATGTGTTAATACTTAACTATAATTCATATAAATTATTTTAAGGATATGAGATGCATTTAAGTTCTATTGTACAAATTGCATTAAAAAAATTCATATTTTGCTATCACGAAGTTTTATGTAGATATACATATGAATATGAAAAGTACATGCATTCCAAGTTGCACATAATAATATTGAGAACTTTAATACATTATAATTAGCCTAAAATTTTGTTTAATTTTTAATAATAATAGAGAATGTTGATAAATTTTGACAACTCATGGAGAGCTTGTGGTTGTATAGAAGTCATAAATGACTTAGAAGTATTCATGTTTAAGTAAGTGCATCTACAAAAGTATCCATAAGAATGACTCGACGCAAATATATATGATGCTAACTTGGTTGATAAAGCTAACTAGCCAAAGTCCTTAGTCAAAGCTCATTAACTATTAATCAATCCAAGGTTCAAAGTGATTTGTAATCTTCAGGCTAACTTACTCATGAGTTATGATCATAAGATCCATATATAAGTGTCACCATAAATTCAAGGTAAAAAAAAAACACTTACCTTACAAGGTGCCTAGAATTTAGTTTGATAAGTTATAGCTTATTCAATACTTCTTAATAAATCATATTCATGTACTCCTATTACTCTCAAAATGACTAAGCAAAGCAAATCATTTAAATTCAAGCATTTGAATAGATGTAAGCATCACTTCAACTAAAATTATCTAGTTGGCATAAAGCCTTAAAACCCATCAATACCAATTCGGGCAAATCATAATCGAGCAATAAGTGCCATCTTAATCTATGATTAGATATTCCAATGGATATAGGCCCCTCATCAATCACATTTGGTCAGACCTGCCTAAAAGCTATTAAAACCATTAAAACAAAATTAAACCTTTAGGACATTCCAATAGAGGTAAGCCCCATCCAATTAAAGTGCATTTTAATAGATGTAAGTCCCATCCTAATTAGATTTTATCATTCCAATGGATATAATCCCTACCTTAAATTATATATGGCTAAGCTCTCATACTAATAAGCCTAATTAACTTAATAAAAACTCAAAAATTAGTAAAATTCAAAATCCACATACATTCACCTTAGTCTATTTGGGATCTCTAAAAGAGGCACCCCATGGCTACTATGCATTAGGGCTTATGGCCCTCTAATGTTGGTAGTGTCCTAAGATTTTAGTAACATGGAATCTTAGTCGATTTTACCTCCATCTTGAACTAACTTCTCCCATTAATTTAAATAAATATCAAATTATTAAGCTTAGATGTAAATTTGAATTAAAGTAACCATCCTTTATTAAGAGTGCTCCACCACAAGTAGGGGGGTTAATTAAACATGAGGAATTTAACTCATAGGACCTTTAGACCCGAGATCTAAATCAAATCTATGATAAATATTGAGGGCAATCAAGTTAAATTAAAATTTAATCTTCCTCATAAATAATGCAATCTTAACTTAAAATTCAAGGTTTGAGTCTTTCTCCTAAGACAGTAGTTTTGTGGTGACCCCACTAGGAACCACTCTTTCCAGCTTTGGATGAGTCTTCAAAGAACCAAGTGTTTATACTCAATGCAATTTTATAATTTAATAAATGTTGAATTCATGATTAATATAATCATTATATATTTCAATTCACTCAATACAAATGCTCATTAATATTGAGCTTGCATTTCCCTTTATCATGAAGTTTAGGGTTTAAAATTAAAGTCAAACCTAACTTTTGTGTTTTCTAGTAGAACTACTAGGACTTGGCATCAACTAGCAATATAATGAGCTAATTCACCTAAGCTATCATTAACACTGGTTATGACGGAGCTACCTTCCAATTTGGGATAACCTACTAGGTCATCAGTTTCACCCCTCATGACCAAACTGATGAAGTTGCATCAGTTAAGATGGTAGCTACTAAACCAATTGTGGTGCCAAAAGCATAGGCTTTTCTCCTTATTAAGGGGAGAAGACCTAACATGCTTGTTCCAAGTGAAAAGAGGCATCAATTTATTAGGGCTTCTTGGATAACTAGTATTAATGTGGCTATAAAGAGTGCCTCTGTATTCTCAAGGATATCTACTATAATTACTCTAGCCCGAATTACTAATAAAAGGGCTTAGAAGCCAAATGTTAGGTGAACCAATGTTGACCAAGCTAAAAAAAAACCATGAATGATGATGGGATTATCACAAAATTACTTTTACTTTTGAACATGACATTGAATCCTCCTTATCTACAACTACAATGTTAAGAAGGGCCAAAAGAAAAGCTAATGTCTGCCACCAGGCTAAAAGTAATGAAATAGTCCTTGCAATGTAAGAGAAACTATCTCAAATGGAGGCTAATATTCTTTCAACCATTAAATTTGAGCCATTATATTGGATGAATAGGATTAGTTCCAAGGGGAATATAAAGAAGTCCTTCTACGAGGCCCCACCAAAATTGCTTCCAAAGGGACCACAAAGGTAGGAGGAGTTAGATTTCTCCAATGTATATAAATAATTAAAGGCTTTTGAAGACTAAGGTCTTCAAAGATGATTGAAAAAGCTAGTGGTTGAAGCCACTATCCCAACCTTGATTCACTCCTAAAAGTATAAGGTTTTGGGGAAAACTCATAGTTGGTATCTCAAATGGTTATCTCATTAACTTCACAAGAGAAGATATTAATCCCACTCTTGATAACATCCATATTACGAGAAGAAGTTTCTAAGAGAATATCAAAGCCTCACTCATCAGGAAAATTAAGATCTAAGGTATCATAATAGAAGGCTTCCATAATTTTGCTAAAGGTCAACGCTTCATAAAATTCATTGAATGAAAAGTGGTGAACACTTAATGTGACATCTAGGTCAAATTCGTAGAGACCCACCACTAGTAGGCACCAAATATTTTGGTTCTAAAGGAACCTAACTACTTAAAATTTTTCATGGATTTCCTTGAGGATGGGCATGATAAGGAACAATCCAAAAAATATAAGTAAGGATTATCCTCTAGTAGAATATCCCCACTTGGGAAAACTCCACCAAGGAAGGAAAGAGTCTGTTTTCATAAGGAATCCCATAACTCCCCAATAATTTATTGGAAGCGCTGCTCCTAGATGAGTTAGTAGCTAACAAGGCATATGATGAAACCTTTTTGGGGGAGAAAATTCTCCCAAAAATGATAAAGATAACTAAGACGACATTAATGATTTAGAAGATGTTGATGATATTGGTCAAAATTATGGGAATATTGGATTTTAAATTAGGTCAACCTATTTAAAGGGCCTAGGCCTTTAAAAAAAGTAAGAGCATAAATCTCAAATTCATAAGGAGAAGAACAATCCCAAAATAATTAAGGGTAGCAAGTGCCTGACCATGAAAAATCTTAGAAATAAGTGGATTTAGATAGGTTGAAGAGATTTCTAATGTCATAGTAAGATTACCATAAGATATGTGATCATAGTTACAAATAAAAGATTTGGAGATTAAACTTTCTCCTATTGAACCCCATGAGCTTGTTTTACACTAAGGTTTTGATGATTACAAATATTATTGGTTATACTTATCACAGTTGAGCTATGTGAATAGGAAATTGGCTTTTACCATAACATTGTAGGGAGTTGACATGTGACAAACTCAAGGCAAGGACTTGATGAAGCTGAAAGAATTGAACTCAAAGAAAATATTTTTGTGTTATGAAGATCCAAAATTAAAAAAAAGTGTGTTAATTTATATTTTAAGTGGTATAGAAGGAGTTGAGCAATTTTGGGAGATATGAGAGGGTTGAGAGAGAGAAAGTTCTTGGAGAGACTCATGCTATGAGTGAGAGAGAACATGATAGAGTTTGGAGAGATTCTTAGGGGACTCTCGGAAGGGAGCCCAAGAGTATGGTGTTTGACAAGATCATTCTTTTAATTCTATGTCCTTTTTCTTAGATTATGTAGAGTGATGGTTCTTAGGTGTATGAGCTCTATAGAATCTTGGTAAAAAAGATTCTTTATCTTTCTGGGAGGCTAGAGATGAGACATCTCTACTATGTTGGGTTAAGTAGGAGGGATACTTCTTGAGAGAGAGAAGTGGTAAATAAGGGTGTTCTCTAGTTCCTATTAAGGAGAAAGGATTGCTAGGAGAAGAAGTGGTTAATGGAAATTCCTGTGAGAGGACTCAGGATGTTGGCTAAGTTGACCGAAGGACTATAAATTTTTGGTTTGGATCTTTTTTTTCTTTAATTTTTGCAATTTTAATTTATTACTTAGAAATGTTTGCAATTGAATTTGAGCTCAAAAATAAGAAAAAGAAAAAAAATATTTTTATGTACTGAATCTTAAGTTTTCTATTAAAATTTTTTGTTCAACCTTATTACTCTCAAAATCATTTTGAAATAAAATTTTAAAATCAAATTTTGAGCTTATCAATTAGTTTACTTACACTAAATTTGTTGTTACTAATTTAAAAATAAATTAAATAATCCAATTTACCCACCTATTGGATGTACCTAGTCACTTTCAATTGGTATCATAATAGGGTTGTTAATAAATAACTATAACGATCTTTAATAGATTCTAGTATGGAAAAACATGGGAATCAAAACACGATGGAAGGGTGTTCTATTGTCAATCAGCTAATTTTTGTAACATTCTATTTGACTTTTCAAATATTCACATGTCTACATTCATTAAATCCAAATAATTTAGTATGTGGCATTTAATTCAAGCTGGAAATTCACCTCAGTATAGGATAGAAAGTGGTTGAACTCCCTTTTATTGATTGGAATTTAGGAGAATGAGACTCAGCATAATTGAATGTAAAATACTTGAACTATTTTTTTTTTTTTTTTGAGCTCTTAAGTCTGAAGACTATATGTGAGTTTCTACCTATTTAACTTGAAAAAAATTGTAAGGTAGGTTTTGAATTACATATGAAGGTATGAATGAAGCGAAGTTATCAAGTTTAAATATTTTACTTCAGGGTTACAAACCCTTTCAAATGTAGCCTAGTGAATCTATATCTGATATGTATGCTCGATTTACAAAAATTGTTACTTCCTTATATGTTTTAGGTAAATAGATTAACAATGACAAAAAAGTAATAAGATTTTGAGATGTCTGCCTAAGTCTTGGGATGCCAAGAAGATGACAATTTTAGAATCTACAGATTTGACTACTTATTTCACTAACAATATTCTTGGATCACTAATTACACATGAATAGAAAATTAATCAAAGGATTGCAGATACAGGGGAGAAGAGCAAAGAGAAGGAAATTGCTCTGAAGGACAATGATTCAAAATATAGCAAATCTAAAGGAGGTGGAAATGATGATATAACCTTCATGATTAGATAATTCAAGAACGTTTTGTGGAAGGAACAAAGGAGGAATGCTAATAAGTAGAGGAAAGGTAAAAATTTTAATAAATTTACCGCTGACCATACCTATTTTGAGTACAAAATACTAGGCCACATAAAGTTAGGCTAACCTAATCTAAAATGCCAATTACTTAAGAAAATGGATAAGGAAAGAGCTGGTCATAAGAAATATAAGAGAAAGCCTCAAAGAGCCTTTGGGCAAACTTAAATTCTGAATTATTCAAGAAAGAAGCAAATGAAGAAATCATTTTATATGGACAATGATCAAGTGTGTGATTTTACTTATGAATAATTAATTTCATTTTTTGATTAATTACATGATAACTATAAAAAATTAAAGAAAAAAGTTTATATTTTTTAAAAGATCATACAACACTTGTAAATGAGCATTCTGATTTGATTAACAAATTCACATGTTTGAAAAATGAGCACATGGCATTAATAAATAAGCATACAATTTTGATTAATGAAAATGAGTCTGTTAAGAATGAATTAAAAGATTAAAAGCTCATGTATTTTAAACTTGAAAGTGCATATAAAACATTAGAAGTAGAGGTTCTAAATTTACAAGATAGTGGGCATGCTACATGTGTTATGCTAGATATAGTGTCAAGTGCAAATAAATACCTTAAGAAGGAGTTCATAAAGCTTAAACCAATTGCACCTGCTTCTTCACATGCCACCAAGTAATCCATTAAGAAATTACAAGCATCATCCCCTCTTAGGAGGACATATCACCAAGTATTAGACCAGCTTATTCATTTTTGGGAGTAGAGTGTTTCTTTAATGGTATGGTAGGATACATAGCATAAGTGTATCCATATCAAGTCCACCATAGCACATAATATGTTTTGACGCTTAAGGCCTTATCTACACAACATAGCATGTAGTCATCTCATGGCACCTAAACTCACTTGTATTCTCAAAATTACAACTTGATTTGTTTAAAATATGTACCTTCATAAGGGGTCGAATGAAGGCATGCATTACTTAGTGTATATTCATTGATATGATGGGAGAAATAAAGAAATTCATCATGTTGGAGTCCAGGAGTGGAGGAAGAGTATGCTTGGGAGATAACACTATAAGATGAGTGATTGGTATATGAATAATAAGTAAATCTTTGGTATTACTATTGAAAATATATTATTAGTTGAAGGCTTAGAATATTACTTGCTTAGTAATATCCAATTGTGTTATAAAGGATTAGATGTGAAATTTTATTCTAAAAAGTGTTTAATTCTTTTAAACGATAAGATTAATTTAAAGGCCTTAAAGTAATTAGTGTTTATATGATTGACTTAGAGAGCCTTAATGAGTCTGATGAACTCTTTATTTAAATGTGCTATTGATGAAGCTTGGCTTTAGTACATGCTATTATGTCATGAAAGTATGAGAAAACTTAGGAAAATCAGTTACTTAGACCTAGTTAGAGGTTTACCAAAGCTAAATTTCACCAAGGAGCACATATGTAATGTGTGTCAACTAGGTAAGCATGTCAAGTTATGTTTTCACACAACTAAGGCTGTAGTTACTGTAGAACCTTGAAGATATTACATTTGGATCATTTTGGAATGATTAAAAACATCAATCTAGGAGGGCAACTTTTGGTTTTTTAATTATAGGTGATTATACTCGTTTCACTTTAGTAAGGTTTCTAGCTAGTAAGAGTGAGTCCTTCAATGAATTTAAAATATTTTTTGTAAGGATTCAAAGGAAAATTGGATGCTCTATCTCCACTATCCACAATGATCATGGAGAAGAATTTGAGAATGAAAATTTTAAAATATTATGTTAGGAGATAAGAATAAAGTGCAACTTTTTAGAACCCAAAACCCTCTAATAGAATGGTATATCGAAGAGGGAGAATATAAACTTAGTTCAAGCTCATAAGATGATGATAAATGAGTATAAGCTACAAAGATATTTTTGGGTCGAAGCTATAAACACTGCATGCTATGTATTAAAGAGGGTGAATATTAAATCTATGTTAAATAAAACCCCTATGAATTTCTAAAAGTTAGGATGCCAAATCTTTACCATTTACATATTTATGGATATTAGTGTTTTATATAGAATAATGGAAAATCAAATCTTGGAAACTTTGATGTAAATTCTAATGAGGTAGTACTCCTATGATATTTTTTTATAGGTAAAACCCTTAAGGTGTTTAATAAGAGGATTTTTATAGTAGAGGAATTAGCTTATGTTGTATTTGATGAGACTGATAAAGCTATTCCAAAGATAGAAGGTAATGAAGATGATGGCATCTCTGGTATAATTGAGAGCATAAGGATAGATGATAGAGATGAGAATAAGGAAGATTTTCCTATAGAATAGAGATAGGCTTCTAGTCATCATAGGGAGCTGATTATAGGAGACACATCTCTAGGAGTGTGGACTAGACATGGCATTAGAAAAGATATTAGTCACACTACATTCATTTTTATGATAGATCTCATGAATGTAGATCAAGCCTTAACAAATGAATATTAAATTAAAGTAATGCAGGAAAAATTAAACTAATTTACCAGAAATGATGTGTAGGACTTAGTGCCTAGACCGACATATAAGAGTGTTATAGAAACAAAATGGGTTTTCAAAAATAAAATGAACGACATTAGATCTGAAGTTAAGAATAAGGCAATGTTAATATCCAAAGGGTATAATAAAATATAGGGAATTGATTTTGAAGAGATCTTTAGACTTGTAGGCAAGTTAGAAGGTGTTTGAGTATTACTAGCTTTTACTTATTTTAAAAGCTTCAAGTTTTATTAGATAGATGTGAAGAGCATTTTTTTTAAAATAGAATAATTAAGAAAGATGTTTACATAGAGCAACCACATGGATTTGGGAATGCATCACTACTAGGTCATGTTAACATACTAAAAAGGGCATTCTATAGACTAAAATAAGGACCTAGAGCCTAGTATGATAGAGTTAACACCTTTTTATTGGAGAAGTTATTTATCAAATGAACTGTAAACACCATATTATGCATTAGGAACTTAGGATCTGATATCTTAATTGTCTAGATTTATTTGGATGATATTTTATTCAAATCAATAAATAAAAATTATTGTGAATAATTCTCATCCATCATGAGTATTGAATTCAAGATGAGTATGATGGGTGAATTTACCTACTTCTTAGGATTTAATATGAAATAAAGAAGTGACAATTTTTCTTAGTAAAAAAAAATGTTAGGGAGCTTATTAAGAGGTTTGAAATAGAAGGTTGTAAGAGCATGAATACCCCTGTGAGCCCAAGTGCACAATTAAATAAAAATCCTAGTGGCAAACCTATAGACTAGAAGAAGTTTTGAGGTATGATAGTATCATTGCTTTATTTGACTGCTAGTAGACCATATATCATGTTTAGTTTTTTTTTTTTTTTTTTTTGCACTAGATTTCATGCTATGCCTGAAGAGTCACAACACATAATAGTAAAAGAATTCTTCTTTGGTACCTTATATGGACACCAAATTTAGGCATCTTGTATCCTAGGAATAGTACATTTTTGTATTTTGTTGGATACTTAAATTTATATTTTATGGGCTACAAAGTAGATAGAAAGAGTACTTCAGGAACTTATCAATTTATTTGGACAATCTTTAGTTTCCCAGCCCAATAGAAAGCACAATTTTATAGCCCTATTCATTACAGAGGTAGAATATATCTAGTTGGAAGTTATGTTTTTTTAGTTCTATGGTTAAAATAATAACTTCTTGATTTTATCTTGCAAGTCGATATAATCCCATAATGTGTGATAGCACTAGTGTAACATGTATCACAGAAAACCCAAGTCAACACTTTCATACTAAGCATATTGATATTATGCATCACTTCGTTAGAGCTCAAGTGATAAAAGGGGATGTTAATTTTTAATTCATAGATACTAAGAACTAATTGGCAAATATTTTTACTAAGGTACTTCACTAGGGTATTTAGGTCTCATTTTTGCATGGATTCTGTATTTTTTGAAAGGGTTAGGCATAATTAATTTTAAACTCTAGTGAATAGTAGACACTTAGGTAAATCAAATTAAGTTATGTCCAGATAAATTAGAAAATTTTTAGGAAATTTACCGTAGCTCCAATAGTGATGAAACTTAAACCTTGTGAACTTAGTGACACTTTAAACCCTAGGAATTAATTTTGGTTTGCTTAGGAATCATTAAGTCACTTAATTAATAAACCTCGAAATTAGCTCATATTTTGGGGCAAAAATTTCTAAAATTTAAAATAAATCAAATAAAAATCATAAAAATATAAAGTAAATTGCATTAGATCATAAATATAATATGTAATTAAGGAAAATTAAAAACCTAACCAAATTTTAATTAAAATAATACTAATTATAACTTAGGGTTAATTTAATACTAATCAAATTAAGTCATATAAAATTAATCCTTTGCCGCATTGATCCCAAATTTTTAGTGATTATACTTTGGATTATCCCTAACCCGTGGTGTCAATCATGTGATAAATTAATGTCAATTGATCAATTAATCACATACCCTAAATTCCTTTTGTAAGGAAGAAGTTTAACAAATGTATTAAACTTGTAAATTTCATAACTAATTAAATAAAAGTTATAAAAATATAAACTAGATGACATCTAATTCTAAATAAATAATATAATAAATAAAAATTAAAATGAAAATAATTTATTAATTAAATTAAAAGTCAAACTTAGGTCAACCCCACCATTATGGGTTTAAAATTTTAATAATTTAATAACTGAATTAAATAAATTAAAAAATTAAATTAATTCTTTATAACATAAAATTAAAATAATAATTAAAAAGATTGGCAATGATTAAATAAGAGTAACATAAAATTTAAATAAAATGAAATAATTAAATTTAAATAATTAAGCTTAATTAATTAAAATTTAAATTCATATAAAATAAAATAAAAAAGAAATAATTTAAATATTAATTGAAAAATCCATTAATTAAATTTAAATTAATAAATAATTTTCAATATATCATTAATATATGCCAAGGCTTTATGCTCTTATTATATCCTTTATGGCGGGGGGGGTGCAGGGCGAATAAAAGTATTAAATTTATAAGCCTAGGACTTGTTAATTAAGGTTTTCAAAGTAATTTGAAATTTTTAATTACCATGGTTCTTTTAAATAATTATTAATAAATTGTCAAATAAATTATTAATAAAATTTGAAGGACTCTATGCAATTACTCTATCCTTTAGAGGGGGATTTGTTGTTTAATAACCCTGAACTTCAGTTGGAATTATTATTCATCAAATGTTATATAATTTAAAATTAAATAACATAAGCCTTATAAATAAATTTTAAATAAATGATTAAGACATAAACACGTAAATTCAAATTAAATAAACTCATTTGGTCAATAAAAAAAATAAATTTTAAATGTAGATATTTCAAATATCAATCCCTTAAGGCATATCAAAGCCACACATGACTCAGTACACAATTTAGAACTTGTTTGCTAGGACAACCCACTTTAGTTCTAGTATAGGCCGATGATTTTTTTTGTGTGATGCATATGCCTTACTTGGAGGGTGTCCTTTGCTATGTTTGTTTACTTATACACACTCTGGATGGTATATCTTATACATATTACACAATTTGCTTTCCTATTAGTGCACTTTACTTTCTATATTACATTGCACTTTACTTCACCATTTTGCATACGCACCTACATTTTTACAATTCAAGTTATTTATTTTTTTAGTAAATTGTCAATGTAGAATGTAAATAAGATGAATGTAAATGTACAGAGTCATTGCAAAGCTAGATTGTAGATTCTATGTATAGGTAGATCGAGTTTTAAAAAGTAATCGAGTTGTGAAAATTTATTGACGTGTTTGCTTGTACATATGCATATTGGGCTCCAAAAGACAGTGATCCCTCTTCCTTCAAGAGCATTCTGTTTTGAATGTCTATAGAATAGTAGGAGTGACAAGACTTGAATCTTAAATAATCAAGCACATATATAAGGATTTGAGTCACTCATAGGTGTATAAATCCAGGCTTGTTGTGGTTGAGCGTGGCCACCTTTCTTTATAGCAGACCTTGGGTTATACTATATATATATATATATATATATATATATATATATATATATATATATATATATATATATATATATCTGAGCTTCTTTTACATACTATTTCATATACACATGAAATATATTTATATGGGATGGTAGATTTTTCTAAAAAAATAGAACTTAGATTTTTTTTTTTAATTCTTGGTAGACTTGGAGTCTAAAGCTAAGTCACTTTAAAATGCATTAGTTTTTAATTTTTACCCTCAAGTCTTATGTTAAATAAATAAAATGTGTTATTTAAATAAAACCATAATTTTTAATTTAAAGCTTCTGATCGTACAATATGATACTTGGACGTATTGTCTGATTAGTTGAATTTCCATCACAGATCATCCTGTATAATATAAAGTCATATAGTATGACTAGTTTTATTGAATCATGGATCATCCAGGATGAACCAAGGTTCATTCACTGAGCCCTCTGTTTGATCAACATATACGATATAGATCATGAATTAGGATTTGATCTTGATTCGATTTCGTAATCTACAAGGAAAAATCAACAATATTCATTAATATTTTTATAGTATGAAATCATTCATACAATATGATCAATTTAAAAATTAAATTTCAAATTTTCCTAATTTTGGTAACATAAATTTGATGGTGGGGTTTATCAAAATAGATGATTAACATGTATGATTAGTTATAACTTAATTAATTTTTAGATTAAAAGATCATTCAGCATGATTTGGATCATATGAGTAACAAAAAAATCAAATATTTAATTTTCATCCCCTTTGTGAATCTATGCTCAATTGTCTACCCAAAAAATACCTAATACATAACATGTGTCAAGAAAAGAGAAAAACACTGATTGTATTATTACAAACTAACTTAGACATTAACACTGCACTATTTTGAGTCTGATTCTTTAATCTAGCTTAGTGTATGTTATGCTTGAACTAGTTAATGCACATAAGAAATTTATAATGTATATAAAGCTGGAGCAAGTAAATAATCACACCTATAATATTTGTAATTATCAGAACACTAGGTCGGCCTCCTTGATTTCGATTGTCTCTTTATTTTTTTATGGCAAATATTACTTTTTAGAATTAAAAATTACAAATTAATTGTTAATTTCCTGCCTATTTCTTTCCCTAACTAAATGACTTCTTTAAAAAAATGAAGAAAATATTTAAAATTTTTTATTTATTTTATTTATCCCTTTTTTAATCTTGAGTTTTTCTTTAAATTGTTTTAAAATTAAAAACCTTTTTTTTTAATTTACAAAACAACATACAACAACACAAATACTTTAAAAACAATACTACACTAGTCAAAATGAAAACAATACATCCAATATGATTCTTTACTCCCCCTTTTGACACCACCAAAAAGAGGGACTAAAGATATAATTACAGTGCAAAAAAGGCTAAAAAGTATAGTACAATATGACAAATTACAAACAAAATAAGATACTCATTAAATGGACCCTGGTCAGGTGATGGTAGTGGAAGCTAGAAGTAGTGGTGTAGGGAAGAAATCAGATACTAAAATAAAGCATGATCTATCTTATGCTATTACTAAAGCTACTCCCAACATGTTATGGTCTATGAAAGTTTGTTAGGGTTGTTAAGCCCTTATGAACTAGCCCGAGGCTAACCAAGAGAGGGGCTGAATTGGTAGTTTTAAAAATTCTTTAGCAAAAATATGATTTTGAAATCCTTTTTAAATGTTTTAAAATAAACATTATTGCTCTTTGATGTGGAGATGATTAATCAACAAATCAATAACTTTAACCACATGATCATCCACAAGAAATTAAAGTACAAAAATTAAAATACAGAATAGAAAAAAGAAAGAACACACCAGATTTTATAGTGGTTTGGTCAACTTGAGCTACATCCACTCCCCGGAGCCTCCCCTCTAGGTATTTCACTAAAACTCAGTGACACTTCTTTTGCTCCCACAACAAGGCGGAGAAGCCTTTACAAAAACTCCTTTTCACCAACCCCAATGAGGCAGAGAAATCAAACTCCTTTTTCTTCCTCCTGAAGCAGGCAAAGAACCTTACCAACTTTTGCTTCCTTCTGAAGCAGAAATAGAACCTTGACCTTCTTGCTGATGATCCTTCCCACAGAGCCACCAAGGAACAATGGATGATGACTAGAGAAGGTAACTCGAATCCTTGCTTGGAGCAACCTTTGTGAACACCTCATAAACTCCCCCTCACAAGATCCTCTCCCTCTCTCCCACGCTCTACCTCTCCTTCTCAAGACTCTCTTAGGTCAGGACAACAGCCAAAGATCTTAACATTACCAAATAAGAGATCTTAAATAGAAGGGCTCAAAAAATACCCTAAATTTCAACTTGCTATCAAAGATCGTACATGACGATCTATCGATCATCCTGTATCAAAACAAAAATAGATGTTTTAGTCTAAACGATCTGGCTCTCCTGGACGATCAAAAGATAGGATTTGTATAGATTGGCTGGGACGATGTGGTAATCATCTTGTATGATTAGTTTTTCATCTAGTAGATAGTTTAGGTCATCCAGGAGATAAGTTAGGATGATATATAGAAATATGACTTGATCGTCTAGGCCAATATGGTTATCATCCTGTATGATTAGTTCAAAAATGGGCAATATCATCTGATACATAGTTCGGGTCGTCCAGGAAAACTATGTTCGATGATAAGGATTTATAACTGATCATCCATGATGATGAGGCTATCGTCCTGTACGATTAGTTCAAAAATGGGCATTATCATCCAGTACATAATTTAGGTTGTCCAGAAGAAGTATATTGGATGATGAGGTTTTATAACTGATCGTCCCGAATGATCTTGCGATTGGCCAGGACGATGTGATTGATCAATCAATCCTTAATTACTTTCCTTAATCACCTGACTAATTTAGGCATGATTGTAATGAATCATCCAAGATGATACGTATATCGTCATGTATTATTAGACCAAAATCCTAAAATAAAAACCTACCTAAATGAGTCTAGCGGCTTAGGAATTTTTATTTGAGCATATCATCCCAGACGATGGGAGGATTGTCCAGGATGATCTGCTTAATCAGACTGATTTACCACGGCTACCCTAATTAGGGTTTCTATTTTGATCTAATCATCCATAATGATTTGGGATCATCCTGGATGATTTGGGATTGTCGAGGATGATATTATAAAAAATATACAAACTCTTAATTTTATAGAATTTCTCCCCTTAAGTGTGTGTGTACAAGGTTACTTAGCATCAGGATTCACCTTTTTACAGATGACTCAAGAAAGAGTAAAAAACAACGAATTTTACATTACAGACTGACTCAGTCCTAATCTACTCAAACTTGAACTGGCTTGAATTGCAATTGACTTTGTGGACCTGAAACCTTTATATATAGGGTAATCAAAATAGATGTGCTGTAGTGATAGTAGAATAGAAATAAAAATGTAAGAAATATTTATGATCATCAAAACTATAATCCTTAAATCTAGATTTGCAATAATCTCCCCCATTTTTATGATGGCAAATATTTTTTAGACAGTTTTAAATCAAGCAGATTAAAAAAATTAATGCATATGACAAAGGAAAACAATTAAACATAAGAAATTTAGATTTCATTAAAACAGGCATGAAACAGTACAACACTGACTCTACTCCCCCTTTTGACATCACAAAAAAGAGAAAACATAAAAACAAACATATAACATTGCACATAGAGTAACACAGAGAAGAACTACAGTATAAAACATCACAGAAAAATAAAAAGCAAAATCAAACAGGCTACAAGTAGGAGGGACCCTAATCAGGTGGAGGAGGAGGTGGTGGCGGCTAAAAAAGACTTTGGATGGAAGTGAACTGCTCTCCAAACTAGGTCATATCCTGGTCATGATCTTGTTGCTGCTGGGAGACATATACATTGAATCATTCAACATCTGCCGCATGCTTCTGCTCTTGTGCAACCACATAGGAGTCAAAATGGGCCTCCCACTAGTCAAATCTATTTAGCAGCTAATCCAACTATGATTGCTGCTGAATAGGAATAGGTGCAGGAACAGCTTCCTCCTCGGCCAGTGCAGCCTCCACATACTCTGGATGGAGACGAGTGCTGTGAAGGACATGAAAGGAGCTATTTGTGTAGAAGGAGGGTTGATAGTTAGGTGCAGCAGGATATTGGAGGTTGTATTTGATCTCAAGCACATATGCTATGATGTGTCCTAAGGAAAGGTTGGGTTTTCGCTTGTGTCCTGGATCCCTAATACTGGTAAGGTGCTTAATGTATCAAAAAATTAGATCTGTGGCATTGAATTCCCTATGGGACATTATGTAGTAGGTGGTAATTGAAAGTAGAGGAGTGATGTGGACACGGTCACTAGCCTTTGGGATTATAGAGGTTCGTAGGACATGTTGGATTGTCCTAGCATCTTTGACTAAGGTGCTTGAAGTACCGTCATAAAAGGTGACATTGGTGTTTCTTAGGAGTTGATTGATAGAAGCCCAGTTAAATTCAGGATCTAAAGACAAGATGTGAAGCTTGTCTCTAGTGGTAGAGAGTTGAAGGAGTTCATGACAGTCTTGGTAGGTTATTTCAATAGGACGTCTTTGAATATAGGATTGAAGGACAGTATATGTGGCATTGATCCTTAAGCTAGCGAAGAACTCATAGAGGAGTTCAGAGTTGAAGGGGAAAGAAAGTGTGAGGATAAAGGTGAGAGAAGTGTGGGAAAAGAGATCAAGTACCAGGTATGTAAGGGTGCATATATTGATGTTTTTGGATGAAGTGATGCCAACAGTCTTGTAACAAAGAAAGGGAGCTTGATCAGCTGCCTCGATGAAATGAGGGTCAACAGATGCCCTCGAGGAACTTCCAGTCACCATCCTGGATCGTTTCCCACTAGCCATTTAGAAGGAATAAGAGTTTGAATGAGGAAGAAGGAAGATTTGAAGGTTTTGTGGTGAAGAAAATGTTTGAAATCAGCTGTTTATAAAGAGTCAGGTAAATTGTCCAGGACGATCGCAGGATCGTCCAGGACGATCAGGTGACATTATGAAGTCCAAGCTGATTGGTCAAAAAGGCGGTCCTATCATCCAGGATGATTAGATACAGGCGATCATCCCTAGGAGTCATGCTGGACAATTATTGATGAAATGGATCATCCAGGATGATTAGATGGATCATCAAGGATGATTAGCAATAATGAATCGTACCGACTGAAGTTAAAATCTGTAACCATTTTTGCTATGTGGATCATCTAGGATGATTAGGTGTTTCATCCAGGATGATCACAAATAATTGAGTAGAATTCCATTAGATCATCCAGGATGATGAGGATCATATAGGATGATCTCAAATAATGGAGACAGATCAACCGTCAGATGGATGAAGAAGAGTGATTTGATGATATCATCCAGGACGATGTGATCAAAAAATTGAAAATTTTGATGATGGAAGCAGGTGATCAGAAGAGGTCCCAAACCAACATCAGAAAGACGATAAAAAATAGACTAATAATACCAAAAAATAGAGTTTTTTTAATCGATCAACTTCAGTAAATGAGACTTTTTCCTTAATTTCAAATTCAAAAGCCAATAATTAGAAATTAACGACGCTAAAATCCAGAAAAAGTCAGAAAAAAAAATCTTGTAAACCATAGCTCGTACACCTTACAGGTTGAAGTTCCTTTCAAACAAAATTTCAATTAAAAAAGAAAGTGATTGGATAAGAAAGGTGATCCTTTCAAACTTTGTTCCAGAAAAATATCTGATAAAATAGTATTTCAAAGTAAAGAATCAAGAACCATGACTTTCAATCTCAAGTGTTTGAAAATATTAAGTAGCGCATAGACTCTTTTAAGATTTTTAAAGTTTGAAAGGGAAGGAAGCTCATTTTTGTGGGATCATTTTGTGCCTTTTGTTTTAGTTATCTAGCGCACTTTGTGCATCTTTTGATTCTGATATACTTTATGTATCTTTGAATTAGCTAACATTGCGCATTTTTTAGTGTTGGGCTCATTTTGTGCCTCTTTTTATTTCTTTTACAGGCTTGCTTCCTTTCACAACCTCTAAATATTCTTAGTTGTGATATTATATTCCAGATATAAGAGAGGGAGGAACTCACTCTCTAGTATTTGGAAGATTAACCCACAAAATAGAATCATACTCATATGCTAACTGCAATCACTTGATTTAGAAAACATGCTCGTGATTCAATGATTTGAAAACACTATTCATATGAGATAGATTCCCGTAGGAAGATAAAATAGATCTCTAGTTTAAAATCCAATTTCTTGAATTTTAAAAAAGATTTCAATTCAAAGAGAAATAACATACCATTAAAGGAGTTAGAGAAGAGAAAACAATCATGAATGTTTCTTCCTTTAACTATTTTAGAGAAGTCAATTACTGCTAATAGACTTCTAAACAAAACATGGCAAAAATCTCATTTTAAATGCAAGCAGTGATCTGATTTTTTTTTTTAAAGGCTGAAGAAAAACTTAAACTTGAAATCAAAATCATAAATGTAGAGACATGTAAAGGGAAATAATCAAAATAGAAAGACAACATGAAATCAAAATGACATAAAAGCAAAGACATGTAACAAGAAATAAGCAAACAAATCAAATAAAAATAAAAGAAAAATAAAAAAAATAATTCATAAATCAGTAATCATTAGATTCATGCATTTATATCAATCACACCCAATCTGGTCCTTAAGATGCTGAATGTGTCAAAGGCTAGTGGTTTAGTAAAGATGTCAGCCAGTTGGTTTTCAGTTGCTACATTGTGTAACTCAATGTCTCCTTTGGTAACATGGTCCCTAATAAAGCGATGCCTTATATCAATGTGTTTGGTTCTTGAAAATTGGATAGGATTTTTAGAGATACAGATGGCACTAATGTTATCACATAGAATTAAAATTATGCCAACAGGTAATCCTAAATCCAGAATTTGTTGCTTCAACCAAAGGACTTGGGCCACACAACTTCCTAAGGTAATGTACTCAGCTTCAACAGTGGAAAGTGCAACAAAGTTTTGTTTTCTGCTAGACTAGGAGACTAAGGACTATCCTATGAATTGACAAGTTCAAGAAGTACTCTTTCTATCCACCCTACACCTTGCAAAATCAGAATCAGAATATCTAATAATTTCAAAAGAAGTGTTGTGCCTAGGATACTAGATTCCTAAGTTTTGGGTCCCTAAGAGATATCTAAGGATTCTCTTACCTGTAGTTAGGTGGGATTCTTTAGGATCACCTTGAAATCTAGCACAAAGACAAACACTAAATATTTTATTAGGTCGGTTAGCAGTCAAGTAAAGCAGTGATCTAATTATTCCTCTATACTTCTTTTGATTAACAGGTTTTCCATTTCAATCCTTATCTAACTGGACATTGGAACTCATGGGAGTATTTATTAGCTTGGCTTTATCCATTTCATATTTCTTCAAGCTATCTTTAGTGTATTTTGATTGATTAAGAAAAGTTTCATCATCCATTTGTCTTATGCTAAACCCCAAAAAGTAGGACAATTCTCCCATCATACTCATCTCAAACTCTTTACTCATTATTTTAGAAAAATTATCACATAAATTTTTATCAAAAGATCTAAAAAGTACATCATCAATATAGAACTGGACAATGAGTAAATCATTTCCTACTTTTCTTAGAAAAAGGGTGGTGTCTATGCTCTCCTTAACAAACTTTCTTTCCAGTAAGAATGTGCTAAGCCTCTCATACCAAGCTCTAGGTGCCTGTTTAAATTCATATAAAGCCTTTTTTAATTTGTAAATATGATTTGGAAATTGGAAACTCTTAGAACCTGGGGGTTGCTCTACAAACACATCTTCTTTTATTACCCCATTTAAAAAAGTACTCTTGGCATCCACTTGGAAAAACTTAAATCCCTTATAATAGGCAAAGGCTAGTAGCATTGTAATGGCTTCCAATCTAGCTACAGGGGTAATGGTCTTCTCAAAATAAATCCCTTCTATTTGGTTGTATCTCTTAGCCACCAATCTTCCCTTATTCCTAACCACCATACCAGAATCATTCATTTTATTCTTAAAGACCCATTTGGTTCCTACTACACTTTAATTCTTGGGTCTTTCTACTAACTCCAAGACATCATTCCTCATAAATTGGTTTAGTTCTTCTTGCAGAGCTAAGATCCAAAATTCATCAGAAAAACACTTAATTGATGTTGGGGAGTTCAGTCATTGAGATAAAGGTAGAGTGGTTTTCTTCCTTCCTAAGTCCATGCCTAGTTTTAACACCTTCAAAAGGGTCTCCTAAGATCAGTTCTTTAGGATGACTCGAAGAATATCTCCATTCTCTAGGCAAAGTGTTTTGAGGTTCCACCCTTTCCTCCAGATTTATAGTTTCTATACCTTTGGTAATCTCACCTACTCCATCAGTGTTTTGAGGCTCTACCCTTTTCTCCAAATTTATAGTTTATACTCCTTGGGTAATCTCTCCTATTTCATCTTCTTCCTCAGTTCTAGACTTCTTAGGATCAGATTCATCAAATACTATATGAGTAGTCTCCTCCACCACCAATTTTCTCTTGTTAAACACTCTAAAGGATTTACCCACACTTGAATATCCTAAGAACACTCCTTCATTAGATTTTGGGTCAAATTTTTGTTGCAACTCGGGCTCACGAGTTCTTATTTTGATGATAACAAATATCATGGTTCATCTCCTAGTATTTGGAATATATATTTATTTGTGTGTACTAATATTTCAGGAACAGCATGCATCAATCCAAGAAAGATTCAAGATTCAAGAATGAGTAGAATAGGCTTTGTTGTATTTCTCATTGATGTACTTTTTGATTTCTTGAGTCAAGTCCTGTAAGGGTGTATGCTTATTTGTGACTATGTGTACACATACTCAGGGGGAGTGAGATCCTGTCAAAACCAGAAGTTCAACTTTTGAACAAATCATACTGGACGATTTCTGATCGTCTAGGCTGATCCGTTCATTGAACTAATCATCCTGGATGATATTTATATCATCCTGGATGATATTTATATCGTCCTGGACGATCCAATATGATCTCAAAACCCTAGCCGCCATGATAATTTAGGCAAGGATTTAAGAGTCAAAAATTATTCTAATCATCCTGAACGATATGTATATCGTACTGGACGATTTGTGCAAAATTTCTACTGATCGTCCTGGACTATCCCAGGATCGTACGGGACTATCAGGTCAAATTCTGCACATCGTCCAGGATGATCCTGCGATCGTCTGGAACGATGTTTGGTGGCAGAATTGAGTTTTTCGGGTTTTCTAAAGCCATCTTTTGGAGCACATCGCCCTGGACGATCCTGCGATCGTCCTGGATGTTCTTTGGTAGCAGAATTGAGTTTTTAGGGTTTTTTGAAGCCGTCTTTTGGAGAACATCATCCTGGACGATCTGGCGATCGTCCTGGATGATCTTTGCCGCCAGAACCAATTTGGAAGGGTTTTTGGAGTTCTTTATTTAAGCTTTCTCAAGGTACTTGATAGGTGTCTTTGGCAGTCAATTAGTCTTCATTCTTTTGGAGAAAACTTGAAGAGAGAGCTTGAAAGGGAGAGAGGAAAGGGTGGAGTTTGAGTGGGAAAAGAGCCTGGGAAGGGGGATTCTCGAGGGAGTGTGAGGGGGTTCACACGGTTACTCTAGTAAGCTTGCACCTAAGTACCATCAAATTCAAGGGTCTTCTCGAGGGAAGTTTTGGGAAGAAAAAGATCTCTTCGTTGTCGAAGGACCCGGCTACTCCGTCGCACCGGGGAAGGTGGAAGTGATTTTGTAAGGGCTTCTCCGCCTAGCTGTGGGGGCTAAATGAGAGACACTTTTGGTTTAGTGCAATACTTGGAGGGTTCGTCCGAGGAGTAGACGTAGGTCAGGTTGGACCGAACCACTTTAAATCCGGTGTGTTCTTTCTTATTATTTTTTGCACTTTATTTTGTTACGATTATCTGCTTGGGTGAAATCTGTGATTGATCTTTTTATCGTTGCTTTAATTTATTTCTGCTGCAAGTTATAAAAAGATTTTATTTTGTTTTAAATAACCAATTCACCCCCCTCTTGGTTAGCCTCGGGACTAGTTCACAAGGGCTTAACATCCCTATCGAACTTTCAAGTGGTATCAGAGCGGGATTCATAAAATCAAGTTTTTAAAAACTTTTGAATTCGATCCATGGCTAATTTTTGTAATCGTAATATTGCGGAAGATTATTCAATCACCCGGCCACCACTTTTTGAAAATATTACTTTTGATTTTTGGAAAATTTGCATGTATACTTTTTTGCAATCTATTGATTATCGCATGTGGCATATGATTCAAGTTGGTTTTTCTGTACCGTCACGTATTATAAATGAAATTAAAGTTGATATTCCTTTTTCTGAATGGAGTAGATCAGATCAGATCATTGCTCAATTGAATGCTAAATGTTTGAATTGTTTTTTCTGTGCTTTGAATTCTGATGATTATATGTTAATATCCGCATGCACTTCTGGAAAAGAAATTTGGGATAAATTATGCACTATATATGAAGTACTTATGAAATCAAGCAATCTAGGCTAAATAGTTTAATGCATGATTATGAACTTTTTAGCATGAAACCTCATGAAATGATCTATGACATGTTTACTAGGTTTTCACAAATTGTGACATCATTACATGCTTTAGGTAAAGACCTTTCAAATTTTGAAAAAGTCAGTCAATAAAATCCTACGTTCTCTACTTGATAAATTTGATGCCAAAGTCATTGCAATTTCTGAATCTAAAAATTTGAATGAATATTCTATTGATAATCTGATTGGCTCACTCATTGCCTACGAGCAAGGTTTGGGTCAAAAGCTTTTGGGTGCAGGTGAAACTATTATGCTGAAAATTGAAGACATTGGAAAAAGCGAGTCAGACGATGATGAAAGTAAGGAGTTTGCATCAATAACAAATAAATTGAAAAATCTACTAAAGCACAAACATCAACATCAACAAAAGTGGAACAAAGGTAAAAAAGGTAAAAATGTTAAGATTTCTTCTGATATTATTTGTTTTGGATGTAGGAAGCCTGGACATATGAAAAATTAGTGCCCAAACTTAAGAACCTTTCCTAAAAAGGAAAAGGGTAAAGCTAAGAAAATTATAATAAAGGCTGATAATGCAAAACGAAAAATGTCCTGGGCAGATCTAGCTTCTGAATCATCAGATTAGGAGCGAGATGATATGAATTAATGTTTTACTTGTATTTGTTTTTATGTTTTTACTTTTGTTGTTTGTGATTTTTATTCGTTGTGTTTTTTATGTTTTATTATTATTTTTGTTTTTCTTTTAAATTTAAAAAAAAATTAGTTTCTTTGTTGTTTTAGTTGTTTTTCTGATCAGCACACACATATCACTTTTTGTTTTATTTGCACTTTAAGAAATCAAAATTATATTTCAAAGATCATATTTTTTAAAAATGAAAAATTTACCTTCTATTTTTCTTAAAATTCTATGTAAGTTGTAGTTGATTTCTCTAAAATCAAGCAAAGGAAGGAAGCTCATGATTTTGTCTCTCCATCTTATTTCTTGATGTTAGGCTATTTCACTTTTGATTCAAAATCTATTTCAAATTATAAATTAGTTTTTGAAATTGAAACTTTTTCATCTCCCGATATTTTGTTTATCTCATAGAAATCTTTTGCAAATTATTAAACCAACTTCAAGATTATCTTATTCATGTTGTTCGTCTTTATCAAAAGAATAAGGTTTGCTGATTTTAAAGATTTAGAAAGGAGGCAAATTATAAAAATTAAAAGATGCGTAATGTCGCCAAAAATGGAAGGATACACAAAGTGTATCAAAAAGTAAAAGATGTGCAATGTCGCCAAAAATAAATGGATACATAAAGTGTATCAAAAATTAAAAAATGCACAAAGAGCACCAAAATGAAAAGAGACACAAAATGAGCCCACAAAAAGTTAGCTTCCCTTCTTGTAAATCTCTAAAGTTTAGAAAACCCATGTCTTTTTGATAAATTCGTTACTTGAGCTTGAAAATTAAGATTTTTGATTCATTACTTTGCATTAATCTTCTATTAGATATATTTCATGAAAGGAGTTTTGAAAGATTTTTGTTTCCTTATCTAATTTGTTTATTGATTTAGATATTGGCTTAAAAAGTTTTTTAGCCTTTTTAAAACCTGAGCTTGGTTTAACAATTTCTGAATTTATAAGGTTTCTGGGTTATGAGTAGTCAATTCATGCCTTACTTAGCTTTTTTGAATAAAATCAAGGGGTAGCTTTCTTATTATAAGAAAATTCTTGATTTTATAAAAATTTCACAAGATCAGAGACCATTTTTGATATTTTAGTCTATTTTTGTTTTACTTTTATTTTTTCTGCTCCTCTTCTTTTTGATAATATCAAAAGGGGGAGAACGTACTATTGTATTTGTTATATTTATGAAGTTTATTTGTATTGTAATTGTACTGTTTTATTTGTAACATTTATTTGTATTGTGTAGTTTTTTTAAATAAAAAAAATTAAAAAAGTGTGTTTCTCCCTATTTTTAAAAGTCTTTTCTTAGTGAGGGGGAGATTAGGAGAAAATACTTTTATTTGCAAATCCAACCAGAAATATTTGTCATCATAAAAAAGGGGGAGATTGTTGCAACTCGGGCTCACGAGTTCTTATTTTGATGATAACAAATATCATGGTTCATCTCCTAGTATTTGGAATATATATTTGTTTGTGTGTACTAACATTTCAGGAACAGCATGCATCAATCCAAGAAAGATTCAAGATTCAAGAATGAGTAGAATAGGCTTTGTTGTATTTCTCATTGATGTACTTTTTGATTTCTTGAGTCAAGTCCTGTAAGGGTGTATGCTTATTTGTGACTATGTGTACACATACTCAGGGGGAGTGAGATCCTAATAAAACTAGAAGTTCAACTTTTGAACAAATCGTACTGGATGATTTCTGATCGGCCAGGCTGATCTGTTCATTGAACTAATCATCCTGGACGATATTTATATCGTCCTGGACGATATTTATATCGTCCTGGACGATCCAATATGATCTCAAAACCCTAGCCACCAAGATAATTTAGGTAAGGATTTAAGAGTCAAAATTTGTTCTAATCATCCTGGACGATATGTATATCGTACTGGACGATTTGTGCAAAATTTCTACTGATCGTCCTGGACTATCCCAGGATTGTACGGGACTATCAGGTCAAATTATGCACATCGTCCAGGACAATCCTGTGATCGTCCGGGATGATATTTGGCGGCAGAATTAAGTTTTTTGGGTTTTCTAAAGCCATCTTTTGGAGCACATCATCCTGGACGATCCTGCGATCGTCCTGGATGATCTTTGGCTGCGGAATTGAGTTTTTAGGGTTTTTTGAAGCCGTCTTTTGGAGAACATCGTCCTGGACGATCCGACGATCGTCATGGACGATCCGACGATCGTCATGGACGATCCGACGATCGTCCTGGACGATCTTTGCCACCAGAACTAATTTGAAAGGGTTTTTGGAGCTCTTTTTTTAAGCTTTCTCAAGGCACTTGATAGGTGTCTTTGGCAGCCATTGAGTCTTCATTCTTTTGGAGAAAACTTGAAGAGAGAGCTTGAAAGGGAGAGAGGAAAGGGTGGAGTTTGAGTGGGAGAAGAGCCTGGGAAGGGGGATTCTCGATGGAGTGTGAGGGGGTTCACACAGTTGCTCCGGCAAGCTTGTACCTAAGTACCATCGGATTCAAGGGTCATCTCGAGGGAAGTTTTGAGAAGAAGAAGATCTCTTCGTTGTCGAAGGACCCGGCTACTCCACCGCACCGGGGAAGGTGGAAGTGATTTTGTAAGGGCTTCTCCGCCTAACTGTGGGGGCTAAAGGAGAGACACTTTTGGTTTAGTGCAATACTTGGAGGGTGCCTCCGAGGAGTGGACGTAGGTCAGGTTGGACCGAACCACTTAAATCCAGTGTGTTCTTTCTTATTATTTTCCGCACTTTATTTTGTTACGATTATCTGCTTGGGTGAAATCTGTGATTGATCTTTTTATCGTTGCTTTAATTCATTTCGGCTGCAAGTTTTAAAAAGATTTTGTTTTGGTTTAAATAACCAATTCACCCCCCCCCCCCTCTTGGTTAGCCTCGGGACTAGTTCACAAGGGCTTAACATCCCTATCGAACTTTCAATTTTCTTAAGAGTGATTTCCCATTGTTAAGAATGAAGACCTTACAGCCAAATACATGGATGTGAGAAAGGTTTGGTGTTCTACCCTTAATAATCTCATAGGGTATCTTATTCAGTTTGGATCTAACATTCACTCTCCTCAACATATAATAGGCTGTGTTCATCGCTTCTGCCCAAAAGTATTATGAAAGTGAATACTCAGAAAGCATGGCTCTAGTAGCTTCTACTAAGGTCCTGTTCTTTCTTTCAGCTACCCCATTCTGCTGAGGGGTTTTATGAGCTGAAAAGTTGTGACTAATCCCTTACTCCTCACAGAAAATTCCAAATCTCATATTTTCAAACTCTCCACCATGATCACTATGGATGGTCAAGATCTCACAACCTAGCTTCTTCTAAATCCAAGTGGAGAAGGATTTAAATTCATCAAATGACTCACTTTTGTGTGAAATAAATCTGATTCAAGTGAACCTCGAGTAGTCATCGACAATCACAAATCCATAGACTTTTCCCCCTAAGCTAGCAGTGCCAATGGATCCAAATAAGTCTATTTGAAGGACTTCTAAAGGTCTAGAGGTGCAAATATCCTTAATGGAATGGAAAGAGGATTGAACTTTTTTCCCTAGTTGACAGGCATTACACAGGTGGTCCTTAGTGAACTTAAGCTTGGGGACACCTCTAACTAAGTCCTTTTGGGTTACTCTTCTAAGGGTTTTCATGCTGGCATGATATAACCTCCAATTCCACAACCAAGACTCATTAGCAGTAATTTTTAAGCAAAATGAAGCAGCACACTCAATGTTATTTAAATCAAGTATATAGATATTGTTGAACCTTTTTTTCCTGCAAAATAGTGTTATTATTTAAGCTGATAATGCAAGTGTTTACCAGAAATTTTATGCTGAACCCTTTATCACAGAGTTGACTGATGCTGAGAAAGTTGTGTTTCATTCCATCTACAAGCAACACATTTTCAATTAAAAGGTTCTTAGAGTTTTTAAGTGTACCTGTGCCCACCACTTTCCTGGTGGTGTTGCCTCCAAGAGTGACCTTGCCTCCAACCCTGGCCTTTAGCTAAATGAATTGACTTACACCTCTAGTTATATGCCTTGAACATCTACTGTCCAGGTACCACATAGTCTCACAAGATCTTTTGTGAGAGCACACCTACAAAATCATCAAATGTTATATTTAGGAACCCAAACAAGTTTGGATCCCTTCTTATGGAAAGAAGAATACAATGCATGTGTGTTATGCCATGAATCATGCAATTTGGATCTCCACACCCAATTTATACTACTATGAATAATGCAAGTGTGGGAGATATATCATAACATGCCACAAGAAAAATATCTAATGCTAGGAAAAGGGTTAACTAATATGTGTGGGTGATAGTGCCTCTTCCTAAGTTTGGATTATGCATGCTTTGATAATTGTGTATGAAATTCTTCAAGTGATGGTGGTTGTTTATGTTTTATAAAAGTAGTTAATTCAGCATCAAAAAAATTATTTGAACTTTCTAGAATTGAATTTTCTACTCTCAATGCATGCTCCCTACTCTCTACATCAAATGCATGAGTTTTTAAATCCTTGAATGCAATTTCTAATTCAACATGTGATATTT
This sequence comes from Dendrobium chrysotoxum, assembly GCA_019925795.1. NCBI lineage: Eukaryota > Viridiplantae > Streptophyta > Magnoliopsida > Asparagales > Orchidaceae > Dendrobium > Dendrobium chrysotoxum. The sequence goes on from CM034314.1 coordinate 33,532,011, forward strand.
TTAATGAATCTTGCTTAATAATTAAATCAAAATGCTTTTTATTTAACTCATCAAATTCATCAAGTAATGACATGTGATTGCTATTAAGTGTAGAATGATCTTTAAGCAAAACTTTATGCTCTTTTTGCAGGTTTAAGAATTCCAATTTCAGGCTAGAATGTGATTTCTTAAGTTTCCTATATGATGAATATATTTTCTCAAAAATATCAAGTAATTGATTGTAGGTTAATTCACATACCTCTTCTTGGTCAGAATGACTAAGTTTTTTAGCCACCATCAAACACAGGTTTGTAGTCTCCTCTTCAGCTTCAATCTTAGAGGAGTCAAATGCAGAATCTGCCCGGAAAGCCTTTTGAATCTGTTTATTATCCTTTTTGAACTTGGGTTTCTCCTCACCCTTCTCCTTGCTTGGGTGAGCCTTAAGTGTAGGACAATCAGCTTTATTTGTCTTAGCTTTCTACATTCAAAGCAAATCGTATCAGAAGAACCTTTGTAATTTTTACTAATCTTACCTTTGTTCCGTGTCTAATGGTGCTTTTATTTCTTTCTTAGAAAGATTTTGAATTGCCTAGTAATTAAGGCAACATCATCACTTTCAAACCCAAAAGAATTAGTATCCGTATAATTAGCCTTCAGCACCACAGTTTTCTCCTTCTTTTTCTCACCTGCATCAAGTTATCTTTTGTTCACTCCTTGCTCATAAGCAATGAGTGATCCAAGTAAGTTATTAATAGAATAAGTATTCAAATCCTTGGATTCAGTGATCACAATAATCTTAGCATCATAGGAAGAAGGTAAACATCTCAAAATTTTGTTAACTTTCTCATTGTTAGTGAGTTCTCTTCCTAAGGCATGCAGGGATGTGACAATTTGTGTAAACCTAGTATACATTTCAAATATTAACTCATTAGTTTTATGTGAAAGAGTTCGTAGTCATGAAGTAAGATATTCAACCTAGATTGCTTAACTTCAGCTGTGCCCTTATAAGTAATACATAATTTATCCTAAATTTCTTTACCAATTTTACAAGTTAAAACATGCATGTAATCTTCAGATTTTAGTGCACAGAAAAAAATAATTTAAATATTTTGCATTAAGTTGTGCTAAATCTCTATCATCAAGAGTCTATTTAGTAAAAGGAAGTTTAGTTTTAACACCATTATCAAGTCTATAAGGTGCATCATAACCATCTTTAACAAGCATCCACATGTGATAATCGATCGATTGCAAAAAAGGTGGACATGCGAGTTTTCCAAAAATCAAAAGATATGTTATCAAACAAGGGTGGTCGAGTAATGGAATACCCTTCTACTGTGTTCCAGTTACCAAAGTTAGCCATGGATCGAAATTCAAAAGTTAATTAAAACTTAATTTTTGAATCCCGCTCTGATACCACATGAAAGTCCGTTAGGGTTGTTAAGCCCCTATGAACTAGCCCGAGGCTAACCAAGAGGGGGGTGAATTCATAGTTTTAAACATTCTTAAGTAAAAATAAGATATTGAAATCCTTTTTGAATGTTTTAAAATAAAAATAATTGCTCTTTGATGTGGAGATGATTAATCAAATAAATCAATAACTTTAACCACATGATCATCCATAAGAAATTAAAGTATGAAAATTAAAATACGGAACAGTAAAAAGAAAGAACACTAGATTTTATAGTGGTTTGGTCAACTTGACCTACATCCACTCCTCGGAGCCTCCCTTCTAGGCATTGCACTAAAACTCAGTGACTCTCCTTTTGCTCCCACAGCAAGACGGAGAAGCCTTTACAAAAACTCCTTCTGACTAACCTCGATGAGGTAGAGAACCTAAACTCCTTTTGCTTCCTCCTGAAGCAGACAGATAACCTTACCAACTTTTGCTTCCTCCTGAAGCAGATAGAGAACCTCGACCTTCTTGCTGATGATCCTTACCATAGAGCCACCAAGGAACAAGGGACAATGACTTGAGAAGGTGACTTGAATCCTTGCTTGGAGCAACCTTTATGAACACCTCACGAACCCCCCCCCCCCCCCCCCCCCCCCCCACAAGATCCTCTCCCTCTCTCTCTCAAGCTCTCCCTCACCTTCTCAAGACTCTCTCAGGTCAGGATAGCAGCCAAAGATCTTAACATTACCAAACAAGAGATCTTAAATAGAAGGGCTAAAAAAAATCCTAAATTTCAACTTACCGTCAAAGATCATCTAGGATGATCTACTGGTCATCCTATACGATCAGTATAAAAATAGATGTTTCAATCTGGACGATGTGGTAATCATCCTGCACGATTAGTTCAAACATACATTTTTGTCCAGTAGATAGTTCAAGTCATCCAGGAGATAAGTCAGGATGATATGTAGAAATATGACTTGATCGCCTAGGCCGATATAGCTATCATCCTGTACGATTAGTTCAAAAATAGGCAATATCATCTGGTATATAGTTCAGGTCATCCAGGAAAACTATGTTGGATAATAAGGATTTATCACTGATCATCCAGGACGATAAGGCTATCATCCTATACGATTAGTTCAAAAATTGGCAATATCATCCGGTACATAGTTCGGGTCATCCAGAAAAACTATGTTGGATGATGAGGTTTTATAACTGATTGTCCCTGATGATCTTGCGATCGGCCAGGATGATGTGATCAATCAATTAATCCTTAATTACTTTCCTTAATCACCTGACTAATTTAGGCATGATTTTAATGAATCATCCAGGATGATACGTATATCATCGTGTATGATTAGACCAAAATCCTAAAATAAAAACCTACCTAAATGAGTCTGGAGGCCGAGGAATTTTGATTTGAGCATATCGTCCTGGATGATGGGAGGATCATCTAGGATGATGTGCTTAAACAAACTAACTTAACACGGCTGCCCTAATTAGGGTTTCTATTTTGATCTTATCATCCAGGATGATTTGGGATCATCCAGGATGATTTGGGATCATCCAGGACGATATAATCAAAAACAGACAAACACTTAATTTTATAAAATTTCTCCCCTTGAGTGTGTGTGTAAGGTTACTTAGCATCAGGATCCACCTTTTTACACTTGGCTCAAAAAAGAGTAAAAAATAATAAATTTGACATTATAAACTGACTCAATCCTAGTCTACTCAAACTTGAGCTGGCTTGAATTGTAATTGACCTTGTGGACTTGAAACATTAGTATGCAGGGCAATCGAACCAGATGTGCAGTAGTGACAGTAGAACGGAAATAGAAAAGCAAGAAATGTTTGTGATCATCAAAACTATAATCCTTGAATCCAAATTCGCAACATTTTACTAAATGCAAGCATCCAACCTCAGCTCTACGTGATCAAAGTACTTAATCCATCAATCAGGAGGAGGTGCATAGAAAGCAGAGGTAGGTGCTACTTGGGCTGGTGCTATGGGGGATGGTGCTACCCCTTCCTCTTTTGAGTTATGCTCCTCTATAGCTTGTTGTTCTCGGTGTCTTTCACTATAGATAAGATGGAAGGATCAATCCATGAAGTATGTTAGCAAGTGATTAACTGGTGTATGGTACACTAGGCTGTATTTTGCATCTAATAGGAAAGCTATGACCTGGCCTAGTGTGAGGTTTTTCCTATAACATGCTCTAGGGCCCCTAATGGTGGTTAAGTTTTCTAGGAAATGAGTAAGCATATCAGCCATATTAAATTTAGTTCCAGTCATAAAAAAATACTTGATAATGGATAACAGTGGGGTGATATTGATCCTATTACCAACTTTATGTATAATAGAGTTTCTAAGTATGTGCTGAATAATATGTGCATTTAAGACTAAAGTTCTTATTAGAGGATGGTAAAGATTCATTAGGATATTCCTAAGAGTGAGGTTTACCTAGGTCCAATTGTGGTCTCTAATAGCAGATATGTCATAGGGTTTCGTACCAATGGTAGAAATATAAAGGTGCTCGTGAAATTCCTGATAGGTAATCTCTATATGTCACTTATAAACATATGATTAAAGTAATGTGCATTTGGCATTTTTTTTTTTTTTTGAAGAGATTCAAATTGCATTAAACACAGAAAATAAAACCTAATACAAAAGTAGGAAGGAAAAACAACTACTAGTTCCCAAACCAAACAAAGGAATGGAAACCTTATTGAAAAAACTAATTGACAAAATGAAATCGTCATATTGAAATTGAGATCCATGATTCCTTACTTTCAAACAACTGGGGTGATGGGGATACCAAAAATAGAACAACCCAAAAGGTTGATTAGTATGCCAGAGTTCCTAGATTAAAAAAAAAGTAAAGAATAGTAAGAATCCCAAATATCATTATTCTAATTTCATTATGCAAATAAATAAAAAGACATAAAATAAAACTGCTATCTAAACAGTGAACAATGTCAATGACAACTCCATTCACCACAAACCCCGCAACCTTCAGGCGAACATCCAACAAGCCAAACTAATAACCCTCGTAGCCTTTGAAAGACTAGCTTCCATGGAAGATCCAATCACTGTCATCCAAAATCCAGCAAAAATCGTGGCATTCCAATCACAAATCACTTGAAAGAAACCATCTTCTTCAACCAAAAGCTTGTACAAAAGAGAGATCCACTTCATCCCTTCATTATAACAAGGAAGACAAAAAACTTCTTCCAAGGAATCACCAAACAAACACAGTTGAAAAACTGCAACAACTGCTCAATTCAATAAAGAAACTACAAGAAACCTAACTTCTACAACCTCAAATCCATAAGAAAACTTCCTTCTAACAACAGAGGAAACAAAACTCTGCCAAACAAAAATAGCATAATCTCCAAGAAACCAATTGAATCCATACGAACCATTCCAATGTCCAAAATAAACATACAGGATTAAGCCACCATCCACTATCTGGATAACCACAACATGCGAGCAAAGAAAATTCTCCAAACTCCACTTTAGACTCAAATTTCCATCCAGATCTTTCAAGATTGAAACAGATCTAAGCACCGCAGCATAACCATACCAAGAACAAAAAATTTACATACCAAACCGATAGGAAACCTTCACCCAGTAAAGCTCCGTGCATAATGACCAAGAAAAAATATCAGTGACTCCAAGATGACGACGAGTCACTAAGGAAGAGAGATCCTTAACTAAACAATTAAGAAATCCCAAAATGATCTCCTTGTAATCTCCAATCATAGGCGGCCGACTGAAAATGGAAACATACAACCCCAAATCCATAGGAACCATAACCTCCACAACACCTCCACCGAACTTCCCAAACAAAATTTCCATAAAATTCCAAGTACCTCCAATAGAAACAACAACAGAAAGATCAAACTTCCCTATAACAAAACAACCATTTATCATAGCAGAGGAATAAAAACCAAAATCACCATCAACAACAATGTATACGATGAACATCACAAAAGTCATCCCAGCAGCTTCTCCAAGATTCATCAAGAATCCAAAAAGAACGTTCCAGGTCATAAAAAATACCTCCAAGAGACCAAAAAGCCCAAAATGATAACCAATCCAAAATCGCCACCAAAATTGCCTTCGCCTTTGTTCACCTTCGCCTTCGCCTTTTAAGCATTTATTCTTAAACTAGCAAAAAATTCAAGTAATAACTCACTTTGAAAAGGTAAGCAAGGGTAATAAGGAATTGTTGTGTGGTCCCTAAGAATTGATCAAGTACCTGATAGTGAAGATTGCCTTGATTTATGATTTATGAATTAGTGATTGTGGCTGTTTGATATCTTTAATAAGTAGTTATATCCTCCTCAGATTGAAAGCAATCATCTACTTGGGGAAGAGAGGGACTCCCTGAAGAGAAGTTGCGTGTAGTTATCGAACCGTTAGGAATACTAGGGACAAGAAAGTAGAGGGAAACAAAATGGGAAGAAAATATTGCATACGTTGAAATGAAAAATCCCCCTATATTTGTAGCCTCTGTTGGATAGTATAAAATGATGGCAATCATATAGTACGATTATTTAAATCCAAATCATCCTCTCCAAAATAGTGCAAAGACTGGTCAAATTATCCAAGATGAGTAGGGATCGTACAATATGATGTTTATCTTTTTATTCATTATAAGGGGCTTCTGTGCAATCATTGACTGAATGGATAGTCAAGAACAAACATGTGTTCATATAATATGATGTAAAATAATGATCATACTAACTGAATTAACTTAATCCCAATAGTTTTTTTTATGCCACATTATTTATATAATATGATAGGTGTTAATACAATGCAAATCAAAATAATTGGTTCAATCTGAGCCATTTTTTTCAAATGAAGGGTTGATGTGTGTTGATCATTGTGTATTTTATATCAGGATGGTGATCATATAGTATTATATGTAAAGAATTTTATGATTTTGTGTGATGATTAGGGACAGTTCCATAAGTACAAGTGCACACAAAGTTTTTGATATAAATCATGAAAACACAATGAGAATAGAGAATAAATGAAACAAAACACAAAAATAAAATACAAAAAAAATGAACATGCAGACAAACACCGAAATATGTAAACATGTAACAAAATGACACAAATACAAAAATATAAGCTAGAAAAAAATATAAGGATATAATAACAATCATAGCATGTAATGACCCTAATTTCATAATCATTTATATCAATAACTCCTAATCTAGTTCTAATTCCCCTGAACCTATCATAACTTAGGTGTTTGGTAAAACTGTGTACCAACTAATTTTATATTTCCACATATTGTATCTCTACATTTCCCTTGGCCATTATCCCTAATAAAGTGATGTCTTATACCAATGTGTTTAGTGTGAGAGTGTTGAATAGGATTTTTAGTGACACAAATTGCACTCATTTTATCAAATATGATGAGGATGGTTTCTACTAGTAGTGAAAATTTAAGAAGTTATTGCTTCAACCAAAGGACTTGGGCAACACAACTTCTTGCAGCTACATGCTCAACATTTGTAATGGAAAGAGATATAGAATTTCAAGGAAACTTGGGATTGTCCAATGACTTTGCATGTTCCTGAGGTGCTCTTCCTATCTACCCTACATCCAGTAAAATCCAAATATGAGTATCCAACTAAGTCAAAGGTGAAGCTATTCTTAGGATACCAGATACCTAAGTTTTAAGTGCTTATGAGATACCTTAAGATTTTTTTGATGATAGTCATAGGGGATTTCCTATAGCATAATAAAAAACCTCTTTGAAGGTTTGAGAGTCTTGTAACTCTACCTCATATATGATCTCACTCCTAAAACTAATAATGAATTTGATTGGGAATTTCAATTGTTGATCTGTACAGTTGTTCGTGGCATTCAAATCCTCAAAAATATTCATATATTCTACCACTTGGGTAGTGCCTTGCCTAAGGGCCATCAGTTATTCATGTAAGTCATGGTTTCTAGGATACTTCTTAGCATTTCTTTCTTTTTTACCCAAGTAAAATGATGTCTACCTAACTTTTCTTCTTTAATAAAAAAATTGGTACAATATATTTTTCATGGCCTATAAGTTTTATTTTAGCAAAAGAAGTTCTTTAATAGTCATCCATTTGGTACCATTCAAAGAATTCATCCATTTGTGTAACCCAATTAAAGAGCCTATTGGGGTAATGGACTCCATCATATAATGAGGAATTTATGTTAACCTTCTTTTGGGGTTCAATTAGGGCATCATGATTTGTTGGGTTGATCATTCCTATAAAATTCCTAAAAGGCTGTCTTCTAGGTTGAATTTGCTTTTTAGGGTTTTCAAAGATTCTTTTCCTATGTTTTAGTTTCAATGTGATTCTAAGCAAGAGGAGGAGTTTGAAATCTAACACTCAAATTTTGAAATTGCGTGGTTAAGTTTAAAATGAGCTCTAAGAGTTTTTTTTTTTTCATCAAAAAAGCTAACACATATATCCTCTTATTGATATTGTATATTTAATCTTGACTAGTTAACTTTGGTGGAATAATTGAATGTTCAATGTTATGACTTGAAATTTTTATTTTTTATTTTTTTAAATAATAAATTATTATCGATTTAAGTAAAATTCATGCAAAGAATTTTGATAAATTATTTTTAATCCTTCACAAACTAGCAAATCATAATTAGAACCAAATTCACACAAAATAATTAAATTAGAATTAAGATAAAATCCTAAATCTTTCAAGATAGGTGTTCTTATTTTAATAGGAATTATTGTGTGGTTTTAAATGATTTATTGGATCAATCTGCATTTATTTGGATGCTTGGAAATCATTAGGGTTTGATAAGTTTATGTTTGATGGCTAGGTCGGTATGTGGAGGCAACTAATTGACATTCTTGTACTATTTACTAGAATTACATCAATCATGTAATCTACCACAAGGATTGCCATGAAAAATTAAATATCATGAAAGTAATATTACAAAGTCCACAATATAAAAATTATCCTTTTTTTGGAATTCATCTACACACTTTATAATTGCCTCTTTATGTTTCTCACTTTTTTTGGTGGTGACCTCCATGGTAGTTCACCAATTAACCTAAGCTCTAATACTAAATTGATGAGAGAATGACGTGGGGTTTAGATCATTGATGTAGTTAATTTGTGGGTGGGGAAATCTTTTAAGATAATTAGAAGATTTAAGTTTAATTTAGTGAAGTTAAATTCTAGGTGGGGATAAGGCTTAAGAAGTTTAGGTAGTAAGCCACAATTCCTACAATTTGCCCAAAATAGAAACTCAACGTTATTCCTAATAATTCTTCCTCTTCAATCCCATAAATGAAGAAAACTTATGCTTGATTTGTAGGTGAGTATGCCTACTTTAAATCCAAAGAGTTTGGTAAGTATTGGAAAAGGTTTGGTGGGTCAGTTGAATTATGAAAGTAGTATAGGAAATTAGAAAATACCCTACTCACCAAAGTAGAGGTTCAAGGAGATCACCTAATCTCGTTGAGTATGTACAACCATCAAGCCTCCAAACCACTTAGAAATTCTCTATAAAATCTGTAAGCAAACCAATAATCAATTTATTTAATTCTAATGAAGATTTATAAATCATAGAAAGGCATATCCCTTAATTTAAATTCAAAACAAAGAGGGAAAAGGAGTCGAGGGAAGGGCTAGCTCCATGCTTGGGCCCACTAGCAACCACCCTAACAACCCCTTCCTTCATGCTTGATTGTCCACGTCTCTTCTTAATGCATGCTTGGTCATCCACATCACTTCCTAGCCACATGCTTTGACTGACCACATCACTCCCTTGCCCCTTTGCACATATAGTAGTAGTTTGACATATAAAGTTCATACAACACTTAGTCTTCTCACACATACAACCTACAAACATGACAATATATAAAAAATAATATACTAAATGTAGAGACCGCTTCTTCAGGTGCTCTTTATCTTTATCTCTTGATCCTCATATGCTCTTTCTCTAACCTTAGTTATAAGACCACTTCCATGTGCTAAATCAAGCTATGGAATATAGTGCCTTGGCTCATCTGTACAAGCTACTAACATTATTAGGCATTTATGATTCCCACATTATATATAATGAGTATTATGAGACTCTTACTAAAGATTTTAAAATCTAAAGCAAAATGAAGTATTTTTCATTGAGCAAAATATTAAGGGGGTGTTATGCACCCAAAGTGCCTCCATAATAACATTTAATAATTATGATATTCTCTTAAGAACAACATAGCACAATTGTTGCTTAATGTTATAACAAAGAGCAATGCTATCCAAATAAAAATAATTTTGGTTGATTTGGGCTCTTCTATTAACATAATGAGTGTTAGGATGTTGAAATGGTTAGCTCGTTATGTTAACTACATAAATTAAAATACAATGATCTTTTAAGGATTTAATAAACAAAGATAAATAACCTTAGGGTATCTTGTCTTACCCTATGCATACATAGAGAAAAAATTTCACATAATTAACTTTGTTGCCTTTTATAAGGCACTTTTGGGAAGATCAATTCTCCATAAATGTGGTTATTATGCTTTCAACACTTCATCACTGCATAAAATATACTTGAGATTTAATTGAGGGGTACATGCAGCTATTATTCTTGCATAAGATCATAATCTATGAAGATGCCAAATATTTTATTACCCAAAAGTCACAAAGTGCTAACCCTTCAAAAGAACATATGCCTCCATTCATTGAGGCAAAGCTAAAAGCCATAAACTTAAAAAATGATGGCAAAAAAAATTAAAGTAGCAAAATTTAGTACCCCACCTCGGCAGTGAAATTGAAGATGAAGAAGAATAATTATTCTTCTATCAACCTAAAGGCTTCATAATAGCTAAAAATGATGGGGATTCATGACCTAACTTTATAACCATGTAGTAAGAGAGAACATCAATCTCCTTGGTGAGAGTACTTGAATTTTAAATATTCACAAATACTTTTGGGATGATAATTGGGCTAGTTGCATTTGTTAAAACATTAACTTCCTCAGTATCCCCAAACATAAAAAGGTTAAAGTCTTCAATGTTCCTCCTAAGAGAGTTCATGATGTGTGTTGAATTATTTTCTATAAATCACAAGGAGAATCAAATCATATCCTTCATAAAGTAGAAGAAATGACTTGGAAGAGGAAGATATACTAACAACTATCTCTAAATACTTCTCACCCTCTTTAAGGATACCCGTTGAAAGGATTGCTACTCTTAACTAGACAAACATGAGCTCATTATTTCCAAAACTTTGAAGTAGAGAGCATGCTCAAATGCCTATCAGACATGGGAGATTTATTATATAAATTCTTAGCTATATTTGATATATACACCCTTCAGGAGGAACGTGCTATGGTATTTCAGGGGATAAAGATGGTCCCTTTAAATTTAGAAAGGATCTAACTATTGACTTAAAAGAAGCTCCAAAAGAATTTGAAGAACATTTCCAAGATACCAATAATGAACTTAACGAAATAAACTTTTACACAAAGAAAGATCCTAAGCCTACTTTCCTAGTTCTAACACTCACATAAAAAGTAAGAAGAGCTAAAAATATTACTCATTGAGTATAAAGATTGCTTTATTTTTGAACTATACTAAATTGTTAGCTTATCACTAGAGCTAACAATCTGCCCATCAATCCTAAGAAGCCACTTGCTAAGCAAGCACTAAGATGAATGTGAATTGAGATTGACAAATAAGTTATTACTAAAATAAAAAAACTCATCGAAGTCGTATTCATTCAAGAAGAAAAAATGTGTTAAGTAAATACTTAATGTTGTTCTAATGAAGAAAAATCATAGTCAAATCCATGTCTGCATTGATTTTTAGTATCTGAATAAAGCCTACCCAAATGATGATTTTTAGCTACCCAGCATAAAACTCATGGTCAATAATATAACTAATCATAATATATTTTCATTTATGGATGGGTCATAAGGTTATAAGAAAATTCGGATGGAACTAGAAGATGATAAACATGCATCTTTCCACACTCTGATCTGCATCTAATGATGAAATGTTATCCAATTCAGTAAGAGAAATGTTGGAGTCACTTATTAAAGCACCATGTCCTGCATCATTGATGATCTCATACACAAATAGATAAAATGTTATATTGAAAACTTTATTATAAAGAGTAGAATTAATTATGATCATATAAATGATCTTAGAAATATATTTGGAAGCAGTCAAAATTTCAATCTTTAAATAAATACACTAAAATGCACTTTTAATGTTTCATCCGGATGGTTTTTTGGACTTATTGTGCGCCATAGAGGAATCAAAGTTGACCCCACAAAAGTTAAAGAAATTGTAGAAAACTCACATAAAAAACTTTAAGACAAATTTACTCCATCTTGGGAAGGACAACATACATTTGAAGGTTCATCTAACCTCTTAAGTAGATACCACTCTTTGTCTGATTAATATTACATGGGATCACACAACCTGGGAAGACTCACTCTCATATCAGGAGTACACTTCCAAAAGATATCACTAACATGTAGATAGTGAGCCATCAAAGGACCTAACTTATCTAGTTGCAAGGAATCATCATCCCAATGAGACTGAAGCTCATCTCTCCATACTCAATTAGCTATGAAGACTAAAAGTTTGCGAAGGTTTTTGAAGCTCTAAGAACTAGCCCGAGGCTAACCTAAGGGGGGGGGGGGGGGGGGGGGGTGAATTGGTAATTTTAAAATTCTTTAATAAAAAGAAAATCTCTTGATGCGGAAGCAGATCAATTTCATAATAACAAAATCAAAGTTTCCAACCACACAGAAAATCACAGGACAGTGTAAAAATTAAAATGTCAAAAAGTAAAGAATAAAAACACCATATTTTATAGTGGTTTGATCAAATCTGACCTACCTCCACCCCCAGGAGGCCTCTTCTCCGGGTATGGTACTAAACCTTTTAGTGCCTCTCCTTTAGCCCCCACAGCTAAGCTGAGAACCCCTTACAAAATCACTTTCACCTTCCCGGTGTGGCGGAGAACCAAAAGCTTTCAAAACCTCCTAGTGAAGATAGCAAACATTAAATCTTTTACACCCTCCAGGTGATGGCAGAGAACCACGAATCCTTTTACTCCCTCCTGGAGTTGGCAGAGAACTATGAATTCTTTTACTCCCTCCTGGAGTTGGTAGAGAACTACAACCTTAAGCTGTAGAATTTCTCCCCATAGCCACCACAGAATCAAGAAGAAACCTGAAGAAGACAAGTAGGAACCTTACTTGGAGTAACCTAGTAACTCCCTCACAACTCTCCCTCACATAATCTCTTCCTCTCTTATCTCTCAAATCTCTCCTTAACTTCTTCTCTAAGCTCTCTCTCAAACACCCTCTACAGTAAAAGCTTTTTCTCAAGACAATATTAGATCTTAAATTGAGAGCCTCCAAAGAAGCCTTAATTTTTAATATGGCGCTTCTGATCATCCAGTACGATCATGAGATCATGTTCTATGATTAATATAAAATTGTACATTCAAACAGTACGAACTACATTGTCATGTATGTTCAATTCAAGTATTTGTACATCTCATCCCATACTATCCTACGATTGTCAAGTTCAATTAGTTTAAGGGATTGAATAGATCATCCAGTACTATAGCTGATGATTAAATATCATCCCATGCAGAGATCAGTTTGTACCATACGAAGTTTGGGCATCATCATGTACGATTAGTGAAAAATTATGGTATTTTTGTCTAGGATGATGGGTGATAATTAATTATCATCCCATATATAACTCGGATCATACCTTACGATCGTCTCCAATTGTCCAGTATAATTTGATTGAGCAATCTAACCATTATTATCCCCTTAATAGGATTATTTTTGGCATGATTGTCATAGATCATCCAATATCATATAGTACGATCAGACCAGAAGTTGAATATTAAAATATTGCCTAAATTATGATTGACGGCTATTTTGCTGATTATAATTGATCATCCTGTATGATCTATATTATCCAATATGATGAGCTTAATCAATCTTGATTAACTGAGGTGCCCTAATTAGGGTTTTCTATTTTAACATATCATCCAGTATGAACTAAATCGTATTGTATGATTAATTCAAAAAATAGAAAATTTTCTAACTCACCAACTTACTCCCTTGAGTGTGTGAGTGCAAGGTTACTTAGCTTAGTATCCATCATATATATGACTTGACTCAAGAAAGGTAAAAGTATATTAAAAATGAAATTATAATCCGACTCAAAGCTAGTCTACCTAATCTTGAGCTGTTTTGAAGTTACAAGTGAACGGTGGACCTCAAATGTCAGTGAGCTAGGCAATCATAAAGATGTGTAATAAATAATAGTAAGAGAGTAATAATGTTTGTTATCATCAAAATCACAGTGCTTGGGCCTAGATTTTTAATAATCTGCTCCTTTTTATGATGACAAATATTATTGTTAAAGATATTCAAAGTCCTTTGACATTCTCTAAAACTCTCCCTTAGAAGATGAAATTCTAAAAATAAGGAGAGTTATATTTTATATTTTATTTTTTTTTTTGTTTTTATATTTCTTAAAGAAATATAGAACAGTAAACACCAAACAAGAAACAAACTTCATTAAAATAAAATATTCAAATAACTAACAACAACCAATAAACTATTACTCCCCCTTTTGACATCACAAAAAGGAGGAAAAAGAAAACACTAAACAAATCAAAGTAAGTACATCACAAAAATAGATAATAGTAGAAATAAAACAAATTAGAACCCATAGGGATCCTGATCATGAGGTGGTGGTGGTGGTGGCTGAAAGAAGCGGTGAATGAAAGAAAATTGTTCCCCAAACCAAGCCATATCATTATCATGTTGTTGATATTGTTATGTTATATAGTTATCAAATTTAGCCTCCCACTAATCAAACCTTTGAACTAGCGTATCTAACTAAAACTCTTGGTGTACATGCGAGTGCTGGTATTGGTACTGGACTTCCCTCTTATTCTTCTGGCTCATAGTTATGGTAACGAGCATGGCAATGAGTGGCACTATGAAGAACATGGAATGAGCTATCAGAATAGAAGATTGGAAGATGATCTAGTGGTATAGGGTATTAAAAGTTATACTTGCATTCTAGGATAAAGGTAATTAGATGTCCTAAGGCTAGATTGGGCTTAATCTTATGGTGGGGATCTCTAATGATAGTCAGATTTTTAAGATAGTAGATAATAAGGTCAGCAGCATTGAAATCAATTTGAACCATAATGAAGTAGGTTGTAAGAGAATGAGTGGGAGTAATTTTATCCTATCGCCAGCTTTAAGAATGATAGAGTTTCTAAATATGTGCTAGATGATTCGGGCATTCTGAACTAAAGTGTTGACAGGGGGTATGTGGTAGTTAACGTTAGATTCCCTAACGATAGTGTTTGCTTGGGTCTAATTATACTCAGTGTAAGAAGCTATATGGTGAACTTTCTCACCAATTATGGAGAGGTGGAGAAATTCATGGAAGTCCTGGTAAGTGATTTTGACTGGCCTTCTATTAACATAAGATTAGTGGGTAGTACCCTCACTACTAAGATGAAGGCTAGCAACAAATTTAAAAGAAGTTCTGAATTATATGGATAGACAAGTGTGAGGATGAAGACAAGAGTAGTGTGGGCAAACAAATTGAGTACCTTGAAATCCAAAAGTTTCTGCTTTATAATTTTGTAAGGTGTGATCCTTGCCATTTTATACGGCTGATAGACTTCTTTGTCAGCGGCCTCAAGAAATCTAGTATTGATGGTACATTGAGAGGAACTCCCGATGAGTGCTCCAGAACATTTGCTGCCAATCATTGGCAAGGATTTATTCACAAGTAAGTGAGGAGGAGAGGTCGAAGGATTTGAGTGAAGAAGAAATCATGAGTTTAGGCTATTTATATAGAATCAGTCATATTATACTCTACGATCTTATGATCGTACAGAACGATGTGGTGCAATCAATTCATCCAGACGATTGATCAAAAAAGGTAGTCTTATGATATAGTATGATCATACATCGTACTAGATGATTAGACAAAGGGTGATCATCTTAAGGAGTCAGTATGTATGATTGTTGACTGGCTTGATCATACAATACGAATATGTGGATCATACGTGATGATTTGTCATAAAGGATCATACCGACTACATTCAAATTATCCAATGAATCCTGCCACGTGGATCATCCAGTATGAAGTATGAATTGTATAGGAGAATCACTAATAATTGATTGATATCAGCCGTTAGATGTGTTGTGATCAGAGAAGTGATGTTTTGTTAAGATCGTAAAGTATGATGTGAATCGTACTAAATGATGTGAACAAACATTAAAGAACTTAGAGAATGGAATATGATGATCGGGAAGGATTCAAAACAAAAACCAAGCAAAAATAATAGAAAACAAATCGAAAAATACGACAAAACTAACCATAAGAAAAAATCAAAGTTTTTTTTTGTTGAATTGAGTTGCTCTAGTAAATGATAAATTTATCTTGTTATTAGATTTAAAAACCAAATAAGAAATGAATTGATAACGTTGAAATTTAGAAAGGTTAGAAAATTTGATTTTGTAAACCCTAGCTCGGGCTCCTTACAAGTGAATTCTTTCTAAACAAAAGTCTAAATAAGAAAAGAAATTAGATAGGAAAAAAGTAATCTTTTCCAACTTCATTTCAAAAAAATATCTAATAGAGTAATATTACAAAGTAATTAATCAAAAATCATGATTTTCAAATTCAAGTATAGGAGATATCAGTTGGTAGAGGGAGTCTTCTAAGATTTTAAGGATTTGAAGGAAAGGCAAGTTAACTCATAGTGGGCTCATTTTATTCCTCTTTATCAGCTTTTGGTGCACATTGCGCATCTTTTAATTTTTGATGCACTTCATGCATCTTGCAATTATTTGGCAATCATGCACATCTTTTAATTTTGGGCTCATTTTGTGCATCTTTTTATTTTTGCATGATTGCTTCCTTTCTAAATCTTTAAAAAATTTCTCAGTTATGAGATTATCTTCCAAATATAAGAGAAGATAAACTCACTCTCTTATATAAGCAAGGGTAAACCACAAAATAGAATCCTATCCATATGATAAATGCAAACAACTTGATTAAGAAAACTTGAAAGAGATTCATTGACTTGGAAAATTATTCATATGAGATAGTTTATTGTAGGAAGATAAAATAGATCTCCATTTCAAAGTCTAACTTTTAATTTGAAATCAATTTTGATTCAAAAAGAAAATACACCACTAAAGGAGTTAGAGGGAGAAAAAAATCATTAATGTTTCTTCTATTAACTGTTTTAGAGGAGTCAATCACTGCTTACATGCTTCTAAATAAAAACAAGGTAAAAACGTCATTTAAAAAACAAATTTAATAGCAGAAGTGAGCAATGATGTGATTTTTAAAATACTAAAGGAAAATAATAGAAAATCAAAAGTATAAAATAAAAACACATAAGCAGAAACAAACATACAAATAAAACAAGAAAAAAAGAAACAGAAAGCATCAATTTCAAGCATGAATATCTATCATACCTAATCTAGTTCTTAAGGTGCTAAATTTTTCAAAGGCTAGTGGTTTTGTAAAGATATCAGCAAGTTGATTTTTAGTGGCTATGTGGTGTAGCTCAATGTCTCCTTTGGTTACATGATCCCTAATGAAATGGTTCCTTATATCTATATGCTTAGTCATGGAGTGTTAGATTGGATTCTTTGAAATGCAGATAGCATTAGTGTTATCACATAAGATTAAAATGGTGCCTACAGGTAATCCTAAATTTTGTATTTGTTGCTTTAACTAAAGAACTTGGACAGGGCAACTGAGTTCTATTTTCTACTGGACCACGAGACTAAGGATTGTCTTAAAATTGATATGTTCCAGAAGTGCTTTTCCTATAAACTCTATATTTTGCAAAATTTGAATCAGAATATCCTATGATTTCAAAGGAAGTGTTATGCCTAGTGAAAGTTTGTGAGGGTGGCTAAACCCTATAGAACTAGCCCGAGGCTAACCAAGAGGGGGGCTGAATTGGTGTGTTTAAAAATTTTTAAACAAAAATGAAAAAACTTTTTTATCTTTTTAAATATTTTAAAAACTAAACAATCTTAAGGGGAAGAAGATATCAAAATCAAAGATTTTAACAATAGAATAAATCATAGAAAGTGCAAAAATAGAATGCAGAAAAAGTAATAAGAAAGAGCACATGGAATTTTATAGTGGATCGGTCAAATCTGACCTACATCCACTCCCAAAAATCTCTTATTCTAGGTATTGCACTAATCAGTTAGTGTCTCTCCTTTTGCCCCCCACAATAAGGCGGAGAAGCCCTTACAAAATCTTTCCACCGACCCGATGAGGTATAGAACCTTGAATCCTTTTTCATCCTCCTGGTGAAGACAGGGAACCTTGAATCCTTTTACCCCCACCTGGAGTTAGTAGAGAATCATGAAATCCTTTTACTCCCTCTTGGAGTGGGCAGAGAACCTGACAATCCTTTTACTCCCACCAGGAGTAGGCAGAGAACCTAGATCTGATGTTGATGATTGTCTCCCATAGCCACCAAGAAAATAAGGATGAAGAAGGAAGAATACGATCGAATCCTTTCTTGGAGAAACCTTTGTGAATCCCCTCAAAAACTCCCCCTCAAAAGATCCTCTCTCTCCCCCAAACTCTCCTTCTCCTTCTCTAAGCTCTCTCTTGGGTTAGAACAATAACAAAAGATTTACTTAGTAGCAATTAAAAGAGCTTAAATATGAGGCTCCAAAAAAAGCCCTAATTTTAATTTGGCGACAAAGATCATCCAGGATGATTCAAATATCATCCTATACGATTAGTACAAAATAATCCTTTCAGCCAATACAATCAGCATTGTCCTGTATGATCAGTTCAAGTATACGAATAAATCATCCCATATAATTTTTAAATCATCCATGAGGATTAGTTCACAAGTGGTTATTGATCATCTAGTACGATACATGGCAACTAATTATTTTCCCATGCAGCACATGGTTCATCCAATATGATGTAGAGGTATCATCTGAGATGATTAGTTGAAAAGTTAAGTTTTCATTATATATGATAGGTGGCAATTAATTATCATACCATACAGTGCTTGGATCGTCTAGGATAATCATCTGATTGTCCTGTATGACTTGATCATTCAATTTAACTAAAATTAATCCCCTAATCAAGGGATTATTTTAGGCATGATTATCATGAATCATCCAGGACAATATGGATCATCCTCTACGATTAGAATAAATTTTGAGTTATGACATCTTGCCTAAATTGTGATTGGTGGCTGTTTGTTTCAGTCTGAACAAATTTTGAATTATGACATCTATCAGTGTTCTTTTATTGAAGACTCAATAGGATTTCCCAACACTTGAGTAACCTAGGAACACTCCTTCATCAGATTTTAGGTTAAACTTTCAATTATTCAGAATGAACACTTTACATCCAAAGACATGAAGGTGAGAGAGGTTTGGTGTCCCACCCTTAAGGATTTCATTGGATGTCTTATTTAGCTTGGATCTAAGATTAACCCTATTATGAACATAACAAGCTATTTCAACGCTTCTACCCAAAAATATTTAGGAAGTGAGTATTCAGCTAACATGGCTCTAGCGGCTTCTACAAGGGTCCTATTCTTCCTTTCAGCTACCTCGTTCTACTGAGGGGTCCTAAGTGCTGAACAATTATGATCTATCCCTTACTCCTTACAAAAAGATTCAAATTTTTTATTCTCAAATTCTCCACCAAGATCACTATGAATGTTTAAGATTTCACAACCTAGTTTTCTCTGAATTCAAGTGGAAAAAGATCTAAACTCCTCAAATGATTCACTTTTATGAGAAAGGAATCTAACCCAAGTAAACCTTGCATAATCATTAACTATCATATATCCATAGACTTTCCCTCCCAGGCTTGAAGTGCTGACAGGTCCAAAGAGATCCATGTGAAGGACTTCTAAGTATTTGTAGGTGTTAATGTCTTTAATTGAGTGGAATGAGGATTTGACTTACTTTCTTAACTGACAGGCATCACACAGGTGGTCCTTAGTGAACTCTAACTTGGGGACACCTCTTACTAAGTCTTTTTTGGGTAATCTTCCTAAGGCTTTTCATGCTTGCATGACACAATCTCTTATGATATAACCAGGATTCATCAGCAATAGTTTTTAGGCAAAGAGAAGCATTAGGTTCAACATAGTTTAAATCAACCATATAAATATTATTGATTCTTTTTTCTTACAGCGCGTTATTTCCATTTAAGCTTATAATGCAGTTGGCAGACAAAAATTTAATGCTGAAGCCTTTATCATAGAGCAAGCTTATACTGAGTAAATTATATTTTAAGCCATCTACCAGTAAAACATTTTTAATAAGAAAATTTTTTGAGTTGTCAATTATACCTGAGCCCACCACTCTCTTGGTGGTGTTATCTCTAAGTGTCACCTTGCCTCCTTCCCTCGCCTCCAACGAAATGAATTGATTTGCATCTCCAGTCATGTGTCTTAAACATCCGCTATCCAAGTACCACATGCTCTCACAAGGCCTTTTATGAGATCATTCCTACAAAATCATTAGTGGTTAGATTTGGGAACCCAAATAAGTTTGGGTTCCACCTTATGGAATGTGGGATGAAATGCTTGCATGCTATGGTGTCAATTATGCAATTTTGGTCTCCACACCAAATATGTTCTATGGTGGATAGTGCGAATATGGGAGATATGTCCTAGCATGCCACAAGAAAAACATCTAAGACCATAAAAGGATTTGCTAATCTATGTGGGTTATGGTGCCTCTTCCTAGGTTTGAATGGTGCATGCTGTGGTGATGGATTATGTAACTGTGCAAGTGTAGGTGATGTTTTATTTTCTTTGAAAAAAATTAATTTAACTTATAAAAATTGGTTTGCACTTTCAAGAATCGAATCTTCAATTTTCAATGCATGCTCCCTATCATCAGCTTCATCTAAACATACTTTTAATTTCTTAAATGAATTTTCTAAATCAATATGGGATGCTTTTAAGGAATCATACTTATCAGTTAGATCAAGATGCTTGTTATTTAAAGAGTCAAATTCATCTAATAAAGCTACATGATTACTATCCAAAGTGGAATGATATTTCCTGAGGCACTCATGCTCTTTCTGTAGAATTGAAAGTCAAATTTAAGGCTTGCATGTAATTTCTTGAGCTTCCTATATGCAATATGGATTTTTTCAAAAACTTCAAATAATTTATTATAGGAAAGCTCACACACTTCCTCTTGATCAAAATGATCAAGACGGTTATCTGCCATTAGCACAGGTTCGTTACCTTCTCTTCAGCTTCTGTCTTAGACGAGTCTGAAGCAAAGTTTACCTAGAAATCCTTCTGTGTCCTTTGCTTATCCTTCTTGAACTTAGGTTTTTCTTCACCCTTCTCCTTAATTGGGTGAGTTTTTTATTTTGGCAGTCAGTCTTCATGTGCCCCTGCATCCTGCATTCAAAACAGATGACATCAGAAGAAGTTTTGGAATTTTTATTGGATTTACTATTATTCCATTGTTGATGATGTCTTTGTTTGTTCTTTAGAAAGTTCTTGAATTACCTTGTCATCAGTGCTATGTCATCACCATCCTCTGGTGCATAATTGTCACTATCATAATCATTAGCCTTTAAGGCTACAGTTTTCTCCTTTCTCTTTTCACCTACATCAAGTTGACTTTGACTCACTCCTTGCTCGTAGGCAATGAGTGATCTAAGTAAGTTATCACTAGAGTAAATATTCAAATCCATAGATTATATAATAGTAGTAATTTATGCATCATAAGAAGTAGGTAAGCAACGCAAGATCTTGTTAGCTTTTTCGTAGTTAGTAAGTTCTTGTCCTAAGGTATGTAGAGAAGTAACAAACTGAGTAAACTTAACATACATTTCAGAAATTGATTCACTAGGTTTCATGCGAAAGAGTTCATAATCATGGAGAAAAATATTCAACCAAGATTATTTTACTTCAATAATTCTTTCATAAGTTATGCATAGTTTGTCCCAAATCTCCTTACCAGTAGTATAAATAGAAACATGCATGTAATCTTTAAATTTTAAAGCATAGAAAAAATAGTTCAGACATTTTGCATTCAGTTGGGCTAAATATCTATCTTCTATGCTCCATTCAGAAAAAGGAAGTTCAGTTTTAATGCCATTAACCAAGCATGCAGGTATAGAATATCCTTCCTGAACTAACAACTACATGCGATAATCTATAGATTATAAAACGGTAGACATGTAAAATTTTCAAATATCAAAAAGAATATTATCAAATAAAGGTGATCTTATGATTGAATATTCTTCCACAGTATTGTAATTTCAAAAGTTAGCCATTGATCATTTTTTAAAAGTTATTTAAAACTTAGTTTTTGAATCCCACTATGATAGCACTTGAAAGTTCATGAAGGCTGTTAAATCTCTAAGAACTAGCCTGAGGCTAACCAAGAGGGGGGTGAATTGGTAATTTAAAAATTCTTTAATAAAAAGAAAATCCCTTGATATAATAGTAGATCAATTTCACAATAACAAAATTAGAGTTTTCAACCACACAAAAAAAATTATAAAAAAGTGTAGAAATTAAAATGCGAAAAAGTAAAAGAACGAACACACCAGATTTTATAGTGGCTCGATCAAATATGACCTACGTCTACTTCTAAGAGGCTTCTGCTTCAGGTATTGCACTAAACCTTTTAGTGTCTCTCCTTTAGCCCCCACAGCTAGGCGGAGAAGCCCTTAGAAAATCAATTTCAGCTTCCCGGTGTGGCGGAGAACCAAAAGTTTTTACACCATCCTGATGATGGTTGCAAACCTTGAATCTTTTACACCCTCCAGGTGATGGCAGAGAACCATGAATCCTTTTACCACCTTTTAGAGTTGGTAGAGAACCATGAATCCTTTTACTCCCTCCTGGAGTTGACAAAGAACCACGAATCCTTTTACTCCCTCCTAGAGTTGGCAGAGAACCACGACCTTAAGTTGTAGAATGTCTCCCCGGAGCCACCAAAGATTCAAGAAGAAACTTAAAGAAGATAAGTAAGAACCTTACTTGGAGTAATTGTGACTCCGTCATAACTCCCCCTCACATAAGCTCTTCCTCTCTTCTATCCCAAATCTCTCCTTAACTTCTTCTCTAAGCTCTCTCTCAGACACCCTCTACAGCAAAAGCTTTTTCTAAAGATAAAATTAGAGCTTAAATAGAGAGCCTCTAAAGAAGCCCTAATTTTTAATATAGTGCTTCTAATCATCTAGTATGATCGTGAGATCATCCTGTATGATTAGAACAAAACAACACGTTCAGACAGTACAAACTGCATTGTCATGTATGATCAAATCAAGTATTTATACATATAATCCCGTACGATCCTGCGATCGCCCTGTCTGATTAGTTCATGGGATTGAACAGATCGTCCAGTACTATAACTAGCAATTAAATATCATCCCACGTAGAGATTGATTCGTACCATACAAAGTTTGGGGATCATCTTGTATGATTAGTTAAAAATTATGGTATTTTCATCTAGGAAAATGAGTGACAACTAATTATCATCTCATATTGAGCTCGGATGGTGCCATACGATTGTCACCAATCATCCAATATGATTTGATTGAGCAATCTAACCATAATTATCCCCTTAAACATAGGATTTTTTTAGGCATGATTATGATGTATATCGTAAAGTACGATCAGACAAAAAGTTGAATATTAAAATATTGCCTAAATTATGATTGGCAGTTTTTTTGCTGATTAAAGTTGATCATCATGTATGATCTATATCATCCAGTATGATGAGCTTAATAAATCTTGATTAACTAAGATGCCCTAATTAGGGTTTTCTATTTTAATATATCATCCAGTATGAGCTAAATTGTCCTGTATGATTAGTTTAAAAAATAGATTTTTTTTTTAACTCACCAACTCACTCCCTTGTGTGTGTGTGTATAAGGTTACTTAGCTTAGTATCCACCATATACATGACTTGACTTAAGAAAGGTAAAAGTATATTGAAATTGAAATTATAATCCGACTCAACCCTAGTCTACCCCATCTTGAGCTGTTTTGAAGTTGCAAGTGAACGGTGGACCTGTAATATCATTGAGAAGGGTAACAAAATAGATGTACAATAAAATTACTAAGAGAATAATAATTTTTGTTATCATCAAATTCATAGTGCTTGGGCCCAGATTTGCAATAAAGACCATCGTATAACATATGTAGACTCATCCCCCACATTGAAGCTATCAAGGGACTCCATCAAAGAGATTGCTAGTGCCACCAATAGGCATATCAACAATAATCCTTTTAGAATAACCTCATTAGTGGACTTGCCTTCATTCGCTCACCCATGGCTATGCAACATAAGGGGACTCGCTCAAGGCTACGGAATTAAACCGGAAGATAGTGACCATTCTTATCACCTATCAAAGAATGACATTTATTGAAGACAGTCTATATTGGGGATTATATATTATTATAGTTTAATTATTTTTATGTATCCTTATAACTCTTAGATCTCTAAAAGTAAAGGATGAAGAGACACTTTTTTATCTTTTGGCATATTCTAAAGATACTATTGAGCTATTGCAATGTGTTTCCTTGAAAATCTTCTTCTTCTCTCCATAATCAGTATAGGTTCTTGGGTCATATCTTTCTCAACTTTCATGATAGAAAGTTAGGTGTTTCTAATGAACACATTTGGATCTGACATCATAAATGGTGTGTTGAGTGTGAATTGATGCCAATGATTATAAGATAGGCACAACTTAATAAGCCAACCTTGAGCCATCTATAAATTTGAAAAACTCAAATTACATCACTCATTAAGATCCTTTTTATATGGAGAAAAGATTGAAAAAGATGATTCAAGGTTTCTTGGTAGTGCTACTAAGGCATGCACCAACAAATAGCACCCCTGACAGATCTTTTAACTTGGCTTCTAACCATAAACAACCAATAAGCATAACACTAACCTTGATGCCTATTCCAATTCCCACTCATATTGTGATAAGTGATGTAGAATATAACCCACCACAGAGTATGTGAGAAGGGTCATGATCAAACTAACAAATACTTTTTCTAGGGAGATGTTAAAGGTAAGGCCATCTCTAAAATTCATGATGCCTAATCTAGAGTCCTATAGTGGCAGGAATAACCCAGTAGACCTTGTGGATACTTTTAAGTCCATTACATCATTGTTAGACGTAATGATGCTTTAAAATGGCAATTCTTTTTCATAACTCTTAAGGAGTCAACACTCGGGTGGTTTACTCACCTACTTATAGGATTGATCACCTCTTTTATAGAGAAGATAATATTTGCAACCCAAATTGTGACTACCATAAAGCCTTAGAAGATCTCACAAGCTCTTCTAAGGATGTACCAAGAACCTAGTGAGTCATGGAGTAGTTTCATTCTGAGGTTCCAAAGGGAAATGCTCAAGATGAACTTAGAGCCTATATTCACACAGAATAATTTGACACAAGGATTGAGGGAAGGGACATTCCATTATGTGCTTAACTTAAAATAACCAAGAATATTTCCTGAATTGCTAAAGCTCACCAATAAGCACATCAATGTGGAGGAGTATAATAGAGTGGTTGAGTCCTTTACATACACTCTCCTAGAAGAGTTCATAATTAAGAGAGATTAATAATAAGGAAGAGAGTGAGAGAGAAGTCACCCAAAATATTGAAGAGCTTATTGGAGACTAATGTTGATGCAAGATCATCATTTTCTAGAGCACCAAAGAGTGACTCTATGGAATAGGCCTTCCAGGATCACTGGATTGCCATATTAAGGGTGGGAGAGCTCCCTCACCAACTTCCCACACTAATAAGAAGGTATGCATCGTGCAACTGCCTTATAATTACCTCCCTACAAGTATCCATGGCTAAGCTAGTAGAGGCCATCCAGAATAAGTTCTTTAATTACCTAGTATCTGTGAATGCTTTATGTATGTTAAAGATACATCAAGGTACTTCACCATCTAAAATCATGCCCATGACACTAAGGAGTGTTTCTACCTTTGTAGATTAAAGATCTTATGAAGGCTAGGGAATTACAAGAGTTCATACTCACTAACCTTGGTCGGCATACAGAGAAGGCCCCAATGGGTAGTAGTGAGAACAACGCCATTCTTGTGCACTCCATTCACATCATTAAAGTGGTGAATGTCACCATCGGAGGAGAACAAGCTGATTTTTCCATGGTGTCCAAGAAAATTTTAGTAGGTGACGTCAACTCAACATCCGCTTCACAAGTGTCAATGGTGGACGTTGCCTTAGTCACTTTTTATGAAGTATATAGGCTTTCTAAAGGGAACCCTTATAATGATGTGGTGGTCATCACTACCTTGGTCTCTAACTACTATGTAAATAATATATTGATTAACAAAAGGAGTTTTATAAACATCAATTTTAATGATTTTTTAGAAGATGAATCTTCTTACCTCCTAGCTCAATTCTATCATATGCTCACTATATGGTATCTAGGGTAATCATAGAGAAATAGAAGGCATACTTGTATTACCTATTACTTGGGGGTGAAGGTAATCAATTATATGTGAGAATAATGGATTTCATCATTCTAGATGTTACAGCTACATACAACACCATCTTTTGGGAGGCCTCTCTTGAATTCTTTCAAGGAAATTAATTTGAATTATCTCTTGCTGATTAAATTCCCTACTACTAGTTAGGAGATCATCATGAGAAGCAACCTCACACAATCCTGCATTTTCTACTTAAGAGAATAAGGGAAACTGGGGACCATCCTAAAAGAAGTTCTATAATGATATATTGAACAAGGCCTAAAATTGAATGTTATATTAGCGATGGAAGAAGTCTTAGCTATAAAATGAGAGTCCAAAAGAACATTGAGGATAAGCATCCCCTTTACCTCAAAAAATCAAGGAAAACTCATCTAATGCCATAGGGATTACCTTGATGCCTTTGCATGGATAGTATCTAAGAAGTCTGAGATAGATGAAAAAGATGCATGCCATAAATTCAACATAATAAGCGATACTAGGCCCATTAAATAGAAGACCAAGAAATCTATAACCAAGCCCATCAAGTTAATAAAGCACAAAGTGAAGAAGCAGCATGATGCTAACTTCATTAGAGTGGTACAATGCCCTAAACAGATTTCTAATATAGTGATGTGTAGAAGGTCATTAATAAATGGAGGATGAGTGTTGACTTCACCAATCTCAGCTCAACATGCATGAAAAAAGGTAACCTACTCCTAAGGATTAACATGATGGTCGATTCAATAGTCAGGTTCTTTGTGATGATTTTCCTGGAACATTATTTAGCTACCATAAAATAAAAACACATTATGGTGACTATAAAAAATATCCTTCATCATTGGTGAAAGCTTTTACTATTAAGGTGATGCATTTGAATTCAAAAATATATTGGCAACTTCTTAAAGAATGATATATCACATCTTAAGAAAGTAGAAAGGGATGAATGTGGAGGTATACATGGATGATTTACTAGTGAAGAGCAAGTCACCCGAGCAGTACATTGTTAGTAGTAAATTTATCATGAATTAAGCCATCCTCTTTCATAATAAAATTGCCTCACTTAACGATTTTGTGCAGGGAATTTTTCATAAAAAGGAAGAAAAATAAAGAGCACTACGGCCCAAGACATCAGAGCATTGTGGCATTCAAAGCCTTAATTTGACTAATGATAGAGAGCTTAACACCACCCCATGAAGTTTGTCAGCGTTGTAGTGCTATCTAGATAATGTAGCACCAACCAAAGTGCTACATCATCAAATCTCCCTAGTGCTACAATGGAGAAGTTAAATTTGTAACTATCAGGGAATGATGTTAGCTTATTTTAAGAGCACTACAACACTATCACTAAGAGCACTACAATGCTACCAATCTAGCATTACGGTGCCATATTCAGTTATAAGTTTTGAATTATTTATGATGGTTATCTATTTTATCATTAGTACTCAAATTTAGGGTTGGTCTAGTAGGGATTGAGTGTGTGTTAGAGTAAAGGGGGAAAGGATCAAAGGGAAAGAGTGTTTGTATTGTAATTATAAGAAACCTTTATTCTTTCTATCCTTTAAATTCTTATATTGTGTTCATTTTATTTACGCAATAAAGTTTGTTCTATTTATATGAATTTCAATATTAGGCTAAATCTTTTATTAGAATTATGATATATTAAGAATACATGTTTACATAGATTAGATTTTTGTGCATTTCAATTTTTTCATGTTTTTTTATTCCTCTGATTTTCATTTAGTTTGTGTATAGGTCATGCACAAAGTTAAAATCTAGTGTGATCTCATTCTACAAACCTGTTCATCAATTGGTGAGTTCAATGAATCCAAATCCCTCACTATAAATTTCCAAGTTTTATACATAGTGTATTTCACTTTATATCCAAGGAAACTATAAAGATTACTTAGAATTACTCATGCTCAACCAAACTCACTTGGTCATGACCTATTGAGTTCTTTTTTATCAATTCCATGCTTGCCTAGTTACTATTATATGGCTCTTGAGTTAAGCGACAATTCTTCAATTATGTAAATAGTTTTTTCTCATTATTTTATTTATATTTTATGTTTATGATAAGTACTAACATGCCTTTATAGAGATAGAACCTTTATATAGTCATTCAATCATAACCAAGTTAAAAACAAAGAAGGGTTTTATTCCTTTGTGAATGCCAATACAACCACAAGCTATACCTATTAGCCACAAAACGAAATCGAGTTTATCACTTAGAGAAGTTTATAATATTTAGAATGAACACAAATATGAATAATGTAAGAAGAAAGTGAGAAATATTTTTCATTTTATTTCACTTCAAACTATACGATACATATATTTCTTTATGAGTAAAAAAAACTTTTACAAAATGGGGCGAGGAAACTCAATCACTAACCACACTTGTGTCATCACTCTCATCTTCATTTGATGTCCTATCAAAGAAGAGTGTTTGATCCTAAAAATTTGGGTTAAGCTCACCCATGAAGAAGAGCATCCTTAGATAATACTCAATCCCCTCCCTATATTTAAGATTAAGGATCTCTTGGTATATGGAAAATTTGAAGAATGTTATGTACTTATTCATAATCACCTTCAATTTGGTGATAACATGATGGCTTTTACTTATTTAAGCTCTTTCACCTATTATGTAGCTTCTTTTAAAGCTGGTTCCCTATCCAGTTCTACCTTTAGGGCTTCCTCCTTCTTAATGAACCTAATCCGCAATTTATGACTATTTTCCTTTACAATGAGTTAGGCTAGTATGTCCTCATTTGGATAGCTTTGGACTGAGGCATAGGCCTTCTTCAAGGATTCCACTTTCATAATAGCTCACCTTTAGCTAGCTAGTGCAAAGGTGGTATGCTAGCCATTTTCTATTGAATTCATTCTTATGAAGCTATGCTCATTCTCTGACAATATCTTATTATCACCTCAAGTGACCTTGATAAGACCACTTCATATTTAGAGGGGTTAAATAACAAGCTTAACCCTTGCACTTCTTCTTTGTTGACCTTAAAGACAAATTTTTTACCCTTGTCAGGCATAATTGCTAGTTGTTGTGGACACCTCACCTCCTTAGCTTACTTCTTAGAAACCATATCATCAATCATAATTCCTTATTCACCACTAAAGTAGGTGCCTTGGTCACTTTCACTAGTTTTCCTTTTTTCTTTGATGAAACTTATGCTTGGTACTCCCTATAAGCCTCTTTAATAAAAGCTCTTTTTTGGTGAGATAAAGCCTCTATGTCTATTCTCACCTTTATCTTAGGAACCTCTTAGACCTCCTAGGACTCATTGATGATCTCTCTTTCCTCTCTACTTTTCCTATATCCTCAATTGAGGGAGTCTTCACCCAGGTACATCAATATTGTCGGGTCATTAGGGAAATAGTAGCTCAATGTACCATTTATAAGTATAAGTGTTACATGTTAAGGAAAGCATAATATTTAGTAAATTTTTTGGAAAATTATGTCTAGTGTAAGATTCCTACTATAAAAGACACTATGGAGGTGCTCGTAAGTGAGGTGGTGCTTGTTGACCCCATTTTTGAATGAGGTCATTATCCTTATATCATACATCAATCTCCTTACATCAATCATTGAACCATATTTCAAACTTTAAATCAAACTGAATGCTATGTTTTGGCATGGTGACTTAATCATTAATCCATAAAACCATCACTTGATAATCACCTCTGACTGTCATTTGATCATATGATCTATTACTTCATAATTACCAAATAATTGTCAGTGGTATGATACGATCATATCGTCCGGGATGATCGCAAAATCGTTCAGGATGATCCTGATCGTCTAGTGTGTTTCAGCTGTACGTCCAGAGCGGTGATCAGGACAATTTTGGCACTTTTTGAACTAATCGTACAGGACGATATTCGTATCGTCATGGACGATCAAGTCATTTTTAGGCCGTCCAGCGTAAGTTTCTCTGGATGACCAGAGCGATCTTCTGGACGAAAATCCTGAATTTACACTAATCGTCCCGGACGATCGCAGAATCGTATGGGACGATCTAAACAATTTTTTCCACTGATCGTCCAGAAGAGCTAGATCGTCCAGGCTAAAACAGCTGATTTTGAACTGATCGTCCTGGACGATTGTGGCCAACCAGTTAAGATTTACGGCAAATTTAGAGCCCTCCTATAAAAGATCTTTTTCTTCCAATAAAAAAGATCTTTTGCCACTTTTCTTTCCAGAGAAACCCTAGAGAGAGAGAGAGAGTTTGGGAGAGAGAGAGGATCTTATGAGGGGGAGTTTGTGAGGGATTCACAAAGGGTGCTCCAAGAAAGGATCAGAGTCATCTTCTCCATTCGTCGTCTCTCGTCTTGTTCATGTTTTCTGTCGGAGGATCATTCGCAAGAAGATCCGGGTTCTCTGCCCACTTCAGGAGGAAGCAAAAGGAGTTCAGTTTCTCTGCCTGCTTCAGGAGAAAGTGAAAGGAGTCCGGGGTTCTCTGTCTGCTTCAGGAGGAAGCGAAAGGAGGTTAGGTTCTCTGCCTCACCATGTTGGTGGAAAGAAGTTTTTGAACAGGCTTCTCCGACTTGCTGTGGGCGCTGAAGGAGAGTCACTTTGGTTTAGTGCAATATCCGGAGGGGAGGCTCTGGGGAGTGGACGTAGGTCAAGTTGACCGAACCACTATAAAATCTGGTGTGTTCTTTCTAAATATTTTCTACACTTTCTTTTACTTTGATTATCTACTTTGGTGAAATTTGTGTTTGATCTTTTCATTTATGTATTTACTTATTTCCACTGTAAATCAATGAAAAGATTTTTTACTGTTGCTCTCAAATTTTTTAAATAACCAATTCACCCCCCTGTTGGTTAGCCTCGGGACTAGTTCATCAGGGCTTAACATCCCTATCAAACTTTCAAGTGGTATCAAAGCGAGATTCATAAAATCTAGTTTTGAAAAACTTTTGAATTTGATCTATGGCTAACTTTGGTAATCGTAATACTGCTGAAGGTTATTCAATTACACGATCGCCATTATTTGATAACATACCATTTGATTTTTGGAAAACTCGCATGTCCACTTTTCTTTAATCAATTGATTATTGCATGTGGATGCTTGTTAAGGATGGCTATGAAACGCCATTTAGAATGATTAACAATGTTAAAACTGAATTGCCTTTCACTGATTGGACATTTGATGATCGTGACTTAGCCCAATTGAATGCCAAATATTTAAACTATTTTTTCTATGCTTTAAAATCTGAAGATTACATACGTGTCTCTACTTGTACAACTGGCAAAGAAATTTGGGATAGATTGTGCATCACTTATGAAGGTACAACTGAAGTCAAACAGTCTATATTAAATATATTACTGCATGACTATGAACTTTTTTGCATAAAACCTACTGAATCCATTTCTGAAATGTATACGAGGTTCACTCAAATTGTCACTTCCTTGCATGCCTTAGGAAGAGAAATTACAAACTATGAAAGAGTGAATAAAATTCTTAGATATTTATCTTCTTCGTATGATGCTAAAATAACTGTAATCACTGAATCTAAAGATTTGAATACTTACTCTATTGATAGCTTACTTGGATCACTCATTGCTTACGAGCAAGGGGTGAACCTAAGACAGCTTGATGCAGGTGAGAAGAAGAAGGAGAAAACAGTGGCACTGAAGGCCAACGAAACAGACACTGATTCTTCCGGGTCTAATAGCGATGATGTTGCCTTAATCACTAGTCAATTCAAAAGCTTTCTATGGAAGAAATATAAGAACTTTCAGAAGTGGAACAAGGGTAAGTCCAACAAAAATTTTAAAGGTTCATCTGATACTGTTTGTTTTGAATGCAGGAAACCTAGACACATTAAGGCTGATTGTCCTACACGTAAAGCTCACCCAAGCAAGGAGAAGGGTGAGGAGAAATACAAGTTTAGAAAGGACAAGAAGCAGATTCAGAAGGCGTTCTGGGCAGATTCTGCATCCGACTCCTTTGAGACTGAAGCTGAAGAGGAGGAAACCAATTTGTGTCTGATGGCCGATGATCATCCTGGTCAGTCTGACCATGAAGAGGTATATGAGCTTACTTACGATTAATTATTTGAAATAACTGAAAAAATTCATACATCATATAGGAAGCTTAAGAAAACTCATGCTAGCCAGAAACTAGAATTTCTGAATTTACAAAAAGAGCATAATTTTGTAGTTTAAGATCATTCCACACTTGACAGAAATCACATGTCTTTACTTGATGAGTTTGATGAATTGAACAAAAAATATTTTGATCTGACTACTGGGCATGATTTACTGAAAACCACGCATGTTGATTTAGAGAAAGCTTTCAAAAAATCAGATAATTTGGCATGTGAAGTGGAGAGTAGCAATGGTGCATTAAAATTTAAAATTACAAGTCTTAACAAAGAAAATGAATTTCTAAAAGTTAAAATCAGTACTTTTGAGAAAAATGAAACACCTCCTACTTTTGCACAATTTTATGCACCTCCACCTTTTGAAGAATCTGTTTCAAAATCATCAAAGCATGTTTCATGCAAACCTAGGAAGATGCACTATCACCCACATAGATTAGTTAACCCTTTTCCTGGTGTTAGATATTTTTTATGTGGCATGCTAGGATACATTTCCCACACCTGCACTGTTCACCGTAATACACATTGGGTGTGGAGGCCCAAACTACCTATTTCACAGCACAACACACATGCATTGCATTCTTCTTTTTATCTGACGTTTGATGATTTTGTAGGTGTGCTCTCACACAAGATCTCGTGAGAGCATGTGGTACCTGGACAGTGGATATTCAAGACACATGACTGGAGATGCAAATCAGTTCATTTCGCTGGAGGCCAGGGCTGGAGGCAAGGTTACACTTGGAGATAACACCACCAGGAGGGTGGTAGGTTCAGGTATAATTGGTGATTCAAAGAATTTTAAGATTGATAATGTTTTACTTGTAGATGGACTGAAACACAACCTGTTGAGCATCAGTCAACTCTGTAACAAAGGATATAACATCAAATTCCTGCCCACTTACTGTATTTTAAGCTTAAATGACAAAATTATTTTGGTGGGATAAATGATCAATAATGTCTACAAGCTGGATGTAAGTTGCATTAAAGCTGATAATTCAATTTACTTAAAAACTACTGCTGATCAGTCTTGGTTGTGGCATAGGAGATTGTGTCATGCAAGTATGAAAACCCTTAGGAGAGTCACCCAAAAGGACTTAGTTAGAGGTGTCCCTAAGCTTAAGTTCACTAAGGACCACCTGTGTGATGCCTGTTAATTAGGAAAGCAAGTTCAGTCCTCCTTTCACTCTGTTAAGGACATTAGCACCTCTAGACCTTTAGAAGTCCTTCACATGGATCTCTTTGGACCCATTAGCACTACCAGCTTAGGGGGAAAAGTTTATGGTTTTGTGATTGTTGATGATTACTCGAGGTTCACTTGGATTAAATTTTTGTCATATAAATCTAAATCATTTGATGAATTTAAGTCCTTCTCCACTTGGATTCAGAGGAAGTTAGGTTGTGAGATCTTGACTATTCATAGTGATCATAGTGAAGAGTTTAAAAATGTGAAAGGCTAAGGGGTATAATCAAATTGAAGGGATTGATTTTGAGGAGACCTTTGCCCCTGTAGCTAGATTGGAAGCCTTTAGGGTGCTACTAGTCTTTGCCTATTATAAGGGATTTAAGATGTTTCAAATGGATGTCAAGAGTGCCTTTTAAATGGGGTAATAAAAGAGGATGTTTTTGTAGAATAACCCCCAGGTTCTGAGAGTTCCCAATATCTAAATCATGTTTACAAATTAAAAAAGGCCTTATATGGATTGAAATAGGCACCCAGAGCTTGGTATGAGAGGCTTAGCACATTCCTGTTAGAAAGAGAGTTTGTTAAGGGGAGCGTAGACACCACCCTTTTTCTAAGGAGAATAGGGGATGACTTACTCATTGTTCAGATCTATGTTGATGATATAATTTTTAGATCTTCTGATAAATGTTTGTGTGATGAGTTTTCTAAAATAATGAGTAAGGAGTTTGAGATGAGTATGATGGGAGAATTATCCTACTTTTTGCGGTTAAGCATAAGGCAAATGGATGATGGAACATTTCTCAATCAATCTAAATACACTAAGGACATTTTGAAGAAATATGAAATGGATAAAGCCAAGCCAATCAACACTCCCATGAGCTCCTTTGTTCAATTAGATAAGGATTCAAGTGGAAAATCCATTGATCAGAAGAAGTATATAGGAATAATTGGATCACTGTTTTACCTGACTACTAGCCGACCTGATATCATGTTTAGTGTTTATCTTTGTGCTAGGTTTCAGGCTGATCCTAATAAGTCCCACCTGACTGCAGTTATGAGAATTCTTAGATATCTTTTAGGGATCCCAAACCTAGAAATCTGGTACCCTAGGCACAGCACCTCTTTTGAGATTATAGGATATTCTGATTCTGACTTTGCAAGGTGTAGGGTGGATAGAAAGAGCACTTCTGAAACTTGTCAATTCATAGGACAGTCTTTAGTCTCCTGGTCCAGTAGAAAACAAAACTCAGTTGCACTTTCCACTGCTGAAGCTGAGTACATTGCCTTAGGAAATTGTGTGGCCCAAGTTCTTTGGTTGAAGCAACAAGTCTTAGATTTGGGATTACCTGTGGGCACAATTTCTGTTCTGTGTGATAATACTAGTGCCATCTGCATTTCTAAGAATCCAAACCAATATTCTAGAACCAAACACATTGATATAAGGCATCACTTCATTAGGGACCATGTTACAAAAGGGGACATTGAGCTACATCATGTAGCAACTGAAAATCAGTTGGCTGACATATTTACTAAACCACTGGCCTTTGACTCATTCAGCATTTTGAGGACCAGATTAGGTGTGATTGACATAAATGCTTAATTCTGATGACTACTGATTTCTGATTTGTCTGTTTTTTATTTTATTTCTGTTAGTTAGTTGTTTGATTTGAGTATTTGCTTTCTGTTGTTTTTAATTTTTCTGTTGATGTCTATTTTAGCCTTAGTGTTAGTTTGATTTGAGTATTTATTTTGATGTAATTTTCTATCTATTTTTATTTACTGGTTCATCTCTTTTATTTACTATTTTATGCTTTTCAAAATTTGATCACTGCTCACTACTTCTGATAAACTGAATTTATGACTGAGAGTTTTACCTTGTTTTTATTTGGAAGCTGGTAAGCAGTGATTGATTCCACTGGATCTATTAAAGGGAAGAAACATTGATGATTGTTTCTCTTCCTCTAACTCCTTTACTGGTGTAGTGTTTCTTTTAGATAAATATCCTCTTCAAAATTAAAAAAATTTTGGTTTTTCAAATAGAGATTTATTTTATCTTTCTATAATAATCTACCTCATATGAATAGTATTTTCAAAGTCTTGAGTCATTGTTAGGATTTTCTGAACCAAGTGATTGCACTTATCATACGATGTATGGATTTTGTTTTATGAATTACTCTTCCTTATTGTGGAGAGTGAGTTTTATCGTCTCCTATGTCTGGAAGGTAATTTTACAGCTGAGATCCTTTAACAATTTTGAGAGGGAGAAAGCTTACAAAAGATGCGCAGTGCGCCAAACAAATTGAAAAAGAGGCACAAAACGAGCCCAAAGCTGAAAAGATGCGAAATGTCGCCAAACTAAAAGATACACAAAGTGTATCAAAAATCAAAAGATGCGCAAAGCACTGAACAAATTGAAAAAGAGGCACAAAATGAGCCAAAATCAAGCTTTCTTCCCTTTCAGATCGTTAAATGTCTTAGAAAAATCCGTGCACCACTTAATATTTTCAAAAGCTTGAGTTTGAAAATCCTAATTTCTGATTTATTACTTTGGAACACTATTATATCAGACATTTTTCTAGAACGAGGCTTGAAAGGTTCTCTTTTCGAATCTAATTTCTTTTCTTCTAAATTAGATTTTCATTTTGAAAGAGATTTGCATCTATAAGGTGTCCGAGGTGGGAGTTACGAAAGTTAATTTTCCAACTTTTTTTGGATTTCAGCGCTGTCGATCTTCTTCTTATTAGTTTTTGGATTTAAAATCAAGAGAAAATTCTGATTTACTGGAGCATATCGATTTAAAAAAAAATTCAAAAATTATTGTTTTTGTGTCTCTCATTTCGAGTTTATTTACTCGGCTTTTTTTTTGTTTTACTGTCTGTGTTTTTGGGATCCCTTATCTTTCATCTCCATCCTCCATCTTTTCCCTATTTTCTTCACATCGTCCTGGACAATCCACACATCATCCGGGATGATCTTCTTCATCCTGGACGATCCATTCAAATCATCTCCACTCTGATTATACTGCTGAGATACACCAATTATTGGTGATCGTCCTGGACGATCCTTACCTCGTCCTAGATGATATGATTCATATTTTCCTGATCTGATCGAAAGGCTGAGAATGCACCAATTATTGTTCATCGTCCTAGACAATCCACCTTATCATCCCGGACGATCCACGTGTCAACAATTGGACGATTCAAATTTAGCCCGTTTGACACATTTATTGTATATCATCCTGAACAATCCACCTAATCATCCTGGATGATACTTTTCATCAACAGTCATCCAGCTTGACTCCTCGAGACGATCGCTTGTCTCTAATCATCCTGGACGATCTCTGATCGTCTTGAATGATCCGACCACTTTTTTACCAATCATCTTGGCCTTCATAATTGCTCATATCATCCTAGACGATCCTGCAATCGTACGGGATGATCCGACAAATTTCTATTTAAACAGCCAATTTCTTCAATTTTTCTTCACATCTCTTCTTCCATACTCCCTTACTTGTGTTTACTAATGGCTGGCAGGAAGCATTCTAGGCAAAAAGGTGCGAGCTCCTCGCGGGGAAATGTCAATCCCCGCTTTCCCAATGCAGCCGATCAGGCTGCCTTTGAGCGATATCTTGAGGTGGGCATCACTCAGTCTAAAATCGTAAACCCCCGCACCCTTACCTATCCTGTCCCCGATCTTTTTGAGCACACCTCCCTCACTTTCATCCTCATCCTCGCCTTCCCATTTAGCACTGAACTTCTCTGAGTCTTCTTCGCCAATCTTTACATCTCTACTGACTATTCCACCCTCCGCTCCTATGTGAATCAACGTCCAGTAGAACTCAGAGCCCAGGACTTTCATAATATCCTTCAGCTCTCTGTGACTGGCGACAAAATCCACACCCTTATTTCTGATCCTTACTATGATTGGAGTGTCGCCAATTACTTTCTTAGAAATATAAATGCACCCTACCATGACAACTCTTGCACTTCCCTCCTTAAGGATGCCCGGACCATTCAGCTTGTCCTTCATTCCTCCATCATCCCAAAGACTGGGGATCGAATTCACATCACCCCATTACTGTCTCTGACCACCTATTACATCTTAGCCCACCGGGACTTCAATGCCACTGACCTTCTTTTTAGATATATCGAGCATCTCACCACCATTAGGGATCTGGGCCATAGACGTCGTCCCAATCTAGATTTAGGACATATCATTGCATATGCCTTGGAGACCAAATATGACCTGCAGTATCCAGTCCCTCCCAATATCCCTCCTTCCTACTTCACCAATAATTCATTCCATGTACTCCACAGTACCCGACTACATCCGGAGCCCGCCCCAGATGTTGAGGAGGAAGAGGAAGAAGTTGTTCCCGTTCCTGCTGCACCTGATACACCTGCTCTCCTTCACATTGCTTCCCTTTTCAATCATCTGGTGCAGCGGTTTGACCAGTGGGAGTCCCGATTCGATTCTTATGTTGCTGCCTAGGAGCAGCAGCACACTGAGGATCTGCAGCGCTTGACTGATTATGCTGCTCAGCAGCAACAGCAGCACGACCAGGACATTACCTAGATTAGAGCACACTTCACCGCTATTCACAGTTACTTTACACCACCACAACCACCTCCTCCTTCTGATCAGGATCCGCCTCCATTTTAGTTTTATGTTTTGTGCTGTTTTTCTATTTGTACTATTATTTCTGTTCCTCCTCCTTTTTTGTGATGTCAAAAGGGGGAGTCAGTTGTAGTAGTTTTTGTTTTATGTATTGATCTTTTCTTGTGTTGGTTACTTTATTTATAGTTATTTTCTTGTACTGTTCTAATTATTTAATAAAATTTGGAAAGAAATTTGTTTTTTGATGTGTGTTGGTTAACTCCTAGTTCTTTTATTTTAAACTACTGCACTGATGTTTGCCATCATCAAAAAGGGGGAGATTATTGTAAATCTGGTTTTGATGATGATAAACATGTTTGTATTTTGTTTTGCTTGGCTAATCTATTTCAGGTATGAAAGATCAAAAGCAACTCAAGCCAACTCAAGATCGGGTCCAAGTGTGTCTAAATGTATTATTTTTCCTTTTCTTGAGTCAATTGTAATGTAACTGATCCCCAAGCTAAGTAACATTGCACACACACACTCAGCGGGAGAGCTTTAGTGAATTAGAGTTTCTGTTTAATTTTTTATTCAGATCATCTTGGATAATATTCGCATTATCCTAGATGATCAAGTAAAAGCGAAAGGAGTTCAAGTTCTCTGCCTGCTTCAGGAGGAAGCGAAAGGAGTCCAAGGTTCTTTGCCTGCTTCAGGAGGAAGCGAAAGGAGGTTAGGTTCTCTGCCTCACCGTGTCGGTGGAAAGGAGTTTTTGTATAGGCTTCTCCGCCTTGCTGTAGGAGCAGAAGGAGAGTCACTTTGGTTTAGTGCAATACCCGGAGTGGAGGCTCCGAAAAGTGGACGTAAGTCAAGTTGACCGAACCACTATAAAATCTGATTTGTTCTTTCTGATTATTTTCTGCACTTTATTTTACTTCAATTATCTGCTTGGGTGAAATCTGTGTTTGATCTTTCCGATTATGTATTTACTTATTTCTGCTGCAAATCATCAAAAAGATTTTTTATTGTTGCTCTCGAATTTTTTAAATAACCAATTCACCCCCCCCCCCCCCCCCTCTTGGTTAGCCTCGGGACTAGTTCATCAGGGCTTAACATCCCTATCGAACTTTCATCAATGATTATCAATGATCTGAGAATTTCAAACTCTAAATTCCCCTAAATCATTGACTTAACCAAATCTAAATCCAATCCAATGACTAATCTCATTGACAATTAAAAACTCTAAAATCCAATCTTAAAATCAAACCTAAAACCTTTTGGTCTATAACCTATTTTGGGAGAAATTTCAACCATTATGAAACCTGACCAGATAACCTTGGTTTCCTGATCTATCACTTACATATTGATTAGGCATGTCCCTAAGGTCAACCACATCTGTTTAAAGGCATTTCAAGATCCCTAATCCCTAAGGTATATCACTTCCTCATTTTATCCTTAGGGATGAACTAAATATTTCTTATGAAGTTTTGATTATGAAATATATTTATTAATTTAATTTTATAATTAAAATAATAAGTGAATTTTCCTTTTATCCTTTAGGGTTAATTGAATATTCCCTATGTTGTGAATATTCCTTTTGAACATGCAATAAGATAAGATCACATAGAGTTTGATCCAATTTCACTA
This sequence comes from Dendrobium chrysotoxum, assembly GCA_019925795.1. NCBI lineage: Eukaryota > Viridiplantae > Streptophyta > Magnoliopsida > Asparagales > Orchidaceae > Dendrobium > Dendrobium chrysotoxum. The sequence continues at coordinate 33,571,483 of CM034314.1, forward strand.
CATCATATTAAAAGTTTATAAAGATTGTAAGTTCAGGTTTGGTCCTCAATACTCACTGCCCCCTTTTGAATGCTTAGGTGATTAAAATTTATGAAAAAATTAGTGATTTGTTGAGCCTTAATTGTAATTCACACTGTTTATGAGTTTTTAAGCTAGTTCAGCTCCATTGACCATTTGAGAAACCTCCTTGAGTGATTTGGTTTACTGAGTGTAACTTTAAGAGGATGGTAGTTGATGACTTGAATTGAATGAGTTTCATAGTTAATCATAGTTTTATCAGTTTATAGAACAAAAATCTTCATTAGTACTCAATATCCATTTTATGTCATCAATCCAAAATAAGAGAATTAGCCAAACATGGAATGAATATCAAGCAAACTCATTTTCATTAAACTCATGAAGAATGAAAAATAAAATAGAGTGATATCACCATGAAGGATCAAAGTATCTCCTCTATACTCGTACTCCCTTTAACTTACAGAGTTGTTTCATGAAATATAGGCTAACACTCTAAATGATAGTATTTTATACTTCCTAGCCACCCCTATATTTTACTCTAAGCGGGAACTAAAGAAGTACTCTAAAAAGTACTGGAATTACACAAATGGCTAAACTCCACTATAAAAATAATATAACATCTATTTATAGAAAAAATATAAGAATGGAAACTAGCACTATGGTGCTTGAAATAATGGAGCCACAACGCCCTTGAAGTGAACTAGCGTCTCAACGCTAAAGCTTTGCACTAATGTGATACTTGCTAATGTGGATCAGTTACTTAGTAAACAATCACGTCTCTTCAATGATAGAACATGTCCCTTGGAAGTTATAACTACAACACTTATCCTCATGAAAATAAAAATATCTATAATTCTGCTGAATCAAATAACAAAAATAAAAATTAATAATTTAAAATTACTAAATGATGAAATAAATAAGATTATAGTTTAAGTTTGAAAAATACTAATAATTATTCTAACCAGTCATCATTATTATTTCTAAATTTAGAATATATAGGTTATATATTTAATTATTGACTTTTGAATTTTTTAAGTGAATAATTTAGTTTAAAGATTAGATTTGTTTGTATTTAAAATTAAATTTTCATAAGTTCACCATTAATTGTATAAGTTCTCCCATCTTATCCTTTGTGAATTTTAGTATAAGATTGCCATCAGATTCTAAACTTTTAACTGATACCAATTTTAGAATGAACTCTTTCTTTTTCTTCTTTGAATTTTTTTAACATCTTTTTTTTTTATAACTTTTATGAGTATATTGTTAATGATTTTGAAAATCAATTTTGTCTAAAATCTTCTTACAATCTTAATGAGCTTAATGTAAGGATTTAATAGGTTCACTAATCTTTTTTCAACATCTTTTTTTTAAACTTTTACCAGTACATAGTTATGTATTTTAATATCAATTTTGCTTATAATCTTCTTATATTCTTTTTTGAATTTTAGAAAAGGTTGTCCCAATTTTAGAATCAAATAACAAAAGCTCCTTTCTATGGCTATAAAATATGCAACCAAAAATGTACAATCAGTAATCAAAGAAATTAATATTAAAAAAATAAAAGTTGGCCTAATTATGCAATTAATTCAATAATATAGTTATAATTAGTAAAAATCAAAATACAACCCTGGTAATGACACCAAAAACGTGATGGTGGAGGCTATGGAGGCACTTTTGAATTGTGAAAATATTGAGGGTTCTATCTCCCATAAATAATACTTAGGTTTTCTTTGATATATAAAAATAACAAATTCCACTTAATATACGCAAGTATATATGCCGAATAAAGTAATAAAGTAATAGAGTGGATTGTCAAATCTATGAGAAAGTATACTTTTTATACATCAACTACTATCATTTATTCTAATTGTAAAATTATCCAATTGAAATAAAAATGTTGGTATTAGAGATTCAATCACTGAATAAAAATAATAAAAATAATGGATACAATATTTAAATAAAGTATTTTGGATTGATGAATATAAATTGTATTTTTTTCCTAATAAAAATCTTATTGATAATGTGATTCAGAGCATATGCATCCCTAGATCTCTATCAAGCTTGTAGGGGTGAAAATAATATCTATTTACCTCTTATTATTATACTATCTCTTTAAGAACTAACATATTTTATATCACATGTCTAGGTATGCAAACATACTATTTCACTATTCCTGATTGTTCTTGAATTCCTCCATTGAGACTATACATCACACTAGGTTTTAGATACATATATGACCACTATATACATTAAATAAAGAATAGGAAGATATTGAAAATATCATTTAAGTTTATAGCACAAAAATTTTCATTAGTACTTAATATGTTCTCTACATCATCAATCTAAAACTATAAGAATTAGCTAGACATGGAAGAAAGATAAGCAAACTTATTTTCCTTGAAATCATAGAAGAACAAAAATACAAAAGATTGATATAACCAAGAAGGATCAATTTATCTCTGTACACTCCTTCTTCCTTAACATACAGAGTTGCTCAAACAAACACTGAATAAATACTCTAATGATTATACTTAGTACTTCTTTAGTCTTTCTTAGAATTGCCTCTAAGATAGATCTAAAGAAGTACTATGAAAAGTATTAGAATTAGATAAGTGACTGAACTCTGTTACAAACATAACATCACTACTATTTATAAGATAACATAAAAATAGCAAGTGGTACAACGACGCTTAAAAGTGTGGGGTTGCAGTGCCCATGAAATGAATTAATACACCACCATGGCACTTGCTCATGTGGACCAGTTAATTAGTTAATAGCTGCATAACTTCACTGGAAAATCATGTCTCTTGGAAGTTATAATTGCTACATCTTATCGTAGCTAACTTTCAAATGTTGTGAAGTGGCAGATTTAGCATTAAGATGTGATAGATTGTAACGTCCGAAGATAGTGAACACGAGACTACCAAGCTGACCATTTTCATGCCTCAGTGCATAAAGACAGTAAACATGACGCTGCCAAGCTGAAGTGTGGCATCTCAGCGGTGTGGAATACAACACTGTGGCATAGAATTATTAGACGTCGCGGTGTTGTCCTTTACTTTAGATTTTTTTTCTATTTTTAGTTTTTCCTGTAGAAAAATAACTAAAATAACACATTTAAACTGATAAAAACACATATAAAAATATAACATAATTTACACTTTTCAAATTCTCCCCAGCTTAAACTCTTGCTTGTCCTCAAGCAAATAAAAATTTATGTTGTTCTGCTTTATTAAATAATCAACATAAAAATTGAATATTTAAAATTATTAAAATATAGGATGATATATAATAATCTAAAGTAGTGGAAATGAATGAAATTTATAATTCAAGTTTAGAAAATGCTAATAATTATCCTAATCAATCATTCTTATCATTGCTTAATTGAAAGTTACTTGTTATGAAGATAATCGTTGACTATTGAATTTTTAATTGAATAATATAGATTAAAGATTAGATGTGTTTGTAGTTAAAATTGAATTTTCACATGATCACCATTATTTGTGTTAATTATCCCATCTTGTCGTTTGAGAATTTTAGTATAAGATTGCGGTCAGATACTATGCTTTTGATTGATACCAATTTTTGAATGTACTAATTTTCTTTTTCTTTAATTATTTTTTTCTTTTTTATAACTCTTTTCTAGTTCATTTTTGTTTTATTTTTATGAATACATATTTAATGATTTTAAATATCAATTTTGCTTATCATCTTTATACAATCTTTATGATATTATTATAAGGATTTAATGGGTTTACTAATTCCAATTTTGGTTTGCTTTATGATTTTCAATTTTGATCTACCCATATCTATTCACTAACCTTAATTATTCATTTTCAATTCAAAGATCAATGTATAAATTAATAACTTATAAATTCCTTTTAAGTCAATTACTTAATCTAAGTTAGTTAATTTTTAGTTTTCCAAATCTATAAAGTATAAAGCAATGTTCATTTAAACTATGATCTAGGATTTTATTATTATCCTTTTACATAATTTTTAATTATCATTTTTATTAAGGTCAATTAACTAATCAAAATGCAACGATATTAATAGAAAATAATATAAAATTTTAAGTATAAGAAGAATTCAGTACAATGTAAATAACAACACAAAAACAATTATAATAAACACATGCTTTCAAATGAGTGATAGAAATACATAAAATATGTGAAATAAAACAATAACAGAAGTACAAGATAACTAGTGCTTTAAGGCACCATCACATATAACAATGGCTCTCATAGCCATATCTCCAAGAGTAATACTTCGCATAACTTAATTCTCCTCCAAAAGATATAAAGAAAAATAAAGATAACATATATATATCCTCTCCCTCTCTAAAACTAAGCACATAGAAAAATGAAGAATCTCTTATTCTTCTAATCCACAATGTTTCAATCTATGCCCATTAACCTTAAAAATGTGAAATGTCCTATTATGTTGAATCCTTATGGCACCATTGAGATAAATTCTAATAACAGTGTAAGGGCCAATCCTTCCAAATTTTAGTTTTTCATGACAAAACTTCTTAAATAGGAAGACATCTTGACCAGGATAAAATTTATACTCAAGAACTTCACATTCATGCATCTTCTTCATTTTTGTATTATATCTTTTTGTATCTTCTTGTACTTCATTCCTAAATTCATGAAGTTTGCTAATGATAACAAAACTTTAGAGGTTAAAAAGCGAAAAGAAATCTTCATTTTTTAATTGCATTTCCTTGTTATTCTTAAAGGAAGATTTTTTTTTCTTCAAACACGTGGCTTTTAAGTTTCAAGATGTTGCAAATCTGGTTTTGATGATGACAAACATGTTTCCAGTGTGTTTTGCTTGGCTAATCTGTTTCAGGCACAAAAGACCGCGAGCCACTCAAGCCAACTCAAGATCGGGTCCAAGTGTGTCAAATGTATGATTTTTCTTTTTATTGAGTCAATTGTAATGTAACTGATTCCCTAGCTAAGTAACCTTGCACACACACACTCAGGGGGAGAGATTGAGTGAATTAGAGTTTCTGTTGCAATTTTGTTCAGATCGTCCTGGACGATATCCACATCGTCCTGGACGATCCAGTTAAAACAGAAACCCTAATTAGGGCGACTAAGTTAAGAGGGTCTGATTGAGCAGATCGTCCTGGACGATCTCCGGATCGTACGGGCCGATATGCCCAAATCAGAAATTCTCAGCCGCCAGATTAAGTTAGGCAAGTTTTATTTTAAGTACTTTTGTCTGATCGTCCCGGACGATTCACTACAATCATGCCTAAATTAGTCTGGTAATTAAGGAAAGCAATTAATGTTTAATTGATACGATCACATCGTCCTGGACGATCGCAGGATCGTCCCGGACGATCGTGATCGTCTTGTGCATTTCAGCTGTACGTCCAGAACTATGTACAGGACGATTTGGGGCCTTTTTGAACTAATCATACCGGACGATTACCCTATCGTCCGGGACGATCAAGTCATTTTTTGGTCGTCCAGCACAGATTTCTCTGGACGACCTGAACTCTCTTCTGGACGATTTCCTTCAATTTGAACTAATCGTCCCAGACGATCGCAGGATCGTACGGGACGATATGAACAACTTTTTCTACTGATCGTCCAGAAGAGCCAGATCGTCCAGGCTGAAACAGCTGAATTTGAACTGATCGTACAGGATGATCTACAGATCGTCCTGGACGATCTTGGCCGACAAGTTGAGATTTAGGGAAAATTCTAAGCCCTCCTTTAAAAGAACTTTTTCCTAGATTTGGAAAAATCTTTTACTGCCTTCCTTCCCTGAGAAATCCTAGAGAGAGAGAGAGTTGGGAGAGAGAGAAGAGATCTTGTGAGGGGGAGTTAGTGAGGGATTCACTAAGGTTGCTCCAAGCATGGATCAGAGTCTTCCTCTCCGCTCGTCGTCTGTCGTCTAGTCGGTGTTCTTCGTGGGAGGATCGTTCGCAAGAAGATCCGGGTTCTCTGCCCGCTTCAGGAGGAAGCGAAAGGAGTTCGTGGGTTCTCTACCCGCTTCAGGTGGAAGCAAAAGGAGTTCGTGGGTTCTCTGCCCGCTTCAGGTGGAAGCAAAAGGAGTTCGAAGGTTCTCTGCCTGCTTCAGGAGGAAGCGAAAGGAGGTCAGGTTCTCTGCCTCACCGTGTGGTGAAAAGGAGGTGTTTTGTACAGGCTTCTCCGCCTTGCTGTGGGAGCAAAAGGAGAGTCACTTTTGTTTAGTGCAATACCCGGAGGGGAGGCTCCGGGGAGTGGACGTAGGTCAAGTTGACTGAACCACTATAAAATCTGGTTTGCTTTTCTGATTCAGTTTTGCATTTTACTTTTCAATATAAACTGCTTAGGTGAATATCGTTGGTTGATCTTTTCGTTATTGTTTGCGTGTTTCCGCTGCTAAGTATCGAAAAGATTTTCATAGTTATCGTGAAATTTTTAAATAACCAATTCACCCCCCCTCTTGGTTAGCCTCGGGACTAGTTCACTAGGGCTTAACATCCCTTTCGAACTTTCAAGTGGTATCAGAGAGGGATTCAAAATTTCTGTTTAAAAACTTTTGAATTTAATCCAATGGCTAACTGTAACAATCATAATACTGCTGAAGGTTATTCTATTACCAGACCACCGTTGTTTGACAATATTCCTTTTGATTTTTGGAAAACACGCATGTCTACATTTCTGCAATCTATTGATTATCGCATGTGGATGTTAGTTAAGGACGGATACGAACCACCTTTTTGAATGATTAACAATGTGAAAACTGAATTGCCGTTTGCTGATTGGACGTTTGATGATCGTGATTTAGCACAGTTGAATGCAAAATGTTTGAACTGTTTCTTTTGTGCTTTGAAATCTGAAGACTATATGCGTGTTTCTACTTGTACCACGGGAAAGGAAATCTGGGATAGGTTATGTATAACATACGAAGGTACAACTGAAGTCAAACAATCTAGGTTAAACATCTTGTTACATGATTATGAACTTTTTCGCATGAAACCTAGTGAGACTATTTCAGAAATGTACACAAGGTTCACTCAGATTGTTACCTCTTTGCATGCTTTAGGAAGAGAACTTACCAACTATGAAAGAGTGAACAAGATTCTTAGATGTTTGCCTGCTTCTTATGATGCTAAGATTACTGCTATTACTGAATCCAAAGATTTAAATACTTACTCTATTGATAGCTTACTTGGATCACTCATTGCTTACGAGCAAGGGGTGAACCAAAGGTAACTTGATGCAGGTGAACGCAAGAAAGAGAAGACCGTGGCACTAAAGGCCAAAGATTCAGATGCTAGCACTTCCGGGTCTGATAGCGACGAAGTTTCCTTAATCACAAGGCAATTCAAAAGCTTTCTAAGGAAGAAACATAAGAACTATCAGAAGTGGAACAAGGGTAAGTTCAATAAAAACTTTAAGGGTTCATCTGAATCGGTTTGTTTTGAATGCAGGAAGCCTGGACACATTAAGGCTGATTGTCCAACACTTAAAGCTCACCCAAGCAAGGAGAAGAGTGAGGAGAAACCAAAGTTCAGGAAGGACAAGAAGCGGATTCAGAAGGCGTTCTGGGCAGACTCTGCATCCGACTCTTCTGAGACTGAAGCTGAAGAGGAGGAAACAAACTTGTGTCTGATGGCGGATGATCACCCTGGTCAGTCGGACCAGGAAGAGGTATGTGAGCTTACTTACGATCAGTTATTTGAAGTTTCTGAAAAGATTCATACATCGTATAGGAAGCTTAAGAAAACCCATGCTAGTTTGAAACTAGATTATCTGACTTTACAAAAAGAGCATGAAGTGTTGATTAAGGATCATTCCACCATTGATAGCAATCACATGTCTTTACTAGATGAGTTTGATGAACTGAATAAAAAGCATTCTGATTTAATTGTTGAGCATAACTTGTTAAAAACATCGCATGATGAATTAGAACTTGCTTTTAAGAAAGTGAATGATTTGGCATCTGAGTTAGAAAGTATTGAAAGTGCAAAAACGTTTGAAATTGGAAGTTTAAACAAACACATTGAGTTTTTGAAAGTGAAAATCAGTGCTTTTGAAAATAACAAAACACCGCCTACTTTTGAATAATTTTATGCACCGCCACCTTTTAAAAATTCTGTTGCAAGTTCATCAAAGAATGTTTCATACACTACTAGGAAGAGGCACTATCACTCACGACGTTTAGTTAATCCTTTTCCTGGTGTTAGATGTTTTTCATGTGGCATGTTAGGACACATATCACACACTTGTACTGTTCACCGTAGTACACATTGGGTGTGGAGACCCAAACTGCCTGTTGCACAGCACAGCACGCATGCATCGCATTCTTCTTTTCATAAGAAGGAACCCAAACCTGTTTGGGTTCCTAAGACTGACATTTGATGATTTTGTAGGTGTGCTCTCACACAAGACCTCGTGAGAGCATGTGGTACCTGGACAGCGGATGTTCTAGACATATGACTGGAGATGCAAATCAGTTCATTTCGCTGGAGGCCAGAGCTGGAGGCAAGGTTACACTTGGAGATAACACCACCAGGAAGGTGGTAGGCACAGGTATAATTGGTGATTCAAAGAACTTTATGATTGATAATGTTTTGCTTGTAGATGGACTGAAACACAACCTGCTGAGCATCAGTCAACTCTGCGACAAGGGATACAGCATCAAATTCCTGCCCACTGGCTGTATTTTAAGCTTAAATGATGAAGTTGTTTTGCAGGGGCAAAGGATCAACAACGTCTACAAGCTGGATGTAAGTAGCATTAAATCTGATAATTCAATTTGCTTAAAAACTGCTGCTGATGAGTCTTGGTTATGGCATAGGAGATTGTGTCATGCCAGTATGAAAACCCTTAGGAGAGTCACCCAAAAGGACTTAGTTAGAGGTGTGCCCAAGCTTAAGTTCACTAAGGATCACCTGTGTGATGCCTGTCAGTTGGGGAAGCAAGTCCAGTCCTCTTTTCACTCTGTTAAGGACATTAGCACCTCTAGACCTTTAGAAGTTCTTCACATGGACCTCTTTGGACCCATTAGCACTGCCAGCTTAGGGGGGAGAGTCTATGGTTTTGTGATTGTTGATGATTATTCAAGGTTCACTTGGGTTAAGTTTTTGTCACATAAATCTGAGTCATATGATGAGTTTAGATCTTTCTCTACATGGATTCAGAAGAAGTTAGGATGTGAGATTATTACCATCCATAGTGATCACGGAGGGGAGTTTGAAAATGAAAGATTTGGAAGTTTTTATGAGGATCATGGGATTAGTCACAATTTTTCAGCTCCTAGGACCCCTCAGCAGAACGGGGTAGCTGAAAGGAAGAACAGGACCTTAGTGGAAGCCGCTAGAGCCATGCTTGCCGAGTATTCACTTCCAAAATACTTTTGGGCTGAAGCGGTGAACACTGCCTGTTATGTGCTGAATAGGGTGAATGTGAGAGTCAAACTGAACAAGACACCTTATGAGATCATTAAGGGTAGAACACCAAATCTGTCCCACCTCCATGTTTTTGGCTGTAAGGTTTTCATTCTGAACAACGGGAAGTCACCCTTAGGAAAATTTGACCCCAAATCTGATGAAGGAGTGTTCTTAGGATATTCAAGTGTGGGGAAATCCTTTAGGGTGTTCAATAGGAGGACTTTGGTGGTGGAAGAAACAATCCATATAGTGTTTGATGAATCTGATCCTAAGGAGTCTAGATCTGAAGTAGAAGATGAAGAGATTATTGAGGTTACCCAAGGAGTTGGAAATACAAATTTGGAGGAAAGGGTAGAACCTCAAACCCCATTGCCTAGAGATTGGAGATATTCTTCGAGTCATCCTAAAGAACTGATCTTAGGAGACCCTTCTGAAGGTGTTAGGACTAGGCATGGACTTAGGAAGGAAGTAAACCATTCTGCCTTTATCTCAATGACTGAACCCACCAACATCAATCAAGCCCTGTCGGATGAATTTTGGATTTCAGCTATGCAGGAAGAATTGAATCAATTTGTAAGGAATGATGTTTGGGAGTTAGTAGAAAGACCTAAATATTAAAGTATTGTGGGAACCAAGTGGGTCTTTAAGAATAAGATGAATGATTCTGGTGTGGTGGTGAGAAATAAGGCAAGATTGGTGGCTAAGGGGTATAATCAGATAGAAGGGATAGATTTTGAGGAAACTTTTGCCCCTGTAGCTAGATTGGAAGCCATTAGAGTGCTACTAGCCTTTGCCTGTTATAAGGGATTTAAGCTGTTTCAAATGGATGTCAAGAGTGCCTTTTTAAATGGGGTAATTAAAGAAGATGTTTTTGTAGAACAACCCCCAGGTTTTGAGAGTTCCCAATATTCAAGTCATGTCTATAAATTAAAAAAGGCCTTATATGGATTGAAACAGGCACCCAGAGCTTGGTATGAGAGGCTTAGCACATTCCTGTTAGAAAGAGAGTTTGTTAAGGGGAGCGTAGACACCACCCTTTTTCTGAGGAGATTAGGAGATGACTTACTCATTATCCAGATCTATGTTGATGATATAATTTTTGGATCTTTTGATAAATACTTATGTGAAGAGTTTTCTAAAACAATGAGTAAAGAGTTTGAGATGAGTATGATGGGAGAATTGTCCTACTTTTTGGGGTTTAGCATAAGGCAAACGGATGATGGAACCTTTCTCAATCAATCAAAATACACTAAGGACATTTTAAAGAAATATGAAATGGACAAAGCCAATCCAATCAATACTCCCATGCCCTCCTCAGTTCAATTAGATAAGGATTCAAATGGAAAATCTGTTGATCAGAAGAAGTATAGAGGGATAATAGGGTCACTGCTTTACCTGACTGCTAGCCGACCTGATATCATGTTTAGTGTCTGTCTTTGTGCTAGGTTTCAGGCTGATCCTAAAGAGTCCCACCTGACTGCTGTTAAGAGAATTCTTAGATATCTTTTACCCCAAACCTAGGAATTTGGTACCCTAGGCACAGCACCTCTTTTGAGATAATTGGATATTCTGATTCTGACTTTGCGAGGTGTAGGGTGGATAGGAAGAGTACTTCTGGGACTTGTCAATTTATAGGACAGTCGTTAGTCTCCTGGTCCAGTAGAAAACAGAACTCAGTTGCACTTTCCACTGCTGAAGCTGAGTACATTGCCTTAGGGAGTTGTGTGGCCCAAGTTCTTTGGTTGAAGCAGCAAGTCTTGGATTTAGGAGTACCTGTTGGCACAATTTCTGTTCTGTGTGATAATACTAGTGCCATCTGTATCTCTAAGAATCCAATCCAACATTCTAGGACCAAACACATTGACATTAGGCATCACTTCATTAGGGACCATGTTACAAAAGGGGGCATTGAGCTACACCACGTAGCAACTGAAAATCAGCTGGCTGACATATTCACTAAACCACTGGCCTTTGACTCATTCAGCATTTTGAGAACCAGATTATGAGTGATTGATATAAATGCTTGATTCTGATGACTGCTGATTTATGATTGTTATGATTGGTATTCTGATTTCTGCTAGTTAGTTTTTTGTATTCTATTTTCTGATTTCTGTTAGTTAGTTTTTGTATTGTGATTTCTGATTTCTATTAGTTAGTTTTTGCCTTGATTATTTTATTTTCAGTTGATTTTATTTCTTCTGCTAATTTCTGTTTTAGCCTTATTGTTAGTTTGATTTGAGTATTTACTTTGCTATGATTTTCTACCTATTTTTTATGCTTTTCAAGATCTGATCACCGCTCACTACTTCTGGTGATCTGAATTTCTGACTGAGAGTTTTTACTTTGTTTTGGTTTGGAAGCTGATAAGCAGTGATTGACTTCGTTGAATCTGTTAAAGGGAAGAAACATTGATAATTGTTTCTCTTCCTCTAACTCCTTTACTGGTGTGTAGTTTCTTTTGAATAAAAAACCTTTTCAAAATTAAAATGTTAGTTTTTGAAATAGAAATTATTTTTTCTTCCTACAGTAATCTGCCTCATATCAATAGTGTTTTTCAAAGTCTTGAATCATTAGTTTGATTTTCTAAACCAAGTGATTGCATTTATCATATGTTGTATGGATTTTGTTTTGTGAATCGTTCTTCCTTACTGCGGAGAGTCATCTCCTATTTCTGGAAGATAATCTCACAGCTGAGACTCTTTAATGATTATGAAAAGGAGAAAGCCTACAAAAGATGCGCAGTGCGCCAGATAATTTGAAAAAGAGGCATAAAATGAGCCCAAAACTGAAAAGATGCGAAATTGCCAAATTGGATACACAAAGTGTATCAAAAATCAAAAGATGCACAAAGCGCCAACCAATTTGAAAAAGAGGCACAAAATGAGCCCAACGCAAGCTTTCTTTCCTTTCAGATTATTAAATGTCTTAGAAAAATCTGTGCGCCACTTAATATTTTCAAAAGCTTGAGTCTTGAAAATCCTGATTTCTGATTTTTTACTTTGTAACACTATTATATCAGATATTTTTCTGGAACGAGGCTTGAAAGGATTTCTTTTCAAATCTAATGTCTTTTATTCTGAATCAGATTTTTGTGTTGAAAGAGGTTTGCATCGATAAGGTGCCCGGGGTCAGAGTTACGAAAGTTGATTATTTCCAACCTTTTTTGGATTTCAGCGCTGTCAATTGTCCTGTCATTGGTTTTTGAATCTAAAATCAAGGAAAAATTCTGATTTTTCTGTTTTGTTGTTATTCTGTGTATGTTTTATTTTATATTTTATTTCCGTGTTATGTTTTTCCCTCCTCCTTTTTGTGATGTCAAAAGGGGGAGTCAGTTGTAGTCGTGTCGTGTCTGTTTCTATTTTTCTGTTTCATATTTTCTGTATTGTTTGAGCTGTTAAATGAAAATTTAAAAAAAAAATGTTTGTTTTGTTTGATCTGCTAATTTACCTTTGTTTTCAGACTAATTTACAAATGTTTGCCATCATCAAAAAGGGGGAGATTGTTGCAAATCTGGTTTGATGATGACAAACATGTTTCCAGTGTGTTTTGCTTGGCTAATCTGTTTCAGGCACAAAAGACTGCGAGCCACTCAAGCCAACTCAAGATCGGGTCCAAGTGTGTCAAATGTATGATTTTTCTTTTTATTGAGTCAATTGTAATGTAACTGATTCCCTAGCTAAGTAACCTTGCACACACACACTCTGGGGGAGAGATTGAGTGAATTAGAGTTTCTGTTGCAATTTTGTTCAGATCGTCCTGGACGATATCCACATCGTCCTGGACGATCCAGTTAAAACAGAAACCCTAATTAGGGCGACTAAGTTAAGAGGGTCTGATTGAGCAGATCGTCCTGGACGATCTCCGGATCGTACGGGCCGATATGCCCAAATCAGAAATTCTCAGCCGCTAGATTAAGTTAGGCAAGTTTTATTTTAAGTACTTTTGTCTGATCGTCCCGGACGATACGTGTATCGTCCCTGATGATTCACTACAATCATGCCTAAATTAGTCTGGTAATTAAGGAAAGCAATTAATGTTTAATTGATACGATCACATCGTCCTGGACGATCGCAGGATCGTCCCGGACGATCGTGATCGTCTTGTGCATTTCAGCTGTACGTCCAGAACTATGTACAGGACGATTTGGGGCCTTTTTGAACTAATCGTACCGGACGATTACCCTATCGTCCGGGACGATCAAGTCATTTTTTGGTCGTCCAGCACAGATTTCTCTGGACGACCCGAACTGTCTTCTGGACGATTTCCTTCAATTTGAACTAATCGTCCCGGACGATCGCAGGATCGTACGGGACGATATGAACAACTTTTTCTACTGATCGTCCAGAAGAGCCAGATCATCCAGGCTGAAACAGCTGAATTTGAACTGATCGTACAGGACGATCTACAGATCGTCCTGGACGATCTTGGCCGACAAGTTGAGATTTAGGGCAAATTCTAAGCCCTCCTTTAAAAGAACTTTTTCCTAGATTTGGAAAAATCTTTTGCTGCCTTCCTTCCCTGAGAAATCCTAGAGAGAGAGAGAGTTGGGAGAGAGAGAAGAGATCTTGTGAGGGGGAGTTAGTGAGGGATTCACTAAGGTTGCTCCAAGCACGGATCAGAGTCGTCCTCTCCGCTCGTCGTCTGTCGTCTAGTCGGTGTTCTTCGTGGGAGGATCGTTCGCAAGAAGATCCGGGTTCTCTGCTTGCTTCAGGAGGAAGCGAAAGGAGTTCGTGGGTTCTCTGCCCGCTTCAGGTGGAAGCAAAAGGAGTTCGTGGGTTCTCTGCCCGCTTCAGATGGAAGCAAAAGGAGTTCGAAGGTTCTCTGCCTGCTTCAGGAGGAAGCGAAAGGAGGTCAGGTTCTCTGCCTCACCGTGTGGTGAAAAGGAGGTGTTTTGTACAGGCTTCTCCGCCTTGCTGTGGGAGCAAAAGGAGAGTCACTTTTGTTTAGTGCAATACCCGGAGGGGAGGCTCCGGGGAGTGGACGTAGGTCAAGTTGACCGAACCACTATAAAATCTGGTTTGCTTTTCTGATTCAGTTTTGCATTTTACTTTTCAATATAAACTGCTTAGGTGAATATCGTTGGTTGATCTTTTCGTTATTATTTGCGTGTTTCCGCTGCTAAGTATCGAAAAGATTTTCATAGTTATCGTGAAATTTTTAAATAACCAATTCACCCCCCCTCTTGGTTAGCCTCGGGACTAGTTCACTAGGGCTTAACATCCCTTTCGAACTTTCACAAGAATGAAATGAGATTACTCAACAACACTTTACTCCAAATTATTTATCAAGGATAGAAAACAATACTTTCAACTTAACCTTTTTATAATTTTAACTAGTATTGGAGTGCCAAATTTCAAATTTTAAAATAAATACATCATGGACAAGCGTTACGACACTCCTCTCAATTTTTTTTAAAGCAAACTCTATAATAATTACTATTATTAACACTAGTAATCCTACTTAACATATTTAAACTAAAAAATAGGGTTGCCTCCCCTAAAGCGCTCAGTTTATATTCTTTAGCTAGACTTAATAGTGCTCAACCTAATTATAGGTTGCCTTCCACACAGCACTAAGTTTATAGACTTTAGCTAGACTTGCCTAAATTTTTTAATTTGGCTAGGGTATATTATTTTCATTCCACAAATGACTTCCACTTGGATCTTTTCTTTTTCATTTGGGTTAACTTAAGTATTGTTAGGTAAAGATCCAAGAGGTCTACTACTAATTGAATTTGCAAGTTGACCTAATTGGATTTCCAAATTTTTGGTAGAGGCAGCTTGATTTTGCAATTGATTACTTAATTACATTTACTACATCTTTCAATGCTAATTTTTTATTTCTAAATTGATTACTTTGATGAAATCCTGGAGGATATGTAAGTCTAGGATTAACAGCATGTTATTGAGGATTGTTCTAATGATTGTTACCACCTATATTAGTTGTCTAACTAAAATTAGGATGGTTCCCCCAACTTAGATTATATGTATTTGAATATGGATTATTTTATCATATAATTAAATTAATATTTTCAATCTCTAGCATATTACTATCTTCAATTAAATTTTGATCCCCCAAAGATTTAATTTCTAATCAAGAATTTACTCCTATTGTATTTTGTTTCTTATAAATTGCTACAACTTGTCCAGTCAAGATTGGTAAAGCATCATATTCATAAATTCCTACTACTTTCTTAAGATTTACCCTATCAGTAGGCCACTAAAAATTATTAGTATCCATTTCCTTTATTAATTCATATGCTTCCTCAGAAGGCTTAGACATTAATGATCCTCTAGATGTAACATCAATTATAACTCTAACAGATCCTATCAATCCATTATAAATATTTGAATAACTAATAAATCAGGTAAAGCATGGTGAGGGCACTTTCTAAGCATTTCTTTAAACTTTCCAAACTCTCATAAATGGATTCTCCTTCAAACTGAGTAAAAGAAGTTATGTCATTTCTATGTTTGGCAATTTTTGAAAGTGGGACATACTTAGTAAGAAACTTATGAGCAAACTCATTCCAAGTAATTATAGAACCAAGGGGTAAAAAATTCAAGCACATCTTTGTTTTCTCTTTTAGAGAAAAAAATAATCTAAGTGTAATAGCATCATCACTGACGCTATTGTACTTAAATGTTACACAAATTTCTAATAAACTTGCTAAATATAAATTGGCATCTTTTACAGGATTTTTCTCAAACTAAGAGTTTTGAACCATTTGAATATTGATAGGTTTTAATTCAAAATTATTAGCATAAATTATAGGTACAATAATGCTTTGATATATTCTATCTACTAAAGTGTTTCATAATCCTTAAGAGGTCTTGAATGACTTTGATCTAACACAGGTTCAGTCATTTTCAAAATCTTTTTTAGTTTTTTGAATTTTAGAAAGGGTTATCTCAATTTTAGAGTCAAACAACAAAAGTTCCTTTCTATGGCTATAAAGCATACAAC
The DNA here is from genome assembly GCA_019925795.1 of Dendrobium chrysotoxum. NCBI lineage: Eukaryota > Viridiplantae > Streptophyta > Magnoliopsida > Asparagales > Orchidaceae > Dendrobium > Dendrobium chrysotoxum. The sequence goes on from CM034314.1 coordinate 33,587,867, forward strand.
CAGAAATATATAATCAATAATCATAGCAATTAAAATTAAAAAAAAATAAGTAGGACTAACTATAAAATTAATTCAACAATATAGTTAAAATTTGTAAAAAGTGAAATACTTCCCCGACAATAGCACAAAAAACTTAATGGTGGAGGTTATGGAGTGCACTTTTGAATTGTTAAAATATTTAGGGCTTTATCTCCTCTAAATAATACTTATGCTTCCTTTAATATAAAAAAATAACAAGCCCCACTTAATATATGCAAAAATAAGTGCCAAATCAAGTAATAAAGTGATAGAGTAGAGTGTCAAACTCATAAGAAAGTATGTTTTTTAGAAATCAACTACTATCGTTTACTCTAATTACAAAATTATCCTACTTAAGTAAAAAAATGTTTGCTTTGGAGATCCAATCACTAAATAAAAATAGTAAAAAAATGGATACAATATTTAAATAAAGTGTTTTGAATTGATGAATGTAATTGCATAAATTTCCTAATGAAATTCTTATTGGTGATGTGATTCAGAGCATATGATCCCTAGATCTCTATCGAGCTTGTAGAGGTGAAAATGATATCTACTGACCTCCTACAGTTATATCATCTCCTTAAGAACCTAGTATATTTTATATCCTATGTCTAGGTATGCAAACATATTATTTTAATATTCTTGGTTATTCTTGCATTCCTCTGTTGAGGTTATATATCACACTAGATTTTAACTACACATATGGCCACTATGTGCATTAAATAAATAACAAAAAGATATTCAAAAAATTATTTACCTTTATAACATAAGAATCTTCATTAGTACTTAATATGTTCAAGCCTAAACTAAAGAATTAGTTGGACATGAAAGAAAGATAAGCAAACTTATTTTTCTTGAAATAATGGAAGAGCAAAATTATAAGAGATTGATATCACCAAGAAGGATCAATGTATCTCCTCTACACTTATTCTTTCTTAACATATAGAGTTGCTTAAACAAATATTGACTAAACACTCTAACAATTATATCTAGTACTTCTCTAGTCTTCCTTAGAATTGTCTCTAAGAGAGATTTAAAGAAGTACTATGAAAGTAGTGAAATTAGACAAGTGATTGACTTCCATTACAAACATAGTATCACTACTATTTATATATAACACAAAAATAGTAGGTGGTGCTACATCGCTTGAAAGTATGGCACTGTGGTGCCCTTGAATTGAATTATCGCTCTGATGTTGGAACTTCTGCACCACTATAATGCTTGTTAATGTGGACTAGTTACTTAGTGAACAGTCATGTTGCTTCGCCTCGTATCCTCTGGAAGTTACAATTGCTACACCTCAGCACTGCTGACTTTCAAACACTGCAGCACACGAGTGACAGACTTGGCACCAAGGCGTGATAGATTATGATGCTGTGGTGCTTGAAGATAGTGAATATGGCACTGGAAAGCTAACCATTTTGACTCCTCGGTGCTTGAAGATAGTAAACACGGTGTTGACAGGCTGAAGTGTGGCGCCTTAGTGGTGTGGAATACAATGCTGCCACGTAGAATTATCAGACACCACGGTCTTGTCCTTTACTTTAGATTTTCTGCCATTTTTAGTTTTCCTACACACAAACAACTAGAGCAACACATTTAAATTGATAAAAATGCATATAAAAATATAACATAATTTACACTTATCAGTTATTAGTTTTTTTCCAATCTATGAAGTATAATGCAATGTTAATTTGAACTATGATCTAGAGTTTTATTATTATCCTAATTTTATATAATTTTTAATTATCATTTTATTATGATTAATTAAATAATTAGTATGTAGATAAATAAAACAAAGATAATACAAAATTTTAAGCATAAGAAAATTTAATAAAATATAAATAATATAACACATAAATAAATATTAATAATTAATATATATTTTCATATGAATGATAAAAAAGCATAAAACATGTGATATATAACCAAAACAAAATACTGGTTACAATAAAACTAGTGCCTTAATGGCACCATGATATAACAATAACTCTCATGGCCATAAAAAAATAAAATAATAAAAATAATATAAAATAATATAAAAATAAAAAAATAAAAGAAAAAAAAGAAAATAAAAAAAAAAAAAAAAAACTCTCATGGCCATATCTCCAATCACAACCTCCATCTAAACCTGATGATCTTTTCATAGAAAAAATCTCCTCCAAATATATAAAATCAAACAACAGAAACATCCAAAATACTAAAATATACAAAAATGAAGACACCCGATATGTATATTCAGAATATTCCTTCTTCCTAATCTTTTCATCCATAAAGTTTCAATCTATGTCCATTAACCTTGAAGATGTTAAAGGCCTGCTTATCTTGAAATTGTATAGCACTATTAGGATATATTCTAATAATAGAAAAAAGGGCGAATCCATCCTGATGTAATTTTTTCATGGCAAAAATTCTTTCTATAATAAAAATGCAAGAAATCTTACCAGGATAAAATTCATTATCTTGAACTTCACACTCATGCTTCTTCTTCATTTTTTCCTTATGTCGTTTTATATCTTCAAGAATTTCATTTCTGAATTCATAAAGTTTATCAATAATTGCAGAACATTGGATGATTAGAATAGAAAATGGATATTCATTCCTTAAGTATGCTTCACTTTTATTGGAAGATGAATGCTTGCGTTTCTTTCCAAACATTGCTAAAAAAATTCAAGAAAGAAAAGGAGGATACTCAACAATACTTTACTCGAAAAGATCTAACATGGATAGAAAAGATACTCCCAACTTACTCTTTTTATAATTTCATGAGTGTGGAGGTGCAAAAATTTGAAATTTAAAATCATTTAGGTTTGGCTCAGCATTGCAGCACTATACTCAGCATTGTGGCACTCCCTTCATCTCTCAAGTTTTTTTTTAAAGCAAACTCATTTCCCACTTCCTAAACTATTCTACTAAGCACACCTAAATAACAAAAGAAAAAATTGGGTTGCCTCCCCTACAGTACTAAGTTTATAGTCTTCAGCCAGACTTGATAACATACTAATCTTGTATATGGGTTACCTCCTACATAATGCTAAGTTTATAGTCTTCAGCCAGAATTTTTAAGATTTATCAATTTGGCTAGGGTACATTGCTACCATTCTTTAAATAATGCTCACTTAGATCATTTTCATTTTCCTTTGGGTTAATTTTTGTATTACTAGGCAATGATCCAAGAGGTCTACTATTAACTGAAATTGTAAGCTGACTTAATTAGGTTTCCAAATTTTTAATAGAAGCAGTTTGATTTTGCAACTAAGTTCCTAACTACATCACTACATTTTCCAATGATGATTTTTTACTTCCAAGTTGATTGCTTTGATTAAATCTTGGACTATAAGTAGGTCTAGAACTAACAGAAGGTTGCTAAGGATTATTCCAATTTTCTCCTTGATTATTTTGACAAGAATTCCATTGATTGTTCCCAATAATATTATTTGACCAATTAAACTTTGGATGGTTCCTCCAACCTAGATTATATGTATTAGAGTAGAGATTATTTTGTCTTCCAATCAAATTAATATTTTTGATCTCTTGCATATTATTATTTTCAATTACCTTTTGATCCTCTAATTGCATAGATAATTTAGTTCTGAATTATATATTTTCTCCTATTGTGCTCAACTTCTTAAAAAAGTTTGCCACTTATGCAGTAAAAAATGATAATGAATCAGATTCATACACTCATTCTACTCTCTTAGGGTTTACCCTTTCAACGGACTGTAGAAAATTATTAGTAGACATTTCTTTTATTAATTCATATGCTTCCTCAAGTGGCTTATATATTAATGATCCTCCAGCTATAGCATTTATTTTTACTCTAAGAGATCCTACTAATCCATTATAAAATATTTGAATAACTAACCAATCAGGTAAAGCATGGTGAGGGCATTTTTTTAAGCATTTCCATAAATCTCTCCCAACTCTCATAAATCGAACCTTCAAACTGAGTAAAAGAAGTGATATCATTTCTAAGTTTAGCAGTCTTTAAATGTGGAAAATACTAGTAAGGAATTTAGGAGCCAACTCATTCCATATTGATATAAAACCTGAGGGTAAAGAACTCAACCACATCTTAGCTTTACATCTTGGAGAAAATAGAAACAATCTAAGTTTAATAGCATCATCATTGACACTATCATATTTAAATGTTGCATAAATTTCTAAGAAATTTGCTAGATGTAAATTGGAATCTTCGACAAAAGTTTTCCCAAACTGGGAAGTTTGAACCATTTGAATTATGGTAAGTTTTAATTCAAAATTATTAGCTTGGATTGTAGGTCTATTAATACTCTGATGAATTTCATCTACTAAAGGGTTAGCATAATCCCTAAGAGATTTAGATTGATCTTGATCTATTACAGGTTTAGCCATCTTACTAACTTTTTGATTTTTTTAATTTTAGAAAGGGTTCTTTTTATTTCTGTGTCAAACAATAAAAGTTCTTTTCTTTATCTATGAAGTAATTATACTCTATAGTTAAAATTTGTAAAAAGAAAACTACTTCCCCAACAATGGTGCAAAAAAACTTGATGGGGGCTGTGGAGTGAACTTTTGAATTGTATAGAAATCTAGGGATCAATCTCCCTTAAATAATGCTTTGGTTTTCTTTGATTTAAAAAATAACAAACCCCACTTAATATACATAAGTATACGTGCTGAATCAAGTAATAAAGTGATAGAGTAGAGTGCCAAACCCATCAGAAAGTATGCTTTACTTGCAGGAAACTACTTATGTTTACTCTAATTATAGTAATTATCCTACTGAAATAAAAATGGTATTTTTGGAGATTCTTTCATTGAACAAATCAATAAAAATATTTGATATAATATTTAATTAAGGTATTTTGGATTGATGACTATAATTTGCATATCTTTCCTAATGAGACTCTTCATGGTAATGTGATTCAAAGCATATGCATTCCTAGATCTATGTCAAGCTTATAAGGATGAAAAGGATATCTGCTAATCTCTTATAATTATAATATCTCCTTAAGAACCTAGAATAGTTTATATCCTTTGTCTGGAAATGCAAAATATCCTATCCTAATACTCCTAGTTGTTCTGACATTCCTCCATTGAGGCTATACATCACACTAAGTTTTAACTACACATATGGCTATAATGTGCATTAAATAAAGAGCAGAATAATATTAAAAATATTTTTTTATCAATTTATAGAATAAGAGTAAAACTACCATTGTTAGGTCCCAAGTCCTGGATGAAAAAAGTGGAGGGTTGCGTTAGGTAGTCGAAAGCCAGCATAAAACTTGTTAAATAATTATGACATGAATCCTTTAATATATTGTGTTAATGCTAGGGTGTTCCTTGAAAGCGACATATTGTATGGCCTGAATACAGCGACATGTGAGTAAGGGTCGCTACACCGACACTGGGTGCAGTGTTAAATAGGCAAAGTTTCCCACATCATGGATGGATGTAGGAAAAAGAAGCTAGTCTATGAAACTAAAATTAGGATAGGAACTTGGAATATAGGTTCCCTTACAGACAAATTAATAAAATTAATAAATATTATGATCCATAGAAAGAGAATTGTTCTTTGCATTTAGGAAACTAAATGGGTTGGAGAGAAGGCTAAGGAGTTTGATAATTTAGGATTTAAACTATGGTATTCTAGTGGGAGTCATACTAGAAATGGTATAGGTATGATTATAGATAAGAGTTTGAAGGATAATGTTATAAAAATTAATAGAATTGGAGATAGAATTATAGCTTTAAAGATTGTTATTAATGTTAAGTTTATTAATATAATAAGCGTTTATGCTCCTCAAGTAGGTTTGGGCATATATTCAAAATTAAAATTTTGGAAGGACCTAGAAGAATTCATATGAAAGATAACGCTTGAAAAAAGAATTTTTATTGGAGGAGATTTAAATGAACATGTTGGTAGAGAGACAGATTATTTTAAAAGCATTCATGTTGGCTATGTCTTTGGAGCAACTAATGAAGGTGGTAAGACCATATTAGATTTTTCTTTAGCTTATGATTTTGTAATTATTAATACCTTATTAAAGAAAAGAGATGAGCATTCATCACTTATACGAATGGATATAGTAAAATTCAGATTGATTATTTTCTTATAAGAAAAATAGATCGTTTATATTACAAAGATTATAAAGTTATTTCAAGTGAAAGTTTATGTACCCAACATTACTTATTAGTTTTGGAATTTAAGATGAAGGGAGGAGTAATAAAAATAAAGTACATTATTGTTCTAGAATTAGATGGAGGCATTTAAAGAATATTAAAAAAAATAATTTTGAGAGTAAGATTCTAGATCTTAAGATTTTATTTGTTCATGAGGAAGCTAATGCTATGTGGGAAAAAAGTAGCTAGTGATATTAAGAATATTACAAAAGATATACTTGGAGTATCAAAGGAAAAAAGCTACTAATAGTAAAAAATAGTTGACAGTGGAATCAAAATGTGCAATAAAAGATAAAAAATAATAAGATTTGTTATAAAAATTAGTTTAGTTGTAAAAACTTTGATAATTGAGAAAGATATAAAGAGGCTCGTAAGGAGTCCAAGAAAAAAAATTGTAATGCAAAGATTTTAACTTTTAATAATTTATATAATAGATTAGATATTAAGGAGGGAAAAAGATATATCTATAACTTAGCAAAACAAAGAGAAAGGAGTAGTAAGGATTTAGTTCAAGTGAAGTGTATTAAGGATGAAGATCAAAAGTGCTTTTATTAGAAAAAGCTATTAAACAAAGGTGTATGAGATATTTTGCTAAACTTTTTAATAAAGATTACGAGAATGCAATTCACTTTAGTGATCATAGCACCCTAAATAAAAATAAAGATTTTTATTTTTATCGGCTTATCAGCAAAAACAAAATTAAAGAGGCTTTAAAGAAAATGAAGTGTGGAAAAGCTGTTGGACCGGATGATATTATAATAGAGGTGTGAAAATGCTTAGAAGATGAAGGAATTTCCTGGCTTACTAAACTTTTTAATATTATTTTGAAGACCAAAAGATGCCAAATGAGAGGAGCATGAGTGTGTTGATTCCTATTTTTTAGAATAAAGGTGATGCACAAGATTGTACAAATTATAGGGGAATTAAGTTAATGTGTCATACTTTGAAACTATGGGGGAGAGTTATGGAGCATAGGTTGCAGTGTGACACTAATATTTCTCAAAATAAATTTGGATTCATACTAGGTAGGTTTACTATGGAAGTTATACATTTATTGAGTAGTTTGATAGAGAGAATAAGGAGGATCTATATATGATATTTATTGATTTAGAGAAAGAATATGATGAAGTTCCAATAGAAGTGCTATGGAGAATTCTATATAAGAAAAGGGTTAATAATGCTTATATTCAAGTCATTAAGGATATGCATGCAGGAGCTGCTACTTGTGTTTAAACACAAGGTGGTTTGACCAAGTATTTTCCTATTTTACTTGGATTGCATCAAGGATCAGCCTTAAGCCCATATATTTTTGCTTTAGTCATGGATGTTCTCACTATACATTTGTAAGAGGTTGTAACCTGGTGTATGCTTTTTCCTGATGATATTTTTCTTGTTAAAATGACTAGAGAGGGAGTTGAAGTAAACTTGAATTATGGAAGTCAACCTTAGAGTCTAAAGGCTTTCATTTGAGTTGATCTAAAACTGAATATATGGAGTGAAAATTTAGTAATAATGGATCTAGTGTGGGATTATGACTTTGGGCGATCAAGTTGTTAATAAGAGCACATGTTATAGATATATTGGGTCTATTATTCAGAGTGACAGTGAAATATATGGGGATATTATTAGTAGAATTCAAGTTTGATGGTTGAAGTGGAGGAATGCATCGGGCTTGTTATGTGATGGAAAAGTCCCTCTCAAACTTAAGGGAAAATTCTATAAGATGGTAGTGAGACCTGCAATGCTTTATCATGCAGAATGTTGGCCATTAAAAGAGAAGCATAATATTAAGTTAAGTGTTGCAGAGATGAGGATGCTCAGGTGGATGAGTGGCTTTACTCTTAAAGACAAGATATAAAATGAGAATATACGTGAAAAGGTTGGAGTAGCTCTAGTGCATGATAAGATTAGAGAGAGTCACCTTAGATGGTTTGGTCACATAAAAAGATGACCTTCCGATGACCTGATTAGGAAAGTAGATGTATTAGATTTGACTTATATTAAGAAAGGTAGAGATAAACCTTAAAAGACTTTTTTAGAAAATATTAGAAATGACCTTTCTTTATTATATTTAGTTGAGAATTTGACCCTTAATAGGACATGATGAGAAGAAAGGATTCATGTAGTCGACCCCACATAGTGGGATAAGGGCTTGTTGTTGTTATTATTATTGTTGTTGTGTAGAATAAGAGTCTTTATTAGTACTCAACATCCATTTTATGTCATCAATCTAAAATAAGAGAATTAGCCAGACATGGAATGAATATCAAGAAAACTAATTTTTATTAAACTCATGAAGAATGAAAAATAAAAGAGAATGATATCACCAGTAATAATCAAAGTATCTCCTCTAAACTCCTTCTCCCTTTAACTTATAGAGTTGCGTCAAAAAACATAGCCTAACACTCTAAATGATTGTATCTTATACATCATAGCCCCCCTTAGATTGTACTCTAAGGGGGAGCTAAAGAACTACTCTAAAAAGTATTGAAATTACACAAATGACTAAACTCCCCTACAAACATAACACAACATTTATTTATAGAAAAGCTTAAAAATGATAACTAGCACTGCGGCGCTTGAAATAATGGCGCCACAGTGCCCTTGAAGTGAACTAGTGCCTCGGCACTAAAGCTTTTGTGCCGCCACAGTGCTTACTAATGTTGATCGATTACTCAGTGAACAGTCATGTCTCTTCATTGATAGAACATGTCCCTTGGATGTTACAACTGCAACGCCACAGCACTGGGACATTGGAGCATTGTGGTGTCCAAAGTGTAAAAATGGTACCAAGGCCTAAGAAATTATGGCGCTGTAGCATTTGAAACTAGAGAATCTGGTGCTACCAAGCTGACTTTCTAACGCCGCAATGTTTATAATGATGCGACACTATTTTTGTTGCTATCGTAACACTTAAAAACATGGAACTCAGTGCCGCCATGTCAGAATTTGAATGTCCCGATGGTATTGAAGGTAGTGCTGCAGCATTGTATCGTTAGACTCCATGGCACTAAGAGCTCCTTAGAATTTCTACCAATTTTTAAGTTTTTTCCACACAAAAATAATTAAAATAATATATTTTTATTGAAAATAAAATACATTAAATAATATGTAATTTTCAATTATCACCAATTTAGAGATTAACCAATTGAGCCTGGTGACTCACGTAGTGAGTTGCTATATATCCCTTGTGGTCTTGGGCATTGGTATCTCCATGATGGTATTTACCTTATTAGGATTTACTTTTATTACCTTTAGAGTGAATAGGATCCCTAGAAGTTTGTCCAAACCAATACTTAAGGTTCGATTTAGTGGATTGAGAAATTATTACACCTTTTTAGCATGATAAGGATCTCTTTCATATCTTGGATGTGCAACCTTGAAGTATTAATTTTCACCAAATGTTCACCCATATATGCCTCAACGTTTCCCCTTTTGATCTTTAAAGAATTGGTTTGTTATGTTGATATAGGTCGCCATAGAATCCTTAAGCTAATATGCATTACTTTATAATGATATGAGTCTTCCTTAATGATGTAGGACATATTCCCGTAGTCACCAAGGTGCATCTTTATTTGATCGTAGCCAGAGAAAGCATCCAAGAAAATCATAACTAAAAATTTGACTATTAAGTCAAGAAAGTACACATCCTATTGGCATAATGAGTTTTGATTGTGAAGTCAATGCACATCCTCCATTTTCCACTCATATTTTTCATCGCCATTATGTTGGAGATCCCATCATCTTATTGCACCTCTCAGTTGAAGTCAATGTCTAGGGTTTATGGAATTCTTGTTTGATGGGCTCAGCCAGGATGGTTGTGGTCCTTTTTATCTATTTGTTGAGTCAAGCTTCCTTCTTAACATTAAATCTGCAGAAAAAAAATTCAATAACTATTTGCATCATCTCAACTATTGTCCAAGAAATGACAAGAATGTCATCTTTAAGTTCTTCGAAGACTTCATCTAAGTGTGTAGGAATGAAGAATAAAATTATTGATGACGGGACCGAGCAAAATTTAGCTTGCTAGGTTGATGAAGAGATCCCAGTTGAGGTACCAATGTCCCTCGCAAATGACATAAGGAAATATATATTATAATTTAGTGTATTGAATGTCTACATTTATATGCACATTGTAAGTAATGCATAAAAATGATCGTGCTTTCATCACTCCCAAGTTTGTAAAATTAGCAAGCATTAATCATTTGAAATATTTTTCTTTGCTCACAATCATGTTTATTATTACTTGTTTAGGGACGACGATAATTAAGGAGAGTTAATATCAAGATTTATGTAAGCTTCAGCAAAAGGAGACCAATGTATGACCATATATTGGTAAAGATAATTGATCAAAATGCAAGCAAATTTATACTAGAAAGAATTTGAATATATATGTATTTTAGCACATATGAATTTCAATTTGATTAAATTAATTCATAAATTTTATAAATGAGTAGATTCGGATCATTTGTAAAATGTCAAATTAGTTTTATTAGATTTTTTTCATATCAATAAATGTTCAAGTAGTTAAATTTTCATTAAAGAAAGGAATACATTAATGAGCTCATCTTGGAGAGCTGAAATTTTGCACTTTGCTGCCAAGAGAATTTTCTCTTGGTAAAGCCCTTTCTTGTCATTTGTGATGGATATTTTATTCTTTAGCCTTGTTGTTTTATCTACAAAGAAGACATTTAAGATATTATTGTCGAATATGTCAAAGGTGGTTAAAAAGATGGAAACAGTGCTAATTCCATTTATCGGTATCTGTCAGACGTACCTCTTTGATGAGAATCTACTTGAGGCTAGCTGATTGTCCAATGACAAAGTTATCTAATGGAAAATCCATCAAAATAATCTGGATCCTGAGATATAGCTTTCGCTTGCTATTTTCTGGTGATTTTAGCTTCTCCTTCAGTAGCTTCACCAATTGCCCTTTCATGTACATTCTCCTCATGTTGCCGGTGCCGGAAAAGGAGGCAAGCTCATCTCCCATTGAGTAAAGTGCAGAGAAAGGGGATTGAGAACAATAGAGAAGAAGCAAAGTGAAATTAGATTCCATCAACTTTGTTGGTGTATTGGGTAACGACTATGATAGAGAGGAAGAAGAAGCAAGTGAGAGAGGTTGGAGCAGAGAATCATCCCTCATGTTCCCTCACGCTGAATTGAGCCAAGGGCCCGAAATTAAAAAAAGTCCCAAAAGAGAGATATTTCCCAGGCTTGCAAGAAGGAAACCGCTATTAATAATCTATCCTTTTTTTTTTTTGGTGCAAACGTGGATCAATGAGCATAATATTTGTTAGGGAATTTGTTTTATGTGGTGAAAGATTCAAAAAGAGTATATACTATGAAAAAAATGTTTCTAAATAAAGTGATGGAATAATATTTTAATTTTTTGAAAGTTATATATATATATATATATATATATATATATATATATATATATATATAACTTATTATAAATTTTTTCCTATTCACATAAAAGTTTTCGTTAATTTACTAAGTAAAATATTATAAAGTTTCAAATCTAGAGGCCACTCTGCATCATTTCTTATGGACACAATTATGATAAATTTTCTCATATTCTCATAAATTTATTTGACCACGCAAACATAATTAGATTTAAGGATAAAAGTAGATGTAATAGGAATAATTACATTGCTAATGAAAAATAAATTAAATTTGAATAATACTTTTTTATGAAATAATTATATTGCTAATGAAACATAGTTATATTGCAAATATTTTCAAACTTGATTTTTATTTATTTTATTATTTAATTTGAGAATATTCAGATTTATTTTTTTGAATAATTATTTAAGAAATTATTGTTCTTTCACTTCGATAATTTTTTTTAAGTAAATCTCTCATTAATATAAAATCTTATGCTATAAACACAAATTATGGACAAAGCAAATTACAATGCACAATAATAAACTAGCAGAAATTGGAATAAAGAATAAACACTCCCTTACAAAATAATAACAATATATTCACCCCAAAAAAAGTAAAAAGGAGATCCCTTTATTATAAAGTTTTCCAAAAAAAAAAAAAAGAAAAGAACAAGAACTAATAAGTAGCGTTAAAAATTTTCGTCCATTTATATCCTGAAAACTGATGTTGGAGGATACATATAGCTAACCAATTCTCCTCCTTGAAGATTATACCTGCAAAAATAACATTAAAATAATGCAAAATAACAATCCAATGAAGAAAAAAAGAAGAAGAATAAGATCAATTAGCTACGCACCATAATTCTCTATAAAGGGTTTCTAAAAGCACAACTTTTTTATCTGGAAGTCCATCTCCAAAAGCAAATTTATGATTTTTAATATATTGTGTGGAGTATGACCCCTTCCACTCCCATTGTTGAATGTTCTCATCACATGTTGTCACCATTATCATCCAAACATTGATATTGTTGCCATTTATGTGCACCAAACACAACCACTCCTCATAGGGAATCATCCTCCACTCATATGGTTGGTTGGAGGTTATGAATGTAGTCTCTGGTTTGGCTATGATTATTCCTTTCTCCTCCTCCACATCAAATGCAAATATAGAGAATGAAGAAAATCCTGCATTGGGATTCTGAATATCATTTATCATCCAATACGCTGTTTGTTTGATGACAATGCCAGTTTTATCCCTTAACCAAAGATAAGGGAGATCATTAGAGCGTCTCCACTTTTGGGCACTAGAGTCGAAGATCTCGCAATAATTGAGACATGGCACCTTAGTTGGCCCCCACCTTGGCTCTGATATTCGAACAATCTTGAATTCATGGGAGGTTCGCTTAATATTCTGAGTGTCACAAATAATGGCGACACCACAAGTGTCAAAGAGGGTCTCCGGATTGGGGATGGGGAGATTGTATGGAGTAGTACCCAAATGTGTGATATAGTAGCAGGGGTTGATATCATTCTTGCTATTGTATTCAGGCATGATACTACAAAATAGAAGGCTTTGAATTGGAGCAGTAGCTTCGATGTAAAGAGTTTGGGGTCTACCAGGGGGGAGAGATGAGATGGGAAGGTGTTGAGAATATGGGCCGTGCATGGACATAAAAGTGTGGTGATATTCATTGTCATTGATGGTCTGTAGGATGAAGCCTGATGTTTTTGTAGTGTGATGTGAATGTGCTTCACCGAAGTATGGCAGATATGCAATGCGACGCCAACTCCTACAAACACTGATACATGAAGGTAGACTCACAAGGGCAACTCTTGTTAAGATTTCATATATGTTGTCCTCTGAAAGTACACAACCATCATCATGGATCTCCATTATCACAAAAAAATCTGGAGAATAATATATTATAGAATAATTAGTAATTAAAATTAATATATTATGAAAAAAGATAATTATCTTAACTTTATATATAAATTAAATAGTATATTAATCATATTAAAGCAAATTCTAATAGGCAGAGATAGAATTAGGCAATGGAATGATTTAGGGGAGTAGAGGTGGAGAAGATATAATATGAAAAAAAATATAAATTAGATCTTATGCATGACAAATCCATCAAAATCTATATACTAATTTGACAAAGCAGCTTTTAAAATTTATAATGCTTTAATATTAGATGAAAGTAGAAAAAATTCACCTTATTTTAGCTGTGGTGATGGCTTAGATGCTCGGACAAACTTTCAGAAATAGCGAAAGAGGTTCCGTTGGGTTCAGAGTATATCAACAAATCACAACAATTTGATTAAAGATAAGATATAACAGTTGCTGAAAGTAAATTGTCTCTTTTTTGGGGTTCAAATGCATGATTAAATAGTTGAACTCTTTCTAAATATAGATCTAGAACTATATAAATTATTAGTGGCTTATACCAAATTACCAAAAATAGCAACGGTTTAAATTCCACTATTTCCCTTAGGATTTGTTTGTTTGTTGAAGTGCTATTTTTAAGGTTTGTTGTTGATCGCATACATTACAAACTAATTTTGGAGGCTTTCTCCAACACTTTGCTCCACATAAACCTCCGCAGCTCTTGACATCTTCAGTGATCATTTTGTAATTAATTAAAATCCGACAAAACCTTAATATTACGATATTCTAACCTTTTTTTTTTTTTTAGAATTATATAAATCCTCTCATAGGTCATTCAAACAAAATGATTTCTCCTATTGGATTTATCAAAATCTAGATAGAGCTGATAAGAATACGAAAAAAATAAATCAATTCTTATCTTTTTTTTTTCCTTAGCTGTAAGAAAAAAAATAAAAAAGAAATTATTGTCATAGGATTATAGCAAATGTATACATATGTGATGAGATAGACAATATTGAAATTCCACAAATAAAATTATTTATGAGATTTGCATATCATTATTGTATTAGGATTCATATAGCTTGTATAATTATAATGCTTTCAAAGTAAAAATTATCTTATCCAAAAGATTATGATTTTTAATATGTTGTACAGAGAACGACCTCTTCAACTCCCATCTTTGAATATTTCCACTGGATGCCGCCACCATCATCATCTAGATATCTATATCATCATTGATCAAGTGCACCAAACACAACATTACCTCATAGGAAACCATATCTTTATAGGAAAAATGCAAATTACCAACGAATTCTACACGGAAATTTTGCGATGGATTTCTGACGGACATCCGACGGATTTCTGGAATATTTTTTAAGGAATATTTTCAATGGATTTCCTACGGAATTTCAAATTTTTTGGGAAATAATCATATATTTATAATTTAAAAATAATAAATAAAATTAAGTAATTTAATTTGACTAAATTAAATATTGTTAAATTAAATTAAATAAATTGTTTTAATAGTTATTGTTAAGTTCAATTAACTAATTAACTAATTTAATAAATATTTTTAAATTAACTAAATATTGTTAATTAAATAAATATTGTTAAATTAAAATATTGTTAAATATTGTTAATGTAATAAATATTATTAAATTTAAATAAATATTATTAATTAACTAATAAATATTGTTAAATTAACTAATTTAATAAATACTATTAAATTAAAAAAAATACTGTTAAATTAACTAAATATTTTTAAATTAA
This sequence comes from Dendrobium chrysotoxum, assembly GCA_019925795.1. Classification (NCBI taxonomy): domain Eukaryota; kingdom Viridiplantae; phylum Streptophyta; class Magnoliopsida; order Asparagales; family Orchidaceae; genus Dendrobium; species Dendrobium chrysotoxum. The sequence continues at coordinate 33,603,101 of CM034314.1, forward strand.
ATAAATATTGTTAAATTAACTAATTTATTAATATAACTAATTTAATAACTAATTAACTACATTAATAATCAATGTTTGTGTGGGACTCCTTCCCCCTCTTTCCTTCAGCCAATTTTAGTCCCACACAACTTGCAATGAAGTTATTTTGCTATATAAAGTTAAAAAAATGTTTAGGCTGCTTGATAGCGAGTGCGGGATGGTTGGGCTTGCACGGGTTGGCGGGCAATGGGTTTGCTTGTGTCAGGCGGCAGTTGGGTGGGTTTGCTTGAGTGAAAGGGTAACAAGGGATGTCTGCAGGATGGCTAGGGCAGGTCTTGCGTGTGTCAGTAGGCAGCTAGTTCCCGTGGATCGCGGGAAGTGGATTGGCCAATTGTGGTTAGCAAAATTTGCTAAAAAATTTTAGCTTTACTAATTTTTTTTAAATTTTTTGCTAGCAATATCCGTCGAATTTTTTTCGTTGCTGCTTATTTTCTGATGTATTTTTACCGGCGGAAAACTTTCTTATGAGAATCTGTCAGAAATATGTTTTTTCGATGAAAAATTGCTGATTTCTGATGAAAAATTCTATCGAAAATAAGTCATTTTACTACAGTGTATCCTCTACTTCCAATGGTTTGTTGAAGGTGATGAATGTAGTCTCTGGCCCTATTATCATACTTTTTTAAACTGAATCAGACTGGCCAGTTCAACCAGTTGAACTGTGAACCAGCCGGCCAATCGGTCCGACTATACTTAGTTAGAACAAGAGTCTTTATTAGTACTCAATATTTATTTTATGTCATCAATCCAAAATAAGAGAATTAGCCAGACATGAAATGAATATCAAGAAAACTTATTTTCATGAAACTCATGAAGAATGAAAAATAAAAGAGTGATATCACCAAAAATAATCAAAGTATCTCCTCTAAACTCTTTCTCCCTTTAAATTATAGAGTTGCGTCAAAAATACAGCCTAACACTCTAAATGATTGTATCTTATACATCATAGCCCCCCTTAGATTTTACTCTAAGGGAGAACTAGAGAAGTACTCTAAAAAGTATTAAAATTACACAAATGACTAAACTCCCCTACAAACATAACACAACATTTCTTTATAGAAAATCTTAAAAATGATAACTAGCACTGCGGCGCTTGAAATAATGGCGCTACAGTGCACTTGAAGTGAACTAGTGCCTCGGCACTAAAGCTTTTGCGCCGCCATGGTGCTTACTAATGTGGAACGATTACTCAGTGAATAGTCGTGTCTCTTCATTGATAGAACATGTCCCTTGGAAATTACAACTACAATGCCGCAGCACTGGGACATTAGAGCATTGTGGTGTCCAAAGTGTAAAAATGGTACCAAGGCCTGAGAAATTATGGCGTTGTGGCATTTGAAACTAGAGAATCTGGCGCTATCAAGATGACTTTCTGACACCGCAACAATTATAATGATGCGGCACTATTTTTGTTGCTATTGTAGCACTTGAAAACAGAGAACTCGGTGCTGCCATATCAAAATTTGAATGTCCCGATGGTATTAAAGGTAGTGCTGTGGCATTGTATCGTTAAACTCCATGGCGCTAAGAGCTCCTTAGAATTTCTACCAGTTTTTAAGTTTTTTTTGCACAAAAATAATTAAAATAATATATTTTTATTGAAAATAAAATACACTAAATAACATGTAATTTTCAATTATCACCAATTTAGAGATTAACCAATTGAGCTTGGTGACTCACATAGTGAGTTGCTACATATCCCTTGTGGTCTTGGGCATTGGTATCTCCATGATGGTATTTACCTTATTAGGATTTACTTTGATTCCCTTTAGGGAGAATAGGATCCCTAGAAGTTTGTCCAAACCAATACTAAAGGTTCAATTTAGTGGATAAAGAAATTATTACCCCTTTTAGCATGATACGGATCTCTTTCATATCTTGGATGTGCCACCTTGAAGTATTAATTTTCACCAAATGTTCACCCATATATGCCTCAACTTTTCTCCTTTTGATCTTTAAAGACTTGGTCTATTATGTTCATATAGGTCGCCATAGAATCCTTAAGCTGATAAGCATTACTTTATAATGATATGAGTCTTCCTTAATGATGTAGGACATATTCCCGTAGTCACCAAGGTGCATCTTTATTTGATTGTAGGTACTAATAAGCAAGATATGTACCTTTCTCCTTGTAAGGGCGAGCAACTCATCAATAGTGTTACTCTTTGTTAACTAATATGTTGCCTACCTTTTGGTTCGTCAGTCTTTTTATCTGACCTATAATTTCTCTGAAATTCCTATGATGCATATAATATGGATTATTATTATATTTTATGACTATCTTTTTGGAGTGAGTCACTAAGGATGCCTTGACCAAATTATTGTACTTTTTGATGTTGATATGGTAGTTGGTGATTTCCAATAGCTTAGGCAACATTCACGGCTATTGAAGATAGTGGCATACTTGAATGGCCCTTCTCACACACTTTATCAGCACTACCTATGTGGCTGGTGGCTCTAGATCTTCGGATATGATGAATAACAACCAATACACAAGGCATCATTGATTAACATTAGTGACATTGCTTACTTAAAGTATTCCACATGATGAATGGGGTTTAACCTTCCTTGGTATGATTTTAGATGAGGCATTTTGAACTTAGTAGATGACATCGCCTTTGCGATCTCCCTACAAAATGCATTGGTTAGTTCTAGCAACCTCTTTACATGCATTGGTGAAGGGTTATAATCTTTATCATTAATGTGACTATGATTGTAGTTAGAATTGGGCATTGAAGTTATCTCCCTAGTCATAGGTCTACTTCAATGAAATATTAAGTTTGATGACCCTTTTGAGATACTCTCCCTTGGGACATTTCTTTGAACTCGCTTCATTGTATCTTGGATTATTTTGTGATCCTTTGCTCCATCTCCTTCAAGTCATAATGGGTAGTAATTTGTGACATCCACATTTACTAATGACTCTTGATTTTGCTACTCCACGTGATGTGTCTGTTTTATATCACTAGTATTGATTCATGGTCACCATGCTTTAAAGGATATTGGATTGAAATTTATGTGGATAATAACCAACCTTTACAATAGGTTTTTGGTAGGTTAAAGCTAGAGAGCTAAGTGAGGAAAACTAGTGAATATGGAAAGCACAATGCTATAATATTTTTATAACTAAATTTTACAGCATGTAGTCTAAAATGTGCCTCTTCACCCCTTATTTATAGGGTTCAAAGGGCTATAGAAAGTGTTAGACCTATAATAAATAGAAAATTAGTATATAATTTGCCTTATGTAGATTAGCATAATCATGTGAACTAGCTTAATGATGCACATATAGACCCCTTTCTATGACATGGCCCTCTCTTCTCAAGTACCTTGGGCATGTCCTCAAAGGCAAGTGTCTTGGGATAATCTTCAGGACCTGATATCTAGGATGAATCTTTGAAGGCAAGTACCTAAGAATGAGAGGTGAGTCATTATGAAAGAGGGGTTAGTAACCTTGATGGAAGTGATTGTGAGTTAAGGACATGTATACTCAGTAAAGTTGTAGTCATGGGCTTATGAAGCTTGCAATTCTTATAGTTTTATCAAAGACTTCTACAATAGGATAATGGCTTTGATTATGAACAACTATTGTAGGAGAGTTGGCTCTATTAGTGTGAGTGCCATCTAGGACGAAGACTTGTCTAGGTGAGTCCTTTGTAAGAGTTCGCCGAGGATGATTGCGACCTTGTGATCTTCGCATGGGGGCATGTCCATTTTCCCCCAGGCTAGTGCTAGCACCTGCTCCATGGGACACGCCTTCTTTAGGTGAGTACTGCTTTGATCGCATGATCCCCTATCTGATCTCTATGATAGAACTGGTTTAGATACACATTAGTTACCTATATGAGCATGCATGAGAATATAGAGGCAAAACAAAATTGATACTATAAACAAAATAAAAATATCTTTTTCAAATGGTTTAAGCATTGAATGTGATACTTTATTCTATGTTATATCAAATTTTCATATAACTTTTGTTACATGTCTTGAATGGCTTACTTGTGCTATGTAGCTTGTGCATTAATTTAAATAAGAAAGGCCAATTTCTCTATTAATAACGATAAATTTAGTGGGGAGAATTGAAGTTGTATAACATGACAACATAATAAGTGAGGACTAACAACACATTCTAAACTTTTTTACTTCTTTTTTTTTTTTGAAAAGAAGGCAACAAGCTGCCTAAATTTTATTAATGAAAGAAAAAGGCAAAGATCTAGGTAATAGCATCAGATTCCTCCTTTAACAAAGAATAGAAAGAAGGAGGAATCTCACCAGACCCAACATCATTCCAAACAAAAGAACTCAGAATAGCATAGTTAGCACAAAGATCTGCTAACTTATTGGCATATCTACCTATACAATTAAATAAAACAAATTGAAATTCATTGAAAGAAAAAGGATGATCCAACTCCTTTTTTGACTTTGAGAGAGCATGAATGAACTTTATTGCATTTGCATTGTCACCTTCAATGATGATCCCCTTGTAATTGAACATCCAATCTTTTAACGCACTTTTGATAGCTTGAATAGCCATGAGCTCCAAACGTGAAATGTCCCAATGAACAATAGAGTGTCCAAAAGCCAATAGAAATCTTCCTTTGCAATCACGGAATACTCCTCCAATCCCAGCTTTATACGATTGAAGAAGAGAGGCATCAATGTTAACCTTAATCCAGTCGGGTGGAGGGGAGTGCCAATGAAAATTCAACAACTTTGGAAGCTGATTAGAAACCCATATACCCGAACTACCTTGAGTCTTGGACGAAGCAATAGCAGCAAAGCTTACAGATTCCGAGGCAATCATCAGCCCACAATCTTCTCTCCCTTCATGAACAAGTTTAGTCCTAGCCTTCCAAGAGAAATAAATAACATTACAAAATAAGTTGATCATCCAACTTCTTTGTGTAGATAACCACTTACAATAATGATCAAACGAAAAGAATACAGGAAATCCAAATCCTCATTTGTTAAGAACCTACAGCACACTAGTGAGTTTTTGACAGCCAACCACAATGTGCTCAATATCTTCAACTGATCCACACCCTCTTGGACAGGCATTGTGATTAAGTAATCTCCTGTAGCATAAGAAATTATTAGTGGGTATAGCCTTGTTAAAAATTCTCCACCAGAAGGCTTCAACCCAAGAGCAGAGCTTGCCTTTCTTAATCCATCTCTAGTACTGAGGTTTCTCCTGTAGCTTGTTCGTGATTGTGGCTTTAAAAGCTAGCGATGCAATAGACTTACCAGCATTAAAAGATACCAATTCCAGTTTATCTTTCGCTAACTCCGGATATATGGGAGTTCTAGTAATAAGATTTACCAGATCTATTCCAAACATATTACCGAGTTCCATCTAGTTCCAATTACCATTCGAAATGAGTCTGTCAACTGTCACCTCCACAAACGGCTGTGGGATAACAAAGGTCGGCCACCTCCTCAAGCTCTTATCCAAAATCCAAGTATCACTAAATACATTAACCGATTCTCCATTGCTAATTTTCCATTTAACAATTGGCTTTAGAAACTTAGCTCCATGCTAAATAATTTTCCAAGCAATTGAACTAGATTTTTTTGAACCTTCATTCCCAAACAGACAGCCATATTTGGGATAAAACACCTTGTGCAAGATTGACTCTTCTTCCTGGTTAAATCTCCACGATATCCTCGCTCTAAGAGGACCAACTTTTTCACAAACAGCATGTATAGATCTACCCCCATACTCCTTAGGCAGACACATAACGTCCCAATTAACATAATGCAACCCAAGGCAGCCATTCTTCTTGTTCCATATAAAACTCCTAGCCAATCTATCAAGCTCTTGGAGAACACCTTTCGGAATCCAAGAATGAGTACAGTGGAAGACTGAGAAAGATAGCAAAACTGATTTGACCAAGTTGATCTTATCGGCCAAGGAAATGAAATTCCCTCCCCATATATTAATCATTCTCATTGCTTTGTCAATGATAAACTGAAAATTAGCTCCAATCAGCCTTCTTAAGGACATCTTAATCCCAAGGTAAGAGAACTCCTTAACACTTTTAATTCCCATAATTCGAATGATAGACTTTCTCCTTCTCTTGCTAACAGATTTCCCGAATAAACTGCATGATTTGTTAACATTAATACTTTGACCAGTCCATCCACAAAAATCATTAATAATCCTTTTAATTTCCTTAACCATCATAACATTTACCTCAGAAAACACAATGATGTCATCTGCATAAAGCAAATGAGAGATCCTTGGCCCATTAGGATGCACCCGAACCCCAAGAGATCCATCTTTCTGTTTGAAAGCATTTGACAACAACTGAGCACAAAGAATAAATAAATAAGGAGATAATGGGGAACCTTGTCTAAATCCGCTTTTGGCTTCAATCCAACTAGTAGCATTACCATTAATTTTCAAAGAGAACTTAGGATTTAAAACACATTCCAAAATCAGCTTGGAAGTATTATGAGGAAAACCAAAATAATCAAGAGCTTTCTCTAAGGTTTGCCAACCCATAGAATCATAGGCTTGTTCTAAATCAAGTTTGAAGGATACAAACCCTTTTGACGACTTAGAATGCCTAAATTTGTGAAACATTTCATGAGCCACTAATACATGATCTGTTACAGATTGGTTCTTTAAAAAGGCCACTTGTTCTTTGGAAATAAGCTTATTTACATAAGGAGTAATTCTATTCAATATAACTTTGGCAACCACCTTATAAACCACATTGCACAAACTTATGGGCCAAAAATTTGAAGGAGAAGTTGGATTAGATACCTTAGGAATCAACACAATGGAAGTTTCTTTCCAGTTATTGTTCATATTAGCTGAGAGAAGAAATTGATTGATAGCTTTCCACACGTCGCCCTTAATGATTTCCCAATAATTTAAAAAAAAAGAATAAGTAACACCATCTATCCCCGGAGCAGTGTTGTTGGAAACATTCTTTAATACATCTTCAACTTCTTTAATGGAGAACTCAGAATTAATCATCGCCATATCATCTTCATCCAAACGGTTCAAAGCTTTTGGCCAGTTCTGCATGTTGCAACTTCTCTCCTTCCATTTATTTTGAAAAAAACTGAGAAAAATACTTTCAATTTGCTGTTGGTCCTCAACCAGATTACCAAACTCATCTTTGATACTATTAATAAAATTAGCATTTCTTCTTGCACTAGCAAAGGTTTGAAGGAACTTTACATTGCAATCACTGTCGTTCACCATTTCACTTTGGCACATTGTCTCCACCACGTATTCAATCTAGCCAAGTTTGAATTAAATTCACTTACTTTTAGTTTTGAGGATCCAGCTCTCCTCTTTCGAAAGACCACCTTCTTTAGACTCTTTCTCCTGAATTTCCAAAATTTCCTTCAATAAGATATCCTTGGAGCGGGAAATCGATTCATTTTTAGCCTTACTCCAATAATATAATGCCTTCAAAGATCTCTTCAACTTGGTATTAATAATTTGAGCAGATTCACCTCTACATTTCCTCGTCCATACTTTCCTGACAACACCTGCCGACGCTCGGTCAGCTGCCCAAACATCCTCATACCTGATGTTTTTAACCACATGAGGTTTAATATCCAATAGATTAAGGATAATAAGACAGTGGTCTGAAGCCACTCTAGGCAAGTGCCTGATAGCCAACCGATGATTAGAACACAGCATAGGAGAGTTAACAAAGCATCTATCCAATCTCTCAAGAATTTTGTCAGCACCAGACTTATTGTTGCACCAGGTGAATCTAGGACCGATGCAGCCAACTTTATGGTAGTCATTACTGGTTAAAAAAAACTTCATCTCCTTGGAACCCAAAGAAAACCTGAATTTTTTCCCACCACTTTTATAACTTTTGTCAAGGAGACAATTGAAGTCCCCTCCAATAACCATAGGATTATCCTTCAATGAGTGCAGCTGTAACATCTCCCAAAGGCATCTTCTTCTACAGACATCCTTGCTTCCATAAATAGTAGCAATTCTCCACCTCCCCTTATTAAACACATCCAAATCACCTATAATACATTGATTAGATGAATCTAATACTTTAAAGGAAGCCAAGCTGGCTTTCCAAATCACCATAAGGCCACCAGACAACCCCTCAGAAACCACTTGGACATAGTTTCAATCAGTCCCAATTAGCCCATCCGCCTCCCTTCTATCCACAAGGGAGGTCTTAGTTTCCAACAATCCCAAAAAGAACACACCATTGTTCTTAACAAACTCCTTTAAATATAGAGAAGCCGACCTCTTTCTGGCTCCTCTACAATTCCAAAACCCAATGGAAGACATCATTGTAAAAGAGGGGAGGATTTCCCCACTTTCACCTTAGCATTTTCTATCACTTCCAACTCCAATCTCCTACTCCTAGAGTTGGCATTAATAGGACCCAAACCTTTTAATTGCTTAGTACCTTTTCTTTTAGAAACTAAAGAACCGGTATCATTTGGAACTATATCAACATTTATTCCAACCCGGGACTCAATCATTGGCTCTGGCTCAGTAGCCACCCCCATGTCCAGAACATTTTCCTCTACATTCTCATTTAAAATGTTAAATGGGTTATTGGTTTCCAGTAAAGCAGAATTCATAGCAGGAATATGCACACTGCTATCCAAATTTTTCTGAGGAGCCGAGTCCTCCACTTCCATACCAGGCTATTTACAAGTACCGCCATCTGCATTGATTCCCTCCTCCTTGCCAACAGTGGCAACCTGCTCTTTACTACTCAGATTTGAAGTACTAGATTGTCTCTCTTTATAAGAGGCAAACCTTCTTTTCCTATGGTTTACAACCATCCAGGGGCCATAAGTATTATCCTCTGCTTTAGACATAGCCATATCCTTCTTCTGTCTTTCAGTTGACAGAACTGGTTCCGTCGATACATTCACCTTGCCAATAGTACTGTCTTTGATTGTCTCTCCACAATCCTTATTGCCATGACCTATCTTTCCACAAGAAAAATAGAAAATGGGTATTTTCTCATAAATAACCTTTTGGAAGAACTTCCCTTCACTACCTTCCACCCAAATACCCAAGGGTAACTTTTCCTCCAACCTGATGCGAACACAGACCCTACCAAATTCCCTCTTCCCCCACTGAAACATATTTCCATCAATCAACAAAGGTTTACCAACCTTGGAAGCTATTCTACAGACATTTATCTCATCCCAACATTGTAGAGGAAGGTTGGGCAGTCTTATCCAGACGGGTGCAGATAATCCAGAAAGAGAGTTGGGAGAGAAATTTGGAGTCCACCTTTCCATCCCTATGATGAGACCATTCACGAACCAAGGCCCCGACGACATCACAGCTTCCATATGTTCTATCTCACCAAAGGAACAAAGAACCCAACCTAAGCCGAGTTGGGTTAGATGAAACTTACCAAATTGAGCCCACGACCTTCTCAATTTAGAACTAATGATTGATAGAGGTGGATTTCCACCAAAAATTTTAACAACCAACGAATTTCTAAGCTTATGCACATTTTCATTCTCTTTTTCCACATTGAGTAGAACAGTAGTACCATCCTTAGAGAGGCAATCACCAAAATCCAATTATGATACTTTAATGCTATCTGGCTTTCTCCAAGCATTTAATTGAATTCTACCAGAAGGTTTGTGGGATAAAAAGACTTCATCAGGCATATTGCTACCCAATTTTCCCTCCATATTGGAGTGAGCCATACTCAGATCTGCGTCTTGTCCATCAATAGCTGAAGAATACAATGCTGAACTACCAACAGAGATTTTTTCCCTCACTGATTTAGATGAATCTCCATTCAAAAGGCTCTTTTCAGAAACACGATCATCCTTGTTAACATGAATAATGGCCGTCGCATTTATCACACTGTCGCTGATGACAGGGATTGCATTTGACAAACCAAATCTGTTAACAATAATTTTCGTGCCTGAGGAAGAAGCGTCATGATTGTTTAATGGAGAGTAATCAGTAGAGATGAAATCTTGCGATATTTTGCAACAAGAATCAAGAGCGACAGATTTACCTTTACCTTCGACAACCTTAACCTTATCCTTCACCGGAATGGTGCCTTCCTTGATGACTAAAGCTCCATTGAAACCCTTATTCTGCGAGTCGAACCCTTCTCGCTTCGAACCTACAAATTGTCTATTAACTTCTTCTTTGTCTGGCCTCCCACCAGAGGATGAACGGCGAGTGTCCATCCGGAAGACTGCCGGAGTTGGCCAGCGAACGCCACCCGCCTCCTATTTGCCCGCCAGGAATCTTTCAACGATAATTTGAAAAATAAATAAGAAGGAGTTTTCTCTCTCTAGAAACCCAGAGCTTCTCTCTCTACAAATTGCTAGCTAACTTTTTTACTTCTTTAGTGGCTTGTAATTTCAGGAATGATTATATACACCAAAGTTTCTTGCGAACGTACAATATTCATTGAAATCATATAATTTTAAGGAAAAAAAATAAAGAAAAAACAAAAATGAGATCAATCCTATTTACTCTAGTTCTAGAAAATAATTATATGGTTTGTATTGAGAAATATCAACAACGCTTGGATAGCTTCAACTCTAGCTTCCTCATCTTCTTCCGACAGCTTTGGAAAATTTTTTTGGGACATTTAAGTCAATTAAGACGAATTCACATACATAAGACTCAAATTAAATCTCTTAGTGATATCCCAACCAATAAATCAAAGTGAGCCGTGTGATAGTATTTTATTATCAAATGAGGATATGAGTGATAATAATACCGTAAAAGATTTTTCCTTAACCAACTGATGGCTTAATTAAACCAAGCTGATGCTGCCAAATTAATTATTTATATGCTTTAAAAGCAGCTTCGGAATCAAATTATTAATTAGTTGGCCACATCAATGCCACGTGGAGAGCGGAGGTGGTAAACCTGTAGCGGGCTATTGGGCAGAGATCGAGGTATATAATAGTTTTGCCGCTTTACCCAATTTCAAACTAGCGTACTGTTTTTTTTTTTCCGCCTCCATTTCAGTAGAAGAGCTCTCTTAGGGGGTGTTTGGTATCGGATTTACCAGAAGTTTTAAGTAGGATTTACCGTAAATCCAGCCAAACGCCATTTTCGGAGTCTGTAAATTCGGCGTTTCAGTAAATCCGGGATTTACGGATTTACGGCGTAAATCCGGTAAATCCGCCTAAATCCTAATCCCGCTCCGCTCCGGATTTAACGCGATTTACAGTTGCTTGGTGAATGTCTTCCCGCGGCGCCCGTGTCGCGAAGTGTCGCGGAACTCTTTATCTACAAGCTCACGGAAGAAGAAGCTCCATCCTCCTCGTCGTGTGCCCTAGCCGCTCCCACATCCTTGTTGTTGGATCTCTCCCATAGCCGCGCAGGTAGCCCCGCTTGCAACCTTCTTCCATGGAATGTTTCTTGATGGTCTCATTGTCACACTCTCACACTTCATACTACCGCTGCCTTTGCCTATTGATTGCTAGTTGGTTACTTAATGCTTTTCTTGCTTCATTTTTAATCTTTGATTTTTTTCTCCTGAACAATTGCAAATTATAGTTATTGAAAGTATCCTTATATTTCTTGAAAATTATAATCTGATATGGTTTTTAGTTAAGCTAATTAAATGACTATGACTTGCTCATAACATATACATATATGATATATCAATCATGAACGCTCTAGTTTGTAAAAGTTCATTTTGCTTTGTGTATTGAATTGAAAAAGAGCCCTTGTGCATCGCATTGCATTTAGCAATTTGAAAAAACTAAGTTGACATTGCTGTAAACTCTCCGTCAATTAACAAAAATTTTTCTCCTTAAAGAATAATGGTTACTGCTGTAGAGCTGTCTTTTAATGCCTTAAGCTTGCTTTTTTTTTTCCCATATGTTGTTTTGTGGCTTAAAGCCTTTCCAAGAAAAAGATAACACTTGAATTCCATTGACCATTTTGAATCAAATACTAGTTGTGCATGTCATTTATTACCAATTGTGGATTGGGCTGCGTTTGTAGCTTACAACTAGTAGAATTTCTCCAAAGGTTTATTATATTCTAGTATTTACTAGAAGATTTGATATTGTTTTATTCCCTTATTTGTCATTATGAAGATGGTCACATGTAATGACTCCAGAGATCAAACTTTGCATTTTATCTCCTCTTTGTTCATTTGTATTTTTTATTTTCTGTTTTTAGTAGAGAGTGGAGTTTATAAATTGGTTATGTCATTTAGAAGCCTTGTTAAGTCAAATGTTAAATCGAAAGTAGGTCTTAGTTGAGCTTAGAAAATTCATAGAAAATATTGTGTTCAATTGATTGAGAATTAAAATTTATTATCTGGTTAATTAAGAGTTGTCAAAACTCTAGGTTTCGACGATATGAATGTAGCATGTGTGAGCGACAGAGAGTCATCAAACGAAATCTACCTACAAAAGTCTGGTAAACGTTCTTGATGGAAAATTAAAAATAAATGTAATTGTATTGACATTTTCAAAACAGAATACAAATAATCTCCTTGGTAATGTTCGTATATGTTGCATCTGGGTGGGAAGGTTCCGCAGCGGATATGCGTGTCCTAAGATGGGCTGTAGAGCAAGGTCATTTTAGAGTGCCCAGCAATAATTATTACTTGGTTGATTCAGGCTACGCTAACACCGATAAGTTGATTGCTCCTTTTCGAGGATATCAATATCACTTAGCTGATTACCGAGGAAGTACTAGTACAAGGTATACAAACCAACAAGAACTATTTAATCACCGGCATGCCCAACTCCGAAATGTGGTAGAGAGGACCTTTGGGATTTGGAAAGAACGTTTTCAAGTGCTAACACACATGAGAAAGTTTCCTGTTGCTGTTCAAGCTGATTTGGTTATTGCTTGTGCAGTTCTACACAACTTTATAGGTAGATATCATGGACATGATATGTATTTCAATATGTCACAGACCGAAATGCAGCACGATACTGAACGTGGTGATGTTGAGATGTCGGATGAAGATCCTAACTTGCATACAACTGTAGGAGAAAGAATTCAGGGAGAAACGATAAGGCATTTCATCGCAACTGATATGTGGAATGCTCGAGTAAGGATTTCTATATGCATTTACAATATTTCACCTTTGAGTACATTACTTATTTTATTTTTTTGATTATTTGATTTCAGATTAATAGTCAAAGAAATCGGTCGTTTTGAGGAAGATGCTCTCCAATGCAACCAATACCAACATCTCTATTATGTGCCAGTGTACTCTCATCTAGTCGTCAATCGGTGTCAAAAAAATTTATTCATGTTGTTGTGTTTTGTTTATTTTATTAGTAGTTTCTATTGTATGATGTTTAATTTGGTTAATTATTTGGCTTAGACTTATTTGAAATTTAGAACAAGTGTATTGAAGTATCTTAATATTACTCTTTGAATTTTAAATCTCCAACTGTTTTAAATCCTGTAATCTGTTGCCAAACATCTTCTTTGGATTTAACAGGATTTAGAAATTATCATACCAAACACATTTCAGAATTTATCGGCCTAGGATTTACTAAATCCTGTAAATCCGGATTTAGTAAATCCTACTAAAATTGAATCTAATCCAATACCAAACACCCCCTTAGGTTTCCTCACTGATCCCCGGCCTTCATCACCTCCGCGGTTTTCCTTTGCTGAGCTCGATTCTCAAATTTTCCGTGCTCACTCACTCTCCCCACCCCCATCTCTCTCTCTGTCTCTCCTCACCCAGATTCTAAGCTGAGTTTGATATCTCGAATCAAATTTCTCTGATCGGCTTGCGTTTAAATCAAGGGCTATTAATTTGTTTACCGTGAAGGCATAAAGCCTGGATCTCATCTCAGTTCCTTCGGATTCGAGCACAAGCACGATTTCATTCTGTTCAATCGCTGCATATAAAAGGTATGCTTTCAGGGTTTTCTTCATGTCCTTTGTCGGGCCTTCCATCTTCTAAAATGTTGCATAACTTAACTCTCCCGTGTCGTCGGATTAGTTTTTTTTTTTTTTTAAACCAGCCATTTCTTCAATGTTTAGCAAATCTTATGTGGATCTGACGGTTCAGTTGCTGAAAGTCTTATCTTCAATCTACTTTTGAGATTCATAACCTATTTAAATTCTGCATGTTATCTTAGCTTCCTTTTGCCTCCGTATTTTGAACCTTTGCAATGGAGCTCCGACTATATATTCCTTTTATGAAGAAAGTAGACACGTACCCCTGTTGCAAGGAAGGATAGACTAAAAAAATAGAAATAATTGTAAAATCAGTTTGCCAATTAGAACTTTAATATTATATTTTAAGTCGTTAACCATGAACAATAAATATGAAATTAGCTGGAATACATCTATCCTGTTCTCTATCTGTCATTAGACCGCAAATGTTAGTTAAAAAAACACAATATTAAATATAAATACCATTATTACAGGAATTTAGTATGAACAATTGAATATATTTTGAGGAATTTTATAATCGCGTATGTAAACCGAAAAAGAGAGAATTATCATCTATGCTATCGATGCTATTATTAAAATGTGTCTTGAAGCCTTGATAAGCTAAAATAAATACCAATCAGTTCCCTAGACAAAATCTAGGCCATTCAATTAATCAAAAGATTCAAATTCACAAAGCATTAAACTTTCTTCAATTTCGCACAAGACTCTTTAACCCTTATGCTTTGAGATTCCCCATTTTTTTCTGGACTTTCTTCTCTGCATTTCACTATGAATAAAATTTCTAAAACTATATGAAATCTCTTTTTCATGGTTTGATACAATAACCATTCCCCTACACCACACAAAACTCTCTCTCTCTCTCTCTCTCTCTCTCTCTCTCTATATATATATATATATATATAATGGCATTGTCTAGAAACCTAGAATTCCACACTTGTGGAGATGGAAAAACATTAAATTTTTATCCTTGATATTACCAAATTCTCCAATCATGCGGTTTCACAATGTTCCCCTTGTTGCTTGCTTCACTCAGAATCATTTCCTTTAATTGTTGGATGCGGTGCATTATCACCTGAGGCACAACTTACTCCAACATACAATATTTCATTTTTCTACGGCACTAAACCTCATTGTTGCTTTTATCTTTTTCAACAGAGTAAATTTTTACCTTTTTTACTAATATTAGAAAACTTATAGTAGAACATATATATATATATATATATATATATATATATATATATATATATATATATATATATATATATATATATATATATATAGATAGATAGATAGATAGATAGGATGAAGTAGATGGAAGGGGCAACTAATACTATTTTCCCCTATTTTATTGCTTCTACTTGTTTACTTGGCTACTAGTTTTTGCTATTGTGTTGTTGCTTGAACAGTTTCCACACCAAGTTGGTATCAGAGCCTCGTTGACAAGTTCTAACTCAATGTGGCAGAAAGTAGTCACCGGGCAGCTCGCGAAGAAGATCGTAGCTTGGATGCTGTATGGACGACACAAACAAATGTCGTGAAACAGTTGGAGGATCTCTCGGCAGAGTTCCTTCTCTTTGCTATAGAAATGAGGAAGGTGATTCAAGCCATCAAGATGGGTAATGGCACCAAGGTGAATCCTCGATGTGCAGTTCCAACAACCATACTAACAACTGCGGAAGGGGCAATGTGTTCGAACATGCATAGAAAAGGAACCAAGATTTATTTCCAGATCTCTCAGATTCGGATAGAGATTACGAATATAGGAGAACATTCAAAGTTTTCGATTCAGAATATGGAGATTATATGGATAATAACGTGGCCAGGCACACATGAGACCGGTTTCATCTCCACTAGAATGAATTTCGAGTTAAATTGGATATCCCATTTTTTGATGCACGATTGCACAGTGAAGGAGAGAGCAGTCAAAACTTTCTTTGAATACATGGAGATTGAACCAGACAAACATGTGAAGTACGTTGCTTGCTGATTGGAGGGTGGTGGTAGTGCGTGGTGGATGCAACTGTTGCAAACCTGACGACGTAAAGGAAAAAGAGCTGTTAAGAGCTAGTATAAAATGAAACAATTGATGAGGGGTCACTTCCTCCCAACCGATTTTGAACAAATGCTCTATTTAAAATACCAATATTGTGTGCAAGGAAATTGTTCTGTGAGCGAATACATTGAAGAGTTCTATAGGTTGAGTGCTCTCAATTATCTCAATGAATCTAACAATCAATTAGTTGCTCGATATATTGGAGGGCTCAAGGATGTTATACAAAACAAGATAGAACTCAACTCGGTTTGGTCGCTTTCACAAGCAATGAATTTTGCTCTCAAGGCAGAGATGCAACTTCTTAGACAATCTAAAAGTTCATCCAACCGCCATCATTATAGTGAGCATGCTACAGATTCCAAATATGTTGTAGTTGGTTCCAAGCAAAAACAAACTCATCACACACAGTGTCAAACTACCAACAGCCAGCCAATCCAAAACTTCCAGTTAAACGCCAGGCTACACTTAAAAGAAGTTCCATTCTCTAAACCAGCAAACTTCAAATGTTTTCACTGTTTTCAGTTGGGGCATAAGTCGAATCAATGCCAAAATAGACCCCAAGTTCAGATTGCTGAAGGAGAGCAGATTGAGAATTGGGTTAATCCTGATGGAGATGGTGAAGATGAGGCTGAGGATGTGGTGGATGATGAAGGTGAAGCTGTTTTTTGCATCTTAGAAAAGCTTTTATTAGCTCCTTGACAACAACCCGTTACCATTCAAAGCAATGCTATCTTTAGAATTGGCTGCAGTATGAATGGAAAGGTGTGCGACTTAGTCATAGATAATGAGTGTATTGAGAATATTGTATTACACTCTCTTGTAATTGCTTTACAATTAAAAACAACTAAGAATCCTCGACCATAGACAATCAGTTGGGTTAAAAAGGGAATCTATATATAGGTGACTGAAATGTGTAGGTTCAAATTTTCCATTGGGAAACATTATTCTTGTGAAGTGCTGCGTGATGTCCTTGAAATGGACATTTGCCATATTATCTTAGGTCATCCCTAGAAATACGACAGTGGAGCGATATATGATTGTCGCTTGAACACATATTCCTTTGATTGTAGGGGAGGAAGTTAAGACTACTACAAAATGTAACAGAAACATCTGTCCGAATTAATAAAGACAAGGTTATTCTGAATCTAATATCTGGTCCTGCTATACTCATTAATTGCTGGCCGTGAACCTGCTGCAGTTTTTGCTCTTGTTGCTACTGAAATTCCACCTCACAGTGCATATTTTCCCTTGCCAGAACCGATTTCAGAATTGTTACAGCAATTCAAAGATACTAGCCCAGCTGAACTACCTTCAACCTTACCAACATTGCGAGCTCTTCAACATCAAATAGATTTCACTCCAGGAGAACACAACATTTTGCAAGACTTGGTAAATGACCTCTTGGAGAAACAATTGATCCAACCAAGTTTATGTCTGTGCGTTGTCCTAACACTTATTGTTTCAAAGAAGGATGGCAAGTGAAAAATGTACATTGGCAGTAGGGCTATTAACAATATCGCAACCAAATTTAAATTTCCAGTGCCGAAGATAGAAGATTTGCCTGATAAACTAGTTGGATTTCAGATTTTTTCAAAATTTGACCTCTGCAGTGGCTTCCATCAAATTAGTATTAGACCTAGAGATGAGTGAAAAATAGCATTCAAGACTCGTCAAGGGCTCTATGAGTGGAAGGTTATGCTCTTTGGATTGTGCAATGCCCCGACAACATTCATGCGGCTCATGAATGAGGAACTCAAAGCTTTCCTTTGGAAAATTTTGTGTTGTTTACTTCAATGACATTCTTGTGTATAGCCAGTCATTTGATGAACATATTTAACATCTCACTTTGATTTTTCAAACCTTGCGGGAGCATAAACTATACTTGAATCTTGCTAAATGTGAAATTTCCACTGCTCGGGTCTTTTTTTTGGTTTTATTGTGTCTATTAGAGAATTAGAAGTCGACCTTCATAAGGTGTTCTCCATTTTGGACTAGCCAGTTTGGTGCTTATCGTTTGACATTTGAAGTTTTCATGGTATTGCCAATTTTTATTGCCGTTTCATTCGTGGATTTAGTGTCCTCTCATGGCTCTGATAACCGATTATTTTAAGGAAAAGCAGTTTATTTGGACAACAAAACAACAATGAGGCTTTGAATCCATTAAGGTGACCTTGAGTACAGCTCCAGTTTTGGCCTTACCAGACTTTGATAACTATTTCAGGTGGACATAGAGGCTTCAGCTGTGGGAATAGATAAAGTTTTCACTTAGTCGGATCAGGCCATCGAGTTTTTAAGTGAAGAATTGAGCTTGACAAGACAGAAATGGTCAGTATATGAATAGGAATTATATGTTGTAGTTAGAGCACTTAAGCATTGGGAACACTACTTCATGAAGATTTTGTACTATGTAGTGATCATCATGCTTTGCAGTTCATAAACAATTAGAAAAACATTAATAGAATGCATGCTAGGTGGACTATTCCCACAAAAATTTACCTTTGTTTTGAAACATAAATCTGGTGCCCAAAATCGGGTCGCTGATGCTCTTGGTAGGCAGGCAACTCTTCTCACCCATCTCCAAACTGAAATAACTGGTTTGCAATTTTAAAAAATTATATTCAATTGATAAAGACTTTGCTGAAACTTGGAAACAGTGCTCCAAAGCTCAGCCCACTGCGGATTTCTCCATTCATCATGGTTTTCTATTAAATGTGATACCCTTTGCATTCTAGATTCATCATAGAGAGACCAACTCATCAAGGAAGCGCACGAAGGTGGTCTCGTTGCACATTTGAGGTGTGAAAAGACATTGCAACAGCTCAAAGCTCAATTTTTATGGCCGGAATTGCATAGAGATGTTTTATGATTTGTTGAACGATGCTCTATTTGTCAAGAGTATGAGAGAACTAGTCATAACACTGGGTTTTATACTCAATTACCAATTCCAAAATCTATATGGGAAGATATTAGTACTGATTTTATTTTTTGACTACCAAGAACTCAAAAAGGGGCTAACTCATTTATGGTTGTTGTGGATAGATTTTTTAAAATGGATCATTTTGTGGCCAATAAGAAAATTTTTATTGCTGTAAACATTGCTTGTTTGTTTTCTCAAGAAATTGTTTGACTTCAAGGGTTACCTTATAGTATTACTTTCGACCACGATGTCAATATATTAGTCATTTTTGGTGAGCGTTGTGGAAATGACTTCATCATGAAATCAATTTTAGTTCTTCTTACCAACCTTAATCTGATGGCTAGGTTGAAGTGGTAAATTGCACCTTAGGCAACATGCTTCGCTACCTTGTCCAAGCTTGTCCAAAACAATGGGAAGATGCTCTTAGTCAAGATGAATTTGCATATAACTCTATGACAAATCATTCAACTGGTCTCTATCCCTTCATTATTGTATACACAAAGACCCCAAATCACATTTTTGATATTGTTGTTTTGCCCAAATGCTCCAACAAAATAGCTGCCAACTTCTTAGATCACTACAATTTCATTTTAGATGAAGTGAGAATGAAACTGATTGACTCCAATGCACATTAGAAAGGGTTGGCAGACAATCATTGCCGAGAGAAAGTGCTTAATCCTAGAGGCATTGTTATGGTTCATCATCACAAGTAAAGTTTTCCAGCAGGCCCTCATTCTAAGCTTAGCCCGCATAAATTTGGTCCAGTTCTTATCCTTCAATGCATAAATGACAATGCATACATTGTCGAACTACCTAGGCATCTTCACACTTCATCAACCTTAAATATATCATATATATATTATTATAATTAACCAGTTTGCACTACACTATCCAATGTTTAGATAGTACATGAGCCTTTCGGGGATGGAGCGACCTGAAGCCGTGCATTATCACTTGAGGCATAACTTACTCCAATATACAATATTTCGTTTCTTTGCTCCACTAAACATCATTGTTGCTTTTGTCTTTTTTCAATTATTTTCTGCAAAAAAGCTCTTACCTTTTTTTAACTAATATTAGAAAACTGATAGTAGAACATATATATATATATATATATATATATAGGGACGAAATAGAAAAAGGGGCAATTAAAACTATTTTTCCTTGTTTTATTGCTTTTGTTCATTTAATTGGCTACTGACTTGTTTTTGCTTTTGAGTTGTTGCCTAATCGGTTTCCACACCATTGTTCCTCTCTGATGAGTCGCCCAAAGCAATTGCTACTATGAGTCTTACACTTTTTCTATATACGACAACCAAACAAAGGCTACATGTTTCTGAATAGCTTCCATGGTTCTATTATTTAGAAGAAGTTTTCAAATATTGATAATTCTCTTTGATTTCTTACCATAGAAATCAACTAAGGTGAAGGACCTCTCCTAACTTGAGCTTCTCTAAGTTCTCCCAATTTGAGTCAAGTGTACAACCATTTGAAAATACATTCTTCTCTATTCCCTTCTATGTGGCAAGTATAATTTTTATTGCATGTTTTTTATTAATAGTAAAATGTCTCAATTTTAACAAATGTTACTTGTCTTTTAGTTTAGGATTTAAACTTTGGTATTCTGATAGAAGTCGTATTATAAATGATGTAGGTGTAATTATAGATAAGAGTTTGAAGGATAATATGATAAAAGTTGATAAAATTGGAGATAGAATTATAGCTTTGAAAATTATTATTGATGCTAAGATTATTAATATTATAAGTGCTTATGCTCCTCAAGTAGGTTTGGATATGTGTTTAAAATTAAAATTTTGGAATAACTTAGAAGAATTAATTCAAAAGATACCTTTTGAAGAAATAGTTTTTAATGGAGGAGATTTAAATGGACATTTTGATAGAGAGAGTGGATTTTAAAAGCATTCATGGTGGCTATGGGTTTGGAGTAACTAATGAAGGTGGTAAGACTATATTAGATTTTGCTCTAGCTTATGATTTTGTAATTGTTAATACCATATTTAAGAAAAAAGATGAGCATCTCAACACTTATAATAATAAATATAGTAAAACTTAGATTGATTATTTTTTTATAAGAAAAATAAATCATTTAGATTGCAAAGTTCGTAAGGTTATTCTGAATGAAAGTTTATGTACCAAATATCGCTTATTAGTTTTGGACTTTAAGATGAAGGGGCATAATATGAAAAATATAGTAAAGTATTGTTTTAAGATTAGATGGGGGCATTTATGAACACTAATAAAAATATTTTTAAGAGTAATATTCGAGATCTTAAGATTTTCTTTGTGCTTGAGGAAGTGAATGTTATGTGGAAAAAAGTTGTTAGTAATATTAAGAATGTTGCAAAGAATGTGCTTGGGGTTTCAAAAGGAAAAGCTCCTAATAATAAAAATAGTTTGTTGTGGAAATAAAATGTGCATGAAAAGATAAAAAATAAGAGGCTTTGTTATAATAATTAGTTTAGATGTAAAAACTCTAAAAATTGGGAAAGATATAAAGAGGCTCGTAAGGTGTCAAAGAAAGCAATATGTGATGCAAAGATTTTAGCTTTTAATGATTTATATAATAGATTAGATTTTAAAGAGGGTGAAAGATATATGAATAAGTTAGCCAAACAAAGAGATAGGAGTAGTAAGGATTTAGTTCAAGTAAAGTGCATTAAGGATGAAGATCAAAAAGTGCTTTTTTTAGAAGAAGACATTCAACAAAGGTGGTTGAGACATTTTGCTAAGTTTTTCAATGAAGATTGTGAGAATATGATTGACTTTAGTGACCTTAGAACTGTAATAAAAATAGAGACTTTTATTTTTATCTGCGTATTAGTAAAACTGAAGTTAGAGAGCTTTAAATAATATGAAGTGTGGAAAAACTATTGGACCTGATGATATTCTAGTAGAGGTGTGGAAATGCTTAGGAGATGAACGAATTTGTTGGCTTACTAAACTTTTTAATATTATTTTGAAGACTAAAAAGATACTAGATGGGTGGAGAATGACTGTGTTGATTCCTAATTTTTAAGAATAAAGGTGATGCACAAGATTTTGTGAATTATAGAGGAATTAAGTTGTGTCATACTTTAAAACTTTCAGAGAGAGTTATAGAGCATAGGTTACGACGTGATACTAATGTTTCTCAAAATCAATTTGGATTAATGCCGGGTAGGTCTACTATGGAAGCTATTCATTTATTGAGAGTGTTGATGGAGAAGTTTAGAGAGAATAAAGAGGATCTACATGTGATATTTATTGATTTAGAGAAATCATATGATAAAGTTTCAAGAGAAGTGCTATGGAGAGTTCTAGGAAATAAAGGGGTTAATAATGCTTATATTCAAGTCATTAGGGATATGCATGTAGAAGCTGTTACTTATGTTCAAACACAAGGTGGTTTGACCAAGTATTTTCCTATGTCAGTTAGATTACATCAAGGATCAGCCTTAAGCCCTTATCTTTTTGCTTTAGTCATGGATGTTCTTACTAGACATTTGTAAGAGGATGTACCCTGGTGTGTGCTTTTTGCTGATGATATTCTTCTTATTGATAAGACTAGAGAGGGAGTTGATGGTAAACTCGAATTATTGTGGTTAACCTTTGAGTTTAAAGGTTTTCGTTTGAGTAGATCTAAAACTGAATACATGGGGTGTAATTTTAGTAGTAAAAGATCTAGTGGGAGATTTATAACTTTAAGCAATCAAGTCATTAATAAGTGTACTCGTTTTATATATCTTGGGTCTATTGTTTAGAGTGATGGTGAAATAGATGCGAATATTATTAGTAGAATTCAAGTTGGATGGTTGAAGTGGAGAAATGCTTCAGGTTTGTTGTGTGATAGAAAAGTACCTCTCAAACTTAAGGGAAAATTTTATAAGATGGTTGTGAGATCTGCAATGCTTTATGGTGCAAAATGTTGGTCATTAAAAGAGAAGCATAATATTAAATTAAGTGTTGCTGAGAGGAGGATGCTCAGGTGGATGAGTGGATTTATTCTTAGAGATAGGATACAAAATGAGTATATCTTTGAAAAGGTTGGAGTAGCTCCTGTGACTGATAAGATTAATGAGATTCTCCTTAGATGGTTTGGTCATGTAAAACGGTGGCCTTCCGATTACCCTGTTAGGAGAGTAAATATATTAGATTTTTGATTTTATAGAAAATACAAATAATAATTTTTTTGTTCTTTTTATCTTTCTAAATTTTTTTGTTTTTTGTTTTAAATAAATATCCATCCCAATCAACCACAATAAATTTTGTAGCACAATGATAATCAAACTTAACTCTGATTGCAGAAAAATAAATATACAGGAAAGTAAAATTGCAAAAAATAAATTCGAAAAGAAAAAGAACGCAAATAGATTTTTATAGTGGTTTGGTCAACTTGACTTACGTCCACTCCTCAAAGTTCCTCTTTTCGGGTATTGCACTAATCAATAGTGATTCTCCTTCATACCACGGCTAGGAGGAGAAGCTTGTACTGACTCTTCTCTCTCAATGAATCTCTCCTTTTACCTCCTCGATCTGGCAGAGACGCTGGAATCCTTTTCACCTCTTCGGTGTGGTAGAGTAGCCGAAATCTCTTTCACCTCCTAGGTGCAACAGAGTAGCTGAAATCCCATTCACCTCCTTGGTGTGGCGGAGTAGCAAAAATTCCTTTCATCTCCTAAGTGCGACGGAGTAGCCAGAATCCCTTTCATCTCCTCGGTGTGGCTGAGTAGCCAAAATCCCTTTTACCTCCTCAGTGCGGCGGAGTAGCTGAAATCCTTTCAGCTCCTTGGCACGACAGACTAGCTGACGACCTTTGACACCAAAGGCTTCTTCACAGAGCTTCCCTCAAGACAAACACTGACACACCCAGAGGGACCAAAATTTTTATTCGGTGCGGACACCGGACGTAGCTCTATATCCGAACGCTAATTATATGACGCCACGTAGTGGTCCGAAGACCCGACTCAATGAAAACTCAGAAATTAACACGTGCTTTTCCTAATTGCCACGCGGCCCGACGACTCGACTTGGATTGGACGTGAAAATTTAAAAGAAACACTCCTTTTTTTAGGTTTTATGACATTGGCGGACTATTTTTGACACGTGATATAGGATTTTGCCATAAAAGAGAGCTGAGAAAGAACAGGGAGGAATAGGATATGAAAATGAAATTCTCTTTGGATGATGTCGAAGAGTGCGAGGAGATGGAAGAAACCCAAAACGTCCAGGAAGACTTACCGCAACAATGTATAAGAGATAAGTCTGGAATATTATCAGTAAGTTTTTAACTCCGAAGAGATTTTAGAATTTTTCATTTGAGAATATAACTATGTGCATACCTCTTTTGTGCTGGTTTGTCTACTTCTGTGTGAAGCTTCTAGGAACCGCTTCTTTATACCCCTTGTTGGTACGGAGCAGTACCGCTTCTCGATACCCCATCTTGGTATCGAGCATTACCAGTCCTGTTACCGAGAAGCGGTTGTGCCAACCTGTTCTGCTGCTACTAGCTTCCCTGTACCGCCACCCGGTATCGTTTCTCGGTACCGAGACCCGATACCGTTGCTCTGTACCTTTTCTTGGTACCGCGAATAGGTTCCACTTTGTACTGGTGATTTTTGTGTACTACCATATTTATATCAGAATGTTAAGTATGTTCGTCTTGTGCACAGGGTGTTTATAACTTTGAGAATGAAGCATATGGTATGTATTGCGATTATGCTCATAATTATGATTTTAGTGTTCGGAAAGAACATCATTCTTACTAGCCTAATTCAAGGAGAATAAAGTCAAAGGATTTGGTCTGTTCGAAAGCTGGGTTCAAGAAGGGCATTGACTTAAATGCAAAATCAAAATATCGAAAATCAAACACTAGAACCGGGTGTCCAGCTATAATTAGATTTGCAGTGACTGAAGATGGAGTTGGACGGTGCAAAAATCTATTGAAAGCCACCATCATGAATTAGCTAGGCCGGAAGATCAACATTTGCTTAGATCATGTAGGCACATTAACGATGAGAAAGAATCTATTCTTAAATCAATGATAGAAGTTGGGATAAAAACAGTTGATGCATTTACCTATCTATCCGAGGAAGTGTGAGGTGTAGGAAATGTGGGATTCTCTAAAAGGGATGCATACAACTACATTTAAAAAGAGAGAGGATTGAAGATTGAGAATGAGGACACAAATTTCCTAATTGAACTATTTAAGGAATGACAAGTTTATGACATGTTCTCATGGGATGTCCAAATTGATGAGGATAATAGATTGTTGAATTTTTTTTGGGTTGATGGGTTGGGAAGAATAGATTATGACTGCTTTGGGGATGTGTATGATCATCAATCTTAAATTAATTCTAATTCGATTGATTAATCATATGGATTAAATTAGGAAAGATTTCTTAACAACATGCAGTATGAACTAGTTCATACAGTACGATTCAAACAAATTTTAAAATTCGAATTTTTGCCTAATTTAAATTACGGCAAGGATATAATGGGCGTGTGGTTGGTTTGTGTTGGACTTGAGCTATGCAATATGAATATGCTAAGGTTTTCTTTGATATAAAAATAATGAAAGCCTATTAAATACGCAAGTATATGTGCCTATCAAGTAATAAAATAATAGAGAAGAGTGTCGATCCCACGAGGAAGTTTTTAGCTTAATTGTAATTAAACTACTACTATTTAATCTAAATGCACAATTTATTTTACTAAATGTAAAATGGATGTTTTTGAGTTTTTATCACTTAATAAAGACTTGCAAGAAAAATTGGATACTAATACAAAAGATACCTCTTGAAGAAATAGTTTTTAATGAAGAAGATTTAAATGGACATTTTGATAGAGAGAGTGGATTTTAAAAGAATTCATGGTGGCTATGGGTTTGGAGTAACTAATGAAGGTGGTAAGACTATATTAGATTTTGCTCTAGCTTATGATTTTGTAATTGTTAATACCATATTTAAGAAAAAAGATGAGCATCTTAACACTTATAATAATAAATATAGTAAAACTTAGATTGATTATTTTTTTATAAGAAAAATAAATCATTTAGATTGCAAAGTTCGTAAGGTTATTCTGAATGAAAGTTTATGTACCAAATATCGCTTATTAGTTTTGGACTTTAAGATGAAGGGGCATAATATGAAAAATATAGTAAAGTATTGTTTTAAGATTAGATGGGGGCATTTATGAACACTAATAAAAATATTTTTAAGAGTAATATTCGAGATCTTAAGATTTTCTTTGTGCTTGAGGAAGTGAATGTTATGTGGAAAAAAATTGTTAGTAATATTAAGAATGTTGCAAAAAAATGTGCTTGGAGTTTCAAAAGGAAAAGCTCCTAATAATAAAAATAGTTTGTTGTGGAAATAAAATGTGCATGAAAAGATAAAAAATAAGAGGCTTTGTTATAATAATTAGTTTAGATGTAAAAACTCTAAAAATTGGGAAAGATATAAAGAGGCTCGTAAGGTGTCAAAGAAAGCAATATGCGATGCAAAGATTTTAGCTTTTAATGATTTATATAATAGATTAGATTTTAAAGAGGGTGAAAGATATATGAATAATTAGCCAAACAAAGAGATAGGAGTAGTAAGGATTTAGTTCAAGTAAAGTGCATTAAGGATAAAGATCAAAAAGTGCTTTTTTTAGAAGACGACATTCAACAAAGGTGGTTGAGACATTTTGCTAAGTTTTTCAATGAAAATTATGAGAATACGATTGACTTTAGTGACCTTAGCACTGTAATAAAATAGAGATTTTTATTTTTATCTGCGTATTAGTAAAACTGAAGTTAGAGAGCTTTAAATAATATGAAGTGTGGAAAAACTATTGGACCTGATGATATTCTAGTAGAGGTGTGGAAATGCTTAGGAGATGAAGGAATTTGTTGGCTTACTAAACTTTTTAATATTATTTTGAAGACTAAAAAGATACTAGATGAGTGGAGAATGACTGTGTTGATTCCTCATTTTTTAGAATAAAGGTGATGCACAAGATTGTGTGAATTATAGAGGAATTAAGTTGTGTCTTACTTTAAAACTTTCAGAGAGAGATATAGAGCATAGGTTATGACGTGATACTAATGTTTCTCAAAATCAATTTGGATTAATGCCGGGTAGGTCTATTATGGAAGCTATTCATTTATTGAGAGTGTTGATGGAGAAGTTTAGAGAGAATAAAAAGGATCTACATATGATATTTATTGATTTAGAGAAAGCATATGATAAAGTTTCAAGAGAAGTGCTATGGAGAGTTCTAGGAAATAAAGGGGTTAATAATGCTTATATTCAAGTCATTAGGGATATACACGTAGAAGCTGTTACTTGTGTTCAAACACAATGTGGTTTGACCAAGTATTTTCGATTCAAACAAATTTCAAAATTTGAATTATTGCCTAATTTAAATTACGGCAAGGATATAATGGGCGTGTGGTTGGTTTGTGTTGCACTTGAGCTATGCAATATGAATATGCTAAGGTTTTCTTTGATATAAAAATAATAAAAGCCCATTAAATACGCAAGTATATGTGCCTATCAAGTAATAAAATAATAGAGAAGAGTGTCGATCCCACGAGAAAGTTTTTAGCTTAATTGTAATTAAACTACTAATGTTTAATCTAAATGCACAATTTATTTTACTGAATGTAAAATGGATAATTTTGAGTTTTTATCACTTAATAAAGACTTGCAAGAAAAATTGGATACTAATAAAAATAAAATATTTTGGACTAATGAATATAGAAGATCATAGTTTTCTTAATGAGGCTTTTAATGTTAGATATAGATTAGAGTATATGCATCCCTAGATCTCTGTCGAGCTTGTAGGGGTGAAAATGGAGGTTTATGGCCTTCTTACAATTATACTATCTCCATAAAACCTAAAATGTTTAACATCCTATGTCTACGTATACAAACATTTCATTCAATACTCCTATTTGTTCTAATATTCCTCTGTCGAAGAAGTACATCACACTAGATATTAACTACATACATGTCTATTGTATGCATTAAATTTAGAACTAGAGATATGGAAAACATGTATGAAGTAATTTAAAGCAGAAGAGTCTACATTAGTACTTGCTACGTGTTTACAACATTAGCCCAAAACTCAGAGATTTAATCATACATGAATAACAAAAGAAGCAAACTCATATTCATTTCATTAATTTAAGAAAAAGATACAGGAGAATGAATAAGATAAATGTTACTAGGAAGGATCAATTGATATTCTCCACTCCTTCCTCCAACAATATATTTGTTTACACAATATAGGCTAAGATCTCTCAATAAAAGTATTTTGCTCTTCCCTAGCCTCCCTTAGACTTTACTCTAAGGGGGGACTAAAAGAAGAAACTACAAAGTACAAGACTCCATTGAAATGACCAAACTCCTTACAAGAGAACTTAAAAAAAAAATGATTTACACAAGTGCAGAAACAGACTCAGGAATCACGACGCTTGACAAGGTTGTGCTACGGTGGTATAAAATGAATTAGCACCTTGGTGCTGTTATGCTTGTTCCGTTGCGGCGCTAGGTTGACCTGGCATGATTAATAGTTGAACTGATGTGTCTTTTGACTGAATAGGCGTGACTCTTCATTTTGAAAACTACTCTGCTGTGGTGCTGAAAAAGTTGAGCGTTGTAGCACTTGAAAGCACAGTCTCGACGGTACGGTGTTTTGATGATTAGCGCTCCAATGCTTATTTTCCCGAGGCTCCAGTATTGCAGTGCTGATTTCTGGCATAGTGATGCTAACCTTGGCTCAGTCAGGGCGCTATTTTTTTTCGAAATTTTTGAGAACCGGCGCTGTAATGATAAAAATTGGCGCTTGGGTGTTGTAGATGTCCACGTTGCGGCACTTAATTTGTGAGCGCTGCAGTGCTCTTTCAATACTTGCGAATTTTTGCCTTCTCTTGAATATTTTTTGCACAAAAACAACTAAAACAATATATTTTTACTTAAATTAAACACAATAAATAGTATATAATTTACACTTAATATGATACTAAATATATCTGATCATCCTATACGATGCTGTGGTCGTACAGTATAGTTAGTTATAGCATTTTACAAATTAATCTCATTTAATTGGATATTTCTAATTAATTTTTGATTACATAGATCATACAGTATAATTAAGATCGTCCAGTACGATCTTTAGAAAATTAAAATATTTAATTACACTCTCCCTTGTGTGTGTACGGTTGCTATCCCAACATACACCTATTACAAATATTGACTTAAAAAAAATAAAAATTACCCTATTTGAGATAGATTAACTCTCACACTTTCTTGAGCTCTGATTATTTGACGGTGCTTTGTATATGTTGAACCATAATTGTTAGTAGTGCACAAGAAAAATATATGCAATATATAAAGTAGGAGAAAATAAATAAACATCAAATAATATTTGTAATTATTAAAACGCAAGATCCGGCTCCGGGATTGTAACAATCTCTCCCTTTTTGATGATGACAAACATTATTGGTTGAAAAATTAAATTGCAAGTTTAATTTTTATTTTCTAGCTGAGTTTTCCCCCCCACTGAGTGATTCCTTTTAAAAATAGGGAGAAACCTTTATTATATATATATATATATATTAATTTTATTTTTAATGGGAAAAATATAAATTACAAATCACAGTCACAACAAACAGTGAAAGGAAATAATATAAACTGCACAAATGAAAATGAAACAGTACAATCGTCACACTCACCACTCCGCTTTTTACATCACTAAAAGAGGAACTATAGCATAATAGAAAAAAGAAAGTCTAGAAACTGAAAGAACAATCGAATAAATACTACAAAAGACAAAACATCACAAACTACTCATAAGAGGGACCCTAATCAGGTGGTGGTGGCGGCTGAAAGTAATAATGTATTGAAGCAAATTGATTGTTGAACCAAGCACGATCACCCTCGTGCCAATGCTATATCTAGTGCTGCAACTAATCCCAACAAGATGTGGACTCCTGGATGTGGGTCTCTAATCGGTCAAAAAGCTTAACCCACGAGTCAAGAGGTGGTGGCTGAAAAGCTGGTGCTGGTGCCTCGGGTGGTGGTGCTCCCCCTTCCTCATCAAGATCATGCTCTTGCTCTGTAGGCTGCGCTCCACGACGTCTGTCAGTAAAGAGTAGGTGGAAGGAATTATTAGTGTAATAGACTGGAAGTGGTCCGCTAGGGTAGAAGGCTATATTTTTCTAAGCATAAACAAACAAAATACACAACAAAAAATAATCATAAACAAATACAAACACACAATAACAAAAAAACATATAAGCGTAACTTAACATACAACTATCCTAATTTTTCTAAGCATTAATGTCAATGACATCTTGTCTAGTCCTAAGTGTGCTGAAATCAAAATTCAGGGGTTTGATAATGATATATGTCAATTGGTTTTCAGTATCAACATGAAGTAGTTCTACTTCGCCCTTAGTTACACGATCCTTAATGAAGTGATGTCTAATATCTGTGTTTAGTGTGTGAATATTGAATTGAATTTTTAGAAATAAAAATTGCATTAGTATTGTCACATATAATAGGGATTGTGCCTACAGGTAATCCAAAGTCAAGGATCTATTGCTTCAGACATAAGGCTTGGGCAACACAGCTTCTTACAGCTTCATACTCTGCTTCAGCGGTGGACAGGGCTACAAAATTTTATTTTCTATTAGACTAGGAAACTAAAACATGTTCTATAAATTGGCAAGTTCCAGATGTATTTTTCCTGTCTACTCTACAACCATAAAAATTAAAATCTGAATATTTTATAAGATCAAAGGTGAAACTATTTGTAGGATACTAGATGCCTTAGTTTTTGGTGCCTATCAGATATCTGAGGATTCTTTTAATAATGGTCATGTGAGATTCATTAGGATTAATTTGAAATCTAGCACATAAACAAACACTAAATATGATCTCCAGTCTACTAGTAGTCTGGTAGAGTAGTGATACTATAATCCCTCTATATTTCTTTTGGTCAACAGATTTGCCATCTATATCCTTATATGTGATAAATTCGGTGTCCTACTCTTTAGTAGTTCATAGGGCGTCTTATTTAGCTTTGACTTAATATTCACCATATTCAACACATAACAAATAATATTCACTGTCTCTGCCCAAAAATATATGGGTAGGCTATGTTTTGCCAACATTGCCCTAGCTAACTCTGCCAAGGTTTTATTCTTTCATTCAGCAATGCCATTTGTTGTGGGGTCCTAGGGTTGAAAAATTATGACCTATCTTGAATTCCATACAAAACAATTCAAATATCTCATTTTTAAATTATACACTATGATTACTATGAATTGTAGAAATTAAGCATCATAACTTCCTCTAAATCCAAATAGAGGTGGTCTTAAATTTATCAGACGACTCCCTCTTATGTGCTAAAAAATTTACCCATGTAAATCTTGAGTAGTCATCAACAATTACAAATTCAAATATTTTTTCATATGAAGGATCTCTAGTGGTTACCATTCCTTTGATTGAGTGAAAAGATAATCTAATCTGTTTTCTTATTTGAAAAGCATCACACAAATGATCTAATTTTAGGATGCCTCTAACTAGATCCAATTGAGTTATCTTCCTAAGTGTTTTCATGCTAGTATGACATAGTCGCCTATGCCATTAACCAAGACTCATCAACAACAATTTTCAAACAACAAATATTATCAGATGCATCAATGCAATTCAAGTCAAGCATGTAAACATTATTTATTCTTTTTCCTACTAAAATAGTTTTTTCATTTAAAGCAATTAGGTATTTATTAGAAAAAAAACTTAATATCAAAGACTTTATCACACAATTGGCTAATACTAAGCAAGTTATATTTTAAATCTTCTATTAAAAAATATTTTCAATAATAATTCCACTAGTTTTGACAATTATACCTGTACCTACCACCTTCCTAGTGGTGTTATCTCCCAAGGTGACTTTACCTCCACTCTTAGCCTCCAGTGTAATAAACAGCTTCATATCTTCCAGCATATACCTCAAGTAGTCGATGTCCATGTACCACATGCTCTCATTACACCTCTTGTGAGAGCTTACCTACAAAATAATAATAGTTTAGATTTGAGAACTCAAGTGGGTTTGAGTCATGCCTTATGGTTGAATGTATGGATGCTATGGTGTGATGGTAATGCTTTAAGCCTCCAAATTAAATGTATTCTACAGTGTAGTGTGCAAGTGCGTATAATGTGTCCTACTATGTCACACGAATAACACCTAACCCCTAGAAATGGGTTTATTAACCTAAATGGGGGAAATGGCCTCTTCCTAGGGATGTATGATGCATGTTGTGTCCTAGGTTGTGGCTTTCGTATATGTATAGGCTCGGGTGTATTATTTTGAAGTGCACTTATTTTATTTCGTAAATGTTTGTTTGTACTTTTATACAACCCAACTTCTACCTTTAATGCATGTTCATTATTATCTAGTTCCAATGCAATTTTTTCTAACTCCTTGAATATTTCTTCAAACTCCATATGTTCATTTTTTAAGAATTTATATGACTTTAGCAACTCAACTTGTCATTTATTTAATGGGTTAAACTCATCCATTAATGATTCATACTCAACTAATGAAGTGTGCTCAATTGTTAAACTTGAATGATTATTAGTTAAATGCTCATTTAAATTTAAAAGTTCATTTTTCAAGAGTGAGTTCTTCTTTTTCAACTATTTATATGAGGCATGCATTTGTTTAGATATGAAAAATAAATCATCATATTAAAGCTCACATACCTCATCATTATCGGAGTTTCCAACATTACCATTAGCCATTAAACAAAAGTTGGTTACCTCCTCTTTCGGTTTTGCTTCTGAGAAATCTGACACCTAGTGCGCGCAAAACGCCTATTGTAACTTTTTCTTTCCTTTTTTAAAATTTGATTTTTCCTTACCTTTTTCCTTAGTAGGGAGACTCTTGAGGTTGGGGCAATCTGTTCTCAAATGTCTAGGCTTCTTGCAGCCAAATCAAATCATATCAGATGAAAGCTTATTGAACTTACCATTTTTACCTTTGCTCTTGTCGAAGTGGTACTTATGTTTGCATTTCAGGAAGCTTTTGATTTGACAAGTCATCAATGCTATGTCCTTGCTCCCATCAGCTCCTGAATCACTTCTCTCGGTGCCATCAACCCCAATGCCACTGTTCTTTCTTTCATCTTGTCACCTGCATCTGAAAGCTATTAGCTCACGTTTTTCTCGTAAGCAATAAGAGAGCCTAAAAGATTGTCAATAAAGTACAAATTAAGATATTTGATTTAGATATTACAGTGACTTCAGTATAAGAATCAGGTAAACAACACAATATTTTATTCACTTTTTTAAAATTAGAAATTTTGCTACCTAAGGCATGTAATGAAGTGATTATTTTGATGAATCTAATATACATGTCAGATATTGTCTCACTATGTTTCATGTGAAATAATTTGTACTCATATAATAACAAATGTAAACATGATTGTTTAACCTCATTAGTGCTTTCATAGGTGATACATAATCTATCCCATATCTCTTTTTCACTAGTGCATATAGATACACACATATAATCTTCTGATTTAAATGCATAGAATAAATAGTTTAAGTACTTTGCATTTAGCTGAGCTAAATCTTCATCCTCAATAGACCATTCAGTAAAGAGAATATCAACTTTCATGCCATTAACAATATGAGACGGCATAGCATATTCCTACTTGAATCATGTGCCACATGTGAAAATCTATAGATTGCAAGAATGTAGACGTGTGTATTTTCTAGAAATTGAATGGAATGTTATCAAACAACGGTGGACGGGTAATAGAGTACCCTTAAGTAGTATTACGGTTTCCAAAATGTGCTATCAGATCAAACTCTAGGTGTTAAAACCAAATTGCAAGAGAACTCGCTCTAGTGCCAATTGAGAGTTCAATTGTTGGCTGTGAAATCAATTAAATGTTGAAATGAAATACCAAGCGAAAGAGTGAATTTGTGATTTAAAAACTTTTTTAAAAATATTTTTAATTAAAAATCAAAATCAAATACTAATCTTTTTATGTTTTTGATTTTGTAGAAGAAACGAATAATAATTTTTTTTTTGTTCTTTTTTATCTTTCTAACCTTGTTGTTTCTTTTTAAAACAAATATCAATCCCAATCAACCAAAATGATTTTTGTATCATAATGATAATCAAACTCAACTCAGATTGTAGAAAAATAAATAAGCAGGAAAGTAAAACTGTAAAAATTAAATGCGAAAAGAAAAATAAAACACAAACTAATTTTTATAGTGATTCGGTCAATTTGACCTACGTTCACTCCCCGAAGTTCCTCTCTTCGGGTATTGCACTAATCAATAGTGATTCTCCTTCAAGTCACAGCTAGGCGGAGAAGCCCATACAAACTTCTCAAAGAATATCTCCTTTCACCTCCTCGTCTAGCAGAGATGCCGAAATCCCTTTGGCCTCCTCGGTGTGATGGAGTAGCCGAAATCCCTTTCACCTCCTCGGTGCGGCACAGTAGCTGCCCTTTCACCTCCTCGGTGCAGCGGAGTAGCCTGAATCCCTTTTACCTCCTCAGTGCGACAGAGTAGCAAAAATTCCTTTCGTATCCTCAGTGTAACGGAGTAGTTGAAATCCCTTTCACCTCCTCCATCGGCAGAGTAGCCAAAAATTCCTTTCACCTCCTCGGTGCGGCGGAGAAGCCGACGGTCTTTGACACCAAAGGCTTTTTCACAGAGCTTCCCTCAAGACAAATATTGACACACCCAGAGGAACTCAGGTGCAAGTTGGCTGGAGCAACCATGTGAAAATTCCTCTCACACTTGCTTGAATCCCACAAAGCTCTTCTTCATGTCCTACAACCTCACCCTTTCTCTCCTTTGCTCAATGCTCTCTCTTCAACACTCTTATAGAAGAAATAGACCTCTGACTATCAAAAAGACTCATCCAAAGTCATAACAAGAGTTTTAATAGTGGGGTTCAAAAAATCTTTTTTTTTTATTTAAATTCTGCCACTTCTATTCATAGAGTATAATACTCATCATATAGTCGTTAACCATAGCATCAAACTTCGTAAAAAAAGCTTATTGATATTTTCGGTAATCTGCTGCTCTTTGCCCTTATATCCCTCCTACTTCCTCTCAAGAAAATTATAGTACCATTTCTTCATTTCCTGTCTTTGAACGATGCTTCATATATATATATATATATATATATATATATATATAACCTTATTTGGTGCTCTCATTAGACTCTTTAACGCTGTTTTACATGAATCCTTAGCATTCCATCGATATCCTCATTTTAATGCCAATAAATGCTCTATTTTCTAACCGAAATACTGCCATACGGTTATCTGTATTGGTTATTGGAAACCTGTAATTCACACTATTTTAATGTTTTTTTTTTCTAGGTGATTTAAACATCACCAACTGAATGGAAATAGTAGGGGTGTAAAATGAGGTGCAATGCATGTTGGCGGGAATTGGAAGGCCAGGCGATTCCAACAACCTGCGGGCACCTATTGTGTATCCAATTAGGATCTTTTGCTGCTGTATATTTAGGGATAGATTACATACTTCACTTGCATATCTATGTCCATACATTCAGTGTCTTTAATTAATGGACTAAGGCACTGAAGATGCTGGCAAGATACTTAGCAATGTTGGAGCCTGCCCGATCTGTGATCAAGTGCTCTCGAAAAGGTATTTACTAAGCAACTTCCTGCATGTCTCACTGGTTTAGAGTCCACGGAATGCATAGTTTTGAATAATTTGTGCAGAATTTATTCTGTAAATCAACTGTTATGCAATCAAGAAATAAAATAACTAATTTTCATAATATATCAATATTTGGACGATTTAATTATTTTTTTTGGACAGTTCAGTCATCGATCAGCTTTGATCCAGGAATAATGTCTTTGTTTCTCGATGTGGGACTAATTTTATTAAGTGGTTCTGTGGTTATAATAATTATGCTCTCTTGTGCAATATGGGCTGAAAATTTTTTGTGGCTTATATCTGCCAGCCATATGAGACCGGTGGACATAAATCCAAGCGATGAATGGATAAATGTAAGGAGAGCTTTTCTAACCTATTCTTATATGTTCTTAAGCTTTGTAGCCCTCTCTAATTATGGCTTGTGATTCAGATGGCAATGACTGGGGTATCTCCACAGATACGTATCCTGTATTTCAGTTTTAATTTCAATCATCTAAGTGGTTTAGCTAACGTACTTTGATCATAGCTAACCAAGGATAGATTATATCAGCTAGTTTCAAAATGATACCGAGGCAATGGTGAATGAGCCATGTATCGTACTTAAAAATTATGTTATTACCCTAGTTCAATCTCAAGCATCCAAGCTGGGGTGATGAATTGTTTGACAGACAATAGGCATCACGCATTAGTTTCCTAGCACAGATTCGAACTTGTCATCTTTTTAGGAGTCTATGGTGGTACCGATTTATATTCATCATACTAATAGTGAATGTTTTTTTTTATCATAACAAACTTGGAACATCCCGAACAATCATACCAACTTCAGTTCAAAAAAGTTATCTATTAAAGACTATGGATTCGTTGCGTTCCTTACACCTAAAATGCAGTCATGAAGAGTGCGTATCGTAGTGTTATGTTCTATATTGGACAAAAGGAACTAGAGATGCAGTACAACATGAATACAATAATTGGTCAATGCCGGCAGAAATGCGAGACTATGCAAGAAAAGTTCACGGAAAAGATGGAGCAAGTGCACAGTGCCTACCAAAAAATGACAAAAAGATGCCAAATGTTGGAACAAGAAAATGAAAGTCTAACAAAAGATAAACAAGAACTCCAGGAAAAATATGCTGAGAAATCTAGGTCAGTCAGTAATCTGCCAGCCTATAGCTTTGGATCTTCAGAATTTATGCTTTACCATGTATTCTTCCTTTTCCACGCCTCACTGTATTTGTAGGGGATATTTTGATCAGTTTCTTTTGATTAAATTCAGGCAGAAGAGAAAACTTGATGAGATGTATGATCAATTGAGAAGCGAATACGAGTCAGTAAAGCGTTCAGCAATCCAACCAGCAAACAATTTCTTTTCAAGAGCTGAGACTGATATATTCGCCAATATGATAGATAATAGAGATCCTCCTAGACAAGGTAATCTGCACTCATGCAACCAAATAGTTTTAATTTCCAGTTTCTGCTACATCAAGTCATTTTGTGGGGGGTAGAAGAAACCAAAACTAGTTAAAGTTCTTTAAACAGTCGAGTGAATACGCTTTCAAATCCTCAAACTTATAATCCATAGCTTTCTCAAGACTGTTTTTGAACAAATATGCGAGCCATAAAAATGTTTACTTTAGCTCCCCCAAAATACCAGTTGATTCATCTGTTGCAGATCGATCAGTTTTCACTCCTGAAACTCCAGGAAAAAAAGAAGAGATTTGGCCGCCTGCAAGACATAGAAGTTCAAGCTCTGCCGCATTTGATCTTTCTGGAGGATCACAAGTAAGTATGGCGCCAGATCCTATTGATCATGCTAGAGCCAGTAGGCCTGCTCGCCCAACTTTTGGAGTTGGTATTAACAATCCTGCTGCAACTTTACGTAATCTCATTATATCTCCTATGAAGAGGCCCCAGTTATCCCGTAATCGTTCCAATTTGTTCACGTAATCATCTATCTCTACTACTGATTTTTTTTCATTTTCTATATGATTGAAAGATTGAGCTATGGCACTTTAGCAAAGCTTACTGTAATACAGGGAGAATCTATATATTGCTTATTGTTAGATATAACTTGGAAGAAAAAAGATAGATAGGGAGGGAAGCAATGTGTATAGAGATTTTGGATGAGAGAATAAAAGAATATTTTTATTACTAAATTTTTGCTGAGTAGCATGGCTTACAACATCACGACATTACTTATTTATAGGTATGAAAGTTAAATCTAGAGACTTCTTTAACATAGCAATTCTAGAGTATTTATTTATTTTAAATATCCTAGATCCTTCTACCAACATTACTCTAGAGTTTTCTTTATTTATTTATTACAAATATTTTAGAATCTTCTAAATTAGTAAAGATTTTATTTGGTGTAGAATACTCCAAAAATGTTGAGAAATGAGCATCAAGTTTTATCACTCCTCATTGATGTGAATTTTGATAATTCCATTCATGTCGTGCAATGCTCAAACTTTTTTCTTAGAAGTGCTTTTGTGAATATGTCTACTAATAGTTCTTCAGTCTTGTAGTGCTCGAGTTTAATCTCCTAGTTGCTCTCAGCTTGTCTAATGAAGTGATATTTTGATGCCAATATTTTGGTTATACTATGAAACATAGGATTTTTTGCTGTTGCAATAGTTGATTTGCTATCACAGTAGATTTCTCTAGCTTTTTCTTGTGGTTCACCCATGTATTCAAATATGCATTTTAACCATATAGCTTGACTTGTAGTCATTGCTGTTGCAATATATTCAGCTATAGCTGATGATTGTGCGATTGTTTCTTGCTTCTTTGATCCCAAAGAAAATATTCCAGAACCTAGTGTGAATATGTACCCTAATGTGCTCGTCATATCATCTAGTGATCCTGCTTAATCAGTGTTAGTATATACTAGTAAAATTGAGCTGGGAGCAGATTAATACTAGATGCCATAGTCCTTTGTTCCTTCTAAATATCTAAGGATCCTCTTTGCTGCACCTTGGTGAATTTGGCTTGGACTTTGCATGAATCTTAAGAGTAAACTTGTTGCATACATGATATCTGGTCTTGTAGCTATTAGATAAAGCAAACTTCTAAGGAGACTTCAATATATTGTAATGTCTACCTTTGGTGCATTGTCTTCTTTCATGAGTGCCTTATTGTCTAGTGGAGTAGCTATTGTCTTGCAACCATTCATCCTAAATTTCTTTAATTGACTTCTGTATATTTCTTTTGTGAGATGAAGATCCCAGCTTCTTTCAGACTCATTTCTATCCCAAGAATGTAGTGCATCAGATCTAAATTGGTCATCTCGAATGTCTTCATTATATCTTCCTTAAAATCCTCGATCATCCTCTCATTGCTTTCTGTATAGATTAGATCATCCACATATAGGGTAAAAATGAGTGCATTTGTTGACCTCCATAGAGAAAACAAAAAAAAAGAAGAATAAAAGATTTTGCATCTGCCATACCTGTATGCAAATCCCGCAGAAAATCTATCATTCGCTACAATCCCGTCGCTATAGTCGCCCCATACCTCTGCAAACGGAGCTACTTGCAGTCTTCACGCGTGTTTCTCCTTGATTTCGCTCCGGATCGCGTTAATAAAAGGGAGAACGAGTCCCTCAGCTTCGACTTTTTTCCACACGCAAAAATCCCGCAAGACTCCTTTCCGCAAACCTTTCGCCTGTAGCAAGTCCCGAACTCCTCTCCAGTCCGCCTCTTCCCCTCTACCCGAGCTGAAGCCGACAGCCAATTGAAGCTCCCATTCCTCTTCCCGACTTCATCTTCCTTATCCGACTGAGCTTCCACTATGTCGCAAAACCCAGACGGAACCCACTCCATTCACAAACCTCCGATCCAAATCACCTCCCATCTGTGATCTTCCTCAAGTTCCCATTCAAACATCTCCGACCTTTCCTCAACTTCAACTCGCCTCTGCTCAACCCGACTCCAGGCTGACGCCGCCTCTCTGCTCCCAACCTTCCTGGCCGGATCGAACTCCACCCGACTCCCTCAAAGCCGAACTCCCTAACCCCGATCTCTACTTCCATAGCCACAAACCCACCTGAGCCCGACACCCTCTCCGACGCCTCTTAAGTCGCCAATCCTCAGCCTCAACTGATCTTTAGGTATAGATTTTAACTTATTTTACTTAATTACTAATTATTGTTACTTATTATTATTATTATTACTAGTTATTATAATTAATTATTATTATTAATAATAAATAATAATATCGTTATATGTGTGTGTGTGTGTGAGGGAAACAAAAAAAAGAAAAAAAATGATGATGGAGAAAAAGAAAAAGATTAAAAAAAAGAGAAAAAAATAGAGAAAAAGAATTAAAAAAAAAAAGAGAAAAAAAAGAAGGATGACAAAAAAAATTGATTTTGTGCATTTCTCGTCGACATCGAGCCTCGCGAAGGTATAAAATTTTCTTAACACAAAATCCTGCATTCAACGTTCGCGGCGCAACGGAAAATCGCCTATACACATTTTTCTCTAGCGTGGTGGGATGGGAACCCGGTACAATGCCTACGGCGAGGTGGGTAAGCCCTGTACACACTTTTCTCTATCATGGCGGGGATAAATATAAAAACTGCGCATTTTAAAATAGGTACCGAAGACCCATACACGCCTTTCTCAGGCGTGGTGAGATTGAAGATTTTACGGCCGCGGTGTCATCCGACACCTACCGTACACGCTTTTCTCTAGCGTGGTGGGAGGCCCAATTTTTTGTAGTTTTTCCTAAACGGGGGAGATACCGGGAGGCTACCGAAATTCTGTCTGAAGATGCATAGAACTTGGACATATAAGGGACTTTGTTTGGACTCAAAAGAATGATGCAAAGAACCTTGAATTGGACTCAAGTGAACACTAAATAATGCCATTAAGATTAAATGAAGCTGAACCTAACTCAACTTGAACATTAATCAAACTTGAGTAAATGACGTTGGACTTGAACTCGAATTGAACTCAGACTTGGACTTGACTTGGACAGCAGGGAACTCAAATTTGACTTTGAACTTGGACTCAAATCCGTATTGAACTCAAATGACATTAAACTTCATCAGAATCTGAACATCATTAAACGGAACAATTAATGAAGGAATTTGATTTGAATAATGAAATTTTCCCAATGGGATTATCATTCAATTTGAGTGCAAGTGCCAATTAAGAAAAATGAAATCCATTCAAATTTCATGTAAGCAAGCAAAGAACTCATGCATAAATACATTACAAGCTTTGACATGGAAATTTTGAACAATAATAGTTAACTTGTGATCGTCATCTAAGTTGAAAATGAAAGTATGAATGGATACGATGTCAAATCCATCATGCACATTGAATTGTCTTTTGCAAGTGGAGTTTGTTTGCAAGCAACAAAAGATAGTGAAAAAGTTGGTTTGATTGTAAAGTCATGATGTGGGGGCTTTTTGAATCACAATAACTGACTTGTAATAATTGGATTTGACTCGTCCATAAGCAACGACCAATATGAATTATAGGAGATGTGGTAACCTACTTACAAGTCATCGTGCAAAAACCTTTAATGAATGGCATAACTAATTCGTAAAGGCTGTGTCAAATGCAAATGCAAATCTCCAACCAATTGTTGATGCAATAAAAAAATTGTACTTGTAAAGAGTTGTTTGAAGGTGATAATAAGAAATATGCAACCAATATGTGTATGAAAAGCACATCACGTTTATAAGCAAATAAAAGAAGCCATCATAAAGAGAATTTGATTGTCACCAATGGCAATTGATGGGTGGACTAATGCATTAGTTTGATGATGTTCGACCACCTACAAATGTACCAGACCTTTGCAAGAGATGACGATGAATGTAAACATACACATATAATGCCATTTGCGAATAGTTATAGAAAGATTGTCGTGACGAGTAATGGATATCACAACATCCCTGCAGTCAAACGTCACTCAGCGCCAAGTAAATACGTCGATCCCTATACAAATAAGGTAGAATGTTTGCAACATACCCAAGCTACCTACCAATTATAACAAAGATGCTGTAACATTTCCACAATCAATAATGATCCAACATCAGTTCAATATACCCGCTATTATAATTACATCAATGGCTGCAACAATCATTTTAGGAATGAATGTCTTGCATGTTTCTCCTATACGATCTGATGTGCCTTTAATCGCTACAGCGCCCACCGAAGTTAATGATCCATGTTTGATAAATGTGCTGCTAAAGATTAATGCAAAGTTTTGGTGTCCCAAACTCACAATTACAAACAGAAAATACACTTGTTATCCCGATCACCCCAAGGTTTGCAACAATTATTTTATGAATGGGCGTCTCACATGGTTCTCCTGGACAGTCCGATGTGCATCCAATTGCTGCAGTTAGTTCGAGAATGTGGCCCCTTGATTTTGAAGCATG
Source organism: Dendrobium chrysotoxum (assembly GCA_019925795.1). Taxonomy (NCBI): domain Eukaryota; kingdom Viridiplantae; phylum Streptophyta; class Magnoliopsida; order Asparagales; family Orchidaceae; genus Dendrobium; species Dendrobium chrysotoxum. Next base: position 33,645,107 of record CM034314.1, read on the forward strand.
GGGCATTAGTAAAGACACAGTCATCCAAGGTTGAAATGATTGATTCTTTATTTAAATCAGCAGCATAAAATGATGATGATGGCATAACCTAGGAGTTGCTTATCGATCTCTATACAAGTTCTTGGAAGAGAAAACCAGATCAAATAATTATTTCAAAGTGGAGTGAGTCTCAGTTCAACCAGGTTTCGAATATTAAGTTGGAAAAGATTATTGAGGCTTGCAAGCTTCTTGATGAACAATGCTAGTGCATCCAACATCTACTTACAGGAAAATACAGAAGGGCTACGACAAGCATGAGCTTCTGTGGGCCGCCGTAGTACATCCGTCAGATACCCAAAAATGCCCCCGCACGTGCACCGTAATATGTAAGTACATAGGTACACAAAGGGGCAAGTGCAATCACAAAACCCTCATGGGCCCCGACGAGTATGTCATGGGTGCACACTTGACGTTTAGGGATGTTACGTAGGTCAATAAATAAACCAAAGGTCGAGCCCGGTCTTTTTATGTGGGTAGATCGGAGTCGACATGGCTCGAACCTTTAAACAAATATACGATCGCGACACCGACCATAATATTTTATTTTATAGTTCATATTAGGCCTTCAAAGTCTAATAAATGAATGGTTCATCACCAAAAATATAAAGCCTACGAATCCTGATCTTCTGTCAGCAAGTTGACAGGGTCGACAAGGTCCAAAAATATCGAAATACCAAAAATCTAAATATTTAAAACTAAAATTAATCATTAACCACTTAAAGCACAAAATCCATCTATTCTTCATAATAATTAGCTAGGGTGGACAAATTTAAAATCACTTCAGCTCACAAAGAGCTAATGTCTGGTCGAGAATATCATTAGGATTCATTCTCAAAATAGTCTCCTGCTAGTAAAGACGTGGTACGTGTTCTTGAACCGGTAGTTTCGCCGCCAAATGGCACTGCAGGTAAACGGTTATGACCTGGGGCTTTCTAAACCGAATGGTTTTGCCGCCAAATGTCACCACGAGATAATAATTATGGCCAGAGCAGTACGTTTCTTAGTGGCATCAAATCTTTGAGATATGAATCAATAAGATATAATCGATAGTGCACAAAGCCCTCTGTTAGTTAAGGTGGATTCAAATTTGTCCCCTTAGACAAACATTCACCCTAGGTCTACAAGGTCCCCTTGGAAGACGTAACTCATGGTTGCCGATAAGATCCTTCTGTCAGGTTGGGCCGAGTACCTCCGCAGACTAAGTAGACCAGGGACCACGATGGCCCGGGATGACGGAACTATGGGATCTTGATCGGGTTCATCATCCATTCCCCCACCATCCGCTTTAAGTGCAAGATGGTGAAATTCCAAATTTTAAATATTCAAACTTCTAATACCTAAATGCCCATGCTGCTATTACATGCCAGATAACACGTATCTCTACGTATCTGATTAACAACTAGCCTTAATCGAAAGTTCTCTCTCGTTATCGGGAGGGATAATTAACTATAGGGGCTTGCGCCTATAGGAAACCAGAACTCAGATCATAAAGTCCTCGCAAAATGAGGGCAAAATTTTTGGGTAGTGTCTTATCTACAAACCCATATGCCTTCCCAAAATTTACCCCGGAACTTACTTTATTAAAACTCCCTCGAATAAAGCAGCGGGGGAGGCTTGGGCTGAATTTTCGGAGCCCACAGCATTGTTCATACCTTGAGTCTTTATGTATAGTATTGGCTTACTTTAGCTCCTCCTGAAACGTTGCTCTAGGAAATAGTTATCGATTTGGTTGTACCAGGCTCTTGGAGCCTACTTTAACTTCAACAAAGCCTTCATTAGCTTTTGAACATTTTCTTCTTGTCCTTTTATAATAAATCCTAGGGTTTGTTCAACATATATCTCTTTTTCCAAATAGCCATTTAAGAATGCCGACTTCACATCTAGTTGATAGATCTTCCACTTCTTTTGTGTTGAAAGTTCTATCAGTGCCCTTATTGTGACAAGTCTAGCAGCTGAAGCAAATGTCTCGTTGTAGTTAACACCAAACTGTTGTGTGTATTCTTTAGCAACTAGTCTTGCTTTGTAATTTTGAATTGATTCATATGGGTTAGTCTTTCTCTTATAGACCCATTTTACTCTAATTACCTTTTTTTTTCTTGTGGAGAGTCTACTAGCTCCCATGTCTTGTTCTTCACAATCATCTTTATTTCTTCTTCCATAGTTGTTCTCCATACTTCTTGCTTTGAGGCTTTTTCAAAGCTTTGTGGCTCTATGATTGTCAAATGACATTACTCATAAATCTCTGCTAGAGATTTTGTTCTTCTAGGCAATGATATTGAGTCTGTATCTTGAATTGGCTCTTGAGTTGGCAATTCAGTTAAATCATTGATCTCCTTAACTTGTTTGATACTTTTCTTTCACGTCCTCTATCTTCCAATTATATTTAGCATCTACATTGAATTCACATCTCGGCTAATGATAAGCTTCTTTGTTCTAAAGTTATAGATTCAATATCCTTTAGATTGAATGTTATAATCTAAGAAAATTCCTTTTTCTTATTTTTCATCAAGCTTACTCCTCTTTTGTTGTGGAATGTGGACATAGAAAATACATCCAAAGATTCTAAGATGATTTGTAGATTGTTTCCTTCCACTCCAAGCTTCAATTGGTGTCTTGTCTTTCATTGCTTTAGTTGGACATCTATTTAGAAGATAGACTGCAGTATATATGGCCTCAGCCTAGAAGAATTTTGGAAGACCTTTATCCATCAGCATAGCTCTAGCTATTTTCATCACAATCTTATTCTTTCGTTCAGATACTCCATTTTGCTTCGGTGCATATCTGATTATGAGTTGCCACTTCACATCTTCTTCTTCACAAAACTTGTTGAACTCCATTGAGATATATTCTTTTCTTCTATCACTTCTTAGTGTCTTCAAGTGGTAGCCATTTTGCTTTTCAACATAAGTTTTGAATTTTTTGAAAATCTCAAATATTTGTGATCTTTCATGCATGAAGTAAACCCATGTCATTCTTGTGTAGTCATCAATGAAAAGAATGAAGTACTTTTTTTTTGCTCAACTAAAGGAGTATGCATCGACCCACATACATTCATGTGAATAAGCTCCAATGGCTCCTTAGCTCTCCTTGCTTTGCCAGATGGAAATTGTTGTCAATGTTATTTATCGAGCATGCATCCTTCGTAAGCACCATCGAACTCCTTTATTATTCGAAAATTTCTATTCATATTACTTGTGGTGGAGAATCTTTAGCCCATGGAAATTATGGAAATTAAAATACCCTAGCTACTTGTGCCATAATAATGGCTCTTCCACTTGTCCCTTCATTGCTATTTCATTTGTATATCTCCATTGAATAGGAAAGCACCTATTCTCTTTCATTTTGATATTTTCTATTTCAAGGGATTTATCTTGCTTATCATAAATTATGCAAGTATCTTCCTCAAAATATAAAGAATATCCTTTCTCCATCATTTGATTCACGCTTAATAGATTTTGATCGATGTTAGAAACCAAAAGTACATCATTGATATACCTCATCCCTCGTCAATGACAATGGTGCCTTTTTCTATTGCCTCCATGAAGTCGGCATTTCCAATTTTGACCTTTGTCTTGGTTTCATTAAGACTACAAAATATATTCCCTTTTTTTCGTCATGTGGTTACTACAATCACTATGAAGATACCAAGTATCTTTCTTCTCTTCTAATGCAACCTGACAAGCATTGAAGAGATTTTTATCATCTTTCTCTTCTAATAAATTAACTTGATGGTTTTTCTTCAAGCTACAAACACTTTTTATATGTCCAAATTTTTTACAAATTTTGCATTATAGTTTTCCTTTAAATCAATAATCTTTCTCCAAGTGACTTTTTTGTGCAAATACCACATGGAGAATACTTGCCACTTTTTCTTTGATTGTTTTTATCTTTCATACTTGCTTGTGAATTTCTCCCTTGTTCTCTTGATTTATAAGATCACAACAACAACAACAACAACAACAACAATATCAAGCCTTTATCCCACTACGTGGGGTCGACTACATGAATCCTTTTTCTCCATTGTGTCCTGTTAAAAGTCAAATTCTCGTTTAAATCTAATAAAGAAAGATCATTTCTAATATTTTCTAACCAAGTCTTTTTAGGTCTGCCTCTACCTTTCTTAACATAAGTCAAAATCTAAGACCTCTACTTTCCTAACCGGGTTATCGGGAGGCCGCCGTTTATGTGACCAAACCATCTAAGGTGACTCTCTCTAATCTTATCTTCCATTGGAGCTACTCCAACCTTTTCATGAGTATGCTCATTTCGTATCCTATCTCTAAGGGTAAAGCCACTCATCCACTTGAGCATCCTCATCTTTGCAACACTTAACTTAGAATTATGCTTCTCTTTTAATGGCCAACATTCGGCACCATAAAGCATTGCAGGTCTCACGACCATCTTATAGATTTTTCCCTTAAGTTTGAGGGGTACTTTTCTATCACACAATAAGCGCAATGCATTCCTCCACTTCAACCATCCAACTTGGATTCTGCTGATAATATCCTCATATATTTCACCATCACTCTGAACAATAGATCCAAGATATCTAAAACGTGTACTCTTATTAATGACTTGATCTCCCAAAGTCACAATCCCCTCACTAGGTCTATTATTACTAAAATTACACTCCATATATTCGTTTTAGATCTACTCAAGCGAAAACTTTTAGGCTCTAAGGTTGACCTCCACAATTCTAGTTTACCTTCAACTCCCTCTCTAGTCTTATCAACAAGAAGAATATCATCAGCCAAAAGCATACACCAAGGTACATCCTCTTGCAAATGTCTACTGAGAACATCCATGACTAAAGCAAAAAGATATGGGCTTAAGGCTGATCCTTGACGTAATCCAACCGAAATAGGGAAATACTTGGTCAAACCACCTTGTGTTTGAACACAAGTAATAATTCCTACATACATATCTTTAATGATTTGAATATAAGCATTATTAACTCCTTTCTTTTCAAAAACTCTCCATAGCACTTCTCTTGGAACTTTATCATATGCTTTTTCTAAATCAATAAATATCATATGTAAATCCTCCTTATTCTCTCTATATTTCTCCATCAAAGCTCTTAATAAATGTATAGCTTCCATAGATATTTTAAATTGAAATGCATTTTCTGTAGAGATCTCATTCCGCCTATTTAATCTTTTCTCATGTGCTTCAAGAGAGATCATTAATTCTATTGGTGATAAGGATTCTATATCCTTTGATTCTTCAATTGTGTAAATTATTATATCAAGTTTTTCTTTACAAGAAATTAGTATCTTTTCAACTATTTCCTTGTCAAAAACTATAGATATATAGGATCTCATTTGGTTAACTATTTCTTTTATTCTAGAATAATAATCTTTTGCAATATCATTATTGTTCATTTTAATAATTTTCAAAATCTCGTTTTAAATTCTGCAGCTTGATGGCGCGTACCTTTTTAGTTCCGTGAAACTCTTGCAATATATCCCATGCTTGTTTATTCGTCCTTGCACTCATGCTTTATGGAAAGATCATCTGCCATCGCTTGTTGTAAAGGAAATAATGCTTGAGAGTTCTTTTGTTGATTCTCTTCGAGCGCCTTCCTTTGATTTGTTGAAGAGTCTGCGGTTGGAGTTTTAGATTGGATTTTAGACAGGATTTCTACAACGCCCAATGAGTGATCAAGCGAGGCTTTGATACCATATGTTGGAAATAATTTGGAAGAATAAAGATAGATATGGAGGCAAGCAATGTGTTATAGAGATTTTGGATGAGAAAATAGAAGAAGAATTTTATTACCAAACTTTTTCTGTGTAATTTTTAGCTTGGGTTACAACATCATGACATTACCTATGTATATATTTGAAAGCTAAATTTAAAGACTTCTATAACATAGTAATTCTATAGTTTTCTTTATTTATTACATATACTCTAGATCTTTTTACCAACATTACTCTAAAATCTTCTTTATTTATTACAAATATTCTAGAATCTTTTATATTAGTCAAGATTTTATTATGTAGAATACTCTAAAAATGTTGAAAAATGAGCATCAAATTTTATCTCGTATACTTAAGGATTGGGCTGGTGACGCATAAAAAATCTTAGCCTTGATAATGAACTAATCTATTTTTCAATTGGGAGCAAATTTTTGGTCAATGTCTTAATTTTTTCAGGAAAATTGTTTGGAAAGTTGTATGGTCATTTGATTGTTTCAGTTCATTTTGCAGGTTATAAGATGAAAGGCGGGGATATGTTATTTGTTCTGGCGTTAATCAGCAAACAAAGTTCTTCTTGCATGGCAATTGAATTCATATTTCCTGAGAAAGATTACAGAGATCCTGTACCTGGTACTTATATTGACTGTTTAAAAGAATGTGGCTATTTTGAGGATAAGCTGGTAGCTTCCGTTATAGTTTGGTAGACATGATGCTTACACGGTCATCGGATCTATAAAAGATAACGGCAACGCAACGAGACGGTTTTAAATTCTACTGAAAACTAGTCCAGTATGATATAATCATAATATTTGAATTGATCAAAATGATTATGAAAATATAGGCTTTTTAATGTTTTAAAGAGTATAAATTGATGAAATCTAAGCACCAATATTATTGAAATTAATAAAGTTGAAATTTCAGTCATGAAAATGAAACTCATAATGAAATTAAGGTTTTGTTTGGGATAGCTTTTTTGCTGTTTTGTAAAACAGCTTTTTAGTATAAAACTTTTGTGAATTAGAAATTTTTGTACTAGAAAGCTGTTTTAGAAAGCAAAAAAAAAAAAATTATCCCAAATAAAGCCTAAATTGAAAATATTGATTCTTATACTTGCATGTTGAATTTTATATTTACACATGACCCTAAACCGCAGCCATTGTGGATGAGTCAAAAAGCTGTATCTTGTTGGTGTCTAACCCGTGGTATTTAATGGAATCAATACGTTAAATTTTGAACTGTTAATATTTAGCCCCGTTTATTACTCATTTCTTATCCAATTAGTAGGTATGAATCCGGTTATTGTTGTATACTCAATTATTTATAGAAGTTAGTTTGATTCGAAGTTTTTTTCTTTTTTTTTGGGGAAATTATGGACTTAGCCCGTTTCCATTAATGTAAAATAGTTACACGTATGAAAAGAGAAGATAACAACAAAAAAACCAAACAGAAATGTGCATAAGCACAAACAAAATTGAGAGTAAAAAAACCTAGCAAAAAAGGTGTTACAAAAGAAAAATAACACTTACAAAACTTCAGCAGCCATAAAAACATTGATGATAGGAAAGGAAAATTTGAACCATAGGGCTCAGGAATTGCAAAAATTCAATCGACTTGGTTGCAGTTTAGCCAAATTCAAAAGAAATATTGCCGTCCAAGGGGAGAAAATGTGCAATTCGGTCATCCTTGCCCATAAAAATGAAAGATCCAACACGGAATCTAGCCACAGCAGCATCAGGATAGAGGAAAGACTATCCAAACTGAGAAAGGAACCTTGAGCTAAGGCATGTGCAGCAGAATGTGGCCATTTTTCCATTTCAAAATTTTAGAGAATACGACACTTTTGATCTTTTGGCATGAGGTAGAAGAAGATGCATAAGAATTACCAAATTTTCTATCATTCCTTTCCCTCCAAAGGTGGTATATCGAGCAGCAAATTAAAAGATAATAAAAGTGCTTAACCCTAGCATGATTCTCACCAGTGCATTCAAAGGCCTGAAGGATATTGGGTCTAAGGAGGTGACTTCTCATATTAGGAATTAGCTTGGTTATAATTGAGAAAGAATAGTCACATTCGAAAAATAGGTGTGTGGCGGTTTCAGTAGAGGAATGACAAAGAGGACAGATAGTATCAATATAAATTCTCCTAGATATAAGAACATCAACAGTCTTAAGCCTGCCTTTTATCGCCATCCAATAGTAAATAGGAAATCTAAGAACATAACGCTTGTGCTATACAAAATGATGCCAGTTCACAGTAAAGTTATCCCTGTGTAAATAACCTTGGTAAGAGCTGTGAAAACTTTCAGTCCCATTGGCCCATAATAGGCAACCTTTAGCACTCGAATCAATAGGAGTGACAGAGAGGGTTTGGAGAAGAGTAGCAGGCAAATTGGAAGACAGCTCCCAACCATGATCCTTTAAGATGATAGAAATTCTAGCATTGTTAGGAAAATGATTTAAGATGGAATGCATATTAGTGACCTCATTAAAAAATTTCCCATTAAACCAGTGATACTAGTAAAGGGAAATGGGAGAATTTGATAAAACCTTAAAGTGAAAATTTCCTTTAGTTGAGTGGGCATCTTTGCATAAATTTTTCCAGAAAGAAGGAGCTTTAGATGCAGGTAGTTTCCAAGGAGACAAATATTTATAGAAGAGCCAAGTAGAGAGGGGGCTGCTACAGTTCTAAATCCTCTCTATAAGAGAATAGTTATAGTTGAACTGTACAGAATGTAAGAAGGGATGACCAAGACCTCCAAAAACTTTGGGCTTACATGTGCTTTTCTAGGAGATTAGATGTAGTTTGGGATGACAGTATCACCAAAGTAGAGGAATTTAGCACATAGTTTCTCAATTTCTTAATAATGGTTTTCGGTAGGATGGAACCATGAATCCAATAAGCAATCGTGTTCCAAATAGTGAATCGTAAAAACTGTAATCTACCGGCAAAAGATAGTGCTTTAGCTTTCCATCTAGAGAGTTTATGAGTTACAGTTTCCATCAGTTTAGAAAAGTTAGATAGCTTTGGGTTGTAAGGGGATATAGGGATTCCAAGATAAGATATGTAAGTGGAAGTGGAGGGGATGTTAAGGATAGAGCAAATGTTGTTTGCATCTTGACAGTTTGAGGGCAAAATGAGGGAGCTCTTCCCAAAATTCACATCCAAACCCGAAGCCTCAGAGAATTGATTAAGCAACTGGCAGAGAATCCCACAGTTATGAACATCAGCTTTCCCAAAGATAATGAGATCATCAGCACACATTAGGTGAGAAATTCGAAACCCATCCACATGAAGTGCATCAAACATAACATCATTGGATGGGCAGTCTAGTAGACATGAAAAAACATCCATGACTATATAAAAAAGGTAAGGGCTTAAAGGACATCCCTGCCTAAGCCCAGCAGAAGAAGAAAAAAACCATTCATGAGCCCCATCGATGCATAATGAAAACTAGATATCATTAATATAGGCTATAATCCACTTGATAAACATGTTAGGAAAACCTTTCTGAACCATCCTTGCAATAAGAAAATCTTTGGAAACACAATCAAAAGCTTTTTTGATATCTAGTTTAGCACACATAAGTTTAAACTTAGCTGTATTTCTAGAATGGAAGAGGATCTCTTTGGCTAAAATAACATTATCAGTAGAGATCCTATTATGAATGAAGGAAGTTTGATTTCCTTAAATGATATGGGGAATTGCAGGTTTCATCCTAGTAGCCAAAATTTTAGCAATAATTTTATAACTAGTGTTGCAAAGAGAGATGGGCCTGAACTCTGTGATAGTCTCTGCATGACTGGTTTTAGGGATGAGGGTGATGGCTTTTGCCTTAGCAGCACGAGGAATGTAAGCATAATGGAAAAAAGACTTCATGACAATGCAAACTGTAGGACCAGTGACAACCGATGTCAATTTATAAAACTCAAAGTTGAAGCCATCCAGACTCGGGGTTGAATAAGAAGCACATAAAAACACAGCCTTTCTAATTTCAGCATATGTAAAAGGATTAGTTAGAGAATGAAGGAGATTGGTAGGGATAACATTACCAATAGGGAATAGATTAATGTCAAACGTCTGGCGATTGGTAGGATTAAAAAGGCCTTGGAAATGAGAAATGGTGTCCATAATAACATCAGAGAAAGAGGAGGAAGAGTTGGACATGGTGAGAGAAATGGTAGTTCTCCTATAATTTCTCCTCAAGTGAATCATTGAGTATAAGAATTTGAGATCATCTTCCCCATGAGTGATCCATTTGATTTTAACTCGTTGATTAATCCAAGAATACCACTACGAAGAGGCAACGACCAGTTGATGGTTAATGCTTTTTAGAGTCAAGGAGATATTGACATTGTTGCAATCTGAACTCAAACTATTGAGATATTCTTCCTGCTTGCAATGGAGGGATTCAAGATGATCAACCATCGGATTAGAGTTCGCCCACTCTTTCCCTTTAATAGCAACCTTGAGTTGCTTAAGTTTGGAGCAAAGATCAACAAAAGGTTGCCCCTTAGATTTCATAGAAAAGACAGTAAGCAAAGCAATCCAAAATTGTTCATAGTTTGCCCAATAATTCTTAAAAAGAGGAATCTATGCTGATAGGTGTTCCTGTTCCCTGGCAGGAGCATAATGGGACTATGATCAAAGCAAGTTGGGGTTTTAATCACGTAATGGGAGTTGGGGAAGGAAGCCAACCAATAATCATTAACCAACATGCGATCCAGCCTGATATGAATAGGATTATCAGTTCTCTGATTGTACCAGGTGTAGGAGGGCCCCACAGAGGCCAAATCGTTGAGGTTAGAATCAAAGAGGAGACTATTAAAGTCACTTAGCTCATTTTGATGAAGAACATTACCACCCAACTTGTCTGATGGATACCAACAACAGTTAAAGTCTCCCATAATAATCCAAGGGGTGCCCCCAGGAGGAGAGATGGGCCTAATGTCATCCCAAAGAACTTTTCTTTCTTCTTGATTATTAGAAGCATAAATAACAGATAACAAAAATGGTTTGCTTGTACCATAAGATATCATACTAGCAATCATTTGAGAAAAGAAGAAGGAAGGCTTGAAAGAGAGTCTTTCAGGAGACCATTTTAACATAATTCTTCTAGGATTAGAGCAGTGGAAGTTATTGCAGCTATTCTCCATATCAAAAACCAAATGATTATTGAAAAATGTGGTGTCAGAAAAAGTGGAGAGATGAATTCTATTTTCTAGAATACAGAGCATATTCAATCTAAGAGATTGGATCAAGCGTTTGCAGTAAAACACTTTAATCAAAGGAACATAATCCTCTAATATTCCAAGCAGCAATAGAGGGGCTAATCATTTAGATTTGGAGGTGCGGGTGGGAGGCTTTTTGGATCCTTTACCCCTGGTCATTTTGGGTAAGGTTGAGTTGGGATTTTGGGAATTTGAGTTTAGGGGGTGTTCTGCTTGAGAGGAAATAGAGGTATCAAGAGAGTTGGAGGGCTGCTCACAGTTATTATGGAGGGAGGAAAATTTATTTTTAGTCGAGATATTTTTGGGATTCAGAATTGATGGTAGATTATTCTCTAATTCCCCCATACTGTCATTAGTTGGGGAGTTGAGGTTAGGAATAGTAGTGCTGTGTGATGAAGAAGGCACACTAACAGGGAGTATGGGGTTGGTTGAGTTGATTATGGGTGAGATTATATCCACGGGAAGCAGAGCGGCTTTAGTTAGAATAGAGCCGACGAATAATGGATTAGAAGAGAGAGAAACTTACAGAGGAGGCACAAAGGTGAGAGAGGAGTTGGCTGAAGGGTCGTTATGGTTTAGAATTATGTTCGGGGAGGATGTTGATGGAGTAGTGTGTTGTGGAGCTGAAGCCTCTGCAGCAGAGGCCAGGTTGGGGGGAGGAGGACTAGAATGGTGCTTCCTGCGAGGATGCCGAAAGGTACTGTGGCCTTTGTTGGGGGGTTGGGCTGCCAGTTGGGTTTGGGGGTTTGAGGGGTAGAGGGAGGAGGGGTGGGCCAAGGAGTTGCAAGAGGAGCAAGGTGTAGGTTTCCATTCATATTGAATCTGAAGCCTAATGACTTCATCTTTTATCGAGATGGGAACTGTCTCAGGGAATGAGGAAGTGGTGGATACATGAATGCATATCCTGGCATATGTAAGCCTGGTTTTCACTGTGGTTAAGGCATCCACTGCTATAGGAACACCAATTTTAGAAGCTATTTTAGAAATACCTTCAAAGTTCCAGTAGACCAGGGGAAGATCATGAATCCTAACCAAATCGAGACCGAGGTGAAATTCTTGGTAGGGTGAAAATTTTTCGACCATTTTTAGAAGATAAAAGGTTTTCCATGAAAGAATCAAGCCTCTTTTGACCATACCATGTCATAATCTTTAGCAGAGGAAAATTTGAAAAGGAAAAAACCATCACTTAGGGCGATAAGCTGAAAGGTATCTTTGAGTTTCCAATTTCTCTTAGCGATAACAAGCAGAGCTTCATAATAGAGTTGATTACCAATGGAGTATCCTACAAGACAAAGGCTCCATTCCGTAGCAGCAGTGTCGATGTGTTCCTTGTTAAAGGGAACAATTTCCTCTGGAATTTCAATTAGAGAAACAGGAAGATTAGGTGAGGAAGGTTCAAGGGTAGCGATAATATTAGACTATAGATGATGTAGGGTGCGGGGAACAGTAGGTGGCGCAGAAGAAGAGGGATTAACAAGAGGAGGGAAGTGGTGTGGAGGAAGGGAATCCATTGTGTCCACTAGTGAAGGCTGGTGGCAGGCCAAAGGAAGGCAGCTAGGGCAAAGAAGAGGGAGGAGCGGCTAGGGCAAAAACTACAGTCAGAGGGGGAGATGGTCTGATCGATTCAAAGTTCAAAATGCCCTAGACTAACAAAAAGATTGAAAATAAATAACTCTCTAGGTTCATTATGAACTCAGTTGGGTTTATTGTGAACTTTCCAGATTAATTAGAGTTATAGTGAACTCGTCTGAGTAATAATGAACTTGTTAGATATATATTGAACTCATCATTGTGTACTCTCCAGAATAATGTTTAAATATTCATAGTCATAATGAACTAGTTATAATTATGTTTATCTCGTTAGAGCCAAATTAAAATTTTCAAAATCACCTTGTCTAGCGTTATAGTGCTAGCGTAATGTTGAACTCGTTTGTCATGAAAAACTTGTCAAAGTTATAGCAAACTTATTAGAACTATATTGACCTCATTAGAGTTAACTCGTTAAAATTATATTGAACTCATTAGAGTCATAATGAACTTGCATATATGTTGAATTAGTCAAAGTCATAACATAGAGTTCAACTTACCCAAGATTTGAAATCATTCGAAGGAGAATTTAACTTATCCAAAAATTGAAGTCATTAAAGGGAAGGTTTAACTCATACAAGAACTCAAGTATTTTAAGAGAGAGTTCAACAGCTTAGTAGAATCAAACTAGGAGAACTTGGTGGCACATCTCTCTCTTAGAGTATTTTTTTTCTATTATAAGCATTTTTCATAGTTAAAATATGAAAAAAAAAAAAACTTTTTTATTGAAACCTTAAGAATCAACATTCAAACTTGAAGCCGACCAACTTCCAGCTAGAAAGTCAAAACATTATCAATTTAAAGCAACATTAGAAAAGACTCTTCCTTTAAAAATGAATATATGCTTGATTAAGCATAAGATAGACAAAAATAAGTTCATGATTAGGTTAATCTCAACTTAAGTTCAAGCCATGAAGTTGTGATACTTCTGCCTGTAGGAGAGTGAATGTCATACCCCAAGATCTAAATTAGAAAAATCTCTTCTTTTCTATCTTCTTAATCATTGCCAGAGCTACTAATTTCATGTAATAGCAAAAAGAAATTCTATTTAACAAAACATGCATACATGTATGATTTTTATTCTTTCAAAAATCATTTACAATAACCAAAAGTCAAAATGAATTACATTAATTGTCTACCAAAACTTCTAGCTACCAAAGAAAAATAATAGACATAAAACTAAACCTGGAAATCTAGACTTTGATCGATCCTATAACATGAGATCCTTGCCCTGTCATAAAATTAATTAAATTCACATGATAAGCTTACAAAGCTCAGTAGGTCACTAAATCCTACAACTGGACTCAAAGTATAAAAAAAAGATAATATACATGTTTCATTCCAATCATAACTGTAGCATTTAATATGATCATAATTCTATGAAATATAGTGAATAGACATAAATCATAAAGACATTACTAGTGCGGATACTAGAATAGTAAAACTTTAAATCATAAGATATCCATTTGTGCATAATGATGAGTGTAAATAATGTTATGTTTATATGTTAAATTGCTAGTGAAACTGTGTTTTTTTAGTTATGTTGTGAAGGAAAAATATAGGAAAGGCATGAAATTCCAAGTATAATACAGTGCCACAGTGTCAGACACTATACCATCACGGTGCCATCATTGACACCGCCGGAGTGCCTAATATGGATATGGTGGTGCCTAGTCTCTGTTTGACAGCACCACAACATTGGGGGAGTCAGCATTGCAAAGCCCAGTCTCAGTCTACAAAGTGCTGTGGTACTAATTTCTAGCACATCTAAGTTGAGGGGAGTGCCATGTGCACGCCGCAGCCCTCAACCGTTAGTAGCACCGTAGCGCTACAGTTGTGACTGACCAAGACACGATATGCTAATGAAGCAATGCTTTGATTCATTAAATAGTTGGTCCACATTAGCAAGCGTCACAGAGGAGGAAATTCTTCAGCACTACGACGTGAGTTCATTTAATAGGCATCGCGGCGCAAGTGTCTAGAGCATTGTGGTGCCATAGTCCATTTTTTGTGTTTTTTATATATATAGTCTGTTTGTAATGTTGGTAAGAGAGTTTAGTTACTTAAATAATTTCAGTCTTCATAGTGTTTCTTTGTAACTTCCTTAGGCGTGATAACTAAGGGAATTTAGGGAGCATTAGATCCACTTTATAAGAGTATTTGGTTAATATTTATGGAAATAATTCTGTAAGTTTAAGGAGGGGTGTAGAGAAGATCATTTAACCCATATGGTGATATGTTTTCTTGTATACTTTCTTTTTTTGTGTAATTAATAAAAAATAATTTGCTTTACTTTTTTCTTCACTCTGGCTAAATTCTTTAGTTTATGATTGATAGTATAAATCGAATATGGAGTCTTAATGAATTATCTTCATCAACAATTTAATGATATTTTTAATATATCAGGTCTTCATTTAATGCATATAATGACCATATGTGTAGTTAATATCAGATGTAATGTGGAGCTTAGGAATAGGAAAGCATACATAACCAGGTATATTGAATTGGTATGATGCAAGCATAGGCATAACGCTTGACATATATAAAATTTATAAAGATGAATTGTAATGAGGAGTTTTTAACAGTACATGCTTTACTTACTTTTCTAAGATTTTCATAGGGTAACAAACTATGAGAGTTTAGAGTGGTATTGATGTTGGAAGGTTTAATTTGTTCTTTATATATTTACGTTCGACTGAGCGGTCAGTGATGCATATGCACTGAATAACATCAGTATAAAAGAGAATCATTAGGAAACATATTGTATTTATATTCCATCAATCCAAAATATTTTATCCAAATAGTGTTTCATTTAAATTTTTTTATTTTAAATTAAGTGATTGAATCGCCACCAAAACTTATTTTTATTGAGAAGGATAATTGTTGCACTTGTAGTGGAAAGTATTAGTCTTTCCAAGTAAACATTCTTCCTTGTGGGATCGATACTATACTCTATCATTATATTACTTGATTCGGCATGTATACTTGCGTATATTAAGTGGGATTTTTATAATTTTTATATCAAAGAAAATCTAAGCATTGCTTAGTGATTGAAAGAGCCCTAAATTATTTTCATAATTCTTTAGGTTATTCCACCGCCCCTAAGTTTTTGACACCATTACCGGGGAAGAATTTATTTTATTTATAAAATTTATTATATTGTTAAATCAATTGCATAATCAGTTCAGCTATATTCTTTTATTCTTTTATTTTTATTTTACTGATTGCACAATTATGGTTGCATGCTCAAATTCATAGAAAGGAACCATTGATAGATTTTGATTTGGAAATTAAGAGAGCCCTTTCAAAAAATAGAACCACCAAATTTTTTTTGAAAATGATTGACCTTGTTTAAAACTTAGATCATTCTAGACCTCTTAAAGATTTTTAAAACCTTATAATAGATGGAATTCATCAGAGCATAAATAGATCTATCATCCAAGTTAATAACTTTGAATTAAAACCTATAATCATTTAGATGATATTGAATTCTCAGTTTGGGGGAACTCCCATTGAAGATCCTAATATATATTTAGAAATTTATTAGAAAATTTTATAATATTTAAGTATAATGGTGTTAGTGATGATTCCATTAAACTTATATTGTTCTTATTTTCTATAAGAGACGAGGAAAAAATGTGGTTAAATTCCTTACCCCCAGGCCATATTACCACATGGGATGAGTTGGCCCACAAATTTCTAGAAAAGTATTTCGCACATTCTAAGATTGCCAAACATAGAAATGTTATTACTTATTTTACTTAGTTAAAAGGAGAATCTATTTATGAGAGTTGAGAGAGATTCAAGAAGATGCTTAGAAAATGCCCCCACCATGCCTTACTTGATTGATTGATAAATCAAACATTTTATAATGGATTGGTAGGATCTTTTAAAGCCATAATAAATGTTGCAGCTAAATATTCTTTGATGTCAAAGCCTTTTGAGGATGCTGATAAATTAATTAAGAAAATGATAATAAATAATTTTTAGTGGCCTAGTGATAGGGTGAATCCTAAGAGAGTAACAGGAGTCTATAAAAATGATTCTTTATCCATTTTGACTGCTCAAGTACTGCTATTTCTAAGAAATTGGATGAATTGAAGGTTAATATTGATCTTAAGAGATATAACACTGCTGTGCCAAGATATGTAACTCTACAGTGCTACCCCACATAATTTGAACAAATATATCATGAAAGTAATAGGAAGAAATTCTTGAAAAATATTATTCTCCAGTTATGAATACAAATGAATAATCAATCTAATGCTATTAAAAAAAAATTGAAGATTAAATAGGGTAATTAGCTAGTTTGATTCATTATCAAAAATTGGTAAAACAATGTCATAATATCAAACTCAGAAGTGGGAAAATGTTAGAAGACCTATATAAAGAGAAAGACCAACCCTAGATATGGATGATGTAGAGAAACAGTAAGAAAACAAGATCCCTTCTGAATAACATGAGCCTGTTAAAGAACCTAAAAAGGTTTATAAAAAAGTTGGTAAGAGACCACCACCCCCTTTTCCTGAGAGGTTGATCAAAAAAAATCTTGACAAATAGTTTTCAAAGTTCTTAGAAGTGTTTACAAATTTAGCCATTAATATCCCCTTCTTTTAAGCTTTAGAACAAATGCTCACATATTCTAAATTCTTGAAAGATATTTTGAGTAAGAAAAGGAAGATTTGTGATTATGAAATAATGGCATTAATTTAAGATTGTAGTGTCATTTTACAAAAGATAATTCTTGAAAAACTTAAGGATCCTGGGAGTTTTACCATTCCTTTAACTATTGGAGATAACTTCTATGGGAGAGATTTATGTGACTTATGACCTAGTATTAACCTCATGCCTCTATCCATCTTTAAGAGATTAGATATAGGAGAGATTCAACCAACTTCCGTTACTCCTCAATTGACTGATAGATCTTTTACTTATCCAAAAGGAGTAATAAAGGATTTTTTGATCAAGGTTGATAAGTTCATTTTCTCTATTGATTTTATTATTTTAGATATGGAAGAAGATAGGAAAATACCTCTTATTTTAGGAAGGTAGGGAAAGCTATGATTAATGTTCAAAAGGGATAATTAACTATAAGAGTCTCTTAATTAAATTTGATCGTACTGTACGATGTAATATCGTACTGTACGATAGTTAGAGACGATTTCATTCATCCCTTTGATCGTACCAGACAAAACCAAGGTTTTTATTCTATTCATCCCAGACGATATTCATATCATACTAGACGATGTCCTGAAAATGAACTAATCGTACTGTACAAATAGTGCAGCGCTGGACGATAGTTAGAGATGAATTTGCTCATCCCAGAGATCGTCCCGCAGATCGTCCTGTATGAATAGTTAAAAATAACATGATTGTGCTGTACGATCTATAGATAGTACAGTACGATATCTGTAGAATTCAAGAATTGTTCGTCTGTTCTTGTATGGACGAAGCTATCTTTGAATTGATCGTACTGTACGATTCAAAATCATACTATACGAACAGAGATGAAAAAGTTAAAATTTTTAGGGTTTTCTGAAGCCTGATTTAAAAAGAACCTTAATTTTTTCAATAGAAGGGAGTTGGTATGTCTTGTTGCTGTGAGAAGCATTGAGAGAGGAAGGGACTCTTGAGAGAGAAGCTTTCTTTGGAGAGATCCAGGGGTTGTGAGAGGAAGGTGAATGTGAGCTTGAGCATGAGGGAGAAGGAGTGTGAGGGGATCACACGGTGGCTCCGAGCTAGCTACATGTTTTGCTCCTCTTGTGGCTTTGGGGAGTCTTGGAAAATTTCTCTTGAGAAGAGAGGCTTCATGATCAACTTCATCAAGGTACTCTGCCGTCTCCAGGAGGGAGAAAAAGGAGAAGGTCCGCTGCCGTCACTAGGAGGGTGACATAGCTTTTGGTATTCCGCCACACCGGGGAAGGTGAAAGTGAGTCTTGTAAAGGCTTCTCTGCCTTGCTGTGGGAGCAAAAGGAGAGTCAACTTTTAGTAGTGCAAATCCCAGAGTTGAGGACTCCGGGGAGTGGACGTAGGTCAGGTGACCGAACCACTATAAAAATCTCTGGTGTGCTTTTTCCATTTTTACCTCTCTTTACTTTTCTTGCATTTTATTTACTGTTTTAATTACTTGGTGAAAAATTTTGAGCTTGATCTTGTATTGTGAAATTTGCAATTATGTCACCATTATCGTTGTTGTGAATGAACTACTAGCTTCCGTATTCTAATTGTTAAGTTGCTATTTTAAAAATACAAAAAAAATTAGACCTCCTGTTTAGGTTTAAATTTTTTAAATACCAATTCACCCCCTCCTCCCTCTTGGCGCATCTCGTACTTTCAAGTGGTATCTGAGAGGGGTTTCAAAATAGTGTTTTAGAAAACCTAGAAACGTAAGATCCATGACACATTTTGGTAACCGTATCACTGCGGAGGGTTATTCTATAAGCCTTCCACCTTTATTTGACAATATACCGTTTGATTTTTAGAAAATACGCATGTCTACATTTTTACAGTCTCTAGACTATCGCATGTGGATGTTGGTTTAAGAAGGTTATTCTGTACCATTTTGTATGTTGAATGGAGTTAAAACTGAATTAGCTTTTAATGAATGGAGTAATGAGGATAGAGAATTCGCACAGTTAAATGCTAAATGTTTAAATTATTTCTTTTTCGCATTAAAATTAGAAGACTATATACGAGTGTCTACCTGTACTACTGGTAAGCAAATTTGGGACAAACTGTGTATCACATACGAAGGAACTAGTGAGGTCAAACAATCTAGGCTGAATATACTGCTACATAATTACGAACTATTCCGCATGAAACCTAGTGAAACTATCTCTGAAATGTATACTAGATTCACCCAGATAGTGACATCCTTGCATGCTTTAGGGAGAAAGTTGTCTAACTCAAAAAAGTGAACAAAATATTATGATGTTTGCTTAGTTCACATGATGCAAAAATTACTGTAATAACTGAGTTGAAAGATCTAAATGTTTATTCAATTGACAATTTGCTTGGGTCACTCATTGCCTACGAGCAACGAGTGAGTCAATGACAAAGTGATGTAGGTGAAAAGAAGAAGGAGCGAACGGTAGCTTTAAAAGAAAATAATTCTAAAAGTGATAGTTCTGTAGCGGAGGAAGATGATGATATAGCCTTGATGACTCGTCAGCTTAAGAATTTTCTGAAACAAAAGCAACGCCGTCATCAAAGCAATTGGAACAAAGGTAAAAGCTCAAAGAATAGTAAAGTTGCATCTGACATAATTTGCTTTAAGTGTAGGAAAGCCGATCATCTCCGAGCTGATTGCCCCAATGTTAAGACTCATCAAACCAAGGAAAAGGGCGAGGAAAGGTCAAAGTTCAGGAAGGGCAAATCTAAGACACAAAAAGTGTTTTTGGCAGACTCTACCTCAGAATCATCAGAAGAAGAAGCAGATGAGGAGGTAACAAATTTATGTCTTATGGCTAATGATAATCTTGATCAATCAGATCAAGATGAGGTATGTCAACTTTCTTATGATGAGCTATTGATTATTTCTGAAAAAATTCATGACTCGTATAGAAAGTTAAAGAAAAAGTATGTTAGTCTTAACACTGAGTTTAGTACTTTACAAAAGGAGCATGCTAGTGTAGTTAAAGATTTTTCTAACTTGGATAGAGATCACAGGTCCCTGCTTGATGAATATGATGCATTAAATAAGAAGCTTATTGAATTAACTACTGCACACGATACCTAAATCATCACATGTTGAACTAGAGAATGTATTTAAGGAATTAGAAGAACATGCAGATGAACTAGATAGAAGTGAGCATACATTGAGATTTGAAATTACAAGTCTTAACCAAAAGAATAAATTTCTAAATGAAAAACTTCATGTATTTGAAAACAATAAGACACCTCCCACATTTGCTGAGTTTTATAAGCCTCCACCATGTGAACCATCTCATTCAAAACCAGCACAGCATGCATCATCCAAACCCAGAAATAGGCACTATCACCCCCGTAGATTAGTGAACTTATTTCCTGGTGTTAGGTGTTATTCTTGTGGAATGCTAGGTCATATAGCCTGCACGTGCACAATTCACCATAGGACACATCTAGTGTGGAGACCTAAGCTGCATTCATCACAGCATAACATGCATACATTTCATCCATACAAGCATAAGGTGGAACCCAAACTCACTTGTGATTGAAATTGTAAGGATGCTCTCACAAAAGACCTAGTGAGAGCATGTGGTACCTGGACAGTGGCTGCTCTAGACACATGACTGGAGACATAAAGCAGTTCGTGGCACTGGAGACCAGGTCAGGAGGCAAGGTGACTTTGGGAGACAACACCACCAGAAAAGTGGCGGGCTCAGGTATCATTGGAAACTCTTAGAATTTGGTAATTGAAAATGTACTTTTAATTGAGGGTTTAAAGCATAATCTTTTAAGTATTAGTCAACTATGTGACAAGGTCTTTGACATAAAGTTTCTTTCTAACAAATGCATGATTAGTTTAAATGGTACACTTGTGTTAGAAGGAAAATGCATAAACAATATCTATATGTTAGACTTAAACTGCATTGAAAACTCAAACTCTTTGTGTCTGAAAATAATAGCTGATGACTCTTGGCTATGGCATAGGAGACTATGCCATGCTAGCATGAAAACACTCAGGAACATCACTCAGAAAGACCTAGTTAGAGGCATACCTAAGTTAGACTTTACTAAGGACCATCTATGTGATGCCTGCCAATTAGAAAAATAAGTAAAATCATCATTTCATTCAATTAAGGATATCAGCACCACTAGGCCACAAGAAATTCTACACATGGACCTATTTGGACTTGTTAGTACTGCTAGCCTTGGAGGGAAATTTTATGGATTTGTAATAGTGGATAACTACTCTAGGTTTACTTGGGTAAAATTCTTAGCACATAAGAGTGAGTCATTTAAAGAGTTTAGGACTTTCTCCACTTGGATTTAAAGAAAATTAGGATGTGAAATTACGACAATCCATAGTGATCACAGTGGAGAATTTGAGAATGATAAGTTTGAATCATTTTGTCAAGAGATAGGAATAGAACATAATTTCTCTACCCCTAGGACTCCTCAGCAAAATGGAATAGCAGAAAGAAAGAATAGAACTTTAGTTGAAGCTACTAGGGCAATGTTAGCTGAATACACTCTTCCTAGATATTTTTAGGCAGAAGCAGTGAATACTGCTTGCTATGTTCTAAATAGGGTAAATGTAAGATCCAATCTTAATAAGATACCCTATGAGTTCCTTAAGGGTAGGACGCCCAATCTTTCCCACTTACATATTTTTGGATGCAAATGTTTCATCTTAATCAATGGCAAGTCACCCTTAGGAAAGTTCGATCCTAAATCTGATGAAGGGGTTTTTTTAGGCTACTCATTTGTAGGTAAAGCCTATAAAATCTTTAATAAGAGGACCCTGATAGTAGAAGAGTCTACCCATGTGGTATTTGATGAATCCAATAAGATCTCTGAATCTAATCATGAAGAAGAAGAAGTTAAGATTATTCAGGTAGTAGAAACCATTGCCATAGAGACTAGAGCAGAACCTCAGGAGCAACTGCCTAGAGATTGGAAATATTCTTCTAGTCATCTTAAAGAATTGATCTTAGGAGACCCATCAGAAGGTGTAAAAACTAGGCATGGACTTAGGAAAGAGGTTAGTCATTATGCATTTATCTCTATGATTGAACCCACAAATATTGATCAAGCCTTAGGAGATGAATTATGGATCCTAGAAATGCAAGAAGAGTTGAACCAATTTGTTAGGAAAGATGTATGGGAATTCGTCAAGAGAGCTAAAGAACAAAGTGTGGTTGGAACTAAGTGGGTCTTTAAAAATAAGATGAATGACTTTGGCATAGTAGTTAGAAATAAGGCTAGATTAGTAGCAAAGGGGTACAACCAAATTGAGGGAATAGATTTTGGGGAAACCTTTGCATTAGTGGCCAGACTAGAAGCCATTAGAGTACTCTTAGCTTTTGATTTCTTCAAGGGTTTCAAATTATATTAAATGGATGTTAAGAGTGCTTTTCGAAATGGGGTAATCAAAGAGGATGTCTATGTTGAACAACCCCCAGGATTTGAAAACTCACAAATGATTATGATTGGACCTCAGTCAAAATGACACTTAGAAATGTACCATCCAATGAACACCTGCCCCTTGTCCAAACTCTTAATCAAAATGCACGCGTTATCAAGCATGTTCTTCGCACGTCCATAATACCCAAAGCTGGAGACTGCATACACATTACCTCACTTCTGTCTGTGGTCACTTACTTAATCATGTCGGGCACCAAATTTAATGAAGCTTTCTTTGGAGAGATCCAGGGGTTGTGAGAGGAAGGTGAAGGTGAGCTTGAGCATGAGGGAGAAGGAGTGTGAGGGGATCACATGATGGCTCCAAGCTAGCTGCATGCTTTGCTCCTCTTGTGGCTTTGGGGAGTCTTGGAAAAGTTCTCTTGGGAAGAGAGGATTCAAGATCAACTTCATCAAGGTATTCTGCCATCTCCAGGTGGGAGAAAAAGGAGAAGGTTCGCTGCTGTCACCAGGAGGGTGACATAGCATTTGGCATTCCGCCACACCGGGGAAGGTGAAAGTGAGTCTTGTAAAGGCTTCTCCTCCTTGCTGTGGGAGCAAAAGGAGAGTCAACTTTTAGTGGTGCAAATCCCGGAGTGGAGGACTCCAGGGAGTGGACGTAGGTCAAGTGACCGAACCATTATAAAAATCTCTAGTGTGCTTTTTCCATTTTTACCACTCTTTACTTTTCACGTATTTTATTTACTATTTTAATTACTTGGTGAAAAATTTTGAGCTTGATCTTGTATTATGAAATTTGTAATTATGTCACCAATATCATTTTTGTGAAAGAACTACTAGCTTCCACATTCTAATTGTTAAGTTGTTATTTTAAAAATACAAAAAAAATTAGAACTCCTGTTTAGGTTTAAATTTTTAAAATACCAATTCACCCACCCCCTCTTGGCGCATCTCATATTTTCAAGCTATGCAAGAGGAACTGAATCAATTTGTAAGGAACGATGTTTGGGAGTTAGTAGAAAGACCTAGGAATCAAAGTATAGTGGGAACCAAGTGAGTCTTTAAGAATAAGATGAATGATTCTGGTGTGGTGGTTAGGAATAAGGCAAGATTGGTGGCTAAGGGGTACAATCAAATTAAAGGGATTGATTTTGAGGAGACCTTTGCCCCTGTAGCTAGATTGGAAGCCATTAGAGGGCTACTAGCCTTTGCCTGTTATAAAAGATTTAAGTTATTTTAAATGGATGTCAAGAGTGCCTTTTTAAATGGGGTAATAAAAGAGGATGTCTACGTAGAACAACCCCAAGGTTTTGAGAGTTTCCAATATCCAAATCATGTTTACAAATTAAAAAAGGCCTTATATGGATTGAAACAGGCACCCAAAGCTTGGTATGAGAGGCTTAGCACATTCCTGTTAGAAAGAGAGTTTATTAAGGGGAGCGTAGATACCACCCTTTTTCTGAGGAGAATAGGGGATGATTTACTCATTGTCTAGATCTATATTGATGATATACTTTTTGAATCTTCTGATAAAAGTTTATGTGATGATTTTTCTAAAATAATGAGTAAGGAGTTTGAGATAAGTATGATGGGAGAATTGTTCTATTTTTTGGGGTTTAGCATAAGGCAACTGAATGATGGAACCTTTCTCAATCAATCTAAATACACTAAGGATATTTTGAAGAAATATGAAATGGACAAAGCCAAGCCCATCAACACTCCCATGATCTCCTCTGTTCAGTTAGATAAGGATTCAAGTGGAAAATCTGTTGATTAGAAGAAGTATTGAGGAATAATTGGATCACTGCTTTACCTGACTGCTAGTCGACCTGATATTATATTTAGTGTTTATCTTTATGCTAGGTTTCAAGCTGATCCTAAAGAGTCCCACCTGACTGCTGTTAAGAGAATTCTTAGATATCTTTTAGGGACCCCAAACCTAGGAATCTGGTACCCTAGGCACAGCACCTCTTTTGAGATTATTGGATATTCTGATTTTGACTTTGCAGGATGTAGGGTGGATAGAAAAAACACTTTTGGACCTTGTCAATTCATAGGACAATCTTTATTCTCCTAGTCCAGTAGAAAATAGAACTTAGTTGTACTTTCCACTACTGAAGCTGAGTACATTACCTTAGGAAGTTGTGTGGCCCAAGTCCTTTGATTGAAGCAACAAGTTTTGGATTTAGGATTACCTGTGGGCACTATTTCTATTCTATGTGATAATACTAGTGCCATCTGCATTTTTAAGAATCTAATCCAACATTCTAGAACCAAACACATTGATATAAGGAATCACTTCATTAGGGACTATGTTACAAAAGAAGACATTGAGCAACATTATGTAGCAACTGAAAATCAGTTGGCTGACATATTTACTAAACCACTGGCCTTTGACTCATTCAGCATTCTGAGGATCAGATTAGGTGTGATTGACATAAATGCATGATTCTAATGATTACCGATTTCTGATTTATCTATTTTTCATTCTATTTCTGTTAGTTAGTTGTTTGATTTGATTATCTGTTTCCTATTGGTTTTTATTTTTATGCTTATTTTTATTTTATTCTTGTTGTTAGTTTGATTCGAGTATTTAATTTGATGCGATTTCCTACTTATTTTTTATTTACTATTTTATTCCTTTCAAAATCAGATCACTGCTCACTACTGCTGATAAATTAGATTTCAGACTGAGAGTTTTATCTTATTTTTATTTGGAAGCTGGTAAGTAGTGATTGACTCCTCTGAATCTGTTAAAGGGAAGAAACATTGATGATTGTTTCTCTTCCTCTAACTCCCTTTAATGGTGTATTATTTTTTTTGGATAAAAATCTTCTTCAAAATTAAAAAGTTAGTTTTTGAAATAGAGATCTATTTTATCTTCCTACAGTAATCTAACTCATATGAATAGTATTTTCAAAGTTTTGAGTCATTGATTTATTTTTCTGAATCAAGTGATTGCACTTATTATATGATATATGGTTTTTATTTTGTGAATTACTCTTCCTTATTGTAGAGAGTGGGTTTTGTCATCTCTTATGTCTGGAAGGTAATTTCACAGCTGAGATTCTTTAACGATTTTGAAAGGGAGCAAGCTTACAAAAGATGCGCAAAGAGCATCAAAATAAAAAGAGGCACAAAATTAGCCCAAACTGAAAAGATGTGCAATGCCGCCAAAAATTGAAAAGATACACAAAGTGTATCAAAAATCAAAAGATGCGTAAAGCGCCAAACAAATTGAAAAGGAGGCACAAAATGAGCCCACAAAGAAATAGGCTTTCTTCCTTTTCATATCTTTAAATGTCTTAGAAAAATCCATGCACCACTTAATATTTTCAAAAGCTTGAGATAAAAAGTCATGATTTCTGATTCCTTACTTTATAATACTATTGTATCAGATATTTTTTTGGAACGAGGCTTGAAAGGATCTCTTTTCAAATCTAATTTCTTTTCTTTTGAATTGGATTTTTGTTTTGGAAGGAATTTACACCTATAAGTTATCCGAGGTGAGAGTTACGAAAGTTAATTTTCTAACTTTTCTGGATTTCAGTGCTATTGATCATCTTCTTATTAGTTTTTTGGATTCAAAATCAAGGAAAAATTCTGATTTACTGGAGCAGATCGATTCAAAAAAAAAAATCGTTATTTTTGTCCTTGCTTTCTTTTGCTATGCTTTAGCTACTCTATTTTTCTTTTATTTTGTTTTGAGTGTTTTTGGAATGTCTGATCTTTCATCCACCACCTCCTCCTCCTTCTAATCAGGATCCGCCTACTTTTTAGCTTTTTTTGTTGTTGTGATGTTTTCTGTTCGTATTGTGTTGTCTGTTCTTCATCCTTTTTGTGATGTCAAAAGGGGGAGTTAGTGTTTTGAGTGACTAGTAGTTTCTTGTACTGTTCTAGTTATTTCTTGTATTGCTCTTATTTTATAGTTATTTTTCTTATTGTATTTTATGTGTAGTGAAATTTGAAATGATATTTTTCTGTCATGTGTGAGTTGAGTAGTTCTGTATGTTTTATTTGAAACTACTGCATCAATATTTGCCATCATCAAAAAAGGGGGAGATTATTGCGAATCTGGTTTTAAGGGTTACGATTTTGATGATAGCAAACATTTCTATCTCTGGTTGCCTGTTTAATCTTTCAGGTACGCAGGATCAATTGCAAGTTCAAGCCAGTCCATGATCGAGTCAGTCTGTTTTGAAATTTCAGTCCAATGTACTGTTTTCATTTTTATTGAATCAAATGCCATGCAACTGATCCCCTAGCTAAGTAACCTTGCACACACACACTCAGGGGGAGAGTTTTAGTGAATTAGAGTTTTTGTTTAATTTTTATTCTGATCATCCCGGACAATATTCACATCGTCTTGGACGATCCAGTGAAAATAAAAACCCTAATTAGGATGATCATGTTAAGTCAGTTTGATTAAGCTGATCGTCCTAGACGATATCAATATCATACAGGATGATAGGCTTAAATCTAAAATTCTCAGCCACCACATCAAGTTAGGCAAGTTTTTATTTTTGGTGATTTAGTCTGATCATCCTGGATGATACGTGTATCATCCTGGATGATCCATTATAATCATGCCTAAATTAGTCAGGTGATTAAGGAAAGTAATTAAGGTCTGATTGATTCGATCATATTATCCTGGATGATCGCAGGATCGTACGGGATGATGTGTTAAAAATCCTAACCGTCTAGTGCCTATCACCTTTACGTCCAGAGCTGTGTGCAGGATGATAATCCCATTTTTGAACTAATTGCACGGGACGATACCCGTATCATCTTGGACGATCAAGTCATTTTGAAATCATCCAGCATGTTCTGACCAGTACATCTAGAGCTATGAATCGAACGATTTTGGAACTTTTTGAACTAATCATACAGGATGATAGACATATCATCCTGGACGATCAAGTCATTTTGAGATCGTCCAGCACAAGTTCCCCTGGATGACCAGAGCGGTCTTCTAGATGAAATTCCTGATTTACATTAATCATCCCAAACGATCGCAGAATTGTACATAACGATCTGAACAACTCTTGTCTACTAATCATCCAGAGGAACCAGATCGTCCAGGCTGATACATGTGATTTTGAACTGATCGTGGACGATATGTGCCGACTAGTTGAGATTTAGGGTAATTTTTGAGCCCTCTTTTAAAAGATCTTTTTCTTCCAACAAGAAAAATCTTTTGCCACTTTCCTTTCCAGAGAAACCTTGAAAGAGAGAGAGAGAGCTTAAGAGAGAGAGAGAGAGAGAGGATCTTGTGAGGGGGAGTTTGTGAGGGATTCATAAAGGTTGCTCCAAGCAAGGATCATAGTTGTCTTCTCTGTTCGTCGTCTCTTGTCTTGTCGGTATTTTCTGTGGGAGGATCGTTCGCAAGAAGATCCGGGTTCTCTGCCCGCTTCAGGAGGAAGCTAAAGGAAATTAAGTTCTCTGCCTGCTTCAGGAGGAAGCGAAAGGAGTCTGGGTTTTCTGCCCGCTTCAGGAGGAAGCGAATGGAGTTCAGGTTCTCTGCCTCATCGGGTTGGTAGAAAGGAGTTTTGTACAGGCTTCTCCGCCTTGCTGTGGGAGCAGAAGGAGAGTCACTTTTGTGTTAGTGCAATACCTGGAGGGAAGGCTGGGGAGTGGATGTAGGTCAAGTTGACCGAACCACTATAAAATCTAGTGTGCTCTTTCTGATTATTTTCTGCACTTTACTTTTCTGTTATTATCTGATTGGGTGAAATTTATGGTTGATCTTTTCACTTATGTGTTTACTTGATTCCACTGCAAATTATCGAAAAGATCTTTCCTGTTGCTCACAAATTTTTAAAATAACCAATTCACCCCCCCTCTTGGTTAGCCTCGGGACTGGTTCATCAGGGCTTAACATTCCTATCAAACTTTCACTTCTTATACTAAATAAGTGACACTAAGCATGTGATATAAGATACTGATTTGATTCTGATATAAAATTATTGAACTTCATGTGTATACTGATTTGACTGTACTACACAGTTATTGATTCTGACAGCTATTAAATATTTCAGGTTATTGATTTAGACTATTTCCCTATTGATTGTTGAATTTGATTTCCATACTGAGTCACTCATTTATTGGCTTACCAATTTACTAATTTGTTGGTGTTGATTCTATAGGTTTTTTACTAGACTATTCTTCTGTTTCATAAAATTTACTATTTTTGTACAAAACATATTCATGATCATAATGATTGCTATAATTATGAATTGACTGATGACATGAATATTGCTTATTTATCATGCTTTGAGTTTAGTTGTAAAATGTAGTGACCTGCTATGTTTTTTAACTCATTATATATGGTTTAAATGATTTTAGGTCAGAGGCAGAGATTGGGAGTGTGAGATTGAGCAGAGATAGGATTGTCCAGGTTAATGTGTTATTTTGTTTAGCTATTCTTTTATATTCAAGAGCAAATAGATTGCATGATGTGATTGTATAACTCTTTGATATTATATATGAGTTTTGGGAGTATGAATGCATATGTATTTTGATGTCTTGATTACTAGATTTATTTTAGCTAATATTATAATTATTTATAAAAGACATTAGATAGCTCTTGTGTTGTTATATTAAAATATAAAAGAAAAGAATTCTTCCAATTTAGATACTAGGGCGTGATATTTTATGGCCTATACTCTGATATAGTGTTAGATAGGGATGAGGCTATCTCTAACTTATGGATGACATTTTGCAAGATGCTTAGTATAAACAAAAATATTTCAATGCCTTCCACCTTCTAACTATTGGACAAATGGAAATTGTAATAAGTCCCTTATGAATTTATTGTGGTGCCTATTATAAAAGAGATTAGATAGTTGGGATCTTCACCTAACCACTTTTGACTTTGCTTATAATAGAGCTATATTTACCACTAATAAAAAACATAATTTGGTGTAGTCTAAGGAAAACATCAAAAAAGATTCATTTGATGGGTTTTCCATTCAACTCATGTATTTTTTTTTATTCTCTTTTTTTATTTATAAAATATTTCCAAACATTTCACATTAAGGAGAGGGAGCAAATAGCTAAAAGTAATGCAAATTATACTGCAAAGGTAAATCACCATAATTCCTTTAAATAATATAAAGAAAGTTATTATATGTTACTTAAGGTTCATCTTAACATACATTCAGCCTCAAAATATAAGAAAGTATAAGCTAATGCTCATGTCCTATTCAATATTATTCAGAAACATTAAATTAACATATATAATATTAATTTATCACCTGCCATGTTAATTACTCCAATTTTTATTATTAAAGATATAATTTCATTTAAAGTAGATAACCCACATGAAAGTGATGGAAAAAAACTTTTGATAAGAGATCTTTCTAACTAGCAGCAAGTACCATTACCATTAAACATCATTGAAGTGGACTCTATCACTAATAAAGAGGTGCGTACAAATCATGTTAAGTATCATAGGTTCTTTGTTAGATGGAATAATAAGCCATCTACTAAAGACAAATGGATTAAAATGGAAGACTTTCAGAAGTTGACACTAGGACTTGCTAATTAATATATGAAATTAAAAATATGCAGAGCAAAGTTTGAATAAGACCAAGAAAGTTGATGTGGCTTGACTACCTGAGAAAGACCCAAAATTTAAGATAAAATTAAGAGTCATGATTGCCCCATCATAATTTCATGATGAAGGTCCAAGAGAGCTTCATCAACCATGCATAATTAATGAAGTTTTAATAATTCAAATTTCATTCATCATCCAATTTTAAAATTTCCTAAAATTTGAAATTTTTTTATTTTAAACCATTAAATCTCTCACTCCAA
Source organism: Dendrobium chrysotoxum (assembly GCA_019925795.1). NCBI lineage: Eukaryota > Viridiplantae > Streptophyta > Magnoliopsida > Asparagales > Orchidaceae > Dendrobium > Dendrobium chrysotoxum. The sequence goes on from CM034314.1 coordinate 33,675,544, forward strand.
ATGGGCAGCTCTTTAAAATTAATTTACCATTATTTATTTTCTTTTATCTTAAGAGTCAATGGTATGGGGGGAGGGGAGAGGGGCAAAGTGGAGTGACCACTTTCTCATGTTAAATTGGAGTGGTTCCATTCCACTTATGCATTTTCCTACTTAGCTTTAAATTTTTGTTTAATATATAATTTTATTAATTTCAAACTTAAGTGTTGCAACTCAGGCTTCTGAGTCTATGATTTTGATGATAACAAATATTATTGATTGCCTCTTTATTTCTCTTAGTATTTATAATATATTTTTGTCTGTGTGTTGACTATCATTTCAGGTATAACATGCACCGTTCTTTGAAGATTCAGGGCTCAAGATTAGGTAGAATAGGTTATGTTGAGAGAGTATGTAATTTTTATTTATTTACTTTTAACTTCTTGAGTCAAGTCATGAAAGGGTGTATGATAGCCTAGTGACCGTGCACACACACCCAAGGGAAGCAAAAATAATGTTAAATATTTTAATTTTTTTGTACATCATATTGTATGATATGGATCATACTGTATGATTTGGTGTTATAAAAATTAATTAAAATATTTTATTTTTTTGGGAAAAATAATTTTAAAATATAGGTATTTGTATAATACGAACACCACATCATACTGGACGATCTGTTATAATTAGAAACCTCACCATTCATTAAATTAGGCAAAAATTTGAATTTAAAAAGTTATTCTATTTGTACTGTATGAATCTAATCGTACTATACGATGTTTAAAATATTTCCTAATTTAATCCTCCTATGATTAATCAATCAATTTACTTAGTTTTGATATTTTGATCATACTATACAAACTGGATCATACTGTACGATCAACAGAGATGATATTTGGTCATCCCATGATTCATCCTGGATGAATTGCATTTTAGTTGAACTAATCATACTGTATGATTGCTCATTCATACTGATGATCGTACAATACTAACAGGAAAAATTTGAACTGTTTGCACTGTATTAATTGGTGATCGTATAGTAATAACAGGTCAAATTCTGTACATTGTACTGGATGATCCTGCGATCGTACTGTATAATCTTTGACTGCTGAATTGAATTTTTAGGGTTTTTTGAAGCATTCTATTTAAGCTTTCTCATAAGACTTTGCAAGTGTCTTTTACGCATTCATTGAGTTTTTTTCTTTTCAAGAAAGCTTGAAGAGAGAGCTTTGGGCTAGGGAGAGAAAGGGTGGAGTTTGTAAGAGAGGGAGAAGATCCTTGTGGGCTTCAAGGGAGTGTGAGAGGGGTTTTCATATGGTTGCTCCAGTGAACTTGCACCTGAGTTCCTCTAATAGTCAAGCTTTATCTTGAGGGAAGCTTTGGGAATAAGACCTCTGTGGTGTCAAAAGACCCGGCTACTCCGCTGCATCAAGGATGGTGGAAGTGATTCAGGTTCTCTACCTCACCAGGAGGGTGAAAAGGAGTCAAGGTTCTCTACCTCACCAGGAGGGTAAAAAGGAGTACGGTCCTCTACCACACCGGGTTGGTAAAAGAGAGTTTTTAAGGGCTTGTCCTCCTAGCTATGGGGGCTAAAGGAGAGTCACTAAAGCGTTTAGTGCAATACCTAGAGAGGAGGACTCTAGGGAGTGGACGTAGGTCATGGTTTGATCGAACCACTATAAATTTGGTGTGTTTATTTTGATTTTTACTTTTACATTTTATTTTATCACATTTTTTTCAGTGATAACTGCTTGGTGAAAATTTGAGATTAATATTTTGTTATGTTAATTAGAATATAATCACCATCTTTGAAATTATTTACAAATTAATTAGCTTCTGCATCAAAGTGAAAGTATTTCTTTCGAATTAGTGCGCCTTAGGGACAGTTCATTGAGATCTTACAACCTCCTCAAACTTTCATTAGGAATTAGATGTAATGCTTTACATATTTTTTTGGATAAATGAAGAAGGATTTTTTTTTCGTGTTTTGATAAAAATTTGATAGTGAAAACTCTAGGGTTGAGAACTTGTTGGCTAACCTCACACGTTTGGTTCTTCTTTGTGGAAGCTCTAGGTATCCTTGTCCACTTATTGATCTATCTTATATCCTCCCTTAACATTTTCTTCCACTTTTGTACCATCATTCTAAAAGACTTCCATCCTCTTTGCAATAATTTGAAAAACTCAATAGTATCCAAAAAGTGGATGGCCAATGAAGAGTAACCCTTGAACTAGTTTGATCCCTTCTCCTCCACCACCCTATAGATGTAATACAAATAAATTTTAGACCTTTTAAATCTTAGTATATGTGATGTACCTATTAATCTTGATATTTTAAATTACTAAGGGTTGAAATGAGTATAAAGAAGTCTAGGTCTATGTTCAAAAATTAGAATGGGAAATCCCTTTAGAGCACTACCGCATTCTGTTTAAAGGAACTGTGATGCTCAACTCCCTACTAAGGGGAAATTTTAGCCAAAGGAGCATTGCAGTGCCATTCATGAAATTGTTGAGGAGTTGAGATATCTATTAGGGACAGAATGTACATTGAGCAAAGTGGCACTGAATATTGGAGCATTGTGACATTATCCTCTCTATTTGAAAAGATAAGCTAAAAATGTATAGTTGTGTTATGAATGATCTTTGACACTACAATTGATGTAATGCATGTTGGACATGCCATCGGGGAGTGGTACAGTGTTGTAGAAGTCGACACCAAAATGCAAGTTTAAAAAAGAGTTTTTAGATAAACAACAAAGCTCATATCATTGTCCATTTTTCACCACCCTAACAATCAAAATAGAGAAGGAGAAAGGAGAGAGAAGAGAAAAATAAAAGAAAGAAACTAGGTTTTGAATGCCATGGTGGAAGATTCATCTATCAGGCCAGTTAAGAAAAACATTCTACTTGAGGTAGGCTATTATTATCTTATTTTAGAAAACAATCTCAACATTTATATGGAAGAATTTAGATAAAAATATTATTTTCTCAAATTTCATAAATGTTTCACCATTAAAATTTTAATGTGTCATAGATTTCTCTTCTTGAGATTTTAACAATAAGAACATGAATTTCATTATATGATTTTCTTTTTATAAAATTTTCAATATTCTTTAATAAATATGATAAATTTGGAAATGAGTAAAGTTATAAAAGTTATAAAATGATATTTTACATGTCCCCTATGAAAAGATTTTTAAATAATATATATTGAATGAATTTATAATTATTACTTGTAAAATGTTATACATGTGGTATTTCTTGGTCATGTTCATATCCAAGTTAAAGGTTGAATAATTATATTCAAACAATTAATATCTCAATGTGCATAGAATATCATAATGGATATTTTGATATGGGAGTTCGATTAAAGTGCAGTATAAACTCTATTATAAGGGCCCTAATTCTCTTTTGTTCTACTATGTTTCTACTCCTCCATCTGCTTATGTAGGTGTGAGATGATTAAGGGAGTTATAACTAGTGATAAAGTTATAAGGGGAATTTGGGTAGTCTCCATAGTTGTTATGGAAAGTGAAGGTTGACCTACGTAGGCATAAGTGAAAGTGGAGTTGTAAGGCCAAGCCATTTGATCAAACATTAAATTATGAAGCTAGCTTCCAAAAGTTGAAGGAGTTTTTAATGTTAGCCCCTTTAACTGACTATCAAGAGTTAAAGGATTTTAAGTGTTTAGTGATGCTTCATTACAAGGTATGGGATATGTGTTATAGAAAATGAGAAGGTGATTGTCTATGCCTTTAGATAGTTAAAGATGTATGAGATTAATTACCTTACTCATGATATAGAGCTAGAAACAATTATATTTTCTTTAAATATTTGGAGGCATTGCGTGTATGGGGTTAGAAGTGAGATTTATGCAGATCACTGGAGTTTAAAGTGTATTTTTACTCAGGAGTTGAATCTGAGGAAGAGGACATGGTTAGAATTGATTATGGATTATAATTTGAATATTATTTATTAGCTTAACAAGGTGAATGTTTTTACTAATACACTGAGTAGGAAATTTGTTAGGGTTGCAACAAATTCAATCACTACTGAATGTACCTTTATATGGGAAATAGAAAGGTTAGAGTTGGAAGTAGTATGCTTATCTGATGGTCTTGTAAGAGTTATTATAGAGATGATAATTAAAACTTCACTAAAAGAGAGAAAAAAAAGGAAGCCATAATGAATGATAATGAATATTTGAGACTATTTGATCATATTCATTTTGAAAGAAGGCCTAAATTATAATTGAAGGAACAAGGAATAATGTTTTGTGGCAGTTAATTATGGGTTTTAGCTCCTTAAGATTTAAGGAAGGAAATTTTGCATAAAGCCTACTCTTCAAGATATATGATTTATCTAGGTAGAAATAAGATGTATCAAGATGTGAATTTGATATACTAGTGGCCTAAAAAGAAGAGAGATGTAGCAAAATTTATATCCAAGTGTGAGACTTGCCAGATGGTGAAAGTTGAGCTTTGAAGGCCAAGTGGATTGTTGTAGCCCTTATCTATTCCTAAATGAAAAAGGGAAGAAGACATTATAGATTTTTGTATATGCTTTCCATGATTAATATAATGGCATGATGCTATGTGGGTAATAGTAGATCAATTGAGTTAGTTAGCAAATTTCTTCCTATGAGTTAGACAGACTCGATAGAAAAGCTAGCAGAGTTTAATGTGAAAGAGATTGTCATATTAAATGGAGTACTTGAGTTGTCTATCTCTAACAATGATGGGGGATTTGCATCCATATTATGAAAGGGAATTCAAGATAGTGTACGAATGAAGTTAAACTTTAGTACGACTTTTCATTCTGAGATAGACAGATATTCTAAGAGAGTTATCCAGATGTTGGAAGATCTGCTAAGATTATGTGTACTAGAATTTTGAGGAAGCTTAAAAGATCAAGAACCACTAATTGAATTAGCCTACTACAACACTTTCTGTGTAAGCATTGGAATGCCCCTATTTTATGTTTTATATGTAGAATATTATGAACTTTATTATCTTGGTTTAAAATAGGACATAAAAAATTGATGGTTTTGAACTAGTACATGTGACTATAGAGAGGATTAGATTAAAAAGTAAGAGAATAGAAGCAACTCAAGATAGATAGAAAAAGTATTATAGCCTAAACCATAGAGCTGTTGAATTCCAGGTTGATGATTTTATTTTTTTGAAGGTTAGTCTGATGAATAGTATAAGCAAATTTGGTAAGGATAGTAAATTAAGCCCAAAATACATTGAACCTTTTTAAATCTTTGATAGAATTGAAAATTGTACTTAAAAGATACTTCTGTTAGATCACATGTCAGATAATCATAATATATTTAATATATATCAGTACCAAGGAAGTAGTCTTCTAATATGGAGCAGAGAGTTCCTAAAAAGGAGGATGAAGTAAGGCCCAATCTACTCAATAGAGAAAAACTAGAAAATTTTTTTGCTTATGATGTAACGTAGTTATGAAATATACAAATACCTCTGGTGAAAATCTTGTGAAAGTAGAAATTAGAGTGAGAAGAAACTTGGCAGAAGGTAGCCAAAATGAGGCAGTATATTAAATTTGTTTTGAATACTTTATATAAATGTTAGGGATGATATTTTTTATAAGGATTGGAGAATTTAATAACTACAACTTTTATATGGATAAATCTCTATGTGTTTTACCAATTAATTTTGATATGTTAAGTTAATAAGGGATGAAATGAGTATAAAGAAGTCTTCATCTAAGTTAAAAATTGGGATAAGAAATTCCTTTGAAGTGCTATCGAGCTTTGCTTGGAGGCATTGTAGTGCTCAAATTTCTATTTAGAAAAATTTAAGCAAAAGTCTTATTATGGTGTCATTCATGAAAATATTGTGGCGTTGAGCTCTCTATTAGGGAAACTATTTATAAATGAGTGCAATAGCACTAGGTAATTAAGCACTATGGTGCTATTCTCTCTACATGAGAAAATAAGCTTAGGAAGCACTTCAGCATTGTGAGAGTAAGCTATGACAGTATAGCTAGGGCAATGCATATTGAACAAGTCATCAAGGAGCACTATGGTGATGGAGAAATCAGTATCCTTGTGCTAACTATACATATCCTACATAGAGGTTTCATATACACATACATCTCACATCTATAAGTGAAGGAGACTATCCTTGTGCTAACTTTCTACAAGTCCATCTCCCTTATGTAGGTGTGAGATGATTAAGGGATTTATAAGTGGAAGTGGAGTTTTAAGGGGAATTAGGCTAGTCTCCTTCACTTGTTTTGTGCTAGTGTGGATTGACCCAGAGAGGCAAAAGTGTTAGTGGAGCTATAAGTAGGCTACAGGTCAAGGCATATCATATTCATGCATTACATAGATAATTAGAAATGTATAATAATACTTTCCCTCTAAGTATACTTTTGTTTCAGGCAAGAAGTATGTTAAATATAAAGCTTCTCATATTGATATGACAAATGAGTTAAGATAACACCTCCGTTCTGTTCAAGTTCATGTTTTTAATTTTTGAAGTATTCATGTTCAAATGATATACATGAATGTCATCATTCTAAAAAAGCGAAAGTTAGAAACACCAATGAACCCACTATAAATGCCTTTTAATGCTGAAGTTATTTACATATGTTATTTGAATTAATTATAAAGCCTTATATATATATATATATATATATATATATATATATATATATATATATATATATATATATATATATATATATATTGCTCATTTTGTAAATTGTTTACATTTTAAGAAAAGGGAAAAGGCCCATTAGCATGGAGATTTATAGTGTCCACAATTTGAAGTTATTAGTTTGCTGGAAAGGTATTTTGTAATTCAATATCTATTGTTTTGAAGTACAAAAAATTATACTAAACTATGTATGTATATATATAATATATGAAATGAATAAAATGATAAATAGGATGTTTATATTATCTTTTTTTTTATTTGTTAGTTATCTATGGTATGCTCTATCTATGAATGAAGAGAAAAAATATTAGGTTTTAATTCGTCCCTTAGATCTTGAGGCATGACACTAAACCCATTGGATTCCTCCAAAATACTCATGATATGAGCTATATATATTGTTTGAATAAATCCAAGTCCTTTTAGCCCCAACAAATGTTTGAGAATCGTCCGTTAATTTAACATTCATAAACTATGCAAAAATAACCTAAACTAGGCACATCAACATAGTATTGGTCTAGGTTCATTTAAACATCCCTAAACTCTATAGAGCTCGACATAAAATATTGAATCATATCTCTTATTAACACCAAAATAAAAATAAATTTATTCATTCCCTAAATCTACCATCTAGTTATAAACCTAAAGTAAAAGTTAAAGGGGTAGATTTAGGGCTTAACAATCCACTATGGCTTAGATGGAATTCCTTTGGCCCTCCACTACAAATAACCTTCTCAAAGAACATTTAGATTTATACATATATCAAGTTCATACACTTATAACAAGTGCATGCTCGGATCTTCACTTGTAAGGTGTTAGTGAAAAATTTTGTGATAGTTTTGATGCCCTCTTTTACTATGAAAGATCTCTTTTGAATTTTTTGTGTAGGGAAATTCCATGAAAAAGGATAAAAATTGGAAAGAGCACTAGTGCCATAGTGCCCACCCATGAAGTGCCACAGAGATTGAACCTTATTTTGAACAATAAGACAAAGAGAAAGACACCGTAGTAGAGGAAATGCCACACTACGATGCTACATAGATGTTGCAGTGCCAAGGTCAAAATAATGTCTTGGGATTAAAGATTGTACTACAGTACCCAATCGCCCTAATACTGTTGCACAATAGCTAAGATAATTATCACACTAAAACAAAACGTTAATTCAATTATAGCAACGCTATGGTGGGATTCATGAGCATCGTAGTGCTAAGTCTTTTCTTAAGCATCACAATATTATCATTAATAGCACCACATCATTAGAAGCAATTATTGTACAAAAATATAAATAGTTTTGGCCAAACTTATTTGGCAATATTTTCATTTGAAAAATAGTCTAGGAATAGTCTGAAGGGAGTGAAGGCGTAGTATAAAAGGTAGGAAGTAAAATCTTGTTGCAAGAAGAGTCAATATCAAGTTAAGAAGAACTCCTTGGTGACATCTATTCTTGAACTCTCTATTGTACTTTATTTTTTGCAATTAAAAAAATAGTTTTGCTTAGTTCTAATTTCTTGGCTGGCTAAAGCTTTTATTCTGGGCTTACGAAGTGTGAGAAATCACGTGTGCTTATGTTTGGATCTTAATTTTATAATCTTTTTTAACTATTATTTTTAATTTTCTTATTCTTAATTCAATTTTTGCATAGGCCTTGCGTGAACTTAAAAGTAAGGCCAATCTATCACCTCAATAAAGGAATAGAGGAAAAATTAGGGAAGTTAAAATTGAACTTTACAATGCATAGACATATGGTGGCTAGGGTTCTAGAATTATAGGAGATATAATCACTGAAGTTGAGTGAATACTCAGCTTAACACTCTTATATGCTCGAGAGAGACTAGAAGTAAAATTGCTTTGATTCACAATAACTTAATTAGAGTCAAATTTTTGCATACATGAATTTCTAACCATCATAGGTTCAGAACAATTTTTGACTTATAAATTTCCTTTTTGAAATTGTAGTAAAAGGCTAGTAGCATGCTCTTATAATTCTGCTAGTATGATAAACTAAGTGATTCATATAGAAAGTACTAAGGTGATCTTAGGATAATACCTTTCCTCATGAGATTGATACTCTACTCACTTGTTCATTACTTGTCACGACTTGCGTAAACTAAGGAATTGCAAAATCTAAACAATAAACCAATATTCAACTATCATAAGGCTAAGTTTACTAAAAAGCTACAAATTTTAATGGGTTGATTTTAAATTGATCGCCAAACCATTCATGTTAATCTTATTATTTTTATAATGTTATTTAAAATTCTTCGTATTCCATGGATTTATTGAACTTTCATCATGTTCTCATCTATCTTTGAAGGCGTCTATCAGCACAAGTGAAAAATTATATCATGATTTTCCATAAGATTTCTTTTCCTAAGTTAGTAGATTTTTTAATAGGTCCCCTCAATTGAAAAATTATTTTAATGTTAGTAACCATGAATATTCTTCTTCAGACCTTTTTTGCTCACTTGAGAGTTTATTTCATGAATATTCTTCTTTTCTCAATTCCATCATTTTTGGGATGAAATGTTATCAATTATTTTTTGTTTCTTTTTTGTTACACTTATTATAAAAATGGCCATTTTGTGTGATTTTGAAATTACAGTGTGATTAATGATAAAAACGTAATTGCTATATGCAAGAATTATGATTATGTTAAGTTTCTACCTTTTTATGGTACTGTAATTTGAATGGTATGTCAACCAACATAAGCTTTAAGTTTAAACTTCAGTTTAAGAAGCAAAACAAAAACTACCCAACTTCTGCTATAAATCCTCTTAGCCTTGTAATGCCAACTTAAAGATAGTGAATAGAGACATTGCTAAACTAATTAATACTACCCGTCCTAAATCTGATTAAAATAGGTAGAATATGAATAGAGGCTTAGTGATGTAATTGCTACTCGATATAATTTAAGGAACCATAATTACTTATTTGGAGGGGATACATGACTTAATAATAACAAGGAAGATAACCCTCCACTAAGCTCCAACTTATCATTATTTGATATGGGAAAAAATATTGAGCATAAAACCTATTTATTGTTCCTCTAACATTTAAAAAAAAATACTTTACCCTTAAAAGGAATTAAGTGGCAAATCAAGATGTATGATTGAGGTTTTAGGAACACCTATTTTGATAGAAATTTTTTCTTGAGTTTTCTCTCCACTCTTCTCACCATGGACACCAATTTCCCATGTGTTATTTTAATATTGAGACTAGCTAACTCTACACCTTCCTCTATTACAGAAATAATAAGTACATTTGTAAAATATTTTGTCAAAAATTTTCTAATTTTTGCTGAGAAATTTAACTTTTGATTGATTTCTAATAGATATACACCCTCCATGAAAAGCACCATAAGAACAATTACATATTGACATTTCATTTTCTGTCTGGAACATTTTTCAATTAATTTCTGGGACTATCTTATAGAAATACTAATGAATATAAAAAATATTCTAATGTAGCAAAAAAAATTTTCACAAATTTTGATAAGCACCATACGTACAGTTCACCATCTGGCTAAATATACATGTGGCTACAAGCCCTTTATAATTTTACCTATATATGAATAAATCTCTATCTATGTGTTTTACCTATTAATTTTGATATGTTAAGTTAATAAGGGATGAAATTTGTATAAAGAAGTCTTCATCCAAGTTAAAAACTGGGATAAGAAATTCCTTTAAAGAGCTGTCAAACTATGCTTGGAGGCATTGTAGTCCTCAACTTTCTATTTAATAGAAATATATTAAAGGGCTTGTTATGGTGTCATTTATAAAAATATTATGGCGTTGAGCTCTCTGTCAGGGAGACTATTTAGAATGAGTGCAATGGCACTCGGTAATGGAAGAGTTACTGTATGTTATTCTCTCTCTATGAGAACATAACCTTAGGAAGCGCTTTAGTATTGTGAGTGTAAGCTATGACACTATAGCTAGGGTAATGCATGTTTAACACGTCATCAAGGAACACTATGGTGATGGAGAAGTCAGTATCCTTGTGCTAGTTCAAAGATTGAGGTTTCATATAAACATCCAAATTCATATCCTTATCCAATTTTAACCACCACAACTACAAAAGAAGTGAAGGAGAAGGGAGAGAGGAGAGAAAGAAATAAAAGAAAGTAGGGTTTGGAGGCCACGATTTGAGATTCTTCCATTAGGCCAGTTAAGAAGAATGTTTTACTTAAGATTGAATCACATTATCCAGTTTCTAAATTTAATGTTCATGTTTGTATGGATGAATTTAGATAAAAATATGGTTTTCTTAAATTTCACAAATTTATTACTGTTGAGTTTTTTATTGTAACAGATTGCTCTATTCTAGACATTTTAACAATAAGTAAATTAATTCTCATTGGATGATTTTCTCTATACAATTTATTGAGAATTTTTTTATAAAATATAATAATTTTTGTATTTACTATAGTTGAATAAAAGTAGTAAAATAGTATTTTGTATGTCCCCCATGAATGGATTTTTTTAATAGGAATTGTTTAATTAATATGTAAATATTACCTATAGAATTTTTCATGTGGTATTTCATGTTCATGTTCATATCCTTGTTAAAGGTTGAATAATTATATTGAAACTATTAATATATGAATGTGCAAAGCATGTTATGGTCGATATTATGATATAGCAGTTCTATTAAAGTGCATTAAAAACTTTATTATAAGATCCCTAAGTTTATTCTATTATATGATGTTTTTACTTTTCCAACTGCCTTATGTAGTTGTGAGATGATTAAAGGATTCATAAGTGGAAGAGGAATTTTAAGGGGAATTAGGCTAGTATCCTTCACTTCTTTTGTGGTAGTGTGGATTGACCTAGAGAGGCATAACTGCTAGTGGAGCCAAAAGTAGGCTACAGGTTAAAGCATATCATATTCATGCATTACATAGATAATTAGAAATGAATAATAATACTTTCCCTTTAAGTATACTTATGTTTCTAACAAAAGGCTTGTTAAATATAAAGCTTATCATCTTGATATGACAAATGAGTTAAAGTAACACCTCCATTCTATTCAAGTTCATGCTTTTAAATTTTGAAGTCTTCATGTTCAAATGATATACATGAATGTCATCATTCTAAAAAAGTGAAAGTTAGAAACACAAGTGAACCCACTCTAAATGCCCTTTAATACTAAAGTTATTTACACAAGTTATTTGAATCAATTATAAATTTTTCTACACACACACACACATATATATATAGGTTAGCTTACTAAGCAAATTGTTTGCTCATTCTATAAAAAGAAAAGGAAAAAGGCCCATTAGCATGGAAATTTATAGTGTCCACAATTTCTAGTAGTTACTTTGCAGGAAAGGTATTTTTTAATTCTATATCTGTTGTTTTAAAGTACAAAAAATTATACAAAACTATGTATGTATATATATATATATATATATATATATAAAACATATAAAATGAATAAAATGATGAATAAGATGTTTATATTATCTTGTTTTTATTTGCTAGTTATCTATGGTATGCTCTATCTATGAATGAAGAGGAAAAATATTAGGTTTTAATTCATCCCTTAGATCTTGAGGCATGACACTAAACCCTTTGGATTCCTCCAAAATACTAATGATATGATCTATATACATTGTTTGAGTAAATCAAGTCCTTTTAGCCCCAACAAACATTTTAGAACCGTCCCTTAATTTAATATTCCAAAACTATGCAAAAATAACCTAAACTAGGCACATTAACTTAGTACTGGTCTAGCTTCATTTAAACATCCCTATACTCTATAGATCTCAACATAAAATATTGAATCATATCTCTTATTATCACCAAAAAAAAATACAAATTTATTCATTCCCTAAATCTACCTCCTTGTTATAAACCTAAGGTAAAAGTTAAAGGGGTAGCTTTAGGGCTAAACAATCCACTGTGGCTTAGATGGAATTCCTTTGGCCTTCCACAACAAATAACCTTCGCAAAGAACATCTAGATTTATATATATATCAAGTACATACAATTATAACAAGTGCATGCTAGGATGATCACTTGTAAGATGTTTGTGACAAATTGGTGATAGTTTTGATGTCCTATTTTACTATGAAAAGATCTCTTCTGAATTTTTTGTGCAAGGGAATTCCATGAAAAAGGCTAAAAATTAGAAAGAGCACTAGCGCCGTAGCGCCCACCCATGGAGCGCCATAGAGTTCGAACCTTATTTTGACCAATAAGATAAAGAGTAAGACACTGTAGTAAAGGAAATGCCACACTATAGTGCCACGTAGATGCCACAATGCCAAGGTTACAACAATGTCGTGGTGTTAAAGATTCTAGTGCAATACCTAATCGCCCTGATGTCGCAGCACAATACCTATGACAATCGTCAAACTAAAATGACACATCAATTAAATCCTAGCAATGCAGTGGTTAGATTCATGAGCATCACAATGCTAAGTATTTGCTTGAGCATAGCAACACTATCATTAGTAGTACCACATCATTAGAAGCAATTATTGTACAAAAATATAAATAGTTTTTGCTAAATTTGTGAAGGGGGCTGGCCTTATTTTCATTTGAAAAATAGTCTAAGAACAGTCCAAAGAGAGTGATGGCATGGTAGAAAAAGTAGGAAGTCAAATCTTGTTGCAAGAAGAGTTAATATCAAATTAAGAACTCCCTAGTGACATTTATTCTTGAACTCTCTATTGTACTATGTTTTTTGCAATTAAATTAAAGTAGTTTTGCCTAGTTCAAATTTCATGGTTGGCTAAAGCTTTTATTTTGGGCTTATGAAGAGTGAGGAATCATGTGTGCTTATGTTTGGATCATAATTTCGTAAACTATTTTAAATATTATTTTTAATTCCCTTGTTCTTAATTCAATTTCTGCATAGGTCTTGGATGAACTTAAAATTAAGGGTGATCTATCACCTCGATAAAGGAATAGAGGAACAATTAGGGAAAATAAAATTGAACTTTACCATGAATAGACATATGGTGGCTAGGGTTCTAGAATCATAGGAGATCTAATCACTGAAATTGAGTGAAAACTTAGCTTAACACTCTTATATGCTCGACAGAGACTAGAAGTATAATTTCTTTGATTCATAATAACTTAATTAGAGTCAAATTTTTGCATACATGAATTTCTAACCATCATAGGTTCAGAACACTTTTTGACATATAAATTTCCTCTTTGAAATTGTAGTAAAAGGCTAGTAGCACACTCTTATAATTCTGCTTGTAAGATAAGCTAACTGATTCATATAGATAGAACTAAGGTGATCTTAGGATAATACCTTTCCTCATGAGAATGATACTCTACTCACTTCTTCATAACTTGTCACAACTTGAGCAAACTAAGGAATTACAAAATCTACACAACAGACAAAAATTCAGCTGCCATAAGGCTAAGTTTACTAAAAGGCTACAAACTTTAACGGGTCAATTTCAAATTGATTGCCAAACCTTTCATGTTAATATTTATTATTTTTATAATTTTAATTAAAAGTCTTCATATACCATGGATTTATTGAACTTTCATCATGTTCTCATCTATCTTTCAAGGGATATATCAACACAAGTGAAAAATTATATCATGATTTTCCATAAGATTATTTTTCCTAAGTTAGAAGATTTTTTTAATAGGTCCCCTAAATAGAAAAATTATTTTAATGTTAGGAACCATGAATATTCTTCTTAAAACATTATTTACCTCTCTTGACAGTTCATTTCATAAATCAAATTATTCTTTTCTCAATTGCATTTTTTTTGGATGACCATGAATAATAATTTAAGCAATTATTTTTTGTTTCTTTTTTTTTTACACTTATTATAAAAATGGCCACTTTGTGTGATTTTGAAATTGCGGTGTGACTAATGATAAAAACGTAATTGCTATATGCAAGAATTATAATTATTTTAAGTGTCAACCAACATATGCTTTAAGTTCAAACTTTAGTTCAAGAAGCTAAACAAAAACTACCCTACTTCTACTATAGATATAAATCCTCTTAGCCTTGTAATTCCAACTAATAGATAGTGAATAGAGACTTTGCTAAACTTAATATTACCCGTCATAAATCTTTTTACAAAAGGTAAAATATGAATAGAGGCTTTGGTGATGTAATTGCTACTCGATATAATTTAAGGAACCATAATTACTTATTTGAAGGGGATACATCACTTAATAATAACAAGGAAGATAACCCTCCACTAAGCTCCAACTTATCATTATTTGATATTGGAAAAAAATATTTAGCATAAAATCTATTTATTGTCCCTCTAATATAAAAAAAAAGTGTACTTTACCCTTAAAAGGAATTAAGTGGCAAATCAATATGTATGATTGAGGTTTTAGGGACACCTATTTTGATAGAAATTTTTTCTTGAGTTTTCTCTCCACTCTTCTCACCATGAACATCAATTTCCCATGAGTTATTTTAATTTTGAGACTAGGTAACTCTACACCTTTGTCTATTATAGAAATAATAAGTACATTTGTAAAATATTTTGTCAAAAATTATCTAATTTTTGTCGAGAATTTTAACTTTTGATAGATTTCTAATATATATACACCCTCCATGAAAAACACCATAAGAATAATTAC
This sequence comes from Dendrobium chrysotoxum, assembly GCA_019925795.1. NCBI lineage: Eukaryota > Viridiplantae > Streptophyta > Magnoliopsida > Asparagales > Orchidaceae > Dendrobium > Dendrobium chrysotoxum. The sequence continues at coordinate 33,690,791 of CM034314.1, forward strand.
GTGCGAACATTTCATTTTCTGTATGGAACATTTTTAAGTGAATTCATGGTGGACTATCTTATAGAAATACCAATGAATATAAAAATATTCTAATGCAGCAAAATAATTTTCACAAATTTTTGTAAGCACGATACGTATAGTTCACCATCTGGCTAAATATACATGTGGCTACAAGCCCTGTATAATTTTACATATGTATGGATAAATCTCTATCTATGTGTTTTACCTATTAACTTTGATATGCTATGTTAATAAGGGATGAAATGAGTATAAATAAGTCTTCATCCAAGTTAAAAATTGAAATAAGAAATTCCTTTGAAGTGCTATCAAGCTATGCTTGGGGGCATTGTAGTCCTCAAGTTTCTAGTTAAGAGAAATTTTAGTAAACAGCTTGTTATGGTGTCGTTCATGAAAATATTGTGGCGTTGAGCTCTCTGTCAGGGAGACTATTTAGAATGAGTGCAATGGCACTGGGTAATGGAAGCATTTCTGTGTTTTATTCTCTCTCTATGAGAACATAAGCTTAGGAAGCACTTCAGGATTGTGAGTGTAAGCTATGACACTATAGCTAGGGTAATGCATGCTGAACACATCATCAAGGAACACTATGGTGATGGAGAAGTCAATATCCTTGTGCTAGTTAAAACATAGAGGTTTCATATCAACATCCAAATTAATATCCTTATCCAATTTTAACCACCACAATTACAAAAGAAGTAAAGGAGAAGGGAGAGAGGAGAGAAAGAAATAAAAAAAAGTAGGGTTTGGAGGCCACAATTTGAGATTCTTCAAGTAGGCCAGTTAAGAAGAATGTTCTACTTAAGATTAAATCACATTATCCAATTTCTAAATTTAATGTTCATGTTTGTAGGGATGAATTTAGATAAAAATATGGTTTTCTCAAATTTCACAAACTTTTTACTGTTAGATTTTTAATGTAACATATTGCTCTATTCTAGACATTTTAACAATAAGAAAATTAATTTTCATTTGATGATTTTCTACATACAATTTATTGAGAATTTTTTTATAAAATATGAAAATTTTTGTATTTATTATAGTTGAATAAAAGTGGTAAAATAGTATTTTGTATGTCCCCTATAAATGGATTTTTTTAATAGCAATTGTTGAATTAATATGCAAATATTACCTATAGAATTTGTTACATGTGGTATTTCATGTTCATGTTCATATCCTTGTTAAAGGTTGAATAATTATATTGAAACTATTAATATATGAATGTGCAAAGCATGTTATGGTCGACATTATGATATAGAAGTTCTATTAAAGTGCATAATAAACTCTATTATGAGATCCCTAAGTTTATTCTATTATATGATGTTTTTTACTTTTCCATCTTCCTTATGTAGTTGTGAGATGATTAAAGGATTTATAAGTGGAAGAGGAATTTTAAGGGGAATTAGGCTAGTCTCCTTCACTTGTTTCGAGGTAGTGTGGATTGACCTAGAGAGGCATAAGTGCTAGTGGAGCTAAAAGTAGGCTACAGGTCAAGGCATATCATATTCATGCATTACATAGATAATTAGAAATTTATAATAATACTTTCCCTTTAAGTATACTAATGTTTCTAACAAAAGGCTTATTAAATATAAAACTTCTCATCTTGATATGACAAATGAGTTAAAGTAACACCTCCATTCTATTCAACTTCATGCTTTTAAATTTTGAAGACTTCATGCTCAAATGATATACACAAATGTCATCATTCTTAAAAAGTAAAAGTTAGAAACACAAATGAACCCTCTCTAAATGCCTTTTAATACTGAAGTTATTTACATAAGTTATTTGAATCAATTATAAATTTTTCCACACACGCGCACACACACACAGATATACATATATATATATATATATATATATATATATATATATATATATATATATATATATATATATATATATATAGGTTAGCCTACTAAGCAAATTGTTTGCTCATTCTATAAATTGTTTACATTTTAAGAAAAGGAAAAAGGCCTATTAGCATAGAAATTTATAGTGTCCACAATTTCTAGTTGTTACTTTGCTGGAAAGGTATTTTGTAATTCTATATGTGTTGTTTTGAAGTACAAAAAGTTATACTAAACTATGTATGTATGTATATAACATATAAAATGAATAAAATGATGGATATGATGTTTATATTATCTTTTTTTATTTGTTAGTTATCTCTGGTATGCTGTATCTATGAATGAAGAGAAAAAATATTAGGTTTTAATTCATTTCTTAGATCTTGAGGCATGACACTAAACCCTTTGGTTTCCTCCAAAATACTCATGATATGACCTATATACATTGTTTGAGTAAATCAATCCCTTTTAGCCCCAACAAACATTTTAGAATTGTCCCTTAATTTAATATTCCAAAACTATGAGAAAATAACCTAAACTAGGCACATCAACTTAGTATTGGTCTAGCTTCATTTAAACATCCCTAAACTCTATCAACCTCGACATAAAATATTGAATCATATCTCTTATTATCACCAAAATAAATACAAATTTATTCATTCCCTAAATCTACCTCCTTGTTATAAACTAAGGTAAAAGTTAAAGGGGTAGCTTTAGGGCTTGACAATCCACTATGGCTTAGATGGAATTCCTTTGGCCCTCCACTACTAATAACTTTTGCAAAGAACATCTAGATTTATACATGTATAAAGTACAAACACTTATAACAAGTGCATGCTAGGATGATCACTTGTAAGGTGTTAGTGAAAAATTGGTGATAGTTTTGATGTCCTATTTTACTAAGAAAAGATCTCTTCTGAATTTTTTGTGCAGGGGAATTCAATGAAAGGATAAAAATTAGAAAGAGAACTAGTGCCGTAGTGCCCACCCATGGAGCGCCACAGAGTTCAAATCTTATTTTGACTAATAAGATAAGAAGCAATACACCGATGTAAAGAAAATGCCACACTGCGATGCCACAAAGATGCCACAGTGCCAAGGTTACAATAATGTCGTGGTGTTAAAGATTGTACTGCAATACCCAATCGCCCGAATGCCGCACCACAATAGCTAAGACAATCATCAAATTGAAATGACACATCAATTCAGTATTAGCAACACAGTGGTGGGATTCATGAGCATCACAATGCTAAATCTTTGCTTGAGCTTTGCAACACTATCATTAGTAGCACCACATCATTAGAAGTAATTATTGTAGAAAAATATAAATAGTTTTGGCTAAATTTGTGAAGGGGACTGGCCTTATTTTCATTTGAAAAATAGTCTAGGAACAGTCTGAAGAGAGTGATGGCTTAGTAGAAAAGGTATGAAGTCAAATCTTGTTGCAAGAAGAGTTAATATCAAATTAAGAACTCCCTAGTGACATTTATTCTTAAACTCTCTATTGTACTATGTTTTTTGTAATAAAAAAAAAGTAGTTTTGCTTAGTTCTAATTTAATGGCTGGCTAAAGCTTTTATTATGGGCTTTTGATTGTGAGAAATCACGTGTGCTTAAATTTGGATCTTAATTTTGTAAACTGTTTTAAATATTATTTTTAATTCCCTTGTTCTTAATACAATTTTTGCATAGGCCTTGCATGAACTTAAAGTTAAGTGTGATCTATAACCTTGATAAAGGAATAGAGGAACAATTAGGGAAATTAAAATTGAACTTTACCATGCATAGACATATGGAGGCTAGGGTTCTAGAATCATAGGAGATATAATCACTGAAAGTAAGTGAAAACTTAGCTTAACACTCTTATATGTTCGACTGAGACTAGAAGTAAAATTTCTTTTATTCGCAATAACTTAATTAGAGTCAAATATTTGCATACATGAATTTCTAACCATCATAGGTTCAGAACACTTTTTGACATATAAATTTCCTCTTTGAAATTGTAGTAAAAGGCTAGTTGCACGCTCTTATAATTCTGCTAGTAAGATAAACTAAGTGATTCATATAGATAGTAATAAAGTGATCTTAGGATAATACCTTTCCTCATGAGATTGATACTCTACTCACTTGTTCATTACTTGTCACGACTTGTGTAAGCTCAGGAATTACAAAATCTAAACAATAAACCAATATTCAACTATCATAAGACTAAGTTTACTAAAAGGCTACAAACTTTAAGGGGTTAATTTTAAATTGATCGCCAAACCTTTCATGTTAATCTTTATTAATTTTATAATTTTAATTAAAAGGCTTCTTATACCATGGATTTATTGAACTTTTATCATGTTTCATTTATCTTCGAAGGGGTATATCAACACAAGTGAAAAATTATATCATGATTTTCCATAAGATTATTTTTCCTAAGTTAGAAGATTTTTTTAATAGGTCACCTAAATGGAAAAATTATTTTAATGTAAGTAACCATGAATATTCTTCTTAAAACATTTTTTACTTCTCTTGACAGTTCATTTCATAAATCAAAATATTCTTTTCTCAATTGCATCTTTTTTGGGATGAACATGAATAATAATTTTAGCAATTTTCTTTTCTTCTTTGTTAAACTTATTATAAAAATGGCCACATCAACCCATCTTCACAATGGCTAGATTGGCTCTGGCGCTTCCGAGAGCGACTTTGGCTTCCACTATTCTTCTTCGTGGTTTCTACTGTAGAGAGTGGTTTTTATTTCTGATTTTGATTTGGGGCTTTTGCTGTTCTCTCATTCTGTGACATGTTGGCCCTAGGTCATGCCTTTCTCCTTATGGAGGCGGGGCCGTCCAAGGCGGTAACTGATGCTTGGGGCATTCTGCCAAAGGCATCGATTTCGTCTTCAAAAGGTTTAATGTCTTCTGGATCTTCGTCTCGCTCCTTTAGGGATGTGCTCGTGGGATCTTCTTCTTCTATCGATTAGACCTACTCGTTCACTAAATCGACGGTAAAAGGTGTTCTTGCGATTTTAATGTCTGATGATGATATCTTGAAACTTGTTAGTCCTTATCAGTTTACGTTTGTCGGTAAGTTTTCGGTTCATCATCAGAATCTGGATGCGATTCGTATTTTCTTTGGTAAGTTGAAATTGTCTGGGAATTTCTCTATAGGTTTGCTTGATCCTAGACATATCTCTATCTAGTTATCTAATGATCTTGACTATAGTATGATTTTTGCTAGGCGATCTTATTACATTTCAAACTACCAAATGAGGCTTCTTAAATGGACACCTTTCTTTGATGTAAAAGAAGAATCACCTATAGTTCCTGTTTGGATTTCATTTTCTAATCTTCGCTTGTATTTTTTTAACTCGCATGTTTTACACGCTTTGGGATCCATTTTTGGTCGTCCTCTGCAATCTAACCAAGCTACCACTTCTCGAACTAGACCCTCGGTTGCTCATATTCTTGTGGAATTGGATATTACTATAAAATATCCTAAAGAAGTGTGGATTGGATCTGAGGCTGCTGGTTATCTCCAAAAGGTGGAGTTTGAAAACATTCTCAATTTTTTTCCTCACTGTAGGGTTCATGGTCATGCTTTTAATGATTGTTTTATGGCTCACCCCAATCTCAAGAAAGGAAATAAGGGAGGGAAACAAGGTGATACTTTGGATGGGAACGATCATATTCCCATGGCGGCCGAGGAAAAAATTGACAATACGGGGACTCGGAAAAACTTGGAATCTTCACATTTGGATATTCCTATTAGGGATCAAGCTGTTAAATTAGATAAACAAATTGAGGAATCTCTTCATAACAACCTTACGGATATCGTGGAATTAGATAATTTGGTAGCTATTTCCGAGCAGGATGTGAGCATTCCTTTGGAGGTTGTGATCCCAATTGAAGATATGGAACATGATTCTATCATTGAACAAGAAGGTATGGAGGGTGACCTGATTCAAAAGCAATGCAAGTTAAAAAATGACCTAAATAAGAAGGTGGGTGAGGAAGAACAAATTGAGGAAGGTGAAATTACCACTACCAAGCTTGATCCTTCTAATGGGAATTCTGATTGTGCTAATGAAGTTTCTTTGTTGTCCCCTCCCACTACCCAAACCGTCAACAATAATGAGAACGGTTTTTCTAAAGTTGGTAGGAAGAAAAATAAAAATACTAAAATCCCTGATGGTCATGCATCTAGGGCTACTCAAAATTCTATTCCCTCCACTTCCAATGGTTAAAGCCATCATTTGGAACATTAGGGGAGTGGGCAATCTCCCGTCTTTGGATAGGGCTAAAAACTTATGCAGAATTCATAACATTAATGTTTTGGTTTTACTTGAACCTTTAATTTCTTCTTCAAACCTGGATACTACTCATATTAATTTGGGTTTTGATTGTTCGTTTAGCAATTGCTCTAATAAGATTTGGATCTTTTGGAGACATTGGGTTAATCTAAACATTTTGCATGATTATCCTCAAGTTGTTCATACTACTAATAAGTTTCTTCAATTTTTTTGCTACGCTTCTTTCGTTTATGCTTCTTGCTCTATGATTACTAGGAGGATTCTTTGGTCTCAAATCACTGATTTTTCTAATAATATTTCAGGTTCTTGGATGATTGGTGGTGATTTTAATACTATCACTAATATTTCTGAGAGGGTGGGTGGCAATCATCCTAATTTTCAAGCTATGGAAGATTTTAATGATATGATTTTAAATTCCAACTTGCATGATATTGTTGACCTCTCTGCTAAAACCAAAAGAAAAACAAAAAAGAAAGGCATTAAAAATTACCTATTGGAATTATTGGAGCTGTTGCCCTTACCGAAATCCTGCTATAGTCAAATCTTGCCTTTCCTACAGTACTCCATACTCTGCAATCGGTGCAGTTCAGAGCCGACCACGATCTCGGTTGCCTCGATCGCTCCCATTCGCGGCTTTAAAAGAGAGAGGAGACGGAGCCTTGCAGAGGCTCTCCCACGCAAACTACAAAGCTTCCACGACCCACGAAATCCACAGAGCTCCTCTGATCTCTTTTGCCCTAGCTAACCGCAGGAATCAAACCAAAATCCCACACCCAGTTCTTCGCAAGCCTCCGACCCCATCGCTTCTTTCGATCCACAAAGAGAGAGAGAGATAGAGATAGAGAGAGAGAGAGAGAGGGAGAGAGAGGGAGCTCCTACCTAACCTTGCTTTCCTTGAAGAATCGGAAGAGGCGACGGGAGCTTGTTCGTTTGTGAAGGTCAAAAGCAAGACAGGAGCTCGCTTGCTGTGAAGTTGCACGCGTCGCTTCCTCGGCTCCTTCAGGGCTAGTCGACTTCGCTCCTTCGATGGCTTTCCCTCCCTCCTGGATCGGAAGTTACAACATTTTGATCAAAAGCACGAACAGGAACACACTGTGAAGGTAACTTTCTGCCTTTCGCGTGCTTATTCGGTCAAATCCAGTGAATCCGCCGAGCCAGAGAGAGGAGAGGGGAGAGTTTTTTTTTAAATTATATTTAATTATAATTCTTAATATTTATAATTAATTATAATTAATAAATTAATTGTAATTAATTATTAATTAGTTATAATTATAAATAATTAACTAATTATAATCAATAATTAATAATTGATTAATTATAATTAATTATAATTATTAATTAGTTATAATCATAACTAATTAAGTAATTATAATTGATTAATAATTAGTAATGAATTATTATTTATAATTATTCAATTAATTATAATTATAAATAATTAACTGGTGGTAATTAATTATAATCATTTAATTAATTATAATTAATACTAGTTAACTATAATTAATTATGATATATTATAATTAATTACAATAAAAGAGAAGTGATCTCTTCTCTTACTTGCCTCGATCCACGTGCCGACCCCGCCGACGCTTGCAAAGGTATAACCCTCTAACCCTAAAACTCCAAGAGCTTACTTCGGTGTCTGCGGCGGACCGAAAAATCGCCTATACACGCTTTCTTAAGCGTGGTGGGATGGGACCCCGGTGCGGCGCCTACAACGAGGCGAGTAATCACCTAAAATCCTATTCTCGACGTTCGTGTCAAGCCGGCAAACCGCTCATACATGCTTTCTTAAGCGTGGTGGGAAGGGAACCCGGTGCGACACCTACGGCGAGGCGGGTAAGCCCTATACACGCTTTTCTTAGCGTGGTGGGGACAATCTTATGTACCCGTACGCGGATCTGTACCTGCGAGAAAACAAATGCTCTTCTTTTCATGTACATTTGAAGACCCATACACGATTTCTTAAGCATGGTGGGGATCTAAGACTTTACACGACCGCGGTGTCCTCGAAAAAGGACATCTACCATACACACTTTCTTAAACGTGGTGGGAAAGGCCCAGTTTTCCATAGTTTCCCCTAAACGGGGGATATGCTGGAATGTTGCCAAAATTTCGGGTGAATTTGAAACCATACAAAGACCTGATTTGGACTAAATGACATCAACTTAAGCTTGGACTTAAATTCAGAAGGAAAAATACAAAGAACTTTGATTTGAATTGAATTTGCAAGGACAACGGGGGACTTCTAAGCTTGAACTAAATTCAGATAATTTGAACTTAAACACAAATGAATCTGAACTCAAACTCAAATGAACTAAATATAGTGGACAAGAACTCAAAGTTGAACTTGAACATTTGAACTCGAGCGAAGACTTGAGTTGGACCAAACGGTACATAGAACTTGAACTTGATTTGAATATCAAGTGAATACAATTTGAATGCAAGTAAGGACTTGCAATTTGACTACAAAGAGCTTGACTTAAGCATGAACTCAATATGATTTGAACTCCAATAAATAAAAACGGTGGACTTTATTTGAACTCAGAAGAACAAATGAATAAGATTCAATGCTAACTTGAAATGAATATTAAATGATTTGAACTTAAAGTGAACATTGATTCAAGTTTGAGTAAAATAAACTTGAATTGAGCATGAAACTCAAACTCAAGTTGAGCTTGGACTTGATTGAACTCAAAAAAGCAACATGGGACTTTGATTTGGATTTCAGTTTGAACAACAGAACAGAGGGCTTTGACTTGACTATAACATCAAGTGAACAAGACCTAAACTCAAGCAAACTCGGATTGAACTCAAAGGACTTTGAGTTTATTTGAACAACTTGAATATGCAACAGAATTAACAGCTACAAGGAATTGGGCCTTAAATCCAATTATTTGCAATTATGCAAATGATAAAAAGTGAATAAAAAAGAACTCAAGTGAATGCTAAAAGACTTAAAGAATTTGAAATAAGACCTTGATCCGATAAGTGAGAAATCAAAATGGAAAGGCTCAATAAGTATATCTTGATCATTCAAGCAGATGCAAATGAGCAGATAAAGGCGTATAGTGGACAAGGAGGGCCCCTACTACATCTCATTTATAAGTAGCAGCCAAGATGGAGATGCATATATCAAGGAACAATCAAAGAGCAGTAAGTTTGAATAACAAATATAAAGGAGTGAGCTCAATTTGAATTCAAGATGAACAAATCCGAGGGACTCGAATTGAATTTGTGTTGAACAAGGAACTCCAAGTACAACTTGCTTGCAAAAGAGAAATGAACAAAAGTTCCTACATATAAATTATGGCATGAAATCTCCAATGGACGTCAAAGAGTCAAACAAACACAAGGACTATTAAGCGACATTCCCACAAGTAGTAACAATCCAATGTCAGACAAATGCAAGGAACATTGATAAGTCATAGCGATCAATATGCAACATGAGATGTTCACAACTAGAGGCAGATGACGTATAACAGAATGTAAATGTCTACAATATTCGTAGAAGACCCACTCTACACACGGCATGTCATCTATGAGAAGGAAGCAAAGAGTTTGCCACAAGTGTTAAGATACTTATACAACATATAATGAGGCAGTGGCAAGTAGATGCATCTGTCTTTTACAAGTGCAAGTGTCTACGGTCTATTGTAGAAGGCATATGTGTCTTGTATATGTACTAATGCAATCCCCAAACTAAGCAACAGTGCCTATAGACGGAGATGGCAACACTGTTAATTGATAGTGGAAGATTCGTCCTTGCAAACAAGTACATCAAACCACCTGAGATTTGTGAAAGGTGGATATGAAGAAAATATGAAAACTCCATAACAAATCCTAGCTCTGCGAAAGAAAATAGGAGATTCGTTAGTGCACTATGATCTACCTGTAGAAAGGAAGTAGTGCACGACAGTCTACCTGTGCAAAGCAGCAAACAACTCCACCCACAAGCTGCTGTCCAACGCCACCGGATCTGTAACATTCATGCAAGCGGACAGAAGGCATTTACAAATATTTCAAATGTATCCCCGCACTTGCACCGTAACTTGTATACACTTAGGTACACATAAGGGGATGTATCATGAACCCGCATGGGCCCCGACGAGCATGCTATTGGTACACACGTGACGTCTAGGGATGCTGCGCGGGTCAATAAGTGAATTCAAGTTCGAACCCGATCCTTCTATTCAGGTAGATAGGAGTTGACACGGCTTGAACTATTAAATAAATATACGGTCGTGAGGTCGACCGAGATATTTATTTTATACATTCATATTAGGCATTCAAGGTCTATAATCAAGAGAATTCACTAACAAAGATCCAACGCCTATGAAACTCAATCCTCTATCGACCATAGATAGAGTCGACAGGGTCCAATCAATAAAATATAAATGACCCCAAACACCCCGATGACGGCCGCGTTGACTGAAGATCTCAACCGGAGGGGTCCACACAAATATTTTCAAATGCCTCCCAAATTCCATCAAAATCCAAAACTCCATGAAATTTCCTAAGATCTCAAAATTCTAAGATATTTAAAATTGAAACTCATCCATCAAATCACTTAAAGCAAAATCCATCCACCCTCCGCAACAATTTACCGATGTGGACAGATATGAAAAATACTTCAGCTCACATAGAGCTAATGCCTGGTCAAAAATATCACTAGGATCCATTCTCAAATAATCTCCTGCCAGTAAGGACGTGGTACGAGTCCTCTAACCGACAGTTTTGCCGCCAAATGGCACTGCAGGATAAACGGTTATGATTCGGGGCCCTCTGAACCAGGTGGTCGCCGCCAAATGGCACCATTATATTATGGTTATGGCCAGAGCCCATATGCTCCCCAATGGCATCAAATCCTTGAGATATGAATCAATAGGATATGATCGATAGGGCACAAAGCCCTCTGTTAGCTAGGGTGGATTTAAATTTGTCCCCTTAGACAAACACTCATCCCAGGTCTACAAGGTACCCTTGGATGAAGCAACCCATGGCTGCCGATAAGGATCCTTCTGTCAGGTTGGGTCGACTACCTCCTCTAACTAAGTAGACTAGGGACCACGATGGCCCGGGATGACGGAACAATGGGATCTTGATCGGGTCCATCATCCATTCCCCCACCATCCGCTTTAAGTACAAGATGGTGAAATTTCCAATTTTTGAATATCAAATCTTCCAACATTTCCAAACTTTAAACTCATGCTGCTACTATATGCCAGATGTGCGTATCTTCTACGTATCTGATTGATGATTAGCCTTAATCAAAAGTTCTCTCTCGTTATCAGGAGGGGTAATTAACTATAGGGGCTTGCGCCTATAGGAAACCAGAACTCAGATCATAAAGTCCTCACAAAAAAGAGGGCGAAATCTCTGGGTAGTGTCTAATCTACAATACTCATATGCCTTCCAAAATTTACCCCGGAACTTAAATCCTTTAAAAATCCCCCCCGAAAAAAAGCAAAAAGCGGGCGGAGGCCGGAGCCAAATTTTCGGAGCCCACAGATATTAGTTTTAATGGCCATGCTTTTACTTGGAATCAAGCTACGATGTGGCAATGGTTGGATCGTTTTCTTTTTAATAATAAATGGATTTCCAACTTTCCATCTACTCACATTGAGCATTTATCTAGAACTCTTTCTGATCATTCTCCTTTGCTTTTAAATATTTCTATGCAGTAGAATAGTGTTCCTTCCCCTTTTAGATTTCAAAATATGTGGCTTCTTCACGACTCTTTTCTTAACACCGTTGAATGTAATTGGCAGGCGCCTTTATTTCCTTCTAATAGCATTGTTGGCATGAAGAGATTTTGGCTTAAGATTAAAAGGCTTAAGCAGATTCTAAAATGGTGGAATAAATATGTGTTCAAGAACTTATTTTCTAATATTACTCATGCTGAAAACCAAGTTGCTTTGGCTGACAATAATTATATGCTGGATCCTTCTATGGATAACCTTTTTTTATTGAATGGGAAAAAAGAGGTTTTATATAAACTTCAAATGCAAGAAGAAGTTTTTTGGAGGCAAAAAGCTACTTCTAAATTTCTTGTGGAGGGTGACAGGAATACAAAATTTTTTCATAATATCACTAATCATAAGAAGGTTGCTAGTTTTATTCATAAAATTATTAATCCTGATGGCTCTCACATTGATTCTCTTGATTTAATTTACGATTCTGGCATTCATTACTTTAAGAATGTGTTTAATAAGGATTTTAATCTGGTTTTGAATGTGGATTTCTCTTGCATTCCTTCTATTATTTCTGAGAACAATAATATTTTGTTTACTAGAATTCCTTCTATTGATGAAATTTGGATGACTATCAAGGATATGAACACTGATTCTATTGCAGGTCCCGATGGTTTTACGACTAATTTTTTTCAAAAGACTTGGCATATTATTAAAGAGGATTTGGTCAGCACTGTGTTTGACTTTTTTAAGGGTAATCCTTACCCAAAATTTTTTACTTCCACCTCTATTGTTCTTATACCCAAAAGTAATAACACTAATTATTGGAGTGATTTTATGCCCATTAGTCTTTGCTCTTTTTTTCAACAAACTCAATGCCAATTTGATTATGAATATATTAGCTAAAATTCTTCCTAAATTGATCTCTTTAGAACAAACTGGTTTTGTTAAAGATCGTTCTATTTTTGATAATGTTCTTTTTGCCCAAGAATTAGTTCATGAGGCTAAGATTTGTGGTGGTAATGATTTCTTTAAAATTGATATTTCCAAAGCTTATGACAACCTTAATTGAGACTTTCTCTATACCATGCTTAATGTTTTCAGTTTTAATAATGGTTTTATCAAAATCATTAAAAATTGCACTGAGGATTATTTTTTCTCCATTATTATTAATGGTAAAAGTCATGGTTTTCTTAAGTCCTCCCAAGGACTCAGGCAAGGCGACCCTTTATCTCCGGCTTTATTTATTTTGGCTGTGGAATTTCTTTCTAGAGGTCTTAATGATCTTTTCAAAAAATATCCTACTCTCAAGTATCGGACTTTGGGCGGTTTACCTATTTCGCATCTAAGTTTTGCGGATGATTTTATTTTTTTCACTAACGGATCTAAAAAAATGCTTAATATCCTTTTTCAGTTTCTTAATCTTTTCCAAAATGCTAGTGGCTTATTGTTTAATCCACTTAAAAGTTGCTTTATTACCGCTAAGTCTATTTCTTCCCAAAAGATCATGTCTATTTAGAATAATTTTGGTTTTCTTCATAAACAATTACCTCTTAAGTATCTTGGTACTCCTCTTTTTAAAGGGAGGAAAAGATTGCACTTATTTGGGGATATTTTGGTTAATATTCAATCTAAACTCTCTTCTTAGGCTTTTAATTATCTTTCTTTTGGTGGTAGATTGGTGTTGATTAAGAGTGTTTTGTGTTCTATACCTCTCTATTTATTTCATACTTTATACCCTAACATGAATATCTGCAATAAGCTCGAGAGGATTTTTAATAAGTTTTTTTTGGGGTTTTAAAGAAGGTAAATCATTCATTTGTTGGACTTCTTGGGATAAGTGCTCTGGTACCCAAGATGAAGGTAAGCTGGGTTTCAAGAATTTAAGTGATATGGCTCTTAGTTTTTCTTATAAACTTTGGTTTAATTTGAGAACTAGGAATAGTCTTTGGGCTAAATTCATGGATGTGAAATACTGTGGTGGTTAGCACCGTCTCTTAACCTTTTTTAAGAAAGGGGATTCTTTTGTTTGGAAGAGAATGTCTTCCATTAAGTGGGATGCTGAGAACTTTATTCAATGGTGTTTAGGGAGGGAAGAAATTTTTTTTTGGCAAGATAACTGGTTGGGGCCTTTTTCTATTGATAATTTGCTTAATACTCATACTATTAGTTCCTGCAAAGTTTCTCAATTCTTTCATGATGGTAAGTGGAATGTGGAGTATCTCTCTGAAATGGTGCCTGATTTTGTTATTAATCTTATCCTTAAGATTCTCCTCCAGCTTGACCAGAAAGACTGTATTTTGTTCAATAAATCTAATGATGGTGGCTTTAAGTTCAAAGAGGTTTGGCATTCCATTAGGAAGCCATTTTCAAAGTCTCAGTCTTTTTCTGCTATTTGGAATAAAGGTATTCCCCTTTCTTATTCTATTCTTACTTGGAGAATTTTGCACAATTATATTCCTGTTGATAGTAATTTAATCAAGAGAGGTATAACTATTGTTTCCAAATGCCAATGCTGTTTTCACTTAGAGAATTTAAATTATGTGTTTGCTAATGGTCCCATTGCCATGAAAGTGTGGTTATTTTTTGATAAGTTGTTTAAAAACCAATTTTGTAGGGAGTATTATAATATCAAGAGCATTTTGCATGACTGGTTTATTTCTTCTAAAGGTAACATTCATAATATGCTTCATGTTATTATTTGTTGGTACCTCTGGAAGAGTAGAAATGAGTCCAAACATGAAAACATTTGCATGAATGCTTTGAATACTATTATGAAGATTAAGGATAAAGTTAAACAAATCTTTACGGCCAACCTGATTAATGGGAGTTATTTTAAGGGTTATATTTATATAGCTGATTTCTTTGATATCAAGCTTGCTTCTATGAATTCTTCTCCCAAAGAACTTGCTGTTAAATGGTTGAAACCTCCTGTTGGGGTTCACAAACTCAATACTGATGGGTCTTTTAAAACGGTTAATGCTGGCGCTGGTGGGCTTATCCATGATCATATGGGTAATATTATCGTTGCCTTTGATGGTCCCTCTCCTTTTAAAAAAGCTATCTTGGCCGAGCTTCATGCTTTGAGATATGGCATTCAGTTGTGTATTTCATTAGTAATTGTTAATGTTTGGATCGAGGTTGATGCCAAGCTTGTGATCCACTATATCAATAGTACTCTAATGTCAACCCTCTTATTTTTACATTATCAGGGAAATTCAACAGTGCCTCTCTCTTATCTCTTTTACTATCTCTCACATTCATAGAGAAGGCAATTCTGCGGCTAATTGGTTGGCTAATATGGGTTGCAATTTAATGGATTTTGTGGATTATGTGAGCAATTCGATTAATGGCAAGTTTTTGGGTTTGGTTAGGTTGGACCCTATGGGGATTCCCTATATTAGGAGCCACTAATGCTATTTGTTGTGGCTTTCCTTTTGATTCTTGGAATGATTTCCTGTGGCTCCTTTGGAAGGCAATCCTCAGTTCTGTTTATTTGGTTGTTCTCATTTATGTGGTTATTTTATCGTGGTGTCTTATTCCAGGCTATCAATCCCTCTAGTTTGGGGTGGTTGTGTTTTGTTGCTCCTTTCCCCTATAACAGTTTGCTGACGGGGAGGGTGTTTTTTAGCATTCTGCCTATTTCTAAAGAGTATTTTGTTAGCTGGTTTATTTTTAAGCAGGAGGATTTTTTGTTTGGTTCTGTTTTTCCTACCTGGTACTCCTGGAACACTATCTTTGTGGATCTGGTGGTTTACTTTCCTGGCGTTAGGAACTTAAGTGTTGATCTTTATCTTTATGTTGGCAAGGGGGACGACAGCTCTTGGAATTCTTATTCTGTTTTTCTGATCAGTATTCTGCTTCTACCTTCAACTGGGTGTGCATGTTTGTTCAGGCTTTCTGTCATCTTACCTATGAGGCTTTATATTTTTTGGGAATTGTTGGTCTTCTGCAGTACCTTGGTGGTTACAGGTTTTATGTGAAGGATACCTATAGGCAATGTTGGAACACTACCTTTATCATTTTTGAGGTTTCCTTAAGTTACCATATTTTAGTCAGAGGATTATATGATCATTTATTTACTAATCCTATTTGTGATGTTTTCTCTTTGTTTCATTTTCTGCCTACTACAATTGTCCTTGCAGGCCTCTTTTGCAAGTTTTTGGAGATTCTTTCTCATTCTGTGCAGGGTCAATTGTTGGTCGAGAAGATTGAGCTGATTGAGATCATTATTATCTTCTCCTTTTGGATTTTTTATTTTGATTTTCGTAGAATGTTTTTAGGGGTTCGTGTACTTTTCATTAGTAAGGACTTCTGGCTCTTAGGTTTTTTTTGCGTTTTTTGTGTAGCTCTTATGAGCAGTAGTGAGCTGGAGATCTTTTTAAGGACCTTGTAACCCCTTTTTTGAATTAACACGTAGGTCCGACAGAGGGTTTCCGCCCAAAAAAAAAAATAAAAAAAAAATAAAAAAAACTATTATAAAAATTGCCACTTCGTGTGATTTTGAAATTGCGGTGTGTCTAATGATAAAAACGTAATTGCTATATGCAAGAATTATAATTATTTTAAGTGTCAACCAACATATGCTTTAAGTTCAAACTTTAGTTCAAGAAGCTAAACTAAAACAACCCTACTTATGCTATAAATCCTCTTAGCCTTGTAATGCCAACTTATACATAATGAATAGAGACTTTGCTAAACTTAATACTACCCGTTATAAATCTGATTACAATAGGTAAAATATGAATAGAGGCTTTGGTGATGTAATTGCTACTCGATATAATTTAAGGAATCATAATTACTTATTTGGAGGGGATACATGACTTAATAATAACAAGGAAGATAATCCTCCACTAAGCTCCAACTTATCATTATTTGATATGGGAAAAAAATATTGAGCATAAAACTTATTTATTGTCCCTCTAATATTAAAAAAAAAGTACTTTACCCTTAAAAGGAATTAAGTGGCAAATCAAGATATATGATTGAGGTTTTAGGGACACCTATTTTGATAGAAATTTTTTCTTGAGTTTTCTCTCCACTCTTCTCACCATGGACACCAATTTCCCATGTGTTATTTTAATTTTGAGACTAACTAACTCTACACCTTCCTTTATTATAGAAATAATAAGCACTTTTGTAGAATATTTTGTCAAAAATTTTCTAATTTTTGCCGAGGAATTTAACTTTTGATATATTTCTAATAGATATACACCCTCCACAAAAAGCACAATAAGAACCGTTACGTACCGACGTTTCATTTTGAACATTTTTCAGTGTATTTCTGGTGGACTATCTTATAAAAATACCAATGAATATAAAATATATTCTCTAAAAGAGGAATTACTGGCCGTTGTACTGCTCAGCCAAAATTTTCAACATACTGCTCTACTTGAGAAGCTGTTTGAATTTCTTGTGAAAGTTTTCCACTGATTCAACAAACAAAATTTTTCCCGTGATTTGTTTCCATTTTTTCTTGTCGACAACTAGTCATCACCATTTTTGTTTTTATTTTTCCAAAATTTTGCGAGAAACCTGTAGGAAATTTGAAATAAAAATTATTCTCAAGTAATTTGTTATCTAAACCAAAATAATTTTCACAAATTTTTATAAGCACCATACGTACAGTTCACCATCTGGCTAAATATACACGTGGCTATCGGCCCGTCAAAATCACGCGAAATTATTATGTACGGTCACCGAACGCTGTTTGGAGGTCAATCAGGATGCGGCACGTCACAAATTTACAATGTACTGTTACTATGTATCGTTATGTGCACATAATAATTTCTCCAAAACCACGCTCACTTCTTTGCTTTGTAGATGTACAAGCCGAGCATACTAAGGCTATGTTGGAGGGAGGTAATACCGTAATAGGTTGGTTGTGAGTATCAGGGGTAGTAGTACATGGAATGGCCTGCATGAGAAGGTGGTGGATGGTACTGTAGAAGATCGAGTGAAGGAAAAGATGCAATGTACACTTAGAACATGAACGCCTAAGCATTCCTTCGAACAGGAATAAAAGCTTTTAAGAAGTCACAAAAATAAAATATTCTACTTGTTTAATAATTTCATTTATTAAGCCTTTTTTTCACCCAAGTAAGTCTATTATATATGAATATATATATATATATATATACACGTTTGGCTTTTATGTTCATATATTTTTCGCTATAATTATATGAAGTGAAATTTTACAAGATAAATTTTAACCTAACAAATATTGTATATTTATATTTAGCAAAAAATGGCTTCGGATGGTAATGCAAAATAATATAAAATCTAACTTAAAATAATAATATAAATCTATTCTAAAAAGTAAAGATAAAATTTCTGTTACATCGATACAAAATAATTTAAATCTAACCTAAAGTATTTGTTTTTTTTGTGTGCTTGTGTGCAGATTAAATCTAACCTAAACTAGTATTATTTTTTAAACAAACTAGTAATGTAAAGGGAAAAATAAAATCTAAAAAAAATTTTAAATAAAAACACCACCTTGATATATCATCAAAAATTTATCTTGTCGGGCATAACTCTCGAGGCAAAATTAAGTTGAAAATTTTCAAAATTAAATTAGGAACTATATGAACTCCGATTTCAACAAACATATAGTCAAACTGAACGTCTCAGAAAGACGAACCCAACGACATCAAATTCGACTCAATCCGAGCCCAAATGATTCCAAATCAAAGACCCGAAGCGCATTTGGAAAGTTCAAATTATAAATTGGATGAAACAGCTTCCAAACATGACATGCTTATAGTCGAATTGAGCGGCTCGACGGGATGAATCTAACAAGCCCAAGATTGTTAAATTCTGTCATCAATAAAGCATTGAAATGTACAATAAACGGTTCATGATCAAAAGAATCATTATCAACCGTCCATTCAAACCACTCCTTACTTACCCTTGATCTCTTTCTTATTTACTGGTCATGCCAATCTTTGAAAACTATAAATAAACTCCTCATTCTTCATTGAGGGAGGAGGGAGGGGACCCAAGCAAGGAGGACTAGAAGGGAGGATTAAGGAAGGAAGAGAAAGAAGAGAGGAGATGAAGAGAAATCAGAGATTTCTTTTGCCACCAAGCTCCTCCTCGACCACCTCCTGGCCACCAGCCATCATTTGACTGATGCCGGAACTTCTACCCGGCCACCAACTAATGCCAGACTTTCACCCTGCCACTGACTGGTGCCGGACTTCGGCCTGGCCATCGACTAGTGCCGGACTTCCACCAAACCACTGACTGATGCCAAATTCTGCCTGGCCACTAGCAGACGCCAGACTTCTACTCGGCCACCGACTAAAGCTGGACATCCACCTGGCCACCAACTAACACCATAATTCCACTCAGCCACTAAAAATGGTCCTTCTAACCTCCGTCGCATGACAATAATCTTTCTGACCACTATCTCCTATCGACTACGGTCCTTCCGACCTTCGTCGCCCGCTGATAATGATCCTTTCGACCTCGTCGCCAGACAATGGTCTTTCTGATCTTCGTCACCCACCAACTATGATCCTTCTAACCTCTGTTGCCAGACAACGGTCCTTCTGATCTCTATCGCCAGACAACGATCCTTCTGACCTCTATCACCAGACAACGATCCTTTCGGCCTCCGTCGCCAGACAGTGGTCTTCTTGACCTCCATTGCCCATCGACTACGATCCTTCTGACCTCCGTCGCTAGACAACGGTCCTTCCGACCTCCGACGCCAGACAACAGTCTTTCCAACCTCCATCATATACCGACTATGGTCCTTCTGACCTCCGTTGCCTGCTGATTACTGACCTTCCGACCTCCGCCTCCATACAATAGTCTTTCCAAGCTCCGTCTCCTACCGACTATGGTCCTTTCAACCACCGTCACTTGATTATGGTCTTTCTTACCTCCGTCACCCACTAACTATGGTTCTTCCAACCACACAAACACATCAATAGTGATTCTTCTCATTCCCACCATGTACTGCACCCTATATATTGTATATTTGTTACATCAAGCCAAGGCCTTCCTCCCAATGAAGGGCCTCATTTGTAATCAACTGTAAATACTAGTGGATTCATTCAAACTGGGCCAGGTCCCATTATTTTCCCCCTTTTCATGGTTTTTCACTTAAAAATATTGGTGTCTCTTATAAATGTTGCACCCTCTATTTTATCTAATTGTGTACTGAATCTTCATACAAAGCTTAGACATTTAACTATATAATTCTCTATCATCATGAATATTCCATGACGTAACAATTTGGCGCCGTCTATTGGAACATTATTCCTAATTAGGGGCAATTTTGGCACCAACGTCGAAAGGTTGTTTATGTCAATATCCTGACATCAACCAATTGTTACATCAATCTCATAGGAATCAGATACGAACTAGGGGGCAACCTTGACTGCAGTCATGGTGAAGAAAATTCCTTCAATAAATCCAACATCCAAGATGATATCTTAGAAAATTATTTTTCAAAAAACTTCGAGCAAATACAAGGATACTTCCAAAATATTGCAAGCTTTATACAGTTCATAGCTGGACTTCTACTCCTTGGGTGCAGTCTTAATATCAACCTCAAAAAGATAATAATAGTCTAAAGATAGACCTTCCTTCATCTGTGATTTGGGATACATGTGGCATTTGCCCTCTCCTAATCAAGGCATAATTGATTCCAAGAGGATTCAATTTGACCTCTTCCATACAGGTTAATGTCATCAAGCAATGCTTTGACAAATACCTTGGATAGGTCAAACATCTTAAGAGGATGTCAATCAAATCTTAAAATTCTTGATTAAAAAAATACACAATCTTTATTGTGTCTCAATCACGAGATGATCAATCCCAAGGTGATTCGATCTGACCTCTTTCACACATGTTAATGTCATTAAGCAACGCTTTGACAAACAATCTTAGATAGGTTAAACATCCTAGGAGGATGTAAATCAAATCTTAAATTCTTAATTTGAGAAATATATAATCTTTATTGTGTCTTAATAACTGGATGACCAATCATAAGGGGATTCGAACTGTCCTCTTCTATACAGGTTAATATCATCGAGTAATGCTCAGATAAATAACCTTGGATATGTCAAACATCCTAAGAGGATGTCAATTAAAATCCTTAATTTGAGAAATATATAAACTTTATTATGTCTTAATCACTGGATGATCAATCCCAAGGGGATTTGATCCTACCTTTTCTATTCAGGTTAACGACTTTGAGTAATACTCTAACAAATAACCTTAGATAGGTCATTTATTCTTGGTGGATTCTCTCAACCTTTTCCACTCAGGTTAATTTCAATGAGTAATATTATGACAAACAACCTCGAATAGGTTATACATCCTTGGTGGATTCTCTCGACCTCTTTCACACAGGTTAATATTATCGAGCAATGCTCTAACATAAAATCTAAGATAGGTCATATATCCTTGGTGGATTCACTCGACCTTTTTCATATAGGTTAACGTCAATGAGCAATGCTCTGACAAATAACCTTGGATAGGTTATATATCCTTGGCAAATTCTCTTGACCTCTTTCATACAGGTTAAAGTTAAAGAGCAATGCACTAATAAATAATCTTAGATAGGTCATACATCCTTGACAGATTCTCTCACCCTCTTCCACATAGGTTAACGTCATTAAGAAATGCTTTGATAAATAATTTTGGATAAGTCATACATACTTGGTGGATTCCCTTAATCTTTTTCATACAGGTTAATGACATCAAGCAATGCTTTGATAAATAACCCTAGGAAGTTCTACCCATAAGGTAGCCTCGAAGGGAAGCTAGTATTGGACAAGGTCCTCACTAGAAAGACTCTATAAGAGTTTGTGATTTATAAAGTCATCACTCATACAAAGATCTTAGTAGGCTAAAAGGCCTCAAAAGGTATATGGAGCAATATATCAAAGAATGTCTCAAAAATGCATAAATGACTTAGTTTCCTCTAGAGGATAAGTTCATTTCAAATTAAAAATAAACATCGTGCTTATATAAATTTATATACAATGTCATTGGATTTGCATAGCAAAATTCTATAGCAGTGCATATTTATTCTCACTAGAAGTTAAAATAAAAAGTACATCGATATCATCCACATAAGTTAATGTCATCAAGCAACAATAACTTCAAAAAGGTCAAATATCTTAGCAGATTCTATTGACTTCTTCTCTATGACATATTGATGCATTTTCTAAAACTTCTTCTTCAAAGAAAGTTTATAACCTGATCATCATTAGGCCTCCACTCAATTGACAATATTAGTGTGTCACCATACTACTGATAGGGTACACTGCTTCAACCCCCTCTATCAGGGATGTCTAATGTCTGTACATGTCAATATAGATGCATATTATCTTCAGCATAATGCAACTTGACCACCACCATCATCAGTCTTTTGCCTGATGTCCCTCGTCAATCCTTAACTTCATATCAGCCATCATTGACTTTTCACTCGACTACTATTATCGCCACACCCTCAAACTATCTCCTTCAGCTAGCTCTTCCACCCGGTCATTGATCGTCGTCTGACTTCCGCTCAAACATCATCAAAATTTTGCCTGTCTACTAAGAATCACTCATTTTGCTCCCGGGTGTTGCAAATCTGGTTTTGATGATGACAAACATATTTCCAGTGTGTTTTTCTTGGCTAATCAGTTTCAGGCACAAAAGACCGCAAGCTACTCAAGCCAACTCAAGATCGGGTCCAAGTGTGTCAAATGTATGATTTTTTTCTTTTATTGAGTCAATTGTAATGTAACTGATTCCCTAGCTAAGTAACCTTGCACACACACACTCAGGGAGAGAGATTGAGTGAATTAGAGTTTCTGTTAAAATTTTGTTCAGATCGTCCTGGACGATAGTATCATCGTCCTGGACGATCCAGTTAAAACAGAAACCCTAATTAGGGCGACTAAGTTAAGAAGGACTGATTGAGCCGATCGTCCTGGACGATCTATGGATCGTACGGGACGATATGCCCAAATCAGAAATTCTCAGCCGCCAGATTAAGTTAGGCAAGTTTTATTTTAAGTATTTTGGTCTGATCGTCCCGGACGATACGTGTATCGTCCTGGACGATTTACTACAATCATGCCTAAATTAGTCTGGTAATTAAGGAAAGCAATTAATGTTTAATTGATACGATCACATCGTCCTGGACGATCGCAGGATCGTCCAGGACGATCGTGATCGTCTTGTGCATTTCAGCTGTACGTCCAGAACTATGTACAGGACGATTTGGGGCCTTTTTGAACTAATCGTACCGGACGATTACCCTATCGTACGGGACGATCAAGTCATTTTTTGGTCGTCCAGCACAGATTTCTCTGGACGACCCGAACTGTCTTCTGGACGATTTTCTTCAATTTGAACTAATCGTCCTGGACGATCGCAGGATCGTACGGGACGATATGAACAACTTTTTCTACTGATCGTCCAGAAGAGCCAGATCGTCCAGGCTGAAACAGCTGAATTTGAACTGATCGTACAGGACGATCTACCGATCGTCCTGGACGATCTTGGCCGACAAGTTGAGATTTAGGGCAAGTTTTAAGCCCTCCTTTAAAAGAACTTTTTCCTAGATTTGGAAAAATCTTTTGCTGCCTTCCTTCCCTGAGAAATCCTAGAGAGAGAGAGAGTTGGGAGAGAGAGAAGAGATCTTGTGAGGGGGAGTTAGTGAGGGATTCACTAAGGTTACTCCAAGCATGGATCAGAGTCGTCTTCTCCGCTCGTCGTCTGTCGTCTAGTCGGTGTTCTTCGTGGGAGGATCGTTCGCAAGAAGATCCGGGTTCTCTGCCCGCTTCAGGAGGAAGCGAAAGGAGTTCGTGGGTTCTCTGCCCGCTTCAGGAGGAAGCGAAAGGAGTTCGTGGGTTCTCTGCCCGCTTCAGGAGGAAGCGAAAGGAGGTCGGGTTCTCTGCCTCACCGTGTGGTGAAAAGGAGGTGTTTTGTACAGGCTTCTCCGCCTTGCTGTGGGAGCAAAAGGAGAGTCACTTTCGTTTAGTGCAATACGCGGAGGGGAGGCTCCGGGGAGTGGACGTAGGTCAAGTTGACCGAACCACTATAAAATCTGGTTTGCTTTTCTGATTCAGTTTTGCATTTTACTTTTCAATATAAACTGCTTGGGTGAATATCGTTGGTTGATCTTTTCGTTATTGTTTACTTGTTTCCGCTGCTAAGTATCGAAAAGATTTTTGTAGTTATCGTGAAATTTTTAAATAACCAATTCACCCCCCCTCTTGGTTAGCCTCGGGACTAGTTCACTAGGGCTTAACATCCCTTTCGAACTTTCAAGTGGTATCAGAGCGGGATTCAAAATTTCTGTTTAAAAACTTTTGAATTTGATCCATGGCTAACTGTAACAATCATAATACTGCTGAAGGTTATTCTATAACGAGACCACCGTTGTTTGATAACATTCCATTTGATTTTTGGAAAACACGCATGTCTACTTTTCTTCAGTCTATTGATTATCGCATGTGGATGTTAGTTAAGGACGGATACGAACCACCTTTCCGAATGGTTAACAATGTGAAAACTGAATTGCCATTTGCTGATTGGACGTTTGATGATCGTAATTTAGCACAGTTAAATGCCAAATGTTTGAACTGTTTCTTTTGTGCTTTAAAATCTGAGGACTATATGCGTGTTTCTACTTGTACAACGGGAAAAGAGATTTGGGATAGATTATGTATAACATATGAAGGTACAACTGAAGTCAAACAGTCTAGGTTAAACATCTTGTTACATGATTACGAACTTTTTCGCATGAAACCTAGTGAGACTATTTCAGAAATGTACACAAGGTTCACTCAGATTGTTACCTCTTTGCATGCTTTAGGTAGAGAACTTACCAACTACGAAAGAGTGAACAAGATTCTTAGATGTTTGCCTGCTTCTTATGATGCTAAGATTACTGCTATTACTGAATCCAAAGATTTAAATACTTACTCTATTGACAGCTTACTTGGATCACTCATTGCTTACGAGCAAGGGGTGAACCAAAGGCAACTTGATGCAGGTGAACGCAAGAAAGAGAAGACAGTGGCACTAAAGGCCAAAGATTCAGATGCTAGCACTTCCGGGTCTGATAGCGATGATGTTGCCTTAATCACAAGGCAATTCAAAAGCTTTCTAAGGAAGAAACATAAGAACCATCAGAAGTGGAACAAGGGTAAGTTCAATAAAAACTTTAAGGGTTCATCTGAATCGGTTTGTTTTGAATGCAGGAAGCCTGGACACATAAAGGCTGATTGTCCAACACTTAAAGCTCACTCAAGCAAGGAGAAGGGTGAGGAGAAACCAAAGTACAGAAAGGACAAGAAGCGGATTCAGAAGGCGTTCTGGGCAGACTCTGCATCCGACTCTTCTGAGACTGAAGCTGAAGAGGAGGAAACAAACTTGTGTTTGATGGCTGATGATCACCCTGGTCAGTCCGACCAGGAAGAGGTATGTGAGCTTACTTACGATCAGTTATTTGAAGTTTCTGAAAAGATTCATACATCGTATAGGAAGCTTAAGAAAACCCATGCTAGTTTGAAACTAGATTATCTGACTTTGCAAAAAGAGCATGAAGTGTTGATTAAGGATCATTCCACCATTGATAGCAATCACATGTCTTTACTAGATGAGTTTGATGAACTGAATAAAAAGCATTCTGATTTAATTGTTGAGCATAACTTGTTAAAAACAGCGCATGTTGAATTAGAACTTGCTTTTAAGAAAGTGAATGATTTGGCATCTGAGTTAGAAAGTACTGATAGTGCAAAAACGTTTGAAATTGGAAGTTTAAACAAACACATTGAGTTTTTGAAAGTGAAAATCAGTTCTTTTGAAAATAACAAAACACCGCCTACTTTTGAACAATTTTATGCACCGCCACCTTTTAAAAATTCTGTTGCAAGTTCTTCAAAGCATGTTTCATACACTACTAGGAAGAGGCACTATCACTCACGACGTTTAGTTAATCCTTTTCCTGGTGTTAGATGTTTTTCATGTGGCATGTTAGGACACATATCACACACTTGTACTGTTCACCGTAGTACACATTGGGTGTGGAGACCCAAACTGCCTGTTGCACAGCACAGCACACATGCATCGCATTCTTCTTTTCATAAGAAGGAACCCAAACCTGTTTGGGTTCCTAAGACTGACATTTGATGATTTTGTAGGTGTGCTCTCACACAAGACCTCGTGAGAGCATGTGGTACCTGGACAGCGGATGTTCTAGACATATGACTGGAGATGCAAATCAGTTCATTTCGCTGGAGGCCAGAGCTGGAGGCAAGGTTACAATGGAGATAACACCACCAGGAAGGTGGTAGGCACAGGTATAATTGGTGATTCAAAGAACTTTATGATTGATAATGTTTTGCTTGTAGATGGACTGAAACACAACCTGCTGAGCATCAGTCAACTCTGCGACAAGGGATACAGCATCAAATTCCTGCCCACTGGCTGCATTTTAAGCTTAAATGATGAAGTTGTTTTGCAGGGGCAAAGGATCAACAACGTCTACAAGCTGGATGTAAGTAGCATCAAATCTGATAATTCAATTTGCTTAAAAACTGCTGCTGATGAGTCTTGGTTATGGCATAGGAGATTGTGTCATGCCAGTATGAAAACCCTTAGGAGAGTCACCCAAAAGGACTTAGTTAGAGGTGTGCCCAAGCTTAAGTTCACTAAGGATCACCTGTGTGATGCCTGTCAGTTGGGGAAGCAAGTCCAGTCCTCTTTTCACTCTGTTAAGGACATTAGCACCTCTAGACCTTTAGAAGTTCTTCACATGGACCTCTTTGGACCCATTAGCACTGCCAGCTTAGGGGGGAGAGTCTATGGTTTTGTGATTGTTGATGATTATTCAAGGTTCACTTGGGTTAAGTTTTTGTCACACAAATCTGAGTCATTTGATGAGTTTAGATCTTTCTCTACTTGGATTCAGAAGAAGTTAGGATGTGAGATTATTACCATCCATAGTGATCACGGAGGGGAGTTTGAAAATGAAAGATTTGGAAGTTTTTGTGAGAATCATGGGATTAGTCACAATTTTTCAGCTCCTAGGACCCCTCAGCAGAACGGGGTAGCTGAAAGGAAGAACAGGACCTTAGTGGAAGCCGCTAGAGCCATGCTTGCTGAGTATTCACTTCCAAAATACTTTTGGGCTGAAGCGGTGAACACTGCCTGTTATGTGCTGAATAGGGTAAATGTGAGAGTCAAACTGAACAAGACACCTTATGAGATCATTAAGGGTAGAACTCCAAATCTGTCCCACCTCCATGTCTTTGGCTGTAAGGTTTTCATTCTAAACAACGGGAAGTCACCCTTAGGAAAATTTGACCCCAAATCTGATGAAGGAGTGTTCTTAGGATATTCAAGTGTGGGGAAATCCTTTAGGGTGTTCAATAGGAGGACTTTGGTGGTGGAAGAAACAACCCATGTAGTGTTTGATGAATCTGATCCTAAGGAGTCTAGATCTGAAGTAGAAGATGAAGAGATTGTTGAGGTTACCCAAGGAGTTGGAAATACAAATTTGGAGGAAAGGGTAGAACCTCAAACCACTTTGCCTAGAGATTGGAGATATTCTTCGAGTCATCCTAAAGAACTGATCTTAGGAGACCCTTCTGAAGGTGTTAGGACTAGGCATGGACTTAGGAAGGAAGTAAACCATTCTGCCTTTATCTCAATGACTGAACCCACCAACATCAATCAAGCCCTGTCGGATGAATTTTGGATTTTAGCTATGCAGGAAGAATTGAATCAATTTGTAAGGAATGATGTTTGGGAGTTAGTAGAAAGACCTAAAAATCAAAGTATTGTGGGAACCAAGTGGGTCTTTAAGAATAAGATGAATGATTCTGGTGTGGTGGTGAGAAATAAGGCAAGATTGGTTGCTAAGGGGTATAATCAGATAGAAGGGATAGATTTTGAGGAAACTTTTGCCCCTGTAGCTCGATTGGAAGCCATTAGAGTGCTACTAGCCTTTGCCTGTTATAAGGGATTTAAGCTGTTTCAAATGGATGTCAAGAGTGCCTTTTTAAATGGGGTAATTAAAGAAGATGTTTTTGTAGAACAACCCCCAGGTTTTGAGAGTTCCCAATATCCAAGTCATGTCTATAAATTAAAAAAGGCCTTATATGGATTGAAACAGGCACCCAGAGCTTGGTATGAGAGGCTTAGCACATTCCTGTTAGAAAGAGAGTTTGTTAAGGGGAGCGTAGACACCACCCTTTTTCTGAGGAGAATAGGAGATGACTTACTCATTGTCCAGATTTATGTTGATGATATAATTTTTGGATCTTCTGATAAATATTTATGTGATGAGTTTTCCAAAACAATGAGTAAGGAGTTTGAGATGAGTATGATGGGAGAATTGTCCTACTTTTTGGGGTTTAGCATAAGGCAAATGGAAGATGGAACTTTTCTCAATCAATCAAAATATACTAAGGACATTTTGAAGAAATATGAAATGGACAAAGCCAAGCCAATCAATACTCCCATGCCCTCCTCAGTTCAGTTAGATAAGAATTCAAATGGAAAATCTGTTGATCAGAAGAAGTATAGAGGGATAATAGGTTCACTGCTTTACCTGACTGCTAGCCGACCCGATATCATGTTTAGTGTCTGTCTTTGTGCTAGGTTTCAGGCTGATCCTAAAGAGTCCCACCTGACTGCTGTGAAGAGAATTCTTAGATATCTTTTAGGGACCCCAAACCTAGGAATTTGGTACCCTAGGCACAGCACCTCTTTTGAGATCATTGGATATTCTGACTCTGACTTTGCGGGGTGTAGGGTGGATAGGAAGAGTACCTCTGGGACTTGTCAATTCATAGGACAGTCGTTAGTCTCCTGGTCCAGTAGAAAACAGAACTCAGTTGCACTTTCCACTGCTGAAGCTGAGTACATTGCCTTAGGAAGTTGTGTGGCCCAAGTTCTGTGGTTGAAACAACAAGTCTTGGATTTAGGAGTACCCGTTGGCACAATTTCTGTTCTGTGTGATAATACCAGTGCCATCTGTATCTCTAAGAATCCAATCCAACATTCTAGGACCAAACACATTGACATTAGGCATCACTTCATTAGGGACCATGTTACAAAAGGGGACATTGAGCTACATCATGTAGCAACTGAAAATCAGCTGGCTGACATATTCACTAAACCACTGGCCTTTGACTCATTCAGCATTTTGAGAACCAGATTAGGAGTGATTGATATAAATGCTTGATTCTGATGACTGCTGATTTATGATTGTTATGATTGGTATTCTGATTTCTGCTAGTTAGTTTTTTGTATTCTGTTTTCTAATTTCTGTTTGTTAGTTTTTGTAGTGTGATTTCTGATTTCTGTTAGTTAGTTTTTGCCTTGATTATTTTATTTTCAGTTGATTTTATTTCTTCTGCTGATTTCTGTTTTAGCCTTATTGTTAGTTTGATTTGAGTATTTACTTTGCTATGATTTTCTACCTGTTTTTTATGTTTTTCAAAATCTGATCACCGCTCACTACTTCTGATAATCTGAATTTCTGACTGGGAGTTTTTACCTTGTTTTGATTTGGAAGCTGGTAAGCAGTGATTGATTCCACTGAACCTGTTAAAGGGAAGAAACATTGATGATTGTTTCTCTTCCTCTAAACTCCTTTACTGGTGTATGGTTTCTTTTGGATAAAAATCTTCTTCAAAATTAAAATGTTAGTTTTTTTGAAATAGAGATTATTTTATCTTCCTACAGTAATCTGCCTCATATCAATAGTGTTTTTCAAAGTCTTGAGTCATTAGTTTGATTTTCTAAAACCAAGTGATTGCATTTATCATATGATGTGTGTTTTTTTTTTTGTTTTGTGAATCATTCTTCCCTACTGTGGAGAGACATCTCCTATGTCTGGAAGATAGATTCACAGCTGAGACTCTTTAATGATTATGAAAAGGAGAAAGCTTACAAAAGATGCGCAGTGCGCCAACCAAATTGAAAAAGAGGCATAAAATGAGCCCAAAACTGAAAAGATGCGAAAATGCCAAATACACAAAGTGTATCAAAAAATCAAAAGATGCGCAGTGCGCCAAATAAATTGAAAAAAAAAAGAGGCACAAAATGAGCCCAACCTAAGCTTTTTTCTCTTTCAGATCTTTAAATGTCTTAGAAAAAAAAACTCGTGTGTCACTTAATATTTTCAAAAGCTTGAGTTTTGAAAATCCCGATTTCTGATTTTTTACTTTGTAACACTATTATATCAGATATTTTTCTGGAACGAGGCTTGAAAGGATTTCTTTTCAAATCTAATGTCTTTTATTCTGAATCGGATTTTTGTTTTGAAAGAGGTTTGCATCGATAAGGTGCCCGGGGTCAGAGTTACGAAAGTTGATTGTTTCCAACCTTTTTGGATTTCAGCGCTGTCAATCGTCCTCTCATTGGTTTTTGAATCTAAAATCAAGGAAAAATTCTGATTTTCCTGTTTTGTTGTTGTTCTGTGTATGTTTTATTTTATATTTTATTTCCGTGTTATGTTTTTCCCTCCTCCTTTTTGTGATGTCAAAAGGGGGAGTCAGTTGTAGTCGTGTCTGTTTCTATTTTCTGAGTCATATTTTCTGTATTGTTGAAAATTTAAAAAATGTGTGTTTTGTTTGATTTCTTAGTTTCATTTTATTTTCATCTTAGTTTCATTTTATTTTCAGACTACTTTACAAATATTTGCCATCATCAAAAAGGGGGAGATTGTTGCAAATCTGGTTTTGATGATGACAAACATATTTCCAGTGTGTTTTTCTTGGCTAATCAGTTTCAGGCACAAAAGACCGCAAGCTACTCAAGCCAACTCAAGATCGGGTCCAAGTGTGTCAAATGTATGATTTTTTTCTTTTATTGAGTCAATTGTAATGTAACTGATTCCCTAGCTAAGTAACCTTGCACACACACACTCAGGGAGAGAGATTGAGTGAATTAGAGTTTCTGTTAAAATTTTATTCAGATCGTCCTGGACGATAGTATCATCGTCCTGGACGATCCAGTTAAAACAGAAACCCTAATTAGGGCGACTAAGTTAAGAAGGACTGATTGAGCCGATCGTCCTGGACGATCTATGGATCGTACGGGACGATATGCCCAAATCAGAAATTCTCAGCCGCCAGATTAAGTTAGGCAAGTTTTATTTTAAGTATTTTGGTCTGATCGTCCCGGACGATACGTGTATCGTCCTGGACGATTTACTACAATCATGCCTAAATTAGTCTGGTAATTAAGGAAAGCAATTAATGTTTAATTGATACGATCACATCGTCCTGGACGATCGCAGGATCGTCCCGGACGATCGTGATCGTCTTGTGCATTTCAGCTGTACGTCCAGAACTATGTACAGGACGATTTGGGGCCTTTTTGAACTAATCGTACCGGACGATTACCCTATCGTACGGGACGATCAAGTCATTTTTTGGTCGTCCAGCACAGATTTCTCTGGACGACCCGAACTGTCTTCTGGACGATTTTCTTCAATTTGAACTAATCGTCCTGGACGATCGCAGGATCGTACGGGACGATATGAACAACTTTTTCTACTGATCGTCCAGAAGAGCCAGATCGTCCAGGCTGAAACAGCTGAATTTGAACTGATCGTACAGGACGATCTACCGATCGTCCTGGACGATCTTGGCCGACAAGTTGAGATTTAGGGCAAGTTTTAAGCCCTCCTTTAAAAGAACTTTTTCCTAGATTTGGAAAAATCTTTTGCTGCCTTCCTTCCCTGAGAAATCCTAGAGAGAGAGAGAGTTGGGAGAGAGAGAAGAGATCTTGTGAGGGGGAGTTAGTGAGGGATTCACTAAGGTTGCTCCAAGCACGGATCAGAGTCGTCTTCTCCGCTCGTCGTCTGTCGTCTAGTCGGTGTTCTTCGTGGGAGGATCGTTCGCAAGAAGATCCGGGTTCTCTGCCCGCTTCAGGAGGAAGCGAAAGGAGTTCGTGGGTTCTCTGCCCGCTTCAGGAGGAAGCGAAAGGAGTTCGTGGGTTCTCTGCCCGCTTCAGGAGGAAGCGAAAGGAGGTCGGGTTCTCTGCCTCACCGTGTGGTGAAAAGGAGGTGTTTTGTACAGGCTTCTCCGCCTTGCTGTGGGAGCAAAAGGAGAGTCACTTTCGTTTAGTGCAATACCCGGAGGGGAGGCTCCGGGGAGTGGACGTAGGTCAAGTTGACCGAACCACTATAAAATCTGGTTTGCTTTTCTGATTCAGTTTTGCATTTTACTTTTCAATATAAACTGCTTGGGTGAATATCGTTGGTTGATCTTTTCGTTATTGTTTACTTGTTTCCGCTGCTAAGTATCGAAAAGATTTTTGTAGTTATCGTGAAATTTTTAAATAACCAATTCACCCCCCCTCTTGGTTAGCCTCGGGACTAGTTCACTAGGGCTTAACATCCCTTTCGAACTTTCACCGGGTACAATTACCACTAGATCTTCTCAAATCACCCTTGCATGTAAGAAGTTATTGATCTTCTTCTGTCAGCGTTATATATCGAGAGAATAAATTTTTATTATGATTTCTTCTACACAAAAGAGGAGCACTGAAGCTTCATAGGGGATGCCACCTATCTCAGACAGTAGAATACCTCTAGTATAAGAAGAAAATACAAAGAGAAGAAAATAGAAGGAGGAGAAAGTTCCTTCTACACTAAAGAGGGGTATTGAATTTGGATAGGGGATATCACCTATCAAAAATAATGAAAAGCCTCTAAAGTAAGAAAGAGAATGAGGATTGGGCAATTTTTAGGTCTTCCTTTTTTGGATGGTTTGAGAAGAAGTTTATTAAATTTTGGCTGGTTATAGGGACTATGATGAACTGATTTTATTTGATTTTTTTTCCTTGGAAGGTCAGCTCGGCAACTAGTATTTGGAAGGTCGTTATTCATCAACCAAGGGATTTTGTCACATTTAATTCAAGTTTGTTGTCCTATGGATAGTGGGCATGGCTACCAAAAGTTGTTCTAGTTAGTTGTTTCTAACTCTTCAAAGGATTAAGCCTCCTTCTCTATTTTATCTCTGATACTTTAGATGAGCTTAATACCATTATGAGTCCCTTAAGGGTTTTTATTTTACTTAGTCTGGTTTTTAGATGTTTTTTAAGCTTTGGTGCTTATTTTCTATTTCAGGAATTGTAAGTTTTTTTTTTCGTACTTTTTCTGATTGTACTCTTTTAATTGTAACTCTTTCATTATTTGAATGAAAATAGGCATGATTACCCCTAATTTTCTCCAAAAAAATAATTAATGAGTGTTGTCTACTAACTTGCAAATTTTATGGGCTGTTGGTCCTTATTTAAGTTGAATACCGACAATAGCCTAAGCTAATTATTAAAGAATGTTGTCTTAACGCTTCTAGAATCCCTGTAATGGAATCATTTATTTTAATGCCATTAGTTTAATATTTTGTTGACCCTCTAGTAATTAGGAAACATATTAAAGGCAACAGGAATGGTTTAATTAATAATTATTAACTTGTTATTTAATTTGCATTAAACATTTTATTCTATTATGTCTAATTCAACGTCCCCAAAAAAATATATTGATTTGTTTGAACCTGTCAATTTCTTAGAGTTGAAGGCATGTGTTTATGACTTGAATGTTCTTAGCGAAAGTTTCAAATCATCATTTTTATTTTAAATAATACAAATATATTTGTTCTTTTTTCTCCTCTCATAAGCTAAAAGTTGTGTTATATATTTTTTAATTTGTAGTACAAAAACATAGTGATGAGGAATATCTTTATTTGTAAGCTTTATATTTATAAATATAATTTTTCATTTCGGTTAACTAACAGAGATTATAGCAATAGTGTTTGCGTAAATTGCCACAAAGACTTTTCAGGTATTCAACTAAATAAAGTCCGTATGCCAAGCTAGATTTTTAGGATTTGGCTTCCTTAAGCACTAACTCGGATTAACGCTTCGTTTGGGACCGTTTTTTTATTGCTTCTTAAAACATATTTTTAGTATAAAAATAAAAATTTTGTACCACAAAGTTGTTTTAAGAAGTAAAAAAATTGTCCCAAATGAAGCCTAAAATTATTTTCATTAATTTGTGCTAGCTAGCTTTCCAGATCACCTCAACATGAGGCAAGATGACCAAAGCCTTATGGTGAGAGTATAATTTGTAAATTGAAATTGTTTGCATGTGACATCTGACACTACTTGCAAATATGGTTAACTAGAGTAATGAAATAAGGGGGATAATAAGTAGGAATGGAGAGTAGCAAACAAGTCAAATAATCTATGTGAATAATAAAAATAGCTTGAAGGTTAAAATATACCTCTTAATCCCGTATTTATATGGATAAGATGAAATTGCACAGTAGTTCTCTAATAGTGAAGATCATACATTAAGAGGGGTGAATTAGTGATTTAAAAAAAAAATCTTCAAAAATCATTTTAAATAAAAACCTAAATATGATTTTATGCAGAAGTATTTGAATAAAGGAAATAACACAACTTCAAAGCAAGTGCAAATTTTTGGTGTTTTTAACTTTTGTAGAAAACCAATATTTTTTTTTCCTTTTTCCTTTTCAATTTTTTTTTTCCTTTTAAAAATAAATATGAATCACAATCAATCATAATATTCTTCATTCAAAAGTGCAATCAAAATCAAACCAAAGTGCTAAAATTAAATTGTGAGGAAATAGAAGTGTTGAAAGTAATGCAAAAAGTAAAGAGATACAAATCAATTTTTATAGGGATTTGATCAACTTAACATACGTCCACTCCTTGAAGGTCCTCTCTTCAGGAGTTGTACTAAAATAGTGACTATTCTTTATCCCATAGCTATGAGAAGAAGCCTTTGTTCCTATCCATAGGCGGAGAATGCACCTTTATAGACTCTTTACACCCACAAAATCTCTCATTTAACCTTCTCAATCTGGTTGAGCCACAATGTCGTCCTTTCACTTTCTTAGTCTGGTGAAGTCGTCAAGTCCTCCTTTCACCTCCTCGATCATATGAAGTTAGCGAGTCCTCCTTTCACCACCTCGATCCGATGGACTCATCGTATCACTAGTCTCCTTAGCTAGCAAGCTTTTGGCACCAAAGGTTTTCCTTCATAGAGCTCCTCTCAAGAAATACACAGTCACAACCCAGCTAGACAAAGATAGGTCCTATCATGTTGGGCTATGATAGGCTAATCCAAAGATCTAGTTTTGGAATATTCATATTCTCTTTCATTCTTCATTTTAAATAATTTCAAACTACATAGCTTCTAACATATCCAAATACTAAAAATAAACTCATCCATAAGATTTATTTTATTTCATCAAAATATATATATCTACACTATAATACATGGCTATATGCAGAAGCTACAAAACTGAATAATAAACTAGTCATGATTGTACAAAAAATTAAAACAGAGAAATATCTATAACCTCATATATCATCATGAACTACTAATCGACAGTCTCCTTCCCTTTCCCAGATCCTAAAAATCACAAGCAAACCATAGTAAGCTACAATAGCTCAACATGCCATAAACCAATATGAATTTCTAAATTTTTTAATTAAATTTTATTGGATATTTAAAAAAAGTTAAAAGCAGGCTAATAAATTATTGTATTGAGAAATGTAATAAGAGTATAGGATTT
The DNA here is from genome assembly GCA_019925795.1 of Dendrobium chrysotoxum. Lineage (NCBI taxonomy): Eukaryota > Viridiplantae > Streptophyta > Magnoliopsida > Asparagales > Orchidaceae > Dendrobium > Dendrobium chrysotoxum. The sequence goes on from CM034314.1 coordinate 33,726,236, forward strand.
ATCCAAATGTTTAAACAAAAAAAAATTACAATGCATATTATAGAGCAGTTCATATCATATTTTTTAGACTGAGACATAATTTTAAAAGGTTATGGCCCTTTATCACTCTTTGTTTTGCCTATAGCACCAGAACATTTTCATAAGCATCAGAATATGACTTATAGCCACTAGAACATACCTTATAGGTACCAAAATATTCCTTGACACTAATAAAATCTCAAAGAATTCTAGTCCGTTATAACTCCCAGCAGATATAATTTAATCACATATGCATATATTTTTTCTTTTATTATTATTTTTTTAATCACATATTTTTAATCACATATACACATATATCATCACCTTATAGCCGTTAAAGAGTAATTGAGTATTTGTCAAAATTGCATTGTTTTCTATAATAGTAAGCAGTAGAAAATACTACTAGGCTAAAATATATATTTTTAAAAATATAATCAAATTATTAGGGACTGTGTAAAATAATATTTAATATTTTGATCAAATTACAATACTATTTTTCAGAGTCCAAATAATTTTCTATTCAATAAAAATCCCACAAATTTTAAAACACCTATTATAAAACTTTTAAAAAATATTCAAAATGTGCATAACTATAATCTCTGTAACATATAAAAAGTTATACGGTAGAAGTTTTACAAGTGAGATGAGCATAATTTAACTTACTGCGCGATGAGTAAGTTTCCAACTTGGCTGATAAATAAAAAAGACTCGAAGTCGCCCAAAATAAAATTTTTTTCTTTCTCGCTCCTCTCTTTCTTCCCTAAAATCCCTACGCTGCTCTCTATTTGGTAAAATAGAGATTTTAAATGGAAAAAGAATTTAATTAAGCCATAATGGCTTAAGATATTTTTTTATTATTTTTTAATATATAATAATATTATTATAATTAATTTTTAATATAAATTCATAGAAATTCCTTTAGGAATTATAAAAATTATAGAAAAATATCTATAAAATAGCATATTTTATTTAAAAATTTTTGATAAAATCATTTTACAAAACGGACAGTAGACGGTCCCAAAAACCTCATTTGTACCGATATGCACCAATTTTTTAAGAAATTTCACTAATGCCTAAAAGTTATGAAAAAATTAGGGTAGTTAAAGCACTACACTATATATGGATAATTTATGATTTAAACTTATAATGACTTCTGAAATAATTATTGATTGCTCTAATTAAAATTTTCTATAATAAAAAATAAGGGTTTTCACACACCCGAACACAATTGGAGGAGCTCAGGTGCAGGACCATCGTAACAATCACTATAGGAAAAATGCCAATTTTCGGTGAATTTTTACAGATTTTTGGTAGAATATTTTCGACAAATTTTTTGATGGAATTTCATACGAATTTATTTTCGAAAGATTACCGGCATATTTTTGACTAATTTTTTGATGGGATTTCCAATGTATATATATTTCTAATGGATTTTTGGCAAATTTTTGATGAAACTTAAAATTTTCTAAAAAAATATTATAATAAATATTTATAATTATTTATTTTGTTAAATAAAGTGAATTAATTAAATAGCTTATTGTCTAAATAAAATAATTAAATTAAATATTGTTAATCTAAAATAAATAAATTTTTTTAATAATCATAAATATATTAAATTAAATAATTTTAATTAATTAATAAGCTTTGTTAAATAGGTTTAAAAATAAATATTGTTAAATTAAATTAACTAATTTAATAATTTATCATCAAATTTAATTAAATAAAAAAATAAATTAAATTAAATATTGTTAAACTAAATAAAATAAATAGTTATAAGTTATAGTATAATTGCTAAACTAAAATTATTATTTTAATTATATTTTATAAGTTATAATATAAATAAAAAAGTGTACCATTTCTAATAGCTCTGTCTCCACGACCTGATGGTTAAGTGATGGAACTACAAAGGAAAGAATGAGGTTCAAAGCTTAGAGGTGACATGCTAGCGGGTTTAGGCGGGGCGGGTAGGCTGACTGGTTGAGGGTTGGCCTAGGTTGTTAGGAGGCCGGTCTATTGTGGGTTGGTTTTACGGGCGTATGGGATGGCCCACTTAGGCAAAGTTTGAGATTTTTTTGTTCTATCAGCAATTTCCATAAAAAATCTGTTGGAAATATTTCTGATGAAAATAATATGCTAAAAATCCATCGAAAATATTTCTGGTGGATTTTTTGCGTCGATATTTATTTTTTGAAGCGTGTTTTACTATTGAAAAAATTTTCGTCAAAAATCTGCCGGAAAGCTATATTTTCGACGAACTTTGTACATTTTCTAGCAAATATGGCCGCAGAAAATAAGCATTTTTCCTATAGTGAATTAATTGAAAAGCCCTCTCACACTCTCTTGAATACCTCAAGGTTCTTCTCCCTCTTACATAGTCTCTCCCACTCTCTACCTTGCTGAATGCTCTCTCTAGGCTCTCTCATAAAAGAAATAAAACTAGTGATTGCCAAAAGACCTTTCTCTCCAATTAGAAAAGGCTTTATAAAGAGGGCTTTAAAAATCCTAATTTTCAATTCAGCCACCTCTGATCATATAGTATGATACTCATATCGTATAATACAAATTTTTTATTCTCTTCTATATACAATCCAAGATCGTCCAGTATGATTAGTTCAGTTGAATAGTATTTCATATGAAATGAACCTTGGGTAATTAATTATCATCTAGAATGTTGCTCTGCTGATTGTCCCATACGATTATGAATCATAATTATTCTGTATTTGATTGCTTAATCATAGGGATTAAATTAGGCAACATAGTTAAACTTTATATAATATAAATTAGTTCATACATAATGATTAGAATAACTTCTAAAATTTAAATTATTGTCTAATTTAAATAACAACAGGGATACTAATTATAGTTGATTATCCTATAAGATATTGTGTTCGTACAATACGATTAGTTATAGCCCATTACAAGTAAATTTCATTTAATTAAATATTTTAATTAATTTTGTATTGCACTGATCATATAGTATGACCAAGATCTTCCAGTATGATCTTCAAAAAAATTAAAATATTGAATTACACTCCCCCTTCTACATGTATATGCATGGTTTCTAAGGCAACATACACCTGTTTTAAATATAGACTCAAGTAAAATAAAAATTATAGACTTTTTAAGACATAAATTGACTCGCACACTAATGTAGCATAGTTTTGAGCCTTGAATTCTTAGTCTTGCTTCGTGTATGCTATACTTGAAAGGGTTAGTATTGCACAAGAAAAACATATGCAGTGTATAAAACATGAGAAGTAAAATAAATATCTAATAACATTTATAATCATCAAAACACAAGGTCGGGCTCCCGGATTATAACATAAGAGGGTTATAGGAAAGACTATAACATGAAAAAAAAAAAAAGAAATAGTATATGATTTGATAAGTACAAAATGATACAACAATGTGGAATAAACTTAAATGTACACATATCGATTTATATCTTATGTGCCTTGGGGTATCTCTAACAAAGATCTCATGCATGTGGAAAGCCTTTGTAGTTTAGTGCTCTATGTGAGTCATTGAAGACAAGTGCCTTTAATGAGTCCCCCATAATGAATATCATATGTAAATCTACGAATGAAAATGTCTCGTACAGTCTCTTAAGTTGAGCGATGAGTCTTTCAAGTGAGTGTTCCATGTGAGCGGTTGTGAGCTGGGGGGTCAACATAGTTGATGGACCCTTAACTATGGGCTTTGTAGGTATTTGCCTCCTGTAGCCTCGATAAGGAAGTCTGTGGAAGTGGATTGCCTTAGTTGGGGAGAACCACTAAAATGGATGAGTCTTCATAAGGCAATGCCTCTTCAAGTGAATGCTTGCTAAGGCATGATATTTGATCAAACTTGGCCGGAATATGTGAATCCTTGATTAGACTCTTGAGGCCTAGCTCTTAAAATGCGAGCGTCATTTGAAAGAATACCATCCAATCTTTATTTTTATTTGGACAATTGGTTCTCACGGCTAGGCTCATTTTGGGTGAGCGTTGCGCTTGACGGAGCCCATTAAAGAGGTGAGCTTGCTTGATATCTATGGGATACCTATTTCAGCATGTATGTCCATACATAATTATTGCTTACATTCAAACTCCACTTTTTGAAGATATATGTTATAATTTATTATCAGTCATATTTCTTTCCCATATAGAACGCTTGGTCTATAATATAGGTTAAATTTAGGGAAATCGAAATTTATCTGAGACATTTTATTAATAAGAAGTATAGCACAATATCAATTATAATTTAAACATACTTGTACAAGGCACTAAACATAACTGTACAAAGTAATTCAAAAGATCGATGGAACTCCTCTTATCATACACATCTATTTCAACATATAATATTTTAATTAGCTTCAGAGAATGGAAAAAAGATATCCAATATCATATATTACAATAAAACTAAATATTACAATTATGGACGCAAAACTTCTAAATTATACAATTAAGATATCAATCGTATTTAAAAATAATATTAAACTTTAATATCTTTCTGCCTCTTTCTCTAACAAATAAGTTAAGAATTTTTGTAAATATTGGATAATTGATATTTATCTATAATATATATTTTTCAGAAGTAAAAAATTATATTTTAATTTCTTCAACCCTCAGTAGTCGTTCGTTCAAGTTGGGCTTCGTTATCAACTTCAACCCTAGCTTTAACTCACTATTTTACTTTGTTTCATCTTTTAGGCCCCTCCTCTCCATTTTATTGTCGTTATGTGAGTGTTCTCCATTTAATCCTGAACTTCTGAGATAATTTGGACTCTGCCACTTCTTGGTACAGCAACCTCCTTATTTTTTGCTCTTATGATGATTTCCGGCCTTTCTGGGTTTTAGTCGTTTCCATTTCAATTTTGAAAAATATTTTTCTTGAAAGAACTATGCTGGCCACACCATTAGTCTTGGCAGTCATCCAAATCACATGATGTCCCCTTCCACCACTGCCATTGCTGTCACTCTGCCAATTGATCTTTCCTTAGTAACATGGTCTCCCATGCATGTATGCTCCTCCAGTTGGACTATGCCATCCATTGTTAACGTGCTGTAGAAGTTATTACATAGCAGAGTGACAGGGATAGAACCAATTGTACGATACCTAAAATTTGAGTTAATCGAAAAAAAAGGGGCTGAGATCAAGTTAATAAGCAACTTCATCATTATAACAAAAACTGCCAGAGGCTTGCAAATAGTAAACAAGCTATTCCTTTCACCTCTGGCAACTAAATTTTTGGAATATTTCCAAATGTTAAAAGGTTTACGAGGGTAAGGAATAGCAAACTATCAAATGATGACGGGCAGGGAAAGATAAGAGTGGCTTTAAAGTTGTGAAAATATTTTGAAAACTACGAGACCATCGTCTTTAAACTATTAAACTTTGAGTAGTCGAAGCTCCATTTTATTTAAACCTATAATAATGTTTACATTTCGCTAATTTTCTTATGTAAATAATTTAGATAAACTTTACACAATATTCTTTTTTAAACTGTTATTGTTTCTTAGCTACGATTTATGTTTTTGATTTTGTTTATTCAAAATTATATTATGGCCGAGACAGAATTTACTGCCAAATAAACACTTCAGCTGAAATGGCAATTTTTTTAAATGCATAGGTAAATATTAAGAAAATATAATTGAGAGGTTTAAATTACTAAATTTATTTTAAAATTATAAATAAATTTTATTTGCCTGTACAACAGTACGAATGTGGCATTTTAAATTAAAATTTTTTTGGGACATTTAGGCCAATTAAGGAAAACTCGCACACACATCATATACGTAAGTATCTCTTGGTTGATAGCCAAAACTCCCAACCAAGAGACCAAGATGAGCTGCCTTAATATTTTAATAATATTTTTGGATGAGTGTATCATACTTAATTTTTGTTAATGAGTTTTTGGGTACTATCAGAATGTTAATTTGACAAATATGAAAATAAAATAATGCATAGTACTATCAGAATACAAGTAAATCCGGCCTTTCAAGTATATGAAATGTTCATCAATTTGGTGAAAATTTTTATTATCTTAGATGTTACATAATTTTTATCAATATATAAATATTTAAAATTTAAATATTTATGTTAATTTATATAATAATCAAAATTTAAATTAAATTTAAAATATGAGCAATATTCACTTTTCAAAAATATAAAATACATATGTGCACATATATTTTCATGTAATTAAGAAAGTAATATAATATTTAAAAAAATAAATTATAAATATATAAAAACATAAAAATTATGTGATATACTGAGAAAGAATTTTGATTTGGGAAGAGCTAAATACATAGACCCAAACACAAAATTAAATATTATTTCTGGTACTATTTGTTTTATTGACAATTTTTTTTTAATCAACAACATTCCATAGTATGGTCACACCAACACCAACAACAACAACAACATCAAGCCTTTATCCCACTACGCGGGGTCGGCTACATGAATCCTTTTTCTACATTGTGTCCATTTAAGTGTCAAATTCTCATTTAGCTCTAATAAAGAAAGGTCATTTTTAATATTTTCTAACCAAGTCAGTCTACCTCTACATTTCTTAACACGGGTTAAATCTAATACATCTACTCTCCTAATCGGGTCATATGAAGGTCGTTGTTTTATGTGACCAAATCATCTAAGGCGACTCTCTCTAATCTTATCTAGCACTGGAGCTACTCCAACCTTTTTAAGTATATTCTCATTTCGTATCTTGTCTCTAAGAGTAAAGCCACTGATCCACCTAAGCATCCTCATCTTTGCAACACTTAATATTATGCTTCTATTTTAATGGCCAAAATTCCACGACATAAAGTATTGCAGGTCTAACCACCATCTTATAAAATTTTTTCTTAAGTTTGATGGTACATTTCTATCACACAAGCTCGATGCATTCCTCCACTTCATCCATCCAACTTGAATTCTACTAATAATATTCTAATCTATTTCACCATCACTATGAACAATATACCCAAGATATCTAAAATGTGTACTCCTATTAATGACTTGTTCACTCAAAGTCACAAACCCCCCACTAAATCTATTACTACTAAAATCACACTCCATGTATTCGGTTTTAGATCTACTCAAACGAAAACCTTTTGACTTTGTGGTTGACCTTCATAATTCAAGTTTACCTTCAACTCCCTCTTTAGTCTTATTAGCAAAAAGAATATCGTCAGCAAAAAGTATACACCAGGGAACATCCTCTTACAAATCTCTAGTAAGAACATCCATGACTAAAGCAAAAAGATATGGGCTTAAGGTTGATCCTTGATGTAATACAACTGAAATGGGAAAATACTTGGTCAAACCACCTTGTATTTGAACACAAGTAATAGCTCCAACATACATATCCCTAATGACTTGAATATAAGCACCATTAATCCCTTTCCCTAATGACTTGAATAGAAGCACCATTAATCCCTTTCTTTTTTAGAACTCTCCATAACACTTCTCTTGGAAATTTATCATATGCTTTCTCTAAATCAATAAAAATCATTTGAAGATCTTCCTTTTTCTCTCCATACTTTTCCATCAAACCTCTCAATAAATGTATGGCTTCCATAGTAGACCTACCCGGTATGAATCCAAATTGATTTTGAGAAACATTAGTATAACGCCATAACATATGATCCTTAACTCTCTCTAATAATATTAAAGTATGACACATCAACTTAATTCCTCTATAATTTGCACAATCTTGCGCATCACCTTTATTCTTACAGATAGGAATCAATATACTCATTCTCCACACATCTGGCATCTTTTCAGTCTTCAAAATAATATTAAAAACTTTACTAAGCAAATAAATTCTTTCATCTCCTAAGCATTTCCACACCTCAATTGGAATATCATCAGGTCCAACAGTTTTCCAACACTTCATTTTCTTTAAAGCCTCTCTAACCTCTCTAACATCATTTTTAGTAATACACCGATAAAAAAAATTCTCTATTTTTATTTAGAGTGTTAAGGTCACTAAAGTCAATAGTATTTTCACAATCTTCATTGAAAAGCTTAGCAAAATATCTCATCCACCTTTGTTGAATATCCTCTTCTAAAAAAGTACTTTTTGATCTTCATCCTTAATGCACTTCACTCCTTACTACTATTATCGCTTTGTTTGGCTAGCTTATACAAATATCTTTCATCCTCTTTAGTATCTAATCTATTATATAAATCATAAAAAATTAAAGTTTTTGCTTCGCAGAATGCTTTCTTAGACTCATTACGAGCAACTTTATATCTTTCCCAATTTTTAGAATTTTTACATCTAAATCAATTTTTATAATAAAGCTTCTTATTTTTAATCTTTTCTTGCACATTTTGATTCCACCACCAACTTTTTTTACTATTAGAAGCTTTTTCTTTTGATACTCCAAGCACATCCTTTGGAACATTCTTAATATTATAAGCTACTATTTCTCACATAATATTAGCTTCCTCATGTGTTGACAAAATTTTAAGATCATGAATCTTACTCTTAAAGATATTTTTGTTAGAGTTTTTTAAGTGCCATCATATAATCAATATAGACTTACACTCGAAATAATTTTACAATCTCTGTAATCTAAATGATATAAAAATTATGTTGATTAATTCATCATGCGCATCAAAATTTTTTGTTTCCTTAATGATCAAATACCTATCCTCATCATCTCTATTATATATTACATGTGTGGTAGCTCTTTTTTATGCAAGTCAATCTTCACTTGTTTCTGATTCTATAATGTTTGTCCTACAGTTAGCCTTTTTTAGTTAACTCCATTTTTTTTTTTGGAAAACTTAGGGGCATAGTCCGATTCTATTAACAATTAGTTTAATTACAAAAAAACAATCAACATAAAAGTTTATAGCTCAACCCTTGAGAAGCAATGTAAAATAATTAAACTGCAAAACAAACAAGGAGCAATGTTCAAAAAGAAAAAGAATTAGGAGAGGTAAAGTGCTCCAAAAGTAAGATTAAGAGTGAGCAAAAATAGCACAAAATTCAGATAAAGTGTCTTCAATATGAGTGTAAGATCTTCCCTTCATTGCCAAGTGCACACTGATGAAACAAATAATGATCTTCCATGAAAGCAATTGATCCAAAAGAAAGCATCAAATCAAGACTCAAGAGCAACATATTTCAAAGAAATTCAAGTAATGATAGGAAAACAAAAAACATTAAGCCTTAATGAAATTGAAATAAAAAATACAAGATTCAGCATAAAAATAAAATAGATAAGAAATCAAGAAATTAAAAAATAAATCTCATCAAATTTCTTCCTTGTTGTAGCTTTCGCAATAATAGCTTTCCGGATAAGGTAACAAGTGGTGGAGGAGCTGCCAATAGAGTCTCCAAACAACCTGGCATTCTTGTCATACCATATGTAATATAAAGAACAACAAGTGTAAAGATAATATAAGTTTTTAGTAGCATTGCTTGCATGAAGCATATAATGAATGTATTGAAGAATTTGAACCATGCTAGGCCTCATTAAGAAAGCATTGGCCCGGACATGAGTTGAGTAAGAACATCAAAGAAGTAGTCACATTCAAAAAAGAGGTGGGAAGTACTTTCATCTAGCTTGTTGCAAAGAGGACATTTTGCTTGAATAAGAATGTATCGCCTGATAAAGATTTTTATAATTTTTAGCCCATCAACAGGAGTGACTCATATGCATAACAAGAAAACCATAGAGAATAGTTTTTTTTGTCAAATGTACTTATGCAAAGTAACATGATGCAAGTCAGCATAATTATTTTGAAGAAAAATTTTAAAGGTTGGGCAATCAATTTGAGCCAGTTGATACCATTTTTGGGAGCCTGCAAAATATTAATGAGAAAGAGAATATTATGAACATCACTGTTGGTGATGAAGGTGCAAATATTGGAGGAAATGGGAATGGAAGGTGAGAGGAATGAGGAACTAAAGACATTAGAGAGAGACTTACCCTTGAATCATGGTTTTCAAAAGAATGAGAAGATATAATTAATGGTAATTTTGAATGTGAATATAGTCTTAACCTTATGAGCTGCCATAGTTAGGTTCTTTTAGAAATAGAAAGAGTTAGGAGGAATAGGTTTCTAAAGTGATATGTATTTATCTTTGCACCTATTCGAAAGAAGCCCATCATTTATGAGAAGATGCCAAATGAGAGAAAAATAGAAAATATGATTTAGAGCCTGTATATCAAGGATGCTAAGGCCACCAAGATTCTTTGGAAGATTTTTTTTTCTAGGAAATGAGATGAAGCTTATGATTATTAGTATTGCAATGAAATAAGAATTTTGTACAAAACTTATTATCATTTTGCAGCACATTTTAGGAATGATAGATCCTCTTATTTGGTAGGCAATGCAACTTCAAATGCAGTGCCTTAGAAATTGAAGCCTACCAACAAAAGACAACAAGTTAGCCATCATCCATCTAACATAGAGATGAACTTTTTAATAAGTGTTTGAAAGTAAAAAACATGAAGTCGTTTGAGGGAAATGGGGAAACTCAAATATTTGAGGGAGGAACCTAGAATGGAGAGGTTTAAGATAGTGCATAATTTACCAGAGTTAGGAATATTAGGGGAGAACAAGATAGAACTTTTTTTGTAGTTAACTTGGAGGCTATGATGCAAATGAAATTCCTTTAGAACATTTTTGAGAAACACAACATTATAAGTAGTATCCTAGCCAAGCATAAGTAAATCATATATATCTAGAAGGTGGTTGTATCGATTGCTGCCCATGGGAATGCCATTGTAAGTGTTATCTATCCCATGATTATTAAAAAGATTGAAAAGCCCATCCATAATGATGTAGAAGAAATAGGCTAATAGGGGGAAACCTTGCATTAAGTCTAAAGTGGAGCTAAACTAACCCTTATGAGATCAATTGAAGCAAATTATGTAATATACATCATCAATGTAAGCTCTTATCTAGGAAATGAAGAGTGAAGAAAATCCTTTTTATTCAAGCCTTTGAAAAAGGAATCTTTTTGAAGTAGTGTCAAAGGTTTTATATATATTCAGCTTGGAACAAAAAAATAGGCTTCCTTTGATTTTTATATTCCTCTAGTTGATCAAAACTAATAAAAATATAATACATGGAAATTATTTTGTTAATAAAGCCAACTTATTTAGTGGAACTTATAATGTGAGGCATTAGAATTTTAAGCTTGCTAGCCAAGATCTTGTAATAATCTTATAAAAGATATTGCATAATGAGATAGGCCAAAAATTGGAATGATACAATAATATTAGCATGGTCCTTATGTGAAAATCACCATTAATTTTCTTTAATATATTTTATTGATGGTCCTATCCTTTTCAACAACACTGTTTAAACATTTTCATTTCTTTGAGCTTATCAAATGTTCTTTTCAATTTTCACTTTGCTTAAATCTCTATTACAAAGCTAATATATATATATATATATATATATATATATATATATATATATATATATATATATATATATATATATATATATATATATATATATATATATATATATATATATATATATATATATATATATATATATTCATTAAATTAGACAATATTTTTTAATCAAATCCTCTTAATAAAATTTTACTTAATCTTCACACACGAGTAAATATTATGTTTAAACCTACAACAGCTTAAAAATTATTAGATTTGCATTCATATTAGAGTTATAAAATTGATGAAGCATAAAGACAATATAGAAAAAATGAAGATTAGAAGGAGTATAAAATGTATTGTGTATTTGATTAATAATAACTACACATATATATAGCCTAGCTCAACGGTCTAACATCCAGCAAAAAATCCCTAAAGAAGATAGCTTGAATCGTGAGTATTAACTAGCCAAAAGTTGAGTGCGATGGTTTGACGGATGGAGTAGAGCAAAGAGCTATAATCATGAGTGTAAACTGTTAGTTGGAGATGTTGTAGCTGGCAGAGGTGCGCTTTGATTGCCCCCCAAGTTAAGGGAAGTAGAACCCATCAACTTATTGCATAGGTTAGTAAATTTGGTAGTGGGAGTGTCTTTATGAAGATATTAGTGAGTTGATTGGTGGTGGAAATGTAGTAGACAACAACCTGCTTGAAAGTGATGCAATCACAAATAAACTTAAAATCAATATCAATGTGTCACGTACGAGCGTGAAATATTGGTTTGTAGGCGATGAACGTAACAGAGACATTGCCTTAGTATAATGGGGCAGTATCGAGCTGAATGGAGAAATCCTGACTAAGATAATGGAGCTAGAAAAGTTTGGTGGTTACTACAGCAAGAGATCTAAATTTCACTTCAATAGATGATCTGGCTTCAATGGTTTATTTCTTCACACACTAGAATATGAGTGATTTAGCAAAGAGAATACAAAATCCAGTAGTAGATTTATGATGTATAGTGTCACCAGCTCAGTCGGGGTCGGAATAAGCTATAAGCTTTAGACCATCAACATCAATAAGCAAACCATAATCTAGTGCACATTTGAGATATCAAAGGATACATTTAATGAGCTAAAAATGACAATATAAAGGATTATGCATTTATTGATAGACTTTGTTTATAGCGAAGACAATGCCCGATCTTGTTGATGTTAAGTATTATGGCGATCTGGTAAGTTGTCTGTATAAGTATGGTTTCAGAAAGAGAGTTTGACATATTGAGTCGAAGGTGCTCTTGGAGGTTATAGGGTTTGATAAGGATTTGCAAGAAGACATTCCTTTTGTTTGAAAAAGTTTGAGATTGTAGGATTTTTGGGAAAGCGAGTAGCCAGTTGAAGTAGCTTCTATATCAATTCCTAAGAAGTAAGCCATGTAAATAGTTTCTGATAAATGCCCACATAAGAAGGCATTAATAACATCTAGTTGAAATATTTGCCACTGAAGATGGGAGGCTACAACAAGAAGGAGATGGATGGATGGAAATTTTGACACAAGACTAAACGTCTCATGATAATTTAAACCCTTTCTTGTTTGAAGCCTTATGCCACCAAAAATGCTCTTTTTATGGAAATAAAACCATTGGAATTATATTTCATCTTGAATATCAATTTACAACCAATGGCATTTTGATTAGGAGAGGGAGGTACTAAAATCCATGTTCTTTAAGATTAAAGAGCATGGAATTCGTCTGACAAAGATTTCTGCCATTCTGGATACTTGATGATAAAACTATAGCATGTGGGAGTAGTGAGAAATGTATGGTTGAGATCCAGAAGTTTGCGAGGTCTAAGAGAACCAATTTGAAGTCTAGTTACCATGGGATGTTTATTTGGTATGGGAAGAATAGATGAGGTAGAAGAAGTGGATATGGAAGGTGTCATATTAATGGAGCTGGCTATGAGGAGAGGGGATATAGGAATGTTATTTGGTGGAGAAGTTAAAGATGAAATATTTTTGTGGTGGAGGAGATTGTGGTTTAATAGAATTGGTGGTTTGGGATTTAACAGGGAGGTAGCATCAGGTTATGTATGAATAAATACAGAGTCAGTAGGGGAGGAGTAATGTGATTCATGAAAAATTACATGATGAGAGGTAATGGTTCAACCTGTAGAAGGATTATAGAATTTTTAACCTTTTCTAGCACTAGCATAACAAATGAAGATACATGGAGCAAATCGAGGTGCCAATTTGTATGGAGCATGAGGTCGTAACCATGGATAACAATGATAGCCAAAAGCATGGAGATGATTGTAATTTGGTTTGGTGTTGTAGAGGAGTTGAAATGGAGATAAGAAGGACATTATAGGAGTGGGTATCCAATTTATAAGGTAAATGACTGTGAGAATAACATCAATCTAAAAGGAGAATATTAGTTGATAATCAATGAGGAGTGCAAGAGCAGTTTCTATAATGTGGCTGTGCTTGCACTCGACGACCACATTTTATTTGGGTGTATATGGGAAAGTGTATTGATGATAAATTTCATGGCTTGTTAAGAAAGATTGAAGTGATTTATTCAAGAATTCAGTACCATCGTCAATTCATAGAGTTTGAATGATTAGTTGTAATTATTTTTCAATGTGAGATTTAAATTGAATGAATTTATGTGTAGCTTCAAATTTGTTGAGCATTGGATAGACCTAAGTATATCTAGAATATTCATCTATGAACAATATATAATAATGATAACCATCATTTGAAATAATCGGGAATGACCCTAAACATTTACATGTATGAGTTGGAGAGGAGAATGAGAAATAGACTTTGTTTCATTGAAAGATAGTCTATGGCTTTTTTCTTGAGCACATGAGTTACAAAAAGTTTTGAAGAAGAAATACATAAACTAGGCAAAAAATTTGCTAAAATAGTGAGAATATAAGAGTTTGGATGACCAAAATGATGATGCCATAATGTGGACAATGTTGAGGTAGAAATTGTTGAAGCAACAACAAGTATGAAAGTAGCAGGATGACTAATATGGATCAAATATAGTCCGTTAATGTTGGGGCCTTGGAGAAGAGTATGGCGCATCTTGAAATCCTTTATTGTAAAGCTAGATTGTTAAAGGAGATATGGAAATCATTATCACAGGTAAGTTTAGAAATGGAAAGAAGTTTATGAGAGAGATAAGGGACATGAAGAATAATGGATAAGGAAAGCATAAGAGTTGGTGTGGGTAGGAGTCCTTTGCTAATATGTTGAATAGGTAGAGGCATTTCATTTCCAACAAGTACTTGATCCTATCCCATATATGGAGTGCTCTGTTATAGAGAGTTGTGGTCTAGAGTCAGGTGGGTATTAGCTCTACTATCAAGGAACCATAGATTGGGTGTTATAGTTTGAGATGTTGAGTTAATGAAGAGGGCCAAAGTCACTATTGGAGTAGAAGGTGTAAACTATAGGTTAGGTCAGCGCCAACAAAGTAGAGTAGAGTGACCATATTTTCTACATATTTGACAGATTCCAACAACGAAGGTGGGCAGTGAAGTATTAAACCTTCCACAAAGATGGTAGGAACGAAAACATCCACGCCCATGAATGGAGGATAGGGAAAGTTGAGACATTTGCAACTGGGAGATGTTTAGATCTTTGGATGTATCAGTAGTTTGGTTTACTTCTTCACTAACTGAAAGTGCATACAGATCATCTAAAATGGCTAGAGTCAACTTGGTCTGGATTGCAGTTTTGAATGCCTAATAGTTCGAAGGTAGGCTGCTTAGGATATAAAGTAATACCTTTTCAGTATCAATAATACCACTAGCAACTCCAATATTGTTAAGCAAGCTTTTGTTAGTGGCATGATAAGTTGTCTTAGAGTTGTTTTGCATTGAGAGAGAGTGAAGCTCATTTTTTAGTTGTATGATGCTGGACTGATTAGTGAAGAAGAATCGGCTTTCAAGAGTGGTCCAGATGATAGCAGTGGTGTTAAGATTCAAAATGAAGGGTCAGATATACATGGAAATGGTGGAGAAGAGAGCCGTGATGTCTCATAATCAATTTTGGAAGAATTATTCTTTTATATTTTAATGAACAACACCAAAAATATCTAACTTCATTTATAAAAAAATAATAATAATTCTAGAATTCAAAATATCAATATATACATCTATATTTATTTGTTAAAAAATCATCTACACTACTAATGATCTCTACAATCATACTACAACCACTATATCCTGAGTATAAAAGAATAGCTAAAATAAAAAGAACCTGATCCTAAATGAATCTTGATGAGCCTCACTAACCTGTTCCCTTACCCCGACCTGAAATTATTTAAACACATATAATGAGCTAAACAACCCAGCAAGAAACCAAATATTATAGTTGATATCAACAAATAATAGAGAATTAATATGCATGTTTGCAGTCAAATCATAACAGTAGCATTCACATGATCATAGGGCACTACTATAGAGAAATCGATAAATTAGTATAGGTGTTGAATCACGAAAGAAATCATTGTATCAATACTACAATTAGTAGAGAAATTGTATAAAATATTAAAAGAAAACATCAATAAAAACTATCAAAAATTATGTAAATGCAGTAAAAGCATATAAAAATAATTGTATATGTGTATCACATGCTCAGAAATATCATGTCAGTGTCAACTCAGTGTTAGTGTCCAGTGCACATGCTTAATATATATCACATGATCAACCTATTAAGAAAAGTAAAATAGTAGTAACATTAGCATCATAGGTGAAAGTAGCAGTAAAGTTGTATAGTAGTAGTGATTCAGTAGCATGCATTCTAATAATCATATTAAATAAGAAAATGTTTTATTTATAACGGTGTTCTTCTAATATCAATATTAGTAGCCCCTTAACGTAATAAAAAAAGTCCTCACTCTTTGCCCATTAACATAATAATCATATCATTATAACTCCCAATCAGTATCACATGAATCAGTAGAAGGTACCACCCAACCACAATATCTAAAGGAAAGCCCATTGGCCCACCATCCCGTATAGGTCAATTTGTCTCTAGCCAACATTAGTGAATAACAAATCTTTACTTGTTTTTTCTATAAATATATTATTTTCATAGTACTATAATAGTAATATAACAACTAACTAATGCTCAACAACTTATCCACACTCCTTTTCAATGCATTATAGTGAATAGGGCATAATTAGGCCTAATTTAGAAAGTGCTAAATAACCTAATGGTAAGCAACATAAATCTACTGAGAAAAAAATTCATATTTTCAAAAATTAAATAAAATACCATATATTGTATAAAACATAATTATGATGTTTTAACTGAATTAAAGCACTATTTTTATATGTCAAAATAAATTTAAGAGTAGACAAAAATCTCTGCTTTTTCAAAATCACCCGACAAAAAATTTTAAAAATTTACTCAAAATATTCATAATCTTAATTTCTATAACATATAAAAAGTTTCATGGTTAAAGATCTTCCAATATAAAATTATTCTCATTTTTTAGTAACAAAAATATAAATTTGATAAAAAATGTACCCAAAACAGAAAAATTTTTGAAATCAGAAATAGGGTAAAGGTTTTTTATAGTGAGACGACCAAATTTTCTAACAGGCTCGACTGACAAAAATTGCACCGCGACCACCAAATCCTTAATTTTCTTTTCTCTCTCCTCACTTTTCTCTCAAATTCTCTAATTCTCCACTCTGTTGGCCGATTTAGGGAAATGAGAAAATTACTTTAAGGGAATATGATATTTATAATAAAATATTAATATATCTATTTAATTTAATCAATTTTTTTAATATAAAATTTATATAGATTCTTTTGGGGCTTTAAAATTAGAGAAAAATATTTATAAAATAAACTTTTTTATTTAGAAAATTTTGGTGAAATTGGTTTGCAAAATGGATACTTGGCGGTCCCAAAATCTCCAATTATACCGAGAGGTGTTAATTTCTTAAGGATTTTCACAAGTGCCCAAAAATTATGAAAAAAAATCATATAATTAAAATACTACAATATAAATGCTATGGCCAAGATGATTTATGATTTGAACTTATAACGACTCAAAAAAAAAAAAAAGGCAAAGTCAAATTACTGGTTATTACAAGAGCAATAGTAAGGTTTTGATAAATCAACCACTAGAGGCTATATTGCGAGTTGAGGATATTCTGACCAGAGGTTGAGAGTGAACATTTGGGTGGGGTGGTTGTAGTGGCATTGAGATGACCAGAAACCCCATTTGATGCAAATAGATTATAGATTTAGGATCGTTAGGTTGGGTAGTTGTCCGGTTGAAGTTGGATATGAATAATTTTTTTAATGTTTGAGATGAGAAACATTAAGGCAGAGGATATAATGACTTTAGTTGAGCTTTCTGAAGTCATGACTTTAGGTGAGCAAGTAGAGAAGGAGGAATATTCTATGACTTATTTAGACGATGATGCCGTTAGGAAAAAAGCTGCTCTGATACAATGATAAAGTAGAAAGACAATATGGAGAAAATGAAAAGTAGTAGTATCAATTGTGTTGCATATTTGATTAATAGTAACTACACATATGTATATATAGCCTAGCTCAATGGTTTAACATTAAAAAAAATCCCTATGCAAGATATAACATCAACAATTTATCATGAACGGGCATGAATCTCAAGACAAAATTGAATTGAAAACTTCCAGAATTAAATTTGGGACCATCCAAACTCTGATTTCAGCTAACTTATAGTCAAACTGAACGTCTCATAAAGATGAACCCAACAACACCAAAATTAGTAAAATCCAAGACCAAATGAGCCCAAAGTAAGGGTCCAAAGCATATTTGGAGGGTTCAAAGCATAATTTGGATTACCAGACGAATTAAAACATGGCATGCTTATAGTCAAATTGAGTGTCTCGATGAGACAAATCAACCGAACCCAAGATTGTTAAATTTTGATATCATTAAGACAATCAAGTGATCAATAAATAGTCCATGATTAAAGCAATCAATATCAACCGTCCATTCAAATGACTCCCAACTTGACCTTGATCCTCCTCATATTTATAATTCATGCCACTTAAAAAAAATTATAAATAGGCCCCCATTCTTCACAAGAAGGGAGGTAAAAAGGAGGAAGAGAAGGAAAGAATTTGGAAGTTTCCTCGCCGCTGACTATCACTCGAGTTCTTCCCAACCACCGTCACACTTCTGCCCATTCGTTGATTACCAACAGACTTCCATCCATTCATTGACCACCACTAGAGTTCTTCCTGACCACCGCCAGAAATCCACTCATTTTTCAACCACCACCAGAGTTCTTCCCGACCACCATCAAACTTCCACCCATTTATCAATCACCAATGGACCTCCACCCATTTGTCGACCACCGCCAGACTTTAGCCTATTTGTAGACCACTGACGGGCTTCTGCCCATTCGTCAAACCACCACCGGAGTTCTTCCCGGCCACCATCAGACTTCTACCCGTTCATCAACCACCGCCAGAGTTCTTCCTAACCGTCGTCAGACTTTCGCATGTTCGTTGACCACCGCTAGACTTTTGCTCAATTATCGACTACCACTAGTTTTCTTCTTGACCACCGTCAGACTTCCGCCCATTTTTTGATCCCCAACAGACCTCCACCCATTCGTCGATCACCACCAGAGTTCTTCCCAACAACCGCTGGACTTTTGCCTGTTCGTCAACCACCGCTGAAATTCTTCTTAACCACTGTCAGACTTTATTCCACTTCGTTGATCACAAAAAGACTTCCACCTATTTGTCGACCATTGTAAATTTCTTCCCCACTGCTGCTTGACTTTCACCTATTAGTTGACCACCGCCAGACTTCCTCCAATTTGTTGACCAACATAGGAGTTCTTCTCGATCACCATCAGACTTTCACCCATTAATCGATCACTATTAAACTTCCAACCATTCGTCAACCGCTGCCTGAGTTCTTCTTGATCGCCATCAAAATTTTGCCTATTCGTCAACCACCACCAAACTTCCACTCGTTCATCGACCACAATCAGATTTCTTCCCAATAAGAGTCATACTTCTGCCAGTTTTTTGATCACCCATGGATTTCTACCCGTTCATCGACGATCACTGGAGCTCTTCTTGACTATTGTCAAACTTTCGCTTGTTCATTGACCCTCAATTAATTTCTACCTGTTCGTTGATTATCGATATACTTCTGCCCGATTCTCTAATCTATTGTAATTCAATCGTCACCAAATAAAGGGGAGAATCAAGCTTCATAATTCATTCAAACTTAGTGAAATTTTTTCATATGGGCCAGGCCTCATGTTTTTTCCCTTTCTGGTTTTCCACATAAAAAAGCTTATGGTGTTCTTCTTTTCCTCGACTATTTATTGTGTGCTGGATATACATACATTACTAAGACACTTTATTCTCTTACTCTACTACTATGTATATTATCACCTGTAATAGTTTGGTGTTGTCTATAGGAAACTATTCCCAATAGTTCTTCTTCAATGACTGATCGAAGTAATACCAATAATAAATTATCTCGCTCCAACACACATTAAACTAGATTCTCATCTAGAAATCATGGACATTATAATTACTCAAGAGAAGGGCCTTATTCCTTGGAAACTTGAATTTGTAGGATAGAGGAACAACAGACACGAATCTTATAAATATTGGAGGAGGCACGCTAGCAAAGGATAACATCTCAAAATGATGAAGCTCCTCTCCCACGTTCTCATTAACATAATATAAGTGGGCAATTCAAAAATACTCATCATCAAGCTAATGTCCCACCTTCATAATATAATCTTGAAATAAATGATGCTGCGAGTTCAACACATCCTCCACTTAGAGTCCATCAGATGCAAAATCTTAAACCTGCTCAAGATACCCCTTGTGATGTCATACGAGATGAATTATAATATCTTGTCCAATAAGAATTCCCAATAAATGATAGGAATCATTTTAATCTCCAGCTAAGTTTTCAAGAATCTTCTTTGTTAACATACAAAATTCTCCTACACCCTATTCCAACAAGGTTCAAGCTACCAACCATTGATCCTTATGATGGATCATCTGATCCCTATGAATATAATGATCATTATAGAATAATTATTCACAAATAACAGGCTTCTATGCGCTTATTTATCAAGTTTTTCCTGCCACCATCAAGGGTCAAGCTTGCACTTGGTTCTACGCTCTCCCTAGAAATACAATCCATAGTTTTGCTCATCTTGCATGGCTCTTTGTCGAACAGTTCATTGCAAATTGAAGAATTAGTAAAGATTCGTCGCATCTCTAGATGGAATCCATCAAAATGAGGGAGAATCTTTAAAAGACTATTTTAAAATATTTTCTTCTGAAGCTCGACAAATCCTAGGAGTAGATCCTGATCTACTGCAAGGTGTTTTTCTTGGAGGACTATGCCCTAGACTATTTTGCTCTTCATTGATGCGAGAGACGGTTAGTTCTTATGCTGATCTAATTCGTAGAGTAGAGGCTCAAATTACTACCGATGAGGCTATCAATGCTCATCGAGAATAATTTGAATAGCCTTCTAATAAAAGAAAGAACTGTCACAAATCTATATACTGAGCTTAAAAATTATAGAAGAGGAATCAAGATCTTCCACCTCGACCCCCTAAATATAATTGGGATTAGAAATCAAAGAAAGAATACACTCCATTGAATATAACTTGTGTTGATTTTCTCATGGCTATACAGAATGAGAAAAAACCTTAAATGGCCCAATCCGCTAATGCCAAAAACTAGCAACAGGTATTATTATTATCACTTTTATCGAAGTTGGGGACATACTACTGAAGCTTACAAATAATTAAAGGAAGAAATTGATAGGTTAATTAGACAAGGATATCTTCTTCAATTCACTCAAAATCCATAAACTCAAAATAAAACTAATCTTACTAGGGGGCAGAATCAACAACAATAACAACAACAACAAAATAATCATCAAATGATTGGAGAAATTGAAACTATTACTGGAGGACCTCTAATGTCCTCTCAGACTCTCCTCAGTACCCTAGAGGAGATGACACTGAGAAAACCATGAGATGGTCATTCCATTATATTTAATGATTATGACTTGGAAGGGATCCATACTCCACACTAAGACCTACTTATTATCAATACTGGTATTAGAGATCCATGCAACAATGTCAAAAGACTTTTTATTATTAATGGATGCTTAGTGGATATTTTATTCTACTCAATATTTCTTAAAATGGGCATAATCAGAGAAAAACTTCAACCTGCTACTGGACCATTATATGGATTTGACAATCGACTAGTGTGAGGTGAGTGGACAATTACTCTCCCTGACACATTGGTGGAGTTCACATGGTAGGATACTCATTTGGTTTAATTTGTTATCATTAAGTCAAAATTGATATACAACATTATTTTTGGGTGATTTTTGCAATCAATTTTTGGAACTATCACTTCAGTGTCGCATCTCAAGATGAAATTCCCAACTCCAACTAATGTTGGTGAAGTGTGGGGAAATTAATAAGTGGCACAATCTTGTTATCTTAGGAACGCTCAACCACGCTCATCTATCACCCTGCATATCAAAAATTTTAATATACATAATAAAGATGTCCATCAAATAGCCTCCTATATAGAGGATCTTTGGAAACCTGGAATGTGGGCTAAGAATCAAGTGAGCTATATGGCTTAAAAAGAATCTCAGAGCCCCATATAGATACCACCACTGGTATTCACAAATATTATGAGTAGTATAACCTATATGCTTTAATTATTATGTATCCCTCATATCTTTAGGTTGTCTCATGGGATCATTATACCATCTTTCCTAAAATAGTAATATTTTATTTGTCCATTATTATCTTGTTTCATTACAACCGTGGTTCTAAACAATCAATGAAATTTATCATTTTATCTTTGAATCAAGAAATATATAATATGTCAATCATTGGATGATCAATCCCAATGAGATTTGATTTGACCTTTTTCACACAAGTTAACGTAATCGAGCAACTCTCTAACAAATAACCTCATATAGGTCAAAAATCCTTGGTGGATAATATCAACCTCTTCCACATATGTTAATGTCATCGAGCTATGCTCTAACAAATAACCTCAGATAGGTCAAACATCCTTGGTGGATTATATCAATCTCTTCCACGTAGGTTAATATAATTTAGCAATGCTCTGACAAACAGACTTGGATAGGTTAAATATCCTTAGTGCATTATATCAACCTCTTCCACAAACATCAAGTAATGCTCTGACAAACAACCCTGGATAGGTCAAACATCCTTGGTGGATTATGTCAACCTCTTCCACCCAGGTTTACGCCATTAAGAAATGCTCTAACAAACAATCTCGGATAGGTCAAACAACCCGTATGAATTTTTTATAAATTTATATAAAATAATGATATCAAGCAATGTTTTAATAATTAACCCAGAGAAGGTGCACTCATGTGGTGTCTTGGATGAAAAATTAATAATAAATAAGGTCCTTACTAAAAAGATACCCCAAATAAAAAGAGTTTGTTCAAATCATAAAAATTAAAAATATATATATAAGGAAATACCCCTCTAATCAAGTTACTGGGGGGGGGGGGGGGGGGGGGGGCAATTGTCAGATATATTAGAAATAAACATCAAACTTATAAGAACAAAATCATATATAACTTCATTGAATTTACATAAGGTCGACATAGAATTCAATCAAATTGTTCACTATTTATTCTCCTCAGCATGTCTTCAAATTATCTCTAAGAAAATATAACTCAACAACTAATCATCACTCGAAGTCCACCCGTCCAATGACTATCATCAGATCTCCTCCCATTCATTACTGCCATAAGATCTCCTCTCTGGTGCTGCCATCGTCATTATGATTCCAAATTATGAAGGGAATGTTTAGACCAACACAGGAGAACATGGCTTTGATCGTCACCAATGTTCTTCCAGCTACCAATCTGGTATTAAAGAACTTGGCCTTAGACAAATATTTTCAATGTTGCAACTCTTACAAGATAATCTTTAAAGGAAGATAGGAGCATGTGACGGAGGATGGAGCCTTTAACAAAGATTGATGGTCTTGCGACTTTTAAGGATAATCTTCAAAGGAAGATAGGAGCTTGCGATGGAGGACTGGGCCTTTAACAAAGATTGACGGTCTTGTGACTCCTGTAGGATAATCTTCAAAGGAAGATAGGAGGTTGTAATGGAGGACCGGGCCTTTAACAAAGATTGATGGTCTTGTGACTCCTACATGATAATATTTAAAGGAAGATAGGAGCCTATAATGGAGAATCGGGCCTTTAATGAAGATTAATGGTCTTATGACTCATACAAGATAATCTTCAAAGGAAGATAGGAGCCTGCGATTGAGGACCGACACTTTAACGAAGATTGATGGTCTTTCGACTCCTAGAGGATAATCTTCAAAAGAAGATAGGAGCTTGCGATGGAAGACCGAGCTTTTAACAAAGATTCATGATCTTGCTACTCCTATAGGACAATCTTCAAACGAAGATAGGAGCCTGCGACGGAGGACCGAGCTTTTAACAAAGATTGGTAGTGTTATGACTCCTACAGGATGGTCTTCAGATGAAGATCAGATCCTATAGTGGAGGACTGAGCCTATTTTAATGATAGTAACCTAAAAATTTTTTTCTCTCAGTCTGTTTTCCCAATTTTCGAGAAATTTTGGACAAACTAAATTTTTTTTTATTTTCCTAAGCTCCTAAGGGGGGTATTTATAATTGCATAAGTGGAAGCTAAAAAGTTTTTCCAGAAATTTTTAATTTTTTTAAATAAAAAGAATTAATAAATTTTTTGGAATTTTAAGAGATAATTAATTATTTTCATTTAATATATATAAATGGTGAATTTGTAAAGTTATTCCACAATTCTTTAGAATTTTTTTAAATTTTTTAATAATTTTTTGGAATTTTAAAAAGCCCCTAACTAATTACTTCTACTTAAAAATATATTTAAAAATATAATTTCAAAAATAATAAAAAATGAATTAAAAAAAAAGTGTGCGGCGGCATAATAGCCGCCTCAATCCAAAGAGGTCATTCAGCCTTCCCAAAAAAATTAAAAAAATAAACTAGAAAAAAATATTGGAGACAAAATTTTTGTCCGTTAAAGCAAACGAGCAAAAATCATTCCTTGGAGATCAATAAGCAAATTCCTTGGAAAAATTTGAGGGATTAATAAGCTAATGAATAATAAGCCCAAAACTTATATTTTGATTAAAGAATACATTAGTGGTGGAATATTCTTTAAGGCTCTTAGTCTCATATTCTAATGTATGGCTAAAGCTTATATTCTATTAAATATTTTATCATAAGTAGTTAGTCAACATTATATCACCTATAAACAAATGAGATCAAGATTAATAAAGTTAATACCCTTCTTTCTAAAAGTAGTCAAAAAATATATTTAAATTTAATATAAGTAATTAATCCCTATTTTTATGGATAAAAATATAAATTTTTCAAAAGCTTCGATATATATTTTTGGACTTTGCGAGCTTCGACGTCCAAAAATATAGGGGCAAGTGATATATCATCAAAAATTTATCTTGATCGGGCATGAATCTCACAATTGAATTGAAAGCTTCCAAAATTAAATTTGGGACCATCCAAACTCTGATTTTAGCAAACTTATAGTCGAACTAAATGTCTCAGAAAGATGAACCCAACGACATCAAAATAAGTCAAATCCAAGACCGAATGAGCTAAAATTAAGGGTGCAAAGCATATTTAGAGGGTTCAAAGCATAATTTGGATTACCAGATGAATTTCAATTGTGAGATGCTTATAGTCAAATTGAGCGGCTTGTCGAGTCAAATACAACGAACCCAAGATTGCCAAATTCTGATATAATTAAGACATTCAAATGATCAATAAGTGGCCCATGATTAAAGGAATCAATATCAGCCATCCATTCAAGCCACTCCCATCTTAAACTTGATCCTCCCCATATTTACAAGCCATGCCAATCTCGAAAAACTATAAATAGGCCCCAATTCTTCACATGAAGGGAGGGAATAAAGGAGGAAGAGAAGAGAAGAATTTGGGAGCTTCCTTGCCACTGACCACCGCCGGAGTTCCTCCCGACCACCATCAGACTTCTGCACGTTCATCCATCACCAACAAACTTTCAACCATTTGTCGACCACAGTCAGATTTCTTCCCAACTACTGCCGGACTTTCATCCATTCGTCGACCACCACCAGAATTCTTCCCGACCACAGTCGAACCCATTGGTCGATCACCAATGGACTTCCAACCTTTCATCGACCATCACCGAAGTTCTTCTTGATTGCCACTAGACTTCTGCCTGTTTGTCGACCACCATCAGACTTCCACCGGTTTGTCGACCTCCGTCAGAGTTCTTTTTGACCACCGTTTAATTTTCGCCCATTTGTCAACCACCGCCAGAGTTCTTCCCGACTACCACCAGAGTTTCACCTGTTTGCCAACCACCACCAAAAATCTGCCTGTTCAACGACCACTATTGGAGTTCATCATGACCACCATCATACTTCCTTCCGTTCGTCGATCTCAAACAGACTTCCGCCCATTCATTGACTGCCGTCGGACTTCTGCCCATTTGTCGACCACCGCTGAAATTCTTTCCGACCACCGTCAGACTTTCGCCCGTTCTTTAATCACCAACATACTTCGACCCGTTCGTTGACCACCGCCAGAGTTCTTTCGGACAGCCACCAGACTATCGCCTGTTTGTCAACCACGGCCGGAGTTTCTCCCGTTCGTCAACCACCACCGGAGTTCTTCCCGACCACTATTGGACTTTCGCCCGTTCCGTTAATCACCAACGGACTTCCACCTATTCTTGACCATCGCTAGAGTCCTTCCTAATCGCCACCGGACTTTCGTTTGTTCATCATCACCGCCATACTTCTACTCATTTATCGACCATCGCTGGAGTTCTTCCTGACCACCATAGGACTTCTGGCCATTCGTTGATCACCAATGAACTTCTACATGTTCTTTGACCACCGTTGCAGCTCTTCCCGAGCACTGTCAAACTTTCGCGTGTTCGTTGACCATTACCAAATTTCCACCCTTTCGTTGACCATCACCAAACTTTTGCCCAATTCTTCAATCTATTATAATTCCATTATCTCCATGTAAAGGGGTGAATCAAGCTTTATAATTCATTCAAACTTATTGGAATTTTTTTATATGGGCCAGGCCCCATTGTTTTTCCCATTCCGGGTTTTCCACGTTAAAAGCTTCTGGTGTTCTCTCTCTCAACTATCTATTGGTGTGCCTGATATATGTATATTGCTAAGACGCTTTATTCTCTTGCACTACTATCACGCATGTTTTTGCCCACAACTAAGAAGATAGCTTGAACGGTTAGGATTAACTAGCATTGATATGTCACCAAAAAATAGTTTCGATCAAGCACGAATCTTGAGGCAAAATCAAGTTGGAAACTTCAAAAATTAAATCGGAGACCATTTGAATTTCAATTTCAGTAAACTCATAGTTGAACTGAGCATCTCAGAAACATGAACACAACGACACCAAAATTGACCCAATCCGAGCCCAAATGAGTCCAAATCAAAGACTCGAAGCACTTTTGGATGGGTCAAACCACAGTTTTAGTTACCAAACAGTCTCTAATCATGACATTATTATAGTCAAATCGAGTGGCTCGATGAGACGAATCCAACGAGCCCAAGATCAATAAATTCTGATATCATTAAGGCA
Organism: Dendrobium chrysotoxum; assembly: GCA_019925795.1. NCBI lineage: Eukaryota > Viridiplantae > Streptophyta > Magnoliopsida > Asparagales > Orchidaceae > Dendrobium > Dendrobium chrysotoxum. Next base: position 33,753,334 of record CM034314.1, read on the forward strand.
TTCAAATAACCATTGAACCGTACATGATCGTAGGAATCAAGATCGGGGGTCCATCCGAGCCTCTCCCAATTTACCCTTGATCTTCCACTTATTTACAAGCCATGCCACTCAAGAGTTCTATAAATAGAACCCCATTTTCTCTTGAAAGGGGGATCGAAGCCAAGAGAGAAGAAGGAAGAGAAGGAAGAAAGCTCCAGCCGCCTAGCTCCTCCTCGACCACTGCTGGAGTTCTGCCGCACCACAGGCCGGAGTCTTGCCGGATTGCCACCGGAGCTTCGCCGGACCACCACTTGAGGGCCTCACCTTCGCCGGACCACTGCCGTAGGCCCTCACCCTCGCGGGACCATTGCCGGAAGACCTCGCCTTCACCGAACCACCGCCGGAGACCCTTACCTTCGCCGAATCATCACCTAAGGCCCGAAGCTCTGCTAGACCACCATCTGAGGTCCGAAGTTCTGCCAGACCATCACCTGACACCCAGATTTTTACTGTACAATTGTTACTGATCGCCCTTGGAGGCGAGTCAGCCCATTATAACCAACTCAAATTCTAGTGGAATCATTTTCAATTGGGCTAGGTCCCGTGGTTTTTCCCTTTTCAAGGGTTTTCCACGTAAAGAACTCTTGTCTTCTCTGTGTGTGAGCTGGATATCCGTGTAACGCTAAGACTGAAAATTACAATGCTATCGCCGTGTATATTCTAGCCCGCAACAGTTTGACACCATCTGTGGGAACGTAGTTCCCGACTGGGGGGCAATTTTCCCTCCAACCTCAAAAGGTCATTCAAGCCAACTTCCTTACATCAGCTACTCTGCGTCTATTTCATGGGAATCAGATGTGGACTGGGGGGCAAACTTGACTCCAAGAAGTTTCCTCCAATATTTTCAATATCAATTTGATATTTCAAGAAACTTCGAGCGAATGCAAAGATGCTTCCAATAAATTTTAAGCATTATACAGTCCCTTACTGGTCTTCTACTCCTTGGGCAAGGTCTTAAGATCAACCTCAAAAAGGTAGTAACGGTCTAAATATAAATCATTTTTCACCCTTGATTTGGGATACACGAGGCGTTCACCCCCTCCCAATCAAGGTAAAATCAATCCCATGGGGATTCGACTCGACCTCTTCCACACAGGTTAATGTCATCGAGCAAATGCTTTGACATACAACCTTGGATAGGTCTTACATCCTTGGTGGATACTCTCGACCTCTTCCACACAGGTTAATGTCATCGAGCAAAGGCTCTGACATATAACCTCGAACAGGTCTTACATCCTTGGTGGATACTCTCGACCTCTTCCACACAGGTTAACGTCATTGAGCAAAGGCTCTGATATACAACCTCAGATAGGTCTTACATCCTTGGTGGATACTCTCGACCTCTTCCACATATGTTAACGTCATCGAACAAAGGCTCTGACATACAACATTGAATAGGTCTTACATCCTTGGTGGATACTCTCGACCTCTTCCACACATGTTAATGTCATCGAGCAAAGACTCTGACATACAACCTCAGATAGGTCTTCCATCATTGGTGGATACTCTCGACCTCTTTCACATAGGTTAATGTCATTGAGCAAAGGCTCAGATATACAATCTCGGATAGGTCTTACATCCTAGGTGGATACTCTCGACCTGTTCCACACAGGTTAACGTCATCGAGCAAAGTCTCTGACATACAACCTCGGATATGTCATACATCTTTGGTGGATTCTCTCAACCTCTTCCACACAGGTTAACATCATCGAGCAAAGGCTATGACATACAACCTCGGACAGGTCTTACATCCTTGGTGGATACTCTCGACCTCTTTCACACAGGTTAACGTCATTGTGCAAAGGCTCTGATATACAACCTCGGATAGGTCTTACATCATTGGTGGATACTCTCGACCTCTTCCACACATGTTAACATCATCGAGTAAAGGCTCTGACATACAACATCGAATAGGTCTTACATCCTTGGTGGATACTCTTGACCTCTTCCACACAGGTTAACGTCATCGAGCAAATACTCTGACATACAACCTCGGATAGGTCTTACATCCTTGGTGGATACTCTCGACCTCTTTCACATAGGTTAATGTCATCGAGAAAAGGCTCAGATATACAATCTCTGATAGGTCTTACATCCTTGGTGGATACTCACAACCTGTTCCACACAGGTTAACGTCATCGAGCAAAGTCTCTGACATACAACCTCGGATATGTCATACATCTTTGGTGGATTCTCTCAACCTCTTCCACACAGGTTAACGTCATCGAGCAGTACTCTGATATATAATCTCGGATAGGTCATACATCTTTGGTGGATTCTCTCGACCTTTTCCACACAGGTTAACGTCATCGAGCAAAGTCTCTAACATACAACCTCAGATAGGTCACACATCCTTGGTGCATTCTCTCTTTCATACAAGCTAATATTATCAAGAATCCCCCAACATTAAACTTCCTATCGTCGTTGGACTTATGTCCGTCACGGGAATTTCGTCGGACTTCTACCCGACACCGAGCTTCCTCCCATCGCTGGACTTCTACATGTCGTGGCACTTTCATCGGATATCTACCCGATACTGAACGTCCTCCCATCATTGAACTTATGCCCCACCTCCAAGTGATGTTGGCCTTCCACCCGTCCTCCATGTGACGCATGTCTTACGCCTGACTTCTGAGTGATGTCGGTCTTCTGCCTGACCTCCAAGTGACGTCGGCCTTCTGCCCGGCCTCCATGTGACGCTGGTCTTGCACCCAACTTCCAAGTGATGTCGGCTTTCTGCCCAGATTCAATGTGACGTCGGTCTTGCGCCCGACTTCTTAGTGACGTTGGTCTTCTACCTGAACTCCATATGATGCCGGTCTTGCACCTGACTTCCAAGTGACGTCGGTCTTGTTCCCATCCTCCAAGTGACACCAGTCTTTTGTCGACATCCAAGTGACGTCGGCCTTCTACCCGGTCTCCATGTGACACCAGTCTTGCACCCAACTTTTGAGTGACGTCGGCATTCTGCCCGGCCTCCATGTGACACTGGTCTTGCACCCGACTTCTGAGTGACGTCGGCGTTCTGCCCGGCCTCCATGTGACACCGGTCTTGCACCCGACTTCTGAGTGACGTCAGCGTTCTGCCCAGCCTCCATGTGATGCCGATCTTGCGCCCGACTTCCGAGTGACGTCGGTCTTCTACCCAGCCTCCATGTGACGTCGGTCTTGCACCCGACTTTTAAGTGACGTTGGCCTCCTTCCCGGCCACCATGTGACGCCGGTCTTGCACCTGACTTCCGAGTGACATCGGTCTTCTTCCCGTCCTCCAAGTGACGCCAGTCTTTTGCCCGACTTTCGAGTGATGTCGGTCTTCTGCTCGGCCTCTATGTGATGTCCGTCTTGCACTTGACTTTCAAGTGATGTCGGTCTTCTTCTCGACCTCCAAGTGACGCCAGTCTTCTACACGACCTCCAAGTAATGTCGGCCATTTGTCCGGCCTCCATGTGATGCCGGTCTTGCACCTGACTTCTGAGTGACGTCGGTCTTCTTCCCGTCCTCCAAGTAACACTAGTCTTCTGCCCGACTTTCGAGTAATGTCGGTCTTCTGCTCAGCCTCCATATGATGTCTGTCTTGCACCTGACTTTCGAGTGACGTCGGTCTTCTTCCCGGCCTCCAAGTGACGCTAGTCTTCTGCCCGACCTCTAAGTAACGTCGACCATCTGCCCGGCCTCCATTTGACGCTGATCTGCCTGGCGATTTTGAAGAGATATGGATTGCATTGTGTTGGCCAATTCAGTCATACAATCGCTCAACTCCTCTTCAAGCACCTTTGCCTCCTTGGTCTTATGATCGTACTTCCGCTTGAACTCTCCTTGAAGATATTTGATCTTCACAAATTCACTATTCCATTCATTCAGAATATCGGTAAGCTCGATCCCAAGGCATGAACACTGAAATAAGGAGAAAAGTGTATTAGAATTCACCCCAAAAGAAAAAGAGAAAAAATATTGGGATGGTATTACTCACCAGGTCGCCAGCTTTATGGCGTCCGATACATTGATGGTTCAAGACCTCCTCAGAGATGTGTAACTTGGCTGGGGAAGAGTCAGGAGCCACCTTTGAAGTTGGGGCAGGGGGCTCGGGAACCTTGGAAGTCGGCTTCAACATCTTTGCATCAGACCTTCCAACGTGGAATGACAGCTCAACCTTAAACAAGAACTCTTCCTCGATGTATCTACTCATGTGACGAACCTCGAATAGAAGATGTTCAATGTCAGGAACTTTGAGGATCCTCATTATGTCTTCTTCCTGGACATGCAGAGGGGCTGGCAGATCCTTCATCTTCCCCCACTTCTCCAACAGGCCCCAATCATTTTTCACAAAGAAAAATGCATTGGCCTAGTTCTTTGAAGGATCACGGGTATGCAAGTCCAACCATTTGGATCTAAATGTGACACACCCATGCGTGTCGTTAGTAAATCGACCCATCTGTGAGAGGTATTCAGGTGTCAGAGTAGCTCCTCGATCCCTAAAGAGTGCAATCAATCCCATAATCACTAGCATCGCTCTGAATAAAAATTGGGATAGGTTCACCCCACTCCGCCGTAAAATTTCGATCAACTCAGCAGGAGGTGGAAAGCATAACCCCGCTCGCAAATTGGTCTCAGAAATGGTCAAGTACCCGGGAGGAAGAAGGCTAGCCTGATCAGACCTCTTAGGAACAATCGTCACCATATTATTCGGGAAATGAAAATTCTTTCGGAAAAGGATAAGGAAGTCACTCGTAATAGTCGACGCTATCTCATTTACCCTCGCTTCCTTATTTGGCCCCCACTCGCAATCATACGGTGCGATGGGGTCTCCCCTGATCGCAAGATTTTTTGATGGAAGACGATCACCTGACATTTCTCCTACTCAAGGGTGTTGGGGGAAGAAGGGAAAATCTCCGGACTTTCTTGCAAAGAGAGGGGCCTTGGAGGACCAAGGGAAAGCCTCAATTGTAAGAATAGAAGGAGAATGGGAGATCTCCGGACTTTCTTGCAAAGAGAGGGGCCTTGGAGGACCAAGGGAAAGCCTCAATTGTAAGAATAGAGGGAGAGTGAGAGATGCAAATTTTCATACCCCAAAGAGGGATATTTATAGTTGCATGAAGGGTAAATGAAGAGTCTTTCTAAAAAAATTAAAAATAAAATAAAATTAAATTTTGGAATTCTAAAAGATAAGAATTAAGTGAAATATTAAGAGAAGAATTCCAAAAGTTTATTCATAATTTTTATTAATTGGAATTCTAAAAGACAAAAATTAAGTGAAATATTATGAGAGAAATTCCAAAAGTTTCTTCATAATTTTTATTAATTGAAATTCTAAAAGACAAAAATTAAGTGAAATATTATGAGAGAAATTCCAAAAGTTTCTTCATAATTTTTATTAATTGAAATTCTAAAAGATAAAAATTAAGTGAAATATTAAGAGAGAAATTCCAAAAGTTTTTTCATAATTTTTATTAATTAGAATTCTAAAAGACAAAAATTAAGTGAAATATTAAGTGAGGAATTTCAAAAATTTCTTTATAATTTTTATTAATTGGAATTCTAAAAGACAAAAATTAAATGATTTTCTGTTTTAAATTTTATATGCCAAAATTAGTAGTCATCTTATTAATAAATAATTTATGAATTTGAGCAAATTAATTATGTTTATGATGCTGAACATTTAGGAGAAGAAACAATATACATATTTTTGGACTTTACAAGTTTCAAAATTTGAAAATAGGGGGGCAACTGATATGTCACCAAAAAATAGTCTCGATCAAGCACGAATCTTGAGGCAAAATCATGTTGGAAACTTCAAAAATTAAATCGGAGTCCATTTGAATTTCGATTTCAGTAAACTTATAGTTGAACTGAGCGTCTCAGAAATACGAACACAACGACACCAAAATTGACCCAATCCGAGCCCAAATGAGTCCAAATCAAAGACTTGAAGCACTTTTAGATGGGCCAAACCACAGTTTGAGTTACCAAACGGTCTCCAATCATGACATTATTTTAGTTGAATCGAGCGGCTCGACGAGACGAATCCAACGAGCGCAAGATCAATAAATTCTGATATCATTAAGGCATTCAAATAACCATTGAACGGTACGTGATCGTAGGAATCAAGATCGGCCGTCCATCCGAGCCACTCCCAATTTACCCCTGATCTTCCACTTATTTACAAGCCATGCCACTCAAGAGTTCTATAAATAGAACCCCATTTTCTCTTGAAAGGGGGATCGAAGCCAAGAGAGAAGGAAGAGAAGGAAGAAAGCTCCAGCCGCCTAGCTCCTCCTCGACCAATGCTGGAGTTCTGCCGCACCACAGGCCGGAGTCTCGCCGGATCGCCACCGGAGCTTCGCCGGACCACCACTTGAGGGCCTCACCTTCGCCGGACCACCGCCGTAGGCCCTCAACCTCGCGGGACCACTGCCGGAGGACCTCGCCTTCACCGAACCACCGCCGGAGGCCCTCACCTTCGCCGAATCATCACCTAAGGCCCGAAGGTCTGCCAGACCACCATCTGAGGCCCGAAGTTTTGCCAGACAATCACCTGACACCCGAATTTCTACCGTACAATTGTTACTGATCGCCCTTGGAGGCGAGTCAGCCCATTGTAACCAACTCAAATTCTAGTAGAATCATTTTCAACTGGGCTAGGCCCCGTGGTTTTTCCCCTTTCAAGGGTTTTCCACGTAAAAAACTCTTGTCTTCTCTGTGTGTGAGCTGGATATCCGTGCAACGCTAAGCCTGAAAATTACAACTCTATCGCCGCGTATATTCTAGCCCGCAACAAGCATAATGTTGATTGTCACGGTCTAAAGGCTGGAGTAGAGCAGAGAATAATTATGAGTATATACTATTAGTTTGAGATGTTGCAACTGGCAGAGGTACGGTTTTAAAAACAAAATTTAAATGACTCTAACGTTAAAATACATTTTATAAATTTTAGATCCACACTCTTATAATTTGAATCAATGTAAACTGATGTGAACTTTTTTGTATTTACACAGTTGTACTTGGAACTCGTGCCTTCTAACTCTCCTTCCCATTCCACCCCACTTTTGAAAACCTTAGATATCTTCCATCCCAAGCCGACCTTTTATAATTATTAAGAGGGCAGAAATTGTTTAATTAAAAATAACAATAATTTATTTTTAAATAAAAAATAAAACTAAAGCTCACATATCATTTTAAATAATACAATAATAATACAATAAACAAATTTTAAAAAATACAATAATTTATTTTTAAATAAAAAATAACAAACTAAAATATTTACTTTATCATTTTTTTTAATTTTATGTAATTTAATTAAAAAAAAACAGCCATACACATTTTGTAGGCGCACAAAATCTCGCGAAAAAACTAAAGCTGACACACTTAGATTTCATTTGAGACAGCTTTCTTAATGCTTTCAGAAACAATTTTCTACAAGAAATTTTTGCTCTAAAATGCTGCATTAGAACATAGTAAACAAGTCGTATCAAACGAAGCCTTAATATATGCATGAAATCTATAACCATTGACCAAGAATATAGTCCATATGTTAACTATTAACATCGGCCCATCATGCAACTATTTCTCTACAAGCATGAAGCTGCCAAACACATCAAAGTATTAGGCTACTTGGAGCAGTAGAGCAGTATATCTAAAATGTTAAAATAGAAAAATAATTTGTTCGACACTTACATATCGCTTGACCCAAGTCGGGAACTCAGCCTCGATTATTTTTTGGTGGCAGGACAATTAGTTGTGGAAAGATAATTCATGAATGACCTGCAGATCATTGGTTTCCGGTATTAGTTAGGTTAATATCTAAATAGAAAGGGCAAATTATTTTTTGAAAGTGAAATTTTACTACAGTAGAAGTTCCACTTTCGGGAAATTCAAGATGACCTAAAATGCAGCAGCCTTAATCTCGATATCATTTAGATATCTAGTTGTGATTTTGCCCGAAGGCTTATCACATGATTTAGATATTGATAATGCTACCTTAGGTGCATCCTCATCTTCTATATCTATGTTTCTCCCAAGTTTTGTTCTACAACTATGTGCAAGCGGTTACAAGAACTATGAACAAAACTGGGTGTCTCGTGATAGAGATATGCTTCGCATATTGATCATTCTGGATGTGCGTTCATCTTGACCAATCTTTTAAGCTTATTCAAATATCTATCATAAAACAATATTTTTAATGCTAGGACAAATCTATATAATAATTATTGCCTAGTAAATGAAGGCTACTTATGTACCTTGCAAATGGGTACATCCAAAGATACTCTACGGGACCACCAACTCAAGCTTCATATCATAAATACATGGGTAAATGATTCATAGAGTCAAAAAATTTTGGAGGAAAATTATTGCTCAGGTTTCTACAAAATACTTATATATTTTACACGCTACTAAGTGATGCCTTGTCATTCAAAGTTGTGGAGGAAACACCTTTAAGAAAATTGTAAGTTCATTCAAAGGATTTAATATTACATCTAGCAATAAACTGAATGTCATTGTAGATAATAGATAATCCATTAATTAATGGCAGTCGTGCCTCATCATTCCAAACAACTTTTTCAATCATAGGTCCATATATCTGCTTAAATTTGAGGAATATCCATTGGGTAATTTCAGATTTTGAACCAACTCACACTCAACTCTTATTTGATCTAATGAGATTAAGTATGAAGTTTTGGTTTTAACATCTTACCATTGCCTCCATCTTTAAGCTCAAGTTTTTTTCTCTTGCAATACTCTTTTGATTCCCGTCTTGGCTTTAAGTTATCTTTAGTTTAGCCTTTGATGCCCATCAAAATATTAAATATGTTATCAAAAATATTCTTCTTGATATATATGACATCTAAGTTGTGTCGGATCAAGTCAATTTTCTAGTAAGGTAAATCCCAAAAAATACTGTTCTTTATCCAGTTATGCTCAACCCCATCACCTAACTCAAAACTCAGTAATCTGCTAGAGAGGGAGCATCAACAATCCAAGGAATTACATCCACCCTTTCTAATATCTAATCATTTGTCAGTCTTAGTGCATACATAGATCTTTTAACTATTTTTCTTAAAACGTCATCTTTATTTCTTTAAATGGATTATTAGCAACTAAGAACAAATTGTGACAATCAAACCAAGTGTCCTTACCTCGATTTTTCTGTGTAATCGGTTTAATTAACTCTATACAATTTTGGCAAGTAAACTAATCTATAGCATTCCAACCTCACAACATCTCATAGGCTGGAAAGTTTATAACCATCCATAGTGTTACTGCTTTTATTTGAAAGTTTTGTTTAAGTGTAATATCACATGTCAACACATCTTCATCACATAGAATGTTAAGGTCATCTATCGATGGTCGTAAGTATACATCTATTTCTTTTGTTTGAGTATATGGTCCAATTATGATAAGTATGGGAAATATATAAGGTGCTGTCATACACATCTCTGATCGAAGATTATAGGGTATCAGTATTACTAGCGAACATGAGTATAAGGAGGCAACCTGATTTTATGAGGTGAATCCATCTACGCATAACCCTAACCAAATATAACATGGTTCAACAACAAATTCAAGACGTGTAAGGTCAAAGTGCTTCTAAGCCTCTGTATTTGAATGATGAATTAAGACCCCAAGTTTGGAGTTTTTTCATGATGTCCTCTTATATGATCAACTCAGCTCATTAATGCATATAATTGTGAAGTCTCAAGATAATATAAAAGTAAAATAATAAGCTAAATGGAGCTTTTATTTTTTTTATAGATTTTTATTTCTTCCAAAATTTTGGTTTGAGTTGTGGTGCATGGCAATGGCAACATATAGTTACTATTAGATCATCCTTATAATATAACTTGTAGCCCTTAGCACAACAATAAATTTTTTTAGCAATTAAGCCAAATTTTGATAATACCTTCTTCATTATGTATACATTTGTTGGAGCTGTATTATCCACTGGGTTAGTTTATTTTAGTAATCTAATAAATTGATTGAAAGAGTCATAAGGAATGTTTTATTTTGTCTTACTACAGAGCATCCTAATAGTGAAAGAACATTCAAAATGAGTGGTGCATCCATCTCAAATTACTTGTTGAGCTGCACATTGTAATTCATAGAAGTTTTGTGTCAATATTAAGTGGTTCATCTGTATATTCACTAAATTGTTTGCCAGTTACTTCAAATACCATCTCTTCATAAGTCCAAATATTTTTATCATCGAATCCTGTGTAATTTAATGAAGGACCACATTTAGAGTTGAAATATAGCTCGTACTCTCTATGTGAAGTTTAAAACCAATAATTTTGTTTGAAGCCTCTACAATATAAATCTAACCTAACCTCGTCTAGTGTGAGGAATGCTTGGTTTTTATGTTTAGAGCAAGGGAACCTAAACTTTCCCTATTACAAAAATGAAGACATTAGACATGCCACGTGAATGAAATATTTGACACCAGTGATGAATTCATCTATTAGACCATATCATCCAGGTAAAAGTTTAATATACATCCATATCCTTTGACTATTGATGTCCATATATATGTTGGAATGTAATACACATGGTTAAATTTTAAATAAATAACTTAGCTACATGTAATCATTCCACTAACATAATTTTGTTGTGAAACCTAAAAATTAATATATATATTTTTTCCTAGTGCTACACACAAACTTCCTACACTAAATCTAATAATAACGATAATGTCAAATTTCCTATAGTAAATATGAATAAAGAATATACAAATTATAAATGAACATGCAAATTTCTTATAAAAATAAAAAATATATAAATCTAACCTAAAATAAGACTATAATCTAATAGAAATCGCATTATTTGAAAAATAAACTCAAATCTAAAAAAATTCTAGACAAAAAAAAAAAAAAAAACAAAAAACAAAAAATAAAAACAAAAAAAAGTTCAAACCATTTTTACAAAGAATCTAATCTTCAAAGAGATGAAGATTTACTATTAAATCATTGCATAAACAAATGAAATTAGTGTAAAAATTAGCTAGAATGAGATAAGCAATTGGGACAGAGAAAAATGGCTGAATGTTGGTTGCTCTCTTCTATTTGCATGACGTAGAAAACAAAGAGGCCATTAGTTAGAAAGTAGGGCCTCACTGATGGATTTTTTGGTCTAATATTTTACTAGTTTTGCATAAAAATTTTTGTAAGAACCTTTTACCATAATTTTGCCAAAAATTTAATCACTAAAATTTTCAACATAAATTATTGTCACAAATTTTTGAAGAATTTTTGGTCAAAAAAATATACCGATACTAAATAATTTTTTTCTATGTGAATTTTTGTTGGAAACTTTACTGGAATTTCTCTCACTTTTAAATTTTTCAAAAATTTCACATAAAATAAGCATTTTTTATGTAGTGTATTCTGATCATCGAATAAAGAGTTGTCATCATGAATTTCCTTTATGTTATCATTAACTCTCTCATCTCCTAATTCTTTCTCAGTCTCATATGGGAACATTATTTTAATTTTGCACTTATTTTACATATGTCCCTTATTGTTTGACTTAAAGCACACTATCTCTCTAATATTAGAAGATATTTCAAGGTGATCTTATATAGTTAGGAACTAAAAGTGGTTGGTGTAAGTATAGCAGTACACCTTTGGGTTGAATAAGGGGATCATTGAAATGATGAGTTTAGACTTCTAGGCCTCTAGATGAATATGCTACCTTCTTAAGCTTACATAGGCATAAAGTATATGAAAATCATCTTCTATAACTTGATGTTTTATAACTTACCTCATATTTGATCTCACTCTTAAGACCAATAGTTGCTTTATTGGCTAATTTTCACCCTCTATCTGTGTAATTGATCCTAACAATCAAATCCTCAGACAAGTTTGTGTACTTTACTACTTGCATGTTATCTTGCCTAAGTGTCAAATGTTATTCAATGAGTTGTTTGAACCATTCCTTGCACAATACTTAGCCCCTACCATCTCTTTCATTTCATCATAACTAAGTTGGTATCATTTATCCTCTATTCCTTCACAATCACATTAGTCCAATAGATTTTGGCATGGCTTGTTAGTTTCATCATATAAAAGGTAGTTATTCTATAGTAATCTATTTGGTACCAATATGAGAATTCAACCATCTAGGTAAGCCAATCAAGGAATTTGTTTGGGTCATGGACTCTGCCATAAGTAGGGGCATATACTTTATCTATCTTGATGGGTTTAATTAACATCACAAGATTCTTGGGTGGGGGGAGGGTATTTTTATGGTTTTTCCTATAAGGATGTCTTCTAATATGTATGGTATCACTAGGATTTTTAAGGTAATCAACTCCTAAGGTTTTAATTTCAATATGATTTTGAGTTTGAGGAGTTGTTTGAACCCTAACACTAAAATTTTGAGCATATGTGGTTAAGTTCAAAATGATTCGTTAAAGTTTGTTAAACTTTTGATTAGTTTGAAAGCCAGGTCATCTATCTTAATATCAATATTGTTTGCTCGATCTTGACTCGTTGACTTTGATGGCATGATGCAACAATGAAAGCTATGGATATAAATAAGATTTTTGTAATTTTTTTTAAATTTGAAATGCTTGTTGATTGAAGTAAAATGCATGTAAATAAATTTAGAAATTTTACTTTTGATCTTTCACAAACATGAAAATCACAATTTGAAATAAACTATCCAAAAGAAATTAAACTTAAATTATGTTAACAATCAAAATTAAATCATTCAAGTTAGGTTTTCTAATGTTGATATTAATGATGGTATGGTTTTAAATGATTTAGTGGATTACTGGCCACTGATTTGGGTGCTCTCATTTAAGTTTGAGTTTGATATATTTAAGTGTTATGGCTAGGTCAATATGTAGAGGCAACTAATTGACATTCTTGCACAAGTTAATGGAATTCAGTCAAACATATAATCTACCCCAAGAATAATCTACAAAAAATAAAATATCATGACATGAATATTACCAAGATCAAAGTATAGAAATTCCCTTTTATAAGAAGTCAAATCCATAATTTTTAATTACCTATCGAAGTTTCTCAGTCACCTTGGTGTCACATTTAATGTTGTCCACCAATGATCTGAGGCTCTACTATCAATAATGGTGCTGCTACTTGTGTTGGATTTAGATCACTAATATGATCAAATTATTGGATGGGAGACTCTCCTAAGATTCTCAAGAGAGAAAGTGTAGGTTTTTTGTAGTTTAAATTTTGGTAGATTAGGATTGGGAAGGAGTTAGTGGTTGGCCTACCCTTGTATAGTAATATGCTAAGATTTGGAGCCCTAGTTTCTAACTCTTATAACTTCTTCTCCAGAAGTCCAATTAACATGAAATAAAAAAAAATTGTTATTTAAAAAGCCTATTTATTATCTATGTATTTAGTTATTTTTTTGTAATTTTTTTAATTTCTTTTGAATTTTTTCCAATATTATTTTAGGATTTCACTTTTTTAGTTGAAGGCTAAAAGTGACTTAGGGCTTTTAAAACTTTAGATTTAACCGAATAATAACTACCAATAAATATAAAGAGATTAAATAATATAGTGTCAACTATGGAACTTGCATTTTGGGGAAATTTTAGATGAGTTTAATTCACCCAATTAAAAGTAAACAAAAACTCGGTCAGTTTTGATGTTGTTTGGCCACTTCTCACAAAAGTTCACAACTATTGGATATATATATATATATATATATATATATATATATATATATATATATATATATATATATATATATATATATATATATATATATATATATATATATATATATATATATATATAATTGTGGCTCTAATTTTCTTGAGTGGGGAATGATTGATGGGACAAAAAACCCAAAAAAAAATGATAAAACATAAAGCAAGATAAATCCCACTACTTCCCTAAGTAGTAGTCCTATGAATGATCACCAAACTCCTTATTTGGCCAACCACCAAGTTCCATTAAATTTTTTTTTTTTCAAAACTTAATCACAAAACACATCAATCACCTTCATTCCATATCAAATTAATTTTTGTATACAAGTTACACAAGGGAATATTAAAATTTTAAAAGAGGCATAAAAGATAAGGCAGGGGGTTAAGCCTACTCTAATCACCACCATAACTTGATAAGTGCCTACATCCTACATGGCTACTTTTCATGGCCAACCACACATTTTAGGTATAAGGCCTTTAATTAACTCAATTAAATGCCTCCTAATGGCTAATCAACACATGAAATCCATAATACAAACATTAAGTCTTACACATATATAATTACAGTACCATATAAGATTTTCACATAATTAAGTAATACATATAAATATTTCTTCTAATTTATTGTCTTCAACTTGCTCCATGTGATGAGTTGACCATGCTCAACTATAATATTTCTAGTTAAGCCTTGATAGTTGGACCTTTCTATCATTTGGTTCTTATTACTCTGTTTAAATACCATCTAATCTTATCAAGAGGGTCTTTTTTTGCATCATATGAGTTTGAGAGATATTTTGATAACACTTTGTAAATGCAATATAGTAATTATAAACATATATTTTATATAGTTGTTTAATGTTACTATAAGCTACCTTGATGTAGTGTATATCAACAACTCCTATGATGACATAAATCTTTAAGTGTTGAGTCATAATTAGGATAAACACTTGAATGTCTTCTATTAGGAAGGGTTGTGCATCACTTGTGACCACTTCAAGCTAGGGTGTGACTCCCATTCTTTAGGGAGTTTGCTGACATCCTATATCATCGCCATAAATCATTAATAACTTGATGACAAGCAATATCACTTTAATTTCCTATATGTAGCTGCACCAACTTCCTCGAATGTTAACCTTTTCTAAACACATCTTTTCCATGACATTGTTTAACGATGAATGAATCTATTTATCATTAGTTCCCATGAGAATAAGTGTTCTAACAAAAACTGTGAGGGACTAAACTGCTAAGTTCCTATTAATTCACTTGCTCATTAGTTGGTCTATGCTGACTAACCCTATCTTCTTCACTAAAGATAAGGTATTTATGCTTGAACTGAATGTGGGGAAGGTGAATCCCATGGATTTCTTGATTGGGTAGTCATTAGTTATCAAACACTAAATGGGGTTACAATACATCCATAATACTTCATAATTATTTTTTTCCTTTCCAAAGTTTTCAATAAGTCTTCAACTTACTCTAATATTTGACCTTCCTTCCTTATAGAGGCTATGTCATCCTGGCTTAATGACACTGAGGTACTTTCCTTTCTTCTTAAGAATCCTCCTACTATGTCAGAGAAGGAGACCTAAGAGGATAAATAAGACCAACCTGTTGCAGCTTAGTTTTCAAAACTATATTTTTATGCCATGTAAGTTTTTGATGATACCAAAATATTATTATATTGATAACTATTTCTCCTAACATTTATTTGATATATTTTGTTTATATTATTTGTATGTATTAAAGTTTTAGGGAAATCATACTCTAGATTGTCGAAGACTTCAAGATAGATTAGATTAGGGTTCTTATAATTGAAGTCTGTACTTTTTTTTATTTTTCTTGAGTCTAAGAGAGTGTGATTGTAATTGGGTAACCGTGCACACACATACTGGGGGAGTGAGATAAAACCTTTATTTTTTAAACTAATCGTACTGGATGATTTGACTGTTCCTCGAAAATAGAGTTGATAGAATCGAGACTTGAAATTTTGTTTAAACTGATCGTACTGTTTGAAGATGGTTCATCCAGGACACCGATTAGAGTACAAAATAAAGTTCGTACCAATTTGTCCCGTACAAACTCAATAATATTGAACTAATCGTACTATACAAAGTTTGTTCATACTGACGTCGATCAGAGTATGAAATAAGATTCATACTAGTTCATCCCGTATGAACTCAATAATTTTGAACTAATCGTACCGATCACAGTACAAAATCAGGTTCAGACCCGTTCGTCCCGTGCGATTTCAAAAATTTTGAACTGATCGTACTATATGATATTGGTTCATATAAATGTCGATCAGAGAAAAAAATGAGGTTTATATAGCATTGTACATCTTTTTTTGAACTATTCATACGTATGAAGTACGATCATAATGTATAATTCAAGTACATTCAACTTAAAATTTTCAATTTTTGAACGGTTTTTTTTGTCTTCCATATATAAGAGTCCTAAAAATTGACACTTATATCTTACTTTGAATTTCTCTTGAGTGTTTGGGAGAGTGTCTTGAGATTGAAAAGTAAGAGATTTAGTGAGAGGGATTTGTGAGGGGATTCACAAAGGTGCCCAATGGTGAGGATTTCTTATTTGTTCTTCATAGTTCTTCCCTACTTCCTTCACGAGGAGGGTGAGAAAGGACGTTGGTTCTCTGCCATCACCAGGAGGGTGGGAAAGAATGTTGGTTCTCTGCCATCATTAGGAGGGTAAGGAAGGATGGTGGGTTCTATGCCTTCATCAGGAGGGCGAAAAGGTCTACGTTCATGCATCGCACTTGTTAGTGGAAGAGAGGTTTTTGGAAGGGCTTCTCTGCGTTACTGTGGGGGCTAAAGGAGAGTCACTTTTGTATAGTGCAATACCTGAAGAAGGAGTCTTCAGGGAGTGGATGTAGGTCTTGTTGGACCGAACCACTATAAAATTTGATGTTCTTCTGTGCTTTTACTTTTACTATATTTTTATTTTCTACACTTTATTCTATTATGGTTGAAAAATATTTTATGATAATCATGCCTAATCAACTACATATTTTATGGATCATTAATTAATTTTTCTAGAAATAATTTTCAACAATCCAAGAAAATTTTTTAAATTACTAATTCACCCCCCTCTTGGTTAGCCTTAGGACAATTATATTGGGTTTAACAACCTACTCGATCTTTCAAGTGGTATTAGTGCCTATTTCAAAAATTAAAGTTTAAATTAATTTTTAAAAAATGATTATGGCTAATTTTGAAAATCGTAATACTTCTAAAGGATATTCGATCACTAGACTGCCATTATTTAATAACATTCCATTTGATTTTTGGAAAACTCGCATGTCTATTTTTCTACAATCACTTGACTATCGCATGTGGATGTTAGTTCAGGATGGCTATACTACTCCTACTAGAATTGTTGATGGGATTAGGATTAAAACACCATTTGTTGATTGGACATTAGAGGAAAAAGACTTAGCCCAGTTAAATGCAAAATGTTTAAATAGCTTTTTCTGTGCTCTTAAATTTGAAGACTATATACGTATTTCAACCTATAAAACTAGAAAAAAAATTTGGGATAGATTACATATGAAGGAACTAATGAGGTGAAATAACCTAGATTAAATATTTTATTACCTGACTATAAACTTTTTTGCATGAAACTGAACGAATCAATTAGTGACATGTATACACATTTTACATAGATAGTCACCTCATTGCATGCTTTAGGTAGGGAACTAACTAATTCTAAAAAAGTAAATAAAATCCTACATTATTTACCTACTATTTATGATGTAAAGATAACTACCATAACTGAGTCAAATGACTTAAATGTTTATTCTATTAATAATCTGCTTGGATCACTGATTCCTTACGAGCAAGGAGTGACTCAAAGACAGATTGATGCAGATGACAAGCAGAAAGAGAAAAAACATTGTGTTAAAAGTGGAGAACTTAGAGTGTGATCAATCATAACCTAAGGATGAAGATGATATTGCACTCATGACGAGGCAATTCAAAAGTTTTCTAAGAAAAAAAGCAAAGGAGATGTCAGCAGTGGAACAAAGGTAAGTTCCACAAAAATGCAAAACCTTCTAATGATGTAATTTGTTATGAATGCAGGAAGCATAGACATATAAAATTTTATTGCCTGAATCTTAAAGCCAATCCTAGCAAGGAGAAGGTCGAGGAAAAAACCAATGTTAGGAAAGGCAAGAAGAGACTGCAAAGAGCATTTTAGGCGGACTCAACATCAGATATCTCAGAAACAGAAGCAGAGGAAGAAGTCATTAACTTATGCTTAATGGCATATAACCTTGATCACTTGGATCAAGAGGAGATATGTGATTTATCCTATGATGAGTTATTTGATGTTTTTAAGAAAATCCATACTGCATATAGGATATTTAAAAAGATGCATGCTAAGTTGAACATAAAATTTTTAAATTTACAAAAAGAACATGAAATCCTTAGGAATGATCACGCATCAATTGATGGAAACCACATGAGCTTTTGGATGAATTCGATGATTTGAACCAAAAGCATGAACTATTGAAATCATCACACACTGAACTTGAAAATAATTGTAAAGTTTTTTTGGAAGAAGCTGAACATAGGGAAATTGATTTGAGAATGGAAGTTTTAATGTTAAAAAATAGGAACTCATATCTAGAATTAAAAATGAAGGCTATTATGATAAATAGACTGACACCCACACTTGAACATTTCTATGGGTCTAAGCAAAAGGATATAAGTACAAAATCTAGGAAGAGACATTATAACTCATATAGGTTAAAAAATCTTTTTCCTGGTGTGAAATGTTTTCATGTCGAATGTTAGGACACATCTCCCACACATGCACTATTCATCATAGAACACATCTTGTGTGGAGAGCTAAGGTGCATAAATCATGACATATCACACATACATCTAATTTATCATTGTCAAGAGGTGAACCCAAACTTGTTTGGGTTCCCAAGTCTAACATTTGATCTTTTTGTAGAAATGCTCTCATACAAGACCTCGTGAGAGCATGTGGTACCTAGATAGTAGATGTTCTAAGCATATGACTAGAGATACAAATCAATTTATAATGCTGGAAGCCAGGAATGGAGGTAAGGTAACGCTTAGAGATAATACCACTAGGAGAGTGGTAGGTACATGTATGATTAGCAATAAAAATAATTTTTTCATTGAGAATGTTTTATTGGTTGAAGTCTTGAAATATAATTTGTGAGTATTAGTCAACTTTGTGATGAAGGTTATAATGTTAAATTTTTTCCCACAAGCTGTATTATAAGCCAAAATGGAATTGGTATGTTGCATGGTAATAGGGTAAAGAATGTATACATGCTTGATTTAAATTTTATAAAATCTTTGAAGGCTTTTTGTCTCAAAACAATCATTGAAGAATCATGGTTATGGCATAAAAGACTTTGTCACATAAGCATGAAAATTTTAGGAAGATTACCCAGAAAGAATTGGTTAGAGGAATACCTAAACTAGACTTTACTAAGGATCACATGTGTGATGCATGTCAATTATGAAAATAAGTAAAGTCCTCCTTTCATTCAATTAAAGATCTTAGGACTAGAAAACCATTAGAAATTATTCATATAGATCTTTTTGGACTGGTAAGTACTATAAGTCTAGGAGGTAAAATATTTGGGTTAGTAATCGTTGATGATTTCCTAAGATTAACTTAGGTAAAATTCTTATCTCATAAGAGTGAATCATTTGATAAATTTAGAAATTTTTATGCTTGGATTCAGAGAAAGCTAGGGTGTGAAATTTTATCAATTCAAAGTGCTCATGGAGGAGAGTTTGAAAATGAAAAATTTGAAGATTTTTATAAAGAATAAGGAGTTGATCATAATTTTTTAGCACCTAGGACCCCTCAGTAGAATGGGGTTATTGAGAGAAAGAACAGAACATTGGTATAAGCCGTTAGAGCCATGATGGCTGAATATTCACTTCCAAAGTATTTTTGGGCTGAAGCGATTAATACAGCTTGTTATGTTCTTAATAGGGTGAATATTGGATCCAAGTTGAACAAAATACCCTATGAACTTCTTAAGGGGAGAACACCTAACCTTTCACCTTTGCATGTTTTTGGATGTAAGGTGTTTATTCATAATAATGGTAAAACTCCTTTAGGAAAATTTGATCCTAAATCTGATGAAGGAATTTTTCTTGGATATTCTAGTGTTGGTAAATCCTATAGGTTTTTAATAAGAGAACTTTGGTAGTTGAGGAGACCATACATATAGTTTTTGATGAATCTGGTATTTTGAAAGACCCAAGGTTTGAAGAAGATCATATTGAAGATATCTCCTAAGAAATTGAAGAGATAAATTTGGAAGAAAATGTTGAGATGGAAAACCCTTTGCCTAAAGAATGGAAATTTTCTAAGAGTCACCCTAAATAATTGATTTTAGGTGAACCTAGCGAGGGTATTAGAACTAGGCATACACTTAGCAAAGAAGTAAACCATCCTACCTTTATATTAATGATTGAACCCACTAGTATAAATCAATCACTTTTGGATGAATTTTTAATTATGGCCATGCAAGAAGAATTGAATCAATTTGTTAGAAATGATGTTTGGAAATTAATTGAAAGGCCTAAGGATCAAAGTGTTGTTAGAAGTAAGTGGGTGTTCAAAAATAAAATAAATAATTTAGGTGTTGTGATTAGAAATAAGAAAAGATTGGTGGCCAAGGGGTATAATCAAATAGAAGGAATTGACTTTGAAGAAGCTTTTTCCCCTGTAGCCAGACTAGAAGCGATAAGGGTTTTACTAGCCTTTGCCTATTTTAAAAGTTTTAAATTATATCAAATGGATGTTAAGAGTGCCTTTCTTAATGGGGTGATACAAGAGAATGTTTATGATGAGCAACCTCTAGATTTTGAAAATTCAAAATTCCCTAACCATGTGTTTAAATTGAAAAAGGCATTGTATGGACTAAAACAGGCACCTAGGGCTTGGTATGAGAGGTTAATCACTTTCTTATTAGAAAGATCAATTGTTAAAGGAAGTGTGGATACCACTCTCTTCTTGAAAAGGATAAGTGATGAAATACTCATTGTTCAAATTTATGTTGATGATATTTTATTTTGATCCATCATTAAAAATCTTTGTGATGAATTTTTAAAGATAATAAGTAATGAATTTGAAATGAGCTTGATGGGAGATTTGAGTTAGTTTCTTGGTTTTGGCATAAAGCAAAATGAGGATGGTATATTAAAGACATCCTCAAGAAGTATGAAATGGATATTGGTAAACCAGTAAGTACACCAATGAGTTTGTTAGTGCACTAAGGGAAAATCTATTAATCAAAATAGATTAGAAGAATATTTGGACCATTACTTTACTTGACTGCTAGTAGACCATGTATCATGTTTAGTGTTTATTTGTGTGCTAGATTTTAGGCTGATCCAAAGGAATCACATATGACTATTGTTAAGAGAGTTTTAAGATATCCTTTGGGAACTCAAAACTTAGGGATTTGGTATCCAAAATATAGCTCTTCTTTTAAAATTAATTGATATTCTGATTCAAATTTTCTAGGATGCAGGATTGATCATAAAAGTACTTTTGGAACTTATCAATTTATAATAAACTCTTTAGTTTCTTGGTCCTACAAAAAATAGACTTCAATAGCTTTTTCTATAGCTGAAGCAGAATATATTACCTAAGGTAGTTGTGTGGCATAGGTTCTTTGGTTAAAATAATAACTGATTGACTTAGAATTTTTAAATTGTAATATTCTAATTTTCTGTGATAATACAAGTGCCATATGCATTTTAAAGAATCCTATTCAACATTCTAAAACCAAGCATATAGATATAAGGCATCACTTCATTTGAGATCATGTAGCTAAGGGAGAAATTGAATTACATTATGTTGCTACGGAGAATCAACTTGCATTCAACTTCATAAAACCACTGGCTTTTGAAATGTTTAGCACTTTAAAAATCAAATTAGGTGTGATTAATCTTAATGCTTAAATTGAATATCTACAAATTTGATTTGTAATGTGTTGGTGTGTTTGTTTATTTTTTTAGGTTGTTTATCAGAGTTTGTATGTTTATATATTTTTCTTTTGTTTTGTTTATTTTTGGTTATTTTTCTTTTGTTAATTTTATGTTTCTTTTTATTCTTATTTTATTGGTAGCATGTTAACAGATCTTGAGTGATTGATTTTTTTTAAAAGGTTCTCTATTTATCATGTGTTCTAAGTGTTCTCTTCTTACTACACGAATTTCATTTCATACTTTATGAATTGTGTAGTGTGTACATGATATTGTTTCTGTGTTGAGTAAGCATGACTATGTTTTTAATGAAGATCATACTATATGATGTTGTATTCTTACAGTACGGTGAAGTTTTGAAGATCGTATGTATGAAATTATACTTCATATATACGATATAGTTGTCAGTTTCTCATGTGGACGAACCTAACCATCATAAAATAATCTTTAATATTCTGATCATCCCAGACGAACACATGTTTGTCTGTACAATCGTGTGGTCAAAAAGCCTGCATGAAATGACTCCTTAGGAGTGGTAGTTTACAAAAAGCTATTTTATTTTTGGTCGTTTCCATTCGTATGTATGAAATATTTTTTGTCCCGTATGATTTCAAATTTGTACGTATAATCTAAATTTCATACTATACGATAGGTCATTTTTTCTTTAAATAAAAAAGTCTTGGATAAGTTTTTCTTCACATTCTCTTCTTTTTCCAAACCTTCTCGAGTCTAAACCTTAGGAATGACCAGCACTAGCAAACGACCTCAGACTTCTAGGGGCTCATCCTCTTGATCTAGTAGGGAGAACAACTTCCTCTCTAAGGAAAATGAGGATGATTTTGATAGGTATTTTGTAGCCAATATAACCCCTTCTTGACTCCTCATTCAAAATGACATCAACTTTTCTATCATGCCCCTTTTTTCCTCAACTTAGCTTTCCTTTATCCTTACCTTGATTTATGCCTACAATTGTGAAACTTTTCAAATGTTTCTCGCAAACCTAAAATGAGTCAAGATCAGACTAGGATGAACTTATATGTATTTTTGCAACAAGTTGAAATAACTAAGGAGGATCTAGAGAACTTTCTTCACCTTAGGACTGTAGGAGTTAGAGCACATATAATGACCTCGAGAGTAGATTATGATTGGATAGATATAAACCTAACTCTTAGAGGTGTTGAACAAGTAAGCCATCTTCCTCGTGTCTATACCCTAAATCATAATGCTAAGATCATCCAGCATATTTTGAGAACCTCTACAATTCCAAAAGCTGGTGATCATATAAATATGACTCCTCTATTATCCACTGTCACATACTTGATCTTGACTGAAACTCTTAGTAATGAAGCCCAACTAATCATGGACTACATCTATAAACTTTTTGATATTGGACTTGCTTATAATAGGAGAAAGAAAAATGTGGCCTTAGGATACCTAATTACTTACATTCTAAAAAAGAAATACAACCTGATCCATTCTGAACCTCCAAATAAACTTCCCGTTTACTTTGCTGATGCTTTTTTCCGTGTACTCTTTGGGTGGGATCAAAGTTTTAAGGGAGAAGATTGGAGGGAGAAGAAGGAGCCCCTGTACCTGTACCTGCACCTGCACATGGACCAGATCAGAATTTCTACCAAGAAATGGTTCAGCATTTTGACATACTGAAAACTCATTTTGATCAATGCTTTGATCAAATTAAGAATCACCTGAGCCAACAGGATGCTAAATACAACGAGGACATGGGTTGGATCTGAGGGCAATTAGAATCGATCAATACAAATGTAGCTACAATTAATAGCTACTTTACAACATTTAACCCTCAGCCACCTCCAGACCAGGGTCCCTCCAATTTCTAGTTGTGATCTTTCTATTTTACTAGTTGTGATGTTTTGTTGTGATTTCATGTGTTGGTTTCTTTATGTTGTGGCTCTTCCTATTATGAGTTGATGTACTCAGTGAATGGGTTGCCTTTGCTATGCTATGGTTTTTATTTTTTTTTATTCCCTTAGTTGAAATTGTGTATTTATGACAAGATGTATGTGTTTGTAAGTGTTTTAAGTGCTAAATGAAATGATATTATTGACTTGATGTGAATTTACCCTTCTTGAAATGTTTTATGATTTTGAAGTTAAATCATTTGTGTTGATTTGTAGAATTAAATTTTGAATTACTTTGCTATACAAATTAATTTCCCTTACAAAATTTAATCTCTCAAAATTTTAAATTACATTATGACTGAATATAGATTTGATGATCAATTTCATGTTCTTATGAACAAGTATTATTTAGCTAAAATTGTTGCAAAATAGATATTTTATTTTTATTTTATTTCTTTTTCAATGTATTTATCTTTATTAATTATTGGAATTTGTGTTAAAAATCTATTAATATTGGAAAGACTGGAAATTTTAAAATATGTACAAAGCGTGCGAAATAAAAAGATACGCAATATTCGCTAAAGTCAAAAGAGGCACAAAATAAAAAAAAATGAAAAGATGCACAAAGTGTGCCACAAAACATTGAAAAGATGCTCAATGTCGCCAATTGAAAATTCATACTGGCTTTTTCTTCATTATTCTATCTCTTATACAAATCCATATAATTAGCAATAATCTTCACTATTGAATAAGAAACTGATTAATATTTATTTCATCATTTTTTTGATTATTATTTCTATTTGATTTGTCTAGAACGAACAGTGAACCTGGTTGACTTTTCTTATCAAAGTTGTTCTTTGATTTAGAATTTATGTTTTTTTTACATTAGAAAGTTAATATTATATTTGCAATTACTCTAAAATCTTTTTCTTCTTTTTCAACTATTTTTCATTTATTCTTTAAAACCAATCTTTTTAAGAGGTACTTCACTTTTTTTGTTATCAAAAGGGGGAGTCATGTTATTGTTCGATCATGAGTTATTATTTGTTTGATGTTTTGTTTTGTATTAGTTAATGTATGTTTTATTTAATGTATGTGTGTATGATTAGTTGTTATTTGTTGTGTGATTTTTGTGTGTATTGTGTTATTATGTGTATGGTGTATTTTGTTATTGTGTTAATGGTGTTATTGTGTTTATGCTTTTGGTTTTAATTTTCATTTTGATTTTCATTGGAATCCTATGTTTTAAATTAGTCATTCATTGAGGGGGAGGTTAGGAGAGAAACTTGCTTAATTTTTAACTCAAATAATAATTATTTTTTCATCATAAAAAAAGGGGAGATTGTGCAACTTAGTTTTTAAAATTATGTTTTTATATCATGTAAGTTTTTGATGATACCAAAATATTATTATATTAATTACTGTTTCTCCTAACATTTATTTGATTTATTTTGTTTGTATTATTTGTGTGTACTAACATTTCAGGGAAATTATACTCTAGACTATTGAAGAGTTCAAGATAGATTAGATTAGGGTTCTTGTAATTGAAGTCTGTACTTTTTCTATTTTTCTTGAGTCTGAGAGAGTGTGATTCTAATTGGGTAATCGTACACACACACACACTGGGGGAGTGAGATAAAACCTTTATTTTTTAAACTAATCGTACTGTACGATTATGGAATCGTACTGGATGATTTGACTATTCCTCCAAAATAGAGTTGATATAATCGGGACTTGAATTTTTTTTAAACTGATCATACTGTATGAAGTTGATTTATCGCAGATGCCGATTAGAGTATGAAATAAGGTTTATATCAATTTGTCCTATATGAACTCAATAATTTTCAACTGATCATACTGTATAAAGTTAGTTCATATAGACGTCGAACAAGTATGAAATATGGTTCATACCAGTTCATCCCGTATGAAGTCAATAATTTTGAACTGATCATACTGTATGAAGTTGGTTCATACAGACATCGATCAAAGTATGAAATCAGGTTTGTA
Source organism: Dendrobium chrysotoxum (assembly GCA_019925795.1). Lineage (NCBI taxonomy): Eukaryota > Viridiplantae > Streptophyta > Magnoliopsida > Asparagales > Orchidaceae > Dendrobium > Dendrobium chrysotoxum. Next base: position 33,778,944 of record CM034314.1, read on the forward strand.
CCCATTCGTCCCGTACAAACTCAATAATTTTGAACTGATCGTACTGTATGATGTTGGTTTGTAAAGATGTCGATCAAAGTATGAAATGAGGTTCATACAGCATCGTACATTACTTTTTGAATTGTTCGTATATATGAAGTCTAATCGTATTGTATAATCTAAGTACGTTCAACTTGAAATTCTTAGTTTTCTGGACAGTTTTTCTTATCTTTCGTATATAAGAGTCCTAAAAATTGACACTCTGATATCTTGCTTTGAATTTCTCTTGAGTGTGCCTTAAAAGTGTGTTTGGGAGAGTGTCTTGAGATTAAAAAGTAAGAGATCTAGTGAGAGGGATTTGTGAGGGGATTCACAAAGGTGCCCAATGGTGAGGATCTTTTATTTGTTCTTCATAGTTATTCCTTACTTCCTTGAGGGCTCTTAAGAGAAGATTTTCAAAGGACATCGAATTCTTTGCCTTCACCAGGAGGGTGAGAAAGGATGTTGGTTCTCTTCCATCACCAAGAGGGTGAGAAAGGACACTGGTTCTCTGCCATCACCAGGAGGGTGATAAAAGATGTTGGTTCTCTATTATCACCAGGAGGGTGAGGAAGGACGGTGAGTTCTCTGTCTTCGCTAGGAGGGTGAAAAAGGACGACGGTTCTCTATGACATTGGGTTGGTAGAAGAGAGGTTTTTGTACGGGCCCGCCTTGTTGTGGGCTAAAGGAGAGTCACTTTGGTAAAGTGCAATATCTAAAGAAGGAGTCTTCAATGAGTGGACGTAGGTCTTGTTGGACTGAACCACTATAAAATTTGGTGTTCTTCTATGCTTTTACTTTTACTGCATTTTTATTTTCTGCACTTTGTTTTATTATGGTTAAAAAATATTTTGTGATAATCATACCTAATCAACTACATATTTTAAGGATCGTTAATTACGTTTTCTAGAAATGGTTTTCAACAATCCAAGAAAATTTTTAAATTACCAATTCATCCCCCTCTTAGTTAGCTTTGGGACAATTGCATTAGGTTTAACAACCTACTCGATCTTTCACAACCAATTAATCTGGTAGAGGAGCCACTCAAAAGAAAATGGTGCAGGTGGCCAACTTCATAAACGACTACATCCCATATGGATACTTTGCTTGGCCAACCACTCACTTCATGTATAAGGCATTTAACTAACTCAATAAAGTGCCTTCTACTATCCAATTAACACTTGAAATCCATAATATAAATATTAAGTCTTATAAATATATAATTTCTATACCACATAAAATTTTCACATAATTAAGTTAAAAATATAAATAACTTTTTCTAATTTATTTCCTTCAACTTGCTCCTTGTGATGACCTAAAATATAATTTTATTGGTTGATCCCTTATAGTTGGACCTTTCTATCATTTGGTACTTATTACTCTATTTAAATATCCTCTAATTTAATCATGAGGGGCTTAAGATTTAATTTATACAAATTTTCTTTTGCATCATATGAGTATGAGAGATATTTTGATAACACTTTCTAAGTTCCCTATAATATTTATAAACATAGATTTCAAGTAGTTATTTAAGGTGACTATAAGATACCCTAATGTAATGTATATTGGGTACACCTATGTTGACATAAACATATGAGTGTGGAGTTGTAATTAGGATGGACACTTGAATATCTTCTACTAGGAAGGGTTGTGACCACTTCAAGCTAGGGTGTGACTCCCATTATGTAGGATGTTTGCTAACATCCTATATTTTTATGATCATAGCCCCATAAATCATAAATTAATTGATGACAATCAACATCACATTAATCTCTTTTATGAATCCGCACCAACTTACTTGGATGTTATCCATTTCTAGGCACATCTTTTCCATGAGATTTTTAAGGATGAATACATTTATTTGTCATTAGTGTCCTTGAGAATAAGTGTTTTAGAAAATAATGTGAGGGACTACACTGCTAAGCTTCTACCAATTCACTTGTTCATTAGTTGGTCGGTGCTGACTACCCCCATCTTCTTCACTAAAGATAAGGTAGTAATGCTTGAACTAAATGAAGGGAAGGTGAATCCCATGGATTTCTTGATTGGGAAGTCATTACTTATCAATCACTAGATGGAGTTATAATACATCCATAATATATTTTAATTATTTTTTCCTTTACAAAATTTTTAATGATTCTTCAACTTACTGTACTTGTTGACCATCCTTCCTTATAGCAGTTATGTCAACCTACCTCAATGATACTGAGGTACTTTCCTTCCTTAGTAAGAATCCTCCTACAATGTCGGAGAAGGAGGCCTAAGTAGATAATCATGACCAACCAATGAATCTGGCAGAGGAGCCACTAAAAAGAAAAAGGTGGAAGTGGCTATGCATCAAAAGGAGACCATAATGGAGAATCTTATATGGGAATGAAGAAAAAACATCCTTTAAGGATGGAGAAGGGGCTTGCTAGGGCCCCAGTACTCAAGGCAATCCCACTATACTTGGAACAACCTCTTGCTAGGTCAAGTTTGGCTACTAAGGAAGCAATGACTAAAATTAAGGTAGCTTTTGTGGCTCTCCATAAGTTGAGTAGAGGGATAATGATCAGTGAAGAGGATACTATGGGATGGGTGAAGATGATAAGTAGATCCATGACTAAAATGACAGTGAAGGGCATGAACAAAGAGATCCCCACGGAATGAGGTGGAGGAGTCTAGCTTCCCTATAAATCATTCCAACTCAAAATAGTTTGCATTCTATATCCATTCTCAGAGAAGTTGCTACAATTATGGGCGTGCCTTTACTAAAGATGCTTCAAGCAAGTCCTAAAAGAATTGCTCAGCTATGAAGCTATGAAATCCATGGGGGAATGTTTAGCAAACTACATTTATCCTAACAGACAATGATATGTGAGCCATGGTGAAGGTAGGATCCCTAAGGACTTTTAAATTCAAGATCATCTCAATGAAGAGAGGATTACAAGGCTAGTAATGTAGGTGAGGTCAAAAAATTATGGGCTAAACTAGTTAAGATGGAGTTGGCTAATTAAGAAAAGTTGAGGAAGGATGTTCCCTCGAGAGAAGAAACCTAATATTTGATGAAACAAGCCACATCAAAGTTTGATATATAAGTTATTGATGTTAATTAAAAACATATCAGTCTCCTTATTCAAATCTAATAAGTATGAAGATATGCTCTATAGTAAATTCAACACTAGGGGTGAGTACTACTTGAAGAAGCTTATTGACTTAAAGAGCTCAAAAGCAAATATGAAGTTAATATTATATTTTATGAGTTAGCCTCTAATAAAGAGAGTGATATGGTGAGCTAAAGTGGTGATTGAAGTCACCTTGCCTTTTATATTTCTTTTTTATTTTCCTAAAGGTAAATGCAAATGTGTAAGTTTTGAAGGAATGAAATGAATGTTTTTTTAGCATAGATATACTTTTAAATTTGGCATTTGTGATACGTTGAATATATAACCTTTTTTTAATGTTTAATTAGGCTTACTTATGTAGGTGGCAGGGGTAATTGATAACTTTAATGGTACTTTCCTAGTAGTAACCAGAAAATTCTTTGAAGTGTTAAACTCATTAAAAACTGAGGAATGAACTTAATAATTCAACTCTTTAGAGAACACATATTAATATTCACTATAATAAAATTTCTGTAATGAGTTGGGATTTAGATAATGAGAATAAGTATTGAACTCACCTAAAATTGTAAAATGCATTGAGCATAGAATTCAAAAACCTTAACCTAATAAAGATAAACTTGGCAATTTATTAAAAAATAAGTATCTTTGATGAGTTTTGGAGATTGTACTTACTCATCCTAGCAAATTTAATGAAATAAAAGAATACTTGAATAAGATAATTTAGTCTTAGCTCAGCTATTAGTAATACAAAACTAAGATATAAAATTCTTACATATTAGAACTCATTGGTTTATGGTGAGAAGCTTAATATATAGTGATTGATTGACTTATAAGTGTCACTTGAACCACATGAACTCAATATAATATTATCTCTTCATGGGATAGTAACCATTCGACTCATTGGCTAAAGTGTCTTACGCACTACTCATCATAGATTTCTCATAAAAGGGAAGAGTCACTTTCTAAAGCTATCTGCCATTATGTGACTACTTCCACCTTACATAAACCTATCCTTATACAAGTCTTTAATCTTCATAGAGGTAACCATTATAACTCATCAGCTAAATGATACTAGTTTATTACTCCTTAAGGGTCTTATTATTTGGGAGACGGGGGGGGGGGAGTCATTTTATAGGGTTTTGATAATTAAATTGGAGGTTATGTCCCAACTATTATAGATTGATTCCTAGTAATATTCTAGTACGTGTTCTATAAAATGAATACAAGTTTGTAGGTCACTAAGGTATGTATCAGAATTTAATGTTACTTATGTCTATATTATTTTTATTAGAATATTATAAGAGAATGAGTCTGCTGAGACTTTTAGAATAATTAAGTAACTTAATAAGATGATTCGACCTAGAATAAGTAAGTTACCTTACCAACCAATGACTTTCCTTCTCCTAGTTATTATTACACTCCTATAGGTTATATACAATGGGGTTTAGCTTACTTAAAGGTAATTTAAGCCACCATTAAGATTAAACATGGGTATAGACTTAATTGACCCCTAACACACTAAGTTAACTTCTTATACTACATGGGTCAAGTCATTTAAGTTAGATTGATCATGGTTTCTTCATACTCATCGAATGTAAGGATTTGGCCAATTTGAAAGCTTGATTAGTAATGAAGGTTTATTCACATTTCCTATTTATTTATCATTTATATCACTTTAAAAAGTTTCCTAAGTGTCATTTAGGGATACCTTTTATTCTTGAATGACTAAGTTCATGATTAATATTTGGTGGATAGGGCTAGTTCTCTAAGTGTTAAAATACATGGGGGTGAATTTTATGAGTGTTATATTTGCTTTACATTCATGGTTGGATGGCAGGGGGGAGTCACTTTATAGGGTTACAATAATTACAGTGGAGGTTATGCCCCAACTATAATAGATTGATTCCTAGTAATATTCTTGTAGGTGTTGCATGAAATGAATGCAAGTATGTAGGTTACTAAGGTATGTATCATAATTTAATGTTAATTGTGTCTATCCTATTTTTATTAGAATATTATAAGAGAATGAGTCTGCTGAGACTTTTAGAATCAATAAATAACTTAACAAGAAGATTCAACCTAGAATAAGTAGGTTACTTTACCAAGCAATGGCTTTCCTTCTCCTAATTATTATTACACTTCTATAGCATATATACGAGGGGGTTTAGCTTACTTATAGGTAATTTAAGCCACCATTAAGATAAAACATGGGTAAAGACTTAATTGATCCCTAACACACTAAGTTTACTTCTTATACCACATGGGTCAAGTTCTTTATGTTATATTAATCATGGTTTCTTCATACTCATCAAATGTAAAGAAATGGCCTATTTTTAAGCACAATTAGTAATGAAGGTTTATTCACATTTCCTATTTATTTATCATTTTTGTCACTTTAAAAAGTTTCCTTAGTGTCATTTAGGGGCTACCTGATATTCTTGAATGGCTATGTTCAGCATGCCCCCTTAGAAAAATATTGTTCTTTTTTTTATATATAATTTTAGAAGTGATTTTAGCCCTAATTCATTCATTTCTAATGCTCCACCTCCTTTGCCCCGTCCTTGAGTCTAGACTTATCCGCACCTCTCCAATGACCTAGAGCATAAATGCATGTTGACATCCTCTTCTATGAGAATAGAATCGCTAGAATTATGGCTCCTCTCCCTAGTCCTCAACCCCAGACGCATGTGTAAGTTAACCACATCCATTTTGAAATGAATTCAACCTCGTCCTCAGGTTGATGATATAGGTAATGAATTTTCTTTATTTTGGTTATAGATTCATATCTAGCATGGGAATTCTATGCAAATGTTTTTGTTTCCCCCTCCTCATAAACATAAGAAGAATGTCACCACTAACCATCGTAGACTAGCACCGCTGAATAGATCAAGATTCTCTTTGAAAGGCATGGGACTATGCTCGATATTGAGGTTTCCTTCTCACTAACCCCTCACCCTAATTTTGATTTATGAATTCCTTTTTATTATATGGTCTATCTTGTTGATTTGAATTCTTAGATTCTTCTTTTTATTAATCTTCTGAGAAAAAAATGATTGCCTGCTTCCTACACCTTTGAAGGGTTTTCGAATGGAATATTTATCTCTTCTCGTAAATTTTTATTGTCCTCCATTTTTTTATTAAAGTGCCAAACTACTATGATGAATCCAAGTTTGTTGAAAAGTTGCATTCGTTTTTTTTCAATATGATATAATTTTGTTCAACTTTTTGAGTTTGTTTCCTTCCATTTCTTGTTATTGACCTTTTTATGTACCTATTTTCTGCAAACCGTGTTCACCTAGCATATCAAAGAACTATAACATGGATATGGTTTATTTTAAATATATATTTGTGGTAATATCATGTGTGTTTTTTGGTAGACATTGCTGTCACTCAATTCTTCCAAAGATGCTTATATTGTTTTACATGATGCTCAAAATATGAATAAATGCTTATGTAGTTTGATAGAAGCTTGCTATTTGAGGATATACATGTGAAGCATTCCTGTAATATGTTGTGTTTTCTACTTTTCCATGATTTTTTTTGTATAATTGTATTTGGTTCCTGGTGATTTTCACACCTCATAATACTTTTCTTTATGAGAAACAATACTTGATAATGAAGTAGTCATTCAACTCTTACAAAACACGAATAGTAGACATTATAAATTATAATTTTTTATTATTATCTTATATTTAATATATTATTAGTTTAAATAATAAATTGAAAAAAATAAAACTTTTTATGCTAGTCCCAAGCTTGAATGAAAAATGTTGAGGGAAATTTTGTCAAAATAAATTTTGGCCCCCACTGCAAATTTTCTAGCTCCTCCACTACTTATGTTTTTCTTAATTAAACACTTCCCAAATTTGTGGACATGTTCATACAAAAATTTAAACGTGAAAACACTCAAAATTAGAGGCAAATTCATTACAATTAACTACATGTATGATTGGGTATGAAGACTTCCCTCAAGCATAATAAATCTATATGTTAAAAAAATTTTATGTCCTTTGTGTCTTTTTGCCTGAATGAGATTGTAGCTGATAAGCTTCAAGGCTGATGTATTTTTTGATGAAATAAGGGCCTTCCTAAGTTAATTAAAACTTACCAAATATTGACCAGTAAGCTATGGCTTTTGCATTTTCTTAAGAACTAGGTCATGGGTAGGATGATTTTCCTTGGAATTGGCAATGTAGTACTTAGCTACCAACTTTTTTACCTTTACTGATTTGAGGGTTTTTTTTCTTTTGAGTTCTATTATAAGGTTAGCTATAGTCTTTATTCCATTTTGGTTCTTTTCTTCCCACTCACTATGCTTGTCTTGATTGAAGCTAATGATGAAACTACTTACTAACTTTGTAGTTTGAGTTTAATTGGGAGTTGAATCATAGCACCATGCAATAGTATAAAATATTTTTTGATTAATTACTGAGAGAATCATCCCTATTAACTATATACTAAAGAGAGTTCTTCAACCTACTAGCCTTTAACTCACTCTAACTTCTTCATTAGAAAATTTTGTTAACTACCACAACATCCATTTATTTATGAGTGATGAACTAAGGTAATTTTAAAGAGAATGCCATGCAATCAGCACACATCCTTGATCCTCTTGTCACCAAATTGTGCTTCATTTTAAAAGTTTTTAGTGAGTGGCAGGTTGTACCTAAAGATGATATTAGATCAAGACAAAATTCTGACAACTTCAATAATAGTATTTTCAAGAGCCTTTGCTTCTATAAAGTATATAAAGTAATCTTCCTTCACTATGATAAATTTTTTTACCCAATCAATAGCGGGAGTTGGATGATTTGATCCATGCCCAATACATCAAATACTAAGGCTTATTAATTGGTTGAAGCCTAATAGATTGACATATTTACATGGTGGATATTTTTTTTAGACTATCATAACCTCTTTTTTCTTGTGAATCCTTCAAAAGAGTCTTCCAAAAGTACCCTTATTAGACTGATGAGCTGTGCTCTTTCTCCTGAGTAACTTCCACAGCCACCTATGTGTACTTCTCTAAGTACTACTTTCTTCTTATCTTCTCTTACATATTGCAAGTTGAGGGAGGCCATTGACCTTCTGAATAACTTTTAAGTGATTATTAAGTACTATATGGCTTTTATTTTAAATCTTATTTTTTCTATCTTGAGTTATTACATACATGAATCTATCCAGCTTGTAGGTCATTAATCTCCACATTTGTGACTTCCCCTTCTTCAGTTATAGGCTTGGTGATCTTCATGGTGCTTTACATGTCTTGATTTTTTTCTTTGAGGGTAGATGAATGAGTTGATTCTACTTTCTAGGAATCTAAGTTTTTGTAAAGTACATGAACTTCCTAATATCTACATTCATTATAAAGAGATAGTTCAACAACACCTCATCTCATAACATATACACATTATTTATTTAACTTATAAATTTTTATGAATCAGAATTGAAAACTAGCTGCATAACAACTATTCCTACCTCAACTCATACTAGCAATCAAAGCATCATACTTAACCTTATTATTGGTGACTATAAATTTAATGTTTGCCAATTACATGATAATTATACCTGTAGGACTTTCAATAACTATACAAGCCCCTATTTCATGCTAGCATGAAGCCTTGTTAAGTTATAAAATCAAAGCTAGATTTTGTGCATTTATGTTAGATTCATTAAAAGGGTTATTGAAGTCCACAAGAAAGTCAATTAGCACCTTGGCTTTGATTGCTTCCTTCTTTTTTATGAAACCTAAAACTCACTTAGCTCTACTAAAAATTTAGTTAGTCTAGAAAATTGATTCATATTGGCAAGTATAGCTTTTAGAATATTATCATAGATAGCCTAAATTGAATGAGCCTATAAATACAATCATAATAAATAGGGAAAAACCACAAGGACCCATGAAGGTTTCTATATGATTTGATACCTTTGTTGACACACCTTATTTTGCCCATTATTTTAACTCTTTTCCTATTGACTCCTAGATTAAACTAGCCATTATTTCTTCACTTCTTTATGGATGATCACTTAATTTATAATGTCTTTCCTGACTCCCATTATAATGGCAAGCTTTTCCTAGTTGATGGTCTTTGAAGACGTTGTGGTTGATAAGAAAGAAAATGCATAATCCAAATAACATCTACTCTCATAAAAATGCTATCTAAATCCATCTTTCTATGTAGGAAAGAAGTAAAAAAAAGTCCATAATTAAAGGAGTGTCAAGGAAAAGGAAGAGAATATCTACCCATAACTTATCTCTTATACTTTTTTTTTTGAAATGAATTATTTTGTGTTTTGTTTAATTTCAATAGATGGCTAACATATTTTTATGGGCTTATGACACATTAAAAACCATGTTCACATAAGATTAATTTAAATTTTAAAAATTTTAAATATTATTTTAAATCCTTCGTGGTTAATTTTATTTATGTATAAGCCTTGTATAAACTTAAAATGTAATGTGATTTATAGCCTTGATAGAGGAGTGGTGAAATAATGAGAGCATTTAAGATAAGATTCATCCATGCATAAACATATGGTGGATAAAGATTTAGAATCTTAAAAAGATATAATCATTATAGTTGAGAGAAATCTTAAATAGACACTCCAATGAGCTTTATACAGAGCAACAGTATTTATGCTTTAGTTCATAATAATATTAAGAAGAAATCTAGTTTTTACACATGCGTTTTTAACAACCATAGGTTTAGTGTCCCTTAGACATAGAATTAGGTGCAATCCAGGATCCCTATCTGTGATTTTAATGATGACAAATAATATTGATTGAATTATTACATTTTTCCTTAAATATTTTAGGTATTATTTTTATCTGTGAGAACTAATATTTCAAGTAAGATATACACTGCTCAAGATTGCTGAAGACTCAAGATTGGGTAGAATAGAATGTAAAAGAGACTGTAAATTTTTTATTTATTTTCCATTTCTTGAGTCTGGCCAAAAAAAGGTTTATACAAATTGGGTGACCATGCATACACACACAAGGGGAGAGAAATTTTTTAAAGTTAATTTTTTTTATAATTAATACTATATGATTTATAATCAAACGATAAGATATGTTATCTAAAAATAGGCTTAATGACTAAATAAAATAATTAGTTTATGTGAACTAATCATATTGTATGATCGTGATCATACTACAATTTATTTCGATCTAAAAACTAGCTCCCAGATTAATTTAAGTAAGATTTTGAAATTAATTTTTGAACTAATTATACTGTACTATGTGAATCGTATTGTATGAATATTTAAAATCTTACTAAAATTAACCCCCATAATTAGTCAATCAAATTATGATTTAATTAATGATAGTCGATCGTACTGCATGATGTCGATCATACAAGACGATTGACATAGATAAAATCTGATCATCCTAGAGATCATACCAAATGAAACCATAATTTTTGAACTAATTGTACTATACAATGTCGATCATACCAAATGAATGATAAAGATGGATTTGGTCATCCCGAACATCATACCAGATGAAACTATAATTTTTGAACTAATCATACTGTAATATTAATATCATACTAGATGATTTAGCTAACTATACTAATCATACTGTATAATGAGAATAATATGGGATGAGTGATAGAGATGTCTTTTAGTCATCCTAGGAATCATCCCGTATGAATAGAGGAAATTAATTAGATCTTACTAGATGATATCTGGATCGTACTATATAATGTGTTCATAAAATTTTAATAGTTCAATTGAATGATTGTTTATATTGTACTGGATGGGACTAGTTTCGAACTGATCGTACTATACGATCTTGGATCATACTGTAAGAATAATAATGGCTAACTTGAGTTTTTAGGGTTTTTTGAAGCCTATTATAAAAGCTGTGTTTTTAATTTTTACTCAAGAATGCTGAGAGAGGAATGTGAGTGAAGGAGGAACTCTGAGAGGGAGCTTTTTAGAAAAACATTAGGGCTTATGAGAGGAAGGAGAAAGTGAGCTTGAGCATGAGGGAGAAGTAGTGTGAGGGGATCACACGGTTGCTCCAGGCTAGCTGCACCCTTGCTCTTCCTATGGCCTTGGTGAGTCTTTTTGGGAGCTCTCTAGGGAGAGAGGCTTCTTATTCTAGTCCTCAAAGTTCTCTGCCTTCTTCAGGAGGGAGAAAAAGGAGATGAGGTTCTCTACCTTCTCTAGGAGGGAGAAAAAGGAGCTGAGATTCTCTGCCTTCTTCAGGAGGGAGAAAAAGGAGCTGATGTTCTTTGCCTTCTCCATGAGGGAGAAAAATGAGTCAAGGTATGTTTCCATCATGAGGAGGGTGACATAGCGTCTGGCACTCCACCGCATCAAAGGTTTGGTGAAAGTGAGTTTGTGAAGGCTTTTTTGCCTTATTGTCGGAGCAAAAGGAGAGTCACTTTTTGTTAGTGCAAATTCCTAGAGTGGAGGGCTCTGGAGAGTAGACATACTGAACCATTATAAAATTTCTAGTGTGCTTTTCATTTTCCATATTTTACTTTTTTGCATTTAATTTTTGTTATAACTGCTTAGTGAATATCTGAGAGCAATATTTTAATGTACAATTTAAAATTTCATCATCATTACTAAAATCATTGTTAATTTGTTAGCTTTTAGTTTAGGTGATTATATTACTTATTCTTAAACTCTGAAAAATAAAAAAAAGTATTCCTACTTCAGATTATTTTTAAAGTACCAATTCACCCCCCTCTTGGCGCATCTCGAACTTTCAATATTTTCTTTTGAAACCATAGTTGATAGCTTTATTAGTACACCTTTATAATTCTATAGATAAGATAACTTGGGTGATTCATACAATAAGTACTAGAGTAAACTTAGGTAGATTCTTATCCTTGTGGGAATATTACTTTACTTATTACTTTATTACTAGGATGACTTGTACACATATGTACATATAGGGTTTACACATAAAATATCATTTATCTATATAACTAGGTCAAGTTTTTGGCATAGTTGTTAAGGATTTATATAATTATCCTTAAATGTAATTAACAATAGAGAAAATAACACTTATTCAAACACTTACAATCCAAGTTGGAAAAACTATTCCAACTTTTGATCGAATAATAATATTAATGTAATCCTAACCAAACTAACCCTATAAGGAGTTTGAACCCATCTTAATAGCATTACGGAAACCCAAGACATAATTATCCTCTTAAATCTAGTGTTAATAACCAAATTAATGATAGGAAGCCTTCCTTAGAAGACTTGGTTTTGTAAATGGGGTCCTAGTTTATCTCCCAGTTCGACTTAATTATCTTAGACTTTGAAGAAGATTGGGAGATACATTTTATCTTGGGTAGACCTTTCTTAGCTGTAGGGAGGGCGATGATTGATGTGTAGAAGGGAGAGTTGACTATAATGGTTTAGGACACAAAAGTTGCATGTAATATCTTAAAGTCTATGAAGTATCCTAAGGATCATAATGGGGATTATCTTATATTAGATTTATTTGATGATTATCAGGAGGATTTTATAAAGAATTATTGATTGATAGTCTTTGGGGAAGTCATTTTGGGAGGATGACATAAGAGAGGTTGATGGAGATTTTGTGCATATTGGATGATAGTGAAGCCCCTAAAGTGTTTAAGGAGATATATGAAGGGTTAGATAAAACATCTTTAGATAAGATCTTGAAACCATCTATTGTTGAGGCACCCATTCTTCAGTTAAAAGCTTTGCTTGATGATTCAAAGTATGTCTTCTTAGGAGAGAAGTCAACCTTACCTATCATTATTTCTGCTGAGCTAAGAGAATATCAAGAAGGTAAGTTTTAGGGTTCTTGGCACATAAAAGAAAGAATTTGGTTGGACAATTATTAAAATTCAAGGGTTTAGTCTTGAAAGTTTAATGGTGGGTGTTAAGCCTCATTGAACAGTCCCTAGGTACACAAGGAGGGGTGTGGGGGTGAATTGGTTTCAATAATTTCTTTGACAAAATATTTTTGTAATTTTTCAATAACCTACAATAAAAAGCTTTATCACTCGATACGAAAACAAATTGACTATACAACAATTATAATAATGGTGATGATAGTTAAATCAAATCAATATAACATCAACTATAAAATTTTTTGACGTACAATTTTTAGGAAAATGGATTGCAAAAAAGTAAGATGCATAAAATAAAAATTGAAATGGGCACACTAGAATTTTATAGTGGTACGATCAAATAATGACCTATGTCCACTCCCTTGAGTCCTCCACTATGGGTAATGTTCTAACTCTTTATGACTTTCTTAAAGCTTCCATAGCAAGGCTGGGGAGCCCTTTTAATAATCACTTTCACCAACCCAGTGTGGTGGAGAACACGAATACTTTTTACCCTCCTTGCGAGGCAGAGAACCTAAAATCTTATTTTACCCTCTTGGTGAAGGAAGAGAACCTAGAATCCCTTTTCACTGTCGTGGTAAAGGTAGAGAACCTGGAATCCTTTTCACCCTCATAATGAAGGCAGAGAACCTCAAACTTTATCCTTGAAGCCTTTCTTCCCAGAGAACCGCAAATAGATCCATAGAGCCCTATAGAGAAATTAAGGTGCAAGCTTTATTGGAGCAACTGTGTGAAACCCCTACACTAGTTCTCTCTATCACGAACCTCATCTTCTCCTTCTCCACTCTCCAAGACCACTCTTTGCTCTCTCCCAAAATTTCTTCAACAACCAAAGACTCTCCCCCTGAATCAAAGAAGAAAATGTTTTTAAAGAAGATCTCAAAAAACCCTAAAATATTAACTGAGTTGTAATTGTTCATCCAGTACAATTGATGATTGTACAATATGATTAGTTCAAAAATTAGATGCAGTACACTACAGTGGAATAACACTGGGATGAACTCTTTAAAATTTGTATAACGGATTGTACAGCATGATCTAAAGATCATATAGTGTCATTAGTTCAATCTTTATGTGATCGTACAGGATGATTGCTTGGATGATTGAAAATCGTCTCTAGCTATCATCTGGATGACTAGCATCGTACTGTATGATTAGTTCAAAAATCAACATTTCATCTAAGACAACCATTAGGATGAACATGCTTCATATAGTATGATATAAAAATTATATAGAAGAATTGACTATATTAATTAACACTTGATTTGATTAACAAATCATGGGGATTTAATTAAGGAAGTTTTCAAATATCATACTGTATGTGATCATACATTATGACCATTTCAAAGATCAATAATTTAAAAACTATTATTTGATTGGAGGCTAGGGTTTCTATTTTAAATAGATCATACAATATGATTTGGGTCGTATAATATGATTAATTCGAAGAAATTTAATTAAAAATTAGCCCTTTTAAATCATTTCAAAGGCGTCTGATCATATAGTATGATTTGGATCAAACAGTATGATTAGTTCAAAAAATTTAAAATTATTTTCTCCCTCCCCTTTGTGTGTGTGCATGGTCTCCAACATCGCATACACCTTTTGCAAGACTATGACTCAAGAAATTTAAAAATAATGAAATAAAGATTAGTGACTCTTTGTCATCCTATTATACCATACTATACCGTAAATTTTCTTGGATGGTGTATAATGTACCTGAAATATTAGTATACAAAAAAAATATCCATAACATTTAATAATAGGAGAAATGAACATTTAATAAATAATATTTGTTTTCATCAAAATCAAAGCTTGGGATCCGTGATTGCAATAATCTCCCCCGTTCTTATGATGGAAAATATTTTTGGTTATAATTGTAATGGATTATATTATCTCCTAACCTCCCCCTCGCTAGATAAGATATTTTTGAAAAGAAGAGGAAAGTAAAAAAAAATATTTATTTGATTATTATTATTATCATTATTATTTTTAATTAGATGAAACACAAATAATAGAGAGAATAGTAGAATAAACACAAAGTACAAACAACTGACTTTTCCCCCTTTTGACATCACCAAAAAGGGGAGAGAGACAAAAACTAACAAACACAACAAAGACTACAACACAGAGATAATAAAAAGGCTACAAATAAACACACAATGCTAGAAGTAGGAACCCTAATCAGGTGGTGGTGGTAGGAAATGATGATGAATTATGTCAAATTGCTCACCAAACCATGCCATGTATGTCTCATGTTGTTGCTACAATAGCTAAATATAGCTATCCAGTTGAGCATCTAATAGATCAAAGCATTATGTCAGTAACTCATAGGAATATGGCTGGTATTCCTGTGCTAATGCTGGTGCTAGTGTAGGGGCTTGTGCTGATACTGGTGCTAGTGCAGATGTTGGACCAACTCCCCCTTCCTCATCAAAATCTGGCTCTTCTTTAGGCTGGACCCCTTGGCGATGATGAAAGAAGAAATGGAAAGAGCCATAGAAGCATAAAATGGTAAATTTGTCTGCGGGTGTGGGATATGTAAGCTAATATTTTTGGTCTTGGACATATGCAATCAGGTGGCCTATTGCATGATTATGCTTATGATGGTTTTAACATGAGCAAAGGTAAGTGATGTTGTGTATATAAGAAATAATAATTTGGGATTTATCAAAAATAGTGTCAGACATGATTAAGTAGGTGACTATATATAATAGAGGAGTGGTATTTACCCTATCTCTAGCTTTAGGAAGAATAAAAGTTTGAAGAACATGCTAGATTATGTGAGCATTTTGATTAGGGATTGAACAAGTGGTTGATGTTCATTTAGAGGAGTATTCTTAATAACTAGATTTATAGTGGACCAGTCTTAGTCTCCTCAAGATGATATAATATGGGGTTGAATACCTTCAACAGATATGTGGAGGTATTCATCTAGATCTTATTTAGTAATCTCTATGGGACATCCACATACATAGGAAGTCATGGAGGAAAAATCTTTAAATACTCGTAAACTGGCAAAAAATTTGTAAAGCAGTTCAGAATTAAAAGGGAAAGCTAGGGTGAGTTCAAAGTGGAGTGTGAAATTAGTGAAGAGATCCATTACCTAATAGCTAAGCATTTATTGGTCAAGAATTAGAGAAGGGGCAATTTTGGCTTCCCTATATTTATGATAGGCTACTTCATCATCTATTATTTAGAAATAGTCGTCAGTTGGATGATGAGAAGAACTGCCTTGGAATAGTTGATGAGCTCATTTACTATCAGCCATTAGAAGGATTGAGGGAACAAGTCAAGGTAAAAGAAGAATAGAAAGATTTGCGTGAATAAAATCTTAGAAATATCTCGTTATAGATTTTTAATAGATAGTACAGTACTATCAATGTTCATATAGTACGATCATGAGAATTTAATTTGTTTGAATGATCTATCAAAAAAAGTGGTCAAATCATACAGTACGATCATCATCATACTAGATGATCTTTATTAAAAATGATCATGCTGAGGAGTCATTGATATGAACTTTGACTAAAAGGTTCATGTAATATGAACAAGTGTTTATATAGTATGAAGGAATTTTTGTTATTATATTAGATAGTTTAAATTATTCAACAGTTAATAACACATGGATTGTATAGTATATATAGTTGGATCTATAGTATGATCATCAATAATTGGTTAAATCAAAACCATCGAGATTACAGACGATGAAGATGTGCTAAGTTGTGTAGATTGTAGAGTATGAATGAGATTTGTATAGTACGATGTGATTCTTTTATTAATTTTTAATATGTGTGATGAGTAGAGAATAACCTCTACTATGCAAATAGTACTGAACACATAACAAACATAAATAAAAAAAAATAAAGACACATCAAACACATAAAATCTCAAGATGTTGATTTTATCTTGCCTAGAATGAAGTATGAATGTTAATGACACCTAGTCTAATCCATAGTGTGCTAAAGGTTTCATAGCTTAAGGGTTTAGTGAAGATGTCTACTAGTTGATCCTTAGTTTTACATGATTTAAATCAATATGTCCCTTAACAACATGGTCTCTAATGAAGTGGTGCCTGATGTCGATATACTTAGTACAGAAGTGTTGGATAGGATTCTTAAAGATGCATATGGATTGTGACACATAATTTGAATAGTGTCTATAGAGAGTCCAAGGTCAAAGATTTGTTGTTTTAGCCATAAGACTTGACCAACACATTTACTTATAGCAATGTATTCTGCCTTAGCGATGGATAGGGCTACAGAGTTTTATTATTAGACCAGGAAACTACGAATTGACCTATGAATTGATAAGTTCCAGAGGTGCTTTTTTATCAATCCTACATCCTACAAAGTCTAAGTTTGAATATCCTATGATTTCAAATGAGGAGTTATGTTTAGGGTACGAGATACCAAGATTTTGATTCCTAGAAGGTATCTAAGGATTCTCTTAAGAGCTGTCATATGTGATTCCTTAGGATCTACTTGAAATCTTGCTCAAAGATAAACACTAAATATAATATCTTATCAGATAACAATCAAATACAAAAGGGATCCTATTATACCCCTATACTTCTTTTGATCTACTAACTTTCCATTTGCATCTTTATCTAACTAAGTAGTAGAACTCATGGGTGTATTAATTACTCTAGCATTTTCTATTTCATATTTCCTTAAAATATCCTTAATATATTTAACTTAGCTTAGAAATGTTCCATCATTCATTTGTTCTACACTAAAACATAGGAAATATATCAGCTCTCCCATCATACTTATTTCAAGCTCCCTACTCATAGTTCATGAAAATTCATTACAAAAAATTTCATTTATTGATCAAAAAAAAAAAATATCATCTATATATATTCGAATAATGAGTAGATCTTCACCAACTTTCTTAATGAATAGAGTGGTATCTACACTACCCTTGAAAGAGGATCTTTCTAGGTGAAAAGTGCTAAGCCATTCAGACCATGCCCTAGGAATTTGCTTCAATCCATATAATGCCTTTTCAACTTATAAACATGATTAGGAAAAGGTAAATTTTTAAATCTAGGGGGTTGCTCTATATATACATCTTCCTTAGTATAGCTTAAAATCTCTAAAGCAAGCAAAGACTAATAGCACTTTAATAGCTTCTAACCTAGCTACATGGGCAAACATCTTCTCAAAATCAATTTCATCTATTTGATTTTACCCCTTAGCTACTATTTTAGCTTTATTTCTAATTACTACTCTAGAATCATTCATCTTATTCTTGAAAACCCATTTAGTTCCTATAATACTCTGGTCTTAGGGCTACTAACAAATTCCCAAATATCATTTCTAATAAATTGGTTTAATTCTTCTTGTATAGCTACAATCTAGAATTCATCATATAGGGCTTGATCGATATTAGTTGGTTTTATCATAGAGAAGAAAGTAGAATAGATAACCTTATTCCTAAGTCCATGCACAGTCTTAACTCTTATAGAGGGATCTCTTAAGGTGAGTTCTCTAGAATGACTAGATACATATCTCCAATCTCTATGCAAGGGATCTTGAGGTTATTCTTTATTTTCCATGTCAATGAATTACATTCCTTGGGTAACCTCTACATCCTCTTCTTCTTCTAACATAGGCTCTCCAGATTTATCAGATTCATCAAATACTATATGGGTGGTCTCCTCTACCACTAAGGTCCTCTAATTGAAAACTCTTTAGGCTTTACCTATAGAAGAATAACCTAGGAAAACTCCTTCATCAGACTTAGGGTCAAATTTTCTTAGTTGAGATTTTCCATTAATCAGAATGAAATATTTACATCTAAAGATAAGAAAGTGAGACAGATTGGGTATTCTACCATTAATTAGTTCATATGGCTTCTTATTAAGTTTGGATCTAAGATTTACCCTATTCAGAACATAACAAGTAGTGTTAACTACTTCTACCCAAAAATATGTTGGAAGTGAATATTCAGTTAACATAGCTCGAATAGCTTCTGCTAGGGTTTTATTTTTTCTTTCTTCTACCCCATTCTATTGAGGGGTTTTAGGAGCTAAAAACTTATATTCTATAGCTTTCTCCTTATAGAATGATTCAAATCTATCATTTTGAATTCTCCACCATGATCACTATGGATAGCCAATATTTCACATCCTAATTTCTTCTATATCCAAGTGGAGAAATTCTTAAATTTCTCAAATGAATCACTTTTATGTACTAGGAATCTAATCTAGGTGAATCTAAAAAATTCATCTATAATCACATATCGAAAAGTCTTCCCACCTAGGCTGGCTATATTAATAGGTCCAAGCACATCCATGTGAAGAATTTCTATAGATCTCGAAGTGATGATGTCCTTAATGGAATGAAAATAATTTTTTATTTATTTTCTTGATTGGTAGGTATCAGAAAGGTGGTTTTTTTGAAAAATCTAATCTGGGTATGCCTCTAATTAGGCTTGTTTGGGTGATCTTCTTAAGGGTGTTCATGCTTGGATGACATAGTCACCTATGTCATAGCCAAGATTCATCAATAATAGATTTCAAAAACACAAAATTAGAATAGTCAACATATTTCAAATCAAGCATATAAACATTGTTAATCTTTTTTGCTTCTAAGATTATTTTACTATTTAAGCTAATCAAATACTTAGTAGACAAAAATTTAATATCAAAACATTTATCACATAGTTAATGAATACTAAGCAGGTTGTATTTCAATCCATTTACAAATAAGACATTTTTAATATTGAAATTCTTTGAGTTTCCAATCATACTTGATCCCACCACATTCGTAGTGGTGTTCTTTCCCAATGTTGCCTTACTCCTGCCTTGGCCTCCAGCATGTTGAATTGCATCATATCTCCAGTTATGTGTCATAAGCAATTTATGTCTAGGTACCATATATTCTCACTAGGTCTTTTCTGATGCATCCCTACAAAGTCAATCAAGGGTTAGATTTGGGAATTCCATGTGAGTTTGGGTTCCACCTTATGCTTTAGTGAATGATTTGTTTGCATGCTATATTGTGATGTAATTTGTTTAAGCCTCCATACAAGATGTGTTCTACTGTGTACTGTGTATGTATGGGCTATGTAACCTACCATGCCATAAGAATAACACCTAACACTAGGGAATGGGTTTACCAATTTATGTGGGGTGTTGTGTCTCTACCTAGGGGTATGAGATGATGCATGCTGTGTTTTGGGGTTAAACCATTGGGCTAGTTTAGGTCGTGGTTTATTATTCATAAGTGTATAAATGTTTTCTTTCAAGAACTCATTGGCACTTTCAAAACTTTTAACTTCCCATTTTAATGAATGCTCATTAAGGTCTAGTTCAGGTGAAAGTGTTTCTAGTTGCTTGAATGATTCCTCTAACTTAGTATGCTCAAATTTTAAGGATCTATTTTCTTTGGTTAGTTTAATATGCTTCTTATTTAATCATCAAAATCGTCAAGTAAGGAAGGAGGTACTTTATTTGAGCTAGAATTATCAATTCTAAGAATGTCATGCTCTTTTTATAACTCAAAAAATTTAACATTCTAGCTAGCATGCATTTTCTTTAGCTTTCTATATACATAAAGAATTTTCTTAGAAACTTCAAATAATTTATTATATGAAAGCTCATATATCTCATCTTGATCAAAATTATCAAGAGTATCATTTTCCATAAGGCATAAATTTGTTACCTCTTCCTCTGCTTTCTATTCTGATGAGTCTGAAAAAGGGTCTGCCCAAAATGCCTTTTGCCACCTTTATTTCCCCTTTTTGATCTTTTTCTTCTTTTCTCCCTTCTCCATGATGGGTGAGCTTTTAAGTTGGGGCAATCTAACTTTAGGTGACCTGGTTTCCTTTATTCAAAATAGATAACATCAGAGGAAACCTTTATATTTTTATTATTTTTACGTTTATTCTATTGTTGATGTCATTTTTGCTTTCTTTTTAGAAAGCTCTTGAGTTTTCATTTATTAGAGCATTTCAATTATTTTAAATTAGATGGATGGTTCTAACTGTGCTGGGTCATAAACATTACAACCATCCTATTGTTTTGATTTGATTAGAGCCATCCAATCTTGTATCAAATGACCCAGATCTAATGCACACTATCTGTGAGGGCCTACTACTATATCAGTGCTCAATTAGCATGAGTTGTGAGTTAAAGTGCATACACAGTCAGTCAACTAACTATGTATTTCTTTAAATTAAATCAGAGAATTCACCTTAAATTAGAAAACTCATATCGTCTCACTTACTTCTCCAAATTAAGATTTCTTAGGGTCTATAGATTTGGCTTGAGGAGCACTACAAAATCCTTATGGTTTGGTTAATCATTTTTAATTGGATTATAAGTAATTTTAAAAATACTATGTTAGGAATTTTTGAGATTATTTATTAAATATAGATAATCTTATCATCAAATTTAAATTGGTTTATCTTGAGCATGCTTATGACATGTCCAAAATTTTCCATCTCTATTTTTGATCGAGAGGGGCTTCAATTGGGCAATTCAAGATTATAGGTAAGAAATTGACTTATAAAATTAAATTGCTATTGATACAAATCCATAAGGCACTTAGGCTCAAACTTATGTGGTTTAGTAATTTAGTATTCAAGGGTTAGATTGCCACATATTTTACCATGATCCATGGTTTAGAGTGCCTAAATTATACTTTTTAAAGTATTTTTATACTTAATTTAAAAATTAATTTTAAACCCTTGGAAGGCTTTGAAGGGCCTAAGTTGCTAGGGATTTGACCTTATGTGTTAATTGACCTAGAGTTTAAATTTCAAAGAATTTGGGGTTTAGTTGGTCTTTCAAATAGTAAACACTAAATTCACTTACATAAATCACATAAGATTTTAAATAAATCAATTTTAATCCATCAATCAATGATGCCATCTTCTCTCTCCTCTTGTGCTCCTTTTCTATGGCGATCGTGGTTTCTTCTGTAGCAAGCTGTACATTTTCATTTCCTTTGGAGTTTTCATCTTTACTATGTTGGCTAGCCTTTGTGTTTGAGTGCCATAAGGCCTTTTGGCCTTAGGTCGATCAAGATTTCATCAAGATGGTTATTGCACAATCTTCCTTTAGACATAACCACTAGTGTTCTCCTCCATCTGGTTCAGTTGCTTTGAAAATGGAATTGTTTAGTTTTAATAGTAGCGATATCTCTTCTAACTCTCACTCTTTTTGTGATGCTGTGTCTGATGTATCATCTTCCAAAGATCCATTTTTCTCTTTTACCATGTCTTCTTTTAAAGGTTTTCCTATAGTTTTGATGTTTGATAAGGATATTGTTAAATTAGCCTCACCATTTTAGTTTACATTGGTTGGAAAGTTTGTATATGTAGACCTAATCTTGGCTCAATCCACTAAATATTTGGTAATATATAAGGTTTTGGTTGTTTTCTCTATTTGTTTGCTTAATGCTAGGCATAATGTGATTCAACTCTCTAACGATTCGTACTATAGTCAAGTTTTTTCAAGGAGATCTTACTATATTAATAATTATCAAATGAGATTGTTAAAATGGACATCCTTTTTTGATATTAAGAAAGAATCTCCCATTATTCTGATCTAGCTTGCTTTTTTGAATCTCTATTTACATTTTTTCAACCCTCATGTTTTACATGCTTTGGGTTTGCTCTTTGGTAGGCTTCTTCAAACTGATGAAGCTACTACTTCTCTATCTAGACCATTAATGGCTAGGATCCTAGTTGAAATGGATATTACCAAGAAACATCCCTAGGTAGTTTGACTGGGCTCAGAACAATATGGTTATTTATAAAAAGATGAGTTTAAAAATATTCTAGATTTCTGTCATCATTATAAAATCTATGGGCGTTCAATTAATGAATGCTTTGTGGTTCATCCTCACCTTAAAAAGAATGCTATGGATTTGAAAAAAGGTGGCTAATTATAAAATTTAGGATAATAGTGATGAGAGTGTTCATAATGAGCTGATTAATTTGGTTCATCCTAATGCTTCTGATGATGATCTCCAGACCTTTGGTGAGCAAATAGAAAATATACCCTCTGATAAGGCCATTAGAGAAATAGAAATAATTAATATTCATAATGATTTAGACAAACTAGATGAAAATGTTAAGCCAATGGAAGGTACTATTTTGATTGATTATATAGTGCATTTAGTGGGTAGGAATTCTCATAATGCTAGAGCCAATGTTAGTAGTTCCGTAGCTCTTATTGATGAGAATTATATTGGAGTTCTTTATAAGGGGGAATAAAGTTCTTCATGCTAATTTACCTCAACTCCATTGTACTACAAATAAAACAAATGAGGTAAATTCAGAACCATTAAGTGAATAAGCTGTGAAGGATGGGTTAGCCAATATGTCTTATGTTATGCATGAAGATACTACTAAAGAGGCGAAGATTCTGCCGCATAAAATTTATTTCTCTGTGGCTAGTCAAGAAGGTATAAATAAGATCTCTATGTCATCACCAACTTTTAAGGAGACTTCGAAAAACATGCATGATGGTTCCACCAAAGTTCTCAAAAGAAAAAAATAATAATAATAAGAATCTTGTTGGCTATACCCCTAAGGTTACCCGAGCTTTAAATGCTTCAAACTCTTCTAATGATTAAAGCTCTTAAATGGAATATTAGGGGAGTGGGTGATTCACTGTCTAGGGACAGGGTGAAATACTTTTGTAGGATTCATAATATTATGATGCTTGTGTTAATTGATCCTTTAATTACTATTTTTAAGTTGGATTCTATTCATATAAAACTTGGTTTTGACTCAGCTTTTGGTAAATATTCTAATAAGATTTGGATTTTTTGGAGTCATAATGTTTCTTTACACTTTTTTGATGACTTTCACCAAACTATTCACACTTGTATTAATTTTGTTCAATTTCTTGTATGCATCCTTTGTTTATGCTTCTTGCTTGAGGTTTGAGAGGACACATATTTGGAAATGTCTGTCCAATTTTTCTTCTTGCATTAATGGTCCTTGGATGGTTGGTGGTGATTTCAATATTGTGTCTAATGCTAATGAAAGACTTGGGGGTAATCCTCCTAACTTTCATGCAATGGAAGACTTTAATGATAGGATTATGAATTGCAACATACATGATATTGGGTTTTCTGGAAGTGCATTTACTTGAAATAGGTCTACCATGTGAAAAAGATTGGACTGTGCTATGCTTAATGATATCTAAATTTCATCTTATCCTATGTCTCATATTGAGCATTTAACAAGAATGTTATCTTACAATTCTCCACTTTTTTTGAAAATTTCATTCTTTAAAGAAAATACTCCTCTTCCATTCAGATTTCAAAATATGTGGCTTCTTAATGAATCTTTTTTCAACATTTTGGAAAGTAACTGGAGTGCTCCATTATTTCCTCTCAATAATATTGATGGTATGAATAGATTGTGGTTGAAGCTCAAGAGATTTAAGAAAAAATTGAATAGGTGAAATAAATGCATTTTTATGGTTATTTTCTCGAACATTTTTGAGGTTGAGAATTTGGTGGCTATTATAGATAATAATTATATTATGGATTCTTCTTATGAGAACCTTTCTTTATTGAATGAAGCTAAGGTTAAGTTGTTCAAACTTCAGGAAAAGAAGTAGTCGTTTGGAGACAAAAGGCTTCTTCTAAGTTCCTGATAGATGGTGATGTGAATACCAAATTTTTTCATAATATTGCTAATCATAAAAAAAGCTACTACCCATAGTCATAAAATGATTACTCTAGATGGTACTTCTATTGAGCTTCCTATGTTGATTTTTGCCACTGCTATGAATTATTTATAAAATGTCTTTAATAAAGATTTTATTCTAGATTTGAATGTGGATCTGAGTATGATAACTTATTTCTTACCTCTGTTCCATCTGAGGAGGAGATTTGGGTCACTGTTAAAAGTATGAAAGCTAATTTCCTAGTTAGTAGTGATGGGTTTACCAACAAGTTTTTTAGAAGTCTCGGCCCACTATTAAATATGATATTGTGAAAGCTATTGTGGTTTTTTTAAGTGCAACTGTTATAAAAATTTTTTACCTCTACCTCTATTATTCAGTTTCCTAAAGAATATGCTATCTATTTTTGGGATGTTTTTAGACCGATTAGCCTCTGCACCTTTTTCAACAAGCTTATTCCTAACATGCTTGTGGGTAGATTGATCTTTTTTACCTAAAATCATCTCGCTTGAGCAAACTAGTTTTGTAAAAAGCCATTCAATATTTGATAATATTTTGCTAGCTCAGGAGCTTATTCATGATCTTGAGTCTAAAATCTTGTTAGGAAACATTATTTTTAAAATTAATATCACTAAAGTGTATGATAATGTTAATTGGGACTTCCTTTATACTATGTTAAATTATTTGGTTTTAATGTGGATTTCATTAGGCTCATTAAAAATAGTATTGAAAACTACTCTTTCTCATTATTATTAATGGTATGAATCAGGGTTATTTCAAATCATCTCAAGGTCTTCATTAGGGGGATCCTTTATGTCAGGCCTTTTTTATTATTGTAGCAGAATACTTATCTAGGGGTCTAATAGAGCAGTTTAGGACTTACCCCAATCTGCAATTTTGTACCTTAGGTGGTGTACCTATCTTTCATTTAAGCTTTGCAAATGATTTTATTATTTTTTCTAGTTGCTCGATTAAAATGCTTTACATTTTGTTCATATTTCATAATTTATTTCAAAGATCTTGTGGTTTATTATTTGATCATTTCAAAATTAGTTTTATTAGTGCGAAGATTATTTCTCAGTAGAAAATTTGATTTATACATAGCAAATTTGGTTTCTCTCATAAATCTTTGCCCGTGAAGTATTTAGGGACTCCCCTTTTCAAAGAAAAGCAAAAGTTCTTATTTATTTAATGATAATTTCTTAGCTATTCAAAAAAGGATATTTATCTTTTTTTTATTGAAGATATGGAATTAGCATTAATGCATAAAGGAAAAAATACAAAGAAACCTAAGTGATAGCTATTTTTTCACAATCCTTCCTAATCAAGTCAATAATACTTGATGGAAGTTTGCCAAAAAGAAAATCCTCCTAGAAAAAGTCACCATAGAGGGCATAGTGAGCACAAGCATCCACCACTGTATTTCTCTCTCTAGAAACAAAATGAAAATTTGCATTATTAAAAACATCAGGAAATAAAAAATCCATAATATGAACTCTATTATTTTGATTATTCTTTATCACTCACCGAAGTAGTAGTTTAACCACATTGATGTTATCTTTTTTAATAATGATACCTTGCTTCACTATCATCCAATCTTTGATTATATCTTTGAAGTCACCATAAAGGATGTCTACTTGGGCATTTAACTTTCTCTCTTTTGGTGGTAGATTCATTTTAATTAAGAGTGTTCTTTGTTTTATTCCAATTTTTCTATTTCGTACTTTATGGTCTACTTTATCTATTTGCATTAGGATGGAAAGGTTAATCAATAAGTTCTTCTGGGGGGCTAAGGATGGTAGACCAACTATTTTATGGCTATCTTGGGATAAGTGCTCGGGTGCATTGAATGAAGGAAGTCTAGGGTGTAAGAATTTGGTGGATATAGCTCAAGCTTTTTCCTACAAACTTTGGTTTGCTTTCAGATCTAAGAAAAGTCATTGGTCAAATTTTATGATTTTTAAGTATTGTGCTGATAAACATCCCCTTAATTGCCATTTCAAAAAAGGGGATTCTTATAATTGGAAAAGGCTTTGAAATATTAAGTGGGAGGTTGAAAACTATTTACAATGGGGAATTGGTGCTTGCAATATCTTTTTCTAGCAACATCAATGGTTGGCCAAGTTTTCTATTGATAAGTAATTGAATACTCATTCCACTTCTATGCTCAATTGTAATCATTTTATTCAGGATTGAAGGTGGAATATGAATATGTTAAATGGTTTTGTGCCTGATACTATCGTTAATCTTATTGTAAAAATTCCCTTATAGCTGGATAAGGATGATTGCTTGATATTTACTAATTCAAATGATAGTAAGTTTACTCTTAAGGAGGTTTGGAGTTCTATTAGGCAACTTCATGTGAAATCCTAAATTTTTTTTACTATGTGGCACAATGCTATTCCATAATCTTACTCCATTTTAATGTGGGCAATTTTACATAATTTCATCCATGTTGATTTTTGTTTAATGAAGGAAGTTTCTTTTGTCATTTCCAAATACGAATGCCGTTATCACATTGAGACTCTAAATCATGTATTTGTTCAAGGTCCAATTGTTCCTAAAGTTTGGCTTTACTTTGATGACATATTTAATGCTCATTTTTACACTAATTATGATTTCATTATCAATATTTTCCATGCTTGGTTTGTTCCTAATCAAGGTCACATTCATATTGTCATGCCTATTATTATTCTTTGGTTTTTGTGGACTAGTAGGAATGAGTCCAAGCAAGAAGATATTAACATGAATGCTTTGAATATTATTTTTATAGTCAAAGGTAAAGTTTTACATCTCTTTCCTACCAATTTAATTAAGGTGGATTATTTTAAGGCTACTATAATGTTGCTGCTAGCTTTGGTATTACTGTCTAGTCTTCTTCTATGAATGTTATATATTGGATAGCTAGATGGTCAAAACCCATGCAGTTTGTTTTAAGCATAATACTGATGTTTCCTGTAACAATCCTATTACTAGTTGAGGGAGTCTCATTCGTGATCATCATGGGCATTTGATTATTGCTTTTATTGGTCCTAGTTTGGCTACATCTATTATTAAGGCTGAGGTTCAGGACCTTCATTATGGTATTCAACTATGTATTTTTTTAGGTATTTCTAACATTTAGATTGAAGTGGATGCTATGCTTCTTATTCATTATATTTAGGGTAATATTATTTATAATCCAGATAATTTTTATTTGATTAGGGAGATTAAACAATGGCTTTCCCTTTCTATATTCTATCACTCATATTTTTAGGGAAGGGAACTCTACTACTAATTATCTGGCTAAAGTTTGCTATAATGTAGGATGCACCTCTTAAATTTGAAGAGGTGATTAAATTAATAATTAACAATATGAAAGAAATAAATTTAGACAATGAAGAAAACCCTCATATGATCTTCATAAGTTCCTTATTGAATAAAGAAGAGTGGAATAAAATGGTAGAATACTTTTTTGAGTTTAAAGATTGATTTGCATAGGGTTATGAAGAAATATCCAAATTATTATTAGATATAACAATTCATAAACTAGAAGTACAACCTGACATATTTCTTGTAAAATAAGCACCATGAAGAGTGTTACTCAAATTTGAATAGCAAGTAATCATTGAAGTAAAGAAGTTGATAGAAGAAGGTTTTATCTAGGAAGAAAAATATTTAACTTGTTTAGCCAGCATTATTCTAGTAAAGAAGAAGAGCAGTTTAATCTATGTCTGCATCAACTTTAGAGATTTAAATAAAGTTTATCCTAAAGAAAAGTTCATGTTACCTATACTATAAATCAAGGTAGACATTACTTGTTTAAATGCAATATTCTCCTTTATGGGTTCATCCAACTACAACCAAATAAAAATTGCTCATGAAGACCATAAATATACAACATTCAAAATAGCGATAGGAGTCTACTATTATAAGGTTATGCCCTTTAGACTAAATAATGTTGGTGAAACATATCAGTGAGTAATGACAAGGATTTCTTATGAGCTTATCTACTAACAAGTAGAGTGATATATTGATAATCTAGTCATAAAAAGTCTTGAAAGGAAAACTATTTAAATAACTTGAGAATTATTTTCAAATAATTTCAGCAGTATAAATTTAATATGAATCCTCTGAAATGAGCTTCTGGCATTACTTTAGGAAAGTTTCTAGGATTCATGTTAAGACACCATGAAATTGAAATAGATCCATCTAAAATTAAAGCAATTTTTTGAGATGCCACCACCTAAGAGACTCACTCAACTAAGATTTTTTCAAGTTTGATTAGCATATATGAGAAGATTCATATCAAATTTATTAATATGATGTCAACCTTTTACAACCTTGTTCAAGAAAGATGTTTGTTTCCAGTGGGATGATAGTTATAAGAATGACTTTGATAAAATTAAATAGTATATAATGATTCCTCTAGTTTTGAATGCTCCTATCTCAAGGATGTCTCTAATTTTATATACAACAACTTTAAGCGAATCTCATAGTACCTTGTATGCACAAGAAGATAGGAAGAAAAAGTGAATACACTTCATTACCTTTGCGGGAGGTTGCTTCCAACTAACATAAACTATCCTCTAATTGAGAAACATTATTTGGCCTTGATTTTGCTTCTTAGAAGTTGAGTCATTATAGGCTTTCTGATAATGTAAATTTGATATACAAAGTAAATCCACTATAGTATTTGATGACTCATTTAAATCTATCCAGAAGATTAGCTTGGTGGTTTATGATTTCACTATAATTCGACATAATGTTTATTCTCTTATGTGCAGTGAAAGGTCAATATCTTGCACATTTTTGGGCAACACATCCAGTTTAAGATGAACTTCTTATAAATGATGAATTGCTAGATGAACAAATAATGAGCTTTGAAGAAAATAAATGATCTAACTAGGAATTATATTTTGATGGTGCTTCATCTTGTTAGAATGATGAATCACATAACATTTCCCCAGGAGAAGCTGAAATTGGTATAGTGTTTATCACTCCTAATGAAGGATTAATATATTACTCTTAACATTTTTCAAAATCATGTATGAATAGTAAAGCTAAGTATGAGGCTCTGATAAGTAGTTCAGAGTCAACCATCTTAAATGGAATCAAAGAAATCAAAATCTTTAGAGATTCATAGCTTATTTTCAATCAAATTATTGGAAATTATAAAGTATTAAAGAAAAATATGGTTCTATATAACTAGTATATAATGAAAATTTTAAAATAGATTCCAAATGTGACTTTGTATTAGATACCACATAGGAGGAACTCTACTGTGGTGACCTAGAAATGTTATCTAAGGAAAATGCTTTTCCTGAAGAAAATTCAATTCTAGTAAAGGTACAAGGTCAACAAGTCTTGTCACTAATAGATTTTTAAAATATAAAAAAAAATCCCAACAAAGGTGCAAATTAATTTTTCTATAGATGATGAAGCAGTAGATTAGAGATAACACTTCATAGACTATTTGTGAGAAAATATACTCTCTCATGATAATTCTATTATAGATTAGATAAAAAGAAGATATTTATCATATATCTTTGTAAATAGAACTCTATGCAGAAGATCCTTCAATCAAATATGGTTATGTTGTCTTAATAAACCAAAAGCTCAAAATACAGTTAATGAAGTTCATGTTCGATTGTGTGGAGGTCACCTATCTATCCCTAAAATGAAGATAAAGATTAAAATAATAGGATACTATTTCCCTTCAATGATAGATAATTGCATGAATAGTGCACATTGATGTCATCAATATAAGATTCATGGTGTAGTTCTTCACAAACCACCAAATGTTCTCCATCCAACCATTACTTCATGGCCATTTGAAAGTTGGGTTATAGATTTTTTTGATCCAATTGATTGTCCATCCTCTAGAGGTCATATGTTTATACTTACAATAGTATGTTACTTCTCAAATGGGAGAAAGAAGTTCTATTGAGAGGGGTTAAAGCACATCATGTTCTAAACTTCTTTAAAGGTTATGTCATAGATTGATTTGGTGTTTCTCATCAAATTATATTTAATAATGTTCCTTCATTTATAAGCATAAAATAAAATTATTTTCTAGTTGTCCTAAAATAGGTAAAAGATACTCAATGTTTTATTACCCTCAGGCAAATGGATTAGCTGAGGCATTCAATAATACTTTGGTGCATATTTTAAAGAAAATCTTAGATGATAAAATGTGTCAATGGAACAAAAAGTTAGAAGAGGTTTTATGGGTATATCAAACCACATATAAAAATGCTACTCAGTCTATGTCATTCACCTTAGTCTTTGGAGCAAAGTTTGTGCTTCCCCTCAATGTATAACTACCTTCTCTTAGTGTATATAATAAATTACAAAATAACTTCATAATAAAATTAAGGACTTCAGTTGTATAAAGATAACATTATTCAAGCATATTACTAGAAGGTTTGTCCAAGAACATTCCAAGTAGGTGATTAGGTTCCTGGATCTATGAAGATTCATTTTAGCCATAGAAAACTGGGAGGTAAATTTGAATCCCAAGAAAGGTCAGTTCATGGTGGAAAAAATCTATCAACGAGGCTCTTATTAGTTGGTGGACTATAAAGCAGATCATCCAATGTTTCCTTTAAATAGGCAATATCTCAAGAAATACTATGGTCGATAGTATTATAAAGAAAATTTAAATAAATAAAAGAATTAAGGATATATTTTTTATTAGTTACTTATATGTGTTGAAGTTTTCATAACGAACTGATTCTAGTAGATAAGATTGGGTCTTGAATATTATGTTAAAGCTTGTTTATTTTAAAACCCATAATGCTTGATTAAATTTTGTACTTAAAGATTAGTATAAGCTCCCTTAGTAACATCCTTTTTTGGACTTTAGTTAATTGGGTAATACGATCCTTGGAATTATCCTAATTTGATTGACTAAATCTATTCATTTGGAAGCCATCTATCATTTAAGGTTTTTTTTTTAAATCTTCTTGCTTGGGATAGAGCTCCCATTCAGGTCTAAGTCCCTCTTCTTAAGGATTGGTTTTTATTTCCCTAATGACTTCTTTCCTTTTAAATTTTGATAGATTGGGTAATATGATCCTGGTTATTTTCCCTAATCTAATTATTTAAAATCTATTCATCTGTGAAAGATCTCTCATTTGAACATCTGCCTTAAATCCATCCATCTCTGATAGATATTTTTTTTGGACATCTTAAATATCCTTGTTTGGTAGTGACCTACCAATCAAGTCTATATTATCCTCTTTTACTGTTTTGATATGCATAGGAAAATGTAAGATTCCCTTAAATCATCGTGTTCACTGTTTTGATATGTTCAAGCAAAAAATTAAATCTTTTAAAATCTGTTTTATAAATATTTTGATTTTGTTAGGTGAACATTAGGTTACCTTTTAATTTTTTATTTTTATATGTTCAAGAGGACATTAAATCTTTTTAAATCTATGTTCACTATTTTCATATGGTTAGGTGAACTTTTAGTTATCTTCCTTTGCTATTTGGACATGTTGTAGCAATGGCTTAGTATTTCTTAAATCCATTAAATTTTACTTGCTTGAGATAGATCTCTCTTTCAAGTTTCCTTTTCTAGCTTAAATCTATCTGATAAGAATAATTTTCTTATAAGATATCTAATTCAATCAAATCTTCCTATTAATGATTATTATTGTTTAGAAATTTGTTAATTCCCTTAGATTTTATTGTTTATCTTAGTCAATGGCAGACGTATGATTTACTTTTTAAGTTTATTAGACCTGTTGGGGATTCATTTGTTGACCACATTTTTACATGAGGTCAAAACCAAAAATAATCATCTTACTCAAACATTAAATTCTAATATTAAATCATTAAAGGCTAAATTTTCAAACATTTTATAAACACTGAATGGTGTTCAATCATTTAGTGATAGTTATTCAATCGCACTTGGGATCAAAAATCAAACCTTCAATCGAATTCTATCAATAAATCAAAATCTAGTGTTAAATCAGAAACTCAAAATCAAGTTCAAATTAAACCACTAAAGCCCTTAGGACTTTCTGCTTTTTTAAGGAAATTTTTAAATTGATTAAAACCATAGGTAAAACCCTTAATATTGCGTTTGATCATCCACATCTTGATTAGACACATCCTTACAGTCTACTTACTCATTTTGGAAGCTTTTATACCCTTCTAAATGCCTAAACCCAAAGCCTCTATCAATAATTAAAAAACCTCAATTATTTATACATCCTATAACTAAACATGTCATCTTGATGTAAACCACCTTGGAAACTTTGGAAATAAAATAATTTTTTTATAACCATCCTTACAATGATTTAAACTCCCTTGAGTCCATAATTGACCAAGGTTGACCCATATATTCCTCTAAATATAAACGCTTCGTAGGCATGAATCATATTGTAAAGAAAAATCCAAGGCATAGGTTAGGCCCCTAGGCATTTTTTAATCATTCATAATTATGCATAGAATTATTTGTGACCATGAATAAGCTTCATTGAATATCATTGGTCACTTTGACCATTTAAGGTGCTTTTGGAACCCTAAAACCTAAATCAAACATAGAATCTTATCTAAACCTCGCAAAATCTCCTAATATCCTTTGAACCTTAAACCAAACATGCTTAAACAAGTTTGAGCCTTTGATGAATCATGGTTCATTGAAACCTCTTTAAAATGTAAAGGGCTTACATGAACCTTTGAATAAACTTTGCATAGCTTGACCTTGCCATAATCGAAGACCACTTTTAACAAACCAAAAATGCCATTTGGATTGGATTGGACCTAGCCCCAAAGCCTGGTTAAGCTTGGATAATCAAGTAAACCTAGATAGATTAAACTAACACTAAATCATCTAAACTTGAAATTTAATGCATAGGACCAATCAAAACCCACAAACCCATTTAGAATATCCATTTGGTTACCAAGGGACAACCTTAGATGACTAAACCCTTGGATCAACTTGGGATAACCCTATATCTTGATCCATTTCTTAACCTAAGCTAAATCAGGCCAAACAACCCTATGCATTAGGACCTTATGCATTAAACCTAGCTAGCCCAACCTCTGGTTTGACTTTGATCAACAAAATGGGCAGACCCTAAGCTTCAAAATACATAAGTTAGTGAACCATCTTTAAGCCCAGATAAGCCCAGACCAAATTAATCTTGCATTGGGCTTTCCATACCTCCAAACACTTAGTCCAACTAGATTAGGCTATGTAATGTCTTAAGGTGGCAAAAAAACTAAGAAATCCCCAAAGGAACCCTAACCGGCTCTAGCCTAGTTCCTTAGAAGATGTGTATACTCTTTTTACAAAAGTTAATATAAGTTTAATAAATTTACACATGATACCTAAAATATTAACACACGTAGGATCTCCTTGCTCGCTTATAAACCCATTGATTATCCTCCTACTACTTGTGGGTATAACTATGCAAATCAATAGCGATCGGTTATCTGCTAGAAGCTATTTTTATAATATACTTATATTAGTAGTCATAACTAATTAAATTATTAAAATTTGTTAAAATTCTTACCAAATGTCACCTGTGCTTAGTGTATGGAACTGAGCCGCCTCTATGTAGTGAAGTACCTATACCCTCAACATTTGAAGCTCTATTTTTTCTATTATGTTTAATCCTCCTAGTATAATCTAGGCTACCCGAAGCACTTATCAGCTTGGCCCATACACTCTCGCTAATCCAAAGGGGTCTGAAAGTTCGTTAGGGATGTTAAGCCCTTATGAACTAGACCTAAGGCTAACCAAGAGGGGGGGGGGGGGGGTGAATTGGATATTTAAAACACAAGAGAAATCTTTTTATCTTTTATAGCGGAAATAAAATAAATCAATAATAATAAGATCAATCAGAGATTAATCAGAAAGAACACACTAGATTTATAGTGGTTCGGTCCAACTTGACCTACGTCCACTCCTCGGAGGCACCCTCCGAGTATTGCACTACACCTTTAGTGAATCTCCTTTAGCCCCCACAGCTAGGCAGAGAAGCCCTTACAAAATCACTTCCACCTTCCCCGGTGCGGTGGAGTAGCCGGGTCCTTTGACACTAAAGAGATCTTCTTCTTCCCAAAACTTCCCTCGAGATGATCCTTGAATCCGTGGTACTTAGGTGCAAGCTTGCTGGAGCAACTATGTGAACCCCCTCACACTCCCTCAAAAATCCCCCTTCTAAGGCTCTTCTCCCTCTTAAACTCCACCCTTTCCTCTCTCCCTTTCAAGCTCTCTCTTCAAGTTTTCTCCAAAAGAAAGGAAGCCTCAATGGCTGCTAAAGACCCCTATCAAGTTCCTTGAGAAAGCTTAAATAAAGAGCTCCAAAAACCCTTCCAAATCAGTTCTAGCGGTAAAGATCTTCCAGGACGATCGCAGGATCATCCAGGATGATGTACTCCAAAAAAGGCTTCAAAAAATCCTAAAAACTCAATTCTGTCGCCCAAAATCATCCAGGATGATCGCAGGATCGTCCAGGATAATGTGCAAAATTTAACCTAATAGTCCCGTACGATCACCTGGACGATAACCTGTACGATTTATTCAAATTTGCCCAGATCATCTAAGATGATTATAAGATCATCCACAATGATTAAAATATCAAATATAGCAGATTTAATTGACTAATCATAGGAATAATTTAGGCAACATTATCATAGATCATCTAGTACGATATGGATCGTCCTGGATGACTAGAAGAAAAACTAAATTTAAAATCTTGCTTAAATTATTATGGCGACTAGGGTTTTTAGATCATATTGGATCATCCAGGATCATTACTTCAATGAATAGATCGTCCTGGACGATCTAAATCGTCCAGTATGATGTATTCAAAAGTTAAACTTTTGGCTTTGACAGATCTCACTCCCCCTGAGAATGTGTATACATAATCACAAGCAAGCATACACCCTTACAGGACTTGAATCAAAAAAATCTAAAAGTACATCAAATGAGAATTACAAGAATCACACATCATAACCTACTCTACCCGTTCTTGAGCCTTGATTCTTTGTTGGATGGTGCATGCTGTTTTCTGAAATGTTAGTATACACACAAATAAATATACATTCCAAATATTAGGAGAAGTGAGCACAATGTTTGTTATCATTAAAACAAGAACTCATAAGCCTGAGTCGTAACAATCTCCCCTATTTTGATGATTGCAAACATTACTGGTTGAATTTACAAACAAAAAGCATTTTCTTCTAATCTCCCCCTCACTAAGAAAAGACCATTTAAATTAGGGAGAACCTTTTTTTTTATTTAAAAAAAAAAACTACACAAATACAATAAATAAAAATAAACTTCACAAATACAATAGTATGTTCTCCCCCTTTGACATTATCAAAAAGAAGAGGAGCATAGAAAAACAAAATAAAAAAATAGACTAAAAGATCAAACACGATCCTTGATCTGGTTAAAAAAAAAATTGAAAAAATATTTTGAAATATCAAGAATTTTCTTGTAATGAGAAAGTCACCTCTTGATTTTATCCAAAAGCATAGTAAGGTATGAATTGACTACTCATAACCCAAAAGGTTAGAGATTCAGAAATTATCAATTCAAGCTCAAGTTTGAAAAAGGCTAAAAAACTTTTTAAGATAATATCTAAATCAAGGAACAAATTAGATAAGGAAACAAAAATCTTTCAAAACTCCTTTCATGAAATATATCTAATAGAAGATTAATGCAAAGTAATGAATCAAAAATCTTGATTTTCAAGCTCAAGTAACAAATTTATCAAAAAGACATGGGTTTTCTAAACTTTAGAGATTTACAAGAAGGGAAGCTAACTATTTCGGGGCTCAATTTTTGCCTCTTTTCATTTTGGTGCCCTTTGCGCATCTTTTGATTTTTGATACACTTTGTATATCCATTTATTTTGGCGACATTGCGCATCTTTTGATTTTTGATACACTTTGTATATCCTTTCATTTTTGGCGACATTGCGCATCTTTTGATTTTTGTAATTTGCCTTCCTTTCTAAATCTTTAAAATCAACAAACCTTATTCTTTTGATAAAGACGAACAACCTGAATAAGATAATTTTAAAGTTGGTTCAATAATTTGCAAAAGATTCCTATGAGATAGATAAAATGTTAGGAGATGAAAAAAGTTTCAATTTCAAAAACCAATTTATAATTTGAAATATATTTTAAATCAAATGTGAAATAACCTAACATAAAGAAATAAGATGGAGAGACAAAATCATGAGTTTCCTTCCTTTGCTTGATTTTAGAGAAATCAACCATAACTTAGATAGAATTTTTTGAAAAATAGGAGGTAAATTTTCCATTTTTAAAAAATATGATCTTTGAAATATAATTTTGATTTTTTAAAGTATAAATAAAACCAAAAGTGATATGTTTGTGCTGATCAGAGAAACAACTAAAACAACCAAGAAACTAATTTTTTAAAAAATTTAAAAGAAAAACAAAAATAATAATTAAACATAAAAAATACAACAAATAAAAATCACAAACAACAAAAGTAAAAATACAAAACAAACACAAGCAAAATATTAATTCATATCATCTCTCTCCTGATCTGATGATTTGGAAGTGAGGTCTGCCTAAGAGATTTTTTGCTTTGCATTATTTTCCCTTATTAGAATTTGCTTAGCTTTACCCTTTCCTTTTCCAGAAGGGTTTTTAGGTTTGGGCACTGATTTTTCATATGTCCAGGTTTCTAAATCCAAAGAAAATAATATCAGAAGAAATCTTAACATTTTTACCTTTTTTACCTTTATTCTAGTTTTGTTGATGTTGATGCTTGTACTTTGAGTCGCTTTCATCAAGGTCTTTAGCTTTCAGTACTATAGTTTCACCTGCATCCAAAAGCTTTTGACCCAAACCTTGCTCGTATACAATGAGTGAGCCAATCAAATTATCAATAGAATATTCGTTCAACTTTTTTGATTCACAAATAGCAATAACTTTGGCATCAAATGTATCAAGCAGGCAACGTAGAATTTTATTAACCTTTTTAAAGTTTGAAAATTCTTTACCTAAAACATGTAATGATGTCACAATTTGAGTAAACCTAGTATACATATCTAATATCGTCTCATAAGGTTTCATGCTTAAAAGTTCATAATCATGCATTAAAATATTTAGCCTAGATTGCTTGATTTCACAAGTACCTTTATATGTAGTGCATAATTTATCCCAAATTTCCTTGTCAGTAGTGCATGCAGATATTAATATATAATCATTGGAATTCAAAGCACAGAAAAAAACAATTCAAATATTTAGCATTCAATTGAGCATTGATCTGATCTACTCTACTCCATTCAAAAAAAGGAATATCAGTTTTGATTCCATCTACAATATGTGACGGTACAGAATAACCAATTTGAATCATATGCCACATACAATAATCTATTAATTTCAAGAAAATAGACATACAAATTTTCTGAAAATCAAAAGTAATATTTTTAAATAAAGGTGGTCTAGTAATGGAATAATCTTCAGCGATGTTTTTATTTCCAAAGTTAGCCATTGATTAAATTCAAAAGTTTTTTAAAACTAGATTTTATGAATCCCGCTCTTATACTACTTGAAAGTCTTTAGGGATGTTGAGCCCTTATGAACTAGTCCCAAGGCTAACCAAGAAGGGCGGTGAATTGGATATCTAAAACACAAGAAAAATCTTTTTATCTTTTATAGCGAAAATAAAATAAATTAATAATAAAAAGATCAATCAGAGCTTTCACCCAAGAAGTTAATCGCAATAAAAGAAAGTACAAAAAATAATCAGAAAGAACACACCCGATTTATAGTGGTTCGGTCTAACTTGACCTACGTCCACTCCTCGGAGGCACCCTCCGAGTATTGCACTACACCTTTAGTGACTCTCCTTTAGCCCCCACAGCTAGGTGGAGAAGCCCTTACAAAATCACTTCCACCTTCCCCGATGCGGCAGAGTAGCTGGGTCATTTGACACCAAAGTGATCTTCTTCTTCCCAAAACTTCCCTCGAGATGACCCTTGAATCCTATGGTACTTAGGTGCAAGCTTGCCGGAGCAACCATGTGAACCCCCTTACACTCCCTCAAAAATCCCCCTTCCAAGGCTCTTCTCCCTCTCAAACTCCACCCTTTCCTCTCTCCCTTTCAAGCTCTCGCTTCAAGTTTTCTCCAAAAGAAATGAAGCCACAATGGCTGCCAAAGACCCGTATCAAGTTCCTTGAGAAAGCTTAAATAAAGAGCTCCAAAACCCCTTCCAAATCAGTTCTGGCGGCAAAGATTGTCCAGGACAATCGCAGGATCATCCAGGACAATGTGCTCCAAAAGATGGCTTCAAAAAATCCTAAACACTCAATTCTACCACCTAAAATCATCCAGGACGATCGCAGGATCGTCTAGGATGATGTGCAGAATTTGACCTGATAGTCCCGTACGATCACCTGGATGATCACCTGTACGATATGTTCAAATTTGCATAGATCGTCTAAGGTGATTATAAGATCATCCACAATAATTAGAATATCAAATTAAGTAGATTAATTGACTAATCATAGGATTAATTTAGGCAACATTATCATAGATCGTCTAGTACGATATGGATCATCCTTGACGATTAGACCAAAAACTAAACTTAAAATCTTGCCTAAATTATTATGGCGGTTAGGGTTTTGAGATCATTTTGGATCATCCAGGATGATTAGTTCAATGAATAGATCATCCTGGATGATCTAAAATCATCCAGTATGATGTATTCAAAAGTTGAACTTCTGGTTTTGACAGATCTCACTCCCTCTGAGAATGAGTGTACATGATCACTAGCAAATATACACCCTTATAGGACTTGACTCAAAAAATCAAAAATACATCAAATGAGAATTACAAGAATCAAACAGCATAACCTATTCTATCCATTCTTGAACCTTGATTCTTTGTTGGATGGTGCATGCTATTTTCTGAAATGTTAGTATACACACAAATAAATATACATTCCAAATATTAGGAGATGTGAGCCACAATGTTTGTTATCATCAAAACAAGAACTCGTGAGCCCGAGTCATAACAGGGTCCCTTGCCTGACTTCTTATTATTTATAAACAAGTCTTGTAGGCCAGTCGATCCATGCTTCTCAAAATTTTTTTGAATCTTATCATTATGCTCGGGCAACTAACAAAAACCTTTTTATATAAAAAATAAATAATTTAAAATATTTTTGTTAGTTTAAATAAAAAGATATAATATAGAATATATAATTTTATTAATAACAAATCTTAAACTCCATAAACCATAAATTACGCACTTCATTGGGGATTTTCTTCCAAGAAATATAAGGAGCATCAAACCTACTTCATATGATGTCCTTTGATGATAAAACCTACATGAAATGTATCAGGAAAAAAATATTTCTTAAATTATCTTAGTAGTGCTAAGAATGTCCTCAGTACATATATGTCACCCTTATATGCAATAAATATATGGCCGTCTAATGTCTGCTATGCTGCAACCGGGGTGAAAGGTTCACCTACAGAGGGTAAGGTCATGGTGGCTGGTAGAATGGAGGGATATATGGTGGATAGGATTACTTAGAGGGACTCCTTAAGAAGGTGGTGGGGGTAGTAATGGTAGAAGCAAGTACTATGTGTGGGGTTTGGAGAAGGAAAGAAAGGGTCTAGAGAGTAAAATTGAGGACTACTAGCTAGAGGAGTAGGTAAAGATGGGCTTGGCTAGCTTTGAGAGGCAGGCTGAGAAGAATAAGTCCCCTCAGTACATATAGGCTTACTGGATGAGACACTAGTCACCTTCTTTTCCCTACAAAAGATGTTCTTGATAGATATCAATTATTGGGGAGGCTCATCCCAGAAGCCATCTGTAAATAGTATTGAAAAAAAGTTAGTAACACGTATTTCATAAAAATTGTAAGTATTACTAAGTTATGAAAAAAAAGTAGACCAACGATAATATATAGCAATGAAAAACAAAGTAAAGTAACTACTACTATACTGTTAAAAAAATTATGCACTTTATATAAATTATAACTACTGCAATACTGTTAAAAACTAAATTAACTTATAATACATTAACTATATTTACCTTCTATTTACTAATCATTTGTTGATTTACTTTCATGTGATAATTTATCTTCATCACTAACAGATTCCTCATAATTTTCCTCAATATTTAAATCTACTTTTGAGATGTATTTATTATGCCATCTCATATGTGTAGTGAAGCACATAGATACATATAAACATTTTAGCCTAGGAATTATGGTTAAGTAAAACATCTTATTGACTGGTACATCCTTTTATTTTCTTTTCATCATAGACTTTGGTTTAAATCTTAGTGCATTACAATGGCGGTATGCAATATTTGATATATCATCTTTATAATATAACATGCATCCATTAACATAACAATCTAATTTTTATATATCAAATTAAGTTGGGAAACCAACTTCTTAGTTTGATATAAATCTGTAGGAATTATTTTATTTGTTAGATTTGCCTCCTTAAGCAGTTCAATGAACTGATTAAAACATTCATGGGGTATATTAAATTCTATCTTGATATTTAACATCTTCAAAGCAACAGACAACACTGAGTGAGTAGTGCACACCTTCCAAATTGGTTACTGAGCAGCATGCAACAAATAATAGAAGTTTTATGCCACCTTATTTGGTGACTCTTCTGTATATTATTAAAATTGTGACTAAGTTCTCTAGTGTTCGGATATTTTCCTCCTAAACTATATTAGAACTTATAGATTGTCCACATCGAGAATCAAAATGTGTCTCATACTCACCATCAAAATTCCAATACAAATATTCTGGCATGAATCCTCTATGATATAGATCAATAACTACCTCATCTGATGTGAGGTGCACTTAAATTTTAAGTTTAGAACA
The DNA here is from genome assembly GCA_019925795.1 of Dendrobium chrysotoxum. Classification (NCBI taxonomy): domain Eukaryota; kingdom Viridiplantae; phylum Streptophyta; class Magnoliopsida; order Asparagales; family Orchidaceae; genus Dendrobium; species Dendrobium chrysotoxum. The sequence continues at coordinate 33,820,420 of CM034314.1, forward strand.
CAGATAATAAAACCTTCAATCTGAGAGAAAGCTAGGAAATTAACATGCTCTGTGGATGAAGAATTCACCCCATTAAGTAACACATTTATTAATGTCTTTCATCCTTGCATCAAACAGCTATTCATCTAACTTCTTTAATTCCAAGTATCTATAATATGAATATTTTATCCTACACATGCATAATATGAAGTTATTAGAGGGGTACATTTTATTCTATACATGCATATAATTCATAATGATTTGCAAATTGACCTAGAGTATGCATGGATATAATTCAGAATGATTTGTAAAATCATCTAAAATACTCATTTTTTTGACATTAATGACATTGACATAGAGCTTTCATATAGACATCTATGTAATAATAATAATAATATCAAGCCTTTGTCTATACATGGGGTTGGCGACAAGAATCATTTTTCAACATTATGTCATGTTAAGAGTCAAACTCTCATAACTGGGTCATCAGAAGGCTGATGTTTAATTTAACCAAACCATCTACGGTGACTCTGTCTAATACTAACTATCATTGGAGATAGTCTAAAGTTTCCATGTACATGCACTATTCTCATTCTATCCCAAAAAGTAAAGCCACTCATCCAACTGATCATCTTCATCTCTGCAATAGTTAAATTAAATGCATGCTTCCATTTTAATGGCCAACATTCTACACCATAAAGAATTACAGGTCCTACATGTTGTAAATCTGATTCAAGTATTTTGATTTTGATGATAACAAATATTATTATTTATGTTACGGCTTTCTCCCATTTCTGTGATATTTTATTTTGTGTTGTGTACTAAAATTTTAGAAATTTAGTCCACCATTCACTTGCAATTTTGATCATCTTAAGACTGGGTAGACTAGGGTTACAGTCTATATTTTCAATTTGATCTATATTTTTTTCTTGAGTTATATCATATAACTGGGTGGATAATATTGCTGAGTAACCTTGCACACACACAGGGGTAGAGAGAAAAATATTTTTGAGAGGGTTTTCTTTTAAGCAATTTGTATTATATAATTTTGACTTCATACTATATGATTTTATTTTGTACAGTATAATATTAATTCATACTGTAAGATCAATTATGCTCTATTAAAACCCTAGCCACAAGAGGTTAAGAAAGATACTAATTATATGCTAATAATACAGTATGATTTGTTCGTAATGTACACCCTAATTAAAATCTTTCTTAATTAACCCCTTGATATCAGGTAATTAAATCATGGAAAATTATTATCACTGATTGTATCATATGATTTATCTTGTACAATATGATTGATAGAGTATGACTTTGGCCATCCTAGAGATCATATTGAATGGAATCATTGACTTTTGCATTGATCATATTGTACAATATCCCAAGTACTGTACGATTGATAGAGTATGACTTTGGTCATCCTAGAGATCGTACCAAATGAAATCCATAATTTTTGTATTGATCGTATGGTATGATATCCCAAGTACGGTATGATTGAAAGAGTATGACTTTGGTCATCCTATATATCATCCCAAATGAACAAAAGAAATTTTTATAGTTCATACCGTATGATATTTTGATCATACTATATAAAATGTTTAAAGGTTGAATAATTCATCTACATAAACTTTCTTGATGATTCTAAATTACACTGATCATACTATACGATACATGTATCATACTGTACTAATAGAAAATAGATCTCTTAAAATTTAGGGTTTCTTAAGCCCACTATTTAAGGGTTTCTAATACTCTTATAGAAAATCTTTTACTGTGGAGTTGATTTGAGAGAGAGCTCAGAGAAAAAAATAGAGAGGGCTTGGGGGAGAGAGATATCATTTTGAGGAAGAGTTATGAGGGATTCACAAAGGTTGCTCCAAGCAAGGTTTCCACTGTCTTCTTCAAGCTGCTTTCTTGGTTCCTTGGTGGCTCTAGGGGAAAATTTTATCAGCATCAGATCCAGGTTCTATGCCTACTCCAAGTGAGAGTAAAAGGATTCAAGGTACTAAGCCTCATCAGATCAGTGGAAAGATTTTATAAGGTCTTCTCCACCTTACTATTGGGGCAAAAGGAGAGACACTACTTTAAGTGCAATACCTGGAAAGGAGGTTGTTGGGGAGTGAACGTAGGTCAAGTTGATCATACCACTATAATTCTAGTGTATTATTTCTATTTTACTTTTTCGCATTTCATTTTTACATTTTTCTATGATTTATTGTGTGTTTTAAATCTCTGATTTTTGTTATTGGGAAACTGATTTGCTTCCTCATCAAGGGGTTTTAATTTCTCATTTATTAAAAATTTTTTAAAATAACTAATTCACCCCCCTCTTGGTTAGCCTTGGGCTAGTTTTCAGAGGTTTAATAACCTTCACAAACTTTTAAGTGGTATCAGAGCTGAATTTATAAATTAAGTTTTAGGAAACTTTTGAAAAAAGATATATGGCTAATTTTGATAATCATAATTCTAGAGAAGGATATTCAATCATACGACCACCTTTATTTGATAATATTCCTTTTAATTTTTGGAAAATTTGCATGTCCACTTTCTTATAATCAATTGATTATCGCATGTGGATGTGAGTGCAAGAAGGATATTTTGCACCCTTTAGATTAGTAAATGGCATTAAATTTGAAATACCTTTTTCTGAATGAAGTATAAATTATAGAAATTTATCCCAATTGAATGCCAATTATTTGAACTATTTTTACCGTGCTTTAAAATCAGAAGATTACATGCGTGTCTCTACTTATTTAACTGGAAAAGAAATTTGGGATAAACTATGCATAACATATGAGGGAAATAATGAAGTAAAACAATCTAGGCTGAACATTTTGCTTCATGATTATGAACTATTTTGCATGAAACCTAGTGAATCAATTTCTACAATGTATACTAGGTTTACTCAGATTGTTACTTCCCTACATGCCTTAGGAAAAGAGCTTACAAATTATGAAAAAGTTAACAAAATTTTGCATTGTTTACCTTCTTCCTATAATGCAAAAATCACTATCGTTACTGAATCTAAAGATCTGAATGTTTATTCCATTGACAATTTGCTTGGGTCACTCATTGCCTATGAGCAAGGAGTGAGTCAAAGGCAGGTTGATGCAGGTGAAAAGAGAAAAGAGAGAATTATAGCCTTAAAGGCTAATAATTTTTATAATGACTCATCTTGATAAGATGCTGATGATATTCCACTGATGACTAGAAAATTTTAGAGCTTTTTAAAAAAAAGCAAAAATATCATCAGCAATGGAATAAAGGTAAGAATAGTAAAAATTCTAAAATTTCTTCTGATGTTATATACTTTAATTAAAGGAAGCCAGGGAACCTAAAGTCTGATTGCCCAACTCCTAAAGCTTACCCAAGCAAGAAAAAGGGTGAAGAAAAACTTATATTCAAGAAGGGTAAGCAAAGGACTCAAAAAGCTTTATGGGCAGACTCAGCATCAGACTCTTCTAAATTTGAAGCAGAAGAGGAGGTAACCAACCTATGCTTAATAGAAGATAATCATCTTGATCATTCTGATCAAGAGGAGGTATGTAAGCTTATTTATGATTAATTATTTGAAGTGTTTGAAAAGATTTATATTGTATATTGGAAGCTTAAAAATCATATAATCTAACTTTTAAATTCTGTAAAAGGAACATGAATGCCTAAGGAAAGATCACTCCACTCTGGATAGTAATCACATAGCTTTGTTAGATGAATTTGATATGTTAAACAAGAAGTATTCTGAATTAACTACTGAATATGATTCGTTGACAATATCACATGTTGAATTAGAAAATGCATTCAAAGAATTAGAAACTCTTGCATCTCAATTAGATAATAGGGAGCATGCATTGAAAGTAGAAAATTCAATTCTTGAAAATGCAAATAAGTTTTTACAAGTTGAATTAACTGCTTTCAAAGAAAATAAAACACTTCCTACGCTTGCATAGTTTTATAGTACACCATCACAGCATGTATTCAAACCTAAGAAAAGGCACCATAACCCACATAGATTAGTAAACCCTTTTCTTGGAGTTAGATGTTTTTCTTATGGCATGTTAGGTCACATCTCCCACATTTGCACTATCCATTATAGAACACATTTGGTGTGGACACCAAAATTGTATAATTCATAGTATAGGATGCAAGCATTTCATCCCACATTTGATAAGGTGGAACCCAAACTTATTTGGGTTCCCAAATCTGACCACTAATGATTTTGTAAGAGTTCTCTCATAAAAGGCCTCATGAGAGCATGTGGTACCTGGACAACGAATGTTCAAGGCACATAGCTGGAGATGCAAATTAATACATTTCACTAGAGGCCAAGGCAGGAGGCAAGGTGACACTTAGAGATAACTCCACCAGGAGAGTGGTGGGCTCAGGTATAATTGGCAACTCAAAAAATCTCATCATTGAAAATGTTTTATTGGTAGATGGATTAAAACATAATTTGCTTAGCATCAGCCAGCTCTGCGATAAAGGTTTTAGCAAAAAAATTTTGCCTACCAGCTGTATAATAAGCTTAAATGAAAAAATTATTTTACAGGGAAGGAGAATCAATAATATTTAGATGCTTGATCTAAATTACATTAAATCTGATACTGCTCTTTGTTTAAAAATAATTATTGATAAATCTTGGTTATGACATAGAAGAGTGTGTCATACAAGCATGAAAAGCCTTAAAACAATCACCCAAAAAGACTTAGTGAAGGGAATTTTAAAACTAGAGTTCACTAAGGATCACCTGTTTGATGCCTATCAATTAGGAAAGCAAGTCAGATCCTCCTTCCACTCAATCAAAGATATTAACATTAGAAAACCCTTAGAAGTCCTTCACATAGATCTCTTGGACCTGTCAACACTATAAGCCTAGGAGGGAATGTCTTTGGGTATATGATTATTGATGGTTATTTCAAGATTTACTTGAATTAGATTCCTATCTCATAAAAATGAATCATTCGAGGAGTTTAGGTCTTTTTCCACTTAGATTCAGAGAAAACTAGGTGGTGAAATTTTAACCATTCATAGTGCCCATGGTGGAGAATTTGAGAATAAAAAATTTAAATCTTAATGTAAGGAGCAAGGGATAGATCACAACTTTTTAGCTCCTAGAACCCCTTAACAAAATAGGGTAAGGAGCAAGGGAAGAACAGGACCGTGGTAGAAGCTGTTGAAGCCATATTAGTTGAATACTCACTTCCTAAATACTTCTAGGCAGAAGAGATTATTAGCCTTTACTTGTTTTAAGGGATCCATGGAATTATAGATGAGATGGTGGATGGATACACCATGATGAGGTGGAAAACGATGATGGAGGGCTATAGCATAATGAGGCAGCAAATGGTGGCATTGAACCACAGGCGATGACTTATGTGAATGGGAGCAACAAATACAAGGAAGGGAGAAAATATGAGCAAATGGGAGGAAAGGGAGAAGATACAGACGGATGATCACAAACTGATGGAAATAAGGCTTCCTTCAGCAGAATCTTCAATGGCATTTCTATCAAAAAAAATTTTGGTGGACTGCTGGAAAAAAGTTGTCGGGTTTGCATAACCTAGTGGATATTTTTTTGGTAGTTCCACCAAAACTTTTTGATGCAATTTCCATTGGTAAATTTTTTCGATGGCCTTCCCAAAAGATTCACCTCCAAAAAATTATCAGTGTTATATCCACCGAAAAAATTGCCTGAATATTTCCTACAAAAATATCGCCTGTTTATCTGCCAATATTTCCAATTGACGTATGCCCATTGAAAATGCCTCCATAAATTATGGTTTTTCTTGTATTGAATATTCAAGGTTAGATGAAGATCTTTGATCAATTAGATAAAGAACCCATGAACTTATCTCTTAGATCTTGCTAAAATATACCTATGATAGAGAAGTTTAGTGGGAGAAGAAAGATAAAATTAGGGCTTTTTTCTTTTAAATTAGATGGATGGCTTTGATTGCATCAGATCTTAAACCTTACAACCATTCCATAGTTTTGAGCAATTTGATCAGAGCCATTCGATTATAGAAAGGATGACATGGATCTAAAACGCACCATTTATAAGGGCCCACCACTATCTCAGGGCTGAATTAGTGCGAGCTAAATCTTCAATTGCATACGTAGTTAGCCGACTAACTGTATATCTCTTTAAATTAAATAAGAGATTTTAACGGACCTTAAAAAATTCATATCTCCACATAGAATTGTCTAAATTAGGAGTTTTTAAGATCTATGGACTTTTGTTGAGGAGCACTACAAAATCCCTATTGTTTGGTCATTCAAAATTTTTATGGATTAAAAGTAATTTTAAAAACACTCTTTTGGGCACTACAAAAAACCTAATATTTTTTGCGGACAAAAGCTATTAGAAATAAACATTTTTAGTCAGAAATATTAACTTTCTGGTTAATTTTTGACAAAAAATGGTCGAAGATAAAATTCACATCAGAAACATATTTTTTATTGTGTTTTCGATAGAAATAAGAGCTACAAAAATATTTTTGGCAGATTCACATATGATTTTCTAGAGGAAATGTTGCCTCAAAAAATGATGGTTACATATCCTTATTCTTGGCAAGAATTTCTGTCGGTATTTCTGACAAAAATACTGGCCCAAAATGCAGGCAATCAATCCTCTGGTTATTTTTACTGAGATAATCAATGGGTCGCACCGATGGAATATCCGCTAGAATTTTGGTAGAACCTTTTTGCCTGAAATGCTGCAGCAATTCATCTTATCATAGTTACCAATAGAAAAACTGCTAGAAATCTACCAAAAACCTATACAAAAAATAAATAAAATATCCGTTCCTTTTAAAATTCAATAACACAATAATCCAGCAAAAAATCTTAAATATATCATACGCACATTTCAACTTTGAACAAAAATACTAATGTTATATGTATAAGATATTTGATCACAAAATCATATTTTGTAACTACCAAATAGATTTAAAATAAAAATCAAGTTCATTACACAATAAAAATCGAACATAAGCTGTGCAAACACATAGTAATAAAATATCTAGTAATAACAAAAAAGCCTAATCACAATCAATTTATTCATTCTCCTCCACTATCAATGTTGTCCTAATATTAGAAGCTCTATTCCATCTATTCTGGTCCCTCCTCCTAGTATAATCTGGGCTACCACAAGCACTGGTCAGCTCAACCCATACACTCTCACTAATTTACAGGGGTCGCTCACCTGATTTCCTAATGTCCATAAACATGTCTCATAGGTGAGTTAATATGCTCTTCTCAAAATTTTTTTTAATCTTATCATTATGCTTAAGCAATAAGTAAAAATCATTCTACATATAAAAATATACAATTTGGAATATTTTTGTTTGCTTATTTAAAAAGATATAATATGGAATACATATTTTTTTTAATAACTTAACTCAAAATCAATGAACCATAAATTGTGCACTTCCCTTGGGATTTTCTTCCAAGAAATATAAGGAGCATCAAATCTACTCCATATGATGTCCTGTATCTTATACGTGGGCTACTTCGTTAGATAAAACCTGCACGAAATGTGTTAGGTGAAAAAATATTTCTCAAATTATCTTAGTAGTTTTAAGAATGTCCTCAACACATATGTGTGACCCTTGGGTGAAATCAATATGTGCCCATCTTACGTATACTCTACTACAACCGGGGTGGAAGATCCACCTGTAGAGGGCTGAGGTGGCGGTGAGTGGTAGAATGGCGGAACATATAATGGATATGGAAAACCCAGAGGGACTCCATGAGAAAGTGGTGGGGGGTAGTAAGGGTAGAGGGGAGTACTGTGCATGGGGTCTGGAGATGAAAAATGGGGGTCTCAAGAGTAAAATTGATGACTGTCAGCTGGAGGAGTAGGTAACAATGGGGTATTTTTGAGATTATTATTTAAATACAAATAATCTTGATCTCAAATTTAAATGCATTGATCTTGAAGATGTTTGTGATATGTCCAATATTTCTCATCTATGTTTAAGATTAAGTGGGGTTTCAATTTGGAAATTCAAGATTATAGGTTAGAAATTAACCTTTAAATTAAAATTACTATAGATTCAAATATACAAGGAACTTAGGTACAAACCTATATTATTTAGTAATTTAGTTTTCAATGGTTAGATTTCCACTGATTTTGTCATGATCCAATATAAATATTATTATAAACATAATTTTGAAAGTATAGCTCTATTTACATTAAAAATTAATTATAAACCCTAAGAAGACTTTGATGGGCCTCAATTGCTAGAGTTTAAACCTTACACCTTATTTGCCTTAGGGTTTAAATTTAAAATCATTTAGAGTTCATTTGGCCTATCAATAAATCATTAAAAAATCAAATTAAATAAAAAAAATAGAAAGTAAATACCTTGAGCTTTAAATTCATAAAACTTTAAAGCAAATTAAAATCGATATCATAAAAATTTAAAATAAAAAAATTAACAAATGATAAAAATTTAATAATTAATAAATAAAATATTAAAAAAAATAAACAAATACTACATGATTTTAAACTCTTCAAATCATCAACTTATGTCATTTATGCCCTCGGGCAATGAATTCAAGTTGGTTGGAATTGATTTGGGTAGAAAATAAAAAAAATTGTAGTTTCCTTAATTAAATAATTCAATAAATGGGTAATTTTGTCAAAATACACATCTTTTCCCATCGTGCTCTACCAAAATTAAGGCAATTCTAGGGTTTCCTCGTTTGCTTGCTTTAACCTCTCATTGCGGAGTATCTTCATGACTTATTTCTGCCACTTTTATTATTTTGATTTCCTCTAACATTTTGTGCTGGTATTTTGTTTCGCTGATGTGCTTTTTTTATTTTCATTTTTGTTCAATGGTGACTCTATTGTCATTAATTCAATGGATTTCTTGTAAGGGTGTTGATACAGCTAAACCTATTAGCTTTTTTAGTGTTTCTGGGAATGGAAATTCTTGGTGCATCAAAGATGTGGTTGTTGGAGGATCTTCTTCCTCATCTTCTAAATTTGATTTAATCCAAACATCCTTTTAGGGTGTTCCAACTTTGATGTTTGATGAAAACATCACTTTTCAGTTGGTTGTTCCTTTTGAGTTCATGTTAATTGGAAAATTCATGTTGTGTTGGCCTAATCTTGATGTCATTCATTTGTTAATATGAAATTGTGTAGAAGTTTTTCTATAGGGGTTTTGGATCAATGGCATATAACAATTCAACTTACCAACGATTTAGATTATAGTTGCATATTCTCATAAAGAGCTTATTATATTCAATCTTGTAAAATGCATTTGCTCAAATGGACACCTTTCTTTGATATTAAGGAGGAATCTTCTATTGCTCCTATGTGGGTGTCTTTTTCGAACTTGAGATTACATATGTTCAAATCTAAATCTTTTTTGCTTTAGCTTCGATTTTTGGTAGACCACTACAACCAGATTAGGCCACGACATCTATTTCTCGTTAACATACAACACGTGTTTTGGTTGAAATAGATGTATCTGAAAATAATCATAATGAAATATGGCTTGGTCCTGAGAAAGGTGGCTATCTATAAAGTGAAATTTAAAATTTGTTTGATTTTTTGCAATCATTTTAAAATACATGGATATAGTGTTATATGTTATTTTATTTTGCATCCTTACTTATGTAAACAAAAAGATTCTTCTAAAGAATTAAAAGGAAAATATACATTTGCTTTACAAGTTCCGGTTGTGGAGAGTAATCATGTGTAGAATCTTCAAGTGGCAATTGAGAGTAATCCTGATCTAGCAGGTCCATCACATGAACTAAACCATATTATGAATGGTCACATTGATGCTGCTAGTGTTATGGATAGTGATAATGTTGAAATGAGTAATGGAACTCATGAGGATATCATGAGTTCTCCATTTGTTAAGGAAGTTGAAAAAGTATCTAACACGACTCTTATTAAAAATCATTACAAAATCTTTAGTGTTATTACCAATTTAAATGGGCAAATGGGTGTTATTTATGTTGAGCATAACAATATTTTAACATCTTTGCAACTACCTTGCTCTACTAATAAAAACTTTTTTGAATTAGATTTAGTCCTGATCAATGATGAATGTGCTAATCAAGCTATTTTTGACCTAATATTGAATGAACAGGAGAATGCGGATGAGGGACATGACTTGGAAGAAGGAGCACTTGCTCAGGATGATAGTGATGAAGGTGCTTTTACTCATGATAAGGTGCTTAGTAATGGTAGCAAGGATTCTCAAACTTTACCTCAAAATGACAATAACTTTGTTACTTATGAGAATTTTGGTGTTGTTTCTAAAACTTTATCTAAAGATGATAGCATGTTAGATAATGATTATGGGTTTACTAAAGTATAAGGTAGGAAGAATAGGAAAAATAAAAAAGCTCATTTTATAATCTCCTAGAAGCACCCGTTCTCAAAGTAGTCAGTTACAACTTAATGATTAAGTTTATTATTTGGAATGTTAGGGGTATAGGTTACCCTTCAATTAGAATTTGGGTTAAAAATTTGTGTCGTATCAATAATGTTTCTATTATAGTTTTACTTGAGCCTTTTATCTCTTCTGTCTAACTGGATAACACTACTAGGTTTTTGGGTTTTAATCATGGCGTGGCTAATTCTTCTAATAAAATTTGGATCCCTTGGAAAGATCCTACTGTTATTGATATTATTGCGGATTTTACTCAAGTTATTCATTGCAATATTGAGTTCATATAGTTTAAATGTTATGCTTCTTTTATGTATGTTACTTCTTCTCGTATTATTAGAAAAGCTCTTTGGGAGCAACTTGTTAATTTCTATGGTTTAATAAATTTGCCTTGGTTGGAAGGTGGTGATTTCAATGCTATCTCCAACCCTACTAAAAGACTTGGGGATTCCAACCCCGTATACAAATCTATGGAGAATTTCAATAATATGATTTTGGATTGCAACTTAGTTGACATTGGGTATACTGGCAATAATTTTATTTGGATTGAATTGGATGATTGTGGTAAAGACTCTTCTTATGGTTGTGGTGGTATTACTAGGGATGATCATGGGAATCTCATCATGGCTTATGCTGGCCCCTCACACAAGTGTTCTATCATTTATGCGAAGCTTTCAACTATTTTACATGGTCTTAAATTATCTATTTCTCTTGGCATTACTAATATTTGGATTGAAGTGGATGCTTCTTATAGTATTTATTATTTTAAAGATTCTAAAGATCATATTTGTAATCTGGATTTGTTTTAACTTGTAAGGGAGATTAAGCAACTCTTAGCATTAATCAATTGTACCCTATCTCATATTCATAAGGAAGGGAATGCTTATGCTCATTGGTTAGCCAATCATGGTTGTAATTTGGATTTCCTTATTGATTTTAGTGCTCTTAATTTAACTAATACTTTGAAGGGCCTCTTTAGATTACATAAAATTGGTTTGCCCTATGTTAGAGATTAAGATTTCTTTATCCTCTGGGGCTGTGGATCTTTTTGCGCCTATTTTGGTTGTTGTTTCGAGGGTTATTGTGTTTGATTACCTTTTTTTGTTCAGTTCTCCATCTATAATTTTGGTTTCAATGAAAATTTCATCTTCATAACATGTTTCAATTATGCTGGCTCAGGTTTTGGTTGCCTGGCTATATGGGTCTTCATTGAGTTGATGTGTTTTTGTTCTCTTCTCTACTGTTTTCATCCTATTCTCCTTTTTCCCAACTATCATATTTGGACTGTTTTAAGATATGATTGTAACAATTATTATGCTGATTTAAACCTTCTATGTTGCTGATCATCTATTCCTTGTGTTGACCTTCTGAGGTTATTTGGCTATGGCTTTTGCTGGTCACTATTTTACTGGGGTGCTATCTTTTATTTCATTCCAGGTTTTGTAGTCTTACTATGATGTTTCCTTTGTACATCTGCTCTGTCTTAGTGGAATTTTTTGGTTTTACGTTGGAGGATGAGTTCTTGGTTTATCATTATCTCTTGCTCTTTTCTTTATGTAATTGGGTGAGGAATTATGGTTGTGTGTTGCTTATGATTTCTACCTTCTATTCCACCTATGTCTATTCCATTATATTATTCCTCTATAGGGTCTATATGAGCCTGGGTGGGTATGCGAGTAGATTTGAGTGGAAATTGGGTTTTTTTTAATGTAGCCAATACAGATACTACATACATGAGCTTGATTGGCCCATTTCACCTAAGTTTTCCTCTTACTCTATTTTTGGCTACGTTAAGAATGGTTTCTATAGTAAAAAATCCTAGAATATTTTAAGCCTCCATTTTTGGTATGCAGCTTTATCTCTGGACATTTGTTCAAAGCTTTGTGTTATTTCTGAAGGGTTGTTAGATGATATTGATTTTATTGAGGGGATGGTCATCTTTTTTCCTAGATTAGATGGGATTTTGCCTATTTGGTTTTCTTGGAGTGTGCTGCTGTTGTGCTGGCAGAATGCTAGAAATTGTTGCAATTTTTCTTTTAGTTGTTAGGGCTTTATCTTGCAGTATTATTTCTATATCCTATAAAACTAGAAGTTATGGTTGTTGATGTGTGCTTGGTTGGTTTTCCATAATCCATGCTATTATTGGTGGGGTTACTTTTCTTGTTTCTTTGTTCTGGTGCAATTTTGTTATAGTACTGCTACCCCGTGGGCTACTATGTCTTTATTTTTTCCCTGTTTCTCAAGCCTCAATTACTGTGCTATTTTTGGCCTGATAGTTTCTCAAGTTCTCATTTAGGTGTGGGGTGGCTGTGGCTTTATATTGTTTTGTGTGGTTGTTGACTTCCTTAGGTGTTTGCTTGGTTGTAGCTTTATTTTGGGCTACTTTTTGTGTATGTTAATGCAACCCGTGCAGATCCTTGTCCATGTTTTTGTGTTGTTGGAGTGCTATTGTCGAGTGTATAATTTTATCATTATTTATGATATCAATGTGCTAATGTATTTTAGTTGGTTAATGATTCCCTCATCTACAGGTGGTGCGGGGATACTGTTGTTTTAACCGATTCATTTATGTTGTTCATCTGCTCAATGTTTTTTTTTAAAACTATGCATGTTATTATGGTCTCATTTTAGCCTACTTTTTGTCCCTTTATTATGCTACTCCTTGCCTAACTCTTCTGTATTGAAGCCTTTATATTATGCAGGTGAAGTGGCTTGCTATTTTGATTGCAACTTAACTTTTTTTTTTTGCAAAAAGATTATGCTTAATGCTTTTTTTAATCTTTTTTTTTTGGTGCTAGCTCCTAGCCACCCTAGAATGTTACTAGGATATAGTGTAATTTTGCTTAGAGGTGACTTTTGGCACGTAGGTTTTCTTTTTACTTGTTTTGTAGCACTTTTAAGCAGTAGTGAGCTGAATGTCCCCCTTAAGGACCATGTAATTCCTTTTAAATTAACGGCAGGCCCCTCCGAGGATTTTAACAATATATATATATATATATATATATATATATATATATATAATTTTGGGTGATTTTGTAAAACTTATAACTAATTAAATAAAAATCTTAAAATATAAACTAAATTGCATTCAACTCTAAATAAAAAGTAAATTTTAATAAAATTAATAAACTTCAATAATTTCCAAATAAAAAATTAAAGTCAAACTTTGGTAAACATAATATATTAAGAATAAAAGAATAAAAAATTAAATAAAAAATAAGTAAATAATAAAAAATATTAAATAAATAAATAAAACATAAAATATGAAATTTATAAATAAAAAACAAATAATTAAAAAATTAAAAAAATTAAATTTCTATAAATATATTAATGTAAATTAATTAAATTAATCTAAGTTCAATAAATAAAAGGAATAAAATAATAAAATAAAATAAAATTTAAATAATTTAAAATAAAATAAAAATTTAGAGAATAATAAACACAATTAATTTATTTAAAATGAATAAAGTTCAAATAAAAAATTAATATAACTTAAAAGAATAAAATAAAATAAATTATTTAAATAAATGGCTGAATTTAAATAAATATATTTATTAACTCAGAGGTGTTATTTATTTGTTTTATCTGTTAAGTGGGAGCAAATGCATTTCATTTGAAAGCCTACCACTTGGCAATTAATAACTTTAAATTTTCTTTGAGGTTATTAATTAACAAGGATCTTTAACATTAAAATAATAAATTACTAATTAAAATATTAATAAAATGGAAGCATTCTATACGATTGCTCTATCTCATAGGAGGTGTGTAAATGCATTACAATTATGAGCCTTAGTACCTATTGATTAATTAATTCTACACGTTGGAGTCATTAGTTAACATGGTTGTTTAAATCTAAAATTAAAAAAATTAAATAATTAAAATATTTTTTAATAAATAAAAAAATTTGAAATTAATTAAAACATAAACTTTAAATTATATTTCTTTTGACCTTAAAATTATTAAATGCAAATTATAGAAAACTTTAAATAAAATAAAAAAAATCTCAGACCAATTCAAGCCACGTAGCTTCTGAACACACATTAGATGTACACCAATGACTACTTATGAAGGTACTCATTAATAGGTTTCTTGCTGAGCAAAAGGGTAATCTTATCCTCTCTCAAAATAATTTGAAGGACTCGCTCAGGAACTCAAAAGGACCTTAGCATTGGAGCACGGTGGACAAACCTAGCTAGACTTCTAGGCACTCACCCTCCTTCAGTGAGGTCAATCTCAAAAGTTCCTCTCTCAATCGAGAAAATCTTTATTCTTCTTAGCCATGGACAAGCCTCCCAAGCAAGACACGCCCAACAGCTAATGACACACATTACCTCCGTATACATCCCTCTCAATCATATCAATTTCAAGGCTATGCCAAGGTGCCACTCATCTCTTTTTCCTCAATGGGGCTACCCAGGCCTATTTATATTCTAGACCGGTCCATCCTCATAACAACACTCAAATGGTTCTCGTCAACTGTGGAATCACTATACAATCTCACTCACCTCACCCTCCTCAATTTCTATTCTACGCAGTATTGATGGGCAATTATGATGAAAGACTGATGAGACGTCCACTATATCCAAGATATACCTTCTACTCCATTTTGGACCCTATGAAAAGAGGGAGAGGTATACATATATGGAGAAAGGGACACATACACAGGATAAGGGAGATACTATATTTCATTTAGTCTAAGATCTATATATAGAGCTCTTGCTTCATCATTATTATATTTTTGGCTTAGATAATAAAGATTCTATCTAGATACAAATTTCCTCTCTTTTGCCATTATATTCAAACTTTATGATCCTCTCCTTATAGGCTCTAAGTTCACAGGTAGCATAAAGTATGGCCAGACATTATCCATCAAATAAAATAGGATTCAAAATCCTCTTAGATGCGATGAGTGCGAAGTTAATAGCAAAGACAAGAAAACCACTATCTACAAAGGAACTTGAAACCTCGGAGAATGCAATAAACCCTGAGTACAACACTCACCATAAACTATAAGAAATAGAAGAACAACCCTAAAAATGCTAGAAAATAGCAAATAATAAATGTGCCTAAAAGGTAAACAGATTATGATGGTAATCGCGAGCCTTTAGAAGAAGGACATGCTTAAGCTCCAACTAACAATCTCGCTCGCCCCCTCTATGAGAGATGAGGGCTCTTGTTTGATGGTCATATTGACCATAAAAACCAATCTAAGACTGAACAATGATTTCAGCTGATAGATCTTTGAAGCAAGAATATAACCCAAGTTTATGGTGCCCCACCTCAGAGGTTACGAAGGAAAAATTGATCCTACAGATGTTGTGGCTACTTTGAGTCCATGACTTCTCTCCTTAATATAAAAAAAACTCTTCAGTGTCATCTCTTTTTCACTACTCGGCATTAAGGTGGTTCACTCGCCTACTAGTGGAGTGATCACCTCCTTCATCAAGTTCAAGTGGATGTTCATAACACATATTTCAAGTGCCCAAAGACCCACCAAGAGTTCACAAGAATTGCTAAATATGAGATCTAAACCTAGCAATCCTTGATTAAGATTCTAGAAATAAATTCTAGAAGTGAAAGACCTTGAACTTGTAGTTTCAAAAAGCATCCTTGACCCCAAAGCTGTGAGAATGTCCCTTATGGTATGCACTAGGCACTCAAGTCCGACATGAGCCCTAGAGCTCCCAGAATGTAGAAAAATAATCACTCTAGTAAGAAATATTTTGTTTTTGATGATTTGATTACTTCGGTGTAGAATAAGCTTTTGTCCTGGGATTCTAATTTTCTGAGCTTTTGTGGTAGGCTTATTCTCATTAGAAGTGTTCTTTGCTCGCTACTATTTATACTTTCCAAACTCTTCAACCCACTCAAACATTTTGCAATAGGATTGATAAACTTATCAAGTTTTTTTTGGAAATGGGCTAACATCAACTCTAAAATTATATGGTGTTCTTGGGATAAGTGTTGTGGTGTGTTAAATGAGGGTGCTTTGGGTTGTAAGAGCATGTTTGATTTGTCCTATATTTTTTCTTTCAAGTTGTGGTATACTTTTCGTGCTAAAAAGAGCCTTTGGGCTAAATTTATGGTTGCTAAATATTGTGTGGGTAAACACCCCATTATTTGCTCCTTTAACCAAGGTGATTCTAAAGTGTGATAGAGACTTTGCAAGGTTAGATGGATTGTTGAGCCGCATCTTTCCTGGGGGCTTAGTGGTGGGAATATTTTCTTTTGGTAAATCATTTGTTAGGTCCTCACTCTATTGATTCTATTACTAATACTTCTTCCACTACTACGGTTAAGGTGAACTTTTTCATTACGGATAACTATTGGAACTATGATAAACTTACGAATGTGATTCCTGACTCTATTATTCAATAAAATTTTAACCTTCCCCTGAACACTGAATCGGAGGATTTACTTTAATGCAATTTGTCCAATAATGGTTCTTTTAGAATAAAGGATATCTGGCATGCTTTTAGAACCAAGAATGATGCTTCTATTATTTTTTCTATGATTTGGCGTAAAAGCATTCCTTCCACTATTGCTATTTTCATCTGGAGGATTTTGTATAAGTTCATTCCTACTGATGATAACTTAATTAATAGAGGTTTTATTTTGCCTTTCAAATTTCAATGTTGTTATCATGTGGAGAATATACATCATGTCTTTTTGTCTGTTAAAACTTGGACTTACTTTGATGATTTTTCAAATTAAATTGCTTTAATGCTAAACTATTTATTAATGCTATTCTAAAGTTCTGGCTTGTCAAGTATAAGGGCCATATTAGAAATGTTATCCCCTCTCTCATTTTATGGTATTTATGGTTGGAAAGGAATAATTCACTTTTTAATGGTGTTGGCATGAACCATCATAGGATCATTAATAATGTGAAAGACAAAGTTATGAGACTCTTCTCCGCTAATCTGGCTTACAAGGACTTTAAGAATTATTATTTTGTGTCATCTGACTTAGGTCTTAAGTTGGATAATGATCATCATCCTCCTTCTGGACCTAGGATTGTTTACTGGATCAAACCCCTTAATAATAGTTATAAACAGAATGCGAAGGGTACTGTTAACCTATACTATTCAGGATGTGGTGGGATTATCAGGGGCAGTTATGGTAACATTATTATGGCATTTGCGGGTCCCTTACAGAATGGTGATGTTAATTTTGCTGAGCTCTCAACTATTCTTTATGGGATTAGATTATGTATTTCTCTGGATATTTCTAACATTGGTATTGAAGTTGATTCTACTTTCTCTATTCAATGCTTAAATAATCTTGATGATTCTATTTGCAATTCTAATATTTTTTATCTTTCGAGGGATATTAAATAGTTATTGATCTATAGTAATGCCTCTTTCTCTCATGTATATAGGGAGGGGAATGCCTGTGCTGAATGGCTTGCTAATTGAGGTTGTGAATTAGATTATTTCACTAATCTTGCTGCTAAAAACTTACCTGTCCCTTTAAAAGGGCTTCTTAGATTGGATAAAATGGGTACCCCTTATGTTAGAATTTATTGTGGTTGGGTTTTGGACCTTGTGTTTTGCCTTGCGGTTACCTCAATTTTGGTATGCTGGTAGGTTTTGCTTGGGTGTTTTCACTGGAGCCTTTTTGTTCCTGCTGGGTCTACTAGTACCCAGCCTTTTCACTGTTGTTTTGTCCTCCAGGTGTTTGTAAGGTTGGTTGTTCATATGGTCCTTTGGTTTGCCTTTTAGTTGTGCTTTCTATTTTCTTTCACCTGGGGTTTCCTTGCTGCTTGGGTGTATTACTATGTTGGCATTTCTCCTAAGTGCTACTGGGTGTTTATGTTAAAGAGTTGCATTATTGGCTTTGTTGTGAGTTTGGGAGATTTTCATTGGGGCTCTACTTTTTTGGGCATGGCTGTGTGGTGTGGAGAATTTTATTGCTGTAGTAGTTTCTGTGTGATTGGGGAGTCTTTTGATTGGTTTTCAAGGTTATGTTTTGAGGTCAGCATTATTTTTTTGAACTGTTTTGGTTCCAGTGGTCTGGGTGTCTTTGTGGGAGTGTGTTGGAGGTGTTGTCCGAGTTTTGGTGGGGGTGTGTTGATGGCTTTTCTACGGATCTTCTTGGCTGGGTTGTTAATTTTAGGTAAGGTTGTTTATGGCTTGGTTTTATATTCCCTGTGGATGAGAAATTTTGGGGGTGTGTGGGTAGTTATTTAATTGTTTCTCCCGGTTTGGATGATGGGTGCTGCTAAGGATGTCCCTAGATGGTCTATTTTATTAGGACAATGTTGCAGCTTACCTTTAGTTTGTGGTGGATTTTGGCCATTAACCTGGTCTACCAAGTTGGGTTTTCCTTACATACCAACTATGATTTTATGCTTATTTTTTCTCATGCTTGGATGAATTTGATCTATTGTTATTTTTTGTTCCTCTGGTGCTTGGTGATGTTGGTTTCCTGATGGCAGGGCTACTAGTGCTGGCTGGTTTCATCAATTTTTCTTTCTTGTATGGTTATTTGTGTTTCTTCTATTTTGGACTTCAATTTGTTTTGCAGAATATTCTTAGTGCAGGTACTCATGCTGGTGCCATTTTTGGCGGAGAGCTAGAGCTGAATGCTGTTTTTGGTTGCTTTCCTATTTTTTGGGTTAATTTTTGGGTGCTCTTTCTTATGCACTGTAGAATATACCTAGGTTTGCTCATACTTTTCTTAGTAGGGACCTCGAGCTCTTAGGTTTTTTTTTGGATTTATTTTTATAGATCCTCTGAACATTAGCGAGCTTGAGGGCTCTTCAAGGACTCTGTAATTTTTTCTTATATTCATGCGTAGGCGCCTCAATGGGTTTTCCCTAAAAAAATCATTCTAGTTAGATCCATTCCCTAATTCTTATCAAGCTTCTATAGCAATTCTATTTTATTAAACTCACTCTTACTCACTGAATAGATCATTGAATCACACAAATGAGAAAATAAACATTGAAGCATATGCATTGCACAAATAGAATTATCATAAAAAGAGATAGGGGTATCAAAAAACAAATTTGATTTCATATCTCTAAGGTATAAAATCTAACATCCACTACATAACTTGTATAAAAAGTATTTACACTTATTCATACAAATGACTTGATCCATATTCTAATGTAATACATGGAGAGTGAATAATTAGTTCTAGCAGATAGAGTGGAGGGCAAACAACCTCAACCCACATTTCACCTTGCTTTGTGAGACCTCTTTTTGGGCCACTATGTCCACTGGAAAAACACACCAGAATACTTATATGTAGTCCTTTAGCCTATAAATAAGTATCCTAATTTGCCAGATGAGTTAGGTGAGAATAATGACCTTACCCGACTTGCCTAAGGGAACATATCATATTCTAAACCTTCTACGTATCAAAATTAGCTAGGATCTCTTCACAAACCAACTTTGGCTGACTCTAATCTTATTGAAGAGAAAAGGAAAGAGAATAGGAAAGATGAAGGTAGTTTGCAACTGCTATACCTCCAGACTTACTCTATCTCTTCCTAAAACTCAGAGCATCATGTCATCCCCCACATAAAAATACATTTACACCTATAGGTTAACATTAAGAAGGAAGGAACATTTCCTTTCTCTTCTTTTTCTTCTAACATCATAGAAAGAAATTTCACCCATCTAATAAGAATTCCTTGCTACATCGACCATCAAAAAATAAGCTCGCCCTCAAATGGCTGACTCAAAGAATATTCTCCTCTTTACAAAGACCATCAACTTGCTCACTTATGTATTTAGCGAAGCCCACTCCTTCTATTTATAGGTAGGAGATAATGAAGCATCATGTTAGCAACCATAAATGAATGCATTAATCCATTTAAAATGGAGAAGATAGTGAAAAGACTCTTTGGCATAAATGCTCTACATACTACCCAAGAGAATCAACCACAAAAAAGTGCCTTATTCATTATTGGTTGACTCCCCCTCTATGACAAGCTCCATACTGAGTAACACTTGTGTCCTTAAAAGGTGGCAAGTCTTAAGTACTTTAGCACTATAGGTGACTACAAGCATAATATCATCATCTTCGAGTGTGCAAAAATAAAATTATTTCATCCTTTTCTACAGTGATTTGGTTTACTATTTTTTGAGATGAATCTGCATAGCATAACATCTATTACACTAAAAGACAAATTGATACTTGAGTATTATTTTGAAAAGAGAAACCATTTACTTTTTATATCCAAACTCAATAAAATGATTGTTCAATTCATCCTGAAGGATAAAAGGAACATTCTCCCATCATTTTGAGTTTGAATGAATAATATAATTTATAATGCTATAGTCTTCATCCATAGGAATCTTCCCCTACCATAGAAAGGAACTATGATAGGGTTTATTTTTTATTGGGTTTTAAATTCCCTATAGAGGTAAGCCTCTATAATTAATTACATCATATAAGAGAAAACTCTTGACCAAAGTTATGACTACACTTCTCTAATTTATAAAGAGTTGATTAAAGGTTTGGGCTTAGAAGAACATCGAAAATGATTTAGACTTTATACTCTAGATTTAGGAGAATTTAAATTTCAGATTTAGGAGTTAGGATTAAAAAATTAGATTTTAGAATGATTGGATAACCTTCTCAGAGACAAAAGAAATTGAGGGCTATACAACCCGGACTTATGTCCACCTAGAGTGAACTACTAGTTAACATCCTAAGCATCATCCAATCTCCTTATGTATGCATGATAAAATGACTCTATCTTTGGAATTAAGGAGACTTAATTCTAGTAATCTTTAATTGAAACTACTTAATATGTAAATGCATATAAGATAATGCAATGTATGTTGCAAATCTAGTATCCCTAGCCTATGATTTTGATGATGACAAACCTTATTGATTGAATTATACATTCTCAAGAAATATGTTGGATATTATTTGTGTCTTGTGCACTAATGATTGCAGGTATAATACTCAAGATGACAAACAACTCAAAATTGGGTAGGTTAGGATGTCAAGTAAAAAAGAGTCTGTATTTTTATTTTCTTTAATTTTTTGTATTTTCTTCAGTTAGGCCACATTAGAGTGCATGTAATTGGGTGACCGTGCGCATAGACACAGGAGGAGCAAGAAATGTTTTAAAATATAAATCCTTTTGAACTAATCATACTGTATGATTTAAAATCATGCTATACAATCAGTTGATTTATAAGTTGGCTCAGTGGATAATTGAAAATTAATGTTTTATGAAGTAATCATACTGCACGATATGGATTGTACTGTATGATTCATTTTGATTTGAAAACCCTAGCCATCAAATTAATTTAAGTAAGATTTCAAAAATTAATTTTTGAACTAATCGTACTATATGATGTCAATTGTACTATATAAATATTTGAAATCCTGATAAATTTTACCCCCATGATTAGTCAATCAAATAATGGTTTAACTAATTATAGTCGCTTATACTGTATGATGTCAATTGTACCAGATGATTGACAAAGATGAAATTTGGTCATCCCGGAGATTGTACCAAATGAAACCATGATTTTTGAACTAATAGTACTGTATAATATTAATTGTACCAAACGACTAGCAGAGATAATTTTGGTTGTCCCAAAGATTGAACTAATTATATTGTACGATATACATATCTGTTTGATTGAAAAAAATAATATCAGTTTGAAAAGGTTAATTATCTTTGGGAATATCTAAAATTAACATTTAAATTTTAATTCTAAAATTGAACATCCATTAGTGATAATATACTACCTCAAAAGGTAGAGATAAAATCTCCTAATTGGTTCAAATTTAGAAATACAAATCTGATCCTGAATATCGTAGCAAGATTCACGAGGGAACTACCTATGATCCCAAAGGATCAAAATGAAGTTCAATCAAATATCTGGCTACGATAATCTGGACAAATTATCATTGATTTTATATTTAAAATTATATCAATAGATGATATATCATCCCAAAGGAAGAAAATATCATTCATTGTTAATTACTTGAATATGACGATAACGATCGCCATTTTTTATTTGATTTCCCAAAGGTAATTAATTAAGGGTTTTGAAAATATTTGATTTTTGAAAATCAGGTCTGGGTTTCTAAGTCTCCTACGAGCATAAGCCCTCGTAGTTAATTACATCGTATGAAAATCAAAAAATTTCCTATAAATACTCTCGATTAAAATAACAATATGAATTTTATTTAAAAAATTCAAAGTTTGATCTCAAAGGAGGTAGGGACTGGAATTTTAAATGAGACTGGTTCAAGGTTGAGCAGTTATTTCTGGAGTCAAAGGAGGAATGGTAGGAGGTGTTTTGAGATTCTGAACTACTTCAGAAACACCCCAGTCTATCCTAAGTGTTGGGCCTAAATTTTATTGAAAGAGATATTTAGTTTGAATGATCAATTTAATTAGAAAGTTGGGGTTTATATTCCTGATCACCAGATTGGGAGAATGCATAGGAGGTGAGGGTGGAGACTAACTTACCAAGTGGGTATGACGCCCATGATTAAGATCCCATGGTTTTCCATCGTCCCGGGTTCGTCGGTGTCCTTAGCCTACTTAGTCAAGTACCGGCCAAAGGATCCTTGTTGGCAACCATGGGTTACCTAATTCAAGGGGACCTCGTAGGCCAAGGGGCTGGGGACCTAATCCTAGGATGACAAGTAGGAGGTACACAGGCCTGTGGGTAGTGAACCTATGTCTATATTATCTAACCTAGGATGCCACTCTCATTTTGTGTGCATATCAACATATCTCAAAAATAAAAAGAAACACTAGCCTAACCTAAAGCTAGAGTTTATGTCCTAACAAGTAAATCTAGGTGTGTGTAGCAGGCTATGTGGTTTAGATATGTCCTGTATTGAGTAATTGGTTAAAGTTGTTTAATGTTCTAGTTGGTTGAAAGGCTTAAGGGAAGATTTTGGTTAAAGTTTAAGTCTTAATGATTTGAAATTTATTTTAAGATCAATTCTTAATTATTTATTGGATATCACCTTTATTGCCCATCAAGGCCATGAAGTTTATTTTACCTTCCTTGGGGCTAATTTAATATCCTCGTAGGCCTGAGTTACCTAGTGGAACCTGATATGATTTAATGAACTAGATTTGATTTAAGATTAAAAATTTGATGAATCTTAATTAAGGTTGATTGATTGCTTATTTTAAAAGTTAGACTAAATTTTTCTTGATTTTTAAATCAAATATTTAATTTTTTTTGAAGTTTTTTGAATTATTTAATGTATTTAATTAAAGGGGTTAAAATTTGAATTTTAAATTAAAAATAATTTCAAGAATTTTTTTTTTTATTAAAATATTAGATCTTAAGATGATCAGTTAGACTGTAAGTATATTGAATTTGGATTTTTTGATATTTAGTTATGAAGGTTTGAAGTTTTGACTTGATTTTGACTTAAGGTTAACCATATTGTTGACTTTTTAACTTTGACTGATTTTTGAAGGTTTGATATTTTTGATAAATACTAGATTTTTATTTGAGTTGAATGTCTGTGAATTTGGTCAATTTGAGATTTTTTGGAAGTAGTTATGATTTTTTTCAAAATTTGAGATTTATTTGAATTATTGAATTATTTAATTTAGGGTGTTTTAATTATTTGAGTCCAAATGAACTCCAAACTTCTTGAAATTATCTCCAAAGATCAAGAATGATTTAAGGACAGATTATCAAGTTTGAGAATTTTTTGGAGTTTTTAATCATTTTAAATTAATTAAATTAATTAAATATTGAATTTTAATTATTATTAAATTATTCTTAAATTTGGAGTCAAATTTGATTGATTTTTTTTTTCATGTGTTGAGCATTGAATCTTGGTCAGTTTGAGGTGTTGTGTGTATTTCCTAGGTTTAATTTTGATTTATTAGAATTTATAGAAGTTTTGAGGTGTAATTAAGAATTTAACTTTAATTAAATCAATTAGGTGGTTTAATGATCGATCGATTGATTTAAGTTTGATTGAGGTCAAGTTTGATAGTGTACACTAATTCTAAGGTACGGTGTCACTAAGTTCTCTATGTTTGATGTTTCATCCCTAAAGGATATGTGTGAATCCTAGAGTTTGCCTAAGTTCTCTAAGACTCATCCTTAATTATTGTCCTTAAATGACACTAGTGTTGTAATGGGTTTGTAATCAATGTCTCTAACCCTTATACATACACATGAATGTAAACAAGCTACATCGATGGCAAATATTAATTAAATATAGGAGTTACTAGAAGAACTTAAGGCTGGGGGAATAACTCAACAGGGAAATCTTGAAGCCCTATGGTCTTCTAAGTTTTAAAAAAACTTACCTGATCACCGGAGCTAGTCAACGATAATTCCGACCGTGGTACCCCCATTTAGAAGAAACGGGGGTGACTGAAGCTCCTTGGCTCTATCTTCCAATAAACTCCATCAGTAGCTCGCAGAAAGGTGAAGAGAGAAAGAGGTGTCAGAATATCATGTACGTGAATATAGAAACTGGTATGAATTAACATGTAAACAAATATGTGAAAATATGAATCAAATCAAGCTATTGAAGCAATTTCAAAGTGTATGTATCTTTGCAAGAAATAATTTCAATGTATGTGACATCTTACAAGAATAATTTCAGCACATGCAATGATATGCAAGAGAGGAATTCAGCTCATATACTTATGTGTAAAGAGAAATTTCAACACATATCACCCTTCCCAAGAACAATTTAAGCATATATGGCATCTTAGAAAAGCAAATCAGTATGCATGATCACTATAAAGATGTTGATGCTTGTAATACTTTCCAAAAAAATACTTACAGCTCCTAATTTACATTTCCTCAAATCTAATATGAGCTTCATCAAGGTCATTATTATTATTTTTTTAAAGACAGTTGATCAAAGAAATATAACCAATGACATCAAGTTTGCAAGCACTATATTCCATTTCCTCAAAAAATTCCATTGCCTTCACAACCAGGCCAACTTTCCCAAACTTGAAAGAAGAATATTGTGTGTGAATATGTTAAGAGAAGACACATTATCCCTCATTCACCCATAGTTTCAACTAGGTACACAGGTTAAACACAACATAAATGAAGGAACAAATGCAACTTCAACTTACTTCAAGAAATCAAATCCCTCTAAAGTAGCCACTTGATCTTTCTGCATATTGACAATGTATATACATGTGTTTAACACTTGATTTGTTAAAACACAAGAAGGACCATCAACTCATCCACAAAAAGACAATGCTTATGTACCAAAATTGAAGCAAAAAATGAAGAAATATCATTTCAATTCCTTAAATCCACCAAAGAAGCCACCCCAGGCATGTTTCAACAGAACACAATTGTCACGAGAAATTGTCAATCAAAACATCAACTCTTGCCAAGCTCCCTTGAAATATATATATGAGATTTATTGGAAGACAAGAATATAGATTTCTATGAATATTCCTCCTGGCAAGTAATTAATTCAATATATATATATATATATATATATATATATATATATATATATATATATATATATATATATAATCAGCCGCTCTATCCGTCTTCAAATAAGTTTGCAACCACAACTGTCTTAGCAATTGTTTCAATCCTGGCCATTAGCAATATGATATCAATATTCGTTCAATCACCAATCGTGAAATTATTAAGAATATAAGAATCACTATACAAACCAAATCTCACGGCTGCCTCATTTTTATCCTCTAAAACACAAGCCAGTAGCTTTAGAATGTTTCTCCATAAGTATAAAACATGTCTATGTATATATGAATACATAAATGCATAAATGATCACTGAGATGATACCACTATATATATATAGATACTTGGAAACCAGGAGAGGCTTATTTCTTTGTATAATTACTGCAACCTCTTACATTGTGTAAAAGAGAGATGGCAAACTACACCCACATTTAAATAGAAAAGGACCTGCTGTTAGTTTGATAGAGAATGAATCGACCCAAACATGGTCAAAATTTCCTAAAGCTTAAATTAATCATCAATAGATAACAACCATTGACAAAGTATAAAATCAAAAAAACATAAAGTGGGCAAATGCATTCCTTCTTTCAAGCATGATAGGTGTATCTCATGAGCCTTCATTTTATTGATTCAAATAGTTCCATAACAAAATAGTGTTATTCAAATATTTCTAAAATGATTCTAGTCAAAGATATTCTACCAAGAAACCTGATTCAACCACTCCTATAAGGGATTAGTTCCAAGGGAAAAAAGCCACCAACTTTAACAATGAGAAAATCCACTTTTTAATAGATATCTTCCTCATATAACTTTGTAAGTTATTGCTTTGGACAACGCTTCAATGCACATATATCCAGTAAAATAAAAATCGAATATAAGAAAATTCTAAATATTTTGCTAAGTGAATTAATTATGGGACAATGAGTACTAAAAGCAATTCACTATACAACTGCCTCATTAACATCCCTGGCAAACAATTAAGAAACAAAATATATGATTGCAGGTTTATGAGATAACTGAGTCATGGTCATGATATATCCATCATGTAGATGATTATTTAAGCCCCCACCACCAAATATCTAGCAGTATCCAAGACAGGAGTATAAACTGTAGCAACTATCAATTTCAAAAGAATGGAGAGAACATCCTTCTGTGTAGATTTTTAGGAATAAGAAAATAACTGGCAATAACCCCCTTTTTCCCATCATGCATCGATATTTACTTCCACCATGCAATTCAAATTAGCTATGTTATAAGTTAGCATGCCGAAACACATAGGAGATAGAAATCTCTCCATGCTAGTGTTAGTAAGACAAGTTTAAATGGCTGGGCATGTACTCATTCATATGACAAGCAACCGGTCCATATAGATGCAGCAATTCCAATTCGTTTCAACAAATAAAAAATAGTTTGACTTTATAGTAACCACCAAGAGACAAACCATCATGTATTTTGCCTATTAACTGTGTGTGTATGTATTCCATTGAGATATAAAGTGTATATATCTATTCACTGCTCCACTTTAGAATCCCTTTTTTTATTAACGTTAAAATCTTGCTTGAAGAGTCTATTGGAAAAATAAAATAGATTCTTCAGATAGATATCCATGCTAATAAAATAGCAGATGCTCCATTTTTTTTAATTGAATCTTACCACAAGGAAAACATAGATATCAATGTAAGAGAACAGCACATGATAAATTATCTCTGATAGAAAAATTCAGTTAAAAGAAGAATGATTACAAGCTCGGTCTCAAAAAAAAAAAAACTCTGCATACTGACACTCCTGAAACCTTGAGTTAGAGAAATAACCTCAATAGAACCAATGTGTTATCACTTAAAACTGGGAGAAAGTAAACTAAACTCAACCATGCTAACTGTAATAAAAAAAATAATCAATTGCCCTCCAACATTGATGTATTTTCCCCAATTTTTTTGATAAAGAATACAATATCAAGGCATGATAAAGAATGTTGCATCCATTCACAATCCCTAAAAAAAAAGTTCTCAAAGATAACAGGATGGAACCACAGAGGACTCCATTACATATTTAATGCTAAACAGGAATTTCAACCCATTCATATCAAGAAAAGAAGATTTCAGGAAACAAATCTCACTACACAGCAACTTTCTCTCAAAATAACAAGGTGAAGAAGATTATCCAGAGAAGAGGATGGGGAAGAAATTACCGTAGTAAATTGCCCGAGATAAACGTCTGAAAGCCTCTCCCACTCGCCTCTTATGTCCGTCTCTCCCTCTCATTCTTTCCTCAGATCGCATGACACAAGGGGCCGAATGGGATAGATGATACCGGTTGGAAGCTTGAACCTGCATCTAGGGCTTCTCAAGGATGAAGCATGAAGAAATGATGGCTTGCTTGTGTGGGGCGGCTAGGGCTTAGAGTCGCATTATGTGAGCAAAATGACTGCCAGCCCTTAAACCCCCCATTCACCTCTTAGAAGACCTAGAGACTTCCTTTTGCAAGTTAAATGACGATCTTACCCATGGAAACTTGATCTAATGGCTGATAGTCGCTCTTCCTACCTTCCCTTGATCTTGACACCGAAGGTCAATGTTAAAGCTACAATTAAAATGATAGGAATGAAATAATTAAATCAAATGAGCTAACATAATTAAATCTTAGACTCACATTAATTTGAATGAAAGTATCAGGGCTAATTAATACCAATTTGATTTATATCGAGCTAATCAAAGCCATCAAAATTTTAAATTAAATACGAACTAGTCAACTCAATTATATATCACTTGATCGAATTTGTTTGATAAAAAATCAAACAAACTTTAATTGACGATTGATGCAAAATTGGACATTTAAAGTTTGAATTGAGACTGGACTGAAGTGAGATTAATGATTTGAACGAAGTGTAGATTACGGACTGGATTGGAATGTGACCAAAAATTGATTGAAGGTTTCACTTGAAATTTTGGATTAAGGACTTGATTGAGGTTTAGATTGATTTAAATCTGAATTGATCTAAGATAAAATTGATCCTAGGGTCAAGATTGATCCTAAGGATTGAAAAGATCCTAAAGTCTGTATTGGTCCTACTGACCTCATACAAAAATGAGGTCAACAATATCATACTGGACAGTTTGCCTAAAAATAACTATTTGTACTCTATGATAAGAGCAGTACGGATGAATGATAGAGATGACTTTCAGTCATCCTAGGAGCCATCGCATATAAATAGAAGAAATTAAATAGATTATACTGGATGATCTCAGGATCGTACTGTACGATGTGTTCATAAAATTTTAACAGTTCGTTTGAACGACTATTTAGATCATAGTGGATGGGACTATTTTGAAATGATCGTATTGTATGAACTAGTATCATATTGTATAAATAGTGACGGCCAACTTGAATTCTTAGGGTTTAATGAAGCCTATTATAAAAGTAAAGTTTTAACTCTTTTTATAATGGATGCGAAGAGAGGAACATGACTGAAGGAGAAACTCTGAGAGGGAGCTTTTGAAGAATATTAGATTTGGTGAGAGGAAGGGGAAGGTGAGCTTGAGAGTGAGGGAGAAGTAGTGTGAGGGGATCACACGGTTGTTTAGGGCTAGCTGCACGCTTACTTCTCCTATGGCCTTTATGAGTCTTTTGGGGAGCTCTCTAGTGAGAGAGGCTTCTTAGTCCAGTCCTTGAGGTTCTCTGCCTTCTTCAGGAGGGTGTGAAAGGAGTTAAGGTTCTCTGCCTTCTCCAGGAGGGAGAAAAGGAGTCAAGGTTCTCTGCCTTCACCAGGAGGGAGAAAAAGGAGTCAAGGTTTTCTGCCTTTGAAAGGAGCTTCAATCCTCTATCACTCTGGGTTGATAGAAGAGAGTTTGAAAAGGTTTATTCATCTTGCTGAGGGAGCAAAAGGATAGTCACTTAGTGTTAGTGCAATACTTGGAGTGGAAGACTCCGGGGAGTGGACGTAGGTCAAGGTTGACCGAACCACTATAAAACTTTTGAGTGTACTTTTTCCATTTTCCATATTTTACTTTTTGCATTTAGTTTTTATTATAACTATTTGGTGAATTACTGAGATTAAATTTCTACTATGCAATTTAGAATTTCATCATCATCATTTCCAAATTAATGTGTTAGCTTCTGCGTCGTGAAATTAAATTATTTATTTCAAAAGTTTAAAATATCTTCAAAAAAATTAGTACTCTTGTTTAGGATTATTTTTAAGTACAATTCACCCCCCCCCCCCCCCCCTCTTGACGCATCTTGAACTTTTATGTGGTATTAGAGTGGGTCTAAAAAATAGTGTTTTAGAAAACTTTGAGAAAAATGATCAATGGCACATTTTAGTAATCATAACACTACTGAGGGTTATTTAATAATCTATCCACCTTTATTTGTAAACATCCCATTTAATTTCTGGAAAATTCGCAGGTCTATATTTCTGCAATCCATTGACTATAAAATTTGGCATATAATTCAAACCCGTTATTCACCACCATCGCGTATAGTTAATGGTGTCAAAACGGATATTCCCATTAAAGAATGGTGTAATGAGGATTGAGAACTCGTGCAATTAAATGCTAGGTGCTTAAATTATTTTTTCTGTGCTTTAAAATTTGGGGATTATATACGAGTTTCTATATATAATACGTGGAAAGAAATTTGTGGTAGGTTATGCATCACTTATGAGGTAACTAGTGAAGTTAAATAGTCTACACTAAAAATTCTACTGCATGACTATGAGTTTTTCTGCATGAAACCTAGCAAGAATATATCTAAAATGTACACTAGGTTCACCCAGATAGTGACATCCTTGCATGCACTAGGTAGAGAATTATCTAATTCTGAAAAGCTTAATAAGATCCTACGATGCTTAACTAGTTCTTACTATGTAGAAATAACTATAATTATTGAATCAAAGATTTAAATGTTTACTCTATTGATAATTTGCTTGGATTACTCATTACCTAAGAGCAAGGAGTGAGTCAAAGGAAAAATGATGCAGGAGGGAAGAAGAAAGAGAAAATTGTGGCTCTAAAAGTGAACAATTTGGATAGTTATAGTTCTGCAAAAAAGGAGGAGGATGAAATCGCCTTGATGACCTATCAATTTAAGAACTTTCTGAAGAGGAAACAAATGCATCATCAAAAAACCTGGAACAAAGATAAAAGCAGCAAGAATATTAAAGTTTCATATGACACAATATGCTTTGAGTGCAGCAAACAAGGTCACCTCCAAGCTGATTGCCCCAATTTAAGGACTCACCAAATCAAGGAGAAGGGTGAAGAGAAGCCAAAGTACAAGAAGGGCAAGCAAAAGACACAAAAAGCCTTTTTGGCTAACTCTGCCTCAGAATCATGAGAAGAAAAAGCAGAGGAGGTCGTAACAAATTTGTGTCATATGACTAGTGATATTCTTGATCAATTAGATCAAGAAGAGGTATGTCAACCCTTATATGATGAATAATTAGTTATTTTTGAAAAAATTCATGACTCGTATAGGAAGTTAAAGAAAATGCTTCCTAGTCTTAATACTAATTTTATTGTATTACAAAAAGGGCATGTTGATTTTGCAAATGAACATTCTATTTTAGATAAAGATTACATGTCCCTACTTGATGAGTTTGATGCATTAAATAAGAAGCATGTTGAATTAATTACTACACATAATTCCTTGAATGCATCACTTATTAAGATAGAAAAAGCATTTAAGGAATTAAAAGAACTTGCATGTCAATTAGATAGTAGTGAGCAAGAATTAAAAGTGGAAATGGAAAGTTATGAAAGTGCCAATGAAATTTTAAAAGCTAAAATTACTACATTGGAAAATAACAAATCATCATGTTCATTAGCTCAATGACACAACCCTTTAATATAACATACATTGCATAAACCTAGGAAGAGGTGCTATCACCCACATAGGTTAGTGAACCTATTCCCTAGTGTTAGGTGTGACTCTTGTGGCTTGTTAGGTCACATAGCCTGCACTTGCACAATTCACCATAGGACACATCTAGTGTGTAGGCCTAAATTGCATTCATCACAGTATAGTATGCATACATCTCATTCATTCAAGCATAACGTGGAACCCAAATTCACTTAGGTTTCGAAATCTAATCTTTGAATGACATTGTAGGGTTGCTCTAATAAAATCTCTGGTGAGAGCATGTGGTACCTGGATAGTGGCTGCTTGAGGCATATGACTGATGATATGAAGCACTTCATCACACTGGAGGCCAGGTCAGGAGGCAAAAACACCACTAGGAAAGTGTTTGGCTCAGGTACAATTGGAAACTCTAAACACCTTATGAGTGAATATATTTTATTATTTGATGGTCTAAAGAATAACTTGTTAAGTATTATTCAATTGCGAGATAAAGGATTTAATGCAAAATTTCTTTCTAACAAATGCATGATTAGTTTAAATGAAAAACTTATGTTAGAAGGAAAATAGATGAACAATATTTATATGTTAGACTTAAATTATATTAAATATTCAAATTCATTCTGCCTAAAAACTATAATGGATCAATCTTTGCTATGGCATAGGAGACTATGTCATGAGAGCATGAAGACACTTAAGAATATCACCTAGAAAAATGAAGTTAGAGTCATACCTAAGTTAGAATTCACTAATGACCACCTATGTGATGCCTTGTAACTAGGAAAATAAGTTAAATCTTTATTTCACTCAATTAAAGACATCAATACCTCTAGGACACTAGAAATCCTTCACACGGACCTATTTGGACCTCTTAGTACAGCCAGCCTAGGAGGAAAGACTTATGGATTTGTGATAGTGGGTGACTACTCTAGATTTATTTGGGTTAGATTCTTAGCACATAAGAGTGAGTTAATTGAGGGATTTAGACCCTTCACCACTTGGATTTAAAGGAAATTAGGATGTAAAATTTTAATAATTCATAGTGATTATGGTGGAGAGTTTGAAAAAGATAGGTTTGAATCTTTCTGTCAAGAAATAAGAATAGAACATAATTTCTCTGCCCCTAGGACCCCCCAGTATAATGGAATAGGTGAAAGGAAAAATAAAACTTTGGTGGAAGTTGTTAGGGCAATGCTAGCTGAGTACTTACTCACTAGGTATTTTTGGCTAGAAGCATTGAATACCGCTTGTTATGTTCTAAATAGGGTGAATGTCAGATCCAATTTAAATAAGACATCCTATCAACTCCATAAGGGTAGGACAACTAAAATTTCTCACTTACATGTTTTTGGATGCAAATACTTTATCTTAATAAATGGAAAGTCACCCTTTAGGAAAATTTGATCTAAAATTTGATGAAGGAGTCTTCTAAGGTTATTCATTAGTAGGTAAAGCCTATAGAATCGTCTATAAGAGGACCTTAGTAGTAGAAGAGTCTACCCTTGTGGTATTTGATGAATCAGATAAGACCTCTGAATTTAAGCTTGAAGAAGAAGAAGTGGATGTCATTCAGGGGGTAGAAACTACTGCCATAAGAGACAGGGTAGAACCTCAGGAGCAATTGCCTAGAGATTGGAGATATTCTTTGAATCAACCTAGAGAATTGATCTTAAGAGACCCATCTGAAGGTGAAAGAATGAGGCATGGACTTAGGAAGGAGGTTAGTCATTCTACATTTGTCTCCATGATAGAACCCACCACTATAAATCAAGCCTTAGAAGATGAATTTTGGATCGTAGCAATACAAGAAGAACTAAACTAATTTATTAGGAATGATGTGTGGGAATTAGTCAAGAGACCTAAGAAGAAAAGTATGGTTGGAATAAAGTGAGTCGTAAAAAATTAGATGAATGATTCTTGAACAGTAGTAAGAAATAAGGCCAGATTAGTAGCTAAGGTGCATAACCAAATTGAGGGAATAGACATTGAGGAAACCTTTACCCCAGTAGCTAGACTAGAAGCCATTAGGGTGCCCTTAGCCTTTGCTTGCTTTAAGGGTTTTAAATTGTATCAAATAGATGTTAAGAGTGTCTTCCTAAATGGGATAATCAAAGAGAATGTTTATGTTGAGCAATCCCCCAGATTTGAGAATTCAAAATTTTCTAACTATATGCTTCAATTAAAAAAGGTATTATATGGGTTAATGTAAGCACCTAGGGCTTAGTATGAAAGGTTGATCACATTTCTTCTAGATTGAGGCTTTTTTAAGGGTAGTGTAGACACCACCCTCTTCCAAAAAAGCATAGGAGATGAAATACTCCTTATCCAAATTTATGTAGATGATATCTTGTTTGGATCTTCAGAGGAAAACCTATGTGATGAATTCTCGAAAATAATAAGCAACGAGTTTGAAATGAGTATGATGGCAGAACTCAATAATTTTTTTTGATTTAGTGTAAAACATATGTATAATGGAACCTTCCATTAGCCAATCTATGTACATCAAGTACATTTTGAAAAAATATGAAATGTATAATGCTAAGGTTATGAACACTCCCATGAGCTCTACTATTCAATTAGACAAAGACATAAATGGAAAATTAGAAGATCAAAAAAAGTATAGGGGAATAATTGGATCACTTCTTTACTTAACTGCTAGTAGACCAGATATAATATTTATTGTTTGCATGTGTGCTAGATTTCAATCTGATCCAAAAGAATCCCATATGACTGTTGTTAAGAGAATACTTAGATACCTACTAGGCACCATAAATTTAGGAATATGTTATCCTATACAAAACACTTCTTTTGAAATCTTAGGATATTCAGTTTGTAATTTTGTAGGATGTAGGGTAGATAAAAAAGCACTTTTGGAACTTGTCAATTCATAAGACAATTCTTAGTTTCCCGGTCTAGTAGAATACAAAATTCAGTAGCTCTTTCAACAGGTAATTCAGAATATAGAGCAATAGAGAGTTATGTTACTCAAGTCCTATGGCTAAAGCAACAACTCTTAGATTCTGGACTACCTATAAGAACCATCCCAATTATGTGTGACAACACTAATGCAATCTACATATCCAAAAATCTAATTCAACACTCCCACAAAAAGCATATATACATTAGGCATCACTTCATAAGAGATCATGTAGCCAAGGGAGATGTAGAATTACTCCATATAGCTATAGGAGATTAATTGGTAGACATCTTCACAAAACCCCTAGCCTATGACACCTTTAGCACCTTATGGACAAAACTAGGTATTATAGACATTCATGCTTAATCCAAGAGAAATAAACAAAAAAATTATTTTTATTTGAAAGCATTCATTCATATTTGTTTAAATTGCTTGTGTTTGTTCACGTTTCTATTTGTGTGTTTTTGATTTTTTATTTGTTAAAAAAAAAAAGAAAAACTATGTTTTAAGATGTTTCCTGATTAACACACAGACACCTCACTGAGTCACACAATTTTTCAAAGTTCATTAATAGCATACTGTACGATGCACGTTTGTACTATATGATATGCTCAAATAATAACCCCATGTTCACATCAACGATCCAGATTATATCATTAAAATATTCACATCATACTGTATGATACCTCCCTTTGTACTATATGATCCACATGTCACTAACCATTGAGGAATTCAATCCGTTTGGTATGAAATTATTATCGATCGTACTGTATGATACCTCCATTCGTACTGTATGATGTATGTGTCAAATCGGATTGGGATTAATTCAATTTGATAGGTACGATAATAATTGTATTCGTACTATATGAACTTCTATTTATATTTTATAATACTTTTCGTCAATTGCCATACAAATGACTCCTCGGGACAAACAAAAATCCTTAAGATCATCCAGTACGATACTGATCGTACTGTATGATTTAACCTCTTTTTTGATAGGTCATCCAGATGAATTATTTCACCTAATTGTAATGTATAATTATCAATTGTACTGTACAAATGACCAAAATTCTATAAATTGGAGGGTCAAACTGATTAAATTCACTCTCTTCCTTCGCACTCCAAGTTTCTAAACCTTTGCTGATCAAATGGCCGGCAAAAGCTAGCATGGAAGAATGATTCTGTGGAGCTCCTCCTCTCATCATTGTGATGATAAATTCCTTTCTAAAGAGGATGAAAATGCATATTACAAATATAAAGAGGCTAAAATCACACCCTCTCAAATGCTAAATGTGCCTGTACTTAACTTCAAGGTGATGAGCCTCTTCGCCTCCACTTGTCTTCAATTCTTACTCACCCTGGCCTTTCCATACAACTCCGAACTTCTATATGAATTCTTAGCAAATCTTAGGATGAATTTTGAAGTCTCCCCCATGACCTCCTTTGTTTGTCACCAAAATGTAGTAAACACTAAAGCATATTTAGAAGAACACAAAGGTCTCTCTACTAAAGGACCTTGTCCTCAATCTATGATCTCCCATGATTTTGACTGGACTGCTATTAAGTTAACCATTAGGAATGTGGCTTCAAATCAACACCTACCCCTAGTACAATCCTTAAATCAAAATGCCCGTATAATCTAGCATGTCCTTCGCACTTCTATTATACCTAAAGCTCGAGATTGGGTTAACATCACCCCACTCCTTTTATTGTTACTTATGTTATAATTTTGAATACTCAATTCAATGAAGCTCAAATGATTCTTAATTACTTTCATAATATGACTCATATTTGTAATCCAAGCACTCGTAGAAAATAAAATGTAGCCTTAGGACACATCATAGGCTATATTCTTCACCACAAACACCAACTAACTTTTCCTGCTGAACTTGATAATGTCTTGATTTTCTATACGGATGCTTCTTACCATCTCCTATTTTATCAGGGGCAAGAGCACATTGTGCCGAATTTTGATGAAGAAGGGGAAGCTGCTCTTGTAGGAGGACCACCCCCACCACCACCAATACCACCACCTGCACCTGCCCACCCTGCCTACCCTCAGGAAGATTTTTTTTAAGGGAAACCCGTAGGGGGGCCTACATGTTGATTAAAAGAAAGATTACGAGGTCCTTAATAAGGACCTCAAGCTCTCTACCGCTCATAAGAGCTACAAGAAAATAAATAAGAAAACTTAAGTGCTCAAGTTCCCTCCTAATCAAAAGTACAAAATAACCTAGTAACATTCTATGGGTGGCAGGCAGCCAAAACCTCAAAAAAAGGAGAGAACCTATGATAGGCCTTAAGCACATTCTTTCCCCCAAAAAAATCAGGAACCTGCAAAAAAGCACTAAAAGGATCCTGCAAAAAAAGAGAGACAGCAGAAGGAAAAAGGCAAAGATGAATATATCTTTGCAATTAAAAAACTACTTAAAGCAGGCCTTCATACTAGTAGCAAGCAAATATAATTGATGAAAGAAAGGAAAAATAACAATTAGCAAACTAAGAGATGGCACATAAGTATAAAAATTTATTCCACGATACCAAAAAATCCAATAGTGAACCAAAAGAAGCATAGATAAAGGATAACTTTGCACAGATATAGTATAACAGAGATTAGTGACCTTCACAAAAAGAAGAGTCCATATGAAACACAGAATTTTGATCACCCACTGACCTGAATCATAAGGCACCTTCCCAGCCAACAAATTCCCGTAAAATGTAGCACGATCAAAATAAGCAATGCCCAAACAAAACAAATTAGTAGAAATGCACCTCTGCCAAAAAAGGTGATAGAGGAAAAAGTTACAGCAGCCTAAATACCAAGCCTACAGAGTGTATTTCTAAGGCTAGTATGATTCAAGCAGAGATAATTACAAAATAAATCTAGATTTTCCATGAAAATGATCGTAACTGGAGTAAACTTGTGCTCCATTAAAACATCCAATAAACCACAATTACAGATCCCAGAAATCAATAAATAGAGAAGAAAATGAACCAAATAGTACTCAGTAGGGTAATTAACGACCTTATCACTCTGAATAAGGAAATTCTTCAGAAACAGGCTATCAGTAGTTTAATAAGCCCCACCAACAGTGTAGATGATAGTATAATTGAATATATCAAAATCAAAATTTAAATTATGAAAAACTTTAAAGACAAGCCATATCTAGCTCTGGCACATAGTATCTGAGCAATCACGATGCCCAAACCCCAAGTGCTGCTCAATTCCTAAGTCAATCCACATTAAATTGTGATAATTAACACCCCACCAAAAGCCAAAAAACTCATTGATGCTAAAACAAATACCACACCAAGTAGTCTCTAGTAAATCAGTAGTCATGCAGCTACCCCAACTAATGAGAATCTTAAAATCAGAAAAATAATGAATGAGATTTATCCAAAATAACAAAAAATAACTCATATTAGCCCAATTAAATGATGACAATGCTAGATCAGATAGCCATAATTCTAAAGCAAGTCACTTTTCGCAAGTTGAATGCTACCTCTCCCACCCAAGATAAGAGAAGAGTAGAAAATGAGGCAAGGGCTATAATTCATGTTCATATGATCATTGCCAGAATAATCAAAATAAACACCATCAACCTTCAACACTAGATGAAATTTAATAGAAATAGCCTTCATAACCAGAGGATCAAAACACAGATCAAGATTAGAAAACCAACAAATAATAGTCCAACAGTAAACCCAAAAGAAACCATAATTATGTCCTAACATAAGGAAGTCCAATCTTGTCAAGCCTAATGATACCTTTAACATAGGTTGGCAGATGGTTATAGGAAAATTCAATAAGGGATGGGAGATTAGCACCATGATTAGCAAGCCAATCTGCACACCCATTTCCTTCTCTGTGAGTATGAGTCAGCCTAGTATTAATGATGATTATGAGTTGCTCAATTTCCCTAGTTAGAAAAATCAAGACTACAAATTTTCTCATCACTATCTTTGCGACAAGATAGAATATAAAAAGCACCAACTTCTATCCAAATATTAGTAATACCCAACGAAAGACAAACTTTAAGACCACATAAAATAATAGAAAGTTCGGCATAAATGATAGTAAATAGGTCAAGCACTAGCATAAGCAATAATAATATTTCCTTTGAAATCTCTAATAATGCCACCATAACCATAAGAGTTTTCTTTGACAGAACCATCCGTATTAAGTTTAAGCATGTTTTCAGGCGGCTTAGTCCAATAAACCAACTTAGAGCCATCTTTGTAAGGCTTGTCTTGTAAACTAATACCAAAATCCTTGGCAACATAGTAAAACCCTTTAAAATTCTTCGAGTTTAAAAGATTTACATTGAATAACCTACACACTTTGTCTTTAATGTTTCTAATAATTTGATGATGATTCATAGCGATATTGTTGAAAATCGAGTTGTTCCTAGCCATCCAGATGTACCAAAAATTAGAGAAGGATGAGGTTAGTAATATGACCTCTCGAATTGGTGAACCACAGGTTAAGGATATTCTTAATAGAAATATTACCATTAAAATGATTAACTTTGAAGATATTCTCAAAATGAATCCAAATCTTAGCAGTAATAGGGCCAGAAATAAAAACATGATGCATATTCTCCACATAATAACAACATTAACACTTGGAAACCAAGATAAAACGTCTTCTTTTTAAATTATCTTAAGTAGGCACATACTTATGTAAGATCTGCCAAATAAAAGTAGCAATAGTAGTAGGAATGCTTTTTAGCCATAAAATGGTGAAGACTTTAGAAATAGTATGTTTAGTTCTAAAAGTATGCCAAGCATCCTTAATTCTAAAAATACCATCTCTAGCCATATTACACAACAAGAGATCATCCACTTCAGTACTAATAGGAATTTGTAAAATCTGATTAATGATGGAATCAGGAATAACTTGAGACAGTTTCTGGTAACTCCAACAATTATTCTCAATAAAATAATTTACCTTGATAGCTGAAGTGGAGACCGAATGAAGCATATGATCAATAGAAGTATGACCCATCCACTGATCCTGCCAAAAAAAAAAAAGATTAGCACAACCAATACCCCAATTAATGTAAGTCTCCACTTCCTATTTGATATTATAGAGTCTTTACCAAACTCTAGAATCCCCTTTATTATAAGTACGGACAGTAGGATGATTACCAAGACAATACTTATCACTCATAAACTTAGACCATAGACTTGTTTTAGCATGAAAATTAAACCCTAACTTAAAGGAAAATGAATGGGCTAAATCTGCCATATTCTTACAACCCAAAGGGCCTTCTCTCAACACACCATAATAGTTATTCCAATAAGTCCAGATGATTTTAGTATTATCACTTTTACCTTTCCAGAAGAACTTATTGAACATTGTTTCAAGTCTGTTACAAATAGCAATAGTAGGCACAATAGTATGAAAAATGTAAATGGGTAAGGAGAAAAAACACTCTTGATTAACACCATTCTACCACCATAGGTAAGGAAATTAAATTCCCAAGAATTAAGTTTATTGTTCATGGCATTAATAAGATCATCAAAAAGGAAATATTTTTTATGGCCTTTGAGAAGAGGGACACCCAGATATTCTAAAGGAAGAAAACCTTGCGAAAAACACGAGATGCCCTTGATACCATTGATGTGGTTAGTGGTTATCTTCTTAAAAGTAATAAAGCAACACTTATTTCTATTAAGTTTTAAACCACTAACTAACTCAAAATTGTTTAAAACTGATAAGAATATTAACCATATTAATAGAACCATTAGAAAAAATAATAACATCATTAGCAAAACGTAAATGAGAGATAGGTATACCACCTGATGTACTATAGTAAAGGTTCGGGTGGTTTTCATAGAGGTGGGCAAGGCCTCTAGAAAGGTATTCAGCCGCAATTAAAAAAAGAGCAGTTGATACTGGATCTCCTTGTCTAATGCCATGAAAAGATTTAAAAAAACCATTGCTTTTGCCATTAATAATAATAGAAAAATAAGAACCTTTAATGCAGTTTTGAATAAAAATAATAAACTTAGAATTAAAACCAAACAGCTGTAGTATATGATATAAAAAATTCTAGTTAAGATTATCATAAGCTTTGGCTATATCTAATTTTAAAATAATATTACCACCACTCACTTTGCGGTCTAAATCATGAACAAGTTCTTGAGCTAACAATAGTTATCAGAAATAGCTTTACCTTTGATAAAACATGTTTGATAAGGTGAAATAATTTTAGTAAGCAAAGGGGATATACGATCCATAAGGATTTTAGAAACCAGTTTACTAAAAAAAGAGCACAAGTTAATAGGGCAGAAATCATCCCATTTATTGGCAGCGACCTTCTTAGGAATCAACATAATAGAAGTACTAGAAAAGAGTATAGGAATATGATTACCATTAAAGAAATCCAAAATAGTAGCATATAAATCATCACAAATAATGCTCCAAGTCTGTTTGAAAAGAATTTGTAGTAAAACCATCAGGCCCAGCCATAGAATCCACATTCATATCAAAAAAAATCTTTTTGACTTCCTCTAAAGAGGGAAGCACAATAAGATTATTATTATCCTCCTCATTGATGATGCAAGGAATAAGCTCAGAATTGTTAACAGGAAGCGATTCAAAATTTTTGTTAAACATTTTAGAAAAATGATCCACAACAGAATTAGCAATATCCTTCTCATCCTCAGAAGTGATACCATCCTGAAGAACAATTTTATGGATAAACTTTTTGGCTCTATTCTTCTTAACCAAAGAATGAAAATACTTAGTATTATTATCTCCTTCAAAAAGATGATTAGAAGATGATTTTCTTTTCCAGTACACCTCCTGCTGATTTGTAGATTAAATAGGGAATTCTTAGCCTCTTTCAAAATAGTAAAATTAACATCAGAAGGGTTAATTTAGCAAGTAAGCTCGCAGGAATTAACTTTTTCCTCAACATCTAAAATGTTCACAAAAAGTTTTTTGAAAACAATCTTATTCCACCAACTAATTTTATACTTAAGTCTTTTGAGTTTAAGCCAAAATCTAGCAATACTAACAATGTCATTGTCAGGATGAAGAGGAGCTTCCCAATTCTCTTTGACCAAATCTGTAAAAGAGTTATCTAATAACCACATATTTTGGAATCTGAAAGTAGGAACAGAGCCATAATGACTAGAATTAATACCAATAAGCAGAGAGAATGATCAGAGAAAGTTTTACTTAAATGCTCAATAAAAGTGTTATTAGTAGTACTATTCAACAAATCATTAAGTAGCACCCTGTCTAACCTTTGCCACATATTTCCATGATTCCAAGTGAAAGGATTACAACTGAAACCCATGTTCACCAGATTATACTCCATCATCATGCTGTTAAAATCTTCCATAGATTGATAAATCGGGTTAGAACCATCAATCCTTTCAAACTGTTTAGCAAAAGTATTAAAATCACCACCCACTAACCATGGGGCATTAATTAAACCACAGAAGTTAGTAAGATGTTTCCAAAGAACTTCTCCAATATAACGAGAAGAAGATGCATAAACAAGAGAGTCATAAAAGTTAAATTGCATAAACTTGATTTTATAATGCATAACTTGAATAAAATCACTAATTAAATTAATGATAACGGGGTCTTTCCAAAAAATCCATATGTTGTTAGAAACATTCGCCTTTATTAATGATAATGGGGTCTTTCCTTTATTAATTTGATTGACCAAATATTGACTTTTACTTTTACGTAAGATTTTAGTGGTTTCTAATTTTTAAAAATTCTAAATTTAATTGGGAGTCCAATACAATTTAGTTTGCATTTTTTTATTATTTTACTTTATTTATTTATGTTTTTTACAAAATGAACCTATTTACATGAATTAAAAATTCAAATAATTAGGTTATTTTTATTTTTGATCCAAATCAATTCCAAATAATATAAACTCATTACCAAAGGTCATAAGTGATCTCTAAAGATGATTACAAGAGTTTGGAATAGTTTGAGACTTTATTTATATTTTTAATTATTTTAAATATTTATTTAATGAACTTTTTAAATTTTAATTAAATTTTTTATTTTTAGGGTTTGTGAAGGGGATTTTTTTCGTTGAAAGTTCTCTTAGTTTAGCATTGAATATAATTAAGTTTGTATTTTTTTAATTTAATTTAAGTTTTAATGATTTATTAAATAATAAATCATTTATTTATTATTTTTTTATCTTTTATTTTTTTGGTTAAGACCCATAGAGGGGCTACGAGTTAATATAAAAAGTATTTACAAGTCTTTAAAGGGATCAAACGCTCACTAACTGCTCAAAGAGCTACAATCCAAAAGTGAAAAAGAAACCTAAGATCATTTGACCCCTATTATTATACAAAAATAATAAGATCGATTAGAAAGAAGCCAGAACCCAAATATAGAGCCACTGCTTGGATGGACTTTCAACCACAGGTATCACCAAGGAGTACCTGCAAAAAAGATTAAGCCTACACTGGCAACAAAGTAAAAGAAGAAATAAGGAAAGATAAATTAATAAGCATTAAGATTATTAGATAGATATAACCTGTAAACATTGACATCATGATAGCAGCATTGAAGATCACACCAATACCCAAAAAAGCATCCCCATCCAAAGAATAGAGATGCTTAGCAGCCTAGAAGACCAAAGGCCAATAAATCAAAAAGCACCAAAATAGAGATATCATAGATAACCCACAACATGAGAGCCATAAAATAACTCAGAGAGGAGAGTAGAAATAAATAACCTGAAACAAACCACCACAAGATAAGTCAACGAAGAGCAGAGACAAAATTAATCCAGCAAATGATGCGGCTAAAAACCTAAAGAGCACTACTCCAAGAGCCAAGATCACTACAGCCACCACCTAGTGAAAGAAATAAAGTGACAGGATCTGTCAACCAAACACATAGCATACAAACACCTACAGGAGAGCTAGAGACAAATGACCGAAAACCACCACAATTGACCATAGCAAGACCAATCAACATAACAACAAAACAGGCCAAAGAAAACTAGAAATAGGTTAGGCAAAGTCATCTTAGTGCTATAGAATCAAAAAGGAAATCATAGAGAATACGTAAATGCCGCTCAATTCTAATCCAAAACCAACTCAACCACCATAGACCATAGCAGATGGAGAGAGGATCAGACCAGATAGATGAGTAAGAGGATATAGCAACCACCATAACCATGATGCAAAAAAGAGCACTAAATCCACCACCTTTCATAGAGATAAAAATCCAAAAGCTTCCCTCCAACCACACAGCTAACAAACACCTACAGGAAGGCAAGTGACAAAAACCCTAGGTCCACCACAGGAACTGGTCAATGAAAATCCCCCACCAAAAATCCCAACCCAACATAGTGACAGCCCTTAGAAAAGACACGTTAATAAATAAAAAATCCTGACTAATGGCCAGAGAAGGATTATAAGAGCCAGCAATCAAGCATGAACT
The DNA here is from genome assembly GCA_019925795.1 of Dendrobium chrysotoxum. Classification (NCBI taxonomy): domain Eukaryota; kingdom Viridiplantae; phylum Streptophyta; class Magnoliopsida; order Asparagales; family Orchidaceae; genus Dendrobium; species Dendrobium chrysotoxum. Next base: position 33,864,474 of record CM034314.1, read on the forward strand.
TGATACCCAAACGATTACAATCATCACAAATAATAGCCCCACCAGGATAATTAGTCATGTTAAAAAATAATACAAAAGCACAGGCACCCATAAAGAATTCAGAAAGCAATACAGATGGCTAAGAAGGTTGGAATGACCCAGTAACATAGGAAGAAACAACCAAAAAAATTGACACCCAATTGAAATAGAGACAACAAGAACCAAACAAAAAAAAGCACACCAAAAGAAACTAAAGGAGAACATAAGGAAAATAAGTTTTATCCAAGATAATACCCTATTTTAAGAAGGCAAGCATCTTAGAATAAGAAAAATCCCTAATAAACACCCGAGTGCAACCATAATTAGCTAACCAATCAGCATAAGTATTACCTTCCCTAAGAATATGAGTCATAGTAAAGTTAAAGAAAACCAAGAGCTTGTAAATCTCTCAAATAAGATAAAACAAATTAAGGATACAAATGGAATTATCAGGATTCTTCAGACAAGGAATGCTAAAGGTAGCATCCACCTCAGTCAAAAGCTCACAAAAGCCAAGAGAAATACAAAGCCTTAGCCCATTTAAAATAGTAGAAAGTTTAGCCTAAATAATCGAAGATCTGTATGAAGGTCCAGCATAGGCCATAATGGTTTTACCAAAAGAATCCCTAATAATTCCACCTCAGTCACACCCCATATTTTTCACATAGCCATTAGCATTCAGCTTAAAAGTATGCATAGTAGGCTTAATCCAATAAACTAACTTGGGCTCACCAATAGGATGGTTAACATTCAAAGAGATACCATAATATTATTAGTGATTACTTATATGATGCGGTGTTTGATTTTTTTTAGAAGAAATAAGATCATCAAAGAGAAAAGACTTCTTCATACCTTTAAAAAGAGGAAAATAATAGGAAAAGAAGATTGCATAAAATTAGTAATGCCTTTAATATTGTTAATGCAATCTTGATACATCATTTTGGAAGCAATAAAATGAATATCATTGTTGTTGAGAAAAGGCCACTAGTAATCTCAAAATTGCTAAGAAATCTCATAAGAATATTAAGCATATTGAATGAACCATTAGTAAAATGATAAAATCATCAATAAAGCTTAAATGAGAAATAGGGAAACCACCCAAAGTCCTATAGGTTAAGTTAAGGTAATTATCATAAAGATTAACAATTCCCCTAGATAGATATTCTGTAGCAATGATAAAAATGGATGTAGAAATGGGATCACCTTATCTTAAATCTTGAGAGGACTTAAAAATATCATTGGTTTTACCACTAATAATCACAAAAAAATAGAAACCCTCAAAGCAATTTCTAATAAGATAAGTAATGGTCAAATTAAAACCAAATAACTGGAAAATGTTATAGAGAAAGCTCCAGTTAATATTATCATAGGCTTTAGCAACATCAAGCTTATTGATAAAATTACCTCCTCTCACCTTGGTATCAAGATCATGAAGCGTCTCTTAAACAAGAAATATATTATCCGAGATGGCTTTCCCCTTGACAAAATTGGTTTGAAAAGGAGAGATAATTTTAGGAAGATAAACACCTAAATGACATTAAAATTTTAGAAATAAGCTTGCTAAAAAAGAGCAATGACTAATGGGCCAAAAATCATCCCAATTATTATTGACATTCTTCTTGGGTATAAGAACAATTAACGTAGTAGAGAAAAGTTTGGAAATAGTGTTACTAGAAAAAAAATCAAACACCACTTCATATAAGTCATAACAAATAATATTCCAAGCTTTTTGAAAGAATTTAGTGGTAAAGACATCCGGCCCAACCACAGAATCAGAGTTCATGGAATTCACAATATCTAGAATGTCTTTAAGAGAAGGTGGCTGGGTTAAAATCATGTTATCCTCACAAATAATTGTAGGGATGAGTTGGGTAGACTCAATAGGGTTAGGGGTAAAATTTTTATTAAGTTTTTAAAATGATCTACTACTAAATTAGCAATATCCTCAAGATCCTCAAGGCTAGTCCCATCAGTAAGAGAAATCTTATGAATAAAATTCCTGGCTTTATTTTTTTTTTTAAAGGGCATGGAAGTACTTAGTTTTATTATTATCCTCTATAAGATGTTTTGAGGTAGTCTTTTGCTTCCGAAAACCTCCTCTTTAGCTTGGAATTTAAAGAGGGAGCGCTTAGCATCTTGTAAACATTTTTGAAAATTATTTTGTTCCACTAAATAATTTTGAACTTAAACCTTTTCATCTTGTGCCACAATTTATTCATGACATGGATTGAATCGTCTGGATGTAAATGAGCTTTCCAAGTATCATTAACCATTTGTGAAAAGGAATTATCAAGGAGCAACATGTTCTAGAATCTGAAGGCAGGAGGAGGACCCCCATGAAATAAATTGATACCAATAAGAAGAGGAGAATGGTCTAAATGGGTTCTACTAAGATGCTCCATATAGGTACCATTAATAGAATGAAGGCAAAAATTATTAAAAAGAACATGATCCAATTTTTGCCATAAATTACCTTAATTCCAAGTGAATGAATTACTAGAAAAACCAATATTGACTAAGTTGCTATCTAAAATCAGGTTGTTAAAATCCTCCATAGACTGGTAGACAGGGTAGGAACCACCAATCCATTTAGAAGAAGAAGATAAAGTATTAAAATATCCACCTACAAGCCACATAAAAAAAAAACCATGGAATGAAAAGTAGAGAGTTGATCCCAGAGAGACCTTCTAATAAAATGAGAAGAGGAAGTGCACACAAATGAGGCAAAACATTTAAATTGCAAAAACGCAGCACTGAATATCTTGAGTGAAATCACCAATATCATTAATGACCAACCTTCTAATAAAATGAGAAGAGGAAGGGTGCACAAATGAGGCAAAACATTTAAATTGCAAAAACGCAGCAGTGAATATCTTGAGTGAAATCACCAATAACATTAATGACGACAGGGTCTTTCCAAAATACCCAAATCTTATCAAAAATATTAGTCAAACCATGATGAAAATCCAAAAAAGTAGTAGTAGACAACAACTTAGCAGCCAAAATTAAAGGTTCTAACAAGACAAAAATAGAAATATTATGAATTCAGTAAATGTTACAAACCCTACTCCTTACAGAGCGACAACCAATGCCCCTAACATTCTAAATAATGGACCTAAATAATAATAGATAAGTTATCATTAGTTTGAGAAAGAGTGCTTCTAGAAGATTGTAAAATATGGTTTTTATTTTTCCTATGCTTCTTGCCTTGGACTTTAGTAAATCCATTATCACTATCCTTTATTTACTATATATTATTCTCAATAGAAATATATTTTTAGGCCCAAGATCACTAGTTTCTGAATTGATCAATTTATCGATAATAACAGAGGAGTTCAAGGAAGCCTTATTACCAATATCATAGTCGGGAGTATGAATAAATTCTCCCTCTTCCACATTGTCCTACACAATAAGAGATCAAGCATTAGTAACTATATTGAAAAAATCACCTTTATCAGAACATATGCAATGAAATTTCGACATATTTTTATTGAAACCATAAGTCATCTGAGAAGAGGAAAAAATAATATTATGCTAAAAAAATGATAGCAAATTGATCATGAATATAATTAATTGTAATAATGGCTTCATTTAAAGATCCAGATATTGTACTATTTTTATTGCTCTTCGCCAGAACATTCTTAATGATGGAACTGACTTTCAAAGAGTTTAGAGTAGCATTAAGAACATCATAAGATTATTGATGATCCTATACAGGATAATTGTGAGTTCAATTCTTACCAATAATGTTGTGGTCCTACACAGGATCAATGGGTTCAAGAGCTAAGGTGCCATCCAAAGTACTGCCTTGTTTTGATTCTTTAATAGCCTTTTGTTTACGAAGATGAGGATGCAAAGTAAATTAATCCGAAACACTTTACCCATGCATTTTATAGTGGCTACAAAAGATAGGAAGGTTTCCAAATTCAACCTTATGTAGGTATCCTAAACTTTTTGGCCCAAGAATTATTTTCTTGGGATGCTTTTTAGTCATATCTCTATCTACCAACAAACAAGTAATAGAAGGATGTGAAACCAAAGTAGTAGCCTGATCCATTTGTAATAGACGACAAACAATAGAGGCCAAACTATACAAAATATGAGAATTAAACATATGTAAACGTAAATTAGGAAAGGAAATCCACACCGGCATAATGGGGGATTCTTCTTTAATATCAAAGTAAGGAGTCCATTTGAGCAACAAAATTTGGCATGCATTAATATGGTAAGACCATCTAAAAAGATGTGGCTATAATCCAAATCATTCGATAATTGGATTGCAATATGCCCCAGATCTGAAAGATCATCCTATAAGGATCCCAACAATTTTGAGTTCACAAAAGCAAGGATAGAGTCATGATTGGGCATGAATGCGCAAATTTACCAACCAGAGTAAATTCAAAAGGAACAGCTAACTTAGTAATAACATCTTCATCAAACATCAAAGTAGGAATACCATTGAGAGAAGTTTGAGCTAGATAAAAAGAAGGGGAAGAGTAGAAGGAGCCACTAGACACAACATCCTAAGAAGAGCATGATTTACCATTTTTAAAGACACCTGAGTAGCCCATAGCCTTACTAATAAGAGATGGTTTGCAAGCCACCCAAGGGTTTGATGAAGATGTAGTCATCACTAAAACAAAATGTGAAATTGAAAAAAAAAAACCAAACAAAAGCTCAAAGACAAATAAGAGATATCCACAAAGGGCCTACTAGTCCCATGCCAAGAGGAAAAATAAAAAATGAATAATCAAAACCGTTCAATATAGAAACAAAAAACTTATAGAGATCAAAAGGATGGGAAGCCCTAGAATCGCCAAGTTTCTTGGCAAAGCTCAAAGAGATGTTAGCAAACTCGATGAATTTTGATGATTTAATAAAAATCCTTTTTTTTTGTTAGAACCCACCAGCGGACATACACGTTAATATCCAAAAAAAAATGTAGAAGGTCCTTAAGGGAGACTCCAGCTCTCTACTGCTTGAATGAGCTACAAAAAAATCCAAAAAAAAAAAAACCTATGAACCTGATGTCCCCAATAAGCATAAGTACAAAGAACCTAATAACATACTAGGTCAGCTAGAAGCCAGCACTCAAAAAGAAAAGAACCAGATATACCCATTCAGCTCTATCTTTTCTCACCAAAAGTACCTCTACACATAAAAAGGAGAGCCTCTAAGAACTTAAAAAATATAACTGCAAAGCAAATAAGGGAATAAAATAAAAGCAGTATAATAGCAGTCAACATAGAAATTAAAGCAATTACTAGGGAGAAACACCAGACATTTTAAACGAGCATATCCATGCTAGTAGGTTATTTATGCCAGTTAAAAAGGAATGCCAAATGATAAAATTAACCAGCTGGCAAAGAGAAACAGTCGCTCCCAATTATAATCCAGTAGAATAGATTGATAGATTCCATGAAGAACCAAAGAAGAGAACTTGAATGATGAAACTGAATGCAAAGTTCCCCATAAATAGGCAGAACCCTTAGTAGACAGGCAAATAAAGTTAAATTTTTTAAATAAAGTAGCACTAAGCATCTAGAGAAAAAAATTGGAACAAGCGCCCCCCTTCCCCCCATAACCACTACATATAGCAAAAATACTCTTGGTAGGACCAGTCAAGCAAGTATGAGTTATTAAAAATCCTTTTTTTTAGTTAAAACCCACCAACGGGTCTACACATTAATTAAAAAAAAATAGTACAAGGTACTTAAGGGGACCTCTAGCTCTCTACTGCTCAAAAGTACTAGAAAAAAAGCCAAAAAAGAACTTATGAGCCAGAGCTCCCCACTAAGCATAAGTATAAAAAATCCAAATAACATTCTAGGTTGGCCAGATGCCAAAACCCAAAAAGAAACCAAAAAAGTATAACCATTCAACTCAAAGTTGCCACCCAAAAAAGAGCCCTATAGAAATGGATGAGAATTCTCCACAACTCTAGTCAGCTTATTCATGAAGCCCAAAAACTCAGCATGCACGGCAAAAGAGAATTCACAACATAAACCATATAATAAATAATAAATAAACAAAAGAGTAAATATTGCCAATATCCCATTAATGAAAATCTACTAGAAAATTCTGAACCCACTGAATACACCAATAATTCTACATGGAATTGCTACTCCAAACCGTAGCCAATAATAGCACCCCCATAAGTATAAAACAGGACCACATCAATAATATAGCAACAATAATTATTCCAACAAGATTTACCAAGAAATTCTCAGCCAGTAAAAAGACAATCATCACAAATGAAAAATAGCAGCTCATACTTGAGCCAATAGTAATAATATATTGAACCGAAACCCCAATACCTGATCTAGGAAAGTAAATAGAAAATATAGCAGTAATTTATAGATGAATCAAGAAACCAAGTATAAATAACATAACAGAACAATCCAAATTGATAAAAAACACTCCAAAAAAGCTGCTCAAACCACAGAAGGAGTGATAATGCTCAACAAAGCGACCAAGGGACCTAAATTGAGATAGCACACCAAGGAATGGAAGGCCATCCGAGCTCAGTAAGTTAAAATCAAAGCAAGCATCATGAAGGTAACCCCAATGCCACTCAATGCTAACCCCACACCCTCTCTGACAGATTAAGTAGAGAAAGCAAAACATGAGGAACATAGAGTAGAATTACTGGTAACATGGTAGATAACCCAAGGCCAATTACGCATTATGAATTAGGGTTACCTTGGTGATTTATTTCAAACCATAAGGGAAATTTCATGACTTTGAACTTCTTGGGTTCGTTCTTTAAGAATTAATTGGCCAGGGGATCAAATTTCAAAAAGTTTGGAGTTCAGTTGGTCTATTAATTAGTGAACCCTAATTCATATTGCATAATTGTCCAAGGATTTTTTTTGTTTGGAGAATCGTACATAAGTTCATTCTTATGGATGATAACTAAATTAAAAGAGGTTTTTATTTACCGTCCAAATGCCATTATTGTTATCATGTTGAAAATATGCATCATGTTTTTCTTTCGGGTCCTTTAGTTGTTAAAACTTTGACTTACTTTGATGTCATTTTTCAGTTGAATTGCTTTAATGCTAAAATATCTATTAATGCTATGCTTAATTGTTGGTTCATTAAGTGTAAAGGCCATATCAAAAATATTATTCCTTCTCTCTTTTTATGGTATTTATGGTTGGATATGAATAACTCTATTTTCAATGGTCTTGGTATGAACCACCATAGGATTATCCAGAATGTGTAAGATAATTTTAAGTTAATTTCTATCATGGATTTTAAGAACTATCATACTGCTGCATTTAATTTAGGGATTAAGCTGGAGTTTGATCATTTTCCTAAAGATCCTAGCCTTATTTATTGGACCAAACCCCCTTTTAATTCCAATAAGTTGAATGTGGATGGTGCTATCCATGGGTCCTCTTCAGGTTGTGGTGGGGTTATCAGGGACTGTCATGTTAGTTTCATTATGGCTTTTACTGGTCCTTTACAGCATTGTGATGTTAACAAGGCTGTCATTTTGGCTATGCTCTATGGTTTAAGGCTTTGCATCTCTCTTGGTTTAACTAACATTAGTATTGATGTTGATTCTAAGTATTATTTTCAATTTTTAAATTCTACTGAGGAGTCGGTGTGTAATTCTTCTCTTTTTTATCTGATGAGGGATATTAAGAATTTGTTGAACTTTATGAACTATTCTCTCTCACTTATTCCAAAAGAAGGTAATGTGTGTGCTAATTAGCTTGCCAATTGGGGGAGTGGCCTTCAGTGTATGTCTGATTTTACTACTACTAACCTTCCTACTCCTCTGCAGGGTATTTTAAGGTTAGATAAAATTGGTAAGCCTTATGTTAGAACCTAATTTGTGTTGTTGGCTGGAGTTTTTTGTCCTATCTTTTTTGCCTCTTGGGGCTTGCCCGCATGTTTTCTCTTGGGTCCTATTCCTGTGCTGTTGTCCCTTACTACTGCTCTATTTTGGTTTGGGTTATAGCTTTTACTTCTTGGTCTGGTTTGTGTTTTCCAATTTTTTATACCCTTGGAGCCAGGTGTTGTGTGGTATTCAGGCTGCTTGGGAGGCCTTATCTTGCTGCTCTATTTTCTAGTTGTTAGTTTCTCTTTGTAATTATTTTTTTCTATTAGAGGTCTGTTGTGAGTTTTTGATGTGGATTCTATGTGGTGTCTTAGTGTCTAGTTTTAGGTGTTTGCTGGGTTATTTTGGTGTGTGGATGGTGGGCATCTCTAGAGCATTTCGGTTGGTTTGGTTGCCTGCTGGTTGGATTCTTGGAGCTTATCCCTACGGACTTGTTTCTGGTTACTTTTTTGTTTCTGTTTGCATGCTAGAGTTAATTATCATTGCTGCTCTTTTATGGCCAATTATTGCTGTTGGTGTTTGCATCTTTTGGGTGATTCTGAGTGATTCCTGCTATCTTTGGGTCATTGCTGACGTTGGGTATTATGGCTTTTCTTTCTTTTGCCTTTTCCTCATTATTTTTGGGGATCTGATTATTCCTTAGAGGTTAAGTTTAGATGATTGGTTGTGTATTCTGGTTATATTGAGATGGTTTTGTTTCATGGTTCCCTTGTGTTCTGGTTGGGTGGTCTATAACCTAGGTTGCCAGTTGGTTTTCCTCTACTCTTCCTACTATTTCTCTGCTTATTTCAGCTGGTTGGGCCTCTGTCCTGGTGATTCCTGTCTGTGGTTTTCTTGGATTTCTAGCTGTTGTTTAGGGCATTATGGTGCTAGGTGTTCTTTCTTAATTGATGGTTTAGCTACTTTGACTATTTTGGAGGTGAACCAATGTGGTGAACCTTCTAGCATTTCTTATGTCGTTGCAATTATGGATCATAAGGTTGATGTTGGTTGCTTGGGTTGCTCTACTGATAATGTTTGGATTCTGGTTATGAGTACTTGTTGGAATTATCAACCAGTTAGAGGTTGTCTCTATTTGTGTTTTTTCTTTTATGGCCTTCACTTTTTTTTGCAGGATTTTCTTAGTGCAGGTGTTCAAAGTGCTGCCTTTTCGTATAAGAAGCTGGAGCTCATTGCTATTTTTTGTTGTCTTCCTTCTTTCTGGGTGCTCTTACTTATGCACTGTAGAATGTATCTAGGTTTTTTTGTACTTTTGCCTAATAGGGAACTCAAGCTCTTAGGATTTTTTTGATTTCTTTTTGTAGCTCTTATGAGCATTAGTGAGCTTGAGATCCCTTTAAGGACTTTATAATTTTTTTACTGAATTAACGCATAGGCCCGTCTGTGGCTTTCCCCTAAAAAAAGGATTTTTCATATTTCCTAATTTAACCCTAATTATGCAAAATGAATTATGGTTCACTATTTAATAGACCAAATGAACTCCAAACTTTTTGAAATCGAACCCTTGGCCAATTAATTCCTAAGAAACAAACCCAAAAAATTCAAGTCATCAAATTTCCTTTATGGTTTGAAATAAATTACCAAGGTAAATACATCTATACAGTTGGAAATTTTATTTTAGACTATACAGAACATGGATTTGTTAGAATTAGTATCATTCTAACTCTTATACATAATATTAACAAACTATAAACCATCAAACACTAATGTTCTATAGATTTGTGTTTAAAATAAATTTAAATTATAGGTTAAATCATGACCTATAATCTTAAATTATTTAATTAAAGCCCTTTGAGATTTCAAAGGATAATAGTAACTTTGGAGATGTCAGAGACATGTAAAATATTTATATTTATCAATTTAAAATCAATATGACTTAAAGGAAATTAATATATTAAAAAATACTTTTGAGAGTATTTTAAACATTAGTTTTAATCCTTTAAAAAAAATTGGTTTAAAACTTTAGGGCTTTAATTCTACTCCTTAGGACAAATCCATAGAGCCCATTAAAACATAATTTGGCCAAGTGTACAAGGACATATGAATATTTGAGTTTGGACAAATTCTTTAGTTAATTTAAACTCATTTACATAGCCAGCATGCTAATTGTGCATGATTTAACACGACACCTTCTAATTAGATAGCCAATCATTTATGACAAGGTGGATTCACATGCTTTAGTTAATATCCCTTCAATTTAAGATCATATAGCTCTAGATTAAAGGCTTATAACTATGGGATGGAGTAGGGGATATGGTCATATGAAATTAACACAGTGTATTGAAATGAATAGCTTTCATTTCGTCTTAAAACTGCTATAGTTAATATAAATAGTGAATGGCTTTCTTTAAGATCTAGGAGATCATTTTTAGCAATCTTGATAAAATTTATCAAAGAGCATCATCTACTCATGATGGTTCAATCCAATAGTCAGATCCCATTTCATTGAACATTTCTTTCAAACATGAGTGACAATCAAAGAAATTGAGCTTAGGTTTGGTTTAACTTCAATTCAATGAACAATTATGGTTAGATTTGATTGGGTCGATTTCGTCTGACCTCAAGGAACAATATTTCTTCATATTACTAACCTTGAGGATCAATGAATAAGGAATTAATGGTTGGCCGAGATAAATTCATTGAAGCTCACTTAATCTTGCTAAATCACTAAAGGATGGGCTATGGAGTTAGAGAATGAAAGCTGGCACTTTAGAGAAGCTCTGAGAAATTAAATTTTGAACCCTCTAGTATAAAAATTTATATTATTTATAGAATGAATTGGGAGGCTTTTGGAGCTGATTTTGGGTAGCCCAGGCTATGCCTAGCCATAATTTCTATTGGGGATGATCTAATGGAGTTCAAGGGATGATTATGAAAGATTTGAACCCATGTGAGGGAATGACTAAAAAGTTAGGGGTGACCTATGTGATTGGGTGGCTATTTCATAGGTTTTGGCCTCCTCTGACCACTACCTTGCCTAAAATGATTAGGCCTAGTATCTTAATGGTGTTTGAGTTTAATTCATGTGACTGTAAGGCCTGAGCCGGTCTAAGTGTGAACATGGTTCACTAATTTAGGGATTTTAAGGGTTTGGGATAGCCTAATTGCTTGAGCCAGGTTAAGCCATGGGTTGGGTTGACCATGATAAATGCACAAGGTTATGGATTACCTAATTTATGTGTTACCTTTGGTAAAACTTGATGTGAGTTTAAGGATGGCTCATGAGGAACCACTTTTGACCACTTAGGTAGAGCCATATGGCTAACCTAAGTAGACCCAAGGGTTGGGTCACCTAGGATTAACCCTTGGGGACTTAATGGATAGTCCCACTGGGTTTGGATGCCTTGTTGTAGTCTAAAGTGCTAGATTTAGGGTTTAAATGTCTTAAGTTTAGCTTAGTCAACCATAATTGATATGGTCAACTAGAGTTGACCAAGGGTTTGGGTTAGGTCCAACTAAGTCCAAATGATATTTGGAACTTGTTGGATGAGGTTTTAGGTTATGACATGGTCTATATGCATAAAATGCATGTTTAATGGTTTTAGGGTTGATTTGGCAAACTTAGGTTGACTTGGTCAACCAAGCATGACCAAGGCTTTTGTTTAAGTCCAATCTACTTCAAATGACATTAAAATTTATTTGAACTAGTCTTGGGTCATGGCATGACTAAGCCATGCAAGGTTTATTTGAAAGGTAAATTTTAGGGTTTTTAGGCTTAATGGGTTTCTTGGTCAACCATGGTCCACCAAAAGTTTAGTTATGTTTAATCATGTATGATTCTAGTATTGGAAATATTTTGAGGCCTTGGTCAAGTTTTTTTTGGTTAAAATTCTCCAATGGGCCTACGTTAACAACAAAAAAATAGTACAAGATCCTTAAGGGGACCTACAGCTCCCTACTACTCAAAAGAGCTACAAAAAAAGTAAAAAAAGAACATATGAGCTGAAGTTCCCCACTAAGCATAAGTACAAGAAATCCTAATAACATTCTAGGATGGACAAATGTAAAACCCTAAAAGAACATGAAAATGTATATCCATCCAGCTCGGTGTTGCCACCCAAAAAAGAGCCCTGTAGAAAAAGATGAGAATTCTCCACACATCTTGTTACGTTAATCATGAAGCCCAAAAAATTAGCTTACACGGCAAAAGAGAATTCACAAATAACTTACAAAAAGTAACTACAGAATAGCTGGACCAAAATGTTATAAATAATGTAATAACAATCTAAAGAAATCATAAAACAAATAGTAAATAAGAAATAAACAGAGGAGAAAGTAATGCCAATATCCCAATAATGAATATCCACAAGAAAATTCTGAATCCACTGCATACACAAATAAATCTACATGGAATTGATACTCCAAATCGCACAACTAATAGAAGTACACCCACAAGTAGAACACATGACACATCAATAATATAGCAACTATAATTATTCTAATAGTAGTTTCCAGGAAAATCTTGGCCAGCAAAAGGACAATCATAACAAATTAGAAACAACAGCTCTTACTTGAATAAATTGCATGTATATATAGAAACAGAAAACCAAGACCTGATCTAAGAATAGAAACATAAAAGAAAGTAGTAATCTGAAGATGAATCAAGAGTCCGAGTATATACACCATAACAGAAAAAGCCAAACCGAGAAAAAATTGACCAGAAAAACCTACTGAAGCCACAAACCAATAATCCAGAAGAAAAGAAAATGCCCACAAACAGAAAGGGCAAGCCCAGGATGAACTCAAACCTAAGAACCCACACAAAATCAAAATAATTAGGAAACTTGAACATAAGGCAGCCCAGACCGATCCAACCTGACCAAGCCTTTCAACTTATGTGGTAAAGTAGTCTCAACAAATTCAATAAAATCATGAAAATTATAACCCATCTTCGCAAGATAATCAGCTGCAGCATTCCCTTCACGCATAATGTGAGAAATAGAAAAAGAAATAAGGGACTACCAAAGTTTTGTTTCTTTAATCATATAGAAATTAGAAGGGTTGGACCACTAATTTCCCTTGACATAATTAATAAGCAATATAGCATGAACTTCAATCCAAACTTTAGTGATACCTAAGGAAATACACAACTACAAACCATAAAGAAGAGCTTGAATTTAAGCCATAATAGCATTAGTAGAACTACTAGGACCTATCTCAAGATTAGGCTTTACCCATCTTACAATTCTCTGATTAATAACAAGGGAAGTAAAATTGAAAGTAATACCAAAAGCCTCAGCAACATGATAATAACCTTTAAAAGAGTTAATCTTGATTAAATTTGCAACAAACAACTGCATGACTTTATCCTTAATTTTCCTAATAATACCCATTTAGGAATGCACCTATACATGATTTAGGGTTTAGGGTTATAAAGTTCTCCAATGGTTAAGATGACCAATGGTGGTCATGCCTTAGCCCATTTAAGGGTTCAATATGATTTATATAGGATAATGCATAATTATTCCATGCCTATGATAAGAATCCTTGACTTAGATTAGGCAATTCAATATGATTCATCTATATGAAGGTTTTGTGTTTAAAAGGAATCCATAGGTCAATCAAGGTTAACCTGAAAAAATCATGGACTCAAATGAATTCAAATCAATATAATGATGTTTATAAACATTTTTGATTGGTTTTCAAAGGTTTCCAAGGTGCTTTGCATCAAGATATCATATGCAGTGGCATGAGCCATAACTATTTAAATGTTTTGCATGCTTGGCCAAAGCTTTATATTTTAAGGTTTTTAAAAGCATGGAAGCCTCCAAAATAGTAATGCAAACTTTAGGGTCATGTATAATCAATATGAAAATAATTAAATCCCATTCTAGGGCTTTCACCCATGGTTTTGAATCAGTTGAAACTTCTCCTGAAATAGGGAAATGTCCAAAGGCTTTAGGATTTAGATTTTAACACTAGATTTTAGGGTTTGGAGTTTTAGTTTATATTTAGATTTATATTTTATTTAAGATTGAGGTTTAACATCGATTATAGATTTATTATTTAGAATACACAAATCATTGATAAATATTAGGTGATATGCAGTGATTGAGTGGCAGATCAACATCAAGGGTGATTGTGAAATGACTTATTTTGGGTTTTGCCATCCAACAAAAAGTGGTCAACAATGACAAAATGCCTCACCCTTTATTGGTAGACTCTTCCATTTCAAATAACCTCTACATTTAATAACACATGTGTCCCTAATAGGAGGTATGTCTTATGTGCACGAGAATAACAAGTGACTACAAGCATCACGCCACTAGGGGATATGCCTCCACTTTTGCTTTAAGCTCTGCCAAAGTATACATAGATTTCCATTTTAATCAATGAGTTCTATGAATGAATTGACTAGACCATAAGATTAACTCCCTCTACCTTTAACATGACAAGCTCCATAATAGGTGTAAAGTGAGCTCCTTCAGTTGGTAGGACTGGATGATTTTTCACTCAAAAAATCAGAGTCTAATATAAGGCACAATTTTTCACAAGCAACCATAATGAACCTTCTCAGTCATTGAACCAAGAATGTTACATTTACATCATATGAAAAGAAAGCTTGAAGCCTTAACTCCTTTCAGAGACACAACAGGCACAATGTTAGTACATGAAAACTAACTCATATTGAGACATTTGTATGAAAAAAAAGGGGAAAAAACTCTTGTAATTTCCTTACATTTCATTATTTCAAAAGAATTAACAGAGGTTAATGTGGCTTATTTATTAGTCACACTCACACTCTTACTACCTTACTTACCATTGCTTTTAGGAAGTTCTCCAAAGCAGAAGGAATGATTGCTAAATCACAAATAAAGCTCACCTCATATAACTAGTTAATTAAATTAATAGGTGTTTCCATTAAAGTGTTGATCACCAAGCACATACTTGAAATATTTTACAGGAATATGAAGAGCTTCATTCATCTTGACAGTTAATGTGGTAATGGTCAGCTCAACTTGTTCCTTGGCCTTGAAGATCACAACACAATTGATAGCAACCGCCTCAACCTGATCTTTGGCCTCCCCAGTCGACAAAGCTTTTGCTCTAATCAAGTCTAATTCAAACTTATATTAATCATTCATCTGAGCAATCTCTCTTTATTAATTGATTAGTCTACTAATTATTTCTTATTAAATCTCGTCCTCCTCAGAAAGGATGAATTAAGTATTCTTCTTTAATACCTCTACTTGCCCAAGATTACCTTCCAGGCTCACATAGCAATTACTTAGAAAACAACCTTCTAACAGGCATCTGTTAGCGAGTTAAATAATGAAAAAACCAAGCTGTATAAATCTTACTCAAAAATAATCCTCTCTATTAAGACACTATAGAGAATGAGATCGTCATCAAAGCTCTAGCTAAGCACCGATTCGTCATTCAAATCCTCACTCTCAAAATTACCTTTCTCAACCAGGGGCGAGACTTGATCACTATCTAATAATATATAACCTCTAGAACTACCAGCACTCTCAACAAGCTCTTTCCTTCAATTAAGGGTCACTCCAGCCATGTCTTCTTCCCTCAAAATAAGTTCAGTAGCCAATGCCTCCCCTTTAGAGGACTATAAAATATTGTTACCCCTTGAAGGAAAGGAAGGATCATTCTGCTCTTCAAATGCTCACAAGTTCATAGCCAATGATGCCTTCGAACCCAAGAGAATACGAGCATTAGTCTTCCTCTTTATATCATCCTTTAAAGAAGCTTCCCCTCTAGCCAAAGAATGTTTCTTTTTTTGCTGCATACTTCCATCACCGCATTAGATATTGATGTCAAATACATGGGAAATATAAATCCTGTGACTCCTCCTACACAAGAAAAATAGAGTATCAAAAAGAGAACAAAGGCGTCATCTCAGTATAACCTAGTCACTTGCTATAAATAAATATAAAAACATTCTGATAAGCTACATGGTTATGAACCATCATCAGTTCATTCTTTGCCATCATCCTAACTGACTTCTCCTTAGAATTCATGGCACATAATCAGCCCATCCTTGTCAGAAAATATACTCGACATACTCATTCATCAGGTGATTCTCAACAAATTCTTTTCATCAAGAATCTTACTTATGCACTTACATAGTCTAAACATCCCTACGTTAAAATTTAAAACTAATAAAAAATAGAATAGATTAAGTGAGGATCCATCTTTAGGCATATTGCTCCTATTTATAGGTCAAATTTGATGCACGGATATCCTAGGAACCTAACAAAATGTGGATTATCTCACTTTTCTCTCTCATCATCGTGGAATGTGAAGAACCGCATCATGCTCGCTCTAAATAGTCACGATAACCATTCTTAGAATTCATGGCACATAATCACCCCATCCTTGTCAATAGCTTTCACTATTTTTGTAGTAAATAGAGATTTTGTATTCACTCAGATATTAACACATCTAAATCTTGCATATAAATACAATCATAAGAAAAGAAAGAAATTAAATCAAACAATATAATGAATGCATTGGGCATGCTCCAATACATGATCCTTCTCTAGGCTTTTTGTTAGTTTTCCCATCTAATCAAGGTACTCCATAATGTATTAAGCACCTAAGTAAAACCCTTCCTTCTTAGTCTAATAGAGAAGCAATCATAATTTGACCTCCATTGAGCCTACATAGCTTTGAAAGGCTGCCACTTGTTCATCTAGAAAGGAATCACCTCTCCTAAGATGGCATTGCACATAACAACAACTTCATCATTAGAAAAACCAATCTCTTATATGCCCTTGGACTATTTTGCCAACTCCAGAGTCCCCAACCTCCTAACAATTTTGTCTCATTAAATATACCTAGGGGAAAAGAGATATTAGTGAATAGAGTGTTCAAGAAAGAGGCCATTGTCTACTCAATAATTTTATCTGTAACCTGCTCTTCAGTGGCTTCTTTGAGAGCCTCCTCAACAATAGCAACAATCTCCTTAACGACTATAATCAGCTAAGGTATTCTCACCTCCTTTAAATAGTCTTTTCTAGCGCTTCCTTATGCAATTCCAAAAAGAAAGGATGATTCTCTGCGTCCTCCAAACCTTCACACTCCTTGTTCATAACTCTTTCTATGGGGATAATAGCGGTAGATATCTCCTTCATCCTCGTAGCAATATTAGATAGCCAATCATCATCGATGATAATTAGCTCCTTGACATCATCCTGCACTCTCTTCAGTGGAGAAATCATAATCAAATCTATTAAATTCATAGACATATATAATTCTTCTCCAATGATGCGTCTATTTAATAAATCCTCCATCATGTTCATATTCCCTAAGCCAAAGGCTACTCATGCCATCTTGTAAGCTATTTTCTATGAAGCTCAAATGCTAAGGTAAGAGTAAGAGACCATCCTTCCAAAATCGGTCATAACTCACAGTAGGAAAATAAAAGCAAACACCTATCTTATCTAAAGCTGGTATTTATAGAGAAACCAGATCACGAGATCATTTGGCCTTCTAAATATTAAATTATACAAACTATTCAGGTTGTAAATTAGTCTTTACTCATGTTCTCTTTTTTCTATTTTTTGTTGATATAACCTTTCTGACATTTGCTATTTAAAGGGTCACATAAATTGGGGAACTAAAAATACACCCCTAACTGCATGTGTAGGTACCCATTTCCAAGTATCTTATAGGTTACATTCGAGTTGGGTGGAAGGAGAATCTTCTCCTCTTTCAAAATAGTTTGTGGGACTTACTTAGGAAATGGGAAAGAGATTAGCATTGGAGCACAATTGACTAGCACTGATAATACTTTTTAAGAACTTGCCATCCCTTAGTGAGGGTGATATTAGAAGTTTCTTTTTGAGTCAGGAAAATCTTTATTCATCTTAGCTAGAGATAAGCCTCCCAAGAAAATCATGTCCAATAGCTAATGACACACATCACCTCCATGAACATGCCACTCAATAAATTTAATTCTAAGGCTTCATCAAGGTACCACTCATCCCTTTTCAGCTCAATAGGTGACCAATATTACCTTTTAGTTCCATGCTAGTCCATCCTCCTGGAAACACCCAGATGGTTTTTCATTATAAAGTGGTGACCCTTACTCACTATCCAATCACACTCATCTTACCATCCTCAATCTCCATTCCACTCAATACCAATGGGCGAATTATGATAAAGACTGATGAGATAGCCACCTGATGGTGGGTTTGCGGACACTTAAATAGCTGACTGCATGTATAAAATAAAATAAGTCTTTGATTCAATTAATACTTAAGTTTTATTTGATTTTAAAATTTCCCACTAAATACATAAGTATAAGTGTTGATCAAGTTATAAAGTGATTAAGTGAGTTTCGATCCCTCGAGAAAGTGTTCTGCTAAGTTGTAATCAACAAGTATTGTTTAATATAGATGCTCAATTTATTCTACTACACAAGAATGATGTGTTTTGAGTGTCTAACACTTATTAAGAACATAAATAGATGAGGTGATACCAATATATAAAATTCATTTTTAACTAACGCTTATAAATGAAAATATTTTTCTAATGACATTCTTAACTATTGATGTGGATTAAAGCATGTCCATCCCTAGATCTATATAAACCTTATAACATTAAAAAGAAAGATTCAAGTCTTTCCTAAAATTTTAATATCTTTATAAAACTTAGAAGGTTAAACATATTATATCTAAGTATGCCAACATTCCATTCCAGTATTCTTATTTGTTCCAATATTCGTCTGTTCAAGTAATATATAACACTAAATATTAACTATGTACATGGCCATTGTATGCATTAAATGATAAATGCGAGATATTGAAAACATCCATAATTTTATTCAAAGCATGAGAGTCTACAATAGTTTTGCATTGTGTTTACCTTATTAGCCAAAAACTTAGAAGTTAGCTAGACATATTTAAATTTGAAAGCAAACTCATTTTCATTTCACTCATAAAAGAAATGATATAAGATAATCAATAAGGAAAATCTTCAATAGGTTAGTATAATTGACTTCTCCACACTCTTTCCTCCTCTAATAGAAGGATTAGTTACGCAAGATAATCTAATATCTCTAATGAAAGTATATTGCACTTCTTTAGCCACCCTTAGACTTTACTCTTAAGAGGTAGCTAAAAAACTACACTAAATGTTATAGGACTTTACTAAAAAAGGCAAAACCTCTAAATAAAAAAAAACTAAAAAAATATTTATATTAAGTACATGAATGGCCTTAGTCATTGCGACACACGAAATGATGTCACTATGACATTATGAAACTAACTAGCACCTCAACACTATTATGCTTGCTTCATTAAGGGGCAACACAAACTTCGAGCATCGAATGGGTAAACTGGTGCACCATTTGGTTGATTCAGCATGGTTTCATCTTTCATCAACTACTTTTCCATAGTGCTAAAAATTTTAAGTGTTGTACCACTTAAATGTGTAATCTGATGCTAAAGTGTTGTGATGATTGGTACTCCATTCAAATTCTTGAGACTTAGGTGCTGCAGTGTGGATTTGTGATGCTATAATACTAAATAGCATTGTGGCACTAACCTTAAGTCCATTGGTGTGGTGAATTTATTTCGCATACGTTGTGGCATAGGTAGTTGGAGCGCTGTGGTGCTCTTTCAATATTTATAAAATTTTCTCCTCTTTTTGAGAATTTCTCACATAACATCAACTAAAATATTACATTTTTACTGAATGTAAAGGTAAGAAGTAGTTCAAATATTACACTTAATAAATTTCCTCCAACTTAAGCTCCTACTTGTCCTCGAGCAATAGTATGATCACCTATTAATTAGCTTAATATCCCAAATAAAAATTAAAAATTACAAAAATTTGGGATAATACATCAAGATTAGAGGTAATTTGGAATGATTAAGGTTGTAATAAAAATTTATAAAATCATTAACAGTTATCCTAAGTAATTATGTTTATTATTACTTGAATTATACATATTCACAAGGAGTTTATGTGCAGGTTTTGACTTCTAATTATAGAAATGAATAATATATCATTTAGATATTAGTTGTGCTTGTAGTTAAATTAGAAGTTCATTAGTGAACCATTTTATTTATTAGTTTACTTACCATGTCCTTTTTTATTAGAGTATTATGATGCTTTTTGAATTTGAGCTTTAACTGATACCAATTTTTTAGTGTGCTTGTCTTTTTCCTTTCTCAAATTTTATTTTTTATTTTTTTATGTTATGTACTTTTTTCATACTTTTTTTTTGAAGATATGCAAATAGCATTAATTAAGAAATATCTTACATAGTAGGTACTTTTTTCATACTTAGAGTACATTTTAATGGTTTTGAATTTCAGTTAGCTTTTATCCTCCGGTAATCCTAAATAAATTTTATGTAAAGATTTAATGAGATTGCTAATTTCATAGTTAGGTTTACAGTGATCTCATAATTCAAGTTACACACTTCTTTTGCTCTAAATTCTACATTATTTTAATTCTATAGTTAGTGCAAGAGTGTAACTTCTACATTCAAGCCAAGTCAATAATAATTTCTACATTCAAGCAAAGTCAATAACTTTGATGATTTTTCTTAATTAACTATTATGCTCGCTCTTCAAATTATGAATTACTATGCTTTGTTCATTCAAATTATCATCTAAGGTTTTATTCTTATCTTAATTATACATAAATTTTAATTAATATTTTATTTAGGCTAAATAAATAATCAAAGTGCAAGCATTATACAGAGAATAATTCTAATAGTTAAGCATAAAAGAGAATTTAAATTTGATGTAAATAACAAAATAAAATAATTTAAATACAAGTAAACAAACATGATGAACATAAAAAGATAACTTTCCTTTTCATTGAATGATAAAAAGTTCATGGGCTATGTAATACAAACTATCAAAAGAAAATAGAATAAGATAACTAGTGCATAAAGCACTATTCTCTCATTCCTTCTCCATCTAAGACCTGAAGTCTCTGCTCCTATTATATTATCTAATTTCTCTCATAACCAAAACATCACATCTCAATAACTACATCACAATCACCAGATCACGGGGATCCCCCGAGAAAAAGAACTGAAAAAAGAAATTAAAAAAATAAGCAATGAACAAAAGTAGCAACCATCCACTCTCCCCCCCCCCTCTCTCTCTCAAGCCTACTAGTGAATAAATAAATAAAAATAAGGAAAAAATAATCCACAATCACTTTATATCTTTACATTGTCCTCCTCCTCCTCCTCAATAAAAATATTCTATCATAACTCTATTTTTTTTTTTTACGAGACTAATGCAAATTTATATGTCCATATTTTAAGAAAATTTGATAGCATAACCACTAAATATTAATAAGAATAATAGTCTCAACCCCATCACTTAGGTTGTTTCTTGCATGCTGAAGGCTTGTGTGTTTTGGTTTGTGTACATAATTGAAAAAGTAAACATGCATGTCATTTATGCAAATATAGGTAAAGGAATTGGGGTGTAAAAGTATAAAGCTTGAGAGTTCTAGGAGCTTAACATGTATGTCAAAGATAAAGCAAATGATGGCAAAGCATATAATTTCTAATTATAAATATTTATGATCAATTAATGCATATCTATATAGCAGGTGTATAAATAAAGCAATGTTAAGAAATAAAGTATGTGGAAAGTACCACAATATACAAACCATGGTTTGTTGTAAAATAAAGGTGGCGAAGCACCATCGACTACAAACTTGGATTTCTACACCTATACAATGATGCAAGTCTTTACAAATGTACATTGCTTATTTAATGTCTTCTGGTGTTCTAATTTTCTTGCTCCAATTATGTTCTAGAGGTACAATTCCAAAATAGATGATCTACAAAAGAAGAACATTCTTTTGGACTTCTAAACTATATATGCAATTTACATTTAGACTTTTACAACTATTTATATTTTATAACTCTTTATAATTTACGTTTACAGTTGAAAGAGAAATGGGCTCAACTCCCAATAGGGGTTAGTATAAAAACACATCTAGTGTATATTCATCTACATCATCATAGAGTGAAAGAAAAGTAAATAATCACATCATTACTTACCCACAAGTATGAAATCAAACCAAAATATCAAGTGTAATAAAATAAACACACCGCCCTACCCTAGACTAGAATTAGTATCTTATTAAGCAATTATAAAGCGTGTGCTAAGCTTGTGTAGTTTAGATATATCTTAAGTATATTAGTGATTGATATTGTCTATTAGTTAAATTTATTTGTGATTAGGGCAAATGATTTATTTTAAATTTAATTTTAAAAGCTTTAATGTTTTATATTTTATTAATGTATTTTAATTATTTAAGTTATTCAATTTAAGATTTAAAGAAGCTTGGTAATTCATAATGCCATGTGATTTGAAGTTATCAATCAACAAGTCTTAGGCCTTTAAGTAGAAGCATTTGTTTCATCACCACGGATAAAAAACAAAACTCATAAAGCCGTATTAATTCTGATGGATTTATTTTTTTAGGATTTAAAGAACTATGTTAATTAAAAACATCAAAGTGCTTGATGTTATTAATCGAGAAGTCCTAGGGTACCAAATCAAAGTATTTGTTTCACTTTCAAGAATAAAGCAAATAGATGAAGTCTTATTTTATTTAATAATTTATTTAATGTAGATTTTGGAAGTTCAATTTATTTAAATTATTTTATTTGATTATATTGAATTAAACTTCATTTAATTTAATTTATTTTATTTAAATCATTTATTTTTTATTCTTTTTTCTATGATTTCTATTTTATTTATATAATTTTTAATTTTAAAAGTTTATTTGAATTTTTATTTTATTTATTTATGAGGATTATTTAATTTTTTTAATATTTTATTTTTCTATTTAATTCCTTCTAATTTTAATTTTACTTATTTATTTATTACTTATTTAAAATTTATTTTATTTTCATTTAATTTTTAAATAAATTATTTATCTATTTAAATATGATTTATTAAATTTATTTATGTTTATTCACATAATTTAAATTTAAATTATTTATATTTATGTATTTTCATTTTTGATTTATTTTATTTTTTTGCATTAACTTATTTAATACTTATATCTATTTGTATTTATTGATTTATTATCCTTTTGTTCATTTAATAAAGGGTTTGACCAAAGTTTGGCTTTTTATTTTTATCATAGTTTCAAAGATTTATGTTTTTTTTTTAATTTTTAATTTTATTTAGAACTCATTATGATTAAAGATAGCACTTTTAAGTGATTTATTTATTAAGGTTGTTAGGGCATTTTATATTTTTGAAGCCAATCAACTCAAATCAACATGAGATCTACGTGTGTTTGATGTCATTTAGAATTTTACTTATTTTTTAATTATTTTATTTATTTAATAATATTATTTTTTATTTTCTAATTACTTTTTTTAAGTTTTATAATGTGGCTTTTATTTTTACTTTATTGTATTTATGATTTAAAGTTGATTGTAACTTATTTCATAATTTTAAATTTTTATTTATTTTTAATGATATATTTATTTTCGTATTTCAATTATGTTGGTGATATTATGGTTTGCTAAATGATATACCAAATGAACACCATTTGGCTTTAAATTTAAACCATGGATCAATGCTTCCCCAATGAATAAACCCTAGTAATTAGAGGCCATCAAAGTCTCCCAAGGTTTTAACATGAATTTTCAAAATAAATATATACATTATTGCAAATCTGGTTTCAAAAAGTACATTTTAGATGATGAGAAACATGTTTGTATTCTGTTTTTCTTGGCTAACCCATTTCAGGTACAAAAGATCAAAAACAACTCAAGCCAACTCAAGATCGGGTCCAAGTGTGTCTAAATATAATGTTTTTCTTTTCTCGAGTCAAATATAATGTAACTGATCCCCTAGTTAAGTAACCTTACACACACATACTCAGGCAGACAGCTTGAGTGAATTAGAGTTTCTGTTCAATTTTTGTTCAGATCGTCCTAGACGATATTCTTATAGTCCTCGACGATCAAGTGAAAATAGAAACCCTAATTAGGGCGACCAAGTTAAGTGTGTCTGATTAAGCTGATTGTCCTGGATGATCCATACAACGTACAGGATGATAGGCTTAAATAAAAAATTCTCAGCTGCCAGATCAAGTTAGGCAAGTTTTATTTTTTGAGATTTGATCGGATCATCCTGGATGATACGTGTATCATCCTGGAAGTTCCAGTATAATCATGCCTAAATTAGTCTGGTGATTAAGGAAAGTAATTAATATTAAATCGATACGATCATATCATCCATGATGATCGCAAGATCATCCGGGATGATCATGATCGTCCAGTATGTTTCACCTGTACGTCCAGAGCGGTGATCAGGATGATTTTGGCCCTTTTTGAACTAATCATACAGGATGATATCAGTATCATCCTAGACGATCAAGTCATTTTTAGGTCATCCAGCACAAGTTTCTCTGGATGACCAGAGCGGTCTTCTGAATAAAATTCCTGAATTTATACTAATCATCCCAGATGATCGCAGAATCGTACGGGACGATCTGAATAACTTTTTCCACTGATCGTTCAGAAGAGCCAGATCATCCAGGCTGAAACAGGTGATTTTAAACTGATCGTACAAGATGATCTTTATATCATCCTGGACAATATTGGTCGACCAGTTGAGATTTAGGGTAAATTTTGAGCCCTCCTATAAAAGATCCTTTTCCTCCAATAAGAAAAATCTTTTGCCAATTTTTTCCAAAGAAACCTTGAGAGAGAGAGCTTGAGAGAGAGAGAGAGGATCTTATGAGGGGGAGTTTGTGAGAGTTTACAAAGGTTGCTCAAAGCAAGGATCAGAGTTGTCTTCTCCGTTCATCGTCTCTCATCTTATCAGTGTTTTTTATGGGAGGATCATTCGCAAGAAGATCCGGGTTCTCTTCCCGCTTCAGGAGGAAGCGAAAGGAGTTCGGGTTCTTTGCCTGCTTCAGGAGGAAGCGAAAGGAGTTCAGGTTCTCTTCCTCACCGGGTTAGTGGAAAGGAGTTTTATACGGGCTTCTCTGCCTTACTGTGGGAGCAAAAGGAGAGTCACTTTTGTGTTAGTGCAATACCCAGAGGAGAGGCTCCGGGGAGTGGACGTAGGTCAAGTTGACCGAACCACTATAAAATCTGGTGTGTTCTTTCTGATTATTTTCTGCACTTTATTTTTTGTTATTATCTGCTTCGGTGAAATCTGTGGTTGATCTTTTCGCTTATGTGTTTTCTTGTTTTCGCTGTAAATCATCAAAAAGATTGTTCCTATTACTTACAAAATTTTAAATAACCAATTCACCCCCCCTCTTGGTTAGCCTTGGGACTAATTCATCAGGGCTTAACATCTTTATCGAACTATCAAGTGGTATCAGAGAGGGATTCAAAAATTTAAGTTTAAAACTTTTGAATTTGATATATGGCTAACTTTGGTAATCGTAATACTGCTGAAGGTTATTCAATTACACGACCATCATTTTTTGATAACATACCTTTTAATTTCTGAAAAACTCGCATGTCCACTTTTCTTTAATCAATTGATTATCGCATGTGGATGCTTGTTAAGGATGGCTATGAGCCACCTTTTAGAATGATTAACAATGTTAAAACTGAACTGCCTTTCACTGATTGGACTTTTAATGATCGTGACCTAGCCCAATTGAATGCCAAATGTTTGAACTATTTTTTCTGTGCCTTAAAATCTGATGATTACATGCATGTTTCTACCTGTACAACTGGCAAAAAAATTTGGGATAGATTATGCATCGCTTATGAAGGTATAACTAAAGTCAAACAGTCTAGGTTAAACATAATTCTTCAGGACTACGAACATTTTGCATGAAACCTACTGAATATATTTTTAAAATGTATACGAGGTTCACTCAAATTGTCACTTCTTTGCATGCCTTAGGAAGAGAACTTACAAACTACGAAAGAGTGAACAAAATTCTTAGATGTTTGCCTTCTTCGTATGATGCTAAGATAACTGCAATCACTGAATCTAAAGATTTGAATACTTACTCTATTGATAGCTTACTTGGATCACTCATTGCTTATGAGCAAGGGGTGAACCAAAGACAGCTTGATGCAGGTGAAAAGAAGAAGGAGAAAATAGTGGCACTGAAGGCCAACGATAGTGATACTAGTACTTCCAGGTCAGATAGCGATGACGTTGCCTTAATCACTAGGCAATTCAAAAGCTTTCTAAGGAAGAAACACAAGAACTTTTAGAAGTGGAACAAGGGTAAGTCCAGCAAGAATTTTAAAGGTTCATTTGACATTGTTTGTTTTGAATGCAGAAAACCTGGACATATTAAGGCTGATTATCCTACACTTAAAGCTCACCCAAGCAAGGAAAAGGGTGAGGAGAAACACAAGTTTAGCAAGGACAAGAAGTGGATTCAGAAGGCATTCTGGGTAGATTCTGCATCCGACTCCTCTGAGACTGAAGCTGAGGAGGAGACTACAAATTTGTATCTGATGGCTAATGATCATCCTGAATAGTCTGATCAAGAAGAGGTATGTGAGTTTAGTTACGAGTAATTATTTAAAGTATCTGAAAGAATTCATGCATCGTATAGGAAGCTTAAGAAAACTCATACTAGCCTTAAACTAGAATTTTTGAATTTACAAAAGAGCATGATTCTGTAGTTAAGGATCATTCCACACTTGACAGTAATCATATGTCTTTACTTGATGAATTTGATGAACTGAACAAAAACTATTCTAATCTGATTACTAAGCATGATTCATTGAAAATCTTGCATGTTGATTTAGAAAGAGATTTTAAAGAATTAGACAACATGGCATGTGAAGAGGAGAGTAGTAATGGAGTATTGAAATTTGAAATTACAAGTTTGAAGAAAGAAAATGAATTCCTAAAAGTTAAAATCAGTGCTTTTGAGAAAAATGAAACACCTCCTACTTTTGCATAATTTTATGCACCTCTATATTTTAAAGAATCTATTTCAAAATCATCAAAGCATATTTGATTCAAACCTAGGAAGAGGCACTATCACCCATGTAGATTAGTTAACCCTTTTCCTGGTGTTAGATATTTTTCTTGTAGCATGTTAAGACACATCTCTCAAACCTGCACTGTTCACCATAGTACACATTAGTGTGGAGGCCCAAATTACCTGTTCCACAGCACAACACACATGCATTGCATTCTTCTTTTCATAAGAAGGAACCGAAATCTGTTTGGGTTCCTAAATCTTATGTTTGATGATTTTGTAGGAGTGCTCTCACACAAGATCTCGTGAGAGCATGTGGTACCTGAATAGTGGATGTTTAAGACACATGACTGGAGATGCAAATCAGTTCATTTCACTGGAGGCCAGGGCTTGAGGCAAGGTTACACTTGGAGATAACACCACCAGGAGGGTGGTAGGTTCAGGTATAATTGGTGATTCAAAGAATTTTATGATTGACAATATTTTTCTTGTAGATGGATTAAAACACAACCTTTTGAGCATCAATCAGCTCTACGACAAAGGATACAACATTAAATTCCTGCCCACTTACTACATTATAAGCTTAAATGATAAAATTATTTTGTAGGGATAAAGGATCAGCAATGTCTACATGCTGGATGTAAGTTGCTTTAAAGCTGATGTTTCAATTTGCTTAAAAACTACTGCTGATGAGTCTTGGTTGTGGCATAGGAGATTGTGTCATGCCAGTATGAATACCCTTAGGAGAGTCACCCAAAAGGACTTAGTTAGAGCTGTCCCAAAGCTTAAGTTCACTAAAGACCACTTGTGTAATGCCTGCCAATTAGGGAAGCAAGTGCAGTCCTCCTTTCACTCTGTTAAGGACATTAACACCTCTAGACCTTTAGAAGTCCTTCACATGGATCTCTTTAGACCCATTAGCACTGCCAGCTTAGGGGGGAAAGTCTATAGTTTTGTGATTATTGATGATTACTCGAGGTTCACTTGGATTAAATTTCTGTCACATAAATTTGAGTCATTTGATGAGTTTAAGTCCGTCTTTACTTGGATTCAGAGGAAGTTAGGTTGTGAGATCTTGACTATTCTTAGTGATCATGGTGAAGAGTTTGAAAATGTGAAGTTTGGAACTTTCTATGAGGAGTAAGGGATTAGTCACTACTTTTTAGCTCCTAGGACCCCTCAGCAGAATGGGGTAGCTGAAAGGAAGAACAGGACCTTAGTGGAAGCCGCTAGAGCCATACTTGTTGAGTATTCACTTCCAAAATATTTTTGGGCTGAAGCGGTGAACACTACCTGTTATGTGCTGAATAGGGTGAATGTTATATCCAATTTGAACAAGACACCTTATGAGATCATTAAGGGTAGAACTCCAAACTGGTCCCACCTCTATGTCTTTGGGTGTAAGGTTTTCATTCTGAACAATGGGAAATCATCCTTAGGAATGTTTGACACCAAATCTTATGAAGGAGTGTTCCTAGGCTATTCTAGTGTTGGAAAATCCTTTAAGGTGTTTAATAAGAGGACATTAGTGGTGGAAGAGACAACTCATGTAGTGTTTGATGAATCTGATCCTAAGATGACTAGAGTTGAGGAAGAAGAAGAGGTAGGGGAGATTACCCAAGGGATTGAAAATGCAAATCTGGAGGAAAGGGTAGAACCTCAAACCACTTTGCCTAGAGATTGGAGATATTCTTCGAGTCATCCTAAAGAACTAATCTTAGGAGACCCTTCTGAAGGTGTTAGGAGTAGGCATGGACTTAGGAAGGAAGTAAACCACTCTGCCTTTATCTCAATGACTGAACCAACCAACATCAATCAAGCCCTTCTGATGAGTTTTGGATCTTAGCTATGCAAGAGGAATTGAATCAATTTGTAAGGAATGATGTTTGGGAGCTAGTAGAAAGACTTATAAATCAAAGTATAATGGGAACCAAGTGGGTCTTTAAGAATAAGATTAATGATTCTGGTGTGGTGGTTAGGAATAAGGCAAGATTGATGGCTAAGGGGTATAATCATATTGAAGGGATTGATTTTGAGGAGAGCTTTGCCCCTGTATCTAGATTGGAAGCCATTAGGGTGCTACTAGCCTTTGCCTGTTATAAGGCATTTAAGCTGTTTCAATTGGATGTCAAGAGTGCCTTTTTAAATGGGGCAATAAAAGAAAATATTTTTGTAGAACAACCCCCAAGTTTTGAGAGTTCCCAATATCCAAATCATGTTTACAAATTAAAAAGGCATTATATGGATTAAAACAGGTACCCAGAGCTTGGTATGATAGGCTTAGCACATTTCTCTTAGAAAGAGAGTTTAGTAAGGGGAGCGTAGACACCACCCTTTTTCTGAGTAGAGTAGGGGATGATTTACTCATTGTCTAGATCTATGTTGATGATATAATTTTTAGATCTTCTGATAAATATTTGTGTGATGCATTTTCTAAAATAATGAGTAAGGAGTTTGAGATGAGTATGATGGGAGAATTGTCCTACTTTTTGGGGTTTAGTATAAGGCAAATGGATGATGGAACCTTTCTTAATCAATCCAAATACACCAAGGATATTTTCAAGAAATATGAAATGGACAAAGCCAATCTAATCAACACTCCCATGAGCTCCTCTTTTCAGTTAGATAAGGATTCAAGTGGAAAATCTATTGATCAGAAGAAGTATAGAGGAATAATTGGATTACTGCTTTACCTGACTGCTAGCCGACCTGATATTATGTTTAGTATTTATCTTTGTGCTAAGATTTAAGTTGATCCTAAAGCATCCCACGTGACTGCTGTTAAGAGAATTCTTAGATATCTTTTAGGGACCCCAAACCTGGAATCTGGTACCCTAGGCACAACACCTCTTTTAAGATTATTGGATATTCTAATTCTGATTTTACAAGGTGTAGGGTCGTTAGAAAGAGCACTTCTGGAACTTGTCAATTCATAGGACAGTCTTTAGTCTCCTGGTCCAGTAAAAAATAGAACTCATTTGCACTTTCTACTGCTGAAGCTGAGTACATTGCCTTAGGAAGTTATATGGCCCAAGTTCTTTGGTTGATGCAATAAGTCTTGGATTTAGGATTACCTGTTGGCACAATTTCTATTCTGTGTAATAATACTAGTGCTATCTGTATTTCTAAGAATTAAATTCAATATTCTAGAACCAAACACATTGATATAATGCATCACTTCATTAGGGACTATGTTACAAAAGGGGACATTGAGCTACATCATGTAGCAACTAAAAATCAGCTGGCTGACATATTTACTAAACCACTGGCATTTAACTCATTCAGCATTTTGAGGATCAGATTAGGTGCGATTGACATAAATGCTTGATTCTGATGAATACTGATTTCTGATTTATCTATTTTTTTATTCTGTTTCTGTTAGTTAGCTGTTTGATTTGATTATCTGTTTTCAATTATTTTTATTTTTTCTTCTGATTTCTATTTTAGCCTTGGTATTAGTTTGATTTGAGTATTTATTTTGATGCAATTTCTTACTTATTTTTTTAATTACTGTTTCATCTCTTTTGTTTACTATTTTATCTCTTTTAAAATCAGATCACTGCTCACTACTACTGATAAACTGGATTTCTGACTGAGAGTTTTGCCTTATTTTTTTAGAAGCTGGTAAGCAGTGATTGATTCCACTGGATCTGTTAAAGGGAAGAAACATCGATGATTATTTCTCTTTCTCTAACTCCTTTAGTGGTGTATTGTTTCTTTGGATAAAAATCTTCTTCAAAATTAAAAAGTTGGTTTTTCAAATAGAGATCTATTTTATCTTCCTACAGTAATCTGCCTCATATAAATAGTATTTTCAAAGCTTTGAGTCATTGTTATGATTTTATGAACCAAGTGATTGTACTTATCATACGATGTATGGCTTTTATTTTGTGAATTACTCTTCCTTATTGTGGAGAGTGAGTTTTGTCATCTCCTATGTCTGGAAGATAATTTCACAGCTGAGACTCTTTTACGATTATGAAAAGAAGAAAGCTTACAAAAGATATGCAGTGCACCAAACAAATTAAAAAAGAGGCACAAAATGAGCCCAAACGTAAAAAGAAGCGAAATGTCGCCAAACTGAAAGATACACAAAGTGTATCAAAAATCAAAAGATGCTCAAAGTGCCAAACTAATTGAAAAAGAGGCACAAAATGAGCCCAACCAAGCTTTCTTCCCTTTCAGATCGTTAAATGTCTTAGAAAAATTCGTGCGCCACTTAATATTTTCAAAAGCTTGAGTTTGAAAAACCTGATTTTTGATTTATTACTTTATAATACTATTATATCAGATATTTTTCTGGAACGCGGCTTGAAAGGATCTCTTTTCGAATCCAATTTCTTTTCTTCTGAATTGGATTTTTATTTTGAAAGGAATTTACATCTACAAGGTGTCTAAGGTGGGAGTTATGAAAGTCAATTTTCTAACTTTTTCTAGATTTCATTATTGTCGTTCATCTTCTTATTGGTTTTTTGACTCAAAATCAAGGGGAAACTCTGATTTACTGCAGCAGATAAAAAAATTGTTATTTTTGTGTCTCTCATTTCAAGTTTTATTTACTCTGCTTTTATTTTTTATTTTACTGTATGTATTTTTGGGATCCCTGATCTTTCATCTCCAACCTTTATCTTTTTAATTTTTTCTTCACATCGTCCTGGACGATCCCCACATCATCCTGGATGATCTTCTTCATCTTGGATGATCCATACATCATCCTGGATGATCCCTTTAAATCATACCCACTCTGATCATACTAATGAGATGCATCAATTATTGGTGATCATCTTAGATGATCCTTCCATCGTCCTGGACGATATGATCCATACCTTCCGATCCTGATCAAACGGCTGAGAATGCACCAATTATTGTTCATCGTCCCGGATGATCCACCTCATCGTCCCGGATGATCCACGTGTCAGTAGTTAGATGATTCAAATTTGGCCCGTCCAATATATTTATTGTATATCATCCTGGAAGATCAACCTAATCGTCCTGGATGATACTTTTCGTTAACGATCATCTAGCTCGACTCCTCAGGATGAACCCCTGTCTTTAATCATCCTGGATGATCTCTGATCATCCTAGATGATCCGACCACCTTTTTGATAAATCATCCTGGCCATCATAATTACTCCTATCATCCTGGATGATCCTGCGATTGTACCGGACGATCCGGCCAATTTCTATTTAAACAGCCAATTTCTTCAGCTTTCTCCACACCTCTCCTTCCATACTTCCTCTCTTATGTTTTCTAATGGCTGGTGGGAAGTGATCTAGGCAAAAGGGTGTGAGCTTCTCACGGGAACATGTCGATCCCCGCTTTCCAAATGCAGCCGATCAGGCTGCCTTTGATCGATATCTCATAGTGGGAATCACACAGTCCAAAATTGTAAACCCCCGCACCCTTACCTATCTGTCCTCAATGTTTTAATGCATACCTCCCTCACCTTCATCCTCACCCTGGCCTTCCCATTTTGCCTTGAACTTCTCCAAGTCTTCTTCACCAATCTTCGCATCACCGCTGACTACTCCACCCTTCACTCCTATGTAAATCAGCGACCTGTAGAACTCACAGCCCAGGATTTTCATAATATCCTTCATCTCTGTATGACTGGCGACAAAATCTACACCCTTATTTTTTATCCTGATTATGATTGGAGTGTCGCCAATCACTTCCTTACAAATACAAATGCACCCTACCATGATAATACTTGCACTTCCCTCCTTAAGGATGCCCGTATCATTCAACATGTCCTTCGTTCCTCCATCATCCCAAAGGCTGGGGATCGCATTCACATCACCCCTTTATTATCTCTGGCCATATATTACATCATGACCCACCAAGAATTCAATGCTACTGATCTTCTTTTCAGATACATCGAGCATCTCACTACCATTAGGGATCCGGGCCATAGATAACGTCCAAATCTAGCTTTAGGATACATCATTACATGTGCATTGGAGACAAAATATGACCTGCAATATCCAGTCCCTCCCAATGTCCCTCCTTCCTACGTCATAAATAATTCATTCCATGTACTCTACAGTACCTGACTACATCTGGAGCCCGCTCTGGATGTTGAGGAGGAAGAGGAAGAAGCTATTCCTGTTCTGTTGACCCTGATACACCTGCTCCACTTTACATTGCTTCCCCTTTTAATCATCTGGTGTAGCGGTTCGACTAGTGGGAGGCCCGATTTGAATCTTATGTTGCTGCCCAGGAACAGCAGCATACTGAGGATCTGCAGCACTTTAATGACTATGTCGCTCAGCAGCAACAGCAACACGACCAGGACATTGCCTGGTTTGGAGCACACTTCACCGCCATTCATAGTTACTTTATGTCATCACCACCTCCACCTTCTGATCAGGATCCGCCTCCATTTTAGTTTTATGTTTTGTGTTATTTTCTGTCTGCACTGTTGTTTCTATTCCTCCTCCTTTTTGTGATGTCAAAAGTGGGAGTTAGTTTGTAGTAGTTTTTGTTTTATGTATTGATCTTGTCTTGTGTTGTTTATTTCATCTATAGTTATTCTCGTGTACTGTTCTAATTATTCAGTGAAATTTGTAAAGATATGATTTGTTCGTATGTGTATTGTTTAACTCCTGGTTATTTTATTTTAAATTACTGCATGAATGTTTACCATCATCAAAAAGGGGGAGATTATTACAAATCTGGTTTCAAAAAGTACAGTTTTGAAGATGACAAACATGTTTGTATTCTATTTTGCTTGGCTAACCCATTTCAGGTATAAAAGGTCAAAAGCAACTCAAGCCAACTCAAGATCAGGTCCAAGTGTGTCTAAATTTAATATTTTGCTTTTCTTGAGTCAAATGTAATGTAACTGATCCCCTAGCTAAGTAACCTTGCACACACACACTCAAGGGAGAGCTTGAGTGAATTAGAGTTTCTATTCAATTTTTGTTTAGATCATCCTGGACGATATTCACATCATCCTGGATGATCAAGGGAAAACAAAAACCCTAATTAGGGCGACCAAGTTAAGTGTGTCTGATTAAGCCGATCGTCCTGGATGATCCATACATCGTACGGGATGATAGGGTCAAATCAGAAATTTTTAGCCGCCAGATCAAGTTAGGTAAGTTTTATTTTTAGAGATTTGATCTGATCATCCCGGATGATACGTGTATCATCCAAGACGATCCAGTACAATCATGCCTAAATTAGTCTGGTGATTAAGGAAAGCAATTAATATTAAATTGATACGATCATATCGTCCGGGACGATCACAAGATCGTCCGGGATGATCATGATCTTCCAGTATGTTTCACCTGTACGTCAAGAGCGGTGATCAGGATGATTTTAGCACTTTTTAAACTAATCGTATAGGATGATATCAGTATCATCCTAGAAGATCAAGTCATTTTTAGATCATCCAGCACAAGTTTCTCTGGACAACCAGAGCGATCTTCTGGACGAAATTCCTGAATTTACACTAATCATCCCGGACGATCACAGAATCGTATGGGACTATCTGAACAACTTTTTCCACTGATCGTCTAGAAGAGCCAGATCGTCCAGGCTGAAATAGGTGATTCTGAACTGATCATACAGGATGATCGTTATATCATCCTGGTCGATATTGGCCGACCAGTTGAGATTTAGGGCATATTTTGAGCCCTCCTATAAATGATCTTTTTCTTCCAACAAGAAAAATCTTTTGCCACTTTCCTTTCTAGAGAAGCCATGAGAGAGAGAGAGAGAGCTTGGGATGAGAGAGGATCTTATGAGAGGGAGTTTGGGAGGGATTCATTGCTCCAAGAAAGGATCATAATCATCTTCTCCATTCGTCGTCTCTCGTCTTGTCGGTGTTTTTCTGTGGGAGGATCGTTCGCAAGAAGATCCAGGGTTCTGTGCCTGCTTCAGGAGGAAGCGAAAGGAGTTCAGGTTCTCTGCCTGCTTCAGGAGGAAGCGAAAGGAGTTCAGGTTCTCTACCTCACCGGGTTGGTGGAAAGGAGTTTTGTATGGGCTTTTTTGCCTTGCTGTGGGAGCAAAAGGAGAGTCACTTTTATGTTTGTGTAATACCCAAAGGAGAGGCTCCGGGGAGTGGACGTAGGTCAAGTTGACCGAACCACTATAAAATCTGGTGTGTTCTTTCTAATTATTTTCTACACTTTATTTTTCTGTTATTATCTGCTTGGGTGAAATCTGTGGTTGATCTTTTCGCTTATGTGTTTTCTTATTTCTACAGTAAATCATCGAAAAGATTGTTCTTGTTGCTTACAAATTTTTAAATAACCAATTCACCCCCCCTCTTGGTTATCTTCGGGACTAGTTCATCAGGGCTTAACATCCCTATCAAACTATCATTTATTTATACTATAGAAAATTCAGATTGGGCTATCTAGACCAAGGGCTATAACAAAATTAGTGGTTAACTAACCCTTGACACAGAGGCTAACAATCCTTAAAGAAATATGTCAAAATTCTCTATGGATTCATAGTTATAGAATTTTGAATTTCTAGAATGAATTATGACCTAAAAATTAAAAATTCCAGTTGAGGCTTCACCAAACATCAAATTCCCATGAATAATTTTAAGAAAGTGTAAAACATCCACAAGAAACATCCCTAGAAATTTGAAGGAATTGCAGTTATTCAAATGAACTAATTTAAGAAATAATATGGAGCGATTTTCTAAAATTACTTTAAGTGTATTTAAATTGGACCTTAATTTCATAGGGCATTTATAGATCTCGATATATGGAATCCATATAGAGGTCACACATGCATTTTGGTCAACTTTGTGAGGAGATATTAATTCTCAAAGTTTATGCAATTTAATTAATTAAATTCTATAGATTAAGCAAATTACACTGTCTGTTGGATGATTATGCATGTGCATTTTTTATGTGTTGCCATCTTATTAGCCACTTAAAGAATAGTGGGCCTCTTAGACAGTGCGACATGAATCTTAACATTTCAATTAGAGATCTAACAGCTAAGACATTCTAGCTCAAAAATGCTAAGTGGATGTAAGAATCTAGTTTAATGAAGTTAAAGTCGCTCCTTTCACTGCTTTAATTTCATGTTTAACCTCTTGCTCTTACTTTCAAACATGAATAAATTTTCATTTGATCCATGGAATCAAGCCATTAGATCTTACTCAAATTAATCTTAGAGGATCATCTAGATGAGAACTTTTAATCCAATGGCTCGGTAGTCTTAGAGAGAAAATTCTCTTCATAATTGAATAAACCAAAGTAATATAAGGACCAAGTTATGAAGTTACCATGATATAAATGTTAATTGAAATCTTCCTTCACTTTCGACTGAACCTGAGGTGAGAGTTAGGGATTAGTTGATGTAGAGTTGGATGTCTGCCCAGAGTAAGCTTATCAAAATTGATTTTAATTCACTCAACACAAGTTATGGAGCTCTAGGGAATCTAGCAATCCACTAGGAAACTCTTAGGGAAAGGTTTTAAAGAAATGTTAGAACCTAACAACATTTAAATTTACAGTATTTAAAACTTGATTGAATTTGAATTTAGATGAGGTTTTAGCAAGGTGCAGATTGACAAAGAAATTAGGACTATTGATGTTGGTGCAATAATAGCCTTAAAGAAAGTGTTCTAGAAATTTACAGGCCATGTGATCAGTTGAGCAATTTGTTATGACAAAATCAATGTTAACAATTTTAAATTTTCAAGATTCAGGCCACCCCATGGCATATGATTAGTTGGGCTGATGTCTTGGACCTAGGGGTAGAGGGCCAATGCATTGGATTAGTTTAATTAGATCTATGTTTGAATTTGGCTAAATGGAAAGTACATTTGGAGACGTGGGTTAGCCAATTTGGCTAACCTAGGTTAGCCCCTGGGCTTGGCTAGCTAGGTTTACTATAGGGGGTCCGTATGCTTCTATTACGTGCATTGGATTGGCTTCATTTTACTTGGAGTTAAATTTGGCTCATTTAAACCCATTTGGGTTCACTTAGGTTTGTCCAAATGGCTAAACTAAGTGGGCACAAGGGCTAAGCTAGCTTGGGCAAACCCTTGGCACCCAATTGATAGGTTTGAGGGGTTTAGAGGCCATGAGTTCACATAGGTTAGGTGAAATGAAGAGTAACGCCCATGTGGCTAATTTGGTCAACCTATGTTGACTTGGTAAAGTAGGGTTGACAGTACCTAGGGTTTGAGTCAAATGGGATTTAAATGGCTTTTTATTTATTTTTAGTTATTTTAGGTCATGCCATGGTCCACATATAAAGAATTGTATGAAATGGTTCTTAATGTCAAAAATAGTTTCATTGGTTGATTTGGTCAACCAAGGTCTACCATAGTTCCATTTGCTTTCAAGCATGTATGAATTGATGTTTAGGTTGTTTTTGAAGCTTTGGGATGACTTGGTTTAACATCTATGCATGTTTGAATGTTTATATTCAAATGGGTTCTTTATGTTCAAAGTGACCAATCATGGCCAATCAAGCTCAATCAAGGGTCAGTCATTGTTGGTTTAAACATGACCAAGGATGATTGTAGAATCCCTTAGCATAAAATGTAGGTCTTGAATTTAAATTTTGAAGATCTTTCATGCATATGATAATGTTTTACTATTTGAGGGCTAATTTGGTCAAACATGGTCAACCTTGGTAAACCATAGACCCAAATGGTTTCCAATCATTACATTGATGATTATAAACATGGTCAACCTACTTTGAAGGTTTTACAAAGGCATTTAGACCTAGATGCCATGTGAGTGCTATGGGTTGTATATGTTTGAAGGTTTTGAATGCATGATTGAAGATTTAGGATTTAGGGTTTAGAAGGGCATTGGGACTTCCAAAATGTCTAGGGAGACTCTTAGGA
The DNA here is from genome assembly GCA_019925795.1 of Dendrobium chrysotoxum. NCBI lineage: Eukaryota > Viridiplantae > Streptophyta > Magnoliopsida > Asparagales > Orchidaceae > Dendrobium > Dendrobium chrysotoxum. Next base: position 33,902,061 of record CM034314.1, read on the forward strand.
TATGGCTAATCAAAATATTGATTACAAAAATCATTCTAGAGGCTTCACTTAGGGTTTTGAGCAAGCTAATCGATCTCCTTGGGAATGGAATAATATAAGGGCTTTAGGGATTAACATTTGACTTAATTGTGAATAATTAATCATTGAAAATGATTGAATGATTTAAGAAAATTGAATTATTGAATTAAGCTTAATTAAATGTAATTAGGGAGTTAGACATAATTGGACACCATGAATTATTAAAGGATTAAACATGATTGAATTTTATTGAAGGTTTCAATCAACTAGTTTTAATTAAATTTAACTATTAAATGATTAATGATCATTAAAGATTGAATAGATTATTTTGAGGTAAGTTATAAAAGTTTGTGTAGGTTGTTAAACCTAATAGAACTGTCCCAATGCTAACCAAGAGGGGGGTGAATTGGTTAATTAAAAAATTTCATGGAATTTTTTAAAACCATTTTTAGAAAATTTAATCGATTATCCTAATATTTTTAGTTAATTGAATATAATTATCACAAAAGAAATTCCAACCACAGTAATTAAAAGTGCAGAAAAAAGTAAAGGAATAGAAGAATACCAAATTTTATAGTGGTTCGGTCCAACTAGACCTATGTCCACTCCATAAAGACTCCTTCTTTAGGTATTGCACTAACCAACAGTGACTATCCTTTTTCCCCCACAGCAAGGTGGAGAAGCCCTTACAAACTCTCTTCCTCCAATTCAGTGTGGTAGAGAACCGACACTTTTTACACTCTCCAAGTTATGGCAGCATACCGTCATCCTTTTTCACCCTTCTGGTGAAGGCAGAGAACCCTCATCCTTTTTCACCCTCCTGGTGAAGGCAGAGTACCCGATCGTCTTTGGAAATCTTCTCTTTAGAGTCTTCAAAGAAGTAGGGTAGAAGTTTGAAGAAATAATAAGAGATCCTCACCTTTGGGCAACCTTGTGAATCCCTCATAATTTCCTTTTACAAGATCTCTCACTCTCCACTCCCAAACACTCTCCCAAACACACTCTCCTTTTTCACTCTAAAGAGAAATTCATAGTAAATACATTGGTAGGTAGTTTCTAGGACTTATTTTATAGAAATATAAAGAAAAACCGTCCTAATACTAAAATTTCAAAGTTAAACGAAGTCAGATCGTACAGTATAATCGTGGATCGTTTGTACGAACAGTTCAAAATCCTGAGACGAACTGGTATGAACTTCATTTCATACACTATCAGCCATCTGTATGAATAGTTCACGTTCATTTAGACCATTTGGTATGATATGTATTTCATATACTGTTAGTCATCTATATGATTTTAGTTCGTCTGGACGAACAATACAAGTTCATCTAAATAATCCGGTATAAACCAGATTTTGTACACTATCAATCATCTGTATAATTTTAGTTTGTTTGGATGAATAGTACAAGTTCATCTGGATGATCTGGTACAAATTGAATTTCGTACACTGTTAGTCGTATGTATGAACTGACATCGTACAATACGAATAGGGTAAAAATTTTAATTTCAATTTTTAACTCTCTCCCCCTATGTGTGTGTGCACAGTTAACTAATTACAATCACACTCTCTCAGACTAAAGAAAATAAAAATTTACACACTTTATTACATAAAATCCTATTCTACTCTGTTTTTAAGTCTTCAGCAGTCTGGAGTATGATTTCCCTGAAATATTAGTACACACTAAAACAAATAGAAATATATCCAGTGTATGTCAGGAGAAATAATAATATCAGAATAATAATATTTTGTTATCATCAAAAACTCACCTAATAGAAAACTCAATCTTAATTTCTATGTTTCAACAAGTTAAGGGTTAAAGATTAAAATTTTTTGTTAATTAAAGAATGATTGAATCAATAAAAATCATTAAATATTGAAATAATGATTGTTGGTTATAAATTTATTTATTGATTGAAGTTTGATTTAAAGATTAAAGATGATTGAAGAGAGGTTAATGATTAAATGAATCATGATTGAAAATTTAAACTTGAATGACTGATAGTTGTTCAATGATTAAATTGACTTGAATAATTAAATGGAATTCAATAATTGAACATCTTGATTGCAGTTAACTGTTAAATGTTTGATGATCATTAAAGATTGATCATTTAATGTGATTGAAGGATTGACCTCTTATAAAATATGGTTAACAATCACTCCACAAAGGTCCTCCTCTTTGAGAATTCCACTAGTAAACACTCCTACACTCAGCATGGCAAAGAAGCCATTATTCATTCTTAAATGGAGAATGACCATCATAAGGTCTTCCTTTTACTTTCCATAATGATAGAGATCTTACTCCCTTCTTTTGCTTCTTGCAATGCCAGAGATGTTGCTTCTTCTATCTGCTCCTCACAATGGTGGATATTCTACTTCCCTAGCCTCCCTAACTAGTCACATTCTTTTGCCTAAAGATTTCTTCACTAGAGCTCCTATCTAAGAGCTCCCAAATCATAACTTGGAGGACCAAGGTGCAAGATAATGAAGATAATTGTGTGATCTCCCTCACTCTACCCTTAACATCTTCAAGGAACAACAACTCAACCTTACCTTTCCTCCCAAAAGGATTGGATAAACTCTGTAAAGCAAGGAGAAAGCCCACTCCCTCTCAAAATGACTCTCATTAAGTGGAAAACATATATGGTTTCTCACTTTCCTCACATTCTCGCTATGAAAAGAATTAGAGTTAGTTATTCAAATAGATTACTAATTTTAATTCTGTTATACTAATCATTTGATGAAGTGTGGATCATACTATCCGACTAGTTCAATCCCCATTTTTTATTTCTATTAAATAAAAGAGTATGATATGAATCATAAAATATGATTAGTTGAATCAAATAAAGGATATCCTCGATGATTAGTTGTTCATCTGGTGAGAGTTTTAATCATTCGTACTATATGATATACATCTTATAGTAAAAATCTTATTCATTATTTAATTTGATTTGATAGCTTAATTAATGGTCCAAATTAAGCAACATTCTTTAATAATTATACAATTTGAAAGTATTCATATAGTATGATTAGGTTAACTTTTAAATATCAAATCTATAGAAATTTCAAAATTTAGATTCAAGAGCATTTTTTTTAAATGACAAATCATCCTGTATGACCAGGTCATACAATATAATTAGATATGCTATATATTAATTTTATTAAATGCTTGATTTAGTTTTTGAAATAATTAATCATATAGTATGATTGGGATAGTACAATATGAGATAATTAAGAAATCAAGTGTTCATTTTTTATCCCTAATTGTGAGTGTGTACTCGATTGTTTTGTTAACATACACCTAAATACCTAAACGCTGAAGAAAAAAAAAATCAAACTCTTATTAAAAGTTTTGACCTTTATAAAAACTGTAATTCTAGATTTCTCTTTTTTGACATAGCATGTTTTGTGCTTCTCTAGTCCTTATTTCATACCTGAAATATTAGTAACTAAAAAAAAATGTACATTATACAGAATAATAAATGATCTAATCAATAATGTTTGAATCATTACAATAATAGGTCAGGCTCACAAGTTTCAATAATCTCCCCCTTTTCATGATGTTAAATAATTTTTGTTGGAATTTAGATTTTTAAGTTAGCATTTGATTCCCTGCATATGTCTCCCCCACACAATATGCCCTTATGAAATTTTATGTAAAATATTTTACATTTCCTACTAATTTTAACTTTAGAAATAGGAATTTTTTAATTTTTTAATTTTATTTTTAATTTAAAGTTTTCAAAATAGACTTGCAAAAATAAAACAAAACAAGAACATTAACTTGGAATTAAAAGCATCAAAATAACTAAGTACACAATAAATATAGGATCAACACCTACGACTAACAACACCTACTACTACAACCAACTCCTACTTCTACTCCCCCTTTCGACATCATAAAAAGGAGGAAGGGAAAGATCAAAAAAGGTACACTACTATAAAAAGAAAAAGAAAATGGTAGAGAACACAAACATCAAACAATATAAAGCCAATTAGTACTCTTTTGGTTCCTTATCCATTGGTGGAGAGGATGGAAAAAGTAATTATTTAGGAGAGAGAATTGTTCATAAAACCATTCCTGGTACTCTTGGTGCTAGTGTTACATCTCCTCTTAAAAGTATGGTAGGTCATCCTAGCTTGTGGTGGTCACTTGAATATGTGTTTCTAACTTAAGTTCAAGCAAAGCAAAATGCTCAAGCTATGAATCTTGAGGAGCTAGATGGACTGGAGGGGCTAGTTCTCTCGTTTCTTCCTCTGAATTATGTTCTCTTCCATCTTGTGGTCCTGAGTGCCACTCATTATAGAGAATATGGAATGAATTATCAGTGAAGTATGTAAGGAAGTTATTGGCTAGTGTAGGGTAAGTGAGATTGTATTTTGTATCCAGTAAAAATATGATGATGTGTCCTAAGGAAAGATTCAACTTTCGGTAGGCCCTAGGACTTCTAATGGATGTAATATATTTAATGTACAAAAATAATTTGACAACTATGTTAAATGTACTATTTCACATAAAAAAATAAGTTATTATGGAGTGGGGTAATATTATTCATATCACCTATTTTATGCCTAATTTAATGTCGAAGGATGTGTTTGATAACATGTGCATTAAACTCTAGTGTGCGAACAAGACGCTGTTGATGGTTCATGGGGATTTTCCTAATTGTGAGGTTCAATTGTTTCCAATTATAGTTGATTGCATTTGAAATGTTATGTGGTCTAGTGCTAGTTTGGGAAACATGGAGTTGCCTTTGAAGGCCTTGATTCATGATTTCTACTAGATGCCTACATACAAAAGATTTCAATGATGTGCATCCAACATTAATCCTAAGCTTCACAAATAATACTAGTAAAATTTTAGTGTTGTAGGGAAAGGCTAAGGTAAGTATTAATTGAGGTGGGGTCTTTATAAATAGTTCTAATACTTGATAAGACAAATATCCTTGCTCATATATTTTAGAACAAGTAACTAGTTTTGCCTAATACATATGATAAGTGGCATCATCTTCTTTGAATTGAAATATTTGTCATGGTGGGCATAGATGGGCCTCCAAGAATAAGTCATCTTTGCTTGCTTACCTATAGAAATTTTAGGGGCTAAATTTGAAAAATGACATGAGATGGTGTGGTTTGAAATGATCAATTGCCTACCTTTTATAACCTCTATTTGATTATATAGTATGTTTGGAATTATTTTGTGTAATAAGTAGAATCCAAATCATCCCATCTTAATTCATACAAAGACCAATCAAATTGTCCAATATAATTAAGGATTGTACAGTACTAGCTTCATCTTTTTTCATCCTGAGGGTCTTTCATATGATTATTTAATAAAGATAATCATACAGTATGATGAATCATTTCTTAGAATATGATTAGTAATAATGATCATACATAAATTGTTAAATGATAATTATTAACCCTTAAACATCCTGTTCTGCATGTATCATACAATACAATTTGTGTATTATACAATATGAAGTAAATAAATTTCTGGATTTTTTATATGATTAGTAACACTTCCATGATAAATAATCACACAACAAAAACTATAAATAAAATATAATGAATCGAAACAAACATAAACGCATAACATAAACAACAACACATAACATATATGATACATAAACACAAATATCCATCAACACTAATTTCCCATACACTTATATAAAAAATTCTCAATATAGTCTTAAGTGCACTAAATCTTTCATAGCTCAGTCACCTAGTAAAATAGCAGCCAATTTATTTTTTGTGTCTACAAACTGTATGTAAATATCTCCCTTCATCATGTGATCTCTGATGAAATGGTGTCTTGCATCATTGTGTTTAGGGTGGGATGCTGAATTAGATTTCTAGTTTGGTATATTACAATCGTATTGTCAAACAAGATGGGGATGCAATCTAATTACAATCCAAAATTAGAAGCTATTGCTTTAGCCAAAGTACTTGTGTAGCGTAGCTTCTTGTAGCTATAAACTCCACTTCTATGATGGATGGGGCTACTAAATTATTCTTTCTACTAGACCAGGAAACTAAGGATTGTCCTATACTTTGGTAACATTTTGATGTGCTCCTTCGAACAACTTTACATCCAACAAAATTTGAATATGAGTATCAAACTTATTTAAATGCTAAGCTCGTCCTAGGATACTAGATACCTAAATTTTGTGTTCCTATGAGATATTTAAAACTCTCTTGACTTTAGCCATATGAGATTCCTTAGGTTCGGCCTGAAACCTAACTCATAAGCATATGCAAAATATTATGTCAGGTCTACTTAAGTCAAATATAGTAAAGAACCTATTATCTCTCCATACTTCTTTTGTTCAACTGACTTTTCATTTTGATCCCTATTTAATTTGGTGACCAAGCTCATGTGTGTGTTCATACTTTTATAAACATTCATATAAATTTTTTTAAAGATTTCCTTTATGTATTTTTTTGGCTTAGGAAGATCCCATCTTCTCTTTCTTTACTAATAAATCCAAGAAAGTGCATCAACTCATCCATTATACTCATTTCAAACTTACTACTCATAGTGGATAAGAATTCTTTACATAGATTATGTTTGGGGGATCCAAAGAGAATGTCATCCACATATATTTGCATAATGATTATATCTCATCAAATTCTTATTTTGAACAACCTGGTATATACTCTACCTTTAAAAAGATTTCTCCAAAAGAAAAGTGTTAAGCCTATCATACCACACTATAGGTACCTGCTTCAATTCATATTGTGCCATCTTAAGTTTGTATAAATGATTAGGGAATGCTGAGCTCTCATATCCTTGGGGGTTCTCTACATATACATCTTTAATAATCCCATTTAAAAATGCACTTTAAATATCCATTTGGCATAGTTAATATTCTTTAAACTATGAAAATGCCAAAAGTACCCGGATATCTTCTAACCTAGCTATTAATGCAAAGGTTTCTTTAAAATATTTCCCTTCCATTTAATTATAACACTTTTCTACTAGCCTACCCTTATTCCTTACAGTCAATCAAGAGTCATCTGTTTGTTCTTGAATACCCTTTTTGTTCTAACAATACTCTTATTAGTCGGTTGTGAGTCTCTTAAAGGGTTGCTCGTGAGGCTTAGAATTTAAAGGGTATAATCGCATTATGTCATAGACAAAATGGTCGCAGACCTTTATACCTTACACAAGCAGGCCAATGTAAGATCATATCAAATTATATATATTATTACCCATAAGAAATAGCACTTTTACCTACACACCTCAATGGATAATGATATATATGATTTAAGAAGGCCATGATTTCTCTCATTTGATTCATCAGCTCAAATGAGATTTATTTAATGTGGGTGTTAGTTTCCAACAAGCATATCTTCACCTGGATAATTACATCTTAGGCCTTAACCTAAGTACACCCTAAATTAGATACACTACTTTACTCATTCAAGGTTTCGTGCATAGTGGGATTCCTCAATCCTTCCAATCCAAAGGAGATAGGATCAACATTCAATTCAATAGACACAAAATTCATGCAGTCATTTAGTCGGTCTGAAGGGAAGAAATCAAGAAAGGGGAATCATACATAAGGCAGGTGAGAGAGAATGATGGAAAAATGTCATCTATGTGATATAATTATGCAGGATGCATAGCCTCCAAAGAATAGAGAGCTCACCCAATGATAAGGCATGCAACGATATACTCATAACGTTAGTTTTTTATCCTAAATCTATAAGGGAAGTACTATAATCCCAATACTAATGCCCTCAATATAACAAATGCAAGATGATAAGGCGACTTATAACTTAATTCTTACCAAGGACCTAAGCATCCCCAACATGGACTTATTATCTTATCTAGAGAGGATAGCTGCTATACCCACGTGGTTGCATTTAAATTCATGACCCAAATCTCTATACAAATATAAGATAAGGTGGATGGTTATTATTAAAAATCAGACTTATAATCCCACCACTAAAATAAGGCATTCCCGACTATATGACAACATAAAAGCTTATGCAAAATTTTAGTTCACTAACTCTTTATGAATTTGTAGAATGAAAATCTAACACGCTGACTCACTGTCTACATGTGGGTGCCAACTCAGGATTAGGTTATTTGTTATTCTAAAATAAGGAGACTTTTAAAAGGCCATACTATTTTATAATATATATATATATATATAAAGAAAATAATCATTTTTTTTCTTATGATCATTTTTGAGTCAATTGGTTATTTAAGATAAGCAATTTAACATCCTAAGAGCCTAACAAAGAAAAATGTCTAGGACATGCCTAATTAAAGTAATTAAAGAAACCAAATAAAAATATGTCATTCTATTGGACAATGAGAGGGAATATACCAATCATGAAAGAGTAAATACAAAATTAAAGGATAAAAATTTAGCTATTTTTGCAGTACACCCCAGGAAAAGAAAAAAGAAGGTAGCTGAGCTTTACTATAATAAAAACTTAGTCTTGACAATATACATATGTGAATGGTATGTTGATCTTGATGGATCTTCACATCTTTGATCTCTTTCCTTTTGAAATACCCACATGGGTTTATGGCTTTCATAATTAAAATTATATAGGTAAAATTTTAATTACAATACATCCTTACAAAATAGAGGTTAGGATAATTATAATAAAAATGTTCTATCAACATCTAGACCAAGTCTATAGGACCACATTCTCAATGGCTTAGTTATCCTCATAGTACTGGCTAGATATCACATTTATGATGATAATTATAGAATTTTATTAACCCCTTGTGAACAAGGCCACCTACAAAAGAATGTCTAGAAAGATATAACCACTTAAGGGCAAGTAACCACTAATCAATCTAAAGAAAAAGAAAATTATAAGATTAAATAATCAAAATCATAATCAACAAAAAAATATCACATCATCACACATATACAGTTAAAATTAAAGAAATTGGAAAATAGTATCCTAGTTACACCCTACCATAGGATGCCTACAAATGTAACCTATATAGTATCTAAGTATGTGCAAAGTTAGTATTATCCGGCTACCCTAATTTTGCTAAAGGGTTCATGTTACAAGGTCGAGTTCATATTATATAATTTATTGGCCTAGAGGTTTCTCTGTAAGTATGATCCATTTAGGTTGTGTTAATTATAATTTATTTTTCAAATTATAATTTTGAATAATAAGTTATAAAGTGCCCAAAATACATCAGCCCTAACCTACGCTAGAGTTATGAAAAATTGAGGGGCAAGTGGCTCATCCTCAATCCTAAACCTAACTAAGGTTGGAATGATTATAAGGCTATAAGGTAGGCTAATTCCTCCATGGTTTCCTAAGACTCAAGGTAAGGCCAATAGTTGAGATACTAAAGTGGGCCTATTTCCCACTTTAAATTCCTATTCTTATTATGTCTATGGTTGATCAATTTAAAAAAGTTTACATGGGAATAGAAGACTCACTATATAAGGATTTATAAGGGTTCTTCATGACCTAGGGTTTGACACCTGAGTGGTTAAGGAATGGGGATTGTTAAGCTCTTAAAGGTTGCTTTAAATTTCTAAAATGGGATAACATATGCAAATCTTTCGTCATTTTTTCCTTTAATTATGAAATATGGGGCATCATAATAAAGGGTAAAAGGACCGATGCCTCCTCAAGACTTAGAACCCCATAGCCCAAGGATTCCAGCCTATATGCCTTATATGATAAAAGAAAGAGGATGCAAGGATAAGCACAAATCCAAGATAGGCTAAGGCACTAAGGTTAAAGTAGTGGATTTTAATCTATTGCCTACAAACAAACACCCTACATAGAGTTAACACACAATTCAACCTAACATACCAGAGCTCACAATTTATATGTTTTTTAATATTTTTGACAAATTCATATTTATGGAAATAAAGATTAATGTATCAAAAATATTAAGGAATTAAGTTGTATGGTTATTTAAGCATTTTATCTGCAAAGCCAAAATAAAAAATATCATTGCAAGGTCCTTTTCATGGGAAAAAAGAAATCTGATGCACATAGCACATATAGGTGGTCAACACTACAGGCCTAGTTGACCATATGAAGGTTACTAAGGTCCATAAGGGGGGTTTGTTCTAGCCAACAAGGTCCAAGCATCATTAGTGAGTTACCCTATGGCTAATATCTAACCAATCTTACCATATATTTATGTGAAAATATAAGCAAAGGTTTAAAGTGTGTGTGTGTGTACCACCAAATTGTTCACAATAAAAGACGGACCTTAATAAGTTACAGAGATTATACCTAAAATAAGACGTTAGTGGAGGTGTATGTAAACCCCTCAATGAAACAAAGGAGCCTCTCCAGAGGCTCAGGGTGACTGGCCAACCATGAAATGAAAAACATAAGTTCTTGCAAGAAACATAAAGTGAACACATATGTAAGAATATTATATGAAAATGATGCATGAATATGTGAAGTAATTCATGCATTAACATGTCTTAAATCTACATGCATTAAGAGAAATGATTATTTCAAAGTTTTAGGCCAAAAAATGTCCTATGACCATGAAAAATCAATAAAAAAACTTTAGGGTTTCACCGAGCCCAAAGAAATTTAGGGGATATAGGGAACATCCTCTAGTTTACTCTTTCCAAATTTGAAACTGAAATGACCATTAGTTAGAGAAAATTAATTAAAAATTAATGGGTCTTGAAACCTTAATTACTCCTGCATTAATCAATAACCAATGGAATTATTTTTAAACTAAAATTATCTTTATTCTATTTCCATAGACCCCAAGAGCATAAGATTGGCTAAGAAATAAATTTACTATGAATTTTTAAAGTTTAAGACTATTTTTTCATTTAATTATCCATCTGGCTAATCATTGGCATGGCAGCGCTTAGACATGTGGCACCTCATGATTGATAGCTTATCCACCATAGAAGTGATCATGAATGTCTGATTTGCATGGTTTGGATGGATGGACACGATCTCATTGGACGAGAAACATCATCCCATAGCAATTATTAGTCGAATCCAACGATGTGTCTACCCAAATTAAATGGATGGTTTATATTTCCTCTTCTTGCATAGAACATAATTTAGAAGGATTTTTATTTTGATTATTTTGGATTATCTACCAAACCAAACTTAATGAAATTTTTAGGGCTTGCTTATTCATATATAAAGTACCTACACATGAATGTTCAGTGCTTAATATGACCTATTTTTAAAGTTACTTAAAACTCAAGATTTAAGCTAGGGTTTGAAATATCTTTTGAAATAGTGGATGGAATGACTTTTTCTTGAGATTGTTCTCTTTCTTAGAACTAGAGAAATAACTTTTATGAAGGGCCCACTCCTTGAAAATGTCTAGATTGAAAACTAGGATGATTTGATGGAGAATAGCCTTTATGTCACCTTGGATCTCCTATTTTATAAGATTTTAATGGCTTCAAAGAGTAGGGAAGGGAAAAGGAAGCTCTAGGAGAAGAATGGAATTAATGGGGGCTCTTGAGGAACATTTGGTTGGGGCCTTATGTTGTTCTCATTCTAAAGCAGAAGTGGTCAGTCTGAACTGTAAACTTCAAACTAATGGCTAGGATTGCTTGGAGCTCTTCCTTGGATGATTTTCATATGTCCCAAGAGGTTAAGTGGGTAGGCTTTGTCTAGAGAAAGACATCCTATATGGAAAGCCAATTTTTGCATTTTATAAAGGGGGCACAATTTGGGTCAAGTTTGGGCTAAAATAAGGGTTTGGTTGTGGTTTAAATGACTATAGAAAGGTTCTACATTTAGTTTATATTAGATCAAAGGACTTGCATAGGTTAGAGACTTGATATTCGATGCATTAGACCAATTTTAACCTTTAGGGTTATTTTTCGAATTTTCAAATACTTTGACAACATTAACTGTTCGAACTTGGTCAAGATGACTAGTATAGACCATGGGGGTCCTTAGGAGCTATTTAGGTTGAATACATGAGATTTAATGCATTTGACCAAATTTGACTTTTAGGGTATTTTACAAATTTTTAATTAATTTGACCCCTTTGATCAGTCAAACTTGGTTAGGATGACCAGGATAGACTATGGGGAGTCCTTAGGACATATTTTTATTGAATTCATGTAATTTCATAAATTTATCCTTTTTGACTAAGTTGACTAAGTCAACCTAATCAAAATGACCCACCCATACATTGGACTCATCACATAATGGGGCATAAGCTTGAAAGCTTTGAAGGAATTGAGTTAGGAAATTAGAACTTAGAATGTAAATACCCTAGCCAAAAATGAGTTCTATAAGTAGACCCCCATATAAGTGTGGTGAATAATGAGAGAATCACACTTGTTGGTGTTGACCTCCTTATCTCAAGGAAGGTATAACCCGACTCAGACACAAGAGTCCATTCCTTACCTTCCATAGGCCCAAAATAGTAAAGGATGGACAAAGAAACTCAAGGTATGCCTAACCAAAAGTTTGACAAAAAAAGCAAAGGGAATAAAAAAGTTCCACCTCTACTCGGCCATAAGCTCGACAATAGAGTTTCTACTCGTCCATAAGTTTGGAAGTAGAATAAAGAAAATTCAATAATCACCTAACCATAGGTCTAATAATGAAATGAGGAGAAAAGGAATTCACCTCCGCTTAGCCTTAGGCTCAAAATGATAGAGTCTCTACTTGACCATAACTCCAATGGTAGAATAAAGGAAAAGTGAAAAGTCATCTAAATGAAGGTTTGATAGTGAAATGAAGAGAAAAATATTCACCTCGACTCGGCCATAGGCCTGAAATAGCACATAATTTGCTCGACCATAGGACTAATAATAGATTAAAGGAAAATTGAATTATCATCTAACCATAGGTATGATGACAAAGTAAAGCAAAATGGTGTAACCTTTACTCCGTTATTGCCCCAAAAAGGTAGAGTGTCTACCTAACCATATCTCTGATGGTATAGTAAAGAAAGACTTAATAAACACCTTAGAGGAAAATAAGAAATATGCGGAATGAAGAGGTGGTAATGTAAACCCCTAATATATTGTTGGGTAACCAACCAGAATACTTGATGTCCACCCATCCATAGGCCTACAGTAGGAAAAAAAGGAATGCTCAATATCTATCAGACCATAGGTTTGATAGTAGAGATTCTAACTAATTATAGGTCTGATAGTAGAATAAAGAAAAACTTAATAAGCACTCGACCCTATATATAATAGTGATGTGGAAAGGAAAAGGAGTTGTTTACCTCATTTTTGAATGAGGTCATTTTCTTGTTATCAAACATGAATCTCCACACATCAATCATTAAACTTTACTTCAAATCCTAAGTCAAACTTTGTACTATACTTTGGCATAATACCTTGATCATAGAAACATAAAACCATCACTTGATAATAACCCCTGACTATCATTTGATCATATTATCTACCACATGATAATCACCAAATGATTATCAGTGATATGATCATTCTAAATTTAAATTTTCTTATTTATTGACCTCCATTGATCATTTCAAAACCAAAATTTAAATTAAGCATTAAATCATTCAGTTGATAGCCCCCAATGATAGTTATCTGATCACCTATTTAATCACTGATGATCATCAATGATTTGAGCATTTTAAACTCTAAATCCTCCTAAATCATTGATTAAATCAAATTTAAATCCAAACTAGTGACTAAACTCATGGACAATTCAAAACTCCAAAATTTAGTGTTAGAACTAAAGTCAAAATCCCTTAGTCAATAAGCTTCTCATGAAGAAATTTTCATTTCCCTGAAACTTGACAAGATGACCTTAGATTCATGATCTATCACTTGCATATGAATTAGGCATGTCCCTAAGGTTAACCACCTTAGTTTCAAGGCATTTCAAGATCCCTAATGCATAAAACTCAAAGCAATTCTACAGGCTATAAAACCTTCAAATATTTATATAGCCTATGTCACTGAACATGGCATATTATAATTTTTTACCTTGGAGGCTACTCAATACTCATTGATCATGATTATTATCACTCACAATATGCATTCAACTAGTATTAAACCTTGGTTGATCATGGTTGGCCAAGATTGACCGTAAAACCAAAAAAACCTAACCCCTAAAAACTAAATTATCTTTAAATATAAACATGGCCTAATAAAAACAAGTTATGCAACTTCTTCTATCATATCCGAAGTATGGTTTGGAGTGCATTGAACCAAATCTCAAGCCCTAATCATCCTTGGTTGACCAAGTCAACTGAACAAATTACCCTTTTACCCTTGTAAAATACATTACATGCATGGAGACCTCACCAAACCTTGGGACCACCTCCAATAAACCCTAAATATCATTTAGAATGCATTAAACTAAGTCCCAACCCTTGGTCAACCCTAGTAGACCAAGTAAACCTAGGTTGACCGAACTACTCTTTTAACCCTTAAATATACATTTTGAGCTAAATAACCTTCCCATTACATGTGACCACCTCCAATAACCCCTAAGCATCACTTAGAATGCATTGAAGCAATTTAAAACCCATGGTCAAGATTGATTGACCAAATTAACCTAGGTTGACCAAAGAAGCTCTTTAGCCCTTTAACATGCATTTTTAACTAAATGACCACCCGAAACCTTGGGACCACTTCCAACATGTCCAAAATATTGTTTGCAATGAGTTGGACCCATCATTGACCCTTGGTCATACCTGGTTGACCAAATTAACCATAGTTGACCAAAATATCCCATATATACTTTAAAATTTTAGAACTCTAGATTTTGACTTCACCATTGAACTAAATTCTGGGGTTTATCTCATTAAATCTCCATAAGTAATCCAAAAATATTTGAGCCATTTGGCCCACCTAGTTTAGCCATTTGTGTTGAACCAAGTGGACTAAAAGAGGTTTTTTTGAGACAAAACCCAATCCCTATAAATTTAAATTCCCTAAATAGTTGTAATAGTTGTGTATTGACCATGCACATTAACCATGAGGCCTAACCCATGGTTTGACCTAGGTCAACCATTTAGGTTAAACCAAGCACCCAAAATCCACTTTCTTGGGCCTACTCTTACATACACTCTAGAATCTTTCCTTTACAAGTCATGTCAAGCTCAAGCGACATGGGATAGTGATGTGGCATGGTTTCTTAAAAATATCTCTCTCCATTTATTGGTTTAGTAATAATAAAATGGACAATTGGACCAATGGCATGAAACTCTGTAGAACCTTCCCTTGGTTCCTTTTGGTTAGTCCCTAACTAAAATTACTGCTGGCCCTAGTTTAGGTGGCAATATCAATGCCCTCCATCCCATTTTATCTCCCCTATAAATACCTTCTCTTTCCTTGAGAAAAAGGTTGATCAAACTGATTCCCCAGCCTCTTAGTAAGCCCCTTAACTCCTCCATAGCTTTCTCCTGCGTTGGTTAGTTTAAGCAAATCCTAAACCATTAACAGAGATAGAGAAGGAGAGAGAATGTATAATTTAAAATCCACCTCTTGATCTAGTGGCAATATGCTCCTAGATTCTTCTGGGAAATTGAAGTGGGTTCTTCATGCAATCCATAGAGTCCAATATCATGGAAATTTCACAACAATTTAGTGAGAAGTCTAAGTTTGAAGTTTTAAATTTAATTTAAATTTTCTCCAAGATCTTAATGCATAGAGCATCCAAACTCCAAGCATTGAAAGCGTAGCATATCCATAACCTCTATTTTAAATTTCATCAATTTGGATGATTAAATTGAAAGTTTTGACCATTTAAATTTCTAGTTGAATTTGAACTAAAATAACTTATTCAACCTGAGTCGTCCAATTCAATCACAAATTGTGCGTGTGAAGGTCTGAGACTCGAACACATGATCTATCAAAAAGCTCCACAGGTGATATGGCATCATCATGGCCCCCAATTTCTCTTGTTGTAAATTTGACATCAATTTGGTTGGCTGGCATGGATAAGTGGTGCGTGACAATGCGCCAAGTGGCTGACCGCCGCAAAATGCTGTCGTTATTCACCATATTATTAGCCTATGCTGATTTATATTAAAATTGATTAAAAATATTTTAATTGCTTAAAAATTTCATTAATCATAAAAAATCCAAATTAATTCAAAATTTAGTGATTATAGGCTGATTGGAAAGGGCTTGAATCCCACTCTTCTTAAAAATTATATCCAGTAATTTTTTACCATTTGATCTTGAGAAAATTAGAGACGAAAGTTTTCCTATTTCATTAATTTTCTCAAGGTCCAATGGTCCGATTGAGATTCATTTTTTAGAGTTAATTCTTGAGCATGTTATTCAGCTTCTATAATTTTCTTGAGTAATGGTGAGCTAAAGATTTTTATGATTTGAATTTCCAATGTCATGGGTCAATTTTGGTCCCATAAATCTGAAAATTCATAACTGTTTGAATGCTTGGAAAATTTTCACAAATTATATGTGGTGTGTTTATAATTTTGCAAGGGTTATTTTGCCATATATTTTACCCAAATCTAGTTAGGTAGCTCCTAAAATAAATTATCAAACTTAAGAAGTATTTTGCTTTGATGATTGATTTTGAAACATAGGGAGACTTTGATGAGCCTAAATTTAATGGTTTTAAAGCACATGTACTCATAATCCTATGTTTCAAATTTCATAGGATTTGGAAGTAATTTTGTTTATCCTTTAATGTACTCAAAATTCATGTACATTATTGACCTAGGATCTTTGAAACATTACAATAAATTCAATATTAATCCAAAATTTAAATATAATATATTAAAATTCTTAGAATTAAAAGCTTAGTGGAGGAAATATAAAATCTTATTAAAATTAACCCAAAATATACAATAATTTAATAATCTAGAAAATCAAAAAATTGATTAAAATAAATAATTAAAAATATATAAAAAAATACCAAATAAATTTTAAACACTTAGAAGTCATCTCTAGGAGTCATTCCCAACATTTAGGGAAAATGTCAAGAGTTTTGGAGCTGATTGGGTACAAAATAATGAAAAGCATCCTAATTAAATAATTAAATAAATCCATTAAATCATCAAACTTCATAAATTCATAATTAATTACAGAAAACTCTTTATTGAGCAAACTCAAAGGCATTGGACTCATGTTTGGGTCTAATATGTGATTAAAAACTCAAACATTTATTTTAAATAAAAAGGTTAATATTTGGGTCAAACTTAATATACAAAATACATCAAACGTTAGAAATTCATAACTTTTTATAAGAAAGTTCAAATCGAGAAAAGTCAATAGAATTTTACTCATCCTTTGGGTCTAGTATTTATGAATAATATAAAACTCTAAAAATCACTATAAATTAAAAAGTCTATTATATGGTTAAATCTAATTAATAAAAATAAATAATAAATTGTAAAATCTATAACTAATTCCCAAAAAATCCAAAATCTAGTATACCCAAAGGCATTTTACTCATAATTAAATCTAGTATTTATGTAAAATACAACAAATCCAAAAACTACTATAAAATAAAAATAAAAGAAATGGAACCCACAATAGATGTATTAAAATAGTCATTAAAATATAAAAATTTAATAAATGATTAAATTTTAAGTAAATATTCTAATGAATTAAATCAGATAACAACAGTAAAATAAATAACCAAAACTCTGTTAATGAAATTTTTAGGCTGAATTATCTCGAACTACGGGTTATGTGTCCTAAAACGGCCTTTATCCTAGGGCCGATTATGAGAACATTATGAATGAATTTGATAGAATAAAATATTAAAATTATAATCTTAATAAATTAGCAATAAATTAAACTAAGTTAAATTAAAAATCATTAATAAAATACTTAAATGTTGTAGCTTCTAAACTCTTGTGCTTGATTTCTTTAAAGAGGGAAAATGTGTATTGGATTGGAGGCTTTAAGGACTAAAGAACTTAATTATAATAAATTACTCTATTAGATATATCTACCACTATTTTGGAGAACTAGTAGTATTACAAATATGAGCCTAGGACTTGCTAATCATTAACAATTATAATAAATAAAATCCTTTTTAAATTTAAATTTAAAATATCTCAATCATTAAATACTTAAATTCAAACCATCCTTTAAGACCTTAACCAAGTCAAATAAATTATAGATAATTTTAAAGTTGTAAAACCTTGGACCTATCTAAGCCAAATAGGCTTTTATATAAACCTAGATGATTTACAAGGATAACCAACTCTAGCCTAGGCTAGGCCAATGATTTGATTTGGCTTACTTAGAGTGCCCTACCTAGAGGGTACTTCTATTTTTTTGTTTACTTTTTGTACTCTAGATGTCATATTTACATTTCTATTGATGCATTAGAGATAGGAGTGAAAATTTAGAGCTTTGCAATTTTATATCAATTTAAATTTGTATATATATATATATATATATATATACTCATATTTCACCATTTCATATGTGTATTTTTATAATTGCTCTTTTATATTCTTGCAAAAGTAGATTGTACCTTGAAAAATATGTAAAAGCAAATATAAAAGTAATGATGTAAATGTTTAAATCTTTGTATGGATTTATTGAGTTGTACAGTGTCAAGAGTTATAAAAGATTGAAAATAATTATTTACATACATATATGTTCCAAAAAGAAATGATTCTTCTTTTGAAAATCATTATCTTTCAGAGTACTATAGAAGATTCAGTAGATAGAAAATTAAAGATAATAATAAATAATCATATTCAAATCTACTTTATATAGAAGTATAAATGAAAGCATGTTGTTTATGGAGATTGACCATCTTTTCTTTACAGTAGACTAGGGTTTGTACTATAAAATTATAAATGAATAAAAATTATTTTATTTATATTATTGTTCATGCATCTTTTTATTGCGCAATCATAAATATATTGTGGAGTCCGGATTAAAAAGTTTTCTAAATTATAATTCATTGATTCCTAGGATAGATCCTATCTAATATTATATTGATATGGTGATTGATATTGCTTAGGATTATTAGCTCGTAGCTCACTCTAAGCAAGTGTAAGCACAAATTGTTTACACTCCCTCAGTCCTAGTAGATTTTAGTTTTATTTTATTCTTACAATATTCAAAAGCCTAAAATTTAAATCTAAATTTCAAGTACAACAACATAAGTTATAATCTAAAGTTTGTGCATTAAAATCTTATTAACTCAATAATTTCCTTAAATCAATATGTAATTAAAGGTTAGTTTTCACTTTAATTGAGAGTATTATCTTAGAAGATGTAATTAACTATAGGGACTTTCCCTTATAGGAAGTTGATAACACAAAATTAAAATAAACCCTATCTTAGTTTCTCTTTAAGATAGGGGAAAAATTAATGGATGCGGACTTAAGCTTTAAACATTAGTTTAGTTTCATAATCAAAATATAAGAGAATATTCTTTTATCGTTAGGAGTGATTTGAATATTTTATGTATATTTGATTATTAAAAAAATATATGAATTTATCTTCATGGTTAAATGATAATTGAATATTCCTTTTTATCGTGATGTATAAATTGAATATTCTGTATATAGTTTGAAATTAAATTCATTAATATACTTTCATAAATGAAATAATAAGTGAATATTCCTTTTTATCCTTAGGGGTTAATTAAACATTCATTATGAAGTTTTGATTATAAAAATATAGTCATTGATTTAGTTTAATGAATAGAATGATAGGTGAATATTCCTTTTATCCTTTGAGATAATTTAAATATTCCTTATGCAATGTTTGTTCATGAAAATAAATTGAAGGATTCTCTTCTCAAATTGATAGTGAGACATTAGTCTATCTTTTAGGATGGTATAGTATCAATCTATGTAGATTTGACTAAAGACACGTAAAAAACAAACTTTAAAGCAAATATTGTGTGTAATAAGGAATTTTGATTATAGATTTTTCTGGCAACTCTATTGGGGATAAACTTCTCTCTCCATCTTTAGTGAAGACTAAACTTTTAAAATGCATATAGATTTAATTAAATGTTTCGGCTATTAGATTTCATGTAGATGCATGTTTATTTAAATTTCAATCATGTACATGCTTATTTGGTGTTGTGTTGTGTGTTTATACTTAGTATAATCTTATATAATATTGTATATCACTGTTGTGTCTACCCTGTTCACCCTTGTATATGCATTCTTTATTCAATTTTTCATACTTGCATGTTTATTTATATTTGAGTTTATACTTATACAAGTAAGCATATCCCATATTTACTTGGTTTCTTCCTAAAAACCAAGTGGATTAGGCTAACTAAAATATTGAATCGGTCATAGTTTTGGTAGGGGTTCTGCCAGTTTATAAACAAATATTTGCATGTTCATTTAAAAGTTATTTAAATTTTAAGCATTGTGTCTATGCCTATGCTAGTAAGAATATCCGATGGTTACTTAGTTTCATCCTAAAAATTAAGTGAATTAGGACAACTGAAATATTGAATCGGTCCTAGGTTAAATAGGGGTGCTATCCATTTATAGTCTTGCATTTGCATTGGTATTCATATGTTTATTTAAATTTTAAAGCATTGAGTTTATGCTTGTGTAAGTAAGCATATATCATGGTCACTTGTTTTTATCAAAAAAATTAAGCGAACTAGTCAAACTGGAATACTAATTTGGTCCTAAATCTGGTAGGGGTGCTGCCCATTTATAGTCTTACATTTGTACTTACATTTTTATGTTTATTTAAATTTCAAGCATTGAGTCTATGCTTATGCCAGTATGTGTATCTCATGGTTACTTGGTTTCATTCTATAAACCAGGCAGACTAGTCCAACCGTAATATTGATTTTGTCCTTGGTCAGGTAAGGGTTAGCTCATTTGTAGTCTTACTTTTTTGCATGTTTTATAATCTTGCATTTTTACATATTTATAGTCTTGCATGGTTATGTCAAGGCTCTAGATTATAAATTCCAAAGTTGACCCTCTCTCTTATATAAAGTTTTTACACAAATGACTTCTTCTAAATATAGATTCAAATCTAATCAGTGTCTCTTTTTATGATCTACATCTAAGACTCCTTGGACAGTCCAATGCTTTTTAAAACCTATATTTAAATCAAACTTCAATCATTCCCTCTCCAACTCAAAGTCATTTATATTGAATTCATCCCAATCCATCAAAATCAAATCTAAATATCTCTCTATTCTTGCTTCCATAGGGTGGATCTATATTTAAAGTCAGTGAGCAATTAAAAGTTAGAAAAAATTCTAATCAACTTTAATTTAATCGTGCCTTTAAAATTCCATAAACTTTACTCAGTATATTCTTCGAATTTCTGTCTTGCTTAAGGGTTATTGAATTTTGAAGAATGGTATATAATTCCAGTCAATTACAAAATTAATGTCTCAGAAGTTAATCTTTACTTTCTCCAATGACATGAATATGATAGTTAATCAGGGTCCATTTGTTGATGCAATAGTGGTCCAATTCAATTCAATGAACAATGTTCTATTCACCTTCACTCGTGCAAAATCTAATGTGGTCAAGATTTAATTTGTACCTACCATATCTATTAATAATGTACTTGAGGGTGGCTCTACAGTCACCCTGGTAGCAGCTAAATCTTCAGTATTCTTTCATCAGACTTTCCAAAGGCTATATGCTAGCGATAATGGAAAATCTACCATGATTCCTGGATTCCCTTATCCAAGCAAGTTTGAGATTAGGTCATCCTATGTTATTCTAGATATTACTAAATCTTAGAGGAGGAACAATAACCACTGTCTAAGGAAAAGAACGTAGAAAGCTAAAATGCTTGAAGAGAATAACATAATAAATGTTACAGTTAAAGAAGTTAAGCTGAAGTTAGATGAAATGGTTGTTAAAGAAGCTAAAGTTTTGTATAAGTCTTTTATGGAAAGTCTGATAACTTTATCCATTATTTGTTGCCACTGGAGAAGAGAATCCAGTTAGGACAACAAATTCCCCACCTACTCCTTTTTGTTGAAATCCTATTTTACCTTCCTTATCCGAAAGGAAAAGGAAGTTTAAATCTCTGCTAAATGAGTTTATACATGATTGTGTCACTTGTTATAGTAATAAAAGGCCAAATTTCTAAAGAGCATAAAGGATTTGATATATATTGGAGTGCTAACACACTCAAGGAGAGGGCAAGAAGTGTGCCATCATATCAAGAGAATAGTACACTTACAAGAAGTGGGTCCTAGTCAACCAATTACCTATACAAATCAACAGGAAGAATCTAAAAAATTCTCTCATGGAAATCATCAAATACTTTCAGTGAACGATCAAGGTCAGCTTTCTCCCATCAAATCTTTGGGGTATGGAGCATTAGCCCATCGACGGTATAATTCTGTTTCCCCTCCATCTTCAATCCAATCTTGAAAAATTTTAGTTAGAACCTTTGGTCACTCTTCGGGTTTAGATTCATCTCCTCGTCTTGATACTAGGAGGCGGAAATCAATAAGTCAACCGATTCTATTATCTGATGGAAAAAAGTTTTGGGATCCTAAAGTGGTTTCTGCATTAACTACACTAGTCATTCATAAGAATCATTTAGTAAATAAAAAAGAAAGGAAAGGGAAAATATGTTGAGGAATCATTAGTTGTTAGAGAATATATTCTTGTAGATCCTCATAATATAGCCAAGAAATCTATTGAAGAGATGATGGATCACCTAAAGGAGAGTATTCAATAAATAAATGAATAATAGGTTATAGAGAATGTAGAAATAAATATACAGGAAGAAGAAATGGCTGAGAATGTATTCATGGTGGATACACGATCATCAATACAAAAAGTTAATAGGAAAATAAAAATGGATCTTGTAGCAGCTGAGAATGAAGAAGAGGATGAAGAGTATGTTTCTTATTTGAGGATGGATCAGTTGTCATACCCAAGGAGTATTTAGATGATTCTAGCCATGTATCTTCTAAATGTGTGATTGGTGCGCCTTCATATCTATTTTAAATTCAAAACTTGATGATAATATAACTTTATCCCAATCTTCTTAAAAAATTCTAAATAAACTTTAGCATTCATCTACTCAGGTATCTCAAGGTGTGTAGAGTCCCCTCCAGGTTAGTCTAGCAGCTCTTAAAGAGAAAGTTCAGAATAAATCTCCTTTTGAAGATCTGAAGAAGAGATCAACTGGTGAGTCTTGAAAAGTTTAAAAAGAACAACCAAGAATAAAAATAGCAATGTGAATAATAAAGTTATAGTTTATTCCATTGTAAAAAAAAGGATCTTGTACCTCTTACTTTGTATTATTTTTATTTTGTTTCGTCAAGGGTTAAGAAAGTAATAAAAAAGTGATGTAATTCTTGTTTATATTTAGTGGTGTTCAAAAAATAATGCAATAGAAAATAGTTTTATAGAACCTAAAATAAAGTTAAATTAGTTAAAAGAGACTCTTCAATATTCCTCTAATGGTGTTTCCCTTATCCTCAATATTCATAGTGATCCTATTTGTACAGAAATTGTGATGTAATTACTCATCAATAAAGCATTCAAGATAAATAAACATATATAATCAAAAGAATCCTCTGTGTTTTTCTCAGAAGAGATAGTTCAAGTAAATTTGCCCAGCGGTAAAATGTTACCACCATAAGTATTTGCAGTCAACAAAGGAAAGCAAGTGGTTAATAATCTAAAAATCACAACACCAGTTTAATAAGATTTAGATGTACCTAACTCAGGTATTCCTAAAGTGGATTCCAATGTGTTACCACATCTTAGAAAATTGTCTTTAAAATTAATTACTTATAATGCTTTAGTACTTTCCAAAGAAATGAGGGAGGCTTTAGTCAATGTTTTACTCAATCTAGAGATCTAAACAGCTTAGTTAGCATCAATGCAATTTAAAGAAACGCTGAGTTGCAAAGAACTCCCAAAAATTACTTTCTTAGATGATAATTTACTTTTGGGAACCTTAGATCATAATCATTCGTTATATATATCTTTACTATAGACAATTTAAAATTATCGGGTATCCTTATTGATCCAGGTGCATCGGTCAACATTGTAACTCTTAGAACTCACTCATACCTAAGGGTGGAAACTCGCAAACTTAGTTATGATAAAATGATATTGCGAGGATTCAATGAAAAAAGCAAGAGAGCATTAGGTTCAATAACTCGGCTTTAGAAGTAGAATACCTAAAAATTGAAGCCAAATTCTAATTAATAGATTCTAAAACTTTATTTAATGCTCTTTTAGGAAGTCCCTAGCTACATGAATATAGAATGGTTCCTTCCACCCTTCATCTATGTATCAAATATTCTTCAAAGGGAGTAGAGCACTATATTAATGGTGATTTGCATCCATTTTCAACTCACAAAGTCAATATATATGAAGAAACTTCATACTATCATCCTAAAAAGCACAAAATCTTATTGAAAAATCTTAAACTAGCTAAAGAAGAAGAAAAAGATAGGAAAGAAAGAGAGAAAGAAAACAAAAAGAAAAAAAAAAAGCAAAGCATTCCAATCTCAAACATGATGTTCATTAGTTACTTGCTCCTCCCTTACAAAGTGGTTGTAAAATGGCTCAACGATTTGGAGGAAGAGGTCAAGGATGGCAAAATAGAGTGAAAAGAGAAAATGAAAAGCAAATGTTTAAATGAAGGCGCCTGCAATACATATGAAATTTGAATCTTGTTTGAAGGAGGAATTACATGTAATTGATAAGAAATCAGAGGCTGTAGAATATATGAATAATTTAAAGCAGCCAAGTTTATGACTTTTATAGAAGCTAAAAATGATGAGGACAGGGTCCAAGTAGCTAGGGAAGCTAACTCGAATTTTTCTACTATTAAGAGATTAAAGAAGTATGTAAATAATATTACCCTTTCTCCACTCTGCAAAAGCGATGTAAAATGGTTAGAGGTGAAAGCCTACTTTCCTTTAAACCCATACACCAAAGCCAACATCTTTGAACTTTCTACTAGTAAAATAATTAAAACTAATGTACCCTTCAATAACCCATTTATAGATGAAATAGTGGAACTCCCTTTTAAAACTATGCAAACTATAGAGGAATTAAGTTAATATGCCATACCTTAAAACTATGGGAGAGAGTTATGGAGCATAGGTTTTGGCATGTTACTAAAATTTCTCAAAACTAATTTAGATTCATGCTGGGTAGGTCTACTATGGCGGATATACATTTATGGAGAGGTTTGATTGACAAGTATACAGAGAATAAGGAGGATCTATATATGATATTTATTGATTTAGATAAAGCATATGATAAAGTTCTAAGAGACGTGCTATGGAGAGTTCTAAAAAAAAAGGGGGTTAATAATGCTTCTATTCAATTCATTAAGGATATGTATGTAGGAGTTGTTACTTGTTTCTAGTCACAAGTTGGTTTGACTAAGTATTTTCCTATTTTAGTTGTGTTACTTCAACGACCAGCCTTAAGCCCATATCTTTTTGCTTTAGTCTTGGATGTTCTCACTAGACATTTGCAAGAGGTTGTACCCTGGTGTATGCTTTTTCTTGATGATATTCTTCTTATTGGTAAGATTAGAGAAAGAGTTGAAGGTAAACATGAATTATGGAGGTCAGCCTTAAAGTCTATAGGCTTTCGTTTGAGTAGATCTAAAATGAAATATATGTAATGTAATTTTAGCAATAATAGTTCTAGTGGGGGATTGTGAATTTGGGTGATCAAGTCATTATAATGAGTATACGTTTTAGATATCTTAGGTTTA
This sequence comes from Dendrobium chrysotoxum, assembly GCA_019925795.1. NCBI lineage: Eukaryota > Viridiplantae > Streptophyta > Magnoliopsida > Asparagales > Orchidaceae > Dendrobium > Dendrobium chrysotoxum. The sequence goes on from CM034314.1 coordinate 33,927,684, forward strand.
TTGTTCATAGTGATGGTGAAATGGATGGGTATATTATTAGTAGTGTTGGATAACTATGGCACCCCAAGAGGGGGGGGGGGGGGGTGAATTAGGGTTCTTAAAATTTTTTATAAAATAAGGCAATTAAAATAATTTGAAAGCTATTTTACAATCAATAAATAAACACATAAATTTTTACGAAAATGTTAAATAAAAATTGATACAAGAAATAAAAATAAAAATAAGAGGCACAAGATTTTTACGTTGTTCGGCCCGGATTCCAATCCGACCTACGTCCACGCTAGCCAACTCTTGGGCTAGAATCCGCTAATCCAGGTTTGCCTTGTAAACCTTACTTCTTTAAACCAAAGAAGTTCTTTACAACCTAAGTACTCTCCTACACGGGCGAGTACAACCCAATCTAATTACAAGTGAAGCTTTACTAAGCCAAATGGCCTAGATCAAGAAAAAGAAAAATACAACTTGATGTAAATAAAATAAGCTCAAAATATCTTGCAATAAAATGACACAAATATTTGAGGTGATCTTACAAATTAATTTTAATCACCTCACTACTTGCAAATGAAATATAAAATTTGCTCACTTTAAGATAGATTTATATTTTGATAAAATTATGAATAATATATTAAATAAAGATATTTTTCTTACTGATTTAAATTATAACTCTTTAAATATAATACTTTTAAGAAAATTAGATTTGAAATGTAAATCTATGTCACATAAAAGAAAATTAAAATACTTGCTTTATTGTCTTTTTGGATTTAAAAGATTTCATATATAAAACTTAAAATAATATTTCTAATTAGTATTTCATCAAATAATAGATATTTTCAAAAGAGTATATATGATGAAAACTAATAGATCAGCAAGTAAATATTTGGAATAAGAAAAGAAACACAAGAACTTCAAGAGACATTACTGGATTTAGTGCGTTGAAACTTTTCAACCAAGAATTTGATCGCGCAAATGAAAAGAGCTCTTAGAATGAAGATCAAAGTTTCTCCTCTCAAGATTTAGCATATGAGCAAGAAGAAAGGAATGAAGAAAGTGCTGGAGTTTCTCTCTTGAATTACCCTCATATGAAGATGATGAGTGGTATTTAAAGAGAAAGGGAAAGTAAGCCAAATTTCAATAAAACTATTAATCTAATATTAATTTATCATCTAAAAAATATTATATTTGATAAAGAATTCATTTATATTAAAGAAATATAAGTCCCAAATGGTTATAAAATGGCTAGCCACATGGATAAGTCAAAAAGTCTTCATATACATCCAAAACAAGGCAAAAACGGCTACCCAGAAAATAGTATTAAAATCGGCTAATGTTTAAAAAATCATAATAAATTACATATAGTTCCAAACGGGTCATATAACCTATCAATTTATATCTACAGAATCTAAAAAAGCTAAGGGAATAATAATCAGACCGAATATCGATTGAAATAATTTTATGTTTAGCAAACTTAAAACTCATGCATATTTTTATAATTCTAAAGATATATTAAATATTCATATAATAATATGATATAATTTAGATTAAATTAATCATATATCAGTAAATTGATATGAAACAAGTTAATTTAAAAAGAATATGTAAAGCTTATTATATTTATTTACCTTATTAAGTATCTTTGCATTCTTAATAAAATCTATGTAATCAATAAAGCATATAAAATTTAATTAAGGAATCTTATTAAATCATTAATAATTTAGAAATAATTTTAATAGATGTTTAAATGTGAGCAAATTAAACCATGCAAGTAAATACTAATGAACCACTAACACACTCTTATAAAAAAAATCTTCAAGCTTTCCATCTTGGTCCATCTTGAATTCTTTCAACTCAAATTGAAATTATCATGTGTATCCATTAAATCATTACACCTGAAATACTTAACACACAAATTAGAACATCCAAGCATATATTTGTTATCATCAAAATCTCTAAAATGGGTCATGATATAGATAATATCAACAATCTCCCCTTTTTTGATGATGACAAACTTATGTTGGGTATAGTTATAATAAAGGTACAAATTAACCTTTTATCATAACTTTTAAGCATTAGAAAAATATATATAATAATTCAGAAATATTTTTGAATGCTAATTAAAAAAAAATTCTCCCCCTAAATATATGCATGTAAAAGAATTCTGACCAACATATATAATTTTTCTCTCCCTTTGACAACATCAAAAAGAATTAAAAAATAAAAAATTTAAATGTTTAGGTCTAACATTCCAAGCATACGTCTTAACATACAAAATCTCTCTTCAGCTAAAGGTTTTGTAAAAATATCAGCTATTTGAGAATCTGTATTTACAAAATCTATATCCACATCACCTTTACTAACATGATCTCTAATAAAATGATGTCTAATCTCTATGTGTTTAGTTCGTGAATGTTGTATAGGATTTTTTGTTAAACTAATTGCACTTGTGTTATCACATTTAATAGGAATATTTTTAAGCTTAATTCCAAAATCTTCTAATTATTGCTTAAGCCATAAAACTTGAGCAACACAACTACCTGCAGCTATGTACTCTGCTTCAGCAGTGGACAAAGAGACATAATTTTATTTTCTAGAAGACCAAGAAATGCTTGATGATCCTAAGAATTGACATGTTCCAGATGTACTTTTTCTATCAACCTTACAACCAGCATAATTTGCATCATAATATGCAACTAAACTGCATGATAATAAGTTTTTGGGGTACCATAAGCCTAACTTAGGAGTTCCTATCAAATAGTAAAATATTCGCTTAACTGCTATTAAGTGTGATTCTTTAGGATTAGCTTGAAATCTTGCACACAAACATACAGCAAACATAATATCAGGCCCCTTAGCAGTAAGATATAAAAGTGAACATATCATACTCCTATATAGCTTTTGATCTATTGGTTTTCCTGATTCATCTAAATCAAGTCTAGTTGATGGGCTTATAGGAGTTTTACTCAATTTGAATCTCTTCATATCAAATTTTTCTAATAATTCATTTATGTACTTAGTTTGACATATGAATGTGCCAGACTCTAGTTGTTTTACTTGAAGTCCTAAGAAAAAGGTGAGTTCTCCCCTCATACTCATTTCAAATTCCTTTCACATTAAAGAGGAAAACTCATGGCATAAACTCTCATTTGTACTTCCAAATAATATATCATCAATATAAATTTGTATAATAATTAAATAATCTCCAATAGATTTGATAAAAAGAGTTGTATCTACCTTACCTTTTCTAAAATTATGTTCAATTAAAAAGTTACTTAACCTATCATACCAAGCACGTGGAGCCTGTTTTAAACCATATAAAGCTTTCTTTAATTTATACACATGTTTAGGAGAATTAATACTTTCAAAACCTGGTGGTTATTCTACAAAAATATCTTGATCAATATACTCATTCAAAAATGCACTTTTGACATCCATTTGAAAAAGTTTAAAGTCTTTAAAACAAGCAAATGCAAGGAGTAATCTAATGGCCTTTAGTCTTGCTACGGTTGCAAAAGATTCTTCAAAGTCAATTCCTTCTATTTGTGTGTACCCTTGTGCAACTAATCTAGCTTTATTTCTAATAATACTTCCTGAGTCATCTAGCTTGTTTTTATATACCCATTTAGTTCCAATTATATTTTGATCATGAGGTCTTGGGACTAACTCTCAAACATCATTTCTTATAAATTGGTTAAGTTCCTCTTCCATAGCAATTATCCAAAAATTATTTTGTAAAGCTTCATCTATATTTTTAAGTTCAATTTCTGAAAGAAATGCAGAATGCTCTACCTCATCTCTAAGGTTTCTCCTAGTCTTAACACCTTGAGAAGGATTACCTATTATTAATTCTTTTGGGTGATTTCTATTATATCTCCATTCTTTAGGTAATGAATCATCCTCCCTTTCCTCTAAATTTATTTTCTTTATATTTTCAATATCATCATCATTCAAATCATTTCTTATTAAATCTATAGGATTTTCATCAAAAATTACATGAACGGATTCTTCAATAGTTATTTTTCTCTTATTAAAAAATCTAAAAGATTTTCCAAAAATTTAATATCCTAAGAATATATCATTATCAGATTTACTATCAAATTTACCTAAAGGATCCTTATCATTATTTAAAATAAAACATTTACAACCAAAAACATGTAAATGACTAATCTTAGGTTTCTTTCCAAAAAATATTTCATAAGGGTCTTTTTAAGAATAGGTCTTAAATAAACTCTATTAGTAACATAACATGCTGTGTTTATTGCTTCTGCCCAAAAATACTTTGGAAGTTTATATTCATCTAACATTGATCTTGCTAATTCAACTAAAGTACGATTCTTTCTTTCAACTACACCATTTTATTGAGGAGTCCTAGGAGCTGAAAAATTATGTCTAATTCCATTTTCATCACAATAATTTTCAAATGATTTATTTTCAAATTCTCCACCATGATCTGTTTGAATTCTATGAATCAAATAACCTTGTTCTCTTTGAATATATTTAGCAAATTTTCTAAAATCATCAAATGCGTTATTTTTATTAGCTAAGAATAATACCCAAGTATATCTTGAATAATCATATACTATAACAAATTCATAATTTTTACCACCTAAACTAGTTGTATTAATTAGTCCAAATAAGTCCATATGTAATAATTCTAAAGGTCTACTTGTAGAAACTATATTTTTACTCTTGAATGAACTTTTCATATGTTTACCATGAATGCATGAATCACATATAGAATCAAAATGAAAATTAATTTTTGGTAAACCAACTACTAAATCAAGTTTAGAAATTTTATTTAAAGTGTGGACATTAGCATGACATAGCCTTCTATGCCATAACCAAGCATCATCATTTGTAGATTTCATGCAAAGTAAATTTAAATTAAAATCATTTATATTCTCTAAATCAATTAAATAAATATTTTTATGTCTATTTCCAATAAGTAAAATAGCTTCATTATTTTTAATAATACAATGTGAAGCATAAAAAGAAATATTTAAACCTTTATCACATAATTGACTAATTGATATTAAGTTATGTTTTAAACTAGAAACAAATAAGACTTTTTCTAAAGTAATAGAGTTCTTACATATGGATCCAATACCAATGATCTTTCCCTTTGCATTATCTCCATATGTGACATATCCTCCATCACTTGGTTCTAATGTAGAGAATTTTGTTTTATCGCCTGTCATATGTCTTGAACATCCACTGTCCAAGTACCACATGCCTTCATTGATTTTACTTTGAAGGCATTCCTACAAAAGAAAATCAAATGTTAACTTTTGGAACCCAAATATTTTTTGGTCCACATTCTAAATGAGTAGTATGATATCTATTATGTATGGTATAAGAAGTACTTGTATTTTTTGGAACCCATACAAAAGATGGTTGTTTAGTATTTTGTGATCTACGAGCATAACAATCAAATGAGATGTGTCCTTTTCTACTACAATAATTACACCAAATATTAGTGTTTGCATATGGCATAGCATGATGTCTATGTGACATATAAGAAGAATTTTTATTTGGTGGTGTACTTGATGGATCTTTATAATGAACTTGTGATTTCATGCATAAATCTTATCTTGCTTTTAAAAGAATATTTTCTCTTTCAAGTTTACACACAAGTAAAGAACGATCTAATAAAGAACTATTTTTATTTTTCAAATCATCACATTCATTTTTTAAATCATTAAAAAGCATATCTAAATTTTTATGCTCCTTTTCTAAAATATTATATTTTCTTTTTAACTTTTTATATTCAATAACTAATTCATTAAATGCATCATCTAACTCTTCATAAGATATATCATTACATACCTCTTGAGAATCACAATCAGATTCTTCTCCTGCCATAAGACAAATGTTCACCTCTTCATCTGATGAACTTGATTCATCTGAATTTGGGTTGACCCATAGAGCTTTCTTCTTCTTCTTGAAATGCTTCTTTTCTTTCTTGTCACTCTTTCTCTCTATATCCATCTCTTTCTTCTTTGAGTCAATAAGATCTGGATAATCTCCTCTTATATGTCCAGGCTTCTTGTAATGGTAGCAAATAATCCCTTCTCCTGCAGGAAATTTCTTAGTTTAAAATTTATAATTTTTGGATTTCTTGTACCTTTGGTTTTTCTTCCTTAGTAAGCTTCCAAGTCTTCTTAAAAGCATGGCCACCTCATCGCTATCTTCATTAGAGCATGATGAACTAGGTTCATCATTATCATCAACCTGTAAGGAAATAGTTTTACCTTTCTCCTTCTCTTTCTTAGAAGAGCTATCCAATTTATCCCTTTGAGCTATAATCTGTTCATGTGCTATGAAAGAACCCAAAAGTTGATTAAGTGGATAAGTAGATAAATCCTTGGCCTCACTAATTGCAGTCACTTTAGCATCCCATTCTTTGGGAAGGCATCTAAGAATCTTATAGACTAAGTCTTGATTCTTATATATTCTTCCAAGAGAATATAATATATTAATTATTTTCATAAATCTTGTATACATATCAGAAATAGATTCAGAAGGAGACATGCGAAATAATTCATATTCATGAACGAGTCTATTTATGTGTGCATCTCTAATCTGACTTGTACCTTCATAAGTTATAATTAATTTATCCCAAATTTCTTTTGCAGAATTTAACATGGAAATTTTTATATAATCATCTGGAAGAAGTGCACAATGTAAAGTATTATAAGCCCTAGCATTTAACTCATCTAATTCCCTCTCTAATGCAGTCCATTCATCAAAAGGTTTTTCAATTTTAATTCCATTAATTTCTTTAGTGGGTGTATGATATTGGTGTGTAAGCATGTGCCACATACGAGAGTCTTGTCCTCTTAAGAATGTACTAATTTTATTTTTCCAATAATAAAAAAGAAACATTATCTACCAAAGGTGGTCGATGAGTAGATTGTCCTTCGGGAAGTGAACCCTTAGGAAAATCTTGTGCCATAGTTTATAAGTGGATCTACTCTAGGATGTTAAGCCAAAATAAAAAGAGATTCGGCCCGGATTCCAATCCGATCTACGTCCACGCTAGCTAACTCTTGGGCTAGAATCCACTAATCCAGGCCTCACTTCTTTAAACCAAAGAAGTTCTTTACAACCTAAGTACTCTCCTACACGGGCGAGTACAACCCAATCTAATTACAAGTTAAGTTTTACTAAGCCAAATGGCTTAGATCAAGAAAAAGAAAAATACAACTTAATGTAAATAAAATAAGCTCAAAATATCTTGCAACAAAATGACCAAAATATTTGATGTGATCTTACAAATTAATTTTAATCACCTCACTACTTGTAAATGTAATATAAAATTTGCTCACTTTAAAATAGATTTATATTATGATAAAAATATGAATAATATATTAAATAAAGATATTTTTCTTACTGATTTAAATTATAACTCTTTAAATATAATACTTTTAAGAAAATTAGATTTGAAATGCAAATCTATGCCACATAAAAAAAATTAAAATACTTGCTTTGTTGTCTTTTTGGATTTAAAAGATTTCACATATAAAACTTAAAATAACATTTCTAACTAGTATTTCATCAAATGATAGATATTTTCAAAAGAGTATATATGATGAAAACTAATAGATCAGCAAGTAAATATTTGGAATAAGAAAAGAAACACAAGAACTTCAAGAGACGTTACTGGATTTAGTGTGTTGAAACTTCCAACCAAGAATTTGATCGCGCAAATGAAAAGAGCTCTTAGAATGAAGATCAAAGTTTCTCCTCTCAAGATTTAGCATATGAGCAAGAAGAAAGGAATGAAGAAAGTGCTGGAGTTTCTCTCTTGAATTACCCTCATATGAAGATGATGAGTGGTATTTAAAGAGAAAGGGAAAGTAAAGCGAAGTTTCAATAAAACTATTAATCTAATATTAATTTATCATCTAAAAAATATTATATTTGATAAAGAATTCATTTATATTCAAGAAATATAAGTTCTAAACAGCTATAAAATGGCTAGCCACATGGATAAGTCAAAAAGTCTTCATATACATCCAAAATAAGGCAAAAACGGCTACCCAGAAAATAGTATTAAAATTGGCTAATGTTTAGAAAATTAGAATAACTTAAATATAGCTCCAAACGGGTCATATAACCTATCCATTTATATCTACAGAATCCAAAAAATCTAACGGAATAATAATCAGACCAAATGTCGATTGAAATAATATTATATTCAGCAAACTAAGAACTCATGCATATTTTTATAATTCTAAAGATATATTAAATATTCATATAATAATATGATATAATTTAGATTAAATTAATCATATATCAGTAAATTGATATGAAACAAGTTAATTTAAAAAGAATATGTAAAGCTTATTATATTTATTTACCTTATTAAGTATCTTTGCATTCTTAATAAAATCTATGTAATCAATGAAGCATATAAAATTTAATTAAGGAATCTTATTAGATCATTAATAATTTAGAAATAATTTTAATAGATGTTTAAATGTGAGCAAATTAAACCATGTAAGTAAATACTAATGAACCACTAACACACTCCTATAAAAAAAATCTTCAAGCTTTCCATCTTGGTCCATCTTGAATTCTTTCAACTCAAATTGAAATTATCATGCATATCCATTAAATCATTACACCTAAAATACTTAACACACAAATTAGAACATCCAAGCATATGTTTGTTATCATCAAAATCTCTAGAATGGGTCATGATATAGATAATATCAACAAGTAGAATTCAAGTTGGATGGTTTAAGTAGAGGAATTTATTGGGCTTGTTTTATGATAGAAAAGTCCCCCTTAAACTTAAGGGAAAATACTATAAGATGGCAGTTAGACTTGTAATGCTTTATGGTGCAAAATGTTGTCCATTAAAAGAGAAGCATAATATTAAGTTAAGTGTTGAAGAGATGAGGATGCTAAGGTGGATGAGTGGTTTTACTCTTAGAGATAGGATACGAAAGGAGCATATATGTGAAAATGTTGGAGTAGATCTAGTGAAAGATCATATTAGAGAGAGTCTTTTTAGATGGTTTTGTTAAGTAAAATTGTAGCCTTCCGATTACCTAGTTAGGAAAGTAGATGTATTATATTTGATTTATGTTAAGAAGGGTTGAGGTAGACCTAAAAATACTTGGTTAGAAAATATTAGAAATGACCTTTCTTTATTAGATGTATATGAGAATTAAACTTTTTAATGGGCACAAATGAGAAAAAAGATTCATGTAGTCGGACCCCATATAGTGGGGTAAAGGCTTGATGTTGTTGTTGGTTTTGTTATATAGGGGAACTCCCTTTCGAATGGTACTCCATTTGCGTAAGCAAGTTTGTTAAGAAAGGTTTAGTACCTTCAAGTTGAACTAGAGGAGAAGCTCAATAATTCAAATATTTGTGGAACACAAAAAAATAAAAATATGTCAAGACCAAGAATTAGCTTTGCTACTCTATGTTCATTTGATAATAATAAATATTGCTTATTCATATCAAATAATCTAGAGACTAATAATCTCTTTTTAGTGAATGTTAAAACCATTACCAAACTCTATTTAGAAACATCAAATGATCTGGATGACTCAAGTTAGGGATGCACCTTCAAAACTTGAACAGGAAATTAAATCTATAATTGATGATTTAATAAAATAAATCTAAGAATGAAGAATACCCTCATCCAATTTTCATATGTTCCTTATTTAATGAGGATGAGGAAAAGAAAATGATAGAGTTATTAATAGAATTCAAAGATTATTTCACTTAGAGTTATGAAGAAATGCCTGAATTATCACCAGATATTAGAAATTCATGCAGGAATGGCTCCAGTTAAACAAGCCACTTAAAGGATGCGACTCGATATCATACAACAGGTAATATTTGAAGTTAAAAAAATAACCGATATAGGCTTTATCAAGGAGAAGAATTATCCAATATGGTTAGCTAGCATTGTTCCAGTTAAGAAGAAGAATAATCAAATTCATGTCTGCATTGATTTTAGATATCTAAATAAAGTTTGTCCTAAAGATGAGTTTCCACTTCCTATACCAAAACTTAAGGTTGATATTCCTTCCTTTCATACATATTTTCCTTTATGGATGGCCATTTGGGATACAAATAAAATAAAATAGCTCCTGAAGATGAAAGGTATAGAACTTTCAGAATAGCTATAGAAGTCTAATGTTATAATGTTATGTCATTTTGATTAAAGAATGTTTGTGCAACGTTTCCTGAAGGAGGTTTAATTTCAATAGAAGTTCAAGTTCATCTGGTTTTATCGCCTATAGACCTTGAATACCTAGACAAAAAATCTCCCACAAAGGAGAAAATTATTTTAGTAGTAGAAGATGAAGTGATGGATTGTTGGAAGCCATTCATTGAATACTTGCAAGAAAATAAGCTCCCTTGTCATAAATTGATAGTTGATCAAATCAAAATAAGATCCTCACCGTATACATTAATGAATAACACTTTATATAGAAGATCATTTGATCAAATTTGGTTACGGTTTTTGAGCAAATCAAAAGCATTAAAGATTTTAGAAGAAGTATATACCTAATTGTGTGGAGCACATCAATTGGGTCCAAAGATGAAATGAAAATTAAAAGAATAGATTATTATTGGCCATCCATAATTGACGACTGCAAGAAACTTATACATTTTTCTCATCTATGCCAAGTACATGGTGTGGTTCTACAACTACCACAGAATATATTATACCCAACAATTACTTCATGGCCTTTTGAGAGCTGGGGTTTGGATATTATCGTTCTAATTGATCAACTATCCTTCGTGGTTATAGGTTCATTTTAGCCGTTGTAGATTACTTCTCAAATAGGCAGAGGCAGTTCTTTGAGAGAAGTTAAAGCTCATTACATTCTAAACTTTTTCAAAGACCATATTATATATAGATTTGGTATTCCTCATTATATCATATCTAATAATTTCCCTTCTTTTAGAAGTACTAAAATAAATAATTTTGTTAAATATCATAACATTGATTAGAGTTACTCAAAAATTTATCACCATCAGGTAAATGGATTAGCTGAGGCCTTCAATAAAACACTTGTTCAAATTCTAAAGAAAATATTGGATAATAATAAATTCCAATGGCATAAAAAGTTTGGAGAGGCTTTATAGGCGCGTATAACTGCATATTGAACTCCCACTCTGTATATGACATTTGCTTTGATATTTGGAGCATAGATAGTTCTACCTTAGAGGTACAACTACCTTCGTTAAGTATAAATATTAGTTATAAGATCAGTAAAGAGCAGAATGAAAAACTCAAGTTTAAAAAACTTCAATATTTAGAAGAGAAGCATCTACAAGCTCGGCAATTATATAAAGCTAAGATGATTTAAGCACATGACAAACTAGTTCATCTAAGAACTTTTGAAAGTTTAATGGATGGTGTTAAGCCTGTTGAACTGTCCCAAGGCACACCAAGATGGGGGTAAATCAGTTATTTAAATTTTTTTTAAAACAAAGAAAAGACTTGTTAAAATTTTTAATAACTTTAAACTAAACAATTTGATCACCTAATGCATAAGCTAATAAAGTTAACAACAGTTAAAATTATGGAAATGATAATTTAGTCAAATCAATCAAATATCAACCACATCATTTTTAACATTTGATTTTAAAGAAAATAAATTACAAAAAAGTAAAATGTAGAAAATAAAATTAGAATGAGCACGCCAGAATTTGATAGTGGTTCAATCAAATAACCTGTGTCCTCTCCCTAGAGTCCTCCACTCAAGGTTTTACACTAATTGCTAGTGTCTCTCCTTTAGCTACCACAATAAGGCAGAGAAGCCCTTACAATAATAACCTCCACCAACCTGATGCAGTAGATAACCGAAAACCTTTTCGCCCTCCTAGTGTGGTAGAGAACCTTGGAAGCTCTTTTCACTCTCTTGGTGAAGGCAGCCAACCTGGAAGCTTTTTCACCCTCCTGGTGAAGTTAAAGAACCTTGGAATCTTCTTTCACCCTTCTGATGAAGTTAAAGAACCCCAAACTTTGACCTTAAAGCTTTTCTTCTCAAAGCAGCCCTAGAGATCCACTAAGCCTTATATAGGAATTAAGATGCATCTTTCTTGGAGTGACCGTGTGAAAACCCTCACATTACTTATCCTTCTCAAAAAACTCACCTTCTCATTCTCCACTCTCTAGGTTCTCTGATAGCACTTTCCCAGAATTACTTCAATAACCAAATGTCCTCTCTCTAAAAATTAATTAAGAAAATCTTTAAATACAAGGTCTTCAAAAAAACTAAATTTTTATATAAGTAAAAAATGATCATATTGTACGATCTATTATCATACAGTATGATTAGTTCAAAAGCCAGATAATGTCCAGTATGAATAGTGTTGGGATGAACTGTATAATATCTATGTATTGATTATGTCGTATGATCTGAGGGATCATACAATATGATTAGTTTAATTGCCTCTTAATCATACAGGATCATTTTCTAGATGATTAAAAAATCATCTCTACCTATCATCTAGTATGATTGACATCATACTGTATGATTAGAATAAAAATCATGGTTTCATCCAGAATGATCGTCGGGACAAATAATTTTTGCCTCTACCTATTGTATAGTACAATCCATATCATACAGTGAGATTAACCAAATTAATAAAACATTGATTTGATTAACAAATCATGGGGATTAGATTAATTAAGTTTTAAAATATCATACTATATGAATGGCATCATAAAAGATGATCCATTAAAGGATTAAAAATTAAAATATTTACTTAATATTGATTAGTTGATAGAGTTTCTATTTTAAATGGATCGTACCATATGATTTGGATCATACAGTACAATTAGTTCAAAAATATTAATTACAAAATTAGACATTTTAAATCATTTTAATAACAATTGATTCTACAATATGATTTAATTGTATAATATGATCAGTTCAAAAATTTAAAACTTATTTTCTCATCCCCCATGTGTGTATGGTCGCCAACATAGCATACACTTTTTATAGCACTTTGATTCAAGAAATTAAAAATAAATAAATAAAAATTACATACTCTTGTCAACTATATTACTATTCTACCTAAACATGAGCCCTTAGTCTTCTTGCATGGTGTATTACATACCTGAAATATTAGTACACACAAAAATATATGTGAAATATAATATAGTAATAGAAATGAAAATATAATCAATAATATTTCTTATTATCAAAATCACAGGCTTGGGATCTCAGATTGCAACAATTTACCTCTTTTTTACGATGGCAAATATTTCTAGTTGAATTTGCAAAAACTTGTGTTTTCTTCTAATCCCCCCATCATTAGATGAGATATTTTTGAACAAATAGGGGAATGTAAAAAATATTTCTTAATTTCTTTTCATTTTTATTATTTTTTATAATAGATGAAAATACAGATGAAAACACAAACCATAGAGAAAAGAAAAATGATTACATAGAAAATCACAAACTATAATTTGCCATATACTCCCCCTTTTAACATCTCCATAAATAAAAGAAAAAATAAATAAATAACACAAGAATAATAAAGACTATAAGAAGGACTTCAACAAATTAAATAATTCTAGAAGAGGATCCCTAATCAGGTGGTGATAAAGGTGGTGGTGGCTAGAAATAGTGATGAATAGTGATGAATAGTGTTAAATTGCTCACCAAATCATGCCATTTCTATCTCTTATTATTGTTGCTGCTACTGAATGTTGCTATCCAGTTGAGACTCCAATCAATCAAAGCATTATATTAGCGCCTCATAGGAAAAACATTGGTATGCTAGTGCTAATGTTGGTGCTGGTTCTGGTGCTAGCTTTGGTGCTGGAAGGTCTCCCCTTCCTCGTCAAACTCTGGCTCTTTTTTGAGATGTCCCCTTTGGTGACAACAAAAGAGAACATGGAAAGAGACTTCAGAGTAGAAAGTAGGAAATTTATTTGTCAGTGTAGGATATGTAAGATGATATTTTGGTCCAGAACATAGGCAATTAGGTGGCCTTGTGCAAGGTTATGCTTACAACGTGTTAAACGTGAGTGAAGGGAAGTGAGGTTGTAAATATAAGAGATTCTCATTGGAGATTCATCAAATGTATTGCTAAACATGATGAATTAGGTGATGATAGAAAAAAGAGGTGTGATATTTACCCTATATCTTACTTTAGGAAGGATAAAGGTCGGAATAATATGTCGGATGATACAGGCATTTTAATTTAATGATTAGACCAGTGGCTATTTTTTTTTTAGAGAAATGTTCCTAATGACTAGGTTAATAGAGGTCCAGTCATAGTCTCCCCTAATCGATAGAATATGGGGTTGAACCCCTTCAGTGGATAAGTGGACGTATTCAGCCAAATCTTGTTTAGTAATTTTTATGGGTCATGTACAAACATGTGAAGTTATGGAAGAGAAATCTGTGGATACTCGTAGACTAGTAAAAATTCATAAATCAATTTGGAATTAAAAGGAAAGGCTACGTTGAGAAGGAATTGGAGAGTGCACGAGATAACTAAGAATTTACTTGTCAAGAATGAGGGATGGTGTAATTTTAGCTTTCTTGTATCTACAATAAGCAGCTTCATCTTCCATTATTTGAAAGTGATCATTAGCAGAACTACGGAAGGAATTGTCTTTGAGCCATTGACAATCTCGCTTGGCACATACCATTAAGAAGATTGAGGATACGAATGCAATTTGAGAATATGAATAGAAGGATGGAGTGTGTGAAATTTAGAAATCCATCCATACTTATAGATTTCTAGCAGATCATACTGTATGATCGAGGTTCATATAGTACGATCAAAAGATTTCAATTGATATGAATGATTTGTCATAAAAGTGGTGAAATCATACAGTACGATAAACCTTGTATTGGATGATCTTCCTTAAATATAATCATCTTAAGGCATCATCGGTATGACCTTTGACTAATAGGTTCATACAATATGAATAGTTATTTGTACAACATGATGATATTTCAAAAATTATACTAATCGATTAAATTTATTTAATTGTACCTGACACATGGATTGTACATTACTAAGGGGTGAATCGTACACTACGATCATAAATAATTATTTAGATCAATGCCATTGAAATTATAGACAATGAGGATGTGTGTAGTTGTACTAATCGTACAATATGAATAAGGTTCGACAGTACGACGTGAATTTTTTTATTTTTAATATTAAGTGTGTGGTGATCAGGGAATAACTACTAATAAGCAAACAAAAATGAATATCTAATAAATATAAATAAAAAGATAAAACTATATAAACACATAAAACATAAGATCTCAAGCTGTTGATTTCATCTTGCCCTGAATTAAGCATGAATGTTAATGACACCTAGTCTAGTCCTCAATGAGCTAAAGGTATTATAGCTTAAGGGTTTAGTAAAGATGTCTGCCAGTTGATCATCAGTTGCTACATGTTATAACTCAATATCTCCCTTAACAACATGGTCTCTAATGAAGTGGTGCTTAATATATATATGCTTAGTGTGGGAGTGTTGGATAGGATTCTTAGAGATGCATAGGGAACTAGTATTATCACACATAATTTGTATAGTATCGATAGGGAGTCTATGGTCAAGGATTTATTGTTTTAGCCATAAGACTTGAGCAACACAACTTCCTATAGTAATTTTATTTTTTGGGAAACCCATGGAGGGGCCTACGCGTTAATATAAAAGAAGGTTACAAAGTCCTTAAAGGTTACGTTGAGCTCACTAATGCTCGAAAGAGCTACAATAAAATTTAAAATAAAACCTACAAGTCGATGGTCCCCTATACTAAGAATTACAAAATCACCTAATAATAATCTAGGGTTGCTAGTAGGCAACACCCAAAAAAGGAAGACTAGAAAAAAATAGGAATTTAGCACAGCCTTCCTGCGAAAGTAGTAACATGGTCTAAAAATACCTCAATCTGCTGAACCTGTAAGAGAAAGTGATTGTAAAAAGGAAACAACCACAAAAACATGTGGAATAAACAAGTAAAGTTGTAACAGGATATAAGTTGTGACCAATATGAGTTTAAGTAAATAAAAGTTGAATACTTTCCAATAGAAATAATGAACATCCCCTTATTTTTGGCATTCTAAAAAACCTCATTAAACACCTTGTACTCACATAATAGAATGGTCAAATAATTACTGAAAAAAATGGGTAAATGTAAGGAAATCACATGAATGCATAACCAAATATAATAGTCATTCATAACCCGAGCTATAGCAAGAGACATAACGATACTGCAATAAAAGATATCCCTAAATAATACAAGCATAAAATGAAGCTATTAGGAGCTGAAGTTTCCCGAAAAAATGCACATTCTAGAAAAAACTAAAACCTGGAAAAGGTTCCAATCATTAGAACCAAATGCCTCCCAACCAAAGAGGAACAAACAACCCAACCAAATAGAGAAATTTATAATTGCACACCATATTTTAAAGCCTCAAGCTAAGCCATAATAGCATTATTGATAGCAGAGGGACTGGCAAAAGCCACAATAACCATTCCATTATGATCCCGAATTTGACCACCACAACCAACTTTAGCCAATTTAAAGGATGCATCAGTATTGAGTTTATAGAAACCTTGGTGAGGCTTAGTCCATTTAACAATAGTGTCTTTACGGAAATGAACAGTATACGTAAAATTGATGCAAAAAATTTGAGCAATTTGGTGATAACCAGTAAAAGAACTACTATTAATCAAGTTAGCGAAATATAACTATCTCACCTTAGTTTTAACCTTGAAGATAATGTTCATGGCATTCATATGGATGTTCGTATACTTCAACTCATTCCTACATTTTGAAAGGAACCAACATATAATAATAAAGTAAAATATTACAAATATGATTCTTAGGAGAAACAAGTCAGTCTTGCAACATATTCTTATTAGTGTTATAATCCTTACAAAAATGGTATTAAAACAATTATCAGAAAGCAACCAAACTTTTATAGCAATAGACCCATTACCAAAAACATGATTCAGAGTTTCCAAATGATAACAACACTGGCATTTGGAAACAATGCAAAAACCCTTCTTGCAAAGAATAGTATCCACAGGAATATAATTATTAAAAATTCTCCAAATAAAAATAGAATAAGAGATAGGAATACCTTTTTGCCAAATAGTGGATAAAATCTAATTTTTAGGCTGGCAATCCCTAAGAGAATGCCAAACTTCCTTGAATAAAAAGCTACCATCATTGGATTTGTTAAATAAAATGCAATCACTCTTATCAAGTCGAAGAGGAATTTTCACAATAAGAAAAATGATAGAATCAGGCACCATATCCGAAAGATAGTCTACATTCCAATTGCCATTATGAATAAAATCCAACACTTTACAAGCACTAGTAGTATGGGTATTAAGCAAATTGTCAATGGAAGAAATACCTAACCAATTTTCTTGCCAAAAAAAGATGTCACCCAAACCCAAACCCCATTGAACGAAACTTTTAGCATCCCATTTAAAGGAGCACATCCTCTTCCAATTAAAATAAATGCCTTTTGTGAAAAAATAGTTAAGAGGATGCTTGCCAACACAATATTTGGAAGTCATAAATTTAGCCCACAAGCTTTTTTGGATCTTAAATTGTACCACAACTTATAAGAAAAACCAGGGGCCATATCACTCAAGTTCTTAAAACCAAGCTTACCTTCATCTTGGACACCAAAGCATTTGTCCCAAGAAGCCCAAATTAAAGCAGATTTACCCTTTTCGCTACCCCAGAGAAATTTGTTGACAATTCATTCCATCCTACTACAAACATTCATAGTAGGATATAAAGTATGAAATAAATAGATAGGAATAGAACACATAACACTTTTAATTAACACTAACCTACAGCCAAAATAAAAAAAATTAAAATCCCAAGTAGACAACTTTTATGAATATTAGAAAAAATGTCCCTAAATAAATGCGATCTCTTCTTACCTTTGGAGAGAGAGGAGTGCCTAAACATTTAAGGAGGAGATGCTTATGTAGAAAACCAAAATTATTCTGGGTAGCATTGATTCTATGATTGGAAATAGCCTTAGCAGTGATAAAATAACTTTTTTAAGGGTTAAAAATTAACCCACTAGTATTTTGAAAAAGACCCATAAATTTAAACAGGATATTAAGCATTTTTTAGGAGCCATTAGCAAAAAAAAAATCATTAGCAAAGCTTAAATGTGATACAAGGAAACCACCAATAGTACGATACTGTAAAGTAAGATATTTTCTAAACAACTCATTTAAGCCTCTAGAAAGAAATTCCATCGACATAATAAACGAAGCAGGCGATAAAGGGTCCCCCTATTTGAGCCCATGAGCTGAACCAAAAAAACCATGACTTGCCATTGATAATAACTGAAAAGAAGCAATGTTCTATACTATTTGTAATGAGCCTAATGAATTCATTATTGAAGACAAATTTGTTAAGCTTAGTATAAAGAAAAGGCCAGTTGACATTATCATAGACTTTGGTCATATCATTTTTGAAAATAGCATTACCACCAAAAATTTTAGCCTCCAAATCATGAACTAATTCTTGGGCCAGGAGAATATTATTAAATATAGAATGACCTTTAACAAAACCCATTTTGCTCTAAAGAAATGATATTAGGGAGAATTAATGCTAATCTAGCCATAATCAGCTTAGCATTAAGCTTGTCAAAGAAAGAGCAAAGACTAATAGGATGAAAATCACTCGAAAAATTTGTGAAATCATTTTTAGGAATTAAAATAATGGAGGTAGCTGTAAAAATTTGGGGTAAGGGTTCCCCTTGAAGAAATTAATAACAGCATTCACTAAATCCTCTTTAATAATATGCCAAGACTTTTGAAAAAATTTTGTAGTAAAACCATCATGACCAGCAACAGAATTCATTTTCATATCTTTAATGGTTAGCCCAATTTCCTCAGAAGAAGGAATTTTAGTAAGCATCATGTTATCCTATTTTAAAATTAAAGAAGGTATTATGCTTCAACGGTCGATAGGGCTATAAAGTTTTATTTTTGATTATATTGATAGTTTTAGAGGTGTTTTTTCTATTAATCCTACATCCTACAAAGTCTTTTTCTGAATATCCTATGATTTCAAATGAGGAGCTATGTCTAGGATACCAAATACCAAGATTTTGGGTTCTTAGAAGGTATCTAAGGATTCTCTTCACAACTGTCATATGAGATTCCTTAGGATCTGCTTGAAATTTGGCACAATGACAAACACAAAAGATAATATCAGGTCTACTAGCAATCAAATATAGAAATATTTCTATTATACGCATAAACTTTTTTTGGTCTACTAACTTTTGACTTGCATCATTATCTAATTGAATGGTAGCACTCATGGGTGTATTAATTGCTCTAGCATTATCTATCTTGTACTTCTTTAGAATATCCTTTTATAAATATACTTTGGCTTAAAAAAGTTCCATCTTTCATTTGCTTTACACTAAAATTAAGGAAATAAGTTAGCTCACCCATCATACTCATTTCAAGTTCTCTACTCAATATTTCTAAAAATTCTTCATAATGTTGTACATTTATTTATCCAAATAATATATCATTTACATATTGAACTATAAGTAGATTATCTCCAACTTTCTTAAGGAATAGGGTGGTATATACACTACCCTTCACAAAGGAACTATCAAGGAGAAATGTGCTAAGCCTTTTATATAATGCCTAAGGTACTTGCTTCAATCCATATAATGCATTTTTCAATTTATAGACATGATTGGGAAAGGTTGAATTTTCAAATCTAGGGGTTTGCTCAACATATACGTCTTCCTTAATCACCTCATTCGAAAAGGCACTCTTTACATCCATTTGGTATAACATAAAGCCTCTAAAGAAAGCGAAGGGTAACAACAGTCTAAAAGCATCTAACTTAGCTACAGGGCAAAGGACTCCCCAAAAGTAATGCCTATTATTTGATTATATCCCATGGCTTCAAGTCTAGCTTTATTTCTAATTACGACTCCAGAGTCATTCATTTTGTTATTGAAAACTCATTTGGTTCCTATAACAGTATGGCCCTTAGGTCTGCTGACCAATTTTGAAACATCATTTTTAATAAATTAATTTAATTCTTCTTACATAATTAGGATCAAGAATTCATCAAATAGGGCTTGATCTATACTAGTATGTTCTAACATAGAGATGGAAGCAGAATTACTAACAGCCTTCCTAAGTCCATGCATAATCCTAACTTATATAGAGGAATCTCCTAAGATGAGTTCTTTAGGATGAATATATTCATATATCTAATCTCTAGGCATCGGCTCCTATAGTTCTTGTTTATTTCCTAGGATAATGGTCTCTATTCCATTGATGACCTCTACATCCTCTCCTTCTTCTTCTACCTAGGCTTAAGATATTTATCATATTCATTAAATACTATATGGGTGGTCTCTTATGCCACTAAGGTCCATCTATTGAAAACTCTATAGAATTTACCTATAAAAAAATAACCTAGGAAAACTCCTTTATTGGACTTGGGGTCAAATTATCCTAGTGGTGATTTTTTTATTTATTAGAATGAAATATTTACATCCAAAGATGTGAAGGTGAGACAGATTGATTGTTCTACTCTTAAGTATTTTATAGGAAATATTATAAAGTTTGGATCTAAGATTTATCAAATTTAGAACATAATAAGGAGTGTTAACAACTTCTACCCAAAAATACATATGAAGTGAATATTCTACTAACATGGCTCTCATTGCTTCTACTAGGGTTTTATTCCTCCTTTCATTTACCTTGTTCTTTTGAGGGGTTCTAGGGGCAGACAAAATATATTCTACACCATCCTCTTTATAAAATGATTCAAACTTATCGTTCTCAAATTCTCCATCATGATCACTATAGATAGTCAATATTTCACATCATAATTTTCTCTAAATTTAAGTTGAGAAATTTCTAAATTCCTCAAATGATTCACTTTTATGTGGAAGGAATTTAACCTAGAGAAATCATCTACAATCACATATCCAAAAGTCTTCCCACTTAGGCTGGCTATACAATGTTGCAAATATGGGCCCAAGTACTGTAATTTTGATGATAACTATTATTTCCTTATCACTATTTTTATTGCATATCTATTTTATTTTCCTGCTCACTAACATTTTTGGTCCACAAGTCCACTAGCAATATCAATAAACTTAGGATTACATAGACTAGGGTTGAGTCTATCTATAATTTTAATTTTAATATACTTCTACCTCTCTTGAGTTAAATCATATATATGGTGGACACTAAGCTGAGTATCCTTGCACACACACACACTCAAGGGAGTGAGTTAGTGAGTTAGAGAAATTTTTTGTTTTGGAACTAATTGTACAGTATGATTTATATAATACTGGACAACCAGTTAAAATAAAAAATCCTAATTAGGGTACCTCTATTAATTAAGAGTGATTAAGTTAATTATACTGTATGATCCATATCATTCGGGATAATTAGTTAAGATTATGAAAAATAGCCGCCAATCATAAATTGGTCAATAGTTTAATATTCAAATTTTGTTTTAATCATACAGGATGATGTGAATCATATTGGATAATTTATGAAAATCATGCCAAAATTAATCTTATGATTAGGGGACTAATTATGGTATAATTGCTTGATCAGATCGCATAGGATAATCGGTGACGATCGTACTGGATGACTTGAGAGATATATGGAATAATACTTGATCGCCTGCATCATCTAAGATGAAAAGTATTGATTTTTCTTCTAATCATACAGAAAGATCATACATGATGACCCGAGAGATGTTTGGGATGATATTTAAACTGTCTCCCATCATCGCCTGTTATACTAGACGATCAGTATAGTATCCTAAGCTAACCGTACAATATGATCACAGAATTATGCGGGATGATCAAAACAAATACATGAACTGATCGTATAGAATAATGCGAATACTATTATCTAAAAGGGCTATTTTATACTAATCATACAGGATGATCTAACAATCTTATTGGACGATCTTTGACAGGAAATTGAAAATTAGGGCTTCTTTTCGATGCTCTCTATTTAAGCTCTTATATTATCTTATGAGATATCTTTTGTTATTGATTTGTTTTGTGAGAGATCTTGGAGGAGGAAGATAGAGAGAGCTTTGGGATAGAAGAAAGGGAGAGATTCTTGTGGGGGGGGGGGGGGGTTGTGAGGAATTCATAAAGGTTACTCCAAGCAAGGTTTCAATCATCTTCTTCAAACTGCTTTCTTGGTTTTTTGGTGGCTCTAGGCAGACATTCTTCAGCATCAAATTCAGGTTTTCTGCCTGCTCTAGTAGGGAGTAAAAGGATTCTGGTTCTCTACCTACTCCAAGAGGGAGTAAAAGGATTTAGGTTTCTTCCTACTCTAGGAGGGAGTAAAAGGATTCAAGTTCTCTGCATACTCCAGGAGTGAGTAAAAGGATTCAAGTTCTCTACCTTCACCAGTTGGTTAAAAAAGATTCAGGGTACTCTGCCTCACCAAGTCAGTGGAAGAGATTTTTATAAGGGCTTCTTCGCCTAGCTATGGGCGCTAAAGGAGAGACACTAAAAGGTTTAGTGCAATACTTGGAGGAGAGCTCAGGAGAGTGGACGTAGGTCAGATTTGATCAAACCACTATAAAATCTGGTATGTTCATTCTTTCACTTTTCTGTATTTTAATCTCTACACTTTTCTTTGAGTTTTTATGTGGTTAAAAACTCTAATTTTGTTATTGTGAAATTGATCCACTTCAGCATCAAGGGATTTTCTTTTTATTAAAAAATTCTTTAAATTACCAATTCACCCCCCCCCCCCCCTCCTTTTGGTTAGCCTCGGGCTAGTTCTTAGAGGTTTAATAACCTTTAGAAACTTTGAAGTGATATCAGAGAGGCATTCATAAATTAATTTTTTGAAATCTTTTAAAAAAATATCATTGCTTAACTTGCAAATCCTAATACTATGGAAGGATATTCAATCACATGACCACCTTTATTTGATAATATTCCTTTTAATTTTTGAAAAAATTGCATGTCTACCTTTTTATAATCTGTAGATTATCGCATGTTGATGTTAGTTCAGGAATGATATTCTGCACCTTCACACTTGGTTAATGGCATTAAACTTGAACTTCCTTTTTCTAAATGGAGCATAAAACATAGAGATTTAGCCCAACCAAATGCAAAATGTCTGAACTATTATTTCTATGCTTTAAAATCTGAAGATTACAAGTGTGTTTCTACTTGCACAATTGGGAAGGAGATTTGGGACAAACTCTGTATAACTTATATAGGAACTAATGAAGTAAAATAATCTAGGTTGAATATTCTGCTTAGCATTTAGACTAGCATACATCTTCTTTAGATTTCTATATGCATCATGATTGTTTTCATAAATCTCAAATAATTCATCATATGAAAGCTCACATACCTTATATTGATCAAAGTGATCAATACTATCATTTTCCATAAGGCATAGATTTCTTACCTCCTTCTCTGCTTCCAGTTCTAATGAGTCTAATGCAGAGTCTTCCCAAAATGCCTTCTGTATCCTTTGTTTCCCCTTTTTTACTTTAGTCTTCTCCTCACCCTTCTCCTTGATTTGGTGAGCTTTTAAGTTGGGTCAGTTTAACTTTAAGTGACATCGTTTCCTGCATTCAAAATAAATAACATCAAAACAAACCTTTGTATTTTTATTATTTTTACCTTTATTCTATTATTGATGACATCTTTGATTTCTCTTTATAAAGCTCTTGAATTGTCAAGTCATCAATGCTTTGTCATCATCCTCATCAGCTACAGAGCTGTCACTTTCTGAATCATTTGCCTTTAATGCCACAGCTTTCTCCTTCTTTTTCTCACCTGCATCCAAAAGTCTTTGACTCACCCTTTTCTTTCATGAAATGAGTGTGCCAAGTAGATTATCAAAAGAATAAACTTTTAAATCTTTATATTCACATACTGTAGTGACTTTGGCATCGTAATTACTAGGTATACAACATAGAATTTTGTTAACTTTCTTAGAGTTTGAATGTTCTCTACCTAGAGCATGCAAGGATGTCACTATCTTAGTAAACCTAGTATATAAGTCTAAGATAGTTTCATTAGGTTTCATGTGAAAAAAATTATAGTTATGCAATTAAATGTTTAACCTTGATTATTTGACTTCATTAGTACCTTCATACATAATACACAGACTATCCCAAATGTCTTTGCCAGTGGTACAGGTAGAAACTCTCATTTAAACTTCAAAAATTAAAGCATAGAAAAGCAATTTAAACATTTATCATTTAGTTGAGCTAAGTCCCTTACCTCATTACTCCATTTAGTGGAAGGTATCTCTACTTCAACTCCATTAAAGAATCTAAAGGGTGTAGCGTATACCTCTTGAATCATATGCCACAAAAAAAAATTAATATATTGCAAGAAAGTATACATGCAAATTTTCTAGAAATCAAATGGAATATTATCAAATAGTGGTAGATGAGTCATAGAATAACCCTATTGAATATTCCAATTTCCAAAATATACCATTTAATCTTTTTCTTAGAGACTTTTAAATCACAATTTTGACTCCCGCTCTAGTACTAATTGAAAGTTCAATGGAGGGTGTTAAGCCTTATTGAACTTTGCCTATGCACACCAAGAGAGGGGTGGATTGGTTATTTAAAAATCTCTTTAACATGAGATAAAACATTTTGAAATTTTTAATAACTTAAACTAAATGATTTGATAACTCAATGTTGAAGCTAATAAACTTAACAACAGTTACAATGATAGTGATGATAATTTAATCAAATCAATCTAATATCAACCATAACTTTTTTAACAAATACTTTTCAAGAAAATAAATTATAGAAAAGTAAAATGCAGAAAATTAAATTAGAATGAGCACACCAAAATTTTTTAGAAAGGTGGACAATGCCTTACAAGAATCACTTCCACCAACCCGGCACAGCAGAGAACCAAAATCCTTTTCACCCCTCTAGTGAGGCAGAGAATCTCAGAAGCTCTTTTTACCCTCCTACTGAAGACAACAAACTTGGAAGCTTTATCACCCTCGTGGTGATGGTAGAGTACCTTACAAACCTTTTTCACCCTTCTTGTGAAGGTAGAGAACCACAAACTTTAACCTTGAAACTTTTTTCCCATAGCAGCCCCACAGATCAGTAAAGCCCTATGAAGAATCAAGATGCAGCTTGTTTGGGGCGCCGTGTAAAATCCCTCACACTGCTTCTCCCTCTCACAAAACTCACCTTTTCGTTCTCCACTCTCCAAAATCTCTCACAACTATATCACAGAATTCCTTCAATTACCAAAAGTCCTCTCTCTAAAAATAAACTAAGAAAGCTTTAAATACAAGGCCTTCAAAAACCCTAAATTTTCAATTCATCCAAAACTAATCATATAATATAAAAATAGTAATAAAAAAATCATATAATATGATCTATAACAATACAATACGATTAGTTCAAAAGCTGGATAAAGCCCACTATGATGGAACAGTCCTGAGATAAACTGTTCAAATATATGTGTACTGATTGTACCATACGATCTACAGATCATATAGTATGATTAGTTCAACTGCATCTTGATCATATAGGATAATTGTTGGAACTATTAAAAATTATATCTACCTATCATGCAATATAATTAACATCATACTATATGATTAGTATAAAATTCAAGGTTTCATTCTGGATGATTACCAGGACAAACAATTTTTATCTCTGCTTATCATACAGTACTATCTATATCCTATAGCGTAATCGACCATATTAATTAAACCTTAATTTAATTGACTAATAACAAGGATTAGATTAAGTAAGTTTTTAAATATCTTATTGTATGAATGGCGTCATAAAAGACGATCAATTCAAAAATCAAAAATTAAAATATTTACATAATTTTGATTGACTGCTAGGGTTTCTGGTTTAAATAGATCTTATCGTAAAATTTGAATCATACAACATGATTAGTTCAAATAAATTAATTATAGAATTAACAATTTTAAGTCATTTTAATAATAATTGATCGTATAGTATGATTTGCTCAAATTTTAAAATATTTTCTCACTGCCCTCTATGTGTGTACGCGGTCGCTAACATAACGTACACTTTTTATAGGACTTTGACTCAAGAAATTAAAAGTTATCAACTATTTTCAACCATATTTCTATTCTACTTAAACTTGAGCCCTTAGTCTTCTTTCATGGTGTATGACGTACCTAAAATGTTAGTATACAAAAAATATATGTGAAATATAAAAAGTAGGAGATATAAAAATATAATCAATAATATTTATTATCATCAAAATCACATGCTCAAGATCTCGGATTATAACAATCTCCCCCTTTTTTATGATGGCAAATGTTTTTGGTTGAATTTACAAACTTATATTATCTCTAAATCACGTCCTCCCTAGTTGAGATATTTTTTTGAGAAAAATAGTGGAAATTAAAAAAAAATATTTTTTATTTTGATTTTTTTTATAAAATATGAAAACACAGATGAAAACAAAAACAATAGAGAAAAGAAAAATGATTACATAGAAAATCACAAACTACAATCAATCGTTTACTCCCCCTTTTGACATCACCAAAAGGAGAGAAGAAATAAATAAAAAACACAAGCATAATAAAGACAACAAGGACTCCAATAAAACAAATAATCCAAGAAGTAAGATCCCTGATTAGGTGGTGGTGGTTGGAAATAGCAGTAAATAGTGTCAAATAGCTTACCAAACCATGCCATATTAGTCTTATGATGTTACTACTGCAAATGAATGTGGCTATCTAGTCTAGAATCCAATCGATCAAAGTGTTCTATTAGTGCCTTAAAGGAAAAAGGCTAGTATGCTGGTGTTGATGCTGGTGTTGGTTCTGGTGCTGATGCTAGCACTAATGCTGGGGCTAGAAGGTCTCCACCTTCCTCATCAAACTCTAACTCTTCTTAGGGTTGTACCCTTGGTGGCGATGAAAGAGAACATGGAGACAGCCATCAGAGTAGAAAGTAGGGAATTTATATATCACTATGGGATATGTAAGCTAATATTTATGGTCCAGAACATAGGCAATCAAGTGGCCAAGTTCATGGTTGTGCTTATGATGGGTTGAGCATGAGCGAAGGGAAGCGAGGTTGTGTAGATAAGAGATGATCATTTGATATTTATCAAAATCATTGCCTTACATAATGTAATAGGTGACAATAGATAAAAACGAGTGATATTGACCCTATCTCCAGGTTTAGGAAAGATAGAGGTCCGAAGAACATGCTAGAAGATATGAGCATTTTCTTTTAATAATTGGACAAGTGGAAAGTTTAGTGATTTCCATCTCATAAAACACACCTTGTCCTTCTCCACACTCCAAGATCTCACATAACTCTCTAACAGAATCCCTTCAGTAGCTAAAAGTCCCCTCTCTAGAAAATAATTAAGAAAAGCTTTGAAAATAAGGTCTTCAAAAACCTTAAAATTTTAATTTAGCTGAAACTGATCATGCACTTTATGATCATATAGAATGATTAGTTAAAAGCCAAATAACATCAAATATGATGGAACAGTCCCGAGAGAAACCATTAAAGCATCATTGTACTAATCATACCGTATGATCTTGATTTCATATAATATAATTAGTTCAATTACCTTATGATCATATAGGATGATTAAAAATCATCTCTACCTATCATCCAGTATAATGGACATCGTAATATATGATTATTACAAAAATCAAGGTTTCATCCAGGATGATTATCGGGACCAACAATTTTCTTCTCTACCTATCATATAGTACGATCCATATCATACAGTACAATCAACCAAATGAATTAAACTTTAATTTGATTAACTAATTATAGGGATTAAAAAAAGTAAGTTTTCAACTATCAAACTATACAAATGGTATCGTACATGAAAATTAGTTCAAAAATTAAAAATTATGATACTTACTTAATTTTGAATGGTGGCTAGGGTTTTTTATTTAAATGGATCATACCGTTTGATCTGAATCATAAAATATGATTAATTCAAAAATATTAATTATATAATTAGCCTTTTTAAATCTTTTTAGTAATAACTGATTGTATAGTATAATTAGTTTAAAAATTAAAAACTTATTTTCTTACTTCCTTGTGTGTGTACGGTCACCAATATACCATACACTTTTTAAAAGAATTTAACTCAAGAAATTATAAATAAATAAATAAAAAATATAGGCTCTTGTTAACCATATTTTTATTCTACCCAAACTTGAGCCCTTAGTCTTCTTGCATGGTGTATGACATATCTGAAATGATAGTATACACAAAAACATGTATAACATAAAATAGAAGGAAAAATAAAAATATAATTAATGATATTTATTATCATCAAAATTACATGCTCAGGATGCCAAATTGTAATAATCTCCTCCTTTTTTATGATGGAAAATAATTTTGGTTGAATTTATAAGAACTTGTATTGTCTCCTAATCTCCCCCTCACCAGATGAGATATTTTTGAAAATATAGGGGAAAATAGGAGAAAATTTAAATTATTTTTTTTTTCAATTTTTTTTTCTATAAAAGATGAAAATACAAACCATAGAGGAAAGAAAAATGATTACATAGAAAATCACAAATTATAATTAATCATCTACTCCCACTTTTGATAACACCTAGAAGGAGAGAAAAAAAACACAAGCTTATTAAAGACTACACGAAGGACTCTAACAAAATAAATAATTCTAGAAGTAGGATCCCTTATAAGGTGGTGGTGGAGGTGGCAGAGGTTGGACATAGCGGTGAATAGTACCAAATAGCTAACCAAACTACGCCATGTTAGTCTCATACTATTGTTGCTGCTGTTGAATGTGGCTATCTAGTTAAGACTCCAATCGATCAAAGGATTCTATCAATACCTCTTACGAAAAAGGATGGCATGCTGGTTCTGATGCTGGTGCTAATTTTAGTGATGGTGCTGGTGCTTGCTACTGTGCTAGAATGTCTCCTGTTCCTCATCAAACTATATCTCTTCTTTAGGTTGTCCTCCTTGGTGACGATGAAAGAGAACATGGAAAGAGCCATCCAAGTAAGAAAAAGTGAATTTGTCTACCTCTGTGGGATATGTAAGCTGATTTTTTTTGTTTAAAACATAGGCAATCATGTTTCCTAGTGTAAGGTTGTGCTTACGATGGGTTGAGCAAGAGCGAAAATAAGTGAGGCTATATCGATAAGAGATGATCATTTTAGATACATCAAAAGCATGCCTGATAAAAATATCTAATCTAGTGAGGGGGAGATTAGGAGACAATACAATTTCTTAGAAATTCAACCAAAAATGATTATCATTATAAAAAAAGGGTGAGATTATTATAATTTGGGATCCTGAGCTTGTGATTTTGATGATAACAAATATTATTGATTATATTTTCATTTATCCTACTATTTTATATAATACATATATTTTTTGTGTATTAACATTTTGGTACATCATATACCATACAAGAGGACTAAGGGCTCAAGTTTGGGTAGAATAGGAATATGGTTGACAAGAATATATAATTTTTATTTATTTATTTTTAATTTATTGAGTCAAAGTGTTACAAGAAGTCTATGCTATTTTCGCGTTCGTGTACATGCACACATGGGGGTGAAAAATAAGTTTTAAATTTTTGAACTAATCATATTATACAACCGTTCACACACATGCCCTAGGATGGTCGTTTTTAATGAAGATCATATAGTACGATGCTGATTGTACTATATGATTTGACCACTTTTTTGAATAGATCATCTAGGTGAATTAAATTCTTCTTATCATACTATATGAACCCCAATCATACTATACAATCTGCTAAAAATCTTTAAGGAGGGATTTCCAAAGTTTCACTCAGTCCATCCTTTTATTCCTATTCTCAACATGCATTCGCACCCTCAATTTTTTTGATGGCCAATGGCAAGAAAGCTTATCAACAACTCCAAGGTAGTTCTTTCCGTCATCCTGTTGATGACCACTTTTACGTAGTGGAAGATTAAGTTGCCTAGCACAGATACGAAGAAGCCTAAATTACCCTATACCGTATTCTTGACCAATCAATTCTTAGTTATCAGGTAATGGATCTCTATGCTACGTGCACTCCCCAATTCCTTCTCATCCTAGCCTTTCCTTATAATTTTGAACTTCTTTATGAATTTTTCAGTAGTCTATGAGTATCTGCGTATTTCTCTTCCATAATTTCATATGTTTGCAAATGACCCATAGAAATTACTAAATAAGATTTTGTTGAATACCTCCACCTATCCAATGAAGGGGTTCAACCCCATATCCTATCATCACGGGGCAATTGTGATTGGACCTCCCTTAATTGAGTCATTAGGAACATTCCTCTAAAATAACACCATCCACTTCTCCAATCCTAAACCAAATGCTCATATCATCCAGCATGTTCTCCGAACCTCTATCCTTCCTAAAGCTAGAGATAGGGTAAATATTACTCCTTTTTTAAATATAATCACCAACTTCAACGAGTTTAGAAATTCTTTGATGAATCTCAAATAATCATCTCTTATCTTCACAACTTCACTTCCCTTCGCTCATGCTCAACCCATCGTAAGCACAACCTTGCATTAGGACACTATTCAGCTTATATATCCCTCACTAATAGATAAATTTGCTATTTTCTACTCTGACGGATCTTTCCATGTTATCTTTTATTATCACCAAGGGGGATAGCCTGAAGAAGATCCAAACTTTGATGAGGAAGGGGGAGACCTTTCAGCACCATTACTAGCACCAGCATCAGCACTAGCAGAAGCACCTGTATGCCAGCCTTTTTCCTATGAGGTCCTAATAGAACACTTTCATCAATTGGAGTATTAACAAGATAGCTACATTCAGCAGCAGCAGCAACAACAGCATGAGATCGACATAGCACAGTTTGGTAAGCAATTTGACACTATTCACCACAATTTCCAACCACCGCCACCTAATCAAGGATCTTACTTCTAAGATTCTTTGTTTTGTTGGAGTCCTTCTTGGAGTCCTAATTGTTCTTGTGTTTTTTATTATTTTTCTCTTCTTTTTGGTGATGTCAAAGGGGGAGTAGATGATCGATTGTGGTTTGTGATTTTTTATGTATTCATTTTTCTTTTCTCTATGATTTTTATTTTCATCTATATTTTAATTATTTAAATATAAGAAAAATTAAAAATTAAAAATAATTATTTTTTTACTTTCCTATATTTTTCAAAAATATCTCATCTAGTGAGGGGAAGATTACGAGAAAATATAAGTTATTAAAAGTTCTACCAAAAATGTTTGCCACCATAAAAAAAGGGCAGATTATTGTAATTTGGGATCTAGAGCTTGTGCTTTTTATGATAACAAATATTATTGAATATATTTTTATTTCTCCTACTCTTTTATATTTTATATATATTTTTATGTGTATTAACATTTCAGGTATGTCATACACTATGCAAAAAGATTAAAGGCTCAAGTTTGGGAAGAATAGAAATATGTTTCACAAGAGTTTATAATTTTTGTTTATTTATTTTTAATTTCTTGATTCAAAGTCATGTAAGAAGTTTATGCTAAGTTTGCGATCATACACACGCACATAGGAACGTGAGACAATAAATTTTAAATTTTTGAACTAATTATATGGTACGATTAAGAATGTGTTCCACAATAAGTTGTTATTAAAATAATTTAAAATAACTAATTATGTAATTAATGTTTTTGAACTTTTCATACTATACGATCCTGATCGTATGGTACAGTCCATTTAAATCATAAACCCTAGATGCCAATCAAAATTAGGTAAGTATATTATTTTTAATTTTCAATTTGATCATGCTTTACGATGCCTTTCGTAAAATATAATATATGAAAACTTAATTTAACACTCATGATTAGTCAATCAAATCAAGGTTTAATTAATTTGATCAATCTTACTATAAAATACGGATCATATTGTACGATAGATAGAGATAAAAATCATTCCTCCCTACGATCATCCTAGATAAAATCATGAACTTTTTACTAATCATACAGTATGATGTCAATCATACTAGATGATAGGTAGAGACAATTTTTGATTGTCCCAAAAATCATCATGTATAATTAAGAGGCAATTAAACTAATCAAACTGTTGGATTAACATATCATACAGTGTAATCAATACACAAATTTTTAAATAGTTCATCCTGGGACTATTCCAAATACTAGTTGTCATATAACTTTTAAACATATATAGTGTTTGGTCATAGATCATACTGTATGATTAGTTTTAGCTGAATTAAAATTTTAGAGTTTTTGAAGACCTTCTATTTAAAGCTTTTCATAATTATTTTAAGTAGAGAGGACTTTTGGGTATTAAAGGAATTTTGTGAGAGACTTGTGAGAGATCATTAAGAGTGGATAAGGAGAAGGTGAGTTTTTAAGATGGAGAAGTAGTGTAAGGGTTTTAACATGGTCAGTCTAATAAAGATACATCTTGATTCCTCCAAAGTGCTCTATGGATCTCTAGGGATACTCTAGGAAGAAAAGCTTCAAGGTCAAAGTCTGGGGTTCTCTGCCTTCACAAAGAAGGTTAAAATGGATTATAAGGTACTTTATCAAAATGAGGAGGGTGAAAAACTTTCCAGGTTTACTACCTTCACCAAGTGGGTGAAAAGAGATTCCAAGGTTCTCTGACTCACTAGGAGGGTGAAAAGGATTCTAGTTCTCTATCGCACTAGGTTGGTGGAAGTGATTCTTGTAAGGGCTTCTCTACTTTGTTATGGGAGCAAAAGGAGAGACACTAAGAGTTAGTGTAATACTTCGAGTGGAGGAATCCGGGAAGTGGATGCACGTCTTTATTTGATTGAATAACTATAAAATTCTGGTGTGCTCATTCAAATTTTATTTTTTGCATTTTACTTTTCTGAAATTCATTTTCTTGATAATTGCTTGTTAAAAATGTTATGGTTGATATTAGATTGATTTGATTAAATTGTCATCACCATCATTGTAACTGTTGTTAAGTTTATTAGCTTTCACATCGAGTGATCAAATTATTTAGACTATGTTATTAAAAATTTCAAAATAAAAATTGTTTTTGTTAAAATTTTTTTTACATGTCCAATTCCCCCCCGCTCCCCCTCTAGGTGTGCATAGGGAATGCTCAACGAGGCTTAATACCTTCCATTAAACTTTTAATTACTACCAGAGATTTGGTTTTAGTTCTGTGAAGACCCATTTTTTCCCAACGAATGATAAGTGGTGAGTTTGGACTGACTTCGAAAGGTTCTTTTGTGATAGAGAAAGTATATCAAGGGGAATCTTATCAGTTGCTTGATTATAAAGGAGATCATCCAATGTTACCTCTAGATGGATGGTATCGCAAGAACTATTATGGTATATAGTCTTAAAGGAGAACTTTTATAATGAATAAAATGTTCTTGCCATTGCTTTTGTACATTCCTTGAATGCATGGAAATTTATAAAAGAAATTGGGTAAATAGGATAAGGCCAGATCTGATGGTCATACAAAAGTCTTAAGGTTTTGAATTCCTAGGGTTCTTTAAACTATTAAATCCTTTGTGGCATTCTATAAACTTTGTTGTTGTGTAAATCCATCTATTTGGGAGACTCTATCCCATCCAGATTTCAATCTTTCTTATCTAGAAGATGTTATCCTAGTTAAGTAGAAATCCATCTATTTTGGAGATGCTATCCCATCCATACTTCAATCTTTCGTGCCTTGGATATGTTGTCCTAGTCAAGTATAAATCCATTTGTTTGGGAGATGCTATCTCATCAAGATTTTAATCTTTCTTGTTAGAGAGATGCTATCCTAGTTAAGTATAAATCCATCTATTTAAGATCCATTATCCCATCTAGATTTAAATTTTTCTTATCTATGAGATGCTATCTTAGTCAAGTATAAATCCATCTATTTGAGAGCCACTATCCCATCCAAGATTTAAACTTTGTTGTCTAGGAGACACTATCCTAGTCAAGTGTAAATCC
The DNA here is from genome assembly GCA_019925795.1 of Dendrobium chrysotoxum. NCBI lineage: Eukaryota > Viridiplantae > Streptophyta > Magnoliopsida > Asparagales > Orchidaceae > Dendrobium > Dendrobium chrysotoxum. Next base: position 33,961,631 of record CM034314.1, read on the forward strand.
ATTTAGTTGGGAGATGCAATCTCATCCATATCTTAATCTTTCTTATCGAGGATACAATTTCCTAGTCTAGTATAAATCCATTTATTTTAGAGACACTATCCCATCCAGATTTTAATCTTTCTTATCTAGGAGACGCTATCCTAGTCAAGTATAAATTCTTCAATTTAAGAGTCGCTATCCCATCCAGATTTTAATCCTAATTATATTGGAGACACTATCCTAGTATTATATAAATCCATCTATTTGGGAGTCACTATCCTATCTAGATTTCAATCATTCTTATTAAGGAGATGCTATCTTAGTCAAGTTTAGATCCATCTGTTTGGGAGATGCTATCCCATCTAGATTTCAATCTTTATTGTCTAAGAGATGTTATCCTAGTCAAGTTTAAATCCATCTATTTGGGAGACACTATACCATCTAGATTTCAATCTTCCTTATCTAGAAGATGTTATCCTAATCAAGTATAAATCTACCTGCTTAGGAGTTGCTATCCCATCTAGATTTTAATCTTTCTTTTTTAAGAGATGCTATACAAGTTAATGAGAATTTGAAATGATCTTTCTCTATTAGATTTAAACGAGAATTTGACTTTGAACCGGACACAATGGAGAAAAAGGATTCATGTTGCCGACCCCACGTAGTGGGACAAAGGCTTGTTGTTGTTGTTGTTGTTGTATACAAGTTAAGTATAAATCATATCAGCTTTAGAGCCACTATCCCATTCAGATTTCAATCACCCTTGTTATCTATAATAAAATCTAAATATCAAATAATTACCAAGATTCAGTATATCATTTCAGTCAACGCCAACATGTGTGATTTAATTTTCAAATTTATCACACTTGTGGGGGTGGCCCATTTATTGATCTCATTTTTGAATGAGGTCATTTTTCCTATATCAAATATCAATCTCCATTCATCAATCATTGAACTATGCTTCAAACCCTAAATTAAACTTTATACCATGCATGGGCATAGTACCTTGATAATTAACATATAAAACTATCACTTGACAATCACCCCTAACTATAATTTGGTCATTTGATCTACCACTTGATAAACACCAAAAGATTATCAGTGATATGATCATTATAAATATAAAATTCCTTCAATCTTTGAACTCCATTAATTAGATAACATTCCCTAGTGATGGTTAGCTGATCACCTATTTATTCACTAATGATCATCCTTAATTGTCAATGATTTGAGCATTTCAAACTCTTAATCCTTGATTAAATTAAATCTAAATCCAATCTAGTAACTAAACTCATGGATAATTCAAAACTTCAAAATTCAGTGTTAGAGCTAAAGTCAAAACCCCTTTAGACTATAACCTATTTTAAGAGAAATTTCCATTACCCTTGAACCTGACCAGTTGACTTTGGATTCAAGATCAATCGCTTGTATATTGATTAGCCATATACCCCGAACTACATTAGTTTGAAGGCATTTGAAGATCTCTAACATCTAAAACTCAGAGCATTTCCATATGCTATAAAGTCTTTAAATATTTATAGCCTATATGCCACTGAATATGACATATTATAATTTTTAAGAATGAAAGCCTCTCCAATCTCATCGATCATTATCATCATCACTAGCATGTTGCATTAAACTAACATTGTACCTTAGCTGACCATAAAATCCAAAAACCCTTAACCTTGAAAATTAAATTTTCTTTAAACCTTAATATGTCCAAGAAAAAATTAAGCTATGTAACTTAATCTTATTAAAAATATGATTTGAAGTGGATTGAACCAAATCTCATGCCCTGGTCAACTCTGGTTGACTAAATTAACTTAAATTTTCCAAATTACCCTTTTACCCTTTTAAACTACATTACATGCATAGAGACCCCACCAAACCTTAGGACCACCACAAACAAACTGTTAATATAGTTTAGAATGCATTGAATAAAGTTTTAACCCTTGGTCAACCATAGTTAACTATCAACATAGGTTGATTAAACTGTTCTTTGAACACTTACTTGTATTTTGAACTAATGAACCTTCCCACTGCATTGGACCCCTCCAACCAACCCTGAATATCTTTTAGAATGCATTGAACCAAGTTCTAACCCTTGGTTAACCATAATTAACCAAGTCAACTAGGTTGACCAAAGAGGCCCTTTAGCCCTTAAATATACATTTTGAACTAAATGACCCCACCAAACTTTGGGACCAGTTCCAACAAGTTCAAAATATTACTCAAAATGAGTTTGACCCATTATTGACCCATGGTCAAACCTGGTTGATCAAATTATGTCCTATACACTTGAAAATTTTATAACTCAAGATGTGTACATCACCATTGAACCAAACTTTGGGGATATCTCAATGGATCCACATGAGTCATCTAGAAAATTTTGAGCCTTTGGGCCCACCTGGTTTATCTATTTGGGTTTAACCAAGCGACTAAAAGGGGTTTTTGTGAGCCAAAATTCAATCGTTATAAATTTAAATTCCTTAAACTATTGTAACAGGTGTGTATTGACCAAATGCATATTACCCATGATTTTCCCTGGTTCAAGCATTTTTTTTGGAAGATATGTAGATAGAATTAAACATTAAACATTAAAAAAAAAAGATACAAAGAAACTTATGTAATAGATATCCTATCACATTCCTTCCTAATTAAGTTAATAAAACTTGAACGAAGTTCACTAGTAACAAAAACATCCCAAAAAAAACAACCTAAGAGGGCATGATGAGAATAGAAATCAGCCACTCTATTACAATCTCAAGAGACAAAATGAAAAATTACATTATGAAAAACTTCAAGAAATGGAAAATCCATTCTTTGAATGCTTTTATTCCTATTATTGGTCTTTTCAACTAAATTCTGCAACAACATGATAGCATTAAAGTTATCACCTACAATAATGATTCCATGCTTGTTAGTCATCTGTTCTTGAATTATATTTTTGAAATTAGAAAATAGTTATTAATTACAATAATGATATATCACAATGCACTAACTTCTTTCCATAAACAAGGAATAATTTACCTTTGTGGTCTCAAAAAACTCTAGCAATGGACACCATATTGGACTGCATACGAGAAGCATCTATATTTAATTTGATCCAATTAGTAGGAGGGAGATACCAAGGTTTTAATTGCATATCATGTTGATTAATATCCCAGTTCTGACTAATTAGAAATGAATATGTTTGAGTAGATTGAGAAAGAATTTGATCTACAATCATTGTAGCAGAAAAAATAGATTTTCTATGTATAAAGTGATTTCTTGCTTTCCAATTATGATATACCATTGAAATATAAATTCGAGCAAATTCTTGATTATCAGTAGCTGCCTTCTCCAAACTAACACAACATTGAGAAAGATTTTGAAATTTTTGTAAAACAATTCCCCATTTTGTAAAAATCTCAAGAACTTCTAAAAGCTTACAACAATGTACCACAATGTGATCCAAGTCTTCATTCTCCTAGAAAGATCTCACGTAAGAAGAATTATCTCACAATCTTCTATGATTCTGCCACACATTCATAGGAAGGACATTATTTAATAATCTCCACCCAATTAAATATTCCTTAGGACTGGTCCTTAATTTTGTCGACCATTTAAAATTAATTCCAACTTCTTGATTGATTTGTAATGAAGCTTTAAAAGCAAAATAAGTAATAGATTTACAAGAAATATATGAAATCAATTCTGTTTTGTCTTCACATGAGTAAGATATAATAGCAATCTACAAAATCATTTTTACCATATCATCAAAAAAATATCTGGTTAAAATAGGTAGATTCCTTCTTCCTTCTTCATTCAGTAGTGCTGAGACCAATTTGTCTTTAAGCTCCAATACATTGCACGCTGAAGGATGAATATTTAGACTTCTATCTACAACAACAACAACAACAAGCCTTTGTCCCACTACGTGGGGTCGGAGACTTCTATCTAAAATCTATAATTTATAATATTAATTTTTAATCAATTACAAACATGCCATCTAATAATAGGCTTCAAAAAATGAGCACCATCTTTAATTATACGCCATGATGGTGATGAAACTCTTTTTATATCTTATTTCCAGATATCATATCCATATTTTGATACAATCTTTATATTTAAGAGTGATTTTTTATTATGAATGATGTTCCAAGTAACGCGAGCTCTAAGCAGACCCTATCTTGAAGCTGCACCTTGAATTCCAAGACCGCCCCTATTAGATGGAGTACACAGCTTATTCCATGAAATATAATGAAATCCCTATATTCCTTATTCCTTGTGCCATAAGAAGTGTCTACAAAATCTGTCAATATCATCTAAAACACCTTTTGGAATTAATGAATAAGTCCTAGTAAAAGATGGAATAGATGAAAAAGCATTTTTAACCAATAAAATCCTTCTAGCCAGAGAAAGAGAATGAGAGCCCCATGTGTTAAGTCTTTCCATTGCTTTATCCAATAAAGTTTGATAATAAGCAACCTTCAATCTTCTCAGTGCAATTTTTACTTCTAAATAGGTGATTTTAGTAACAATTCGAAAGCCAAAATTTTTATTAATTTTCTTTTCCTTTTATTTGAAACAAATTTCCCAAACAGAACCATTGATTTATTAATAGTAATTTGCTATCTGATCTATCAATAATAATCATGCAAGATTTTCAAATTAGTTTAGCATTAATTCTTTAAGCCTTAGATACAACTAAAATGTCATCAGTATACATAAGGTGCAAATTTTTTTCTGAATTGGATGCAAGTCTAATGTCAACTTGTCTTCCTTTTTCATGAAATTCTTTTGAAAGTAACTCAAAACATAAAATAAATTGGTAAGGAGATAATGGGCAACCTTGTCTAAATCCTCATTCAGCATTAATCCAATCACAATTTCAGCCATTGATGATAAATGAGAATTTCAGATTGCTGATACACTGCATGATTAAATTTGAAATCTTTTTTGGGAAACCCATAATTCTTAAAATTTGATTTAATGTGTCCCAACACATACTATCGTATGCTTGTTTCATGTCTAATTTAATCAACATGAAATTTGGTTTAGCTATTAAAATTTTAAATATATTTAATATCTCATGAGCCAACAAATAATTATCAGAAATTGTTCTTCTCGGAACAAAAGCACCTTGATTTTTAGAAATAATAAAAGGAAGACAAATCTTTAATCTATTTAAGATCATACCAACAACTATTTTATAAATCGTTTGACATAAACTGATTAGCCAAAACTTTGATAGTTCAGAGTCATTAGAAACTTTTGGAATAAGAACAACCATAGTTTCTTTCCATAATTCTGGCATTAGACCACGCTAAAAAATAGTTTTCAAATGCATTCCAAATTTCATTCTTTACAGTGCTCTAAAAGGATTTGAAAAAACCTGCATTAACTCCATCTGCTCCTGGAGATTCATTGTTATCCATTTTCAAAATTATAGAAAAATGCTCTTCTTTAGAAAATTTTGCATTCAATGACTATTTCATTTTTTTTCTTTTTTTTTTGTTATTTTTTTAAACAAAAATTTCATTAAAAATAAGCCAAATATTATACAATGAGTACAACCTAGGGAGAAGCATCAAAAGGAAGTCTCACTCAATATAATAGAGCAAAAAAGAGAGAAGCATAAAATAAGCAAAAACTTCCCAAACATGCATACACTTCATAAAAAAGAGACCAAAAATAACATTTTTGATGTCAATGTGATGAACACCTTAACGGGAGTCATCCTTGCCACGCTCTTTCTTCTGTTTCCTTTATTGATCAATTATTGGGCCCAAACATTGAAGTTCCTTAGAAAAATGAGTCATAGATACTCTATCTTTCCTTGGACCAGATCTAGTAGGATGCAGGAGGAAAGCCTCAATGGAAAACATGAATGGTATGTTGGAGAGATCACCATCCCTAGATGAGGCAACTTGTTTGGCTGGTTCACTAACTTCCCCACTTGAGACAGGGAAGGAAGGGGGAGTAGCCTTATGCCCACCAATACCAACAATGGAATTCTTCTTCTTCTGTCTCCTAGATTTTCTGGTTGTAATAAGACTCCAAGGCCCATAGCATTCAGGATTTTCTCCATCTTTCTCACTATGCTTGATGGATGAATAAGAGTGTTAAATTTTCATAAGAGGTAGTTGGAGGGTAGGATGGATCAAGGAGGATGAGTTTGGGTCATTATTAACGAGAGGGTCACAATAAGAGTGGTTATTGTTGACCTTTTGCAAAATTCAGCTAAACTTCCTTGTTGTTGATGTGATGGCTGAATGGAGGATTGAGGAGCATTGGGACACTGACTAATATTGTGCCAAACAAATTCACACTAGAATCAAAGGTGAGTGATCCCCTCGTATTCGGTCCATCAAAAAAAACTTACGAAGAAGCCCAGGGATTCAAACTTCAAGAGGAATCTTGGCACCAAGATCCATCTGCACGCAAACACGAGCAAAAGCAATCCTCCTCCAAGAGTTTGTTTGAGCACCAACCCATAAAGGTTGTCCAAAGAAATAATCTATCCAAGCAAGGTGGTAATTATTCCAATACATCAAAGGCAAGTGTGGCAAACAAATCTAAGTAGGTGAAGATAGGCCCACCACTGAATGTGGAGAAAAGGAAGAAGACCAATGATCGAAACCAATAAAAAACACCAACAACCAAGATCCTCCCATAAGAATAGCATCCTGAGCCTCAACACTATCAAAGAGGCAAATGAAAGAATCCGGAGAGATGGAGAGGAGCTGGAATTCTCCAAACATTGACCATTAGTGCTTCAATTCATTGCTTAGGAAAAAATAAAGCAACCTTTGACCGATAAGCTTGCCCACCAGCCCTCTTTGAAGCCTGGCTAAGTAGGCATGGACGGACACCATATTCAAAGTCATATAACTACCATCATCTGACATAACTGTCACCTTAGAAAAATCATCAATTTTGAAAACATCCAACCTATTCCAAGCAGTGTGGATGTTTTGGCAAGTTTTAGCACCATATAGATGCTTGGAGGGCTATTGAATTGAATCAAATTTTCCATTCTAGGAAGCAAGTTTTGAAGAGGCATTTGGACAAACACCTAATGTGCAATTTGCATTCTTAGAGATATCATGAATGGTTGCATCTACTTGACTTACACACCTGCAATCAAACTCAGAACAAGCTGTAGAATCCGAAGGTTCAAGTAAAAATTATATTCCTTTGCAATATCAGCTCCATAATTGCTCAAATGGACTGTAACAACAGCAGATGGTTCAACAATGCCTCGTGAGACAACCAAATCACCAGTGTGAACCTTCAGAGAAGCTAATAAGTAAGGATCCATATCAACAATCAGAGTTCCATTGGCTAGATTGGGACCACACGAAGCCCTTCCCACATGACGATGCACTTCGCTCTCCCCAGCCAGCTTGAATGAGATGCCATCGAACATGAGCTCGTAGAAGGAAAGGTCCAAGGAATGAAAATCTCATGAAGAATCCCATTCCATGATGAACATAAAATTGAACAGAAAAGGATCACTAAATGACACTTGCTTGTTTCCCTTAGCAAAATAATCAGACCCCAATGAAGAGACGTGAAGTAGCTCATTATCAACGGAATTAAATAGCTGCTCATGAACCACAGATGAACCACCACCAGCCAAAGAATTGACAAAAAAATTAGTCACAAGATCTGACTTCAAAATCTATTTGCAAACCTCTTAATCCTTACCTTCCAAAACCTTCCAAAAATTGCCAAGCCTTGAATCAAGCCTACCACCACAATCCCCGCTAGAGCTGGGAGAAGGCTTACATCCACTCCTGCTCATAATTCTTCTTCCCTTGAGCTACATCCGCTTCCCCCCACCCACCTGCCCCACCCCCTAGTGCTGCACACCTCTATGATTCAATAACTGTTTCATATTTTTGTTTAATTGGTCTTTAACTTCAAAGGATGGCCAATTATGTAAAATTGAATGTCTATTTTTCCATTTATTTGAAAAGAATTCTTCAAAGATTGCTCTAATTAATTTAGGATCCATTTGTAAAACTCTTTTAGAATAAAAAATTTCATTAATCATATTTCCATTTCTTCTTGTAATGGCATAAGCATGAAAAAAAAACAAGAATTTTGATCACCTTCTTCCAACCATTGTGATTTAGAACGTTGTCTCTACCAAGTAGCTAGTCTAGCAAGTGTAACATTCAATTCATGATTTTTTTCCTTAGATCAAGTAATTTATTTAGATTCAAACCATCCAAACTACTTTCCTCCTCTTTTAACAATAAAATATAATTTTGTAAAATAGTCTTATGATTGTTCAGCTCCTTCAACTTATTTTTACACCAAAAAAATAAGCATTTAATAGATCTCTTCATCTTCCTTTGAAGAATATCAGCAGCTATTCCATAATCTTACATACTCCAAACTTTATTAATAATACCCCTTGAAGCTTCATAAGAACACCAAACATTCTCAAATCTGATAGCTTTTTTATTATAATAAATTGAATTATTTAAGTTAAGCAATGATAGACAATGATCTAAAGCAACTCTTGGTAAATGTCTAATCACAACAAAAGGAATATTTAACAAAACTTTAGAATTTAAGCAAATTCTATCTAATCTTTTCCAAATACTAGCAAGACCTTCTTTATTAGTACACCATGTATATTTGGGGCCAATAGAACCTATATCATGATAATCATTTTTAGTTATGAACTCCTTCATCCCTTTTGAACCTTCAGAATATAAAAATCTTTTACCACCTTTCTTCTCTTGCTTTGATAAAATACAGTTAAAATCTCCCCCGATAATACATGGATTTTAATTAGAAGTGTATTCTTCAGTGTCAACAATTGTCTTCGTTCATGAAGATCCCTATTCGCATAGACTATAGAAACAATCCAGCTAATTCCATTAGGAGACTTCAAATTTCCAATAAAACATTGATTGTAAGAATTTAAAATAGTGAAAGAAGAAATAATCTTTTTCCATAATGTCAAATTACCATCAGAAGTTCCTTTAGCAAGAAAATGAAGGAAATCCCATTCATCACCAATAATTCTTCTAACTTCATTGATAAACATGGAAACTAATTTAGTTTCCAATAAACCAACAACAAAATACTATTTTCCAACACCAAACTTCTCAAATAGAGAAAGCTTCATTTTTCTTAGCTCCCCTACAATTCCAAAATAAAATAGAGGACATTATGAGATAAATGGAGATAAGGCCTAAGATCCTTCATGACTTACATATCCTTTTCTAATTCTTTGGCTCTCCTTAATAGGACCTAACATTCTTAATTCTTTACTAAGTTTGTTCTTATGTTACAAAGAAATAGGAGAAGGCTTTTTTAATACACCAGATGCAAAAGACATATCAAACTTAATTAAGTTTTCACTACTACCATCAACAATTCTAGAATTATATTTATTGGAATTAATAGAAGAAGTTGACTTCAGTTCCTTCACTTGCTTCGGAGGAATCAGCATATTACCACCTTTATAAGAAAAGAAAACTGTATCATCAACACTAGTTTGTCTAGTTTGATCTAGAGTGTCTGAAACATTATCCTTATTTTCATCATCAACAGTGTCTTCAAAATCATGACCAGCATATTTAAAATAAGTAATAATTACCACATTAGAAACATGAAGAAATTCAACAACTTCAGTAACAACTTTTCTTTTAGCAGCATCAATCCCAGCAACTACATATACAACATCTTTCTCAAACTCTTCTTTCTTTTTTAATTCATCTTGAACTGAAACAACTACAACATCATTTGCTTTATTAGCTCCAGCAATTTTAGCAATATTAGAACATTCTTTCTTTTAACAGCATCAGTTACTTGAGTATTTTCAGTAACTCTTTTTTCACATTCTTCTTTCAACTTCAATCTTCTAGAACAAGTATAGATTTTGGAACACTACTAAAATTCTTCAGTAATTCATTAGATTTAGATCTATTAAAAGATTTAAATCTATTCCTTCTATAGTTCACATGGATCCAAGGTCTATAGGAAGAAGACTTATTATTATCCATTTCACTTGTAGATTCAGGAATTTACATCTACTTTTGAATTATAATCACCATCAACAAACTGATTAGCAAAAGAGGAATACTTCTTGTTATTATCAATAAATAATTTTTGTAGTTAAGATTAGTGTGTCCAATTCTATTGCAGTTGTAGTAGAAAGAATATATCTTTTTGTATTCTATTTTATAATAAAATCTTCCTTCAGATCCTTCAATCCATTTGCCAGCAGGAAGTTGAGTATCAAGGCAAATTTAAACACAAACTCTAGCAAATTCTCGCCTTTCCTAATTGAATTTATTACCATCTAAGTACATTTGAGTACCAACTAAAGAAGCAATTCTAGTAATATTAGTTTCATCCCAACAACATGAAGGCATATTAGGCAATTGGATCCATACTAGAGAAAAAAAATCTTTCATAGATAATTGTGAGAATCCTGGATTCCAATTCTCCATACCAATGATATGACCACCTATATACCATGGACCTCCACTGACAACTGCTTCTTTTGCTTTAAGCCATTGAAAAGAACAAAGAATCCATTTCTTTTCCAAACCAGTGAGATGAAAAGAACCAAATTTAATCCATTGCTTCTATAGTTCTGAGATAATCAAGGAATAAAGAATAAGATTACCAAATACCTTAACCATCAAGGAATTACAAAATATATGAATATTTTCCATTTGATTTTCTACATGAAGTTTAACAGCAGCACCAGCGTCTAACATCTCTATATTTATTCTAGGATTAATCACTTTAATATTTGGTGGTTTACTCTGAGCATTAAGAGGTTCAATCTTTCCTTTAATAGAATTACCAACATTAAAGTATCGAGGAACTTCTTTAAAGACATTATTGCAAACATCTTTGACTTCAGTTATTCTTCTATTCAAATGAATATTTTCTTATGAAGCAGAATTGAAATTGATTTCTTCTTGAACCATTTTTGCATTAATAAATCTATTCACCTTTAATTTTGGACCAGAAGAAGAAGAAGCCTCAATATCATTAGATTTTCTTTGATGGATATTACCTTTATTGAAAATATGTGTGAAATTCAATCCTTTATTCAGGTAAACTTGATTATCAGAAATAAGATTCTGTCCCTTACCATCAAATAATTCTTTCTTAGAAATTTTAGAGGATAGAATAGAATCAGAAACATATCTAATAACAAAGGGAGATCCACTAGAAATCTTTCTTTTATTAGAGTTATCCATACTATCCTTTCTTACAATAGGTATTCCAAAATGAGAGTAGACTACAGAAGACTTATCTGATTCACCACCAGTGAAGAAAGGAATGACTGCCGGTGATTGCCACCAATCACCCTCAACCATAACAAACAATCCGTGAATAATCTGCTAATAGAAATTCAAAAAAATTTCAAGCACTCTCTCTTTCTCTCTCTTCTAGAAAATGGGTCTCTCATTTGGGTTTAATAATGTCACCTAAAACCCAATTTCTTGGACCCAATCTTGATCCAACCCAAATTATACCAAACCAATAACATACTTCTTTTGGGGGGGAGGGAGGGGGGCGGGGGGTGTACCCATGGAGAGGCCTACATGTTAATTGATAAAAAGATAAAACTCTAGATTATTTGCTCTATAGTTCATGTGAAGCTCAAGCCACGTGTTGTTAACGTGGCAAGATTCCTTGAAATTACCTCTCTCCAACCATTGGTTAATAACTAAATGGACACTTGGACCACTAGCATGAAACTCTTCAAAGCCTTCCCTTGGATCCCATTGGTTAGTCCCTAACTGAAATGGCTAACCTTGGCTTAGGTGGTAAGATCCAAGCCCTCCATCACATTTTCTCACTCTTATAAATACCCCCCCCCCCCCCCCCCCCCCCCCCCCCCCTCTACTTGAGATAAAGCTTGATTAAACAGATTCCCCAACCTCATGGAGAACCCCCTAACTCCTCCATGGATTACCCATGCCTTCCTTAGTTCAAGAAAATCCTAAACCATCATGAAATAAAGAAGAAGAGAGAAAGGATAATCTCAATTCATATCTTGATCTAGTGGAAATTAGCTCCTTGAGTCTTCTGGAAAGTTGAAGATGGTTCTTCAAGCAATCTTTAATGTCCAATATCTTAGAAATCCAACCATTGGTTAATGAGAAATTTTAGTTTGAAGTTTTAAATTTAAATTAAATTTTCCAGAGGATCTCAGCATATGGACCCTTCAAACTCCAGGTATTGAAAGCATAGGGAATCTTGAACCTCTATGTCAAAATTTGTTAAATTTTGATAGTTTCATTGAAATTAATGAGCATTTAAAGGTCTAATTTAATTTGAACTAAAATAGTAAATTCAATATGATCCTTTCAACCAGCTGATTGGATAACAAAGATAACAAATTATGCGAGTGAATGCACTAAGATTCAAATCAGCGATCTGTAAGAATGCTCTGTGGAAAATGAGGCATCATCTTGGCACTCCATTTCACTCATGATGAATTTGATGACTGATCTGATTGGCTGACAATGATAGTAGCATTCAACAGCACACCGTAAGGCTGATAATTGCAAAATGGCACCATCGTTTAGCTTGTGATTGTTCGTTGCTGATTTATATTAAAATCGATTAGGAAAATCAATTTAAATTCTTAAGATTCTCATAAATTATTGAAAGTCCAAATTTTCTCCAAATTGAAAGATCTCGAGCTCATTGGAAAGGGCTTAAGCCCTATTTTTTTAAATATTTTCAGTATTTTTTAAACAATAAATCTTAAGAATTTCAAAGATGAAGGTTTTGTTATTTTCTTATTTTTCTCAAGATCCATTGGTCCAATTGAGCTCAAGTTTTGGGAGATGATTCTTGAGCATGCTATTTATCTCCTATAATTTTTTTAAAGTCATTGTGAGCTCTAGATTTTATGATTTAAATTTCCAAAATCATATGTCTATTTTAAACCCATAACTTTAAAAATTTATAACCCTTAGAATCCTTATAAGTTTCATCCAGATTATATGTGGTGTGTTTATAATTATGCAAGGGTTAGTCAGACACTAATTTTACCCAAATCCAGTTAGTGTAGCTCCTAAAACAAATTTATCAAAACTATAGATGTATTTAGCTTTGATGATTAATTTTGAAACTTAGAGAGACTTTGACGAGCTCAAATTTAGGGTATTTTAATCACATGTACTCAAACACCTATGGTTTAAATTTCACTTCATTTGGAGGATATTTGGTTTATCATATAGTGAACCCAAGATTCATGTACATACACAACAGAAAAATTGCTCATTACCGGTGGATTTTTTCGGAGGCTTTTTGGCAGACTATTTTCTGGTGGCTTCTTGGTGGATAATGCTAAAATATTTCTGACTAATTTTTAGGCAGAATTTCTAGCAGCTTTCCTGAAGATTTTCTTACGGCCTTTCCAGCAGATTTTAATAATTTCAAAAAATTTTATATTTGTAAATTAATTAATAAATAATTTAATAACTTATTTTAATAATTATTAATTTAATAATTTATTTTATTTAATTTTTAATTTAAAAATATAGTTTAATTAATTATTAATTTTATAACTTATTTATTAAATTATTAACTTTAATTTTTAATTTTAATTAATTTTTAATTCTAATTTTCATATAATTTATAATTTAAATAAAAAAAGTAACTCCTTTAACACATTTACATCTTCAGCAAATTGGTTGGGTCTTTGAAATATTTTTCAGACCCAGTTCAAATCCCAGGGGCATTAGCACAAGTAGCAATCAGTGCAGGAGGGCGGTCGGGCAGCGGTCCATGCGAGAGGGTGGCTGTACGGCGAGCGAGGGCGGCCGGGTAACGGGCAATGCGGGAGGGTAGATTGGTGGATTCTTTAACACATTTGGCAGGCTTACTCCACCGGATAGCCACCAGAAAAAAATTTTGGTTACTTTATTTAGCCAAAAAACTTTTTCCAGGTCTATTTTTTAGCCAAAATTTTTTCTAATATGGGTTTTACTAGCAAAAAAAATTTTCACCAAAAAATCACCGATAAATTCTAAATCTGCTGGAAAATTTCAGTGATAATAAGTGATTTTCTTGTAGTGATAATTGACTTAGGTTCTTGAAAACTTTACAATAAATTGTTTTAAATCAAAAAATTAAATATGATATATCAATATTCTTAGAATTTAAAGCTTAATAAAGAAAAAATAAAAGCCCATTAAATTTACCCAAAATTAAAAAAAATAGAATTAAGAAAATTAAATAAATTATTAAAAAATATTAAAAAACTAAATAAAATTTAAACACTTGCAATCATCCCTGGGAATCACTCCTAATAGTTGGGAAAAAAGTCAAGAGGTTTGGAGCTGATTTGGTACAAAAATAAGAAGAGTATCCTAATTAAATAATTAAATAAATCCATTAAATCAACAAACTTAAAAAATAATAACTAACAAAAAAAATCTCCAAATTTAACAAACTATAAGGCATAGGACTCATCTATGTCTATAGTTTTTATGAAAATATAAAAACTCTAAATTTTTTGTAAATAAAAAAGTTACTATTGGGTCAAACCTAGTACAAAAAATGCATCAAACTTCAAAAATTTTATAACTAATTATAAAAAGATATAATTTTAGCAAACTCAAAGGAATTTTACTCATCTTTGGGTGTAGTATTTATGAAAAATATAAAAACTCCAAAAATAATTGTAAATCAAAAAGTCAATTATTTCGTAAATTTTAATTCACATAAATAAATACTAACTTGTAAAATCCATAACTAATTTCAGAAAAATTCAAATACAATAAACTTAAAAGCTTTTTGCTCATAATTGAATCTAGTATTTATGAAAAATATAACAATTATAGAAACCAATACAAATCAAAAATCGAGAAATGGAACCCACATTAAATGCATTAAAATATAAAAATTCAACAAATGATCAAAATTTTGACTTTCATTAATCTAATGAATTAAATCAAATAAAAATAGTATAATAAATAATCAACACTCTATTAATTAAATTTTTAGGTAGGACTACCTCTGGCTATGGCTACGTGTCCTAGCAAGGCCTTGGTCCTAGTACCAGATGTGACAAAACCATGAATAAATTTGATAGAATGTAAAATTTATTTTGAAATATTAATAAATTAATAATTTATCAAACAAAATTCAATTAAAAATTATTAATAAAATACTTAGATGTTACAGCTTCTAGACCCTTGTGATAGATTCCTTTCATGAGGGCAAAGGTGTTTGGATTAGAAGCTTTAATAACCAAAATACTTAATTAAAACGAAGGACTCTATGCTATCCATCTACCCCAATTTTGGAGAACTAGTAGCATTACAAATATGAGTTAGGACTTGCTAATTAATAAGTTCTGGAACTTAAAAGTTGATAAGTACTATGTTCTATAAAATTAAAAAAATAGCAATTGCAAATAAACTTCTCTTTGAAATTAAATTTAAAATATCAAAATCATTAAATTCCTAAATTAAAACCATCCTGTATAGAATTTAAACAAATCAAATTAAATATAGATAATTTTAAACAAATAAAAACAATGACCTATCCAAGCCACAAATAATTTAACACACACTTAGATGGTTTATTAGAACAACTAACTCTAGCCTAGATTAAGCCAGTCATTTCATTTTGTTTACTTGGGGTGCCTTGCCAAGAGGGCCCGCATGCTATTGATTTACTTTCTCTACTTTGGATATTGTATTTACATTTTAGTTGGTTCACCAAAGATTGAGTAAAAATTTAGAGTAGTATAATTTTATTTTAATTTAAATTTTTGTATATATATAACTGCTCACACTTTAGTATTTCATAGGTGCATTTTTATAACATCTCTTTTATATTCCTTCAAAAGTATAATGTACTTAGGAAATTTAGTAAAGGGAAATGAAAAATCAATGAACTAATTTTCTTAGGTTATCATATAGCTCGATTGAGTTGTACAATATTAATATTTTTAAGAGATTGAAAATGATTATTTATATACTTATATAGGTTTCAAAAGGAAATGATACTTTTTCTTTTAAAGATCATTGTCTTTTGGAATACTATAGAAGATTCAGTATCTAAAAGATTGAAGACCCTAATAAATAATCATATTCAAATTTACTTTAGATAGGAGTAGAAATCCAAGTTTGTTGTTGGTGGAGCTTGATCACCTTTTCTTAACAGTAGACCCTACAATGTATATTAAAATTTTAAATGAATAAATGTTCCTTTCTTTACATTATTATTCATGCATCATTTCATTGCATGATCATATACATATTATAGAGTCCTCATTATAAAATTTTCTAAACTATAATTCCTTGATTCCTAGGATAGAAACTATCTAATCTTCCATTCTTATGGCAATTGATTATGCTTAGAACTGTTAGTTGGTAGCTCACTCTAAGAAATTGTAAGCCTAAATTATATGCACCCCATCAGTCTTTGTATATTCCTATTCTATTTTATACTTTCAAAATTCAAAAATCAAAAATCTAAATATAAATTCTAAGTACAACTATATAATCTATAATCTAAAGCATGTGCATTGAAATCTTATTGTCCCAACTACTTTGTTAAATTGTTATGTGTTTAAAACTTTAGTCTTTACTTTAATTGGAAGTATTCTCTTATCATATATAGTTTACTATAGGGGATTATCCTTATAGGAAGTTTAAAACCCAAAATTAAAATAAACCCCATCTTAGTTTCTTTCTAAGATAGGGGAAAAATTTGTAGACGTAGACCTAAGATTTAAACATTGGTTTTGTATCATAATCAAATGATAAGTGAATATTTTTTTTATTCTTAGGGGTAATTTGAATATTCCTGACTATACAAATAAATATATAAATTTATCTTCATGATTAAATGATAAGGGAATATTCCTTGTATAATTTAATTTTGAAAATAAATTTATTAATATACTTTCATAATTAAATTGATAAGTGAATATTCCTTTTTATCCCTAGGGATGAATTGAATATTACTTAAGTAGTTTTAATTATGAGAATATAGTGAGATTTAGTTTCATCAATAAAATTATATGTGAATATTCCTTTTATTCTCTAGATAAATTGAGTATTCCTTATGCTGCATTTGATAATGAATATAAATTGATGGAATCTCTTCTCAAAACGATAATGAGACATTAGTTTATCCTTCGGGATGGAATAATATTAATCTATGAAGATTTGACTAAAGAAACCTAAAAAATTAAAAATTTAAGGCAAATCTTGTATGGCAACGAGGAAAATTTGCCCACATATTTTTCTGATGACTCCACTGCGATAGACTTCTCTCTCCATCTTTTGTGAAGACTAAACTTTTAATATATATATATATATATATATATATATATATAGATTTAACTATGTGTTTGGGCTTTTAAATTTCATGTAGATGCAAGTTTATTTAAATCTCAATCATGCACATGCATGTTTTGTGTAGTCTTGTGTGTTCATTCTTTGCACAGTCTTGTATGGTCTTTACTATCCCTATTGTGTCTACCTAGTTCAGCATTGTATATACATGCTTTGTTCAATTTTTTCATACTTGCATGTTTGTATACATTTGATTCTATGCTTATGTGAGTAAGCATATCTCATAGTTACTTGGTTTCATCCTAAAAACCAAGCAGACTAGGCCAATCAAAATATTGAATTGGTCCTAGGTTTTGTATAGGTTCTGCAAATTTATAGTCTTGTATTTGCATATACATTTATAAGTTTATTTAAATTTCAAAGTATTGAGTATATGCTTTCGTGCGTAAGCATACATCATGGTTACTTGGTTTTATCCTAAAAACCAAGTAGACTAGTCCAAAAAGAACATTGATTTGGTCATAGGACTTGTAGGGGCACTGCTCGTTTATAGTTTCGTATTTATATTTGTATGGCTATTTAAATTTGAAGCATTGAGCCTATGTTTACGCAAGTAATTGTATCCAATGATTACTTGATTTTGTTCTAAAAACCAAGCGCACTAGTCCAGCCAAAATACTAATTTGGTATAAGTTCAGGTAGGTGTGCTGCTTATTTATAGTCTTACATTTTTATATGTTTTATAGTCTTACATTTTTTCATATTATAGCCTCATTAGGCTATATCAACTTTAGTCTCTATATTATAAATTCCAAAGTTATCCCTCTCTCTTGTATAAAGTTCTTACACTGATGTCATCATCTAAATCTAGACTCAAATCTAATCAATGTATCTTTTTTATCATCTACATCTAAGAATCTTTGGATATGGTTCCTTGTTAAATGCTCTTCTTAAATCTAAATTCAAATCAAACTTCAATTATTCCCTCTCCAACTCAAAGTCATTTAGTTTTTGGTATCCTTTTCACCCCAACTGGTTTGAAATGAGGGGTAGTAGATCTTATTTCTATTATGCTAATTTCATTTTTGCGAATATTTTTTTTAGTTTCTATTTGGTTTTCAATAATGGCCATCTTCCGTTTGTTAGGAAGATAACTTTGTTAGGTTTTTTGTTTTTTTTTTCTTTTCCAGTTCTA
Organism: Dendrobium chrysotoxum; assembly: GCA_019925795.1. Classification (NCBI taxonomy): domain Eukaryota; kingdom Viridiplantae; phylum Streptophyta; class Magnoliopsida; order Asparagales; family Orchidaceae; genus Dendrobium; species Dendrobium chrysotoxum. The sequence continues at coordinate 33,980,108 of CM034314.1, forward strand.
TTTGTTTTTTTCCTTTATTAATGCAAGTTGCATTCCTTCAAAAAAAAAAAAAACTCAAAGTCATTTAGATTGAATTCATCTTAGTAATTCTAAATCAAATCTAAATCCCTCTCTAGTTTATGTTGCCAAAGGCTAGGTCCATATGTAAAGTCACTAAGTAATTAAAAGAAATAAAAATTTTGACCAGCTTCCATTTAATCATGCCTTAGGGATTCAATAAACTTTACTCAGTTTATTCTTCAAGTTTATATCTTACTTAAAGGTCAGTGAATTTTAAAAATTGATATACTATTTTGAATGAAATAATTTTGTATCTTGATAGAATATCTGAACTGAAGTTGGAAGAATCAATTTCATGTAACTTGATTGAATCACAATCCAAATAAAATGATTTTGAATTTGATTATAGATTAATGCAAAACTTGATAATGTTTGAACAGACTTATGGACTAAAAATTCATGATAATGTTGATGATGATGATGATGACTTTTGCCAAATAATCACTAATGAAATTAGTTCCATTAGTAAACTCAAGCATAAGAGAGATCTAAATGAATGTAATGATTTGGAAGTGATTTTGAGTGGGATTTGCTAAGATTGAAGTCTTCTTTCTAGCCTAGGAGGAAGGATGCCACCAAGTGGATATTTAAACCTGCCACAATAAACTAAATTGCATCTTCTAAGAAAGGAGAAACATGTGTGTAGATTTACACCTTAACATAAAAGGATAAAAATATATGATTTTGAGTTTTAACTAGGATGGCGCCATGAGAGGCTTGCTCCAATACTAGCAGATCTAATCTTAAGGGAAGGAAGCACAGGGACTCACACCTAACCTTGAATAACTAGTGAAATTTAATGAAGAAAAGATGCCAACTTGTGGGACTTACACTCCTCTTCAGGATGGAATAAGATGCCAGCTTGTGGGACTTATACCTAACTCCAGGTTTTGAGTTTGATGAAGGAAAGATGCCATATTGAGGGACTTACACTTGACTTTGGGTTTTGGGTTTGATGAAGAAAAGATGCCTGAATGACGAACTTACACTAGACTTCGAGTTTAGGGTTTGATGAAGAAAAGATGCCAGCTTGTGGGAATTACATTAGACTTTGGGTTCTAGGTTTCATGAAGAAAAGATGCCAACTTATGGGACTTAAACTTGACTTAGCGTTTTGGGTTTGGCAAATAAAAGATGCTTGCTTGAGGTACTTGCACTTGACTTTGGGTTCTGGTTTTGACAAAAAATAGATGCCATATTGTGGAACTTACACTTGACTTCGGGTTCTAGATTTGATGAAGAAAAGATGAGTTCTTAAGGGACATACACTAGACTTTAGGTTTTTGGGTTTTAGAATGAAAGATGCTTTCTTGAGGGACTTACACTTTTGTGTTATTGATTTGATGAAGAAATGATGTCTGATTGAGGGACTTACAGTTGACTTTGGTTTCTACGGTTGACGAAGAATAGATGCATACTTTAGGGTGCTTACACTTGACTTCAGGTTCTAGATTTGATGAAGAAAAGATGCTTGCTTGAGGGACTTACAGTTGACTTCAGGTTACAAAGAAAAGAGCAAGCTTAATGGACTTACACTTTACTTCACAATGGAGATAAGATGCCAGCTTGTGGGACTTATACCTAACTCTGGGTGACCAAAAGCCTTTGTTTATGTGATTTTCTAGGATAGAAGTGAAATATTTGAAAGGATGATGGTTTTAGAAATTTTAAATTGGAAGTTTATTTTCCCTTTCCATCACAAAAAAAAACTTATAACATGCAAATGCTTTTCTGGAGAGCAGAAGTTTTTATGCAGGCGTATTACTAGAAAAGGAAGATAAAATTAAAAAAAGGCTTGTATTATAATTTTGACTTTAATGATTTGAAACTTTGTTGAAAGTTTAACTCTTTTTCACTTCCCACAAATGACGAAATGAGAGAGAGGAAAAGTGCAATTCCTATAGGTCATCCCAATCATTTCAAATTTTGAAATTCTTCAATTTTGATTGATGTAGACCTAGTATATCATGTCATATTTGGTGAATTTGAAAATAAAATGTATATTGAGAATCTTTTAATTTTATAGCAAATCTTCATTAGAACATCTTTACACATATTATTTCTTAAGATACCGCCCATTGATGGGAAACATATGACGATCACCCATATAATCCACCAATTGATAAGATCCTCCTTTGTATACTTTCTCCACCACAAAAGGACATTCCCATGTAGGCTCCAATTTACAACCAAACCTTTGATGTGCTAGGATAGTTCTATGCAGGACCAACACCAAATCTTCTACTTGCATGGTTCTAGGATAGACTAATTTATCATGTGCTTAAGCTATATGGGATTTATATAACTCGAGGATTTATTGAGCCTGTATCCACTTCCCTTATAAATATTCAAGCTCTTTTAATTGAAGTTGGGAATGTTGTTCTTATGTGATACGATTGTTAAATGCAAGTGTTAGAGAGGGAAGTTGTACCTCTAAAGGGAGAATAGCCTTAGCCCTGAAGACTAAAGCAAATGGCGTAGACTGAGTTGGGGATCTATATGTGATCCGATAGGCCCACAAAGCTTCTCCCAACTTTTCATGCCATTGTCTCTTGTTATCCTCTAAAATATTTTTAATAATTCCTACAAATATCTTATTGAAGGCCTCCACCAATCTATTTAATCGTGAGTAATAGCTTGTGAAATATCTCCAATCAATGTTATGATGTCTAACAAAATTATTAATTTTTGTGCTTTTTAAAGAGGGAACATTATCAGATATAATTTGACTAGGAATGTCAAATCGATAGACAATATGGTCTAAAAAAAAATGGAGTACAAGGTGAGCTTTAAATTCTCACAATGGAATAGCTTCTACCCATTTTAAGAAATAATCTATCGTTGATAGAATGAAATGAAGACCTTTGGTTGAAGGAGGGTCAATATGACCAATGATGTATGCTCCCCAGCTTTCAAATGGCCATGAAGCAATCATTGGATATAGGACATTAGGAGTTTGATGTATGATGACACCATGCACTTGGCACTGGTGACAACGGCATCTAATAGACATACAATCATCAATTATTATTGGCCAATAATATCCCAATCTCTTAATTTTAAATGTCATTTTAGGGCCAAATTGGTGAGCACCACATAATCTGACATGCACCTCAGTTATGATCTTTCGGTCTTCTTATTTATTAAAACATTGTAGCCACATTTGATTAAATGACCGATAGTACAAGGTGCCATTCTTTACTGTATAGAAGGGTGCCCTTCTCTTAATCTAATCAGTGATAGATTTCTCTTGAGGGAGTTTTCTTTCTTGTAAATAGTCAATGAATGGTTGCCTCTAATCAACCATTTCATTATCAATAGTAAGAACAATATCACCCTTAGAAGGAAACATTTTGTTAAAATATTCCAAATCTATAGAAGATAAGATCTAGCGACCTTGAACTTCTATAGAAATTGATTCTTCTTTAATACAAGCTAGTTCTTTTGCATGTCTTGCTTGGGAATCTGCCATACAATTTTTTCCTTGGGGTATCCTATATAAGGTTACATTTGTGATTTGCACAAAAAGTTTCATAGTGTATTGGTAGTATGGAAAGAATTTTGGTTTCAAAACTTTGTAAATACCAACAACCTTATTGATGATAAGAGATGAATCTCCAAAGATTTTGATTTCATAATTTCTATTAATATTGCTAATTCTAGACTAGTTATTAGAGCTTCATGCTTAGCCTCGTTGTTAGTGTAAGGCTTTAAGAAAGGGTAAGAATAACACAATAATCCCTTTTGATGGGTTATAAAAACCAAACAAATACCATCTTTCCTGGGATTAACTCTTAAGGTTCTCTAATCTTTTATGAAGATGCATCACCACCAAAATATAATCCCAAAGTATCTCCTTCCAGCTCCTCTAAACTCATAATTTATTCATTAGGAAGATCTTCAATTAGTGTGGACTAAGTAGGGATCGTGTGTGCTTCAAACAAATCTGCCACATCTTGACCTTTCAAAGCACACAATGGTATAAATGTGATATCAAATTGGAGTAACAACATTGACAATCTTGCTAAATGCTCAGATAATATTGGATGAGTCCGGAGGTATTGAAGTGGATTAACTCGAGAAATGAGAATGACCTTTTGAGCTAACATATAAGCCTCAATTTCTGTGCTACAAAAATCAAGGCCAAATAATGTTTCTCAATAGGTGGAGAATTAGCTTCAGTTGGTTGAAGTCATCTATTTAAGTAGTAGAGCACATTCTCTTTTTCTTCCTTGTTAGTTTGGGCTAACAAGGCACCAAGAGAATTGCCTAAAGCTGCAGTGTAAAGAATTAAAGATTTTCCTAGGATAGGGGCTCCTAGAACTGGTGGTGTCATCAAATATTACTTTATGCATTCAAAAGCATTTTGACACTTTTCATCCCAGTGGAATCAAGTATTCTTCTTGCATAAAGTAGAAAATGGTTGACATTTTAAATTGAAAATGAATCTTCGTATACATGCCAATCTACCTTCAAAAGATCTTAATTGGGTAAGGCTTTTGGGAGGTGGCATATCTAAGAAGACTTTTACTTTAGAAGGATCAATTTCTATACCTTGGTGACTCACTACGAATCCTAAGAATTTTTCTGAAGTAACTCTGAAAGCACATATCAAGGGATTCATTTTTAGATCATAGTGATGAAACCTTTCAAAAATGATTCTCATATCATGGAGGCTGTCTTACCTTTGATAACTTTTAATAGCCAAATCATCGACATAGCATTCCACCTATTGGTGTACTAGATCATAAAAAATTTGGGTCATAGCTCACTGATAAGTTATACCTGCATTCTTAAGTATGAAGGGCATGACTTTCTAACAAAATACACCTATAGGTGTTATGAATATAGTGAATATTTCATCCTTATGAGCCAACTTGATTTGGTTATACCCAGATGAAACATCTATAAAAGAGAAATTTTCATGTGGAGAGGCAATGTCTACTATGAGTTTTGGTATGGGTAATAGGAATTCATCTTTTGGGCGAGCCTTATCTAGATCATTATAATCAATACATACAAAAATTTGATAATTTTTCTTCTTTAATGGGATAATGCTAGCCAACCAAGAGGGGTATTTTTTCTCTCAAATAAAGCCTACATCAATCAATTTCTTTACTTCAATAATTACTTGTTGTTCAATTTCTAAACCCATGCATCATGGGGCTTGTTTTATAAGAATTATGTTAGGTTAAATTTCGAGTTTTTGGACTGCTACTTCTAGAGATAATCCAGGCATCTCATCATAGCTCCAAGTAAAGCAATCCTTAAAATTTAAAAGAAACTTGACCAAATTATTTGAATCATCCTCATTCAATAAGGTACTTGTGAATATTGGATGTTGATCTTCTTAATTTCCAAGGTTAAATTATTTTAACACATTACTGGTTAAGTTGATTTCCACTTCAAGTTTAGGAGGTGCCTCCTTAACTTGAGAGTCAACCAAATCATCTAAAGTTTCTAAGCAAAATTCATTAAGAATTTTAACATCCTTTACAACAAGATAATCAGACTCTAAATTTTTGTTTATTACCAAACAATAATCGTCATCATCAAGTCGGTAGTCAACTTCCTAAGATGAGATAAGACGTTGTAATCATCTTAGGTATTTAACCCTCAATTGGACCCTGAAGAGGAATAAGCTGATGGAAGTGAAGATTTTGGTTCATTAATAACTTGCTTCCTTTATCTCCAGAAGAAGCATATGATGGTAGCTCTTTGCAACTACAAATTTTAACTTGCACTGCCCCTTCAAAGAAGTGTTAGGCAGGTTATCCATTTGGACCATAGCTAATTCTGGCTTCAATTCTATCAAGTTTCAGAATCTAACATCTTTGCTTCAATATAGATAGGCATACCCTATAAGTCAAGAATAAGGACATTGCTTTCAGAATAATAGCCAAGACAATATTTTGACTCTTTAAAATTAAATTAATCATGTAGAGAATCATTGTTAGGTATATTTTTTTAAGTCATATGTAACATTCCTATTAGAAATAGATACGATATACAAAGAATCCTATTTTGATTTATTTTTTAACTTTACATGGAATAAAATAAAAGTTATTTAAAGTAAGAGAATTGAGGAATCTAGCTTCTTCATCTATATAAAATATAACTTTACAAGGTATAATATGGTCAGAACTACTAATAAACATAAATCACTCTCTAATATCCTCCTTCTCTTTAACTGTAGAAGCCTAGCTGATTTGGGCTTCTTTCAGCTCTAAAGACGGACTCATCTCTACATCATCTTCTGAAACTGTTAGAACAACCTGGAGGGACTTCTGAGCTCCTAGAGATACTTGAAGAGAAGAATTATAAAGTTTGTTTAGGAGTTTCTTTGTAGTGCTAGAGAAAGCTATATTCCAAGTAGAATTAAAATTTATAGAAGAGATAGGAACAATAAGCTAACCAATTATGCACTTAGCTGATCCCTGCCCAGGATCCACTATGTATTCCTTGGGAATCAGTACAGCTCTAGATTTCATGTTTCTATCAAGCCATTTTTAAAGTGAAGTAATCTTCAAGTACATGTCACAACATCTGATTATAAGGATAATAATTAAGTTTATCATATTTTCCTACTTCATCTGGCTTTCTGGGCTCAGGTAATTTAAAGCTTGGCTTTTTTTAGAAGATTGTTTAATACCCTCTTTAAAGTCTTTCTCTTAAATCTGTAAACTTTATTGATCATAGTTGTAAGTCTTTCCCTCTACTCTCTTCTTTCTTTTGGAGTGTAAAAAGGTCATTGATGGTTTAATTGTGGCTGATACTGTGATGGTGTATCTCGTGGCTTCTGATACTGCTAAAACTAACATTATAGTTATTAATATTGTAGCTGTCAATATTGTGGTGGCCTTAGAGTTTTGTTACTATAAAACTGGTAAGGAGGATTTTTCCTCTGAAATTGCATGGGTTTCTTCCCTTTTTCCCCAATTGAAATTGACCTATATTTCTTTTCAAAAATATTTTGAGGTTTCAACTTCTTTGGACCTGTGGATGGTTGATCAACAAGAAAAGAAAGCTATGAGGCTTCCTCTTGAAGACTGGAGACTTTATTGATCAATTTTTAAATGTCTTAATAGTTGAGTCCTTTCAAAAGAAAAAATTTGGACCATGAATATTCTTATGTAGAATCCCAATTACATGTTGTTCTTACCATTTAAGTTTATATTTCATGCTTAAATTCCTCCATCTAATTATATAGTCAACCTGCTTCTCTCCATGTTTCAAGTTTTCTATAATAAGGTCTCCTACTGTGATGTGGTGTTGACTGCCTACAAATATTTTAACAAACATATTCTCTAATTCTATAAAATTGTGTACTGAACCATTTTGTAGACTTACATACCAATCAAATACCACCTTTGATAGACTATTAATAAATTTTTTGATTAGAAATGCATTAGCTCCCCCAACATTATAACAACTAGCTCTAAAATAATTAATATCCTACCTTGGGTTTTGAGTTTAATCAAATATTTTAAAAGACGAAGGAATAAACTCCTTTGGATAGGGAACTACACCATATTCCTCTGGGTAGGACCTACCCTTTGGAATATATGAAGTACTCTAGGATTGTGGTAATGCCTCCCTCACTTATTTTTCTACCATTTGTTTTATTTCTTTTTATTAAGAAGCCTTAGTTTTTGAAGCTTGTTGGTGCTCATCTATAGCCTCAGTCACTTGTTTCTTTCCTACCACCTAAGCAGACTTCGGTTGAGGAGATTCAACCTCTGTTTATGGTGGTAAAGGACCATGGTACTAGAAGGATGCCATAGTAGCTAGCATCTCTTCCATTTTCTTTTCCATGTTAATAATTTGCTCATCCTTTAGTTTTAATTATTATAACATATTTTGAGTTATGTCTAGAACTATGCCTTCCTCAACTATAACATTTTGTATCCCAATATCCTCAACTTGATCAGCATATAATGTTTTCCCTATATCTACCATAAAAACATTGGCTACTACATTATTCAACAAGTTATCTTGATTAGGATCAAAGTCTAAGGCATCTTCATCAGCTATGTTTTTTTTATACTATCTTTTAGTTTATTTAGTATCACCTCTATAGACTTTCTAAAAATATAGTGGGGATCAACATGAACATATATTTTATAATCTATTCAAGGGTTAGTTTCAAGCCTCTCCTTCACTTTGGGTTCCTCTTCTATAGGCTTCTCAAGTGAAGTTACTACAGGATAAGTAGCTTTCTCTTTGGGTCTCCAAACCTTCTTCTCATTAATGTTAGAGATGGTTGATTTGGTGATTCCAGCTGCTCCACATCAGGATAACAAGATCGAGATGGACCTCTAGAGTGGTGCCTATCTACTCGAGGGGAAGAGTGGACATGAGAACAATGCTTGCTCTTTCTCGGTCCATGTGGTGGTGTGGAGGAAGGAGACAACTAATGACTAACTTTATAGGGAGCATGTTGAGTACTTTTGAATGTTACTGGTGCACTAGTCAAAATAATACTATCTTTCCTTGAAACTTCCTTGGTTCTTTGGGGCATCCATTAGTGACTGTAGAGATTACAACTTGTTTAAATACATTCTTGTTATCTCTTGCCCTCAACTAACCCACTGCATGTGTTCCAACTTTCTCATCTTTTAAAGTTTCAGCTTCAATCTTCTCATTAATCATTCATTTCATGTTTCTTAAGAACTCTTATTTAGTTTATAAGAAATTATCGGCACACTATTGAACTATTGCTCTTACCATGTCATGAATATATATTTTCTTTACTTTTAATAGTCATAGTTATAGAGTATTCAACAGCTGAAGGGGGTGAATGAGGAATCATCCTCACATCTTCCTCTCCATTAACTTCTAAGAGGAGATGGAACCTATTACCACTATGGTGTGGAGAGGTAGACTCATTTACTTCTAATTTTCTCAATTTTTCCCTCCTTCACCTTACATGGCGATTCATATATCTTCTTTGGGTCATAGTCATAATTATTGATGGAGTAGAGGAAGAACCCATTTTAAATGGACTAAGAGAAGTGAAGGGAGCAGAACTGTTAGCCATTATAACTGACTTGAGTTTTTTTATTTGTATTAGACTATTTCTGTGGCTCAGTTCTGGTAAACACTAAGGGATTAGGGGCTATAGTGGCAGCTTGAGACCTACATCCCATAGTGAATTTTAGAATAAGTTTCTAGTTTACAATATCAATAGGTGGGATCCACTAACAGACATTTGTAAGTCTTGAAATCCCATTCCAAATTTGATAATGCCACCATTAGCAAAAGGATTAAAGGATAGGTTCATGTTATCAGAAAGAGAGAAGATCAGTTTGCTTGTCATATTTCCAGCATTTTAAACAATTTTAAATTACATTTTGAATAAGTATGTAAATTCAAGAATTAATTCATTATACAAAATATTTCATATCTTGCCTCATTTCACACACATCAAGTTGTATGGTAATATAACTGCAACATGTATTATTTGAGATAAGAATTAATTTAATTTAGTAAAAAGATTTTTTTTCCCAATATATTTGACCCTTTACTAATACAAACATTAAGCTACAAAGAAAAATGCAACTATGATATTTGAATAAGCACAAAAGGATATTATTTTATTTTAATAAATATATTAAATTATGAAAGATGAAATTTTAACATATTGATTAGGATAAATAGAAGGTTTAATTATTATGAGTTATTTTCATTTGCAATTTTAAATAGAGAACATGAAAAGGATCCACCTAATAATATTTAATGGGGCCCTAAAAGTGACCTCATTTTTTAAAAAAAAATTAATAGATAATAATGAAATTATCCAAGAAAGAAATGAATAAGACAACCAGCGAAAGAAAGATATCTACAACTTATGCAAAGCATAAGTAATACTACCAATATAAATGGTATGAATCACTGCTAAAGATGGAGGAAGGAAGTTTCCCCAGTGGAGTCGCTAGAAAAATCTATGGGGAAATTAAATGCCACATGCAGATTCGATGTTCTCTCATATTTTGAAATTGAATACTGTATTGAGAATAAAGTACTACCTCAAGAGACTAACATAATATTCTATAATGGTTTCAAAGTTAAATTAGGGTTTTAGAAAATATTATTTCTATAATCAAACACGATTCAAAAAATAACATATCACCTTGAAAGATGAACATGGTATTCTATAGAAAGTGTTTAAGAAATGAAATGGGTTTTAAAGAATCTGCCACTCTTATAATTAGATACAACAATGAGAATAATATATCATCTTGAAAGTTAAATATAATATTCTACAAATTATGCAAAAATATGAAATGAATTTTATAAAATTCATCATTTCTAAGATCAAATATAATTAGGAGAATATCATATCATAAAATAAGATAATAATAATATTCTTCAATTATATTTGAAAGTAGAAATGAGTTTTAAAACAAATTGCATTCTTAGAGATTTTCCCCTAATTATTGAAATAAAATAGGGTTTATTTTAATCTGGAGTTCTTAATTCCCCATAAAGGCAAGCCCTTATGGTTAATTACATCATAAGAGAGAAACTCCTTAGAAAATTCTCGATTAAAGCAGTGATTTCATACATTTTATTAAAATGTTGAAGATATAGAAAAAATATAAATTTTCTAAGGAGGAAGCTCAATGTTGAATAGTTCCTAGCAGGTTAAAAGAGAAATAAGAGGTGCTAGATTCTAAGAAGCTCAAAGGCAACCTCAGTGTATCCTATATTGGGCTTTACATTAAGAGATGATTTATTATTCAAGTTAGCATTTTATTAAAAATGTGAGATTATATTTCTTAAGGGTGAGGACTTATGATTTTTTATCTACCTCAAAATCTAGATCTAAATTGGGTGCTATAAAGCAGAAACTTGAACCCATCTAAATGAGTGTAATCTAGACTTATATTTTCCTGAAATAGACAGCTAGCTAAACTACCTAATTATCTCAAAACTATGCCATATGTTCTTATGAAAGATGGATAAGCTTTTATTTATGTTTTTGGAATTTATGGCCGACATCTAAAAAAATTATAAGTGGCCCTATGCATATGAGTGGTAGTATGCTTCTAGAACTGATGCAATTAAAGTTTAACTTAAATTTGTTTCAAATACAATATATACTAGTTGAAATACTATAAATCATAAATTCTTGAAATTTTAAAATGGCTTAGAAAATAATTTTTAGAAGACTAGGCTTCCCCATATTCTACACCTCATCTTCATTGGTCAGATTATCTGAACTCTACTCTTGGGCAGGGAAGTATCTAAAATAAGGATAAAAGAAAAAGTTTAATATGCATGTGACCCCTAGCGACCCCCTATTACTTTCTTAGAATGGTTATTTTTCTATGTTATTTATTCATAAATTTTATTTTTAATTGCAAGTAAAAAAAATTTTATTTCTAAGAGCCTAGCAAAATTAAGACACATGCACATTCTAGAAAGAAACCTATAAAAAGCAGATAATTTCTACTATGCAAATAATATAAATAATCAATCAAATAAAATCATGAATAAGAATATAATATCCAAAGTTCATATGGCAAGTTTCACTTAATATACAACCTAGGGTCTGTAGTAAGTAAAGGTAGCCAAGTTCTACCAATAACATTCTTAATTCTACTCCTATGAAATGATGCAAGTCATTTAAAATGAGGTATTTTTTGTCTTCAATTCTTCCTTTTCAGCTTAATTGTTTTCTTCTACTCTATATATGTTCATTTATTCAGATACCCAAATGAAAAGAACATTCTAATAAAACATGTTCTTTTCTCTTTGGGTCCCTATTCTTTTAATAAAATATCTTATTTTATTGACTTGTATAACTCTGTTGTTTAAATTGCATTTGAAAAAAAAAAAGGACTCTAGACTTCATACATGGTTAATATGAAAAACTAGTTTATATAAATAAAACCATAATATCATAATCATTTGCTTATTTTTGAGAAAGTCATAAACTTGTCCATGCTTTTAATAATTAGAGGGGCTGTCAATAAAAGCACCTATGAAAATTTTTATTAGTATTAAATTATTATTTATTTTAGCCCCTTTTTAATAGCCCTGTATAAGCATGGCCACCTGTAAAAAAATGGAATAAAAATCAACTTCCATATCACTTTTAACCTAAAGAAATCTAAATACCCATCACATATCACAGAGAAAGCATTAAAATATGACCATCACAAAGTCCATCATAGTGAAATCAAATAGCACCCAGTCACACGTATAAAATCAGAAGTAGAAGATAACACTAACCTAACTTAAAATTAGAATATGTGCCCTAACAATCAAATCTAAGTGTATATAGCAAGCTATGTATCTTAGAAATATCCTAGGCTCATTATTAGTTGATGTTTTCTATGAATTGAATTTGGTTTGTTAGAAGGCAAAGGGGATTTTATGTTCAAATTTAAGTTTTAGTGACTTTGTTATTTTTGAAGTTTATTTGGTTTATATTTTAGTTATTAAAGTTAATTAAATATTGCTTATTCAGGCTGTCTTAATTAGTCATTTTTAGCCTTTAAAATTTTAATACAATACACCTTTGCCTTCCTAAAAGGAGTCAAACATAAAGGGTATGAGAGCTTCAAAATATGTCTAAGTATTTTATTAATGATTTTTAATGAAGTTGATTCATCAATTGCTGATTTACTAATATTTAAATAAATAAATAAATATACTTGTATTAATTAGTTCGTGGCATTATAGCAATGAGCACAAGGTATAAAATCTCATTAGGACACGTAGCCCTGCAGCCCAAAGGGTCCAGCCATAAACCTTATTGACAAAATATTACTTATATATTTGATTTGAAGATTTTTTGAGTTTTCTTTTACTATTAGCTTACTGTTTGACCTCTTTCTTAATTTCATCTAATATTTATATATTTAATTTGTTACAAATTTTTATCAGTTTTCCTATTATATGTAATTATATATCGATTTAGTATTATTTAATTTGTCATTTAATATCTTGATATATCATTCAAAAATTATCTTGATCGGGCACGAATCTCAAGGCAAAAACCAAGTTGCAAACTTCAAAAAATAATTCGGAGACCATCTGAACTCCGTTTCAACAAACTTATAGTCGATATGAATATCTCAGAAATATGAACCCAATGACACCAGATTCGACTCAATCCAAGCCCAAATGAGTCCAAATCAAAGACCCAAAGCACGTTTGGAAGGTTCAATCCATAATTTGGATTACCAAATAGTTTTCAAATGTGACATACTTATTGTTGAATCGAGCGGCTCGACGAGACGAATCTAACGAGCCCAAGATTACCAAATTGTGATATCATTAAGACCTTCAAATGTCTGATAAATAGTCAATAATCAAGGGATTCAATATCAGCCATTCATCCAAACTACTCCACATTTGCCCTTGATCCTCCTCCTAATTATGGGTCATGCCATCCTCAAAAAACTATAAATAGCCCCTCATTTCTCTTAAGAGAGAAGAAGGAGGGAAGCAAGAAGCAAGAAGATGAGAAGAAGAAGAAGAGAAGAGAAGAGAAGAGAAGGAGGGAAGAAACTCCTCCTCGACCACAACCAGAGTTCCGTCTGATTTCCAAGTGACACCGGAGTTCCACCCGATTTTTGAAGTGATGTCGGAGTTCTGCTCGATTTCTGAAGTGACACTGGAGTTCTGCCCGACTTTCAAGAGACACTAAAATTCTACCCGTCTTCTAAGCGACGTCGGAATTCTGTCTGATCTCCAAGTAGCTCTGGAGTTCCGCTCAATCACCCAACGTCACTGGATTTATGATCATCATTCATAATTGCATTGCTTATTGTAATCTGATTATTCTAAGGTCGAATCATTTATTTATATTCCAATCAAATACTAGTGGAATCTTTTCAACTAGGCGAGGTTCCGTGGTTTTTCCCCTTTCCTGGGTTTTCCATGTAAAAATCCTGGTCTTTTATTTTTCTTCTATTTCTGTGCTGGATATTTGTACAATACTGAGATGAAAAATTCTAACTCTATCGCCGTATATATTCTAGCCCGCAACAGTTTGACGTCGTCAGTGGGAACCACTATCCCATAATTCTAAGTGTTGCTATAATGGCCAACAGGCGAAGCAATCGCATCTTGGGAGCCTCCCACTCCAACACCCATCACTCCAGAAACCAGTCTATGAATCATGGACGCCCAATATCTTCCTTTTTTTATCTTTGGGGGAAAAATGCTGCTGGAGAAGGAACTTTAGGACCTTCCTTAGAGGTGCGTATCCGAAAAATGGAAGAATATAAAAATGAGATCCTTCAACTCTTACGAGAGACTAGGCAATTGGTGCTAGCACCACAAGAAGAGATTCTTCTCCCTCGAGATCCACCACTGGCTGAAGGTGTTCAACCTAAACATCTTCATATGGAGATTCCTCTTTCTCCACCAAGGAGTCATCCGCAATCACGCCAACATAATAAACTTTTTGATACAGTAAGTTCTACCCATCCAATACATACTAGTCGGCAATCTCGTATTCCTCCAGACATCCCCGATGATGTAGCTCGACCATGCATTACCGAGCTCCCTCACAATGCCATTCATCATGAACTATGATTATTGGTCCAAGAAGAGCTCCCTGTGGGAGGTGTAAGGCAACCTCGGGACATCCAGGAGTCGTCACCCCTAACTGAAGCCATTCTTCAACACCCCATTTCGGTAGGATTTAAATTACCAAGCATCAATTCCTATGATGGGACATCTGACCCGAATGAGCATATCGATCACTATAGAACCATCATGCATATCCAGCGAGCCTCAAACGCTGTCCTCTGCCAGGTTTTTCTTGCTACCCTCAAAGGGTAAGCTTGAACGTGGTTCTACTCACTTCCAGTCGGAATAATCCCTACATTCATTAAATTGGCCAAAATATTCGTAGAACAATTTATTGCAAATCGAAGAATTACTGAGGATTCTTCTCCCCTCTCAGTGATCTGCCAAAATGAAGGAGAATCATTGAAAGAGTATTTTCAATGATTTTCCACCGAATCTCGGCAAATTCCAGGAGTGGATCCCGAATTGCTGATAGGAGTTTTTCTGGGAGGCCTTCATCCCAGTCCATTTTACTCGGTGTTTATGCGAGATACGGTTCCCTTATATGCTGATCTGATCTGTCATGTAGAGGCATAAATATCAGCAGATGAAGCCATCAATGCTCATAAGAAGCAATTTGAGCTACCTTCTAGAAAGCGCAAAAATGCTCCTATACTGGATAAACCATTCTCGCAGCAAAAGAAACAAGGGAAGAATAGCCTGCCTCCATTGACATGACATGAGTTTTAACAAGAAAAAGAGTATACGCCTCTCAACATATCTCGAACTATTATACTGATGGCCATTCGTGATCAAGAAAATATCAAGTGGCCTAATATTTTGAAGCTGAATATGAGAAATCAGGATCAATACTATCATTTTCACCATAGTCGTTGGCACACCACTGAAGCATGTAAGCCACTCAAAAATGAAATTGAGAGACTTATCCAATAAGGCTACCTTTGATAGTTCTTTTAAAATTCACTTGCTTGAGATGAGGCTCATTTCACTAGGGGCAAAATCAACAACAAGAAAAGTAACCATTGAATAATATTCGAATGGTTGGTGAGATTGAATAACAATACAACTTGGACATTTGTGTTAATAATATTACTTGTCTTGTGTATCTCTTCTATGATAAATGGGGTATCACCCTAATACCTTTAATATTTTCCAAGTTAAATGATGTGTTGTCCCTATATATATATCTCTTATGTTGTACTAAGAAACTATTTTATTATCTTATAGTAATATAATGTGTTGTTCGTCTAGTTCTGATATTGTCTCCTTCTTTAAAAAAGAATAAAAAATGTTAATAAAAAATTACCGATGAGTATAATATCATTATCCATGATTTGAGAAATACATAATCTTTATTATGTCTCAATCACTGGATGATCAATCCCAGGGGGATTTGATCTGACCTCTTCCATATAGGTTAATATCATTGAGCAACTCTCTGACATATAATCTCGATTAGGTCATACATCCTTGGTGGATTCTCTCGACCTCTTCCATATAGGTTAACGTCATTGAGCAATACTCTAACATACAACCTCAGATAGGTCATACATCTTTGGTGGATTCTCTTGACCTCTTCCATATAGGTTAATGTCATCGAGCAGAGCTCTAACATACAACCTTGGATAGGTCATACATCCTTGGTGGATTCTCTCAACCTCTTCCATATAGGTTAACATCATCGACCAGGGCTCTGACATACAACCTCGGATAGGTCAAACATCCTAGGAGGATGTCTAGTATCTCAATCACTAAAAGATCAATGCTAGTGGGATTTGATCTGACCTCTTTTATACAGGTTAACATCATCAAGCAAAAGCTTTGACTAATAACCTCAGATATGCTAAACATCCTAGGAGGATATCTCTCACATTCACTCAGACTAAAAATACCTCAAAAAGTATGGGGGCAATATATCAAAGCATGTCTCAAAGAAGCAATAACAATTCAGCTTCCTCTAGGGGATAAGTTCTCAACTTCATATACAATGTCAATGGAGTTACATAAATTCATATTCAGGTGTACATTTATCCACACTAGAAGCTAAAATTAAAAAGTACATTGGCATCATCCATACAAGCTACTATCATCAAGCAACAAGCGACTTTAAAATAGTCAAATATCCTTAGTGGATTTAAGTGACTTCTCATCTACTACATACAAGCATCACCTATAACTTCTTCTTTAAAGAAAGGACATAACCTGATCATCATCAGGCCTCCACTCAGTTGATAGTCTTAGTGTGTTGCTAGAATACTAGCATAACACACTACTCTGACCCATTAACGCAGAGATATCTGATGTTAGTACACTTTAGTATGGATGCACATTGCTTTACAAAATGCCACTAGACATCCGCTGTCATCGGCCCTTTGTCTGATGTCTGTCGGTGGTCCTTTACTTTATATCAACCATCATCGGTTTCTCTCTCGACTATTGGTAGTGGCACACCCTCCAACTATCTCCTTCAGCTCTCAACTCGGTCGTTGACTGCCAAGAAATTTCCACTCGATCGTTCATCATCGAAGGACTTCTGCTCTCCATCTACTAATCACTTCTGGTTCTCCTCCCGGATACTATTATCGCCAGATCTTCTCAAATCACCCTCGCATGCAAGAAGTATTTGATCTTCTTCTATCAAGGACAGTTTAGTGGGAGAGTAAGCTCTCATCGTAAATTCTTTTACACAACAGATGGGCACTGAAGCTCGATAGAGGATTCCACCGATCTCCAACAGTAGAATGCCTCAAACGTAAGAAGAAGACTAGAGGAGAAGAAAAATGAGAGTAAGGTAGAAAATTTCAACTTCTACATAAGGAGAGTTGACCATAATTTTGTGTAGGGAAAATCACCTATAAAAAATAGGGGAATGCCTCAACTATAAGAAAGATAGAATGAGGGAGGAAAAAGAAAAGGAATGACTCCAAAAATTTCAACTTATACACAAGGAGAGGGGTCCTGATTTTGTGTAGGGAAAGTCACCTAAAAAAAATAGAGAAATGCCTCAACTATAAAAAAGTTGAAGGAAGAAGAAAAGAAGAAGAGGAGAAATTATCCCCTTACCTTTGGGGGAATTTATAGGGGATATAGGAGGGAGGAATATTCTCTAGGAATGAGAATATTCTAAAAGGATTCCAATAATATTCTAGGAATAAAAATATTCTAAGAATACTCAAACAATTTTCCAAAAAAAACAAAAAAATTTGGAGCGATATTGTAGCAACAGCGGTACTGTAGCGGAGTGTGGGACGGTCAAAACGGAAAAAAAGAAAGTTTTTGCAGAACTACTATAGCAGGAACTGTAGCAATTTACTGTAGCACACGAAAATTGTAGCCGTGGAAATACTATAGCAGACGTTAAAGACCCAATTTTTAACCCGAACAGTCCAAATTTGGCATTTTTGGGGTCCCCAGAATCATTTTTTGATGTTCTGGATTCAATTTCAGCACTTTCAGAGCTTAACGAGGCTTTTATGATGAAATTTGAGCAAAGTTACATTTTTTGGAACAGAATTTTCTAACATTTTTTGAGTTTCGATCAATTTGAAGTATTGTGGCATATATTTTCAGACTCTATAGGCTTCGACGTCCGAAATAGGGGGGACTTGATATATTATTCAAAAATTATCTTGATCGAGCACGATTCTTGAGGCAAAAACTAAGTGGGAAATTTCAAAAATTAATTCGGAGACCATGTGAACTCCGATTTCAGCAACTTATAGTCGAACTAAACATCTCGAAAATACAAATCTAATGACACCAAATTCCACTCAATCCAAGCCCAAATGAGTCTAAATCAACGACCCAAAGCTCATTTGGAAGGTTTAATCCATAATTTAGATTGCCAAATAGTTTCCAAACGTGACATACTTATAGTTGAATCAAGCAGCTCGACGAGATGAATCCAATAAGCCTAAGATTATCGAATTACGAGATCATTAAGACCTTCAAATGTCTGATAAATGTTCAATAATCAACGGATTCAATATCAGCTGTCCATCCAAACCACATCACATTTTCCCTTGATCCTCCTCCTAATTACGGGTCATGTCATCCTCAAAAAACTATAAATAGCCACTCATTTTTCTTAAGAGAGAAGAAGGAGGGAAGCAAGAAGAAGAGAAGAAGGAGAAGGTAAGAGAAGGAGGGAAGAAACTCCTCCTCGACCACCGCCGGAGTTTCGCCCGATTTCCAAGTTACGACGGAGTTTCGCCTGATTTCTGAAGTGACGCCGGAGTTTCGCCTAATTTCTGAGGTTACGCCAAAGTTCCACCCAATTTCTAAAGTGACGCCGGAGTTTCGCCCGACTTCCAAGTGACACTGAAATTTTACTCGACTTCCAAGCGACGTCGAAATTCTGTCAAATCTACAAATAGCTCCGGAGTTCCGCTTAATCACCCAACGTCGCTGGATTTCTGATCCTCGTTCATAACTACATTACTTATTGTAATCTGATTGTCCTAAGGTCATATCAATTATTTGTATTCCAATTAAATACTAGTTGAATCTTTTCAATTGGGCGAGGCTCCGTGGTTTTTCCCGTTTCCCGGGTTTTCCACGTAAAAATCCTGGTGTTTTATTTTTCTTCTTTTTGTGTGCTGGATATTCATATAACGCTGAGACGAATAATTCTATTTCTATCGCCGTGTATATTCTAGTCCACAACATATCTATTTTATTCTTATTAAGTGTTATTATTATTTATGAAAATAAATTTTATTTCAATTTATTTTTTAATTTATGTATGTCATTTTGTTTATAAATGTTTATTTGAATGTTAATATATTTCTATTCTTTTATTTTTATTTGATGAGTGAATTTTATTTATCATTTTTAACTTTGGTTTATGTAAGTTCTATAGTTCATTGGAATTATTATTTGTTGAACTTTTAAATTAATGAATCCTAGAATAATTTAAAACTTACTAATTTAGTGAAAGATAAATTGGGGGTAATTAAATTAATTCTAGCTGTCCTAAGCACTAATACGGTCGCTAGCATGCATACGATGGGTTTTGGGTTGATGCTAAATTGTCCAAATTAGATTTCATTAATGCAAAATTTGAGGAATTTAATTTTGAATTGACTTTAATTGGTTTGATTCGATGTCCAATTAACCCCAATTAGCTTGAAATGGGTTATTTAATGTCTATCGAACCTCTTGAGTTTAAATTGAACTCGAATCAAGCCCAATCAACTCAACGACGTTCGATCACACTATCACATTCAAAATTAATTTTGTTTTGGGAAATCAGGTTCAATTTTGGTCGAATTACAAGGTCAAGTCAGTGTTATGTTATTGGGTATTCACCTAAGAGAAATCCTATCAGGTCACGTCTACACTAGGATGTAGAAACACAAAAAATAGGGATGAGCTTGTGAAAATCAACCTCATACAAAAATAAGGTCCATAGAAACAAACCTCTTGACCAACTAAAGACGACCAAAAGAGTTTTTCAAAGGTTATAATAAGAGTTTAAATAGCAAGATTTAAAAAAAAACCCCAAATTTTTAAATATGTCATTTCTAATCATACCATACGATCTAAATTAGTATGATACAATTAGTTTAATTATACACTATTAGTATTGTACGATGAATTATTGTTCAGTACAATCAGTTCAATTCTTTTACTAATAATATATTACGAATAAATAATCATACAATATGATTAGTTTAATCGAATCATAGTTCATACAGGACGAACCCTAGGATGAATAAATATCGTCAAGAAGGTTGATCTGTCGATTGTCCCATATGATCTTAAATCTTAATTAACACAGATTCAATTGAATAATCATAGTGATTAAATTTACTAAGATTTAGTTCTTACAGTACGAATATAATACATTTTGAAATTCAAACTATTGCCTAATTTAATTGGCGTCGGAGATTCTAAAAATAGATGATCGCCCTTTACAATGAAGTGTTCGTACAGTACGATTAGTTAAATTTTATTTCAATTTTAATTTTATTTAATTAAATTTTTTTTCCACTGATCATAATATACGATCCAAATCATCAAGTACGGTCCTTAAAAGAAAATTGAAATTATTAAATCAGCCCCTTGTGTGTGTGCACGGTTGCTAAGCTAACATATGCATGTTACAAAAATAGACTTAGGCTTCGTTTGGGACGGCTTTCTTACTGCTTCGTAAAGCGGCTTCCTAGTACAAAAATTTTAATTTTTGTATTAAAAAGTCGCTTTAAGAAGCAGGAAGAAAGCCGTCCCAAACGAAGCCTTAATAAAAATATAGATTACAAACTCTTTTGAGACATATATTGACTCGCACACTAATATAGCATAATTTTAAGCTGGTTCTTCAATCTTTGCCTAGTATATACTATACCTGAAAGGTTAGTAACACTCTAAAACATATATCCAAAATATGATACAAGAATAAGTACATAATCATCCAATAATTTTTATAATCATTAAAATATTAGATGAACATCAACATCGATATTGGTTATAAATATTTTAGAATTCATTCACCTCAAATTTTTATTTTATTGAGTTGCTTTCTCCTATTTTTTTAATATTTTATATAAATACTATGTTATTATCTCTGATATTTTTCGGAGAGGAAAAGTCGTAAACCACAAGCTTTTTCGCGCCTAGTGTGCTATCTATTTCCCGTTGTCAGCTATGCAATATCTCGCTCATTTATCCCGAAAAGCGACGACGGATTGGAAGAATTAAAAATACGCCCTCACAGAGATACACGTGGCAGAATTCTGTCCATCAGATGGGCCATATCTTCAATGATCGATAATGATAGATGGATGGATGTAAAACGACATGGTACCTGCGATAAGTGGATTTACATAAGAGTGCAAAAGTGACGGGGAACGGGCAGTGGGGCTCGAATGTTCAGTGCGTGGGTCCCACTACCGACACACAATGCCTTATTTATTAAGTAGTATCTGACGGCTGGGATTCGGTGTTCTTAGGCAGAGGTGGATTGAACGGTGGAGCAGGTGCGCATGGCACGTGATCGTGGAGGTGGGTCTGCGTTGAGTGATACGATACGATATGATTCGTGGATCGATCGATTGTTTTTGAAACTTTGTTAAACTATACGTTAGTTTTTTTAAGAATGACCTGTGGATATAAACTGTAGAGGTATATATATTTAAAGGTTAGAAGGGTTTGTCGTGGAGCGGTGACATCAACGTTAGCCTAGTTTTATTTTTCTTTTAATATTTTTTATGGAAGCCGAGGTAAACCTTTCTTGTTTTTTATCGCCCAGACCGGCGTTTGTAAGTTGGAGCTGATTGTCTACTGTTAGTTGCTAGTCAACAGCTGATCAATGGCTCATTCCTTATCGCCTTCTTCTCATTTTTAATATTTTTAAAATTTTAAAATAGTTAACAAAATAAATATTTATTCATATTATTTGAAAATAATAAAAAAAGGAAATATGAGTTATATGTCTTATAATATTTCAAATTAAAAGTATATTGGCTGTCTCATTTCTTGGAGAAGCATGTCCAGTTATTTTTTAATTGAGTTTTTTTTTTAAACATACAAATTGCATTAATAATAAGACCTAATACAAACTACTCAAAAGAAGAAATTCAAGCACATTCATCCTTTAACAATGAAATAAAAGGAGGAGTATTATTACAATCAATATCATCCCAAATGAAAAAAAAAAAAACAAAGCTTGCACTCAAATCAGCTAATTTATTACAATCCCTACTTATAAAATGAAATAAAACTTGCTGAAATTCCTTTAATAAAGGGAAATACTCCTTCCAATTATTATCAATTGCCACTATGCTTTTTCCAACAAAACCTTGATGAATCTTGATAATATTAGAATTATCACTTCCAATAATAACTTCTTTAGCTTCATACATCCACTTTTGCAGTACTTTCTTCAAAGAAGTAATCGCCAATAATTTCAATTGCGCAATGTCCCAATATAGGCAAGAAAAATCAAATGCCAACAAGAATCTTCCTTATAATCTCTGACAATACCTCCAATCCCTCCTTTATTCGATCTCAATAAAGCAGCATTAATGTTGATTTTAATCCATCCGGGAGGAGGAGAGTGCCAAAAGTTTTTAAACAGCAAAAACTGCTGATTAGCACCCCAGTTGTCCCGAAATGAATTAAAGTGAGATAAAATAGCATAATAACATTAGCAGCTATACCAGAAGTGGAATCATCGACACCTCCATGCTTAACTTGATTCTTGCTTTTCTAAGATAAGTAAACACTTGTACAGTACATATTTGCAACCAAGCAATTGACTTTAGCCATTCTTTCCAACGACTTACAGTAATCATCAAAAGAAATAAAAACTGGAATACTAAATCCCCAAGAAACAAGCTTATCCAAAACCTGAATAAGATTCATGCATTTAACTGCTACATGCGCCAAATTTTCCACTGAGTGGCTAACTCTTGGACATAAATTATTATTAGATAATCTTCTATAAATAAGAAAATAATTAGTAGGAATGGCACCTTTTAATAATCTCCACTAGAAGAGTTCCACTTTCAGTTTCAGCTTAATTTTCTTCATCCAAAGTCATGAGTTGTCCTCACCGTCATCTTCTAAAGAGGCTTAGAAAGCCAATGCAGCAACATAATTACCAGATACCTTTAATTTGAGCTCCATATAATCCAAAGATAGAGCAGGAGAAATTTCAATATGTTGAATAAGCTTAACCAATTCATCACCAAAAAATCTCTTCAGCTCCATACTATTCCAGTGGCCATTCAAAATAAGATTATCCAACGTGATATCTGCATCTTCAAATTTAGCAACAAACATAGGCCATTGATCAATCTGTTATGATTTGTGCAAATCAATTTCATTCGAGTGAATTTTGATACAAGTTATTTTTTATGATTACAAAAGCCTATTGTTTGTTTTATTTTTTCTCCTAACAAATATTGGAGTTTCTTTTTGTGTGTACTAATATATTTTTCAAGAAATTCGCACTCCAAATTATAGAAGACTTCAAGTTCATTTATTAATGATTATTGCAAGTGGAGTCTGTATTTTTATTTTTCTTGAGTATGAGAGAGTGTGATTGTAAGTTGGATAACCGTGCACACACACAATGGCATTAGTGAAAAACTTAATTTTTAAAACTGATCAATGATATTGGATCGTACGGGATAATCTGTATTATTTGTCCTCCACAATGAGCATGTCTGTTTGAAAATTTTTTTTAAGTCCAGTTCGTACAGTACGAAGTTACCTTCGTACAGAAGGATTTATGGTACGAATGGCTCTGAATGCATCGTACGACTTATTCGTACGGGATGAACCGTCGGTACAAATGGCTTTGAATGCATCGTACGAGTTATTCATATGGGACGAATCATCGGTACGAATGGCTCTAAATGCATCGTACTACTTGGTCGTACGGGACAAACCGTTAGTACGAATGGTTCAGAATGCTTCATACAACTTGTTCGTACTGGATGAACCATCGGTATGAATGGCTCTGAATGCTTCGTACGACCTGTTCGTATGGGACGAACGTCCGGGATGAACAGCTCGAAATGGTTCATACTGGATCATACGGGATGAATCGTTTAGTAATTTGAACTTTTCGTACAAGATGATATACGATCGTACAGGACAATCGGTACGCGTAAAACTTGAAATATTCAATTTTTGGATGGTTTTTCTTGTCCTTAGTACTTAAGGGTCCTAAAAACTAATTTGTGGATGATCCTTCTATGAAAATTTTTCTTAAGAGTGAAAGGGAGAGTGATTGGGAGAGTGTTTGGGAGAAAGTGTTGTGAGATCTTTGAAGTGAAAATTGTGAGGGGATTCACAATGTTATCCAATAGTGAGGATCTCATTGTTTGTACTTCAAGCTTCTTCCTAATATCCTTGGAGGCTCTTGCAAGAAAGTTATTCAAGAGGTTTCTAGTTCTCTGCCATCACTTGGAGGGTGAAAGAGGATGATTAGTTCTCTGCTGTCACTTATAGGGTGAAAAAGGATGATTGGTTTTTTGCCGACACTTGGAGGGTGTGAAAGGATGAGTTGGTTCTCTGTCTTCACCAGGAGGGTGAAAAAAGACGATGGTTCTCTGTCGCACTGAGATTTGGCGTAAGAGAGTTTTGTAAAGGCTTCTCCACCTTGCTGTGGGGGCTAAAGGAGAGTCACTTTGATTTAGTGTAATACCTAGAGAATGAGTCTCTAGGGAGTGGATGTAGGTCGTGTTTAACCAAATCACTATAAAATATGGTGTTCTCTATTCTTATTTTTACTTAATGTATTTTCTTACTACACTGTATTTTATTTTTCTATGGTTAAAAAGCATAAAAAATTATCTTTGTTCATACGGTACGAACATAAATCATACTGTACGATTTACTTAGGTTTTTTTGATTAAAAGTTATCCAAAATTCTAAGAAAATTTTAAAAGTACCAATTCACCCCCCTCTTGGTTAGCCTAGGGACATAATTAATAAGTCTAATAACCTATTCGTAGATTGTTCTAAGGACAAACCTGCACCTGCTCCTGCACCTGCACTTGGACCCAACCAAAATTTCTATCAGGATATGGTCCAGCATTTTGATTAGCTTGATCAAAGGTTTGATAATTTGGAGGCACATTTGAAGCGGCAGGATGATCGATATAATGAGGATAGGGTGTGGATTCCAGATCAGTTCGAGTCGGTGAACACCAACGTTGCAACCTTCAATAGCTACTTTGCTATGTTCTCTGCTCCTGCACCTGATCTGTCCCTCAGACTATTAGGGATATTTTTCTTGTTGTTTGGCTTGGTCTTTGCGCTGTTGTTCTTTGAGGCTGTGATTGTTGTGACTCTTATTCTGTTATTTTTTTGTTATTGTATGAATGATGTTAGTGTTAGCAAGCTTTCTTTTATGAGATTATTTTTGAATGTAAAAGCTTGTTATTTCATATGTTTGGATTATCATGGAATGAAAGTTTAGTTTTAATGCATATTATTCTATGATTGTGACTATAACTGGAAATTTACTAATCTTTAACACTCGAATGTAGTTGATCAAATTTATAAAATGTTAACATAATTTAGATTATAATAAAAATTTCTATGGATAATTTTAATTTCTCAAAATAAGATTTGAAGATCTTGAAAGTACGAGATGCGCCAAGAGGGGGGATGAATTGGTATTTTAAAAATTTAACCCTACACAAGAGTTCTAATTTTTTTTATATTTTCAAAATATAATTTAACGACTAATGTGCGAAAGCAAATACAATGTTCACAACGATGAAATTGATAGTTCAATTTTAGATTTTACACCACAAGATTTAAATACTGATTTTTCACGAAGCAATTAAAACGCACAAATTAAAAGCATGAAAGTAAAGTATGGTAAACAGGAAAAAACACACCAGAGATTTTTATAATGGTTCGGTCACTTGACCTACGTCCACTCCCCGGAGTCCTCTACTCCGGGATTTGCACTAGTAAAAGTTGACTCTCCTTTTGCCCCCACAGCAAGGCGGAGAAGCCTTTACAATACTCACTTTCACCTCCCTCGGTGCGGCGGAATACCAAACGCTATGTCACCCTCCTGGTGACAGCAGCGGACCTTCTCCTTTTTCTCCCTCCTGGAGATGGCAGAGTACCTTGGCGATATTGATCTTGAAGTGACTCTTCCCTCGAGAACTTTCTTGAAGCTTCCAAAGCCACAAGAGGAGCAAAGCATGCAGCTAGCTTGGAGCCACCGTGCGATCCCCTCACACTACTTCTCCCTCACGCTCAAGCTCACCTTCACCTTCCTCTCTCAAGCTCTAGATCTCTCCAAAAACTTCTCTCTACCGAATCCCCTTCTTTTTCCTCCAAGCCTCTCACAGCAAAAGGATTGATCAACAACTCCCTAAAGAAAATTTTAAGTTGTTTTTATATCAGGCTTCAGAAAACCCTAAAAGTTTCAACTTTTGCATTTCTGTTCGTACAGTACGATCTATGATCATACAGTATGATCAGTTCAATTACAGCTCCGTCTAGTACGAGTATAGACAAACAGGTATCGAATTTTATTTATATCATACTGTACGATATGGATATCGTACAGGACGATACTGTTGATTTGTACTATTCGTACAGGACGAACTGTGGGACGATCCTCGGGACGAAAGAATTCATCTCTGTCAGTCATCCAGCACTCATTGAATCGTACAGTATGAATAGTGTTTTTTAGGATATCGTCCTGTACGATACGAATATCGTCCAGGATGAATAGTACAAAAATTCTTGGGATCGTCTGGTACGATCGCTAGGATGAAGAACAATCATCCAGCACTCCACCAGTCGTACAGTACGATCATTTCATTTCTTGATATCGTCCTGTACGATATGAATATCATCCAGGACGAACAGAACAAAAAATCTCAGTTTCGTCTGGTACGATCTCTGGGACGAATGAAATCATCTCTGTAAGTCGTACCGTACGATATGTTGTCGTACAGTACGATCGACATATAAAATAGAAACCAACATTTATTTCCTGATTATGGAGATAATTTTGGTAAGTTTTAATTAATCGTACAGTACGAACAATATCGTACAGTACGAACAATATCGTACAGTACGATCAGTTCAGAAAATCAAATTCAAAAACTTACCAAACTTATTCTGGCGGCTAGGGTTTCTCAATTACATATTATCGTACAGTACGATATGGATCGTACAGTACGATAAGTTTGTAAACTTAATCCTTCGAAAATTAGCCGTTAGCATGAGTATTTTTAATTAATCGTACAGTATGATACAAGATCGTATAGTACGATTTGCTTAAAAAAAAATTTAATCATTTTTAAAAAAAATTCTCCCCCTGTGTGTGTGCATGGTTGCTCCTTTCACATGCATGCTTCTGTGGCAGACTCAAGAAAATAAAAATAAAGAAATAAATATTACAGACTCTTCAACATCCTATTCTACCCGGTTTGAGTCTACAGCAATCTTTAGCAGTGTGCATCTGACCTGAAATGTTAGTGCTCATATACAAAGATTAAACATTTTTAATTTAAAGGAAGTCTATATGTACTCAGTAAGTATTAGTTGTCACCATCAAAATTAAGTGCTCGGGATCTTGGATTTCAACAATCTCCCCCTTTTTGATGGTGTTAAATAATATTTTCTGATGTACAAATGTTCTGACTTCTTTAGCTCCCCCTCAGAAGAGTAGCTTATTAATTTTTAAATAGGAGGAGAAGAAACAGTCTTTTTTTTGTATTTATTATAACATAAATAAAACAACAAGATAGAAGAAACATAAATGTAGTGAGAACATAAACAACCAATAGCATTTAATAGTAAGCAAAAACATAATACAAAACACACAGAAAAGTCTCCCCCTTTTGACAACACCAAAAAGGGAAGAAAAAGAAAAACAAGTACACTGATAACAAACAGAAAATAGAAACAACTACAACAACCTAAAAATCTGGATCCTGATCCGGAGGTGGTGGTGGAGGGTCGGGAAACAGCTGGTGGTACTGATGAAGGGAGGTGAACTGGTGATCGATCGATGTGAAGCGCTCCCTAAACCATTTCATATCCGTGTCATGCTCCTGATGTTGCTGAGCAATGTGGGCATCCAGCCTAGTCTCCAGACAATCAAGTCGTCGAATAATATCGTCATGAGGGTAGTCGGGAGGAGCAAGGCCATGCGGTTGGATTGGTGGTGGCGGAGGTGCGTCAGCAGGAGTAGCAGCCTCCTCGTCATCAAACTCGGGATCGGCGGGAGCGGCCCCCCGATGGAACAAGATATGAAAGGAGGCATCCGAGTAGATAATAGGAAGGTGATCAGGAGGGAGCAGATAATGATGTTGGTATTTTGCATCTAGGATGTATCCTGTGACATGCCCTAAAGCAAGGTTCAGTTTACGATAGGCACCGGGATATCGGAAGGCAGACAAGGAATGAATATAGTCAAACACCATTTGGGCTTCATTGAATTTTGTGCCAGACATAATGAGATAGGTGACGACAGAAAGTAGTGGAGTAATATAGATGCGGTCTCCAGCTTTAGGTATAATAGATGTGCGTAGGACATGCTGGATAACGCGGGCATTTTGATTTAAGATTTGGATCAGGGGTAGGTGTTGATTGGATGAGACACCTCTAAGGGTCATATTTACTGACGTCCAATTATAGTCGTGGGAGATCATGGATTGGGGATGAGGGCCGTCAGTGGACAGCCCGATGTGCTCAGCAATGTCGTTGA
The DNA here is from genome assembly GCA_019925795.1 of Dendrobium chrysotoxum. NCBI lineage: Eukaryota > Viridiplantae > Streptophyta > Magnoliopsida > Asparagales > Orchidaceae > Dendrobium > Dendrobium chrysotoxum. The sequence goes on from CM034314.1 coordinate 34,008,924, forward strand.
CGGTGATAACGACATTCTGTTTACAGACATAAGATGTGAAGGTAGTGTTTTCAAAGTCGACTCGGATATTGGCAAAAAACTCAAACAAGAGTTTGGAGTGAAATGGAAAAGCAAGAGTCAGAAGGAATTGAAGGCTAGTGGAGGCGAACAGATTCATCACCTCAAAATTTAGGGCGGCCTGATTTAGCATGCGGGATGGAGTGAACTTGGCCTCCTTGATTTTAATATACGCTTTCTCGTCTGCAACGGAGAGAAAATGATCATCGAAGCGCCGAGAGGAGGAAGAGCTCCCGACGATCATTCGACCGCGCTTATTGGACCCAGACATTTTGGAAGAAAGGATTGGAGGAAAGATGAAATTCAGATTGATTGAAGGTGAGGAGAATTGGCAAAGAATCCCTCCCGTTTTATAGAATTTGAGGGATATCGTACAGTACGATTGAGTATCGTACAGTATGATATGCGCAATAATGTCGTCTAGATGACTTTTCAGAAAAGTGAGTCAAATCGTACAGTACGATCAGTATCATACTGTATGAACGTGAGTGTAAGGCGTTCGTCCCAATGAGTCGTCTGAATGACTTTTGAACAAAAGTATTCGTACAGTACGATAGGCAATAATGTTCGTACCGGCCGATTTAAATTCATTCTAATCCGTTTGACACGTGGATCGTACAATACAATTGGTATGTCGTACAGTACGATGACCAATAATTAGTATCGTACGGTACGAGTGGTGAATCGTACAGTATGATAGGTATAAGACATGAAAGATCTGGACCGTGAATGGGAATGGACGGCTGAGATTGGAGTGATTTGAACCTTATCGTACAGTACGATAGTGGATCGTACAGTACGATTGTCAGAGAATATCAAAGTTTGTGAGCAATATGGGAAGAGGATCAGGAATCCAATTTTTTTGTGTTTTTTTTTTTAATTTTAACAAAACAAAACAACCACAAACCCATTTTTTTTGTTTTTATTTATTTTATTTTTTTTGTTTTTTTTTTGTATGTTACATTAGGCGTGAATGTCTATGACACCTAATTTGGTTCATAAAGTGCTAAATGTGTCATAACCTAATGGTTTTGTGAAAATATCCACCAATTGATCTTCAGTAGCAACGTGGTGCAGTTCAATATCTCCTTTGGCTACATGATCTCTAATGAAATGATGTCTAATGTCTATATGTTTGGTTCGTGAGTGTTGAATTGGATTTTTGGATATACAAATAGCACTAGTGTTGTCACACATGATCAGAATGGTTCCTACAGGTAGTCCTAGATCTATAAGCTGTTGTTTTAACCACAAAACTTATGCAACACAGCTACCTACCGCTATATATTCTGCTTCGGCTATGGATAGGGCTACTGAATTTTGTTTCCTACTGGACCATGAAACTAATGATTGTCCAATGAATTAACAAGTGCCAGAAGTGCTTTTTCTATCCACCCTATAACCTGCAAAGTCTGAATCTGAGTATCCTAAGATTTCAAAAGAAGTGCTGTGTCTAGGATACCAAATTCCTAAGTTCGGGGTGCCTAGAAGATATCTAAGAATCCTTTTGACAGCAGTCATATGAGATTCTTTCGGGTCAGCTTGAAAACGGGCACAAAGACACACACTAAACATTATGTCTGGTCTACTGGCTGTCATATAGAGAAGCGATCCAATTATTCCCCTATACCTCTTTTGATCTACAGACTTCCCACTCGGATCTTTATCCAATTGAATATTAGAGCTCATGGGTGTATTCATAGCCTTAGCATTATCCATTTCATATTTTTTCAAAATATCGTTGATGTACTTAGACTGGCTAAGAAACGTTCCACCTTCCGTTTGTTTTACACTAAATCCAAGGAAGTAACTAAGTTCTCCCATCATGCTCATTTCAAACTCGTTGCTCATTATTTTTGAAAATTCATTACATAGGCTTTTCTCCGTCGATCCGAACAATATGTCATCTACATAAATCTGAACAATGAGTACTTCAACTCCTACCTTCTTCAAAAATAAGGTGGTGTCCACACTACCCTTTACAAAGCCTCTATCTACTAGGAACGTACTAAGTCTTTCATACCAGGCTCTAGGTGCTTGTTTTAACCCGTACAGTACCTTTTTCAGTCTGAACACGTGGTTTGGAAATTGTGAGTTTTCAAACCCTGGAGGTTGCTCCACATACACATCTTCCTTGATTACTCCATTCAGGAAGGCACTCTTGACATCCATTTGATACAGCTTAAAATCCCTAAAATAAGCAAAAGCTAATAGTACCCTGATGGCTTCTAGTCTAGCTACCGGAGCAAAGGTTTCTTCAAAATCTATTCCTTCAATTTGGTTATACCCCTTCGCTACTAACCTAGCCTTGTTTCTTACTACTATTCCAGAGTCATTCATCTTATTTTTAAAGACCTACTTAGTTCCAACCACACTTTGTTCTTTAGGCCTTTTGACTAACTCCCATACATCATTCCTAACGAATTGGTTCAACTCTTCTTGCATTGCTAGGATCCAAAATTTATCTCCTAAGGCTTGATCTATACTCATGGGTTAAATCATAGATATGAATGCAGAATGGCTAACCTCTTTCCTAAGTCCATGCCTAGTTTTTACCCCTTCTGATGGGTCTCCTAAGATCAGCTCTCTAGGATGACTAGAAGAAAATTTCCAATCTCTAGGCAGATGTTCCTGAGGTTCCGCTCTAGTCTCTATGGTAATGGTTTCTTCTCCCCGTATAACCTCAACTTCTTCTTCTTCATGATTAGGTTCAGATGTCTTATTGGATTCATCAAATACCACATGAGTGGACTCTTCTACTACTAGGGTTCTCTTATTGAATATTCTATAGGCTTTACCTACAGATGAGTAGCCTAGGAAAACCCCTTCATCAGATTTAGGATCGAACTTTCCTAAGGGTGACTTGCCATTGATTAGGATGAAGCATTTGCAACCGAAAACGTGTAAGTGGGAAAGATTGGGTGTCCTACCCTTAAGCAACTCATAGGGTGTCTTATTAAGTTTGGATCTAACATTTACCCTATTTAATACATAGCATGCAGTATTTACTGCTTCTACCCAAAAGTATCTAGGGAGAGTGTATTCAGCTAACATAGCCCTAACAGCTTCAACTAAAGTTCTATTCTTTCTTTCTGCTATTCCATTTTGCTGAGGAGTTCTAGGAGCAGAGAAATTATGTTCTATTCCAACCTCTTTACAAAAAGATTCAAATTTATCATTCTCAAATTCCCCACCGTGATCACTATGAATTGTTGAAATTACACATCCTAATTTCCTTTGAATCCAAGTGGAGAAAATTCTAAATTCTTCAAATGACTCACTCTTATTAGCTAGGAATTTCACCCAAGTGAACCTAGAGTAGTCATCTATTATTACAAACCCATACAACTTCCCTCCTAGGCTGGCTGTACAAACAGGTCCGAACAGGTCCATGTGGAGAGTTTCTAGTGGCCTAGTGGTGTTGATATCCTTGATTGCATGAAATGAAGATTTAACTTGTTTTCCTAATTGGCAAGCATCACAAAGATGGTCCTTAGTAAAGTCTAACTTTGGTATGCCTCTAACTAAGTCTTTCTGAGTGATGTTCCTAAGTGTTTTTATACTAGCATGGCATAGTCTCCTATGCCATAGCCAAGAGTCATCTGTTATTGTTTTCAGACACAAAGAGTTTGAGGTTTCAATGCAGTTCAAGTCTAACATGTAAATATTGTTTATACGTTTTTCTTCTAACACAAGTGAATCATTTAAACTAATCATGCATTTGTTAGACAGAAATTTTATATCAAAGCCCTTGTCACATAGTTGACTTATACTTAAAAGATTGTGCTTTAAACCATCCACTAAAAATACATTCTCAATAATTAAATTTTTAGTATTTCCAATGATACCTGAGCCCACCACTTTTCTGGTGGTGTTGTCTCCCAAAGTTACCTTGCCTCCTGACCTAGCCTCCAGTGTCACGAACTGCTTCATGTCTCTAGTCATGTGTCTCGAGCAGCCACTGTCCAGGTACCACATGCTCTCACTAGGTCTTTTATGAGAGCATCCCTACAATGTCAATCACAGATTAGCTTTGGGATCCCAAGTGTGTTTGGGTTCCACCATATGCTTATATGAATGAAATGTATGCATGTTATGCTGTGATGAATGCGATTTAGGTCTCCACACTAGATGTGTCCTATAGTGAATTGAGCACGTGCGGGCTATGTGACCTAGCATGCCACAAGAATAACATCTAACACCTGAAAATGGGTTCACTAATCTATGAGGGTGGTAGTGCCTATTTCTGGGTTTGGATGATGCATGTCGTGCTGGTTTTGAATGAGATGATTCACATGGTGGAGGCTGAAAGAATTCAGCAAATGTGAAAGGTTTTTTGTTATTCTCGTATGCATGAAGTTTTTCATTTAAAAATTTGTTCTCTTGGTTAAGACTAGCATATTTGAATCTCAATGCATGCTCACTACTACTAAGTTCCCCTGATAGTTCTTCTAGTTCCTTAAATGCATTATCTAATTCAACATGTGATGATTTCAAGGTATCGTGTGCAGTGGTTAACTCAATATGCTTCTTGTTTAATGCATCGTATTCATCAAGCAAAGACATATGATCTTTATCTAAGTCAGAAAAATTCTTTACTACACTAGCATGCTCCTTTTGTAAAGTACTAAACTCAGTATTAAGACTAACATGCTTTTTCTTCAATTTTCTATACGAGTCATGGATTTTTTCAGAAATAACAAGCAGTTCATCTTAAGACAGTTGACATACCTCATCTTGATCTGATTGATCAAGATTATCATTAGTCATAAGACACAGATTCATTACCTCCTCCTCTGCTTCTTCTTCCGATGATTCTGAGGCAGAGTCGGCCCAAAACGCTTTCTGAGTCTTAAATTTGCCCTTCTTGAACTTTGATCTTTCCTCACCCTTCTCCTTGGTTTGATGAGTTTTGATGTTGGGGCAATCAGCTCGGAGATGACCGGGTTTCCTGCACTCAAAGCAAATTATTTCAGATGCAACCTTAGTATACTTTGAGTTCTTACCTTTGTTCCAATTGCTTTGATGATGGCGCTGCTTTCTTTTCAGAAAATTTTTGAACTGACGAGTCATCAAGGCTATGTCGTCATCTTCCTCCGCTGTTGAGCTGTCACTTTCAGAATTGTTTGCTTTTAAAGCCACTGCTCGCTCCTTCTTCTTTTCACCTGCATCACTTTATCGTTGACTCACTCCTTGCTCGTAGGCAATGAGTGACCCAAGCAAATTATCAATAGAATAAATATTCAGGTCTTTTGACTCAGTTATTGCAGTGATTTTAGCATCGTATGAGCTAGGCAAACATCGCAATATTTTGTTTACTTTTTCCGAGTTTGACAACTCTCTTCCTAAAGCATGCAGTGATGTTACAATCTGGGTGAATCGAGTGTACATGTCAGATATAGTTTCACTAGGTTTCATATGGAATAGTTCATAATCATGTAACAGTATGTTCAACCTAGATTATTTGACCTCACTAGTTCCTTCGTACGTGATACACAGTTTGTACCAAATTTGTTTACCAGTATTACAAGTTGATACTCGCATATAGTCTTCTGATTTTAATGCGTAAAAGAAATAATTTAGACATTTAGTATTTAGTTGTGCAAATTCTCTATCCTCAATGCTCCATTCATTAAATGACAGTTCAGTTTTAATTCCATTCAACATACGAAATGGTGCAGAATAACCTTCTTGGACTAACATCCACATGCGATAGTCTAAAGGCCGTAAAAATGTAGACATGCGTATTTTCCAAAAATGAAATGGTATGTTGTCAAATAAAGGTGGACGAGTTATAGAATAACCCTCCGCAGGGTTAAGGTTACCAAATTGAGCCATGGATCTTACGTTTCTAGGTTTTCTAAAACACTATTTTGAAACCCCGCTCTGATACCACTTGAAAGTACGAGATGCGCCAAGAGGTGGGGTGAATTGGTATTTTAAAATTTTAACCCTACACAAGAGTTCTAATTTTTTTTGTATTTTCAAAATATAATTTAACGACTAATGTGCGGAAGCAAATACAACGTTCACAACGATGAAATTGATAGTTCAATTTTAGATTTTACACCACAAGATTTAAATACTGATTTTTCACCAAGCAATTAAAACGCACAAATTAAAAGCATAAAAAGTAAAGTACGGTAAACAGGAAAAAATACACCAGAGATTTTTATAGTGATTCGGTCACTTGACCTACGTCCACTCCCCGGAGTCCTCTACTCTGGGATTTGCACTAGTAAAAGTTGACTCTCCTTTTGCCCCCACAGCAAGGCGGGGAAGCCTTTACAATACTCACTTTCACCTCCCTCGGTGCGGCGGAATACCAAACGCTATGTCACCCTCCTGGTGACGGCAGCGGACCTTCTCCTTTTTCTCCCTCCTGGAGATGGCAGAGTACCTTGGCGATGTTGATCTTGAAGTGACTCTTCCCTCGAGAACTTTCTTGAAGCTTCCAAAGCCACAAGAGGAGCAAAGCATGCAACTAGCTTGGAGCCACCGTGTGATCCCCTTACACTACTTCTCCCTCACGCTCAAGCTCACCTTCACCTTCCTCTCTCAAGCTCTAGATCTCTCCAAAAACTTCTCTCTACCGAATCCCCTTCTTTTTCCTCCAAGCCTCTCACAGCAAAAGGATTGATCAACAACTCCCTAAAGAAAATTTTAAGTTGTTTTTATATCAGGCTTCAGAAAACCCTAAAAGTTTCAACTTTTGCATTTCTGTTCGTACAGTACGATCTATGATCGTACAATACGATCAGTTCAATTACAGCTCCGTCCAGTACGAGTACAGACGAACATGTATCGAATTTTATTCATATCATACTGTACGATACGTATATCGTACAGGACGATACTGTTGATTCGTACTGTTCGTACAGGACGAACTGTGGGACGATCCTCGGGATGAAAGAATTCGTCTCTATCAGACGTCCAGCACTCATTGAATCATACAATATGAATAGTGTTTTTTAGGATATCATCATGTACAATACGAATATCATCCAGGATAAATAGTACAAAAATTCTTGGGATCGTCTGGTACGATCGCTGGGATGAAGAAAATCATCTCTAACAATCATCCAGCACTCCACAAGTCGTACAGTACGATCAGTTCATTTCTTGATATCATCCTGTACGATATGAATATTGTCCAGGACAAACAGAACAAAAAACCTTGGTTTCGTCTGGTACGATCTCTGGGATGAATGAAATCATCTCTGTAAGTCGTACCATATGATATATTATCGTACAGTACGATCGACATATAAAATAGAAACCAACGTTTATCTCCTGATTAGGGAGATAATTTTGGTAAGTTTTAATTAATCATACAGTACAAACAGTATCGTACAATACGATCAGTTCAGAAAATCAAATTCAAAAACTTACCAAACTTATTCTGGCGGCTAGGGTTTCTCAATTACATATTATCGTACAGTACGATATGGATCGTACAGTACGATAAGTTTGTAAACTTAATCTTTCGAAAATTAGCCGTTAGCCTGAGTATTTTTAATTAATCGTACAGTACGATCCAAGATCGTACTGTACGATTTGCTTAAAAAAAAATTTAATCATTTTTAAAAAAAATTCTCCCCCTGTGTGTGTGCATGGTTGCTCCTTTCACATGCATACTTTTGTGGCAGACTCAAGAAAATAAAAATAAAGAAATAAAAATCATCGACTCTTCAACATCCTATTCTACCCGGTTTGAGTCTCCAGCAATCTTTAGCAGTGTGCATCTGACCTGAAATGTTAGTGCTCATATATAAAAATTAAACATTTGTAATTTAAAGGAAGTCTATATGTACTCAGTAAGTATTAGTTGTCACCATCAAAATTAAGTGCTCGGGATCCTGGATTTCAACAATCTCCTTTTATCTTATTTTAGACATGTATTACTTAGCCTAAATTATTGTATATTTGATGTCTCAATATTACTCTTAATTTCTATATCAATGTGTTCATTATTGTACAAGTGATTAAGGGATTGTGTTATTAGAAAGAATTTTATTTTGTCAAAATAATATGAGCCAAAAATTGAAAAAGATGCACAAAGTGTGCCATATAGTAAAAGATGCACAATGTCGCCAAAATTATGAAGAGGCACAAAATTAGCTCAAACATTGACTAAGTGCATAAAATGTGCCCCTTTAATTGAAAAGATGCACAATGTTGCCAATTATTCTTTCCTTTAATATTTTCTCCAATTTCACTAATCAATGACCGTCACATTTGACTTAGAGATTTGGTAATTTTATTTCATCATTTGTGTGATAGTTGTGGTTACTTAATTTGTCTATTACATTATTGCCATAGATCAACTTCTCTTCACCTTATTATAGTATGTGATCTAAACCATTTTGATTCCTTACTTTTTGTATTTGATTTTATTATTATAGTTAATCTTCTTTTAATATTATTTAAATCACCAACTCCTTTGAGTGTCTTCCCTTTTTGTTGTTATCAAAAGGGAAAGTTTTGTATTGTTTGACTTATTGCATTATATGTTGTATTGTATGTTAGTTTGTATAAGTTTTTGTATGGTAGTTGCATTGTATGTTGTATTGTATGTTAGTTTGTATAAGTTTTTGTATGGTAGTTACATCGTATGTTGTATTCTATGTTAGTTTGTATAAGTTTTTGTATGGTAGTTGCATCGTATATTGCATTGTGTGTTTAATGTATTTTCTTGTCTTTGTCTATCTATTTTTTTCCCCTTCTCCTCTTACATTTTTTTCCCTTCTCCTCTTACCTCCTTTTACCCCTTGGTTCTTGTTGATCATTTCGTTAGGGGGCGTTTCTGTTTAAGGGGAGCTTACTAGATCATCTATTTAGGGGGAGTTTACATTTAGTGGGAGCTTATGAGAAATATTGGTTTACTTTATAACTCAAATAATAAATGTTTTGCCATCATTAAAAGGAGGAGATTGTTATGATTTGTGCAAATCAATTTCATTCAGGTGAATTTTGATACAAGTAATTTTTGATGATTACAAAAGCTTATTGTTTGTTTTATTTTTTTCTCCTAATAAATATTGGAGTTTCTTTTTATGTGTACTAACATATTTTTTAGAAAATTCACACTCCAAATTGTTGAAGACTTCAAGTTCATTTGTTAATGGTTATTATAAGTGGAGTCTGTATTTTTATTTTTTCTTGAGTCTGAAAGAGTGTGATTGTAAGTTAAATAACCATGCACACACACAATGGGTGACTGAAAAACTTAATTTTTAAAATTGATCGTATAATATGATATTGGATCGTATAGGATGATCTGCATTATTTGTCCTCCATAATGAGCCTGTCTGTTTGAAAATTTTTCTAAGTCCAATTCGTACAGAACGAAGTTACCTTCGTACAGAAGGATTTCTGCTACGAATGGCTCTGAATGCATCGTACCACTTGTTTGTATGGGACAAACTATCGGTATGAATGGCTATGAATGCATCCTACGACTTGTTCGTATGGGATGAACCGTCGGTACGAATGGCTCTGAATGCATCGTACGACTTGTTCGTACGGGACGAACCGTTAGTTTGAATGGCTCTGAATGCTTCGTACGACTTGTTCATACGGGACGAACCGTCGGTACGAATGGCTCTGAATGCTACGTACGACCTATTCGTATGGGATGAATGTCCGGGATGAACTACTCTGAATGGTTCGTACGTGATCGTACAGGACAAATTGTTCAGTAATTTAAACTATTTGTACAAGACGATATACGACCCTACGGGACGATCGGTATGCGTAAAACTTAAAATATTCAATTTTTGGACAATTTATCTTGTCCTTAGTACTTACGGGTCCTAAAAACTGATTTGTGGATGATCCTTCTGCGAAAATTTTTCTTGAGAGTGAAAGGGAGAGTGATTGGGAGAGTGTTTGGGAGAAAGTGTTGTGAGATATTTGAAGAGAAAATTGTGAGGGGATTCCCAAGGTTATCAAATAGTGAGGATCTGATTGTTCGTACTTCAAACTTCTTCCTAATCTCCTTGGAGGCTCTTGCAAGAAAGTTGTTCAAGAGGTTTTTGGTTCTCTGCCATCACTTGGAGGGTGAAAAAAGATGATTGATTCTCTGCCGTCACTTGGAGGGTAAAAAAGGATGATTGATTCTCTGCCAACACTTGGAGGGTGTGAAAGGTTGAGTGGGTTCTCTGCCTTCACCAGGAGGGTGAAAATGGATGATGGTTTTCTGCTGCACCGGGATTTATTGGAAGAGAGTTTTGTAAAGGCTTCTCTACCTTGCTGTGGGGGATAAAGGAGGGTAACTTTGGTTTAGTGCAGTACCTGGAAAAGGAGTCTCTAGGGAGTGGATGTAGGTCGTGTTTGACTGAACCACTATAAAATCTGGTGTTCTCTATTCTTATTTTTACTTACCGCATTTTCTTACTGCACTGCATTTTATTTTTTTGTAGTTGAAAAGCATCAAAAATTATCTCTGTTCGTACAGTACGAATAAAAATTGTACTGTACGATTTACTTTGGTTTTTTTGATTAAAAGTTTTTTGAAATTCTAAGAGAATTTTAAAAGTACCAATCACCCCCCTCTTTGTTAGCCTAGGGACGTAATTAATAGGTTTAACAACCTATTCGCACTTTCACAATCCTTATATCAAGAATCCATACATTTTTTAATATTTTAATAGATCCACCTATAGCAATTTTTCACCAAACAATCGGCTCCAGAAACTTTGCACCATGCATAAGGATTTTTCATGAAGCTGAGCACCCTTTCTTCATATCAGAATTCCACAAGTCTTTCCTATATTTTGCAATCAAGTTTTTATTGAGCAGAGAACCTAGATTATCAATAAAATTCCATGCCAACCTTGCACATAAAGGATCGATTGAAGCAACAGCTGAGTGAATTCCATGACCTCCTTTATTCCTATTTTTATAAATAACCTCCCAAGAAACATAGTGCATACCTTGTATCCCATTTTGTTTGTGCCAAATAAAATTCCTACATAATTTGTCAAACTCATTCAGAATTCCAATTTGGACTAGAGAATGAGTACATAAATACATAGGAAGAGACAAAAAAGCCGACTTGATAAGCACAAATCTGCCAGCCAAAGAAATAAATCTGTTTCCCCAAATGCTCATTTTATTCAAAGCCTTATATAATAAAATTTGAAAATCTGCCATAGTAAGCCTTCTTAGTGCAATCTTAGCACCAAGATAACTGAATTCTTTTACACATTTGAATCCCAGCATCCGAGATAAGAATTTTTTTTCTTGTTCTTCTTAATCGCCTTGCTAAATAAAATAATGGATTTTTCCAAACAAAGCTTCTACCCAGACCAACCATAATAATCTTTTATAATTTCCTTCACCCTCTTAACACATCTTTTCTTGGCTTCAAAAATAATAAAATGTCATCTGCATATAACAAATGAGTTATTCTGTGTGCCAGAGGAGCAATTTTAATTCCAAGACCACCACCTCTTTGATAGAATGCATTTGAAAGTAATTGGGAGCACAAAATAAATAAATAAGGAGACAAAGGACATCCTTAGCTAAATCCACTCCTTACATAATTCAATCCAATTAGAATTAGAACCATTAACCATAATCGAGAACCTTCGATTCCTTGCATACTCCATTATAATATTAGAATTTTTTTTTTAAATCTGAGATACCTGAAAACTTGATTAAAGCTAGACCAAGACATGCTATCATACGCTTGCTCCATGTCAATCTTAACAACTAAGAACTCCTATTTAGATTTAGAAAATCTGAATTTATGGAACAATTCCTGAGCAAGTAAAATATGATCTAATAAATAACGACCTTTAACAAAAGCTGCTTGATCTTCAGTTATAATCTTCGGAAGAAAACATATATCCTGTTCAATAACATTTTTGCCACAATCTGGTATATAGTCATACAAAAGCTAATAGGTCTATAATTAGAAGGAATCAAAGGATTTTGAACTTTAGGAATAAGGATAATAAGAGTATCTTTCCAATATTTACACATTTTCCTATAAAAAAAAAATTGTTGATAGCCTTCCAAACATCTTCCTCAATAAAACTCCAATAAGCTTTAAAAAAAGAATAAGTGATACCATCATTCCCTGGAGATTCGAAATTCTCCAAATTCTTAAACACATGAACCAGTTCCTCCTTCAAAAAATTGGCTTCCAATAAAGATCTATCATCATCATCAAGCACCTTCAATGGAGAAGGCCATCTTTAAAGAATACCATCTCTATTCCCCTATTTATCCTTAAAGAAATTAAAAAAAAAAAAAAAACTCCTTCAATCTCATCTTGCTTATCAACCGCTTTACCATTGCAATCTTTAATATGGCTGATCCAATTTACATTCCTCCTGGAGCTAGCAAACAGATGATAAAACTTGGAATTAGTTTCTCCCTCCTCCATCCAATTCACTTTAGCCCTTTGCTTCTACCATGTATTCAAACGAGCTAACGTAACATTCAACTCATTTACTTTGGCTCTAAGTTAGAACAATTTATCTTCAAACAACCCATTAGACAAAGATTCCTCCATTTACAATTCCAAAATATCATTTTTAAGACATTCATTCAACTTTAAAAGGTCCTTGAGTTTAGATCTACTCTAAAAAAATAAAGCTCTCAAAGACCTTTTAACTATTAAGTTGAGAATTTGAGCATCATCACCAACAGCCTTTTTCTTCCAAGATTTCATAAAAACTGCTATAGAAGTGTGAGAAGAAGCCTATACATCATTAAATCTGATAATATTTAATTTTTTGTTTGATTGGAAAAGTGTAGTTTTGAAAAAGATTTGATTTTTTTGGGAAATATTTAATTTTTGGAACTTTTAATTTTAAAATTGAACACATCATTATGAATAATAAATCATCTCGGGAAGTGATTATATCATTCTCTAATGGTTCAAATTTCAAAACTTTAGATTTACTTCGATTATCATAGTCAAACATAAGGGGAAAAATCACATATGACCTCGGAAGGTCAAAATGTAATTTGATCAAATATTTGATTATTTTAATTTGGATAAAGAGATCATTAATTTCATAATCAAAATTATGATCGTAATTGATATATCTCTCCGAGGAAGGAAGATATAAATCATTATCGATAGTTTGAAAATGACGATATTGATCATTGAGTTTGATTTTCTCAAAGATAATTAATTAAAGTTTTAAAAATTTTAATTTTTGAAAATTAGATCTGGGTTTCTAAATCACTTACGAGCACAAGCCCTCATAGTTAATTACATCGTAGGAAATCAGAAATTTCCTATGAATACTCTCGATTAAAATAGCGATACGAATTTCATTTAGATTTTTAAAGATTGATATTAAAGGAGGTAAGTCTTAGAAATTTCAAATGGGAATGGTTCAAGGTTGAACACTTATTTCTAGAATTAGAGGAGGAAGGGTAGGAGGTATTTGAGATTCTGACTTACTTCAGAAACATCCTAACCTATCCTAAGTGTTGGTCTTGAATTTGATTGAAAGTGATTTAAGTTGAATGATTAATTTTATTAGAAAGTTGGGATTCAAATCTAAGAGGTTGAGGATTTAAGATTGAAAATCTACCTCAGAACCTAAGTCTAAATTAGGTACTAAAAATTTGTGACCCAGAACCTAGCTAATGCAATGCAGGATCTGGACTTACCCCGGCCTGGATTGGGGAGCCAGCTAAATCACCTAAGCGCTTCAAAACCATAAATTCGGTCTTTTAATATAGAGTAGTTAGAGACGTTATTTAAGATAGGTTTAAGGAATTGGGATCGATATCTAGAGTAGATCCTAATTGATGCCTTAACATATATTAGGTATTTGATGCTTAAACTAAAAATGAAATTAAAGATTTAGACTCAATTTTAATTTATTGCTAATGAGGAGCATGCTAGTTGACTTGAGTGCTTAAATTAAATATGAAGCAATTTTAAAAAAAGAATTAAAAATAGATTTTTTTTTTCTAAAGATTGTATAGATCCCCTTGACAGAACTGTACCCTCATAGGCCAGGTGGTCTGCCAGAACTCGCAAGCAGGGAGGTGCCTAACAAATGGAAAAAAGATGCATCCAAAAAGCAATGAGAACTCCCGGCGATCTCGGGCTTACTTCTTAAAATATTAGAATTTTTATATTGGCTTAAATATTTTAAATTTAATTAAAGTAAAAAAATTTTAACGATCCCCCACGAGCCTCCGATCGGGTTCCAGGCTAAATCAAATATAACATGCAATAATCACCAAAAAACTATAAAAAGCAGGCAATCCTAATATCACAATCAATACATCAATTAAATCATTTAAATAATCAAATTAATTAAATTAAAATTCAAACTAAAAGTCCATGTGGTAAGTGCCACTTAATTATACAACCCATAGTTTATAGAAAAAGTAAAGTGGCCAGGTACCACTTACTACAACCCAGATTCGACTCCTGAGACTCAAGTGATTTTGAGAATTGGGATTCTTCTCATTCTTCACTTCTTCATCCTTCTACAGAGCTCCTTAGATTATCTGGTGTTGGGGAAATTTATGTTCGCCGCGCAGATTTTGAATTCTCCTATTTTGTAATCGAATACTGCATTGAGAATAAAGTACAGTCTTGAAAGACTGACACAATATTCTATAATGGATTCAATATCAAAATAGGATTTTAAAAAATGATACTTCTATAATCAAACACAATTCCAAGAATGACATCTCATCTCAAGAGATAAACTTGAAATTCTATAGAATGTGTTTAAAAATAGAAATGAGATTTTGAAAATTCAACCACTCTCCTGATTAGAGGCAATAAGGAGAATACGACATCATCTTAAAAGATGAACATGATAATCTTCGAGGCATCCAAAATAAAGAATGGGTTTTATATAATTTGTCACTTTTAAAATAGAATATAACAAGGATAATGCCATATCATCGGAGGAGATGAACATAACATTATACAAATATATTCAAAGTTAAAAATGAGTTTTAAAAGATAATCTATATTCCTAGATATTTTTCCCTTATTTTATAGGAATAAAATAAGGTTTATTTTAATCTGGGGTTCTCAAATCCCTATAAGGGCAAGCCCTTATAGTTAATTACATCCTAGGAGAGGTGCTCCTGAGAAAACTCTCGATTAATGCAGTGATTTCATACCCTTCGATTACAAAGTATAAGACAAGGAAAGGAATATGAAATTTTCAAGGAGAAAGCTCAACTTTAAACAATTCTTAGCGAGTCAAAGGAGGAAAAGTAGGAGTTGCTAGATTCTGAGAAGCTCATAGGCAACCTTAGTCTACCTTATGTTGGGCTTTACATTTTATGAGAGAATTTTTGTATTTAAGTTGACATTTTATTAGAAAGTTAGGATTATATTCCCAGAGGGTGAGGACTTAAGATTTAAAAATCTGCCTCAGGACCTAAAGCTAAATTGGGTACTACAAAGTAGTGAACTTAACCTAGCTAATGAAGTACAAATATGGGCTTACCCCGGCCTGGATTGGGGAGCCAGCTAACCACCTAGACGCCTTAAAATTATGTGTTCAGTCTCTTTATGAAAGATGGATAGGGATGTTGTTTAAGTTTTGAGGAATCGGAGCCGACATCTATGATAAATCTTAATTGGCTCCTTTACTTATGTAGGGTAAATGATATTTGAGAGCGTAATGCAATTAAAATTTTAAACTCTTTCAATTTATATCTAATGTAATGCATGCTAATTGACTCGAATGCATAAAATGATTTATGAAACAGTTTTAAAATTAGGCTTAAAAAATTGATTTTTCTCTAGATATTACACAACATCTCCTTGATAGAACTACACCCTAATAGGCCAGGTGGTCTGCCAGAACCTGCAGGCGGGGAGGTGTCTAACAAGGAAGAGAAAGTAATAATATGTTTTATGCTAACGCTCGACGGTCCTGAGCTTACTTCTTAGATCGTTTGAGTTACTATGTGAACCTAAAAATTTTACTTACATTTCAAATAAAAAATATTTTTATCGTGTCATTACAAAAAAAAAACACTCCGATCGTATCAAGGCTAAAACAAAATACGACAAGCAAGAATCCTAAAAAAAGCTACGGCATAAACAATTTAAACAATCAAATTAAATTATCTAAAAATATAATGTCCAATGTCCATATGGCAAGTGCCATTTTACTTACAACCTAGGGTCTGCTAAAAAGTAAAGTGGCCGGGTACCACTGACAACAAACCTGGATTCTAATCCTACGACTGACGCAAGTGATTTTGAAATGGGATATCTCTTCTTTTCTTCACTTTGTCTTCTCTCCTTCGTCTTCTTTCCCTTGTCTTCTCTCCTTCTACAAGCTCCTTGCGTTCGTTAGTTCTGGATACCCAAATGAAAAGATACTCATTCCCGAAGGGGTATTTTCTTTTCCCTTTGGATACTAAATCACCCTAACTTGGCTTTCCAAATAGAAAAGAACATTTCCCTAAAGGATATTCTTTTCTCTTTGGATTCTAAGTTGGGTGTGATATCCCACTTTCAACTCACTTTCACATTACAACTCTTTTTAAACACATTTAAATTATGACTCAGAAAAAAAAGAAAATCTAGACCACATGCAAGGTTATCCTAAATAATTTATAATAAAATCATCCAAAGCAGTTATATATTTGTATTTATATTAAATTCACCAGCCACATTTGGCCATGCTCTTTTAATTTTAAGAGGGCTTAACATTTTCTGAAGCACCTGTAAAAAATATTATTAATTTAAATCTTTAATTTGCCCCCTTTAATTTAGTCTGCACGAGCATGACCACCTGCATAAAATTTTGTGAGCATCCAGATCGTTCCTAGCCTAGGGATAATCTATCACCCATTACATCAATTCTCAGATTATAGATATAAATAAATAAACACACACACCAATCATTTTTACAACCAGCATGGAATGAAAACCATGAGAAAGCCCGTCACACAGCAACAAGAAAGTAAACACCGGCCTAACCTAAAGCTAAAGTCGATTGCCCTTGCAAACAAATCTAAGTATGTGCAATAAGCTATGTGGTTTGGATATATTCTAGATCAGTTATTGATTAAAGTTTTCTGGTTGGTTGAATTTAGTTTGTTGAAAGGTCAGAAGGGGTTTTATGTTCAAATTTAAGTTTTAATGTATTTAATATTTTTGGAGTTCATTTTAGGTTGAATTTTAATTATTAAAGTAGATTAATATGATTGGTTCTTTAGTGTATTTTAATTGACCATTTTTTTTATTTAGGTTATTTAATTAATAATTTATTAAATTTTTAAAGATTTATTTAAAGTTTTGATGTTTTGTTAATTTTAAATCACTTATCAAAATTTTAATTGACTTATTCAAATGTTAATATTTTATTAAAATTTAAATGATTTTATGTAATTTGTTAATAATTTGTTAGATTATTATTATTATTATTATTATTATTATTATTATTTTATTGATTGACATTTATTAACCTTTCTTTATGATTTAATTCAATTTTGGTTATAAGTTTATGACTTTGATATTTTATCAAATTAGGTTAATTCTATTTGTGATTTCAATGTTCAATTACATATAAATTTTATTTTCAATTTAAGGGTTGATTTACTTTTATTGAACGAATATATGTTATTTATTGTTTTATAAGTTTGGTTTATATTGGTTGAAATTATTATTTGATTTGATTATTATGGGTTATATGATTTCTGTGTATTTATATCTGAATTATCATTGGTGTATTTGAAATCATTAACTAATTATTTAATTTTGATTAGATTTAATTATGGTTATATTAATAATGTATTCTGATCCTAAGGGGATTGTCACTAAATTTTCTATGTTCTATATTTCTACACTAAAGTGTGCATGCATCCTAAGTCTAAGTTTTCTAAGACTCAGTGCTTAATTTTTATCCTTAAATGTCGCTAATATTGTGTGGGATGAAAGAGGTTGTTATCACTAACCCTTAGGACATTACGTACATGTAAAAGGGTTAGGGGTCTAAAAATAAAATGAAATAAAAATAATCCTAATATAATTGAAGTTGCTGCAGGGACCTAAAAGGGAAGGGTTCACACAAACCACACCAATGGCTTCCTAGGGGCTTTCTATATTTTAAGAAAACTTACAACACCGGGGGCTACGACCCGGTGGTTCCACCCGTAGCACCTCTACCCGGTTGGATAGAGGAGACTAACGCCTTTGTCCCTTGGCCTTTTATTCGCTCGATCGGTAACATTCCTCGCAGTTTATATAAATAAAAAAGAGAAAATAGGAAATTAGAAGCACATTTACTAATTAATAATGAAATAATTAAAATTTATTAAAAATAAAAAATGTACCCTTCTTCAGGCTTGGACACCAGTTCGGTTGATTGCCTTTTGAACTCTTCACTTTTCAAAGCATACTTTGCACTTTTCCAATATTCACCCCAAGGCACAAAAAGAGAGAAGGGGAGAGAGAGAGAGGTAGAGGGAGAAAGATAGTTCTTACTTTCTTTAACACTTTCATTTTCTAGTAAACACCCAACAAAACTCACTCTCCAACAATCACACTCTTCATCTCCCAAAACAAACTAACTTTCACTTTTCACTCTTTCACACACTTTATTTGTGCACAACAGAGCAAAGTCACTTTTCCAACCTACACTTTCACTTTAAAATATACAACCTCCACTTCCCACTTTTCAAAACACAAACAATTCCAAGTACTTATATAAACTCCATATCACAACCTTCCAAAACACACAAACCCACTTTCCAAACATACACCTTTCATAAACACTTCTCCTTTTAAACACTTCTAAAAACACATGTACACTTTTCCTTTCAGAATGGCATACATTTTACCTTTCCAAAATCACACTTTTCAAAGTTCGTACATTTCACACATGTCATTTCCACAATCAAGATTGACTGAAAGCACAAATACACTTTTCAACACAAAAAAAATTGTCACTTTCCAAAAAATCACACATTTCATCTTTCAAGTCATACACATATTACTTCTTAATCTACGCACAAAGAAATATTTTACAAAATACACCCACACTTCTCAATCTTTTACACAAAAATACTTTCTAATATACACACAATTCACTTTCACATACACATGATTCACTTTTCACAATCATCCATACACTTTGCTATTCACATACACACACTTTTTACTTCTCTACTTACACACAAAACACTTCACGTTTCCTTTAAACAAACACTTCTTTATTTTCCAAAAATCCAAAATTCAACTTTCAAACTATACACTCACTTTACCCTTCCAACATACACACACATACACACATTTTTCAAAATACACATTCTTTACTTTCCAAAACCTACACATCTCAACCTTCAAAGTTCACACTCTTGTTTTCAAAACCCATACACTTTACTTTTCATCTTTCACAAGCATCACCCTTCAAGACATATATCCTTCACTTTTCCAAATCATAAGAAGAAAACATAAATGAATTAAAGCAAACCTCAATTTCTATAGCTATAAATCTTTACCCATCTTGCTCCATCAAAATGTTCATATATGTTTACTTTCCAATTCCAAGTTTCACTAAAAATAATTTAGAAGATGCTCAAATTAAAGCAATAAGGTATTTTAAAATACCTTGTAGCACCTTTCGAAATCTCTCATCAATATGATCATTTTTCCATAGCCAAATAAACTTCTGAAGGTCGCATCTTACTTACAAATATTCAAGACATGAATGCATAAAATGAATTTTAAAACTATGAATTAAGTAACTTACAACCCATAATGATTTCACTTTGTAGCCACCAAAAGTAAACTATGAAGCTTTTATCAATTACAAGAGTATTTATCTAATGATAATTTCCACTCAATGCATATATGTCGAATGCTAAATAAGCAGGAAAAACATACACAAATTTTACTTTTTTCAAGCATCCATGTCCTTTCATCATGACTACAAACTCTTGCATGCCAGGTAGCAATATTGTAATTCAATTATGTATATGCTTTTTTCAAACAATTTCTCAAATCCTTAACCATCGCAAATATATAAACCATTGCATACAAACTCTTTGATATGACCATTGCTATCACTGAAAACAATAAAGGAAATATTGTCTGCTTACATCAGAAATTTCCATATACATATCTAAAGTTCAAAATATGCATCTCATCACATCTCCTATATTCAAAGAAAGCACGGTGGAATATTTTTTTAATTTTTTCTATTTCAATCCCAAATAGAACTCTGTTATAGAATTATATATATACAGATGCAACCATTGGTGAGAAAAATGAAAAGGAGATTAAGCAAGAGTAACACTACAACTCCTCATCACTTCTCCCATTATCAAGTAGAAGGAAAAAAAAATAATTTTTTCTCAGATTTATTAAACATACTTCACATTAAAATCTTCAATATTTAATTTAAGTGAAAGAAATCAATCAAGAATGAGCGAAGAAGAGGAGATTACCCAAAGATAAAGAAACTGCCAGCGTCGATTAGGGCTAATCGACGGAGAGGGAGCGGACGGACCTGAGGCTGGCGAATCTCAGAGGCGACGGGCTGGGAGGTGAAGGGCTTTGGGGTCGTGCGAAATAGAGGGAGAAGGAGTCGCAAACTGTTCTTGCGAATGGGGCTGGGATGGGGTTTTGGCCCTGGAGTTCTTTGCAAATGGAGGATCCCACCTACAGCTTCTCACGTAAGAGAGTTAGGAAGAGGAAGGGGGAGATCGGCCTGGGTTGTGCGAACTGGGAGCTTGGGTTTTTCTTGGGGATTCTTGCGAACAAAGCCGGAGAAACGGGGGGGGTTCGGTCCTTGCTTGCGAATAGGAGCATGGGTCTGGGCAATTTTTTGTCCGAATGGGATGGGACATACGTGGGGGACGGTTCTAACTGGCCTAACCGCAATTTAAGTTGAGCCTAAACCAGCCCCTTGATTTGAATTTTAAAATGAGAGGTGATTATTAGGATATATATTTTAATTATACTTTAGATATATTTTATGCTTCTTTTTGTTATAATATATATATATATATATATATATATATATATATATACATACATAAATAGATAATCCATTTTAATAGAATCAATATTTATTTATTTTAGATAAAATTAGTAAAATATTTTTATAGTTGATTAATTTAAATTCTTTTATTTAATTTACCTAATGACATTAGCATCGTGATGAGCCAAATCGAGCTAATCAGCGCTATTATCATTTAGATCAAACTCGACATGAGTTAATTTGATTCAATTTCCCTTTAATTAGTATAACAAACTTTGGTTTAAAATAGTTGATTTGAGATGAGTCGAGTTAAGTTTAGTTTGGAGTTAGATTAGATTTGGATTGAATTGATTTTGATTTAGGTCAAGTTGTTAAGTTGAGTCGATGCTACGTCACTAGGTGTCCACTTAAGGAAATCCTAGAGGTGATGTCTATGCTAGGTTACAAAGACCTAAGAGCTAGAGATTTATTCTGGGGAAATTGATCTCAAATAATGAGGTCAACATCTGGTCCAGATATCGAAATGAAAAGAAACTCCCCCTCGAAAGGGGTGTTATCTTTTCTCTTTGGATATTTATAAATCATCCTAATTTGGATCTCCAAATGGAGAGGGACTCTCCCCTAAGCTGAATTCCTTCCTCTTTGGATTCCAAGTTGGATGTTTTAATCCCATCTTAAATCACTTAAATATTATAATTCAATTTTGAATCAAATTATATTTAAATGAAAATTAAAATCTAAACTCAATAGCTGTAGGGTTATCCTAATAATCAACAGTTAATTTGACATCCCAAGCATTTATATTACTTTAAAATTATATGCTCAAATCAAAGCCACACTTGGTCATGCTCTTTAATTTAAAGGGGGTCTTAAGCAAATTTTTGAAGCACCTGCGGAAAATATTATTAATTTAAATCTTAATTATTTGCCCCCTTTAATTTTTATGCCTTATATGAGCATGGCCACCTATATAAGATTGAGTTAGCAATTAAATCGTCCCTAACCTGGGGGTAATCTAAAGCCCATCACGTTAATAAATAGATTATAAAAATTAAATAAATAATCAATCAATTTGCTTAAGTATAATAACCAGCATGTAATAAAACCCACAGAAAATTTGACACACGTTAGTAGAAAATTAAACACCAGCCTAGCTTAAGACTAGAGTTGGTTGTCTTAGCAAATCATATAAAGTGTATGAGGTAGGCTGTGTGGCTTGGATATATCCTATGTAGGATATTTAGTTCAAATTGTTTAAGGTCATGGTTGTTTGAAAGGTTTAAGAGAGTGTTTAATTAAAGTTTAAATATTAATGATTTAAAATTAATTTTAAGAAATAATTTAAAGTTTTAAATGGATATCACCTTTATTGCTCATTAAGGCCATGAAATTTATTTCACCTTCCTTGGGGCTAAGTTAATAGCCTCGTAGGCCTGGGTTACCTAGTGGTACCCGATATGATTAAATAATTTAATTTGATTAAGTTTTAAAGGTTAATTAATCTTTAATTAAGGTTGATTGGTTGCTAATTTTAAATTTTAATTTGTTTAAATTTGTCATTAACCAGTTCATGGCATTGTGCCACCAAGCTCGAGGAACAAAGCCTCCTTAGGACACGTAGCCCCGTAGCCCAGAGTAGTCCAGCCTAAAAACCAAGTTAATATATTTGAATTAAGGATTTTAAATTTAGTTAGATAATTATTAATCAATGTGCCACCAGGCCCGAGGAACAAAGCCTCCTCACGACACGAGCCCCGCAACCTGGAGTAGTCCAGCCTAAAACTTTATCTTTGGAGATTTTATTATGTATTAAGAGGTTGGTTGAATGATTTAAATATTAATTTAATATTTTTTGAAATTTAGAATTAATTATCAAATTTTAAAATTTTCTGGATTATTTTAATCATTTAATTAAGGGGTCAAAAATTAACTTTTTAATTAAGCTTGATTTCTAGAATGTTAATATTTTTATAAAATACTAGACCTTAAGACAATCACTTAGACTATAAGTAAGCTAGATTTGGATTTTTCTATTTTTTATTATGAAGGTTTGAAGTTTTTGACTTGAAATTTGACTAAAGTTTGACCAAATAGTTGACTTTTTGATTTTAATTGATTTTTGAAGGTTTAAAAGTTTTGATAAATATTAGATTTTATTTTGAGTTGAATGCCTCTAAGTTTGATTGATTTGGAGTTTTCTATAATTAGTTATGATTTTGCAAAATTTGTTCATTTATTGGAATTATTTAATTGGCTTAATTAAGGGGCTTTTAATGATTTGAGTCCAAATGAATTCCCAACTCCTTGAAATCAACTTCAAAGGTCAGGAATAACCTAATAAGAGATTCCCAAGTGTTTAGAAATTTTTTGAAATTTTTAACTATTTTTAATTAACTACATTAAGTAAATATTCAATTTTAATGATCATTAAATTATTCTTAAATCTGAGGTCAAATATGATTTATTTTAATTTTCATATATTGAGCATTGAATTCTGGTCAATTTAAGGTATTATTTATAATTTTTAGATTTTAATTTGATTTATAAAATTTTTTGAAGTTTTAAGGGCTTAATTAAGATGTACTCTTAAGGGATTTAATTAAGAGGCTTAAAGGGTTCAAATCTTAGTGAGAAAATTTCTATGGGCTGTAGATGTCACTAGGTTCAAGTGATTTGAATTTCATGTCAAAAGGATGTGTGTCCTAATTTTTAAAATTTTTCTAAGTTTATTAAACATGTCTTTAATTATTGTCCTTAATGATGTCATTAGGTTATATGGGATTGTAATTAAGTTTCTCTAACCCTTTAACATATATGAAGCAATTACAACACAGAAAACAAATATCTTAAAACTAAATGATATAAAGGTAGATGAATTCCCAAACATTTAACTCAAAAGATGAACTATGTATTTTGGAAATTCAATTACAAATATAATTGAGCTCTAAAATTTTCCAGAAAGAAACAAAGAGCATGCATCACATTTCAAATACCATGTCATTTAAATTTGAAATTAACTTATTGAATAATTAAAAATATTTTAAAATATATATGATCAAAATAACTATTGATATAATCATTGCTAAGCCTTAATTTATTTTTAGAAAATAAAAAATTTTAATATGAGAAAATTGAGGTATTATATAGTAATTTTCATCAAGTATTTAATTTATTACAATTTTTCAAAGTTTAAAAATTTCAAAATATATTTTAAATCTGCTTTTATTAATTATACAACTGCTTTACATGTGGCAGGAAAGGATTGGGCCAGCACATATCTAACGGCGGTGATGCGCCGCATCATTCATGCAGCAGCAATTAGATGAACCACACATCAATACAGGGTTAAAGACTTAACCATGTTGGCGCGATGCATAGGCCGTCGGATCTGCGTAGTTTAGAATGGATGGATACGATCAAGCAAGATGAGGATCATTCACCCTGCAATTTTGAATGGATATTTAGATTGTAAATTTAATAAAATCATGACCGCTCAAATCAAATAAAAAGAACGAACGATCTTGATTTTGCCTTCTCCACTTGATCATTTGAAAACCCTAGAATTAGGTTTTAATCCAAACCACAAATTCAATAGAAAAAATGGCGTTGTATTTGAAATATAAGTGACAAATCAGGGAAGAAGAGATGGGGAAATGTTTTTAGAGCTCCTTATATGGTTTCCTAAAGCCTATTTAAAATTCTTGGTAAGCTTCTAGGGTTTTAGTTTTATTTTAAGGAAGCTGATCCGAGAAGAATTTTAACAACTGGATTTCTTTCTTAGGAGCTCCTCTATAATTTTGATGAAGACTTTGACTGTTGAGAAGCTCTAGAAGAAGATCTGGAATGGATGGGACAAAAAACTTCTCAGTTCTTCGTCTATCTCATCATCGATGAGCTCCAAGCACCAGGAAAAGACTTGGAAAATGATTTTGATATATGAGAATGCAAAACAAAAACTCAGAGCGACTAGATAATGGCTGGTAGGAAAGTTAGCTTAGCCTTGGGGATTCCCATCCTTTCTACCCTATTCAGCTAATGGAACCAAAAGCGATGGCTGGGATCATCCAGAAAGGTGGATTGGATGTTTACCACCTGGCTCTAGCCATTAGGGAGCAGAGGAGGGGCGTGGCTCAAGTGAAAATGGCTCTAGGTCCTTCAACATGGAGGGGACAACTAGGAATTAATGAGCCATTTGGAGCCATGGAAATGACTAGGCTGGGTTGGGCTGAAGTCTAGGGAGCTTCTAGAATTGGTTTAGACAGCTGGAGTGGTCTGGATCTAGCTGGGTAAGTTCGATTAGTCGAGTTGACCAGGTTAGCTCAATGGAGCTTTTATTGACCTTTTAACTGGTCAACAAAGGTCAAGCCAGCTGAGGTGGAGTCTAGGGAATGGTTGAGTGGCTTTAGAATGATTTGAAAGAGGTTTGAAGTTGTGGATTCAATGCTTGAATGTAGAGTTGATTTTTTAAAAAGATTTATTTATTTTGGCTAGTTTGACTAGTCAAACTTAGTCAAATTGCTAAGTTATATTATGAGAGCTATTTGAAAGTTAAATGAAATGAAGCATAAAGAGTTTAGAGTTGTGATGTGGGTATTTGAATAAAGGGTCAAAGGTATATGGTGGTTTGACCACCCATAGTGGATTGACCAAGTCAAGACCATTATGGACTGATTTGAAATATGTCTAGGAGTATTTGACTCATACTTTGAAGTGGTTTTAATGGGTTAAAGGGTTTGATTTGAGGCTTGATTAACACTTAATTAATGATTGAGCTAAAGCTTGATTGAAGATTGAATTGAAACTTGATTGAAGGTCAAATTCAAGTGTGATTAAATTAAGGGTTTAAACCTAGATTGAGCCTGGATTATAATTAAGATTGAAGATTAAATTGATATCTAGATTGATTTAAGACTTGAATTGAAGTTTT
The DNA here is from genome assembly GCA_019925795.1 of Dendrobium chrysotoxum. NCBI lineage: Eukaryota > Viridiplantae > Streptophyta > Magnoliopsida > Asparagales > Orchidaceae > Dendrobium > Dendrobium chrysotoxum. The sequence goes on from CM034314.1 coordinate 34,034,862, forward strand.
GGAGTAAGATCTTGATAGAGGTTTGGATTAAAGCCTAGGGTCTGGATTGATTTGAATTTAGATTGATCATAGAGTTTAAGTTCATCTAAGGTCTGAGTTGATCTAAGGTGTAGAAGGATCCTAAGACCAAGATGGATCTAGAGCCTGGGTAGATCCAAGGGTTTGAAATCTGGGAGAATTCTAGAGTCTAAGAAGTCCTAGAATCTAGGGTCTAGAAGAATCCTAGGACCTAGATATATCCTAAGGTCTAGATTGGTCTGGATGAATCCTAGGGTCTAGATAGATCCTAGGGACTGAAGTCTAAGATGATCCTAGAGTCTAGATTGGTCTGGAGGCTAGATTGATCTTAGGATCTAGATAGATCCTAAAGTCTAGGATATAAGTTGATTTAAGATCAGAATTGATCCTAGGGCCTGGATGGATTCTAATAACCTCATACAAAAATGAGGTCAGCAATATTATATGTATGATTTGATTTACTCTTCTATTGGCCTTCTTAGGTATGGTGTAAAGGTCTGTGACTATTTTATCCTAAGGGAAAATACGATCATACCATTTGCATTCTAACCAATATGAGCATACCTTTCAGAGACAAATAAGTTTTTCGTGACCACGTGAGAAAAATATCTCTCTCCATCTTTAAACACTAAATTATTCTCTCTTATATGCATTTTTAGTTTGGTACTCCTTAGTTTAGGTTCTTTCTTTCCTAGCCTTCTTTGTTATTCCTCCCTCTTCTCAAGATCAAGTCTTAATTTTTTCTCATGCTAATCATTTTAGTTCCTTACAAACCTCTCCATGGCATTCTCTGGTCCTTTAGTTACCTCTTTCTTGGGCCTGAACTCCAAGGTGACTCTCCCATAGTCCCTATTGGCCAACCTCCTTGAGGGGGAGATTAATTTTGGCTCATTCATTGATTTTGTCTATGTCAATTTTTGTTGGCCAACCCCCTCAAAGGCTACTACCTTCTCCCATAGAGAGGAAAGGCTACACAGCCATACACCCCCTTGGTCTTCAAGCTATCCGAAAGTCAGCCTGAGCACCCACTCATCACATTCCAATTATTATATAGCTAGTGCGGCCTATGGCTAGGAAGCTTATGACTACCCAGCCTTCATGCCTAATAGTTAGATAATCTTTGTTTGTAATACTAGTAGTTTAGATAGTTTTAGCCCTTAAGCATCGACAATTACCAATTCTTGTGTCTTTTACTCTAGTGGAGGCTACACATGTTAGATTCTCCCCTCCTTCCTCCTCGAGGAGGAAGAGTGCCAAGACTAAGCTCCCTTCCCCTTCCTTAAATCACCAGGTTTCTATTTTTTTTTTCATCTCTCTCATTCTGAGACTATCAAGTAAGTCCCTATACCCACTACTCAAGCAGTTTCTGTTACTCCATTTATTCATTTAGTTTGTTTAGCTATCGCATCTTCCTCCACCTCCTGCCTCAAGAGAAAGGCCTGAAGGAATAGGAACAGAAGATTGCATTTAGTAGCATCTAAGGTAGTAGAATAGTAGATGTTAGATGATTTATCTCATTAGGAGCTAGTACAGTTGATGATGGTTCCCTTGTTGTAGGAACCATATCGACCCCTAATTTTGCAATTTCCTGAGGTTATAGTTACCTTAAAGATTCATGCAATTTAGAGAGGATACTTCTTCCCATGATTACACAATGGTGATGAGGAGAATGGATTTTGTATTATGGTATCCCTTGCTATCGTTACTACCTTTCCATGCACTAGAGTCCCGTAGGGATAATACTATTAAGGTCCTCTCTTTGAGTATTCGGAGTATTGTCAGCTCGATGAGGGGCAGGGGACATACCAGTCAAGAGAGGTTACTCTATCAAATCTCCTAGGTTCATACTCAGTCTCAGAGGTAGATAGCTTGTTCAAGTTTGAGGTGCCAAAGAGGGTAGCCACCATGCTGATAGTGTGGCAATAAAATTACTATAGGACATCAAAAATTCATTCTTATAGTTAGGCAATGACCACATCTTCATGGAAGTCACACATAGCCAGCCCAAACTCTACTCATTCCCATAATTAATGTTCCCCCTCTATGACCTAATGCTCATACTAGGTACCATTCTAATAGATGGGTATGGATGCGTAGGAAGAAAGAGTAGCTAGTCAAGATAGGGTTGATAATTACTATTACTCAACAACATAACATAGTTCTATCATTAGTGTCAGCAACAATTTTGATGGCTTGTGATACTTCCGTAAATCATGATACCATTCCTTTTGATAGTTCTCCAACTCTATTATAGTCCACTTCTACTTCTAGTCCTCATAGGATCTCTTCTTCTGTGGGTCTATAAATTTATGCCCTTTATCAAACTTTTTCTGAGAATAACTTGTTACAAGAAGAGTTAGATAATGATATCCCTTTCATCATGTTTTTGTTATCATAAGTTAAGGTATATTTGATGGACAAGGGGATCCAGATGTTGAGATTAAAGAGTAGTGAGAGGTTGATGTACATTTGACTATCACGCATGTGAGTTCTACTCAGTCTACTAACGTGGATGCTATAGTTTTATAGTTACAGACTCAAATGGATAAGATGGCTCAAGCCATGGTGGTGATGATTGCCCAGTATAAAGCATTGGGGGTTTTACCCTAGGGCATGAATATAGGCACTCCTATAGTACACGTGGATGAGCCAATAAAGCTAGATACTTTAGTAATAGATCTAATAGTTTTGCAGGTGGCCTCATCCACACCTTATTTTTTAGTGTCAGAGCCTATGAGAGTAGATAGGGTCCAATAGTAGTTCTAGTAGCATCCCCATTACTACCCTTTAGTATTCCAATACATAGCCAATTAGTATAGTTGTCTCCCATGCAAATATATGATATGATTTCACAAAGGGCTGACTAGACCATCTCTTCTAGAAAGTATGGAGATTTAGTTGGTAGATGTCATCCTTACCTGATAGAGTATGAGAGGGTATTATACCCCACTAGTTATGTCCCTCCAGATTTTTAGCAATTGGATAGGTTGGGAAACCCTATGTAGCACTTGGCTTAGTATCGAGCAATATATTATAATATTAGAGGGAATGTTACACTTATGCTAAAATTATTTATAAGCACATTAGTTAATGTAACATTCAAGTGGTATGTTTATCTCTCCCATGACTCACTTCATATGTTTACAGAGCTTGAGCATCTATTCATTTAGAGATTTATCAGTATAGAGCATCATGTTATGGTTAGTGAGTTGGTAGTGACCAGGTAATGCCCTCACGAGTCCTTGCCTAACTATATTATTAGGTGGAGGAACCTTATCCTTCAGTGTGAGCCTTAATCATAGAACAACATGCAATTAAAGATCTTCCAAAAAAATATTGATGGTTCTATCGCTCCATATTTGTAAGGTTTTAGTATTCAAACCTTTTAGAAGTTATTGGCTAAAGTCATAGGTTTATAGGATAGCATGCCCATCGTAGTCCCTCCAAAGATTGAGATTCAACCATTGTGTAGACCTCAAGGTAGGTTATTTTAGGGGTACCACCTTTAGGATGGTGGAAGTTCATAGTACTTTTGAGTCCCATGATAAAGGCAAGAGGCCCATGGTTAACTCAGCACCATATTGGTTATCAACATGACCACTGGCACATTCACAGGACCAGTAGTAGTCCAGACCCTCCTAGAAGACTCCATAGGGTCAATAGTCTTTATAGGAGAAGCTTAATAAGGAATATCCCTTTTTTTTTTTAAAGAAATTGCAAATTACATTAAAACCATCAAAAAAATAATAGCCTAAGTAATAAAAAGCCTATCACACTCTTCATAATATTAACACTATCACCTTCAATATTAATACCTTCAAAATAAAATTTCCAAGCTTGTACCACCTCATAGATATCAAATATAGCCAATAACTCCAACTGAGCAATATCCCTATGCAATAATTGCCTACCATACACAAGCAAAAATCTTCCTCTGCAATCACTGAGCACACTACCAACGCCAGCTTGATTGATATTTAGGAGTAATGCATCAACATTAATTTTAACCCAACCAAGGAGGATGATGCCAACAATTTCCATTGAGCTATGGAAGCTATTTAATATCTCAGTATTCCTTGATCAGATTGTTAAAAGGAGATGATAATATATTAGCCATAGGTAAAGTGCCAGTAGGAACTCTAACTCCATGCTTATATAGATTTCTGGATCTCCAATATTGATACATAGTATAATATTATATTCAAGATAATCCAAGTTAATGACATGACTTATTATCCAATTTAGCAAAACATTCAAAAATAGAAGAGAAAACAAGAATTTTGAATACCCCATTGATTAATCTTTATAATGATTTCCAAAAACTTATCACACTTTATAGCAATGTGCTCTATGTTTTCAAAAGTATTACAACCTCTAGGGAAACCATTCTCCTCCTTCAACCTTTTATAAACTAATCAGTCTTTTGTAGGTAAAGCATTCTCACAAAAACACCACTAGAAAACATATTATCTAAGATTTAACTTCAGTAGTTTTAACCAATTATAATTCCCATCTTCAACCAAATATTCTCATGAAAAATAGTCCTAAAAAGCTAAGGCAATAATTATTTTATCTGACATAGACTTGATGAGCTCAGGCTAATCTATAAGCAAATTATGATCCACAAGTATATTAAGAACAAAATTTGTTAAATGCTCACCACAGAACTATTGCATCCTATCTACATCCCATTCACCATTTTCCTTCAACGAGAATTCTACTTTAAGTTGTTTAAACTATGAGCATCAACCATAGTTTCCCAACTTTACAAAATTCTATACCAAATCCATACATCATATAACATATTAACTATTTATCTGTTATCAATCTTCCATCTAATTAAAGGTCTAAGAAATTTAGCACCTTCGACCAAAACTTTCCATGCAGTCGAGGACCCTCTTTTGATATCACCATACCACACATTATCTCAATATTTAGCAATAATAATCATGCTAAGAAGTGAGTTAGAATTCTATACAAATATCTAAGTGAGTCTTGCTTGTAATGGACCTTGTCTTGAACTTGCTGAGAGCAAACCAAATCTACCATTAGCCATTGGAAGACACAATTGGTCCAAAGCCACATAATGTATACCTTGGCATACTTAATCTTTATGCCACCAAAAAGTTCTACACATTTTATCTAAATCATTTAACACACCTCTAGGCACCAAAGAGTGTGTTAAAATAAAGGATGGAAGCGCAAGAAAAGAAGATTTGATAAGAGTAATTCTTTCGGCCAATGATAAAAATATGATTCCCCACACATTCACTTTAGCTAGAGCAAGAGATGAAATGTCTTGAAAATCTACAGCAATCAACCTTCTCAAAACTATCTTAATACCTAAATAAGTAATCTCATTCACACATTTATAACCTAGCTGAGCAGATAATCTTCTTTTTATCCTAGCTTCCAAAAATTTACCAAAAATCACAATTGATTTACTTTTATTAATATGTTGTCTTGTCCAAGAACAGTAATATGATAAATATTGTTTATAATATCAATCAATTTTGAACAAGCTTCAGAAAACACCAACACATCATCTGCATAAAGTAGGTATGATGGTGGTTTAGATTTAGGATGAATTGTAATGCCTAACCAAGCCCCTCTTTGATGAAATGACTTGGATAAGAATTCATCGCACATAATAAATAAATATGGTGATAGAGGACATCCCTGCCTAAATCCAGATTTTGCATTTATCCAATCATTTCTACATCCATTCACAAGTATAGAGAACCAGGGATTAGTCACACATTACATAATCTAATTTGAAAACTTAAATGTCATTCCCATACACTTAATCACATGAGCAAGAGAAGGCTACCCCGTACTATCATACGCTGGTTTTGATATCAAGCTTTAAAACCATTATACCTTTCTTTGCTTTTGAGTATCTAAACTTAGTAGCAATGATCCGACCTGGATCTTTCAGGTATAAATGCCACATGTTCCACAGAGATAAGATTTATAATACACCACTTTCACCTATTTAAGAATCATTACTACAGCCACCTTATATATGGTTTGCACAAACTAATAGGTCTAAATGTTGTAAAATCCTTTGCATCTTGAATCTTTAGTATGAGCACAATCAATATATCCTTCAAAGTCATAGGCATATAACTAGTTTGAAAAAACTCCATCAAAGCTTTCAATAAATCCTTCTTCATGATACTCCAGCATGATTTAATGAATTAATGTGTGAAACCATCAATACCAAGCGATTAATTAGCTCCCAAACTTCTCACCGCCTCGCACATCTCATCCTAAGAGAAATCAGCTTCCAAAAATGGTTTTAATGAATTATAAACTTTGTTTTCATTTGCAAAATAAGGCCAATTCTCCAAAGAACAATTTCTCTCCTTCCATTTATTTTGGAAGAATTTGAAGAATACTTACAACACTTTAATTAGTTGATCAACCATTCTTCCATCAACATCTTTAATTTAAAAAGTTCTATTACCATTCTTTCTTGCAATAGCAAAAGCATGGAAGGATCTAGTGTTGGATTCACCTTCCTCAAACCACCTAACTTTAGCTCTTCACCTCCACCAAGTAGCTAGCCTAGGCAATGTGACATTCAGCTCATGTACTTTACTTCTTAAAAGGAGAAATTTCTCTAGATAAGGACATCTAGCCAAACGTTCCTCCTCCTGTAACTGAAGAATTTAGTTTTCAAGATCATCTTTCAATAATTTTAATTCCTTGAGATTATTCATACTCCAGAGGTAAAGGCTCACAATGCTCTTCTAAATTTCCTACATATAACATCAGAAGAATTATAAAAATCCTTCTTTTCCTAAGCTTTTTGAACAATTCCAAAAGAAGCAGGATAATATGGCCAAATATTTTCAAGCCATTAAAAATCTATTTTGAAAAGAATTTGAATTATCCAATTTCAACACAATGGGACAATGGTCAAATGCAACTGTAACAACACGCCTAACCATAATAAGAGGAATATACTTAAGAGCTTTTGAATTCAGCAGTCTTCTATCCATCTTTTCCAAAATTTGAGCTAACCCTTCTTTTTATTGAACTGCATAAAAAGAGGAGCAATATAACTTTCATCATGGAAATCATTTCTAACCATAAAGTCTTTCATCTCCTTAGGACCTTGGGACATAGAAATTCTCTTAACACCTCGCTTCTCATCTTTACTTATTTTACAATTGAAATCTCCACCAACAACTGTAGGAGCATCCTTGAGATTTAAAGCTTTAATCTTCTCGCATAAATATCTTCACAAAGGAACATCCTTATTCCCATACACAACGGAAACAATCCATTCTCCAAACTTAGGAGTTTTCAGCTTACCAATAATACATTGATTATATGACTCAATAATAGAAAATGATGTAATAAACTTATTCCAAAGAATTAAAATACCACCAGAGGTACAGTTAGCTAGATGATGATGAAAATCCCATGCATCACCAATAAATCTATTTACATCCTCTCTATTAATAGAAAATAACTTAGTTTCAAAAATACCAATATAAAACACATCATACAATTTCTCAAACTCTTTCAAATATAAGGCAACCTCCTTCTTCTTAGGTCCCCTACTATTTTAGAAAACTATATAAGTGATCAATGAAAAGAAGTGGAATTATCCCCACTCAAATTCTTCTCACCTCCATCAACTTTTCTTTTCCTAGAAATGTCTTTAATAGGACCTAACCTCCTTAATTCGTTATTAAGCATTATTTTAATATTAATTGGTTTCATACCACTCAAACTCAAGGATGAACTAAGGACTTTAACTAAACCATCATTACCAATACTTAAATTCAAAGAATCATCAGAATAGGTATTTATATTACAAGATACTCAGAACATTTCTTAACAGATTTGGATTCCTTGATACTTTCTTCATCAGCACAGGCAACCGAATTCAAAGGAGAAAAACCATTTTTAAGAACTAAATCTTGATCAGATTTGAGAACATATTTATCTGAGCTAATATCTTCTTGCAACATTTTGATTATGTTGCTCCATCATAATAAATACATAATTATGAATAAGACTCCAAAAAGCTGCATCAAGAATAGAACATGGCTCTTTATCATCTACGCATGGAATTGGCTTCTTATCATCAACAACTAAACTTAGTACATCAACCACCTTAGCTTGAGAATCACCAACAAAAATTGGCACATTAACGTATAATGCCCACACCTTCAACAGTTTGAAAATCACCTTTTATGGAGAAACCAACAGAATTTTCTTCACAACCTCACTTGCATTGAGAAATCCAAACTCCCTTAAGCATCACATATTCATTAATCTTTTCCATATCAATCTTCTTAACCAAAGTATCTTTATTTCCATAGCTAAATTATTCTCCTCAAGTCTTCTTCCAGACGTCTTTTAGAAAATCTCTTTGCATATTTTACTTGTAACCAAGGCCCTTAAGAAGTCTCCTTCCTTACATCATTATGCCCACTCTTCACCATAACACCATTATGCATAACATTGGGTTGCTCAAGATTAGAAATAGGCTTATTAATATTAGAGCAAGAAATATTCAAGTGTCCATTCCTTCCATAATTAAAATAATGATTAGACACTTTCTTGCATTCAACGTTTTGAAAAAATCTACCAAGTAAACCATCCACCCAAACTCCAATAGAAAGTTAGCTTTCAAGATTAAGGCAAACACAAACTCAAGCGAACTCACTCCACCCCCAGTTTAACATTTAAGCATCTAACAAAAGAGGAGAACCAAATCTAGATGTAATACAAATTATATTATATTCATCACAACATTTCAATGGATGATGAGGTAATTTGATCCAAACCGAAACATATAAGCCTTTCATTGACATAGTAGAAAAATAGGTGACCATTTATCCAAATCAATTATATGTCACCCCGCATACCACGGACCTCCACTTAGCATAGCAACCATGGCTTCGACTGATTGGATTGATCATAAAACCCAATTCTTTCCTAACAACGTTAGGTAAAAATAACCAAAGTGATTCCATTGGATCCTTAATTCATTACTTATTATATGAAAAGGAATGTTCTTTCCAAAAGACTTTAACAATAAGTGCTTTATTTAATTTCTGGATATTATAAATTTCTAATTCAAAATCCAACTTGATAACAATACCATCATCTAAAATCTTAGCACACACATCATGATTTATTACCTTATGATGAATAGGTCTCCTTCATGCATTAGGTTGCTCTGCACCATACGTTTTCCTTCATGTTACAAACCTTTCCCATATTAATATCTTCACCTTCATTTGACACATAAATTTGAGGCTTTATATTACGAATACCATTTACCTTGAATTTATTCACTCCAGCATTCAAAATGGGTAATTCTTCAATAGGAATTCCTATCTCTTGACCATCAAGGATTTTAGATGATGATGCATCACTATCCCCAACTTTCTGTGGGTCACAATTAGAAGGAATATCAGTTTCCTTCACACGTAACACTTCATTTTAAGATTTTCTTTCCTTACCCAATATAAGGGAAATCCTTAGATCCATGCAAAACATCAACATTTGAAACATCTCTGATAACTAAGGAATTTTCATGCTTTACATTCCCTCTACCACTTTCTATCAATAAAGCTACATTGGAAATCTTTCGACATGATAACTTCACCTCCTTACCTATAGTTTAATAGGAAGGTAATGATGATGCTCTTAACCCATCAAAAAGTTATCTCTAGCATAACCTTTCCAGCAATCACCCCTCACCATAGTAAAGGGCCAGCAAAAAATTTGCAAGAAATTAAAAAACTCGAAACACTTTCTCTCACCTCAGAGCTTCTCTCTCCTCCCTTTGGGCAAGGGCTCTATCACACATTTTTCTTCAAGGAATTCCTTTAAGAGTACAAGTATGAAAAAAATCTTAAAATTTCTTGCTAAGAAAAATATTTTGATATTTCCATTTAATAAGAAAGAAAGTGAAGAGGGACAGACTGGGCATCCATTATCTTACTCCTTCCACTACATATTAGACATGTCCTTGAGAATTATTTTATGTTCAATGATAAGGTAGAGATCCTCATGTCTAGCAGAGGCATTCACCTTAAGGACTCTTATCTAATTTAGCCTCAAGGTATGGACGCTCAGACTATTCAAGTGATTATAGGTTCTAGTTAAAGTGACCGTCAAAAGAGTGATAATAAAGTACCCCTTAGTTTTGGGGGAGTGTGGAAGCTTACACTCTCTTGCAAGATAAGGGGTATGATCATACAGGTAGTAAACATTTTAGAGGTAGTTGAGAGGAGGCCAGAACAAACTATGTCAGTATTTGTTAGTTCAACTACTATACTTATTTCTTTTCCTTCTTTTATTATAGTGCTAACTGAGCGCATGTATTTACTTTCATGTACTAAGAAAATATATGAGAATAAGAAATTTATTGTGACTTAAGGAGGAAAGGTGGGATCTCTACCAACACTTATATTAAAGGATTTCATCCCCCTCCTTCTGATGATGAATTAATGGAAGATGAGGATTCTTGCTACTTTTGATCTTTTATTCCTTCTACCTCTACTCCTCCTATCACTTCTTCTTTTCATATTTTACATATTTTTTATAATGATATTAATCTTTCATATGAAAAAGAGCTTGAATATGAAGATGAACATATATTTACTTTTTCTAAGGTTGATTGCTACTTTATCCTTAAAGATGAGTTTGAAGTCACACCCTAGCCACTTCCCATAGAGCCAACACAAGCTATGGCTCTTAAACCAAATGAATCTTCTATTGAGTTTAACTTAGTTTAGGTGCTCTAATTACATTTAGAAAAAGTCCTTCCGTAAAAAATGGCTAAGAATAATAAAGAAAAACAAAAAAATATTATTACCCAACAGGATGGTCCTAACCTTCCTTCTCAATCACAAGCTATGGAGATGGGGAAAGACACTTAGTTGGATGTTGATTATAATGTATTGGCTCATTTAAGGAATATTCCTTCCCTTTTAGCATTTATGATGCACTCATAATATATTTGAACTTAAGGGAGACTTTGGTGAAAGATTTTCTAGAGTTGGAATCCTATCAAACTTTCTTTGCCACTGAGTCTAATAAGGATGCTTTCTATTTGAAAGAAATATCATCCATCACCATCTCAGATTATAAAGAAAAACATAAAAATAATACTACCCAACAGGATGGTCCTAACCTTCCTTCTCAATCACAGCTTAGAACTTAGGTTTTTTTTTTTTTTTTTTTTTTTGGGGGGGGGGGGGGGGGGGGGGGGGGGTGGGGGGGGTGGGGGGGACCCACAGAGGGGCCTACACGTTAAATAAAAAAAGGATTACAAGGTCCTTAACGAGAACCTTCAGCTCGCTAATACTCGAAAGAGCTACAAAAAAATTCAAAAGAAAGCCTGTGAGCTGATGGTTCCCTATACTAAGAATTACAAAAATATCCTAATAACAATCTAGGGCAACAAGAAGCTTGCACCCAAAAAGGGAAGAAAAAAATAAGAGCATTCAACTCAATCTTCCAACAAAAGATAATCGGCAAGCCCAGAAGATCTGAAATCCCTAAGCCTGCAAGAGAAAAGGACTGCAAAAATAAAGCATGCATAAGAAAATATGAAAATAGCAAGTAACTTTATAAGCTATAAATAAATGAAACCAATAAGGCTAATAAAACCTAGGGATAATGAAGTCCCAAATGAGAATTATGAAAATTGTTCTGTTGGAAGCATTCTGGAAGCTCACATTTTAACCGAGATCACATAGAAGTGTTGTAACTAATACAAATATGAAGCACAAAGGCTTGAGACAAGAACAAATAAACATAATTTGATCCATCTACAATAAAGAGAAAGAGTGAAAGCATTTGTGCCAGGTTATGACACAACCCATAAAGGAGATCTCATGGCCTACCATATCCTAGAAAAGATAACAACCATCCATAGCTCTCCCTTTCCAACCATGCTTGCTATTTTCTTTTTTTTTTTTTAAGTTGCAATTTGCTTGAAGAAATAAAGGGATACAAGCAACTAAAGATAGTAATCACACACCTTCTTCAACAAATAAAATAAAGAATAAGGAATGCAATTGCTAGAAAAGCAATCAAAAGTAAAACTACTACTTAAAGCTAAAGTAGCACAACAATCGGCTACTTTATTACAATTTCGTGAAATTAAATGAAAGATAGTAGTATTGAAATCATTAATAAAAATCAGATCTTTATTCCAATTTTCAAGTTGCTACCATTTTGCCTTATTCAGTGATTCGTGAAGCCACTTAATGACATTATGGTTGTCTCCTTGAATAATAACTCCCTTGTATTGGAACATCCACCATTGCAAGTCTTCTCTAATTAAAAGAACAACATGTAGTTCAAGTGAACCTACATCCCAATGCTAAAACTGCTTTCTAAAAGCATAAAGGAACCTCCCCTTATGATCTCTAATAATAACTCCAATACCTGTATTTTATGACTTCTTTAATGTAGCATCCACACTGATCTTTATCCAATCTAGAGGCGGAGGATGCCAAACATCAACAGACTCCAATCAGAGATCAGCATTCTAGTTTTCCAGAATTGGATTCTTTAACAGCTACATCATGGAAGTTAATACATTTGAGGCTATAAAATTAATAGATGACGTAGACATTCCAAGCTTTATTTGGTTTCTTCTTTTCTAGGAAAAATAAACTATTGTAAAGTATAATTTGACTACATTCAAATTAACTATAGACAATCTTTTCAACTCCTCTAAACACTTTGAGTAGGAATCAAAGATAGGAACTTGAAAGCCCCATTTACGAAGCTTATGCCCAATCCGAAGCAGCTGACTATAGAAAATAGTGAAATGCTCCTGGTTCTCCACATCATTACACCCACAAACACATCTATTTGATTGTAATAAGTTCCTATAATTCAACAAGGAGTTATATGGAGCGCATTCTTACATAACATCCACCAAAACATTTCAACTTTAGGCAGAAGTTTGAATTTCCTGATACAATTCAATGTCTCTGTAATGCTCTATTCCGTCACCCTCTTGTGTCCATCAGCTTCCATCCAAGCTTCATATGAAAGAGCAGTGATAGATCTACCCGAATGCTGCTTAATGAATTCAATGTTGTCTTCATTCAAATCTAGAAACAATTGAATTGACTTGATAACCGATATGAAGTCTTCATTAAACAAGTTCTGCATCTCCAAACATCTTCTGCCGGCATCATTTGAAATAAGCTTCTAGGATGATTCATTATGGAGTTCATCATAATTAATATAAGTAGGTTAATTACTAAGAGGTTTATCAAAGATCTATGTATCATTCATGATACTCACTTTGTTTCCATTGACCAATTTCTATCTAACAATGTTTTTTAAAAGCTTTGCTCCTTCCACCAAAATTTTTCATGATGGAGAGTTTCCTCTTCTAACCATACCACTCCACACATCACTTCCATATTTTGAAATGATAGAACGATTACATAATGAATTTAGGTTTTGAAGAAATCTCCAAGTAATTCTAGACCTCAAAGGTCCGATTTTATCAACTGATGAATGAAGGCCCAATCCACCAAGTAACTTGGGTTTACAAAGGTTTTCCCATGATACATAGTGTAAACCTTTCCTACCATTGTCTTTATGCCATAAGAAATCTCTACAAATTTTATCCAACTCATACAAAATTCCTTTAGGGACCAAAGAATGTGTAGATAAAAAGATAGGTAATGAAAGGAAAGTACTTTTTATCAGAAGAACCCTTCCTGCCAATGAAAAACATCGATTCCCCCATGCATTTAACCTTTCCAAAGCATGGTCCAAAATGATTTTGAAATCAGAGTTAACTAGCCTTCTTATTGCCATCTTCACATCCAAGTATTGTATTTCTTTCACTATCTTGAACCTCAACTTCTTAGCAATTTTCTTCATGCATATTTTCTTTACTGAATTCCCAAATAAATTTTGAGATTTCAAGTTGTTCACTTTTTGGCCGGTCCACCCACAAAAAATCCTTCAAAATTTTCTTCAAACCAAGGGCTAATTTCATAGAGGCACTTGAGAGTAACAATACATTGTTAGCAGAAATAAAGGAAAGAGCCACCTTAAAAAGAAGAGTAACCAAATAACAATAATAACAAGAAAGGACCCCATATGACTAATAAGAGCAATGACATAAGACAGGGCCACCCTGAAGTAAATATAAACCATCCAGCGCATGTAAAGAGGATTACTAATATTGGAGAAGCGGGGAATCAGATGGGGCCACTCGAGAGACAACCTCCAATAATAACCACAAAAAAATAGTAAAAATAGTTTATAATAGCCCCCAAGGAGGAAACAAAGCAATCAACCAACATAAGTGATAAGTTTCATAATGATCAGACTTATAACCACATAGATCCAGCCATTGAACCTGCAGTAATTGCCCAAAAAATTATTCGCCAATACCCAAAAATAGTTAGACATTAATCCAAAGCTGGAAGGATCCCACTCAAAGATAAACTAAAAATTCTCAACAGTATTAAAAGTCAACTGGAAAACCAAAACACTAAAGTGATTTGAGGGAGCAAGGCTAAGGAGTGTTATAAGAGTAATACCATTATGAGGTTACCCCAAATGTAACTCAAATCTAATCCCAAACCCACCCGAGCATAAGCAGCATAGGAATTCAGTAAGGGAATAGACGGAGAAGTAAGGGGAAGAAAAAATCATGATAAACACATAACTAAAATCCTGATTCCAGCCCCACCAAGCCAGTAAGAACTGGAAATAACACATACAAACCAACTCCAGGTTGTTACCACAAACACCAGACCCCACTGGACAAAATAGGATCAGAGACAAGTGGACCAGAAAATTACACCATTGGAAAATAGAGCAACACTTAGTGGTTAAATCAGCGATGTAAATGTTCCAATCATTGACAAAATCCCCACTACAGTTAAAAAACAACAGTAAAAAGGGAAGTTGATAATATAACCAATACTAAATGGAATCTCAATATAATAAGTGGGTCATATCAGTCCCAATCAACTAAATATCCTAGATCTTCAAAAGCATATGAAAAAAATGTCTCCAATACAAAGTAAAATAATAAAGCCCGAAATGGTCTAAGAAGCAAAAACAGTAAAAACCATCAATTACCAAAGAAATTAAGATAGGCCAAGGCCAAACAGCATGCATAGGGAAAATTTTAAAAAAAAAGGCAAAATGACTAGGGCAAGCGACCATAAGAGAGACCAGAATGATCCAGTCTAACCAAACCTTTAATCTCCTTTGCTAAAGAATGTTTTGTAAATTCCATGAAACCATCTATAGTACACCCCACTTTAGCAAGGGAATCAACAACAACATTCCCTTCATGTAAAATATAAGATACAGAGAAAGTAATAAAAGAGAGCCAGTAATTAATATCTCTTAACATGTAAAAATTAGCAGGATTAAAAATAGAATTCCCATTAATATAATGAATCAAAGCATAGCATCCACTTCAATTCAAACATTAGTGATACCTAAAGAAATGCATAATTAAATTTCATAAAGAAGACACTCAATTTCAACTTTAATAGTAGTATTAGCCGAGCAAGGACGAGCAAAAGTAGCAATAACAAGCCCATTGGAGTCTCTAATAATGCCACCACAACCAGCATGTAAATTATTCATAGAACCATTAGTATTAAGCTTAAAGCAACCCTTTAAAGGCTTCTTCCAAATAATAATTCTATCTTTAACAATAAAGGAAGAGGATCAAAAAGCCACACCAAACTCATTAGCGACATGATAACAACCTTTAAAAGAGTCAAACTTAAGTAATTTAGCCAAAAAAAAGCTAAAAAATTTTCTCCTTAACTTTAGAAATAATACTAGTAACATTCATCTTAACGTTCTCATATTTAGACTCATTTCTACTTCTCCATAAAAACCAGCAAATAATAAAAGGTAAGATGTTCCTAATATGACCTTTAGTAGGAACAAACCAATCTTTAAGAAGATTAGAGATAGAGTTATAACAAGAAGAGGATATCCCATTAAACATGTTGTCAAAATAAAGCCACACCTTCATAGCAATGGGGCCATAAATAAAAACATGGTTCATGTTCTCAATATGATAACAGCATTTGCATTTGGAGACTATGTAAAAGCCTTTTTAAATTAAAATTGAATCAGAGGGAAAAAATTATGCAAAATTCTCCATAACAGAAAAGAATAAGACATAGGAGTACTAGCATGCCAAATTGCCAAATAAAGAGAGTCTTTAGGGTAAGCTTGCCTAAAAAAATTCTAGACCTCCTTAGTACCAAACTTACCATCATTAGAAATATTAAACAAAATATAGTCATCCATATGTAAATGAATAGGAATCTTGAGAATAATACTGCTAATAAAATCTCGCACATAATCATTAAGCAAATCAATATCCCAATTATCATTAATAATAAAATATTTAACTTTGCAAGCAGAAGTAGAATAAGTATTACGAAGGTTATTAATAGAAAAATTACCCAGCCATTTATCCTACCAAAAAAAAGTGTTGCTAGCTCCTATGCCCCACTGGATAGCCTCTTCAGCCTCCCAACAACAACAACAAAAACAAGCCTTTATCCCACTACGTGGGGTTAACAACATGAATCCTTTTTCTCTTCAGCCTCCCACTTTATAAAAATTTCTTTTGTTTGTTTAGGATAATACTTGGGATGGCCAACTTCGTGTATTATCGATCGTCCAGCACTATAGACATCATACAGTATGATTAGTACAAAAATTATGGATTTTATTTGGTATGATCTCTGGGATGACCAAAGTCATACTCTATCAATCGTATAGCACTTGGGATATCATACCGTATGATCAGTATAAAAATTTTGGATTTCATTCGATATGATCTCTAGGATAACCTATGTTATACTCTATCAATCATACTATATGAGATAAATCGTACGATACAACTAGCATATAATCAGTATCTTTCTTAACCTCTGGTGGTTAGGGATTTGACAGAATATAATAGATCGTAAAGTACAAAGCAAAGTCATACAGTATAAAGGTAAAATCATTCAGTATAATTTTCTTGATAAAAAAACTCTCTCAAAAACATTTTTCTCTCTCCCCTTGTGTGTGTACAAGGTTACTCAGAAATGATATCCACCCAGTTACATGATACGACCCAAGAAAGGAAAAAATATAAAATAAATTAAAAATTCAGATTGTAACCCTAGTCTACCTTGTCTTGAGCTGATCAGAAATGCAAGTGAATGGTGGACTAAATTCCTAAAATGTTAGCACATATAACACAAAATAAAATATCACAAAAATAAGAGAAAGCAGTAATAGACACAATAATATTTGTTATCATTAAAATTACTGTGCTTGAATCAGATTTGCAATGATCTCTCCCTTTTTTATGATGGAAAATATTATTATTTAGGATTTTTAAAAAATTGCTTTCCTCTAAACTCCCTCTTATAAAAAATAAATAATAACATGGTTAAAAAAGAAATAATCAACAACACAATTCTCCCCTTTTTGGCATCACAAAAAAGGGAAACAACAGGAATAGAAAAAGAAATGGAAACATTAATAAAGATAGAAACAGAAAACAAACATATTCAAAAAGATTAACCACTCAAGATAAAGAAAATATCATAAATTTGTTAACTTGTGTGGGCATTTTCAGAATGTAATAAACTTACTCTACAAACAGAAAAGGCTCAAATAAGATAAGTGTTGACTTAATTGCAACAAAAGGATTTTGATTTTAGAATTTGCACACCCAGCATAAAATCTTCACAGGCTAAAGTCCATTATTTAAACAAAAATCTAATTCAAGAATTATAATTATATAAGGAAACTTAAACTTTTCATATTGCTAGCATGAAATATATCGAATAGAATATTACTGTAAAAGTGATGAATGAAGAATCATGATTTTCCAAAATCAAGTATTAAACATATTATGAAACATAGATATTTTTTAAGATTTAAAAATTTAACAGAAAGAAAAGCTAATTTAAGTTGGGCTTATTTTGTGCCTCTTTTATCTGCATTCGACGCACATTGCATATCTTTTGTTTTTGATACACTCAGTGCATCTTTTATTTTTGGCGTCATTACACATCTTTTAATTTTTGGCTCATTTTGTGTCTCTTTTTTATTTTTACAAATTGCTTCCTTTCTAATCTTTAAGAATCTCAGTTGTAAGATTATCTTCCAAATAGAAGAGAAGAATAACCCACTCTCTTATATTGGAATGAATAATCTACAAAGAAAACCCGAGCTTTCTAATAGGATTAAATAGCTTGATGTAGAAAAATAATGAATTTCATTCATCAAATTATAGAATATATCCATGATATAAAAACATATTGTAGCATGAATAAGTTTTCATTTCAACTATCTTAATACCAATTTGATTTAGATTTTTAAGTATACACAAGGAATTATCATTCAACAGAAATAAGGAGGGATATGTAAATTCATGAATTTTTTATCCTTTTAGTTTTAAAAAAATTAAGCAATTTCTTATTCAACCTTTTAAGTCAGAATAGAAGTATTTTATTTACAATCAATGAAGAGTATTGCAGTAAGAGTTAATTCATACAGTATGAACACAAGTCATGTAGCACAATCAATAGAAACAACATTTTATTAGTCTAAAAATTTTTCAAGCAAAGAGCACAGAAAATATCTCAACATCAAAAGAAATACAATAACCACTTGATAGAGAAAATAAATAATTTTTTTAAATAAGAAAAACATTTGTCAATAAAATAAAGTAAAAGATGCATTATAAAAAAATTAAAAATATAGAAGTATAGACATAAAAGGAAAGTACAACATAACACAAAATAAAACAAAAAAAATAACTAGTATAGAGGTGGATCCTAATCATGATGGAGCTATAGAGGTGGTTGGAAGAATTGACTAAAGCTATCGTATTGCTACTGGATGGAGGTGAACTGCTATTGGATAGTGCCAATTCTCTCCCTGAACAACCCATATCATTTTCATGTTGGGTTTACTGTTGATCCAGGCGAGTCTCAAATCTGTCAAAATGCTAAATCAACTCCTCATATAGGTAGTGAGGAGGTGGTACAGGTGCAGGATCAACTGCAGGGGCAGCATCTCTTTCTTCAACAAATAGTGGGTCTTCTGGCTCCTAATCCTTATGAAAGAGCATCCAGAAGGAGGCAGCCAAAAAGAAGATTAGAGTGTGGTCAGGAGGAGTAGGATATGTGATATTGTATTTTTTATCCAAGATATACCCAATCACATGTCCTAGGGCAATGTTTTGTTTCCATCTAGTGGCTGGGAATCAAATGGAAGTTAGATTTTAGATGTAATCAATTAATATTTGGGCTTCATCCATTTGAGTGTTTGACATTATGAAGTAAGTGACAATTGAAAGTAGGGGAGTGATATTTACATGGTCTCCATCTTTAGGGATGATTGATATTATAAGAACATGCTGGATAACCCTAGTATTTTGATTAAGAGTGTGAACCAAGGTTAGTGGTAGTTCAGAGTAGCATTTCTAAATAAGAGATTTATAGCACTCTAGTCAAAATCAGATTTTGAGGCCATAGCAAGGGGTTTATTTCCTTGGGTGTTTAACCGAAGATGGACTTAAAAGTTTATGAGGGTTGTTAAACCCTAAAGAACTAGTCTCGAGACTAAGCAAAAGGGAGAGTGAATTTGTGATTTAAAAAGTTATTTAACAAAATGAAAAAACCTTTTATAACTTGATTCAGAAGCTGATAACAAAAATCAAATATTTTAACCCCAGCATAAATCACAAAAATAAATGCAAAAAATAAAGTGCAAAAAAATAAAAATAAGAATAAACACACCAGAGATTTATAGTGGTTCGGTCAACCTGACCTAGGTACACTCCCCAAAAACCTCCTTTCCAGGTATTGCACTAAACCTTTAGTGACTCTCCTTTAGCCCCCATAGCTAGGCGGTGAAGCCCTTATAAAATCTCTTCCACCAACACAGTGTGATAGAGGACTATAATCATATTTCTCCCTCTAAGAGACGACAGAGAATCTTGAATCCTTTTTTATCCTCCTGGTGATGGCAGAGAACCAAGAATTATTTCATAGGTAAAGAACCTTGAATCACTTTCACCTTTCCTGGTGTAGCGGAGTAGCCGGGCTCTTTAACACCAAAGAGATCTTCTTCTTCCCAAAACTTCTCTCAATATAAACCTTGACTATGATGGTACCAAGGTGCAAGTTTGTTGGAGCAACCATGTGAAACCCCCTCCACACTCCCTTGAAACACACAAGGATCTTCTCCCTCTCAAACTTTACCCTTTTCTCTCTCCCTTTTAAGGCTTTCTCTTGAAGTTTTCTCTAGAAGAAAAATGGCTTAATGAATGCCAAAGACACACACAAAGTCTTCAAAGAAAGCTTAAATAGAGGTCTTTGAAAAAAAACTGAGAAATTTAATTCTGGCGGCAAAGATCATCCTGTACAATCATAGGATCATCTAGTACGATTAGTTCAAAATAGCACTTTCAGCTAGTACAAATTGTATTATCCTATACAATCAGTTCAAGAGTTATACAGATTATCCAGGATGATTCTTTGATCGTCTAGTATGATTTCTTTAATTAACATGCAGTTCATCCAGGATGAAACCTGGTACGACCAAAAACATCTTTATAGATCGTATAGTACGATTGCAAGATCATCCAGTACGATCAGAATATCAAAATTAAACAGATTTGATTGACTAATCACAGGGTTAATTTAGGCATGATTTTTATAGATTGTCAAGTATGATGTATATCATCCTGGATGATTAGAACAAAATTTGAATCTTAAAATCTTGCCTAAATTATAAATGGCGGCTATTTTTTCATGATCATAACTAATCGTCTTGGATGATCTAAATCGTCTAGTACACTTTGTTCAAAATTTGAACTTCTGGTTTTGACTCAATCTCACTCTTCCTGAGTGTGTCTGTGCATGGTTACAAAGCTAGCATACACCCTTGTAGGAATTGATTCATAAAATAAAGAATACATCAATGAATATTACAGACTCTTTATAGCATAATTTATTCTACCCAAACTTAAGTCCTAAATCTTTGTTAGATGGTGCATGGTATTCCTGAAATGTTAGAAAACACACAAACAAGTATAAAATGAAAATACTAGAGATATAAAGATGTGATCCATATTATTATCATTAAAAATATAAACTTGTAAGCACGAGTCACAATAATCTTTCCCTTTTTTATGATGGCAAATATTATTGATGAATTTGTAAACTAAAAGTATTTTCTCCTAATCTCTCCTTCACTAAGATATTTATTTAAAATAGGGGAAACTAAAAAAATTTTCTTTCCTTCTAATTTTTATTTATTTTTTAATAAAAAGAAAATAAAAGATAAACTAAATAAATATAATAGTACATAAACAAATACAATAGTACATTCTCCCCCTTTGATATTATCAAAAAGAAGAGGAGCATAGAAAAAATAAAATAGAAAAAATAGACTAAAGATCAAACAGACCCTAATCAGGTGAAGGTGATGTTTTAGAAGAATCAATTTGGAATGAGAAAGTTACCTCTTGATTTTATTCAAAAACTTAATAAGGCATGTATTGACAATGTATAACCTTAAAAGGTTAGAGATTCAGAATTTGTTAATCCAAGCTCTATTTCCTTAAAGGCTCAACTCTTTTTTTTAAGTAAACATCTAAATCAAGGAATAAATTAGAGAATTAAATAATAATATTTTTAAAACTCCTTGCATGAAATATATCTAATAGAAGCTTAATATAAAATAGTAAATCAAGAATCATGATCTTTAAACTCAAGTATCAAAAGTATCAATAGAAATAAGGGTTTTCTTAAGATATAAGAAATACAAGAAAAGTAAGCTAACTCATTTTGGGCTCATTTTGTGCCTCTTTATTAGTTTTGCCACACTTTGCACATCTTTAGATTTTTGATACACTTTGTGCATCTTTTTATTTTGGCGTCATTGCGCATATTTTTAGCTTTGGGCTCATTTTGTGCCTCTTTTCTATTTGCAAATATGTTTCCTTTCTACATTTCTAAAGACTAAAGAAAACCTGATCTAGTGATAAAAATGAACAACTTGATTTAGAAAATTATGAAGTGGATTCATCAAATTGTAAAAGATCCCTATGAGATAAAAAAATGTAGGGAGATGAAAAATGTTCATTTTCAAATTCCAATTTATAATTTGAGGTAGATTTTGAATCAAAAGTGAAACAGCCTCATTAAAGAAATGAGATAGAGAGAAAAAAATCATGAGTTTCCTTCCTTTGAATGATTTTAGAGAAGTCAACCACTACTTTCATAAAATTTTAAGAAAACATAAGGTAAATTTTTTATTTTTAAAAAAAATAATCTTTGAAAAGTGATTTAAATTTCAAAAGTGTATATGAAATAAAATATGATATGTGTGTGTTGATCAAAGAAACTACAAAAATATTTATGAAAAATAAAATAAAGGATCAAAAACATAAATATAAAAAAAACACAAAGAAAACATAGAAAATAAACACATTTATAATGAATAAAAATACACTCGCACACATAAAAAATAAATAAACACACAAATAAAACTTTAATCATCAATATTTTGCTCCTGGTCTGATGATTCAGAAGCTAAGTCTGCCTAGGAGATTTTTTGCTTTTTATCATTTGCCCTTATTACAATTTGCTTATTTTTGACCTTTTTCTTTACAGGAAGAGTTTTTAAATTAGGGCACTCATTTTTCATATGTCCCAATTTCCCATATCCAAAGAAAATAATGTTAGAAGAAATCTTAATATTCTTACCATTTTTACCTTAGTTCCACTTTTGTTTATGCTTATACTTGTGCTTTAGTAGACTTATCAATTTGCTTATTATTGATGCTAACTCTTCACTTTCATCATATACTAAGCCACTTTCATCCATGTCTTCAGCTTTTAGCACTATAGTTTCACCTGCATCCAAAAGCTTTTGACCCAAACTTTGCTCATAGGTAATGAGTGAGCCAATCAGATTATCAACAAAATATTCATTCAAATTTTTTGATTCACAAAGAGCAATACCTTTGGCATCAAACTTATCAAGTAGACAATGTAAAATTTTAATGACCTTTTCAAAGTTTGAAAATTCTTTACCTAAAATATATAATTATGTCACAATTTGAATAAACTTAATATACATGTCTAGGATAGTCTCATAAGGTTTCATGCAAAATAATTCATAATCATGCATTAAAATATTCAATTTAGATTAATTAACTTGACTAGTATCTTTGTATGTAATGCACAGTTTATCCCAAATTTCCTTGCTAGTAGTATATGTAGAGATTTTAATGCAATCATTAGAATTCAAAGCACCAAAAAATAATTCAAATATTTAACATTCAATTGAGCATCAATTTGTTCTTCTCTACTTCATTAAGTAAAAGGAATATCAGTTTTGATTCCATCTATAATACGTGCTAGTATAGAATAACCTCTTTGAACATATGTGTTGACCTCATTTTTGTATGAGGTTAGCATGACCAATCCAGACCTTCGGATCTTTCCAATCCTTAGGATTTAATCTTGACCCTAGGATCAATCTGATCTTAGTTCAATCTAGATTCAAATCAATCCTGATCTCAGATTAATCAAATCCCCAGACTATTCTAGATCTTAGGATCTTTCTTAGATTTTAGATCTTAGGATCACTCTAGACCTTAGGACCCCCCCTGGAACCTAGATCTTAGGATTCTTTTAGATCTTAAGACTCTTCCTAGACTCTAGGATTCTACCTGACTCTAGATCAAATGATCCTCTTAGACCTTAGGATTCTCCTAGATCTATCTAGAGCTTAGGATTCTTCTAGATCCCAGGCCCTAGGACTTCTAAACCCTAAGATCTTCCTAGAAATCAAACTTTAGGATCTACTCTATATCCTAGGATCCTTCAAGATCTTGAATCTTAGGAATCCTAGATCTTAGGATCCTTCTAGATTATAGGATTCTTCTAGACCCCAGATCCTAGGATTTCCCTAGGACTTCTAGATTCTAGGATCTTCCCAGACTCCAGTCCCTAGGATCTATTCTAGACCCTAGGATTTCCTTAAGTTGATTTGGACCCTAGGACCTATTCTAAACCCTAGGATTCCTCTAGATCAATCCAAGCTTCAATTTAATCTAAACTTAATTCAAATCCTATCATTCAAGCTCAAAATCCAATTCAAAACCAGATTTCCAGATTCAAATCCAAGGCCAAAGGTCTAAGTCCTGAAAGCCTTTTCCAGCAAATTTTTGAACACCTCAAAACCCTATCAAATGACCTCTGATTCAAGATCTATCAGTTCCAAACTGATGTGACATGTCTCTAGAGGCAACCCTCCAAATTTGAGCTCATTTTGAGGTCTCTAACCCCAGAAACTGAATTGAAATCCAAAGACTGTAAAATCTTCAAATATTTACAGTCCATGCCACTGGACCTACCACCCAGTGGATTTTGACCCTGGAGCTTTCTTCAAAGCCTCCAATCACCTCCAGACCCTTGATTATGACCCATTGAGCATTAAACTACATTTTGTTGGACTCAATTTGACCCCCAGTTGACCAAGGGTCAAAATGACCAAAATACCCCTATGGGGTGTAACTGGTCACTTGAACCAAATGACCTCCAAATCAAATGCAGTCACTTCCAGCAAGTTTTAAATATCAAACCAAACCTGTTGGACCCATTTCCAACCCCTGGGTCAACCTAGTTGACCAAGTCAACCTAGTTTGACCAAACAGGCCTTTATGGGTCAAAACAGGTCATTTTGACCAAATGACCTCCTCTGACCTTGGGACCACCTCCATTAGTCTCCAAATGTCATTTCAAATCTATTGAGCCTATTTCCAGGCCTTAGACCTTCCTGGTTGACCAAGTCAACCAGGGTTGACCTAAAGGCCCATTAAAGGCCCAAATAGGTCATTTTGACCAAATGATCTCCCCAGACTTTGAGACTACCACCAGTAGACTCAGAATGTCATTCTGAACTGGTTGGACCTAATCCTTGACCCTGGGTCAACCTGGTTGACCAAGTCAACCCAGTTGACCCATTAAGCCCATTAAGGGCTCAAATAGGTGATTTGACCCAAATGACCTATTCAAACCCTCAAACCACATCTACCAGACTCCATTTACCACTTGAAATTGGTTCAATCCAAACCCTGGCCCTTGGTCAACTTGGTTGACCAAGTCAACTCAAGTTGACCAATTCAACCCTTAAGCTTCCATATTTTAAATTAAGTTCCAGATTAACTTCAAACCCATTCAAACCTCTCTAATCACTCTTCTTAATGTTGTGGACTTGATGGGACCCTTGACCAAGTCACCAGTTGACTTGGTCAACTAAACTAAGTTTAGTCAAATCCAATCTATATCATGCCTCAAATCAATTCCAACTCACACTTTTACTTCAAATCCTCATCCTTAACCTTCAAGCCTTTTCAAATCAACTCAAGCATCTCTTCAAGTCCTCCTATATGCCATGCCACCCGGATTAATTAATTGATTGGTCAAACTAGTCAACTAAGGGTAGGCTCTTAGCTAACCTCCATTTAAACCCTTATACCATAACACCATATGGTATTTAAAACTATTCTATCAGCTCTCTAGGTCTACTTGGACTCCAGCTCATCACCCTTGACCACTTTAACTAGTCAAAACCAAGTCAATTGAATTCCAAATGAGCTCTAATGGTCAATCTGACCCATCAAGCATTGTCTAGCCAGATTTAAGCTTGTCTAGCCCATGAAATCAATTCCAGAACCTTCTTTGGAGCCAACCCAACCCAGCCCAATCAATTTTATGGCTCCAAATGGCTCAAACCGACCCTAGTGGTCCCCCTAGGCATGAGAATGACCTAGGACCATTTTCACCTGAGCAGCACGTCCCTTTGTTCCTCTAACCATCTGGGATAGGTGTCCAGCATCCTAGCACTTCATCTGGAGGATCCAGATCGTTCAAACAAGCTCCCGTAGCTTGAATAGGGCTAAAAGGATAAAACAGCTCATAAGGGGGGATCTCCAATTCTAATGAATGGCAAGCCGCTCTAGGTTTTCGTTTTGAATACTTAGAGCCTCCTCCACATCCCCTTGATCAGTTCCGGGTGTTTGGTGGCCGCGGGCGATGAACTCGAGGGAAAACCCAAGCTAAGTCCGTCCAAACCATCCCAACTTTCTTTAGAAGCTTCGTATGGACCTGGAGTCTTCTACAAATTTGATCGTGGACAATCCACAAATTCAGAGAGTCTTGAATCGATTGTTTCCATCAAACCCATCTCGATAAAATCTAAACCCTAGGCATTTTACTAGGTTTCTAATTAAACTATTGAAGATTGCATTAAAGGCCTTAAAAATGATCCTCCATTATTTCTTCCATCCTAGTACATCTCTGCCTGAAATTTAAAGCTATTTGATATACTATATAAGCTGTATAAAATTAAAATTAAGTTTAAGGTTTACGGTGGCTGGAGGAAGGAGATGAAATCATGGCTATCCATCCGTTTTATTTGATACGGACGGTTGCGATTGCGTTGGATTTTTGGGCTGTTTCGATCTCCTAAGATGAGAGATCGAATAGATCTCTATCCAACTGGATCTAGACCATCCATTTAAAACTGCGGCCTCTTTTATGGCCGTCCAATCCTTTTCATGCGGATCAACCACGGGCTTGATCGTAACCTTTAAATCAATGCCACGGCAGATCCGACGGCTCTTATCCACTGCCGCGCTGGTTAAGTGGATACAGTCAGCTAACCGTCGCCGTTTAGGTGGCTGAATCCCGTCACGCCGCGTGGAGAGCCTGGGCCTGGGTCAGCACCACCGTTTGACCAGTTTTAAAACTCTTAAGATTAATTTTTTAAAATTGCCCAAAACTTCTAAAAATGATAGAAAATTCATTTCTCCATCATTTTTAGCGTTCTTAGGCTCATTTTGTTCGTATTTTGATATATTTTATTTTAAAAATAAAATAAAGTTATTTTTATTATTATTTTGATAATTATTTCAAGATTTCAGAAAACTTTATTTTATTTTTAAATAAATATTTTCAAATTATTTTGAGCTGAAATTTGGCAGAGGTGTTCTAGGATCTGTTTATGATCTTCCATAATTTTCTTAAGTCCTATTGATGCAATCTCATATATATTATGAATTTACAAAAATATTGGTCATGATTTGACTTATATTTTTGAAAATTCATAATTCTTTTAATAAAATTCCAATTCATGCATGCTAGGGCTCTATGGAATCAGTAACAAACCCTCTATCACTGAAAAATATATCTAAGTCATTATTATGTATGGTTTAAGAAGTTTAGGTATCAAGAATGTTTGGATCTATACTTATATTTATTAAACCTTGCATAGTTATGATGTCAAATTGGATTAGGTATGATTTGAGGATGTCCCCTACATCTTCAAATGACTTCAATCCACCCTGATATGTTCATATCTTTATGGTTAATCATCAAAGTTATAGATGATTATGTAGCCTATAACTTTAATGATTTACTATAAAATCCTTCCATAGAGCGTTAGGACTTTTTTTCATTCTGTTCATGATTTCTATGCTTGATGTGGTTCTACTTAATGTCCAAGGGTTAGATGAACCTTGATTAAAACCCACTAACCTAGGGACATCATTAAGGACAATAATTAAGGACTTTAGTTAGAAAATTTAGAATAATTCTAATAATTAGGATACACTTCAAATTGACTTGAAACTTTGAACATTTGAACATAGTGATACATACAACCTTAAGAAAAATCCTCACTGACTTTTGAGATCATTAAGCACCTTAATTAACCTAATCAAACTTAAACTTTAATTAAGCCATTTAAGCTTCCAGAAATTATAATAAATCAAATTTAAATCCAAAAAACACAATTAACCCCTCTAACTGACCAGAATTAAACCCTTAATCAATGAAAAATAAAAACCCCTTGACTGGACTTCAAAATTAAATATAATTTGAGTTTAATTGAAATTTAATATTTAATTAATTTAATTAATTAAAAAATAATTAAAAATTTCAAAAATTTTCCAAACACTTGGAGATCACTCCTTAGGTCATTCCTGACCTTTGGAGTTGATTTCAAGGAGTTTGGAGGTCATTTGGATTCAAACCATAAAAAGGGCCTTAATTAAAACAATTTTAAAAATTCAATAAATAGTCAAAACTTCAAAAATTCATAACTAATTCAAATGAACTCCAAATTGAGCAAACTCAAAAGCATTCAACTCATCTTAAGGTCTAATATTTATTAAAAATGTTAAGTTTCCAAAAATCAATCAATGTTGAAAAAGTCAACTTTTGATCAAACCTAGTTCAAATTTAAGTCAAAACTTCAAACCTTCATAATAAAATGTAGAAAAATCCAATTTCAGTGTACTTACTGTCTAACTGATTGTATTAAGGTCTAGTATTTTAATAAAATATTAACTTTCCAGAAAACTCTTTAAATCAAAAAATCAAATTTTAAACCCTTAAATAAATGAATAAAATAATCAAAAAATTCCAAAATTCAATAAGTTTCCAAAAATTCCAGAAAACATTAATTTGAATTTAAAACCAGCAACCAATCAATTTGAATAAAATTTATCAACTCTCAAATATTAGTTAAACTTAAATCACTTAATTATATCGGGTACCACTGGGTAACCCAGGCCTACGAGGCTATTAAATTAGCCCCATTGAAGGTGAAATAAACTTCATGGCCTCAGTGTGCAACAAAGGTGCTATCCAACAAATAATTAAAATCAAATTTAAATCAATTTCAAGTCATTAAGATTTAAATTCAAATTAAATCTCCCTCAAGCCTTTCATCCAACCAGAACATTAAACAACTTCAATCAAATGCCTATTTAGGACATATCAAAACCACACAAGCCTACCTCACACACTTTAGATGGTTTGCTAGGACAACTAACTCTAGTCTTAGGCTAGGCCGATGTTTACTTTTCAGCTGTGTTCCGGATTTTTGAGCTTTTACTGCATGTTGTTTGCTAGTGGTAGAATTGATGTGATTGTTTATTTATTTACTGCAGTCTGTGATGTGATTGATTGTGCGTTAGATCTACCCATAGGATAGGAATGATTTATACTAATTCAATCTTATGCATGTGGCCATGCTCATACAGGGCATAAATTAAAGGGGGCAAAAATCATTAATATTAAAATTGCACAGGTGCTAAGCATGCTTAAGTCCCCCTTTAAAATTAAAAGAGCATGGCCAAGCGTGGCTGGTTTGAGTATTTTAAATTTTAAATATATTAACTGCTTGGGATGTTTTCTATAACTATTGATTATTAGGATAACCTTACAGGTTGTTGAGTCTAGATTTTTAATTTCTATTGATGTAATTTGATTTAAATTGAGTTGTAAATTATTTAAAGTACTTTGAGATTGAGATGTTTAAACATCCAATTTGGAATCCAAAGAGGAAGGAACATCCCTTAGGGGAGAGTTCCTATCTATTTGGAGATCTAAATTAGGATGAAGTTCAAATATCCAAAGAGAAAAGATAACACCCCTATTCAGGGGGAGTTTCTTTTCATTTGGATATCCAGACCTGACGATTCAAGGAGTTCCAAGAAGACGAAGAAGTGAAGAACGAGAAGAATCTCAAATCTCAAAATCACTTGAGTCTTAGGAGTAGAATCCGGGTTGTAGTCAGTGGTACCCGCCCACTTTACTTTCCTGCAGACCCTGGGTTGTATAATTAAGTGGCACTTGCCACATGGATTTTCAGTTTGAGCATTTATTTAATTAATTTGATTATTTGATTGATTTGATTATTTGATGTTGATTGCGATTAAGGACTTGCATGCTTTTAGTAGTTTTTTGGTGCTTATTGCATGTCGTATTTAATTTAGCCTGGAACCCGATCGGAGGCTCGTGAGGGTACGGTTATAAACTTTTTTTACTTAAATAAAATTAAAAAATTTAAGCTCAGATAGTAACTCTAACTCTTCTAAGAAGTAAGCCCAGACTCGCCGGGGGTTTTTCATACATACATATTGACTTTTTTCATCCGTGTTAGGCACCTCCCCGCCTGCGGGTTCTGGCAGACCACCTGACCTATTAGGGTGCAGTTCTGTCCAAGGGGATGTTGTGCAATCTCTAGGATAAAACTTATTTTTTAAGCCTGATTTTAAAACTGCTACATTTTGATTTAAGCATTTAATCGAGTCAACTAGCATGCATTGCATTAGATACAAATTAAAAATTGAGTCTAAATCTTTAATTACATTTTTAGCTTAAGCATTTAACCCAACATATGTTAAAGGGGTCAATTAGGATCTGCTCTAGATGTCGACCGTAATTCTTTAAACCAATCTTAATCAATGTTCTTACCACTCTTACATAATTGACTTGACTCATGGTTTTTGAAGCGTTTAGGTGGTTTAGCTGGCTCCCCAATCCAGGCTGGGGTAAGTCCATATTGCATTGCATTAGCTATAATCCGGGTCACTGATTCTCAGTATCCATTTTTAGACTTAGGTTCTGAGGCAAATTTTTAATCTTAAGACCTCCATCTTCCGGGAATATAATTCCCACCTTCTAATAAAATTGACCACTCAAATATTAAAATATCTTTCAATCTAATTCAAGCCCAACACTTAGGATAGGTTTGGGTTTTTCTGAAGTAATTCAAAATTTTATAGCACCTCCTACTCTTTTGTTTTGACTCCAGAAATAACTGCTCAAATTTGATCCAATCCCTGTTAAATTTCCAACCTCTAACCCCCTTTGACATCTAGCTTTGAATTCTTAAATAAAATTTGTATCGCTGTTTTAATCAAGAGTATTCGTAGGAAATTTTCTGGTTTCCTATGATGTAATTAACTACGAGGGCTTGCGCTCGTAGGAGATTTAGAAACCCAGACCAGATTTTTCAAAAATCAAATTTTCAAAACCTTTAATTAATTATCTTTGGGAAATCAAAACAAAAAATGGCGATCGTTATTTTCATATTCGAACTATTGATAATGATTGATATCTTCTTTCTTCGGATAGATATGTCAATTACAATCATAGTTATGATTATGAAATTAATGATCCTATTCAGATTAACATAATCAAACAATTGATTAAACATCATTTTGATCTTTCGAGATCGTGTGTTGTTTCTCCTTGAGTTTGATTGTGATAATCAGGATAAATCAATATTTGTAATCTGAACCTATTAGGGAACGATATGTTCACCTTTCGAGGTGATATATCATTCATAATAAGTGTTCGATTATAAAATTTAAATTCCAGAAATTAAACATTTCCCAAAGAAAATTAAATCTTTTTCAAAATTATATTTTTCAATCAAACACTATGCCACATTTAATAATAAATTGATTGCAAGAAAGTAGATATGCGAATTTTTTAAAAATTATAAGAAATATTTTCAAATAAAGGTGGTAGCGTGATTGAATAGCCTTCTACATATTACAATTTTCAAAGTTAGCCATTGATATATTTTCAAAAGTTTTCTAAAACTTAATTTATGAATCCCTCTCTAATACCACTTAAAAGTTCATGAGGGTTATTAAACCCTAAAGAACTAGTCCTGAGGCTAACCAAGAGGAGGAATGAATTGGTGATTTAAAAAATTCTTTAACAAAATGAAAAGTCTTTTATAACTTGATGCAAAAGTAGATCACAAAAATCAGATATTTCAACCACAGTACAAATCATAAAAATAAACGCAGAAAATAAAGTGTGAAAAAATAAAAATAAGAACAAACACACCAGGGATTTATAGTGGTTCGATCAACCTGACCTATATCCACTCCCTAGAAATCTCCTTTCCAGGTATTGCACTAAACCTTTAGTGACTCTCTTTTAGCCCCCACAGTTAGGCAGAGAATCCCATACAAAATCTTTTCCACCAACCCAATACGGTAGAGAACCGTAATCCTTTTTCTCCCTACAGGAGACGACAAAGAACCTCAAATCCTTTTTCACCCTCTTGGTGATGGCAGAGAACCATGAATCCTTCCATAGGAAGAGAACCTTAAATCACTTTCACCTTCCCCAGTGTGACAAAGTTGCCGGGTCCTTTAACACCAAAGTGATCTTCTTCTTTCCAAAAATCCCTCAAGATATACCTTGACTATGATGGTATTAAGGTGAAAGATTGCTGGAGCAACCATGTAAAACCCCCTCCACACTCCCTTGAAACCCACAAGGATCTTCTCCCTCTCAAACTCCACCCTTTCCTCTCTCCCTTTCAAGGCTCTCTCTTCAAGTTTTCTCCAAAAGAAAAATGACTCAATGAATGCCAAAGACACATACAAAGTCTTTAGAGAAAGCTTAAATAGAGAGCTTTGAAAAAAATCTAGAAATTCAATTCTGGTGATAAAGATCATCCTGTACAATCACAGGGTCGTCTAGTATGATTAGTTCAAAATAGCACTTTTAGCCAGTACGAATTGTACCTATACAATCATTTTAAGAGTTTGAACAGATCGTCCAGGATGATTCTTTGATTGTCCAGTATGATTTATTTAATTAACCTACAGTTTATCCAGGATGAAACCTAGGATGACTAAAATTGTCTCTATAGATTATACAGTATGATCGTAGGATCATCTAGTACGATCAGAATATCAAAATTAAGTAGATTTGATTGACTAATTATAGGACTAATTTAGGCATAATTTTCATAGATCACCCAGTATGATGTATATTGTCCTAGATGATTAGAATAAAATTTGAATCTTAAAATCTTGCCTAAATTGTAATTGATGGCAATTTTTTCATGATCGTAACTGATCATTTTGGACAATTTAAATCATCAAGTATGATTAGTTTAAATTTTAAACTTCTAGTTTTAACTCAATCTCACTCCCCCTGAGTGTGTGTATGTATGGTTACCAAGCTTGCATACACCCTTATAGGAATTAACTCAAGAAATAAAGAATACATCAATGAATATTATAGACTCTTTGCACCATAACTTATTCTACCCAATCTTGAGTCCTGAATCTTTGTTACATGGTGCATGATGTTCCTAAAATATTAGTATACACACAAACAAGTATAGAATGAAAATATTAGAGACATAAAGATGTGAGCCATAATATTTGTTATCATTAAAAACATAAACTCGTGAGCTTGAGTTGCAACAGGACTCCTCTATCCTCTTTAGTTTTTTTATCATATTCTGACAATAAACATCAGAAGACATTACAATTACATCCCCACTTATCCTAAGATTTGCTAGGAATTCATAGAGAATTTCAAAGTGGAAGGGATAGGCTAAAGTGAGGAGAAATTGGAGTGTAGTGGAATTGAAAAGGTTCATTACTAGAAAGCTTAAGGCCTACTAGTTAAGAAGCCTTGAAGGAGTGATTTTGGCTTCTTTGTACTTATGGTAGGTAACTTCATTAGAAGCTATCAGAAAATGATTATCGGTAGGGTTTGGTGACTATATTTTCCACCACGAGCCATTGCATAGATTAAGATTGTAAGAAGGAGGATTAGAAGGATTATGTGAAGAATTTGAATGAATTGGCCTATTTAAATAGAATTTTAGTAGATCATACTGTACGATCATGAGATCATACGGGACAATCGAGTGCAATCAATTCGGCCAGATGATCAGTCAAAAAGGTTGTTTGATCATACAATATGATCAGACATCATACGGGATGATTATAAATAGGGAGATCATCCTGAGGAGTCAAGCAATATGACCTTTGACCAAAAGGTTTGTATAGTACAAACAGGTGTTCATATAATACGATCAATAATAAATGTCATACCAATTAAAATGAATTCATCCAGAGACATGTATATCACCTAGATGAATAGGTGTTCGTACAGTATGATTGTCAATCATAGATATAATCTGGATCATCCATTAAGCCAAGGGTTATGATCGAAGCAGTGCTGTGAAGATCATACAGTACAAAGATGATTTGTATAATATGATATCAGATGAAATTTTCTACTTCGTAGGAAAAATAGTAAGGTTCAGGGAAGTGATTTGTCTGATGATCAAGGCACACTCAACAAGAGTGTAAATTAGTAAAAATAAAACAAAAAATAAAAGAATAAAAAACAAAAAAGTAAAAAGAAATATCAAAGAATAAAATGAAAAATAAATCATAAAAAATACTATACAATAAAAATAAAGCATAAAACAAAAACACATAAATAAAAAATAGGCATACTAAAGAATAAAAATAGAAAGTGTCAATTTCAAGCATGATTATTGATCACACCTAATCTGGTTCTAAAGGTGCTGACTATTTCAAAAGCCAGTAATTTTATAAAGATATCAGTAAGTTGATGTTCATTGGCTACATGATGTAGCTCTATGTGTCCTTTGATTACATGGTCTCTAATGAAATGGTGCCTTATGTCTATATGCTTGGTCCTAGAGAGTTGGATTGGATTCTTTGAAATGAAGATGGCACTAGTATTATCACATAGGGCTGGAATTATGCATATAAGTAGTCCAAAATCCAAAACTTGATGCTTTAACCAAAGGACCTGGGCCACACAACTTCCTAAGGCTATGTACTCAGCTTCCGTAGTGGATAGGGAAACTGAGTTCTATTTTCTACTATACAAGGAGACTAAGGACTACCCTATGAATTGACATATTCTAGAAGTGCTTTTCCTATCAACTCAGCATCCCACAAAATCTGAATTAGAATATTTTATGATTTTAAAGGAGGTGCTATACCTAGGATACCAAATTCCTAAGTCTTACATTCCTAAGAGATATATAAGAATTCTCTTAACAGCAGTCAAGTAGGACTCTTTTGGATCAGCCTGAAATCTAACATAGAGAGAAGCAAAAACATAATATCAAGTTTGCTAGCAGTCAAGTAAAGTAGTGATCCAATTATTCCTTTGTATTTCTTTTGATCAATAGATTTTTCATTTGAATCCTTATCTAACAGAGTAGTGGAACTCATGGCAGTGTTGATTAGCTTGGTTTTATCCATTTCATATTTCTTAAGGATATCCTTAATGTATTTCATTGACAAAGGAAAGTCTTATGATCATTCTGCCTTATACTAAATCTAAAAAAGTAGGTCAGTTCTCCCAACATACTCATCTCAAACTCCTTACTCATTAATTTTAAAAATTCACCACAAAGGCTTTTATTAGAGGATTCAAACAAAATATCATTAACATAAATTTGGACAATGAGTAGTTCATCTCCTACCTTTTTCAAAAATAGGGTGGAGTCTACACTCCCCTTAACAAAGGTTCTTTCTAGTAGGAATGTGCTTAGCCTTTCATACCATGCTCTGGGTGCTTATTTTAGTCCAAATTATGCCTTTTTTTTAATTTGAACACATGATTAGGAAATTATGAATTTTTAAAGCCTGGGTGTTTTCAAGTTCTACCCTTTCCTCCAGATTTATAGATTCTACTCCTTTAATAATTTCTACTACTTCTTCTTCTTCCACCCTAGACCCTTCAGAATTATCAGATTCATTAAATATAATATGAGTGGTCTCCTCTACTACCACTGTCCTTTTATTAAAGACTATATAGGATTTTTTAATATTTAAGTAACCTAGGAACACTCCTTTATCAAATTTTGGGTCAAACTTTCCTATTTAAGAGTGCCCATTATTTAGAATGAACACTTTACATCCAAAGACAAGAAGGTGGGAGAAGTTAGGTGTCCTACCCTTAAGGATTTTATTGGGTGTCTTACTCAGCTTGGTTCTAATATTAACCCTATTCAGAATATAATAGGCTGTATTTACCACTTCTTCCCACAAGTATTTAGGAATTGAGTATTCAATTAGCATGGCTTTAATAGCTTCTACCAGGATCATGTTCTTTCTCTTAGCTACCCCATTCTGCTGAGGGGTCCTAGGAGCTAAAAAGTTATGATTTATCCCTTGCTCCTTACAATAAAATTCAAAATTTTCATTCTCAAATTCTCCATCACGGTCACTATAAATGGTTAAAATTTCATATCCTAGTTTCCTCTGAATCCAAGTGGAAAAAGACCTAAACTCCTCGAATGGTTCACTTTTATGAGATAAGAATCTAACACAATTTAGCCTCGAGTAATCATTCAACAATCACATACCCAAAGACTTTCTCTCCTAGGCTTGTAGTGCTGACAGGTCCAAAGAGATCCATATGAAGGAGTTTTAAGGGTTTGCTAGTGTTAATGTCTTTGATTGAGTGGATGGAGAATTTGACTTACTTTTTTAATTGATAGGCATCACATAGGTGGTCCTTAGTGAACTCTAGTTTAGAAATTCCTCTCACTAAGTCTTTTTGGGTGATTTTTCTAAGGCTTTTTATGCTTGCATGACACACTCTTCTATGACATAACCATGATTTATCTACAATTATTTTTAAGCAAAGAATAGTATCAGATTTAATGTAATTTAAATCAAGTTTGTAAACATTGTTGATTCTTCTTTCCTCCAAAATAGCTTTTTTATTTAAGCTTATTATGCAACTAGTAGATAGAAATTTTATGCTGAAGCCTTTATCACAGAGCTGGCTGATATTGAGCAAATTATATTTTAGTCCATCAACCAATAAAATATTTTCAATGATGAAATTTTTTTAGTTGCCAATTATAATTGACCCCACCACTCTCCTCGTCGGTTTATCTCCTAGTATCACATTTGTTGCAACTCGGGCTCACGAGTTCTTATTTTGATGATAACAAATATTATGGTTCATCTCCTAGTATTTGAAATATATATTTGTTTGTGTGTACTAACATTAAAGGAACAGCATGATCAATCCAAGAAAGATTCAAGACTAAAGAATGAGTATAATAGGCTTTGTTGTATTTCTCATTGATGTACTTTTTGATTTCTTGAGTCAAGTCCTGTAAGGGTGTATGCTTATTTGTGACTATGTGTACATATACTCAGGGGGAGTGAGATCCTATCAAAACCAAAAGTTCAACTTTTGAACAAATAGTACTGGACGATTTCTGATCGTCCAGGCCGATCTGTTCATTGAACTAATCATCCTAGACGATATTTATATCGTCTTGGACGATCTAATATGATCTCAAAACCCTAGCCGCTAAGATAATTCAGGCAAGGATTTAAGTGTCAAAATTTGTTCTAATCGTCCTGGACGATATGTATATCGTACTGGATGATTTGTGCAAAATTTGTACTGATCGTCCTGGACTATCCCAGGATCGTACGGGACTATCAGGTCAAATTCTGAACATCGTCCAGGACGATCTGGCGATCATCCGGGATGATGTTTGGCGGCAGAATTGAGTTTTTAAGGTTTTCTGAAGCCGTCTTTTGGAGCACATCATCCTGGACGATCCAGCGATCGTCCTGGACGATCTTTGCCACCAGAACTAATTTGGAAGGGTTTTTGGAGCTCTTTATTGAAGCTTTCTCAAGGCACTTGATAGGGGTCTTTGGCAGCCATTGAGGCTTTATTTTTTTGAAGAAAACTTGAAGAGAGAGGTTGAAAGGGAGAGAGGAAAAGGTGGAGTTTGAGAGGGAGAAGAGCCTGGGAAGTGGGATTCTCGAGGGAGTGTGAGGGGGTTCATACGGTTGCTCCGAAAAGCTTGCACCTAAGTACCATCGGATTCAAGGGTCATCTCGAGGGAGGTTTTGGGAAGAAGAAGATCTCTTTGGTGTTAGAGGACCCGGCTACTCCGCTGCACCGGGGAAGGTGGAAGTGATTTTGTAAGGGCTTCTCCGCCTAGCTATGGGGGCTGAAGGAGAGACATTATTTGGTTTAGTGCAATACTTGGATGGTGCCTCCAAGGAGTGGACGTAGGTCAGGTTGGACCGAACCAATATAAATCCAGTGTGTTCTTTCTTATTATTTTTTGCACTTTATTTTATTGCGATTATCTGCTTGGGTGATATCTGTGATTGATCTTTTTATTGTTGTTTTAATTCATTTCCACTGCACGTTATAAAAAGATTTTTTGTTTTGTTTCAAATATCCAATTCACCCCCCCTCTTGGTTAGCCTCGGGACTAGTTCACTAGGGCTTAACATCCCTTTCGAACTTTTAAGTGGTATCAGAGCAGGATTCATAAAATCAAGTTT
This sequence comes from Dendrobium chrysotoxum, assembly GCA_019925795.1. Classification (NCBI taxonomy): domain Eukaryota; kingdom Viridiplantae; phylum Streptophyta; class Magnoliopsida; order Asparagales; family Orchidaceae; genus Dendrobium; species Dendrobium chrysotoxum. Next base: position 34,072,915 of record CM034314.1, read on the forward strand.
TTAAAAACTTTTGAATTCGATCCATGGCTAATTTTTATAATCGTAATATTGCGGAAGGTTATTCAATCACCCGGCCACCACTTTTTGAAAATACTACTTTTGATTTTTAAAAAATAAACATGTCTACTTTCTTGTAATCTATTGATTATCGCATGTGGCATATGATTCAAGTTGGTTATTCTGTACCGTCACGTATTATAAATGAAATTAAAGTTGATATTCCTTTTTCTGAATGGAGTAGATCAGATCAGATCAATGCTCAATTGAATGCTAAATATTTGAATTATTTTTTCTGTGCTTTGAATTCTGATGATTATATGTTAATTTCCGCATGCACTTCTGGAAAAGAAATTTGGGATAAATTATGCACTACATATGAAGGTACTTATGAAATCAAGCAATTTAGGTTAAATATTTTAATGCATGATTATGAACTTTTTAGCATGAAACCTCTTGAAACGATCTTGGACAGGTTTACTAGGTTTTCACAAATTGTGACATCATTACATGCTTTAGGAAAAGAACTTTCAAATTTTAAAAAAGTTAATAAAATCCTACGTTCTCTACTTGCTAAATTTGATGCCAAAGTCATTACAATTTCTGAATCAAAAAATTTGAACGAATATTCTATTGATAATTTGATTGGCTCACTCATTACCTACAAGCAAAGTTTGGGTGAAAAGCTTTTGTATGCAGGTGAAACGATAGTGCTGAAAACTGAAGACATTGAAAAAAGCAACTCAGAAAGTGATGAAAGTGAAGAGTTAGCATCAGCAACAAACAAATTGAAAAATCTACTAAAGTACAAACATCAACATCAAAGTGGAACAAAGGTAAAAATGGTAAGAATGTAAAGTTCTCTTCTGATGTTATTTATTTTGGATGTAGGAAGCCTGGACATATGAAAAATCAGTGCCCGAACTTAAGAACCCTTCCTGAAAAGGAAAAGGGTAAAGCTAAGCAAATTATAATAAGGGCTAAAAATGCAAAACGAAAAATGTCCTGGGCAGATCTAGCTTCTAAATCATCTGATCAGGAGCAAGCTGATGTAAATTAATGTTCTTTTTGTGTGTTTATGTTTTTTGTTTTATTTTTCTGTTACTATTATTTATTCATTGTGTTTCCTATGTTTTAGTATTTTTGTTTTTCCTTTTAAAATTTTTTGATGTTTTTTTATTGTTTCTCTGATCAAGCACACACATAACACCTCTTGTTTTAAATCATTTTTTTAAGATCTTATTTTCTAAAAATGGAAAATTTACCTCCTGTATTTTCTAAATACTTTGTTAATTGTGGTTGATTTCTCTAAAATCTGGTAAAGGAAGAAAACTCATGATTTTGTCTCTCTATCTCATTTATTTGAATAAGGCTATGTTACTTTTGAGTTAAAATCTGTTTCAGATTATACATTGGTTTTTTGAAATTAAAACTTTTTTTTATCTCCCAATATTTTGTCTATCTCATAGGAATCTTTTGCAAATTATCGAACCAACTTCAAGATTATCTTATTCAGGTTGTTCTTCTTTATCATAAGAATAAGGTTTACTGATTTTAAAGATTTAGAAAGGAGGCAATCAAAAGATGCGCAGTGCGTCAAACAAATTGAGAAGAGGCACAAAATGAGCCCAAAACTGAAAAGATGCGAAATTGTCAAATTGAATACACAAAGTGTATCAAAAATCAAAAGATGCGCAAAGCGCCAAATAAATTGAAAAAGAGGCATAAAATTAGCCCATAAAAGTTGCTTTCATTCTTGTAAATCTCTAAAGTTTAGAAAACTCTTATGACTTTTTGATAGATTCATTACTTGAGTTTGAAAATCAAGATTGTTTGATTCATTACTTTGCATCTATCTTCTATTAGATGTATTTCATGAAAGGAGTTTTGAAAGATTTTTGTTTCCTTATCTAATTTGTTCCTTGATTTAGATATTGGCTTAAAAAGTTTTTTAGCCTTTTTAAAACTTGAGCTTGGTTTAACAATTTTTGAATTTCTAACCTTTCTGGGTTATGAGTAGTCAATTCATGCATTACTTAGCTTTTTGAATAAAATCAAGGGGTAGCTTTCTCATTACAAGAAAATTCTTGATTTTATAAAAATTTCACAAGATCAGAGACTGTTTTCGATCTTTTAGTCTATTTTTGTTTTACTTTTATTTTTTTTGCTCCTCTTCTTTTTGATAATGTCAAAGGGGGAGAACGTACTGTTGTATTTGTTATATTTGCGAAGTTTATTTGTATTTGTACTGCTTGATTTGTGACATTTATTTATATTGTGTAGTTTTTTTTTAAATAAAAAAAAATTAAAAAATGTGTTTCTCCCTATTTTTAAAAGTCTTTTCTTAGTGAGGGAGAGATTAGGAGAAAATACTTTTATTTGCACATCCAACCAGAAATATTTGCCATCATCAAAAAGGGGGAGATTGTTGCAACTCGGGCTCACGAGTTCTTATTTTGATGATAACAAATATTATGGTTCATCTCCTAGTATTTGGAATATATATTTATTTGTGTGTACTAAAATTTCAGGAACAGCATGCATCAATCCAAGAAAGATTCAAGACTAAAGAATGAGTAGAATAGGCTTTATTATATTTCTCATTGATGTACTTTTTGATTTCTTGACTCAAGTCCTATAAGGGTGTATGCTTATTTGTGACTATGTATACATATACTCAGGGGGAGTGAGATCCTGTCAAAACCAAAAGTTCAACTTTTGAACAAATAGTACTGGACGATTTCTGATCGTCCAGGCCGATCTGTTCATTGAACTAATCATCCTGGACGATATTTATATCATCTTGGACGATCTAATATGATCTCAAAACCCTAGCCGCCATGATAATTTAGGCAAGGATTTAAGTGTCAAAATTTATTTTAATCGTCATGGACGATATGTATATCGTACTGGACGATTTGTGCAAAATTTGTACTAATCATCCTGGACTATCCCAGGATCGTACGGGACTATCAGGTCAAATTCTGCACATCATCCAGGACGATCCGACGATCGTCCGGGGCGATGTTTAGCGGTAGAATTGAGTTTTTAGGGTTTTCTGAAGCCATCTTTTGGAGCACATCATCCTGGACGATCCTGCGATCGTCCTGGATGATATTTGGCGGTAGAATTGAGTTTTTAGGGTTTTCTGAAGCAGTCTTTTGGAGCACATCATTTTGGATGATCCGGCGATCGTCCTAGACGATCTTTGCCCCCAGAACTAATTTGGAAGGGTTTTTGGAGCTCTTTATTTAAGCTTTCTCAAGGCACTTGATAGGTGTCTTTGGCAGCCATTGAGGCTTCGTTCTTTTGAAGAAAACTTGAAGAGAGAGCTTGAAAAGGAGAGAGGAAAGGGTGGAGTTTGAGAGGGAGAAGAGCCTGGGAAAGGGGATTCTCGAGGGAGTGTGAGGGGGTTCACACGGTTGCTCCGGAAAGCTTGCACCTAAGTACCATCGGATTCAAGGGTCGTCTTGAGGGAGGTTTTGGGAAGAAGAACATCTCTTTGGTGTCAGAGGACCCAGCTACTCCGCCGCACCGGGGAAGGTGGAAGTGATTTTATAAGGGCTTCTCTGCCTAGCTGTGGGGGCTGAAGGAGAGACACTATTTGGTTTAGTGCAATACTTGGAGGGTGCCTCCGAGGAGTGGATGTAGGTCAGGTTGGACCAAACCATTATAAATTTGGTGTGTTCTTTGTTATTATTTTCTGTACTTTATTTTGTTGCGATTATATGCTTGGGTGATATCTGTGATTAATCTTTTTATCGTTGTTTTAATTCGTTTCAGCTGCCCGTTATAAAAAGATTTTTTTGTTTTGTTTCAAATATCCAATTCACCCCCCTCTTGGTTAGCCTCGGGACTAGTTCACTAGGGCTTAACATCCCTATCAAACTTTCAACATTGCCTCCTACCCTATCCTCCAGTGAAATGAATTGATTTGCATCTCTAGTCATATGTCTTAAACATCCATTGTCTAGATACCACATGCTCTCATGAAGCCTTTTGTGAGAGCACTCCTATAAAATCATCAGTGGTTAGATTTGGAAACCCAAATAAGTTTGGGTTCCACCTTATGGAATAGGAGATGAAATGCTTGCATGTTATGCTGTGAATTATGCAATTTTGGTCTCCACACCAAATGTGTTCTATGGTGGATAGTGCAAGTGCTAAAGATGTGTCCTAGCAAGCCACAAAAAAAAACATCTAACTCTAGGAAAAAGGTTTACTAATCTATATGGGTTATGGTGCTTCTTCCTATGTTTGAATGCATGCTGTGAAGGTATGTTATGAAATTGTCAAGTGTATGAAGTGTTTTGTTCTCTTTGAATGTAGTTAGTTCACCTTGTAAAAACTTGCTTACACTTTCAAGAATTACATTTTAAATCTTCAATACATGCTTTCTACTATCTAATTGAGATGCAAGAGATTCTAATTCCTTGAATATATTATCTAATTCAACATGTGATATTTTCAAGGAATCATGTTCAGCAGTTAATTCAGAATACTTGTTATTTAAAATATCATATTCATCTAAGAAAGCCATATAATTACTATCTAGAGTGGAATAATCTTTCCTTAGGTATTCATGCTATTTTTATAGAATTGAAAAGTCAGATTTAAAGCTGGAATGTGATTTTTTAAGCTTCCTATATGCAGTATGAATTTTTTTTTTAACTTTGAATAATTAATCATAGGTAAGCTCACATGCCTCCTCTTGATCAAAATGATCAAGATGATCGTCTACCATTAAGCATAGGTTGGTGACCTCCTCTTCTACTTTAGTTTCAGAAGAGTCTGATGCTGAGTCTTCCTAGAAAGCTTTTTGAGTCCTTTACTTACCCTTCATGAATTTAGATTTTTCTTCACCCTTCTCCTTTCTTAGGTGAGCTTCAAGAGTTGAGCAATTAGACTTTAGGTGCCCTGGCTTTCTGCACTCAAAGCATATAACATCAAAAGAAATTATAAAATTTTTACTATTCTTACCTTTATTCCATTACTGATGACATTTTTGCTTTTTCTTTAAATAACTCTTGAATTGCCTAGTCATCAATGTAATGTCATCATCATCTTGTCCAAAAAAAGTCACTGTAAAAATCATTAGCCTTTAAGGCTATAGTTTCTCTTTTCTCTTTTCACCTGCATCAAGCTGCCTTTAACTCACTCCTTGCTCGTAGGTAATGAGTGACCAAAGTAAGTTATCAATGGAATAAAAATTTAGATCTGTAGATTCAGTAATGACAGTGATTTTTACATTATAGGAAGAAGGTAAATAATGAAGAATTTTGTTAACTTTTTTATAATTTGTTACTTCTCTTCCTACGGTATGTAGGGAAGTAACAATTTGAGTAAATCTAATATACATTTCAGAAATTGATTCACTGGATTTCATGTCAAATAGTTCATAATCGTGAAGTAGAATGTTCAGCCTAGATTGTTTTACTCCATTAATTTTCTCATATATTATGAATTATTTATCCCAAATTATTTTTTAGTTAAACAAGTAGAAACACACATATAATCTTTAGATTTTAAAACAAAAAAAATAGTTCAAATATTTAGCATTCAGTTGGGCTAAATCTCTAACATATGCACTCTATTAAAAAAATATATTTCAATTTTAATGCCATTTACTAATCTAAAGGGTTGAGAATATCCTTCTTGAACTAACATCTACATGCGATAATCAATTAATTGTAAGAAAGTGGACATGAAAATTTTCTAAAAATTAAAAGAAATATTATCAAATAAAGGTGGTTATGTGATTGAATATCCTTTCACAGTATTACTATTACCCAAATTAGCCATGGATCATTTTTCAAAATTTTTCTTAAACTTAATTTATGAAACCTGGCTCTAATACCACTTGAAAGTTTGTGAAGGTTGTTAAACCTCTAAGAACTAGCCCAAGGCTAACGAAGAGGAGGGGGGTGAATTAGTTATTTTAAAAATTTCTTAAGGCAAAAAGAAAATCTTTTTAAAATTTTTTGAATATTTTAAAACAAATAATTTTGTCCCACAATACAAAAGCAAAACTAAATTCATAATAACAAAAATTTTTGAGATTTTAAACATAGAACAAATCATAAAAAATGAGAAAATTAAATGCAAAAATGTAAAATAGAAAGAATACACCAAAGTTATAGTGGTTCGGTCAACTTGACCTATATCCACTCCCCAGAAACCTCCTTTCCAGGTATCATACTAAAAGTAGTGTCTCTCTTATTGCCCCCATAGTAAGGCAGAGAAGTCCTTACAAAATCTTTCCACCGACTTAGTGAGGAAAAGCACCTTGAATCCTTTTACTCCCTCCTAGAGTAGGAAAAGAACCTGGAAATCCTTTTACTCCCTCTTGCAGTAGACAGGGAACCTGGAAATCCTTTTACTCCATCCTGGAGTAGGTAGAGAACCTTGGTATCCTTTTTTATCCTCTTGGTGAAGTCAGAAAACTTAGATCTGATGCTGATGAAAGTCTCCCTAGAGCCACCAAGGAGCTAGGAAAGCAGCTTGAAGAAGATGATGGAAAACTTGATTGAAGTAACCTTTGTGAATCCATCACAACTCCCCCTCACAAGGATCTCTTTCTCTCCCAAGCTCTCTCTTCCTTATCTAAGCTCTCTCTTAGATCAACTCCATAGAAAAAGATTATTTAATAAGAGTATTAGAAATCCTTAAATAGTGGGCTTCAAAGAACCCTAAATTTTAAGAGACTCATCTTCTATTCTTACAGTACAATACACGTATTATACAGTACGATTCATGTAATTTAGAATCATCTAGCAAGTTTGTGTAGACAAATTATTTAAGCTTTAACCACTTCATACAGTACAATCAAAATATCGTATGCTACGATCTATAAAAATTTCTTCTATTTTTTAGGGATGATACTTGGGACAACCAACTTCATACACTGTCGATCATCCAGTACTTTGGACATCGTACAGTATGATCAATATAAAAATCATGGATTTCATTTGGTATGATCTCTTGGATGTCTAAAGTCATACTTTGTCAATCGTACAACACTTGGGATATCATACAATGTTATCAATATAAAAATCATGGATTTCATTCGGTACGATCTCTGGGATGACCAAAGTGGTACTCTATCAATCATATTATATGAGATAAATCATATGGAATGATTGGTGATCATAATTGTCCATGATTTGATTACCTAATATCGAGGGGTTAATTCAAAAGGATTTTAATTAGGGCGTTCAGTACGAACCAAATTATACTATATGATTAACATATAAATAGTATACTTCTTAACCTCTGTGGCTAGGGTTTTGAGAGAGCAGAATATATCATACAATATGAATTAAAATCATACAGTATGAAGTAAAGTTGTACAGTACGAAGGTAAAATCATAAGTATAATTTTCTTAATAAAACTCAAAAATAATTTTTCTCCCATCTCCTAGGTGTGTGTAAGGTTACTTAGCAATGATATCCACCCAGTTACATGATATGACTCAAGAAAGGAAAAAATATAGAATAAATTGAAAATATTGATGGTAATCCTAGCCTACCCAGTTATGAGCTTATCAGAATTACAAGTGAACGGTGGACTGAATTCCTAAAATGTTAGTACACATAACATAAAACAAAATATCATAAAAATAGGAGAAAGTAGTAATAGACATAATAATATTTGTTATCTTCAAAATCACAGTGCTTGAATAAAATTTATAATAAAATCTGAATGAGATAGCAACCCTCAAGAAGATGAGATTTATACTTGACTAGGATAGCATCTCCTAGACAATAAAGATTACAATTTTGATGGGATAGTGGCTCCTAAGAAGATAGATTTATACTTGACTAGAATAGCATTTCCTAGAAAGAAAGATTAAAATATGAATGGGATCGCTTGTCCAAAATAGATGGATTTATACTTGACTAAGATAACGTCTCCTATATAAGAATGATTAAAATTTGGATGGGATAGTGTCTCCAAAATAGATGGATTTATACTTGACTAGGATAACATCTCCTAAATAAGAAATATTGAAGTCTAGATGGAATAGAGGCTCTCAAATAAATAAATTTATACTTGAATAGGATAGCATCTCCAAACATTAAAGATTGAAATCTGGATGGGATAGTGCCTCTCAAATAAATAAATTTATACTTGACTAGGATAACATCTTATACATAAGAAAGATTGAAATCTGGATGAGATAACATCTCCCAAACAAATTGATTTATACTTTACTAGGATAGTTCCTCCTAAATAAGAAAGATTAAAATCAAGATAGGATAGCACCTCCCAAAAAGATAGATTTTATACTATAATAAAGTTTATATAATACAATAAAGGATTTTATAGTTTAAACTTGCCCAAAAAATTAAAAACTTATAAACTTTAGTATGACCTTCAAATCTAGCTTTATCCTCTAGACCCGATTTCTTTTATAAATTTTCATACATTAAAGAAATATATAAAAGTAATGGCTATAAAATTTTATTCATTATAAAATTTCTCCTTTAACACTATCCACTATAATAGCGCTTGAGATATCATCCATTTATAGGTAACATTGGATGATCTCCTCTACAATCAAGCAACTAAGAGGATCCCCCTTGATATGCTTTCTCTATCATAAAATAACCTTCCCAAATCGATTCAAACTTATCGCTTATCTTTTGCTAGGCTAAAATGGGTCATCGTAGAACTAAAACCAAATCCCCTACTTGAAAAGTTCTTGGATGAACTAGTTTGTGGTGTGCATGAATCATCTTGGCTTTATATAACTCGAGGTTCTACTGAGCCTATAGATGTTTATCTTCTAAACCTTCATTTTTTTTTAAATCACAGTTTTGTATTCTACTCTTCAGTGATCTTATAACTAACAGCTATACGTAAAGATGGTTGTTGTACCTCCAAAGGGAGAATAGCCTCTGCTCCAAATATCAAAGTAAATGTCTTAGACTGAGTAAGGGTTACATATGTGGTTCTATATGCCCATAAAGCATCTCCTAACTTTCATGCCTTTGGCATTTATTATCATTCGATATTTACTTTAGAATTTAAATAAGTGTTTTATTGAAGGCCTCAGCTAATCCATTTTCCTAAGGATAATAGATAATTGAGTATTTCAAATCAATGTTATGACATTTAGTAAAATTATTTATTTTAGTGCTTTTGAATGATGTGCCATTATCAGATATGATTCAATGAGGAATAACAAATCTGTATATGACATGGTCTTTGAAAATGTTTAGAACATAATAAGCTTTAAGGTCTCTCAAAGGAACTTCCTCTACCTATTTTGAGAAGTAATCTATAGATGCTAAGATGAACCTATGACCATTAGAGGATGGAAGATCAATGGGATGTATAATATATATACCTTAGCTTTTAAAAGGCCATGAAGTAACTATTGGGTGTAATACATTTGGTGGTTAATGTAGAACCACACCATGTACTTGGCATTGATGACAACAACGTGCAACTTCATGCAGTTGTCAATCACGGATGACCAATCATAACCCATTCTTTTAATTTTCAATTTCCTCATTCAACTTAATTAATATGTTCCACATAATCTGCCATGTACTTCTTTTATAATCTTTAATGCTTCTGATTTACTTAAACACCTTAATCATATTTTATTGAATGATTTTCTATATATAAGTGCCGTTGATCAATGTATAAGACAAGGACCTTCTTTTTACTTGATCAATTGTTAATTTATCATAAGGGAGATTATTTTCTTATAAGTATTCAATGAAGGGCTTCCTCCAATCAAACACTTCATCATTTACTACTACAAAAATTTTCACCTCAATGGTAGATTTTCTGTTTAGATATTCAAGGTCAATAGGCGATAAAACCTGAAAAACTTGCACTTATGTTGAAATTGGGTCTCCTTCAGGATAAGCCATACCTTTAGCTAATTTTCTTAAGGTTTTTGTTATGGAATTATGTCCATGAGGAATCTTGAATAACATCACATTAGAAATTTGTTCAAGTTGATGCATCATGAATTGATGATAAGGAACCAAATTTTCATTTAGTACATAATAAGTACTAGCTATTTGATTAACCACTAGCTGTGAATCTCTAAAAACTTTAATCTCTTGAATTTCATTTAAGATCATCAATTCTTACTTATTATTGGTGCTTTGTACTCAGCTTCATTATTCATATAAGGTTTTATAATTGGTAAGAGTAATACATTACACCTTTTTTTGGGGTAATGAATAATATATCGATTCAAGCTTTTTCTAAGAAAATATAATTAGATGTTTCTTATTAACTAGAAGCAGCATCGTTAAAATGGAATTTCTAGGTAGACCATTAATTTAAGTCTAGGTTCATAATTTTTTATCTAGTGACTCATCATTGATCGGGCAATCATCTTATACTAAATGAGTTGCTAAAAAATCTACCACAGCTTTCCCTTTTATTGCTTGTAAAGGAATGAATGTAATTTCAAACAATGACAAAATCATATCATCCTGATAGCATTGGAAGAGTCATCAGATATTATAATAATTTTACTCTAGATATAAGATTCAATTTATGAGAGAGCATATAATGCCTTAACTTCTGAGCTATGAAGATTAAAGCTAAGAAATATTTCTTTATCATAGGATAATTTACTTACATTGGAAGTAAATGTATACTCAAATAATAAAGTGCTTTCACTTTACATTCCTTAATAACCTGTGCTAACAAGGTGCCAAGAGATTCACTTAAAACTGTAGCATATAAAATTAATAGATTCCCTAAAATGGGAGTAGCTAATACTCGAGGATTTGACAAATATTATTTTATACTATCAATTACTTTATTACAATTTTCATCCCACATGTAATAGGCATCTTCCTTGCATAAATCTATAAATGGCTTACATCTACCTGAAAGATTTGATATAAATCCTCTAAGATATGCCAATCAAACTTGGAAGGATCTTAACTTAGTAATACTTTTATGTTGTAGCATTTATATTATAGATTTTATTTTATTGGGATCTATATTGATCCCTCACTATCGGACAACAAATCCTAAAAACTTTTCTAAAGTAACACCAAAATAACATTTCAATAGATTCATTTTCAAGTTATGCTTACATAATCTTTAAAAAATGACTCATAGAACATATAAATGGTCCTTTCCTTCAAATAATTTAATGACCAGATCATCGACATAATATTTCACTTAATGGTGGATTAGTTCATGAAAAATCCTCATCATTGCTCATTGGTATGTTGTCCCAGCATTCTTTAATCCAAATGGCATAACTTTGTAATAGTAGACTTCTGTGGTGTTCTGAAAGTTGTATACTTTTCATCCTCAAGAGTCATTTTAATTTGATTATATCCATATGATCCATCCATAAAGGAAAATATTACATGAGAGGAAGCAATATCAAATAGTTTTGGTATAGGAAGTGGAAACTCGTCTTTATGACAAGCTTTGTTCAGTTCTCTAAAAATCATTATAGACATGATTTTGACCATTCTTCTTCTTAACTAGAGCAATGCTAGTTAACCAGGTTGGATATTTTTCCTCCTTGATAAAGCTTATATTGATTAACTTTATAACTTTCGATATTACTTGTTGTTTGAAATTGAGTTGCATCCTTTGAGGCGCTTGTTTAACTAGAGCTATTCTTGGCTAAATTTCTAGCTTATGAACTACCATATTATGAGATAATCTAGGCATTTCTTCATAACTCCAGGAAAAATAGCCTTTGAATTCTATCAATAATATTATCATTTTCTTTGCCTCGTCCTCACCCAATAAGGAACTTATAAAAATTACATGAGGATTTTCTTCAGTTCCATATTTTATTTCTTTTAAATCATCCAATATAGATTTAATTTTATCTTCAAGTTTTGAAGGTGCATCACAAACTTGAGAGTCATCTAGATCATCTGAAGTTTCTAAATAGAGTTTATTAAGGTTTTAATGTTTATTAAAAAGAGACTATTAGATTCTAAATTATTTGATAGAACTAAGCAATATTCATCATCATCAATTGAATATAGCGTAGGGAAGCCAATGCATAGTCTTGACATATTGGTATATATTTTTGTATACCACAAATATTTGAATTATTGAGCTTCACCTCGAGTCCAACTTGAAGGTGTTAAACCTTGCATAGCAAACTTGCATACATAATTGGAGTAGTCTAAAGGGTGTTCCACTATTTCATCAATAAATGGATCATTAAAGGGTACATCGGTTTAGTGGTTGTAGTGGTAGAATGCACAAAGATGTTGGATTTGGTGTCTAATTTTAAAATAAAAGAGGCTTTCTCCTCTAAACTTTTTACATCAGTTTGGGAGAGTGGTGTAAGGGTAATATTTTTCACATACATCTTTAATCTCTCCAAAGTAGATAAATTTGAATCCGCTTTCCTAGTGACTTGAACCCTATCCTCATCGCTATCAACTTCTATTGAAATCCCAAACTTTGGCTTCTTAATACTATTCCTATATTCATTAACCCGTGGATTTTTATCAAGCACAAATGATTCCTCCTCCGAATAGGATTAAAAATTGATATGTATTGCAGGCTCCTTTATTTGCTCTTTTTTTTTTCATTTTCTTATGTCACTCAATTTTTCCATCCTTAACCTCTTCCTCTAGATCATTGAGCCAATCTACTACCTCTTTATGAGGGAGGAGCAGGTAACCAATGAAGCATCTTCGTATATACTGACTTTATAAATTAAAAATGGTTACAAATTACCTTTAATTTAGTCGTCTACTCCCTTATGAGAATATTTGGTACACTGATGAAGAGTGGAAGGCACCATTCTATATCATGTAGCTAGGGTCTACCATAAATAATGTTAAAAGAAGTTTCATAATCAATTATATGGAATTTGGCTATAGTTATTAGGTTTCCTACTTCAAAAAGTAGAGTTATTAAAGCTAAAGCTCTCTTGCTTTTTCATTGAAGCTTTGTAATATCTTTTTATAAGAACTGAGTCTGTAAGTATCCACTAATCAAGAGTTATAAGATTCATAACCTTGGTCGATGCTCCCTGATCAATAAGGACATGAGACAATTCGAAAATTTATATGTTCACACACACACACACACACACACACACACACACACACATATATATATATATATATATATATATATATATATATATATAATGGGCAACAATGATATGAAGTTCCCAACACTAAATTGGTATCTGAGAATGTAAGTTATGGGACTTCTTTGCAACTTAGTGTTTCTTCGAACAACGTTGATGCTAACTAGGCTATATAGATCTCTGGATTGAGTAAAGCTTTAAAAATCTCTCATTTCTTTGGAATGAACTAAAGTATTATAGATACTTAGTTTTGTAGATAGCTTTCTAAGATGTGCTAACACATTATAATCCATTTAGGAAAATCCAAATTAACTACATCTGAATGTGGTTGAACTAGTATTGAGGTTTTTAGATTATCAGCCACTTGCTTTTCTTTAATGGCTTCAGATATTGATAGTGATAACACTTTACCACTGGGTAGATTTACTTGAACTATCTTTTCTAATGAAGAGATAGTAAATGCTTTTGATTATGTATGTTCACTTATCTTTAATGATTTATTTGATGAATTATCAGAATTAGAAATCTCCATTTCTATACAAATATGATCACCATGAATATCGAGGATAGGGGAATCACTATTACAGAAATATTAAATAGACTCTTTTAACTCATTTAATTTTATTTCAGGTTCTATAAAATTATTTTCTATTCCATCATTTGTTTGAACATCACTAAATATAGAGAAGATATACACTGAATCATTCATCATTACTTTCTTAGCCCATGGTAGCAAAAAATAGAAATCATATAGTGTAAGAGGCACAAGATCCTTTTCTTTGCCATTGGAAGAAACTACAACTTTATTATTTATATTGTTGTTTTTATTCTTGAGTTGTTTTTACAAAATTGTCTAGTTAATCTCTTTTTAGGTTATTCAAAAGGATCTTTATTTTGGATTTCCTCTTCAGGAGCTGCTAGAACAACCCAAAGGGGACTCTACACTCCTTGAGATACCTAATTATATGAATTATAAAGTTTATTTTGAATTTCTTAAAAGATCAGGATAAAGCTATATCCTAGTTATTATAAGGTTTTGAATTTAAAATAAATATAAAAGGCTCACCAATCACACATTTAGTAGATCCTTGACTAAAATTAGTTGAATACTCCTCCTTGGGTATCACAATCGGTCCATCCTTGATACTCCTTTCAATCCATTCTTTAAAATTACACAATCCTTTAACTCATTACAGATCATAAGATGATATGTGTAATCTCTAGGCCATCCTGATTTTCCAACATCTTCTAGCTTTTTTGGTTCAGGAAATTTTAATTGTGGCTTCTTTGGGAGTTTTTTAAAGAGCTTTGTAATAGCCTATCTTTTAAATGAATATGTCTTATTCTTTAGAGTTGTAAAACCCTCTCTTTCCTCTCAAGGAGTAAGATTACAAATAGATTTAAACTGTGGAATATGAGGTTTATTATTCAACTAATATAGTGATGGATAACCTAAATTTTTTGTTTGAACCTAGACTGGTTATTTCCCTTTATCAATAATAGATACTAACCATGACTTCTTTTCTAACACCTTATGAGGTTTTATATTTCTGATCTCTACTGGAGATTGATCTTTCAATAAATTAAATTAAAACATTTCCTCTTGAAGAATAGAGGCTTTACTTAGTAACTTGTCAAAAATTTTGATTGTGATCCCTTTCAGTAAGAACGTAGTAAGATGATGAATATTCTTTAAAGGAATTTCTATAGCATGTAACTCTTGGATTTGAGGTTTGTATTTAATACTGATATTCCTCCACCTTAGAATATAGTCAACCAGACTTTCATCCGATTTTTATTTTCTTCTGCCAGATCCCCCACCATGACATGGTGACGTGCTCTAGTAAATATTTTAATGAACAAATATTCTAGTTCTTCAAATGTTTGTTCTGACACATTAGGTATCTCAGCATACCATTCAAATGTAATGCCTAACAAACTGCTTATAAATCATTTAAATAATATAACATTTTTGCCTCCTGAATTAATAACTACCCTAAATTGTGCTAGATGTTGCTTTAGATTAGATAAAAAATTTTAAATGTTTGCGGCACAATCACTTTAGGATAAAAAACCAAGTCATGTTCTTTCTGATAGGGTTTACCATTCAAAACTGATGAGGTACCCTTAGATTGTGCTAAAGCCTCCTTGACTTGTTATTCTATGATTTGTTTGATGTTCACTACTTATACTTTTCATTTTTTGACTTCATAAGCTCAGTTTTATTTTCTTTTACAACTTCTTTAGGTTTATTAAAATGCTGGATGGATTCAATTTGAACATGATCTATTTGAGCTTTAGTAGAAGGATTCTCTTTATTTTGGAAGATTGCCATATATATTGTTAACTCTTCTATCTTGTTTTCCAACTAAGCCATCTGTTCATTTTTCTAACTTAGTTGATCTAAAAGATTGCTAGTCAAATTAGGAACATACTCTTCATCCACTTCTTCTTCTTCTTCATTCTCAGCCTCTACGAGTTTCATTTTTATTTTCCTCTTATTATTTTGTATAGATGATCATGTATCCACCATGAATAGACTCTCAATAATTTCTTCATCTTTCAGATTTGTTTCTAGATTTTCTACAGCCTCTTGTACATCTATTTGTCGAATATTCTCCTTTAGGTGATTCATCATCTCTTTGATGGATTTCCCTACTACATTATGAGGATCTATAGGAGTATATTCTCTAAAAATTGATGGTTCCTTAACAGGTTTTCCCTTCCTTACTTTTTCTTTTACTAAACAAATCATATAAATGACTAGTGCAGTTGATGTGGCAACCATTTTAGGATGCCAAACCTTTCCTCCATCAGATAATAGAACTGGTTAACTTATGGATTTCATCCTCCATCTATCAAGATGAGGAGACAAATTTTGACCTTACAAAGCTGATGTTGATCAACTCTTAATAGATGTTAACCCGAGGAGAAACCAGAGGTTCTAACTAAAATATTTCTAGATTGTACTGAAGATGGAGGGGGAATGAGATTATACTCTCTATAGGATAATGTACATAACCCAAAGATTTGATGGGAGTAAGCTAACCTTGCTTATTCTTTAAAATTGTTCGATGATTACCACATGAGAATTTTTTAGATTCTCGCTGATGATTAATATTAGTAATTAGTCAACTAGGACCTACTTCTTGAAATTTTGCTCTTCTTTTAATAGGGGGAGACACTTCATGCCCTCTTCTTGAGTGTGTTTACACTCCTATAGATATGACATCCTTTATGCTCTTCAAAAATTTAGTCTTTGACAACCCATAACCAACGGCACAGTCATGTATCAACTCATTTAATAGAGATTTGAACTACCTTTTCCTATCGGATAAGGAAGGCAAAGTAAGATTTTGGCAAAAAGGAGTAGGTAGGGAATTCACTATCCTGACTAGAATCTCTTCTCCAGCAGCAGCAAACAATTGACTAAGACTTTCCACAGGAGACTTATATAGAACTTCTAATTCCTGAACTACCATTTCATCTAACATCAGCTTAGTTGCTTCAACTACAACATTCATTAGGTTATTCTCTTCAAACATTTTTTTCTTTCATAGTCCTTCACCTCAGATGGTGGTTCTTACTCCTCCTCTGAGATTTAGTCAGCTCTAAAATAGTAGAGGATGACCCCAACTCGAACTTTCTTATAAAAGGGAATTCATAAATCATGGTAGATTTTCCCTTATAGCTAACAAACAGCCATGGGAAAGTTAGAAGAAAGAATACTAAGGGTTTAGTAGCTATCGAGGTGATTGCAGATCACCCTAAAGTATATTCTTAATAGCTTTGGTAGGTATAGATTCAATCTTGACCACATTAGATTATGGCCCAGTGAAGGTGAACTAAACATTGTTCATTGATCTAATTTGGATCACTATTGCATCAACAGATGGATCCTAATTATTAGTCATGTTCACATCATAGGAGAAATAAAAAATTAACTTTCTAGACATTATTTCTATAATTGATCTGAATACTCAACTTTTAATTTAAATTTAGTGTCTAGTTGTTCATTTCGGTTAACACCAATATGCATGATAAACTTTGGAGAGTTTATCGTACTTGTTGGGGGTCTATTTGTTGACCTCATTTTTCTATGAGGATGAATTCCCCAAGCTCATCCCCAGTGTTTAGGTTTTTATAGCCTAGTGTAGATATCACCTGATAGGATTTCCCTTAGGTGGATACTCGATAATATAGCACTGACTCGACCTTATAATTCAATCAAAATTGAACCCGATTCCCCAAAATCCAATTTAATTTAGAATGTTGTAGTGTAATCAAATGTCGTTAAGTTGATTGGGCTTGATTTGAATTCAATTTAAATTCAGCAGGTTTGATAAACATTACATAACCCATCCTAAGCTAATTGGAGTTAATTGGACATTGAATCAAACTGATTAAAGTTAATTCAAAATTAAATTCAACAAATTTGACATTAATCAAATCTAATTTGGACAATTCAACATCAACCCAAAACCCATCATATGTATGCTAGCGGCCACGTTAGTGATTAGGAGCACTAGAATTGATTTAATTATCCTTAGTGTATCTTTCACTAGAATAGTATGTTCTAAATTACTATAGGATTCATTAATTTAAAAATTCAAAAAATAACAATTCCAATAAACTATAAAACATACACAAAGCAAAGTTAAAAATGACAAATAAAATTCACTCATTAAATAAAAATAAAAGAATAGAAATATATCAACATTCAAATTAACATTTATAAATAAAATGAGATACACAAGTTAAATAATAAATTCAAATAAAATTCATTATCATATCAATAATTATAAAACATAATAAGAATAAAATAGATATTAAATGACAAATCAAATAATAATAAATAGATACATGATTAAATATAATTGGAAAACTCATAAAAATTTATAACAAATTGAATATATAAATCTCAAATGAAATTTAGAAAGAGGTCAAATATTAAGCCAATAATAAAGGAAAACTCGATAATTCACTAAAAATTTAATAAATCATCAAATCAAATAAATAACCAATATTTTGTCAATAAGGTTTATGGGGTAGACCCTTTGAGCTGTAGGGCTATGTGTCCTAAGAAGGTTTTATACCTTGTGCTCACAGCTACAATTCCACGAACTAATTGAAAAGTAATATATATATATATATATATATATATATATATATATATATATATATATATATATATATATATATATATATATATATATATATATATATATATCAAAATTTAAATATTAATAAATCATCAATTAATGAATCAAATTCATTAAAAATCATTAATAAAACACTTTGACATATTTTGAAGCTCTCATACCCTTGTGTTCGACTCATTTTAGGAAGGAAAAGGTGTATTGGATTAAGACCTTTAAGGACTAAAAATGGTTCATTAAGACACCTTGAACAACCAATCTTTAATCAACTTTAATTACTAAAATCTAAACTAAAATAAACTTCAAAAATATCAAAAACACTAAAACTTAAATTTGTTGTTAAAATAAGAAACATATATACATGAAGGTATAACACTATAGGAATTACATGTAGAAGATAATAGATTATTAAATTTTATTCTTATCCAATAATTTGAAAGCATCAACTTTAACATACATGGAAGAAAAATGATAATCACATTAAGTAGAAGTGTTAGTAGATGATATAACATTTCTTCGAAGTTCTAAACTATCAGCTTCTTTTTCTAAGGAAAGGATTCTATCAGGTGAAATGAATTATGAATAGATAAATTATTTATTTGTTTTTTAACCAATAAAGAGCGTAAGATATTCCCAAGCCACACATCTTGCTACATACACTTAAAATTGATTGTTAGGGCACGAATTCTAGTTTTAGGTTAGGCTGGTGGCATTTTCTACTTCTAATTTTATGCATGTGATTTAGTGCTATTGATGGATATTGTAGGGATTATATTTTGATACTTTCTATGTGATATGTGATGGGCATTTAGATTTCTTGAGGTTAGGAGTGATCTAGATGTTGATTTCTAATAAAATTTTTTATAGGTGGTCATGCTTATGTAGGGCTATTAAAAGGAGGCTAAAGTTAATAATAATTTAATACTTATAAAAGTTTCCATAGGTACTTTTACTGCAAGTGCCCCTAATTACTAAAAACATGGCCAAGTTTATGAGTTGCTCAAAATGAGCAAATGATTATGATGTAATGTATTATGATTTTATTAATATAAATTGCTATTCATACTAAACAATGCAGGAAGTCTAGACTCCTTTTTCACTTTCAAATGTAATTTAAATAACAGAGTAGTTGTGAAAGTCAATAAAATAAAGTATTTTATTAAAAGAATATCGACCCAAAGAGAGAAGAACATCTTTTTTAGAAAGTTCTTTTCATTTGGGTATCTTATAAGATGAACATACAAGGAGCCTGAAGAAAACAACCAAGCTGAGAAGGAAGAAATGAAGATTAAAAACACCTCATTTTAAATGAAGTGCATCATTTTATAGGAGTAAAATCTTAATTGTTATTGGTGGAACCTCACCTTTACTTACAGCTGACCCTAGGTTATATATTAAGTGGCACTTACCATATGGACTTTGAACAATATATTATGGTTCATAATTTGATTTGATTTATTATGTATATTAATTATGCAATAGAAATTGGGTGCTTTTTATAAGTTTCTTTTTTGCATGTGCATGTACCTAAATTTTTCTAGGCTCTTAGGAATAAAAATATTATTTTTTTCTCATAATTAAAAATAAAATTTAGGAATAAATAACATAGAAAGATAATTATTCTAAGAAAGTGAATCAGAGGTCGCCCGGGGTTGCATGCATATTAAAGCATCTCTTTTATCCTTGTTATAGATACTTTCCATCCTAAGGGTAGAGTTTAGATAATTTGACCTATGAATATATGGTGTTGAACCTAAGGAATCCTAATCTTCTAAAAAATTATTTTCTAAGCCTTTTTAAAATTTTAAGCATTCATGATTTATAGTATTTCAATTACCATACATTTCACTAAAAATAAATTAAAGTTAAAATTTAATTGCATCAATTTTTAAAGCTTACTACCACTCATATTTATAGGGCCACTTAGGATTTTCTCTAGATGTCAGTCATGAATTCTAAAAACTTAAATTATATCTTACCCATCTTTTATAAGACCAGATAGTATAGTTTTGAGATGATTATGTGGTTTAGCTAACTTTCTATTTTAGGCAGATATAAGTCCAGATTGCACTCCTTTAGATAGGTTCGGATTCCTACTTTGTAGTACCCAATTTTGATCTAAGTTTCGAGGCAGATCAAAAATCATAAGAACTCACCCTTTGAAAATATAATCCCACTTTTATAATTAAATGCTAACTTTAATAATAAATCCTCTCTTAAAATATAAAATCCAATATAGGACAGCTGAGGTTGCCTCTAAGCTTCTCAGAATCTGGCATCTCCTACTTTTTCTCTTTTGACCCACTAAGAACTATTCAATATTGAGCTTTCTCCTTAGAAAATTTATATTTCTTTCCTTGTCTTCTATCTTGTAATCAAAAGGTATGAAATCACTGCTTTAATCGAGAGTTTTCCTAGGAGTATCTCTCTAAGAATGTAATTAACCATAGGGGCTTGCCTTTATGGGGAGATGAGAACACCAGATTAAAATAAACCCCATTTTATTTCTATAAAATAGGGGGAAAATTGGTAGGAATGCAGATTTCTTTGGTTTTTAACTCATTTCTACTTTCAAATATACTTGTAAAATGACATTATTGTCTTCCCAGATGATATGGTATTCTCCTCGTTATATTTAATACTAGAAATGATGAATTTTATAAAACCCGTTTAATTTTTTTGGATAACTTATAGAATATTATATTCATCTTTCGAGATGATATATTATTCTCCATATTGTATCTAATCATACGAATGACTGAATCTTTAAAACCTATTTCTTTTCTTAAACACTTTCTATAAAATACAATGTTCATCTTTCGAGATGATATGTTACTCTTTAAATTGTGTTTGATTATAGAAATATCATTTTCCAAAATCTTATTTTGACTTTGAAACCATTGTAGAATATTATGTTAATCTCTCGAGATAGTACTTTATTCTCAATACAGTATTCAATTTCAAAATAGGAGAAAATACTGAATTTGCATGTGGCATTAATTTTACCCATAATTTCTTCTTGAGAAAGCTTAAAGAAAAAACTTTGAGCAAAGGAGAGAGAGGGTGAGACTATCTGAGAGAGAGGGTGAGATTATGTGTGTGAGAGAGAGAGAAGCATCTTGAGGCTTTCAAGAGAGTGTGAGAGGGATTTTCTTTTACACAGTTGCTTTGACCAATCTGCACCTGAGTTCCTCAAGTTGTGTTATTATTTAACTTGAGGGAAGCCTTTTAGGCCAAAGATCATCGGCTACTTCGTCTGAATAAAGAGGTGAAAGTTATTTCTGCTACTCTGTCGCACTAAGGAGGTGAAAGAAATTTTGGCTACTTAGCCACACCAAGAAGGTGAAAGAGATATCGGTGACTCCACTAGAACAAGGAGGTAAAATTAGATATTCTTTTAGAGAAGAGTATGTATGGGCTTCTCCCCTAGTCGTGGGCTGAAGGAGAGTCACTATTGATTTGTGTAATACCATAAGAGAGGACCTAAGAGGAGTGAAATAGGCCGAGTTGATTGAACTACTATAAAATTTGTTAGCATATTCTTTACTTTTCGCATCTTACTTTCTACAACTTTATTTACATGTAATTTATTTTTTTAGTACTATATTGTAGTTGTGATTGCACTTATGAGAATTACTTGTGATTTAAATGTTAACTTAAAATGAAAATAAAAAAAAATTGTTATCTAATTTTTCTACAAAATCTAAAAATACAAAATATTAGTACTTATTTTAAGTTATAAATTCATTTTCGAATTAAAACATAACTTTATTTTTAATTCAAACATTTTTTTAAAAAGTTTTAAAACACCAATTGGACCCCCCCCCCCCCCCCCCCCCCCCCCACACCTTTTTTGTTTCATTCTTAAGTTCATTTGGTATATTAGACAATTATAGTACTTTCATTTAGTATCATAGTGAGTTCTCTTGCAATTGGTTTTAACACCAAGAGTTTGATCCAATAAACCATTTTGGAAATCATAATATGGCTAAGGATACTCTATTACCAATTCACTAGTGTTAGATAACATCCCATTCAATTTCTTGAAAATATGCATGTCTACATTCCTACAATCTACAGATTTTTGCATGTAGCATATAGCTCAAGTAGGATATGATTTATTGTCTCTTATTATTAATGGCATGAAAATTGATATCCTTTTACAAAAATATCTATTGAAAAGGAGATTTATCCCAATTAAATGCAAAGTGTTTAAACTATTTTTTTATGCTTTGAAATCTAAAGATTATGTATTGTTTGATTAAAAAATATATATTTTTTGAAAAAGGTTTAATTTTTTTTGGGAAATGATTAATTTCTGGAATTTTGATTTTATAATCGAACACTTATTATGAATGATATACCACCTCGAAAGGTAAACATATCATTCTCTAACAGGTTCAGATTGTAAATCTTGATTTATCCTGATTATCGTAGTCAAACTCAAGGAGAAACAACATATGATCCCGAAGAATCAGAATGATGTTAAATCTAATGTTTATCTACAATAATCTAGTAAAGAGCTCATTAATTTCATAATCAAGATCACGATAATAGTACGATATATCTTTCCAAGGAAAGAGAATATTATCTGTTATCGATCATTTGAAAATGACGATAATTATTGTCAACTCTTGAATTTCCCAAAGATAATTAAATAAAATTTTAAAAACTTGATTTTAAAAATCTGGTCTGGGTTTCTAAATCTCCTACGAGCGCAGGCCCTCTTAGTTAATTACATTATAGGAAACCAAAAATTTCCCAAGAAAACTCTCGATTAAAATAGCGATACGAATTTAATTTGAAATTCAAAGCTTGATATCAAAGAAGGTTCAGGGACTAAAAATTCAATAGGGATTGGTTCAAAAATGAATACTTATTTTTTGAGTCAAAGGAAGAAGAGTATGAGGTGTTTTGAGATTCTGAATCATTTTAGAAACACCCCAATCTATCCTAAGTGTTGGGCTTGAATTTGATTGCAAGATATATTTAGTTTAAATGATTATTTTTATTAGAAAGTGGGAATTAGATTCCCGGAGGCTGAGGTCTTAAGATTAAAAATCTGTCTCAGATCCTAAGTCTAAAATGGATACTAAAAATCAGTGACCCAGACCCTAGCTAATACAATGCAGTCCTGGACTTACCACGGCCTGGATTGGGGAGCCAGCTAAACCACCTAAGTGCTTTAAAATCATGAGTCAAGTCTTTAACTGTAGAGTAGTTAAGGACGTTGTTTAAGATTAGTTTTAAGGAGATTGGGGCAGACATCTAGAGCAGATCCTAATTGGCCCCCTAACATATACTGGGTTAGATGTCTAAATAAAATGCAATTAAGATTTAGACTCAAATTTAATTTATTACTAATGCGATGCATGCTAGTTGACTCGATTAAATGCTTAAATCAAAATGAAGCAGTTTTAAAATCAGGCTTAAAAATAGGTTTTATCCTAGAGATTGCACAACATCCCCTTAGACAGAACTGCACCCTAATAGGTCAGGTGGTCTGCCAAAACCCGCAGGCGGGGAGGTGCCTAACAAGGTAGAGAAAAGTTAATATGAATGCATGAAAACCCCCCGATAAATTCGGGCTTACTTCTTAAAAGCGTTAAAGTTGTTATCTAAGCCTAAAGTTTTTAAATTTTGTTTAAATAGAAATAGTTCTTTATTGTACCCTCACGAGCCTCCGATCGGATTCCAGGCTAAATCAAATACGATATGCAAGATCGTCAAATAAACTATTAAAAGCAGGCAAATCCTAATCGCAATCAATACGTCAATCAAATCAATCAAATAATTAAATCAATTAAATAAATATTCAAAATGAAAGTCCATAGGCAAGTGCCTTTTAATATTACAACCCAGGGTCTACAGGAAAAGCGAAGTGGCCGGGTACCACTGACTACAACCCAGATTTTTATTACTAAGACTCAAGTGACTTTGAAAATGGGTCTTCTCACTCTCCAATTCTTAGTCTTCTTGTAACTCCTTGGATTGTCAGGTCCGGATATCCAAATGAAAAGAAACTCCCCCTGAATAGGGGTGTTATCTTTTCTCTTTGGATATTTGAAATTCATCCTAATTTGGATCTCCAAATGGATGGAAACTCTCCCCTAAGGGATGTCCCTTCCTCTTTGGATTCCAAATTGGATGTTTAAACATCCCAATCTAAAAGTACTTAACACATTACAACTCAAATTCATATCAAATTACATTGATCAAAATTGAAAAATTTAGACTCGATCCTGCAAGGTTATCCTAATAATCAGTAGTTTAAAAATGACATCCCAAGCAGTTATAATTCATCTCAAGCAGTTAATATTTTAAAATTTTAAAATGCTCAAACCAGCCACACTTAGCCATGCTCTTTTAATTTTAAAGGGGGTCTTAGCATGCTTAGCACCTGCACAAAACATGTCAATTTTTAAAGTATAATTATTTGCCCCCTTTATTTAATGCCCTGTATGAGCATGGCTACCTGCATAAGATTAGATTAGTATAAATCATCCCTAACCTAAGGGTAAATCTAACACATAATTAATTACATCATTGAGTGCTAAAATTTAAATAAACAAACACATCAATTCTACTACTAGCAAACAACATGCAGTAAAAGCTCGAAAAACTCGGCACACAGCAGAAAAGTAAACACCGGCCTAGCCTAAAACTAGAGTTGGTTGTCCTAGCAAACCATCTAAAGTGTGTGTACAGGTTGTGTGGGTTTGATATGTCCTAAGTAGGATCATTAGTTAAAGTTGTTAAAGATTCTAGTTGGTTGAAAAGGCTTAAGGAAGAATTTAATTGAAGTTTAAATCTTAATGGTTTAAATTTGATTTTAAACTTGATTTTGATTGTTTATTGGATACCACCTTAGTTGCACACCGAGGCCGTGAAGTTTATTTCACCTTCCTTGGGGCTAATTTAATAGCCTCATAAGCCTGGGTTAACTAGTGGTACCCGATATGATTAAATGATTTGAGTTTGATTAAGATTTAAAGATTAATTAAAGTTGATTGGTTACTGATTTTAATGTTAAATTGATGTTTTCTAGAATTTTAGATCATTTGTTGAATTTTGGTATTTTCTGGATTATTTTATTCACTTAATTCAAGGGACAAAATATGACTTTTTGATTTAAAGTTTTTTCTGGAAAATTAATATTTTATTAAAATACTAGACCTTAATACGATCAGTTAGACAATAAGTACGCTGAAATTGAATGTTTCTAGATTTTATTGTGAAGGTTTGAAGTTTTGGCTTGATTTTGAACTAGGTTTGACCAAAAGTTGACTTTTTCAAATTTTATTGATTCCTAGAAACTTAACTTTTTTAATAAATATTAGACTTTAAGATGAGTTGTATGCCTTTGAGTTTGCTCAATTTGGAGTTCATTTGAATTAGTTATGAATTTTTGAAGTTTTAACGATTATTAATTTTTTAAAATTAGTTTAATTAATGCCCTTTTTGTGATTTGAATCCAAATGACCTCCAAACTCCATGGAATCAACTCCAAAGGTCAGGAATGACCTAAGAAGAGATTCCTAAGTGTTTGAGAGAGTTTTGAAATTTTTAATTATTTTTAATTAATTAAATTAATTAAATATTAAAATTCAATTAAACTTAAATTAAGCTTGATTTTAAAGTCTTGTCAAGGGGATTTTATTTTTCATTGATTAAGGATTCAATTCTGGTCAGTTTGAGGTATTATTTATAATTTTTGGATTTAAATTTGATTTATTACAATTTTTGGAAAGTTTTAAGGCTTAATTAAGCTTTTATTTTGATTAAATTAATTAAGGAGCTTAATGATTTTAAGATTCAGTGGGAAATTTTTCTAGGGCTGAGAGTGTCACTATGTTCAAATGAACAAAGTTTCAAGTCAATTTAAAGTGTATCCTAATTATTAGAATTATTCTAAGTTCTCTAAGCAAAGTCCTTAATTATTGTCCTTAATGAGGACACTAAGTTTAATTGGATTTGAATCAAGGTTTCTAGACCCTTGGACACAACACTAATGTTATGCATACATATGAGCACAATCAATCCCTAGATATATGAGAGCCTTAGGCTAAGTGGTGTGTGTACCCTAAGCATGCAAGAATTAGTACTTAATTAATTACAAATAACTATGAGGTTAGTGAATGATTAAAATAAAATCATTCATTAACACCCCCACATGATTTCTATTCAAACATGTCAAATCCAAGTTTAAAATTTCAAAGTAGATATCTCAATCCTAAAAGATTTAAATACATATATATATTATTTTAAAGAAATTTTAAATATATGTATAATATATATAGAATTATATATGTATAAACATAAATTTTATATTTAAAATACTTGAAAATATGATTTGGATAAGTTGAATATCTAAATGAGAGATCTACTGATCTACTAAGGTCATTTGAAAATAAACTTTTAATTTTCAAAATAATTAATATAGTATGTAATTGAATATTAATTAAATACTAAAGTAGTTAAGTAATTAAAATAAATTTCAAATAAATCAAGTTTTAGTCTCTAAAATTAGTTTCAAATTAAAGTACTCAATTTTCTAAAAATTTTGATATATTATACTCATTTTTCTGATTTAAAATGAATTTATTATGAATTTTTGAAGTTTAAATCATTTAAAAGAAATTTTAATTAATTTTAAATTAATTAATGATTAAAATAATTTTAAAATCAGTTAACTTAAATCTTAAGAATTTTCTGAAATTTTAAAATTATTTAAGTATATATATATATATATATATACATAAATATATATATTGATTTTTTAAAAATACTTAAATTATTAATTATTAATTAAATATTAATTAATAATCAAGTATTTAATTAATTCAAATGTAAAATATAGTTTAAAATAATTTAATTTTTAAACTAGAATATTTTAAAACAATTAATTAATTATTGAATATTGATTAATTAAATTAATGAATATTAATTAATTATTTAATTATTTAAATGTTATAAATCATTTAAATAATATTAAATAATTTAATTAAATTTTATTTGAATTTTCAAATATTTTTAAGATTAATATTAAATTTAAAATTAATTAGATATTATATAGTTATTTAAATACTTAATTAAAGTATTAAATGATATTTGAATATTTTAAATTATTTTAAAATTTTAAAATATTTTAAATAATATTTAAAATTTTTCTAATTAAAATTAATATTAATTAAAATATTAAATCATTTAATATTAATTAAAGTAAAAATTTGTTTAATATTAATTAAAATAATAAAAAATATATATTAATTAAATTTTTAAATCATTTAATATTAATTAAAGTTAATTAATTATTTAATATTAATTAAGATATTAAAAGTTATATATTAATTAAAGTTTTTTTTTAAATTTATTTAATATTAATTAAAATTATAAAGTATTTAATATTAATTAAAATATTAAATAATTTAATTTTAATTAAAATTAATATTAAATTTTAAAATTGATTAATTGAATTCAAAATAATTAATATAATATATATAAATATATATATATATTAGTTAAAAAATAATTTCTATTTTTTTTATTTAAAATGATTTTAAAATATTTTTTATACCATTTTTAAAGGGTTTGGCGGCGTCAGCGGTGGCGGGAGCCACGTGGTGCATCCGGATTGGTGGGTGAAACTGCGGGCAATCATTGGAAATGATTGCGCCGCCGCGCAATCATTTCCAATGATTGGTGGTGGCGCGATTTCGATCCATGCGGCACTTAACCACGTCAGCACATGGTTTCGACCGTCAGATCTCCGCTGTTTCGAAATGGACGAGGGTGATCGAGTCAGACGGGTTGCGTAACCACCTGATCAACCGCTCGGTTGAACTGAATCATGGGACGGCAAAATCTATGCCGTTGATCAAAGGATCAACGGCCTAGATAACACCAAGTTCAGGCATGCGTAAACTGAGCCCTAGAATGTGTTTTTTGGCTCGTTTACGCGATCTGGTTAACCAAAATGAGAAAAATTTTAAACCTAGCTAGAGTAAATGAACATAAACCATGTGGAATTAATATCATGGTCAATGATGCCCCTAATAAAAAGCTAAATTAATCTAAGTGTATTAAGCTAGGTTTAGAGATTTTACCCAATCCAACCCGTCGATTTGCTTGGTTTTTGTTTCTCTGAGCTTGTAGACTGTCCACGCTTAGATTTGTAGAGGAAACTCTGTATTGAAAAGGCCTGGATCAAATGCTACCACTCCTTGAATGGAAAAGGCTTCGGTTTGCCGGATTCTGGTTGCCGGTAAGCTTTGACTAGTGGAGTTTTGATCAGGATGTATAGGGGAGTCTCTGGGGAGCTCAAGGAAGCAGGGGATTGAGCTTGAAAGAACTGGAATGGTGAGAGAATGTAAGGGTTTGAACGAAACATCATTTTGGGGTTTTGCCCTATTCTAACCATCTCAAATGGAATGAAGGGCTGGGATCGGTTGAG
Source organism: Dendrobium chrysotoxum (assembly GCA_019925795.1). Lineage (NCBI taxonomy): Eukaryota > Viridiplantae > Streptophyta > Magnoliopsida > Asparagales > Orchidaceae > Dendrobium > Dendrobium chrysotoxum. The sequence goes on from CM034314.1 coordinate 34,101,591, forward strand.
GAGGTTCCTGGATGCATGCCATCTATCCTGGGGTTGGTGGGAGGTAGAGCATCAAAAGGACATAAGGACATCCTAGGTGGAAAGGTGTCTTTGTCCTCATACAAGCATGTGGTGATGCTTAGGGCCGTTTGATTTTGAACAAAGGGTTGGGAAGAGCTCTAGGAGGGTTCTGGAAGGCCTTCCAAAAGTTGGAGCTGAGTTGGCATGAGGAGGAGTGGGTTTTGAGTTAGTTTGACTAACTTTGACCAACCCAATGCTTTGTTTTGACTGTTTAACCAGTCAAATGGTCAAGCTTACTGATGTGGCAGCTAACGGAACCTCATAGGTTGGTTTGGGAAGAATTCAAGGCAACCTAAAGGAGGTTTAATTAATCAAACTATAGTCACTCAAATTTGACTAGGTTTCTAATAATTTGACTTAGTCAAATTAATGTTGAATTGACTCAAGGTAGGTCTAGAGATATTCCAAGCATCATATAAAATGTATATGAAGATAGTGGGTGACCATGAAGTTATGATTTGAATGGTTTAACATGTATAGATGAAAATTTGACCAAATCATTAAAGTTTGACTAAGTCAAACTTATGGGATTTGACTCAAAATGGATTTGAATAAACTTGAATCATCTCTTGAGAGGGATTAAGGCATTTGAATGAGTTGATTTGAATAAATGGGTTGGAATAACCCACTTGAACCCTTAAGAGGTGTTTTGGTCAACTTAGGTTGACTCAATCAACTAAGTTGACCCAAGGGGTGGGTCCAGGCTCAACAAGTTTGAAATGTCATTCAAAAGCTGTTGGAGGTGTTTATTGGGTTTGAGAGGGTCAAATGAGCCAAAACACACATTTGGATCCTTAAAGGTCCATGGGATCAGCCTAGGTTGACCTGGTCAACCCAGTTGACCTAGGGGCTGAGTTTGGGCTCAATAAGTTTAGAATGATGTTTTAAATCTATTGGAAGTGATTCCAAAGTTTGGGGAGTTCAATTTGATCAAATGACATATTTGAACTCTTAATGTGCTTAATAGGTCAACTAGGTTGACTTGGTCAACCAAGTTGACCTAGGGTCAGGGGTTGGGTTCAACCAGTTCAGAATGATATCCTGAGTCTACTGGTGGTAGTCTCAAGGTCTGGAGAGGTTGTTTGGTCAAAATAACTTATTTAGGCCTTTAATGGGCCTTTTAGGTCAACCCTGGTTGACTTGGTCAACCAGGTGGGTCCAGGGTCTGGAAATGGGCTCAATAGATTTAGTTTGACATTTGGAGACCAATGGAGGTGGTCCCAAGATCTGAGGAGGTCATTTGGTCAGAATGACCTATTTTGACCCCGAAGGGCCTCTTTGGTCAACCTGGTAGACTTAGTCAACCAAATTAACCCAGGGGCTGGTTTTGCATCCAATAGATTGGGTTTGATATTTAAAACTTGCTGGAGGTGGTTGCATTTGATTTGGAGCTCATTTGACCAAAGTGACTTCTCACACCCCATAGGGGTATTTTGGTCATTTTGACCCTTGGTCAACTAGGGGTCAAATTGAGTCCAACAAAATATAGTTTATTGCTCAATGGATCATAATCAAGGGTTTGGAAGTGGTTTGAGGGTTTGGAGAAGGCTCCAAGGTCAGGATCCACTGGATGGTAGGTCCAGTGGCATAGACTGTAAATATTTAAAGGTTTTACATCATTTGGATTTTAATTCAGTTTATGGGGTTAGAGACCTCAGAATGAGCTCAAATTTGGAAGGTTGCCTCTATAGACAGGTCACAATAGTGTGGAACTGATAGATCTTGAATCAGAGGTCAATTGATAGGGTTTTGAAATGTTCAAAGATTCACTGGAAAAGGCTTTCAGGACTTAGACCTTTGGCCTTGGATTTGAGTCTGGAAATCTAGTTTTGAGCTAGATTTTGAGTTTGAATAATAGGGTTTGAACTATCTAAATCATTTACAATCATTTGAATGATTATAGATGATTAGATAGGATTAAAGTTAGGTCAGATGCTGAAGCAACTAAATCTGGGTTGTTTAAAGGTCAAGATTGGTCAGGAATTTGAATTGACTTAAACTCTAGATTGAGTTGAGTTTTGAATAGATTGATTTAAAGTCTGGGTTGGTCTGGAGTTTGAATATATTTGAGATCTAGATAGATCTAAGATCTAGGAGAATCCTAAGACCTAGATTGATCTAGAATCTGGGTAGGTCTAGAATATGGGTAGATCCTAGGATCTGAAGTCTGGAAGAATCCCAGGATCTAGAATAGATCTTGGGGGTCTGAAATCTAGGAAACATCCTAAGGCTTGGGATCCGGGAAAATCCTAGGATCTAGAAGAATCCTAGGATCTAGGAACCCTAAGATTTGGGATCTAAAAGGATCTTAGGATCTAGAGTAGATCCTAAAGTCTGATTTCTAGGAAGATCCTAGGGTTTGGAAGTCTTAGGGCCTAGGGTCTAGAATGATCCTGAGATATAGATGGATCTAGAAAAATCTTAGGGTCTGAATAGATCCTAGGGTCTAAGAATATCATATGATCTAGAGTCTGGTAAAATCCTAAGGTCTAGAATAGATCCTAGGGTCTGAAATCTAGGAAGGTCTTAGAGTCTAGGTTAGTCAGAGTTTAATTGAATTGAGTTTAAAATTAATATGGGATTAAGTTGATTTGAATTTGGATTAATATTTAAAGTCTGGATTGATCTAAAATCAGCTTGATCCTAGAGTCAAAATTGATCTTAAGGATTGGAAAGATCCTAAGGTCTGAATTGGTCCTACTGACCTCATACAAAAATGAGATCAACAAATGGACCCCCAATATGTGTAATTGAATATAGTTTTATTACACATATTGACGTTGATCGAATAGAATGGTCAAGTCTAGAGTTTTGATCCTAAGGGAAAGAGAAATTTATCCCTGGAGAATCGGGGTTTAAATAGATACTAGGGTAGTGCCACAGAAGGCGTACTCTACCACTAGTGGGTCTGGTCCTAAGGGAAAGGAAGAATCTATCCCTAAAGGAGAATAAAGTCTGGGGTATCGTAGAAAAAGGAAGAAATCCTAACTACAGAGGATCAAATTAGAATTTGATACTAGGGTAGTGTCACGAGGGGCGTACTCTACCACTAGTGGATCTAATCCTAAGGAAGGAAAGGAATCCTGTCCTTACAGGAAAAGTAGACCTGGGCCACTGTATAGGAAGGATGAACTCCTAACTATAAAGGGTCGAATTTAGATTTGATTCTAAGGAAAAGGAAACCTTAACCTTAGAAGATTGAATTTGAAATGATACTAGGGTAGTGCTGGGGGTAGCGTACTCTACCGCTAGTAGATCTAATCCTAAGGGAAGAAATATCTAACCCTAAGGAGAGGAGGTTGAGTGGTCATATAGAAGGAAGGAACTTCTAGCTATATGGGACTGAGTCTGGATTTTGATTCTAAGGAGGGGGAAAACCTAACCCTAGAAAAATGAAATTGAAATGGTACTAGAGTAGTGCTGGGGACAACATACTCTACCACTAATAGATCTAATCCTAAAGGAAGTGAGGAAAATCCACCCCTAAAGGAAAAGAGAATCTGGATGACAGCATAGGAAGGAAGAATTCCTGGCTATAGAGGATCAAGTTTGAATTTTGATACCAGGGTAGTGCCACGAAGGGCGTACTCTACCACTAGTAGATCTAACCCTAAGGGAAGGAAAAAGAACCTAGCCCTAAAGAAAAAAAAGCTTGATTGAGATTGATTCCAGGACGGTGCCATAGAGGACTTACTCCATCACTGGGGAGTCTGATCCTAAGAGAAGGGGAATACTTACTCTGAGGAAAAGAAAAGCTTGATTTGATAATTTAAAATTGAACCCAGGATGGTGCCACAGGGGACTTTTTCCATCACTGGGGAATATAATCCTAAGAGTAGGAGAATACTTAATCTGAGGAAACGAGAACTGGATAATCTCACAGGAAGGTGGTATTACTTCCTATAGGAGATCATGCTTAAGGATTTGAATTTTGAGACTATAATGGTGCCGTAGAGGGCGTTATCCATCACTAGTAAATTTAATCCTAAGGAAAGAAAGCATGATGACTCACATCTATCCTTAAGGAAAAGAAGACTGGAGGACCCTGAGGGAAGGTAGCATTACTTCCCATAGAAGGGCGGATCTAGATTTTAAATTTAGGATGGTGCCACAAAGGGTGTGGTCTACCACTAGAAGATCTAATCCTAATGAAAGAAAGCACGATGACTCATATCTGACCTTAAGGAAAAGAAAACTGGAAGATTCTGTGAGAAGGAAGCATTGATTCACACAGAATTGGGTCTAGAGTGATCGTATGTAAAGGATACTTGCTTTACATAGAGGATCTGGTCTGGATGATCGTATATAGAGGAAACTTGCTCTATATAGAGGATTGGGTCTAGAGTTATCATATGTAGAGGAAGCTTACTCTGCATAGAGGATCGAATCTAGATTGATCGTATGTGAAGGAAACTTGCTTCACACAGAGGATCGAGTCTGGATGATCGTGTATAGAGAAAACTTGCTCTATTGAGAGGATCAGGTCTGGATGATCGTATATAGAGGAAACTTGCTCTATACAGAGGATCGGGTCTGGAATGATCGTGTGTAGAGGAAGCTTGCTCTACACAGAGGATCGAATCTGGATTGATCGTATATGAAGGAAACATGCTTCACACAGAGGATCGAGTCTGGATGATCGTGTATAGAAGAAACTTGCTCTGTACAGAGGATCAAGTCTGGATGATCATATATAGAGGAAACTTGCTCTATATAGAGGATCGGGTCTGGAGTGATCATGTGTAGAGGAAGCTTGTTCTGTACAGAGGATCGAATCTGGATTGATCGTATGTGAAGGAAACTTGCTTCACATAGAGGATCGAGTCTGGATGATCATATATAGAGAAAACTTGCTCTATACAGAGGATTGGGTCAGGAATAATCATATGTGAAGGAAACTTGCTTCATATAGAGGATCGAATTTTAATTTTGAATTTTGAAATTAGGATGGTGCTGTAAAAAGCATTATCCATCACTAAAGGATCTAATCTTAAGGTAAGAAAGCATAGTGACTTATATCTAACCTTAAGACAAGAGAACTAGAATTTTAAAATGAAAAACTTGAACAAGACTGAGTTGAAAAAGATTCAAAATTTGAAAATTTTATTGATTTGAAATGCAAGCTACATCAAGCATAATATTTCTTCAGGAATCGCCCAATTACAGGAAGCATTGGATGATTTCCTTTACAATCCACTAGCTGATACGAGCCTCCTTTGTAGACTATTTCTACTACGAAGGGTCCTTCCCTGGTTGGTTCAAACTTCCCGCCGAGTTTTCGGTGGGCTAAGATAGGCCTCCAAAGAACCAAGACCAAGTCGCCTACTTGGAAGGTTCTAGGTCGCACTAACTTATCGTGAGCTTGAACCATTCTGGCTTTATAGAGTTCTAGATTTTGCTGGGCTTGGAGACGACGTTCTTCAAGACCCTCAAGTTCTTCAAGTCGAAGTTTGGCATTCTGTTCTGTTGTAATCTGATTCTGTACTATAGTTCTGAGCGAAGGGATTTGAATTTCTAGAGGGAGTACAGCCTTGGACCCATACACTAGTGCAAACGGTGTGAATTGGGTCGGGGTTGGTCCTATAGGCCCACAGAGCTTCCACTAACCTCTCATCCTACTGACATTTGTTGTCATCCAGGGTCTTTTTATTGATTTGTACCAGGGTTTTATTGAAGGCCTCAGCAAATCCATTAGCCCATGGGTAATAGATCGTTGAGTATCTCCAATCAATACCGTGGCAATTTACAAAGTTATTAATTTTTATAGACTTGAAAGCGGACCCATTATCGGATATGATTCTGCGATGTACGCCGAATTGATATATGATATGGTCATGGAAAATTTTCATTACATGGTGTGATGTTACATTTCTTAGTGGAACTACTTCTGCCCACTTTGAAAAGTAATCAGTCGTTGCTAAGATGAAGCAATGACCCCTTGAAGAAGGAGGGTCGATTGGCCCGATGATATCCATGCCCCAACTTTCAAAGGGCCACGAAGCTATCGTAGGATGCAACACATTAGGCGGCTGATGTAAAACCACACCATGAACCTGGCATTGATGACAACATTTTACAATTTTCATGCAATCGTCAATCATCATAGGCCAGTAATAGACAAGTCTTTTGATTTTCATTTTCATCTTAAGACCCGATTGATGAGCACCGTACAGTCCAGCATGGACTTCATTAACGATCTTCAGGGCCTCTTGTTTGTCTAAACAATGGAGCCACATCTGATCGAATGATCATCGGTACAACATATCATTGATTAGTGCATGTGATAGGGCACATTTCTTGATTTGATTGGCAAGAGACCTATCTTGGGGAAGCTTTCCTTCTTGCAGGTATTTGATTATTGGTTATCTCTAATCTTCTTCTTCGTCAAGTGCTGAAGAGGTAAAAAGGACCTGGGAAGATTATTTGTTGAGGTACTCCATATCTACAAGAGATAGGACTTGACGACCCTGAACTTCTATAGGGATGAAGTCTTCTTCTGGGAAAGCAAATTCCTTTGCAAGCTTTGCTAGGGCATCCGCCGAGGAATTGCTTCCACAAGGAACCCTATACATAGTTATAATGGAAATTTTCTCGAGCAGGTGCATTGTGTATTGGTGATATTTCAGGAGTTTAGGATTCAAGACCTTATAGGTCCCTGCAACTTGGTTGATCACCAGTTGAGAGTCACCATAGATCTTAATCTCTTTAATCTCCATTAGGATTGTAAGTTCCAAGCTAGTTATCAAAGCTTCATACTTAGCCTCATTGTTCGTATAAGGTTCTGATAAATGATAGGAAAAGTGCATCATTCCCTTATCCGATGTTATGAAAACTAGACCGACTCCGGCTTTTCCAGGAATAATAGATTATGGTGTTTTGCCCCGTTGAGAGGATGCTGCACCATTAAAATATATTTCCCATGTTTGAGTAATGGATTCCTCAAAACTCATGATTTGCTCGTCAGGTAAATCATCGTTTAGAGGAGATTCTACCGATAGCAAATGTGCCGCAAGGAAGTCAGCAACGGCCTGCCCTTTCACAGCACGCAAGGGAATGAAAGTGATTTTAAATTGCAATAATATCATAGACCAACGAGCCAGATGTCTTGACAATGTGGACCGGGTCATAAGATATTACAGGGGGTTGACACTGGAAATCAAATTGACTTGATGAGGGATGTAGTGTCTTAGTTTTTGTGCTACAAAAACTAAAGCAAGGCAATGTTTCCTAATTACAGGATAACAAATTTATGTTGGAAGTAATCCTTGACTCAGGTAGTAGAGAACATTCTCTTTCCCATCATCATTGATTTGAGCTAGAAGGGCCCCGAGAGATTCATCAAGGGTTGTAGTATAAAGAATTAAGGGTCTCCCCAGAATAGGAGCTGCCAAAACTAGCGGATTTGTTAGGTATTATTTGATATTTTCAAAAGCATTTTGACATTTCTCATCCCAAATAAATTTGGCATCCTTTTTAGCTAGGACAGAGAATGGTTGATATCTTCCGGAAAGATTAGAAATGAAGCTTCTCATATACGCCAGTCTACCCTGGAGAGATCTTAGTTGAGTGAGACTCTTGGGAGGCGGCATATTTAAGATAGCTTTAATTTTGGCAGGATCAATTTTTATTCTGCGGTGCCTGACTACGAAACCTAAGAATTTCCCTGACGTGACGTCGAAAGCGCACTTCAATGGATTCATTTTAAGGTCATAACGGCGCAACCGCTCGAAAACAGTTCTTAAGTCATAAAGATGAGCCTCTTTCACTCTGCTCTTGACAACCAAATCATCGATATAACATTCAACTTGATTGTGTATTAAGTCATCAAAGATATGAGTCATGGCCCGCTGGTAGGTTGCACCAGCATTTTTAAGGCCAAAGGGCATCACTTTATAACAAAAGATCCCTATAGGACTTCTGAATGCAGTGTTTCTCTCATCTTCTGGGGCCATCTTGATTTGATTATAACTAGATGAGTCATCCATAAAGGAGAAAACGACGTACGAAGAGGCAATATCCACTATGAGTTCTGGGATTGGAAGAGGAAATTTATCCTTAGGACATGCCTTATTTAGGTCTCTATAGTCAACACAGACTCGGATTTGACCATTTTTCTTTTGAACTGGCACGACGCTCGCTACCCAAGAATGATATTATTCTTCTCGAATAAATCCATCCTCTGCCAACTTCTTGACTTCAGAAAGGACTTATTGTTCGATCTCCATACGCATGCGTCGTGGAGCTTGCTTAACAGGAATGGCATCATGCTGGATTCCAAGTTTATGAACTGCTACGTCAGCAGACAACCTTGGCATTTTGTTGTATGTCCAAGCGAAGCAATCCTTAAACTCAGATAGAAGTTGAATTAGATCCTTAGACTCATCCTCACTTAACGAAGAACTTATGAAAGTGGGGCGAGGGTCATCCTCTATTCCAAGGTTAATTTCCTTAAGTTCACAACTGTAGATTTAATTTCTTCTTCGAATTCAGGGGGTGCATCCCGAACCTGAAGTTCGTCAGAATCATCTAAAGTCTCTAAACAAAATCCATCGAATGAATAGATGACTTTAATAGGGACATTTTTAAATTTAGGACGATTAGTTATCATTAGACAAAATTCATCATCGTCGAATGATCTAACGGTACCAAAGTTGATACCACTGGTCCAATGTATATTAAATTTTGAATTTCAAAAACTTTCATGGTATCTAGCCTGACCCTTAGTCCATTGACTCTAAGCAAAACCTTTAGAGATAAGAGATTTAACACCAGCAGGAAAGTAGCTAAAAGGTAATTCCATTAATTCATCGAAATTTACCTCCTCAAGGATTACATCATCTTTATTCCTTGAGGAGGAGGAGCCAGGGAAGAACTTCTAGACTTTTCTTACTTCTCCATCTAAGTTAGGGGCATCCTTAATTACAAACCCTAAGACCCTGTCAGCAGACAGTGGGGTTAAGGTTAAGGATTCAACCGTTCTATTAAGCTTTTCATACAGACTCAATTCAGGCTCATCACTTTGAACTTTTAATTTTGTACCCTCCTGGTCGCTATTCAATTCTAAAGTGAGATCAAACTTTGGAGGAGGATTGATTTTTGTATAGTCAAAAGTAAATCTGGCACCCCTTTTTCTTCAGACTTCGTCAGAACTTGTTTCAAGTTCGATGTAGATCGGGGAATTGCTTTTCTCAACTGCAGGGCGACCTCGACCGCGTGCTCTTTGGGCCATCCTCCCACCTCTTTAAGGTAAAATATTTGGAGGCCTAAAGATCACATGCTCGACGTCGTCTTCACTACTTGAGTTTTATTTCTTTTGATTTTTGACTTTTTCTTTTCTCAATTTTTGAATTGCTTTTAAACTTTGACTTTCTGCTTTTTCCTTCTTGACGTTGATCTCTACCTTAGAACAAGTAGTGGACCCTTTAGGTATATAGTACGTCGCATCCTGGTATATCCTGATCTCGTGAATAGAGAATGGTTGCAGATCACCCTTAATTTCAAACTCAATGCCATCTCATTGGTACTTGATGTATTGATGTAGTGTAGAAGGAACCATCCTATACTCATGGATCTATGGCCTTCCTAGGAGCACGTTAAAGGATGTTGTTAAATCGATTATATGAAATTTTGCTTCAGTTTTCAATTCTCCTATCTCTAGAAGAATGGTAACTGAACCTAAAGCCTTCTCGCCCTTTTCATTGAACCCACGAAGCACTAACTTGTCAGTTGAGAGCTTGCTAGTATCAATTCTAAGGTATGCGAGAGTCTTTATGTTCATCACGTTGACCGATGCACCTGGATCAACAAGAACTCTTGATAACTTAAACTTGCCCACATTTATGGTGATATAAAGTGGACGATTGTGGTCAGCAGTTCCAAGGAGTAAAGCTTCGTCAGAGAAGGTAACCCCATGGATTTCCTTAAAGTGCAAAGCTTCTTCCTCAGTAGTTGAAGCTAATTGAGCTAAGCAAATCTCTGGGTTGAGAAGTGCTTTAATTAGAGTCTCCCTCATCTCTTTTGAAAGGACAAGGGCATCATAAACGCTCAATTTGGCAGGCAACTTTTTGAGGTGAACTAAGACATTATAATCAACACTTGGAACGTTAACATTGGGACCCGGTGGATTTAAAAGAATTGGAGTTGATTGTTGAGCAGGGATTTGAATTGGATCATCGGAAACAATTTGTTTTCCTTTATCCTGAGGAGGTAGCCAAGGGGGTAAGACCTTGCCACCACGTAGTTATACTTGCACAACTTTATCAAAAGAATAAACTACAGGGGAGTCTACGCTCTTCTTAGGCGATTGATTGTCGTTATCTGAGCGGGAGTCTGAATCTGAAAAGTCTATTACGACAGGACTCCTTTGAAAGTTAATTTCAGGGGTTTCACCATCTGATAAGACATCAGATTCGTTTCTCTCTTGAAGAGTCAAATCTGGAGAGCTGAGCGTTTAAATTTCTTAATTGATCTCAGCTTGTTCTTAATTGTTTTTAATAGAAGAGTCATTTAAGTTTTTATTCTCAATATTAATCATCAAAATATGAGCAGAAGGATCAAACTTTTTATTCAATTTTTGATCCTTTGCCTTTGATGGGGCAAAGTAAAAGTCAGATAATTTTAGTGGTGATAGAGGTTTTGAGCCACCATTAACCACTTGTACAGATCTCTCATCAACAAATTTCCTCTCTACAGAAGATTCACTCTTTTCATTTTTATTTAATGCAGTAGCTCCTAAGACTACTGGAGAGGAAACTATCCCAACATCCTCCTGCGAAGCCTCGAGGTCAACCTCCCAGATCGGATCCCGGGCTCTCATCGGTAACTATTGAGAAAGATGAAAAGATTTATTAATCGACTTCTTAAATGCTCGGGATAGTGCTATATCCCAACCATCTTCAATGGACAGAGAAAAATTAGAATTCATACCTGAGATAGATTTGACAAACCCCTGATCCGGATCGACCAGGTACTCCTTTGGAATTATAATATAACCTTGACGAAAATTCTTTTCTAGCTAGTCCTTGAAGACAATATAGTCTTCGATTGTGTGGCCTAACATGCGATGGTAGGGGCAAAAGGTTGGATCATCCTTCTTATTTGCCTCTTCCGGCTTCTTGGCCTCTGGTAATCAAAAATCTGGCTTTTTCTGAAGACTTTTAAAGATCTTTCTCACCGACTTCCTTTTAAATGGATATGTATGGGCCAATCTCTCTTTAAAAGAAATCGGATGAGAATCTCTTGTAGATTGAGAAGTTACCTGAAAAGGTGGAGATTTTTGAGTTTGTTGTGTTTGAGGGTTACTAGACTGAACATTCATTAGTTTCTTCCCCACATCGACAGCTGAAACCATTGTTGTTCTCTTTTCAAAGGATTTTAATGGTTTACTGGCTTTTTTTCTTCAGCGGAATCTTTCAGGAATGGCATTTTGGAAGCCTCTTCCTGTAGATTACTAGCATTATTCAAAAGTTTTTCGAAGGTTTTAATAGTGAAACCCTTCAGAAGAAAAGAAATAGGCCCGTGGATATTCTTTAAAAGAATCTCCACTGCATGTTGCTCTTGCAATTGGGGTTCACACTTCATCGAGAGGTTTCACCACCTCAAGATGTACTTAACCAAAGACTCTCCTGATTTTTGTTTTTCAATGACGAGATCACCAACGGTTACACACTTCTGAGCTCCTGAGAATCTCTTTAAGAATATACTCTCGAGCTCTGTGAATATTTTCACTGAACCATTAGGTAGATCTGCGTACCACTCAAAAGTAATATCGGATAGACTACTCACAAACTGGCGAAAGAGTAGAGCATCTGACCCTCCTGCGTTGCAACAGCTCGCTCGGAAGTGGGCCAAGTGCAGTCTTGGGTTTTCTAACCCACTAAAAACTTTGAATGAAGGTGGCATGAAGCCTTTAGGATAAGAGACTAAATCATATTCTTCAGGGTAGGGTCTACCCTTTGGAATAGATGCAGTCCCTTGAGAGTGGGATAAGGCCTCCCTTACCTGGGTTTCGATCATCTGGCGGATATCTTTGTCGGCTGGAGAGGTTGGGGAAGTAACTTCTAGAGTTCTAGGACTTGATTCTGTCTTCCTGCTATGCTCACCGACTATATGTGTTATAGGTTACAACTGCTCGGATTGAGATTATTGCACTTTAATCATCTGATTCTGCATCTGTTCCATTCTGAGCATCATCTGTTCAATCTTGTTCTCCAAACTCTTGATATACTCATCTTTCTCATTCAACTTGATTGATCCATCAGAGTCTCAATCTACAGCTGCAGAGGATTCTTCCTTACCATATCGGTGTCTTGAAGGTTCAGCATCTTTATTTGATGCTCTAGTTTCAACAATATTGATGTTCCCAGCAGAGTCTTCCTCCATCAAATCATCTGCTTCTGGATCAAAGGCTTCAATTGCCTTCTTCTTAAGTATATCTCTTATTTCCTGTACCACCTCATCGACCGATATACCCTCAATTAATTCAATGTCGATTGGTAGGTACCCCTTATAGTTAATCATTTCTTCAAATTCCTCATCTCCTAGCTTGGTGAGGACTTCTTGAATCTTCAGGTCATCGACAGTGGGTTCTACTACCGACTGATCTAACATCTCTTGATCATCCTCAAGCTCTATCCCCTCCCCTCCGACTATTCCGGGGTCAGTAGTCATGAGGGTGACATCCTCAACTGGGTGAGGGAGATCTAACTTAACAGGTGACGAAGGAGTTTGACTTGTGGGAACTCCAACATCAATCTGAGGAGAATCCTCACATCCCTAAATAAGGAGTCGGGGGATTTTAACAGGTAACTGAACTGGAGCATCTCTGATCTGAATCCCAACAGTTCTTCTTATCTTTATCGGTACATATGGTTCATCCAAAGGTATGGGCCTCTTGCCCTTAACATCAACTAACTGCAGGTCTTTAACAATCTCTTTTGACTTGGCAACCACAAGGGCCAACTTTGAAAGTCTTGAAGGGGAAGCTGGAGGTCTACCGTTGAGAGGGTAACTCCTACCAGATCTAGTTAAAACTATCTCCTCTATTTTTGTAGTTGGGAGACGAGGCACCCAGTGATATCCATCCACTAAGAATGAAGCGACTGGTTGTTTGACAAACTTTTTATTTCTCCTCACTGGCTGAGGAGTCAGGTTTCTAGCTTTAGATTTTTCTTCTTTTAAAACTTCCTTTTCAAGCTTATGTGAGATCACCCCATTCAGGTGTCTCACATATTATTCTTTTTTCTGGCCTATTTCAGCAGCACAGGTGTGGATGATGTTCCTCAACATCCTTGTTCTTAAAGTATTCTTCTCCTTTGTGGTCTTATTCACAGAATAGTCGACCGGGCTAGGTGGAGAGCTAGCAATCCGCGTGACTCTCTCCTCCCCTATAGCAGCTACGAGGGGGTGAAAATGACTCCCTTTCAGGACTGGAGAAGAGGCAGGGATAGGCAGCTCCTCAACAGCCTCAGGCTCAACTAGACTCAGAGCCTTCTATTTAGCTATCTTTTTGGACTTGGTGATTTTCTTTCTTATCCTTCTCAGGTAGTTCTTTCTGGCACTCTTGATGCCAAACAGTGCTCCAGAAATAGAGGATCCCTTCTCAACAGTGGATTTCACCTCAGTCTTCTTGTCCTCACTTTGGACTGAGGGTGCAGAAGGTGTAAGAGTAGCTCCTGCTGCCAACTCTAGTATTGGGGGAAGGTCACTTGTAGCCCCCACAGCTAACTCAACCACTGGGCCATTCTTGCCCTCAGCAGCAAGGTTTAAGATTGTCCCTCCATTTACAGACAATTTCAAAGTTTTGAATCCCATTCCAAACTAAATAGCATTGCTATGGATTAGTTCTTCGACTTGAAGGTCTCGGTCAATTGAGAGCAGAAGTTTGCCAGCCATTGTAGAATGTTTGATTGTCTCAAATTTGAAAGAAAAAATTTGGATCAAACTTTTGAATTTGAATTTTGACAAGAATTTTTCTATATTTTATCATATAAATCAAATTATAAGAATTATAATCTGATGTGTAATGATAAAGTATAGATATCAATTTTAACTTGAAGAAAATTTGAATTTTTGTTGTACATGTTTAACTATAAGAGAATGTTATAGAAAACATATAACAACAACGATCTAAATTTGATTTGAATGGATTTGACTGGAGGTTTGAAGTTGTTAAAAGTGAATGATTTTCCTTGAGGATTTGAAACCAATAAGTTGAGTTTGATATCAACTTTGATAGTTAACAAATTTCAAAGGAAAGTAAGAAATTTTAACTCGACTCTCTTACCCTACTGGATAGGCTAGGGATAAGATGTCAGAGATTTGAATTGATGAAAGGATTGGATCTTTGAACTTGAATTTAGAAATGACTAGGAATTTGCACTGTATATGCCACACTACAAGAGAATGTTGTAGTAGTGCATGTGACAATAAAGATTGAATTTGAATTGAAAGGAATTTCAGTTACTCAAAAATTCGGCAGCATCTCCCCTTATTTTGAAACTCGAGGTGTTGAATTTGCATTCAACTCAACAGTTTACAAATTTTAGGGAAGAGGTAAACTAAACAACTTGACTCTTTTCATTTTAAAAGAATGATTCAAAATGAAATATCAAAGATTGATTTAACCGGAAAACTTTGAAGAGGTATTGCATATATTAAACTATAACAATTATTATAGAGAAGTATATAGCAATACAATTTAGACTTGAATGATTTTGAAAGGATATTTAAAAAGTTTAAAAATCCGGCGGTATCTCCCCTTATTTTTGAAACTCGAAGTGTTGAACGTGTGTTCAACATGACGGTTTATAAACCATAAGAGGGAGATTCTGGAAAATCAACCTGACTCTTTCATTCCGATGCGAGGTTCAAAATGAAATGTCAAAGATTGAAACAATCGAAGAAATTAAAAGTACATTGGTTATATATAACTACAAGCATTATTATAGAAGTATATACTTGCAATGATTATTATAACTTGAAATGGACGTTGGAAAATTTGAAATTTTGGTAGTATCTCCCCTTATTTTTGAAACTCGAAGTGTTGAACGTGTGTTCAACATAATAGTTTACAAAAATTTTAAATGGGGAGACACTAAAAAGCTAACACGACTCTTTCATTCCAATGAGTGATTCGGGGTTAAAATGTTGAAGGTTAGATTAACCGGAAGATTTCAAGCTTTGAATTAAATTTGGAGGAGAAATCTATATCCTATCATATATATTGAATTATAAGAATTGTAATCCCATATATGATGATAGGATATGAAAATCGATTAAGATTTGAAAAAGATAAAATTTTGTTAGACAGTTGAAACTATAATTTTGAAGTTGGAGAATTTTTTGTAAATTGTGAAACATAGCACGCTATAATTTATTTGCATGCGAGTTTACATCATATACAGGAAGACTTTGAAAAGCTCAGCTTGACTCTTTCGCTTTACCAATGAACTTGGAGTCAAAATGTCAAAGCCAGACTTGGAGGGAGGTTTCCTACACTCGCCTCTCTTTTCACATGTCTTAATTGAGTTGGCCACACTCACCCAAGGGAGAAATTGGTAGAAGGACCAACGGAAGAAAGGTAGTCAAAACTATCGATGCAACAAAATTCGTACCGCTATTAAAGATGGAGAGAAAGAATACCCCCAGTGGAGTCGCCATTTTTTGTTTGATTGAAAATATATGTTTTTGAAAAAGGTTTAATTTTCTTTGGGAAATGTCTAATTTCTAGAATTTTGATTTTATAATCGAATACTTATTATGAATGATATACCACCTCAAAAGGTGAACATATCATTCTCTAACAGGTTCAAATTACAATTCTTGATTTATCCTGATTATCGTAGTCAAACTCAACGAGAAAAAATATATGATCCCGAAGAATCAAAATGATGTTAAATCCAATGTTTAACTACAATAATCTAGTAAAGAGCTCATTAATTTCATAATCAAGATCACAATAATAGTACGATATATCTTGCCAAGGAAAGAGAATATTGTCTGTTATCGATCATTTAAAAATGATGATAATGATTGCCAACTCTTAAATTTCCAAAAGATAATTAATTAAAATTTTGAAAACTTGATTTTTAAAATCTGGTCTGGGTTTCTAAATCTCCTACGAGTGCAGGCCCTCATAGTTAATTACATCATAGGAAACCAGAAATTTCCCAAGAAAACTCTTGTTTAAAATAGCGATACGAATTTCATTTAAAATTTAAAGCTTGATATCAAAGAAGGTTCAGGGACTAGAAATTCAACAGGGATTGGTTCAAAAATGAACACTTATTTTTGGAGTCAAAGGAAGAAGAGTAGCAGGTGTTTTGAGATTCTGAATCATTTCAGAAACACCCCAACCTATCCTAAGTGTTGGGCTTGAATTTGATTCAAAGATATATTTAGTTTAAATGATCAATTTTATTAGAAAGTGGGAATTAGATTCCCAGAGGTTGAGGTCTTAAGATTGAAAATCTGCCTCATATCCTAAGTCTAAAATGGATACTAAAAATTAGTGACCCGGATCCTAGCTAATGCAATGCAGTCCTAGACTTACCCCGGCCTGGATTGGGGAGCCAGCTAAACCACCTAAGCGCTTTAAAATCAAGAGTCAAGTCTTTAAATGTAGAGTAGTTAAGGACGTTGTTTAAGATTAGTTTTAAGGAGAGCGGGGCCGACATCTAGAGCAGATCCTAATTGGCCCCCTAACATATGTTGGGTGAGATGTCTAAATAAAATGCAATTAAGAATTAGACTCAAATTTAATTTGTTACTAATGCGATACATGCTAGTTGAGTCGATTAAATGCTTAAATCAAAATAAAGTAGTTTTAAAATCAGGCTTAAAAATAAGTTTTGTCCTAGAGATTGCACAACAACCCCTTGGACAGAACTGCACCCTAATAGGTCAGGTGGTCTGCCAAAACTCACAGGCAGGGAGGTGCCTAACAAGGTAAAGAAAAGTTGATATGAATGCATGAAAAACCCCCGGCGAGTCCGGGCTTACTTCTCAAAAGCGTTAAAGTTGCTATATGAGCTTAAAGTTTTTTAATTTTGTTTAAATAGAAATAGTTCTTGACCGTACCCTCACGAGCCTCCGATCAGATTCCAGGCTAAATCAAATACGACATGCAAGATCGCTAAATAAACTACTAAAAGCAGGCAAATCCTAATCACAATCAATACATCAATAAAATAATTAAATCAATAAAATAAATATTCAAAATGAAAGTCCATAGGCAAGTGCCTTTGAATATTACAACCCAGGGTCTGCAGGAAAAGTAAAGTGGCCAGGTACCACTGACTACAACCCAAATTTCTAATCCTAAGACTCAAGTGACTTTGAGAATGGGTATTCTCACTCTCCAATTCTTATTCATCTTGTAACTCCTTGGATCGTCAGGTCCGGATATCCAAATGAAAAGAAACTCCCTCTGAATAAGGGTATTATCTTTTCTCTTTGGATATTTAAAATTCATCCTAATTTGGATCTCCAAATGGATGGGAGCTCTCCCCTAAGGGATGTCCCTTCCTCTTTGGATTCCAAATTGGATGTTTAAACATCCTAATCTTAAAGTACTTAACACATTACAACTCAAATTTATATCAAATTACATTGATCAAAATTAAAAAATCTAGACTCAATCCTACAAGGTTATCCTAATAATCAGTAGTTTAAAAATGACATCCCAAGCAGTTATAATTCATCTCAAGCATTTAATATTTTAAAATTTTGAAATGCTCAAACCAGCCACACTTGGCCATGCTCTTTTAATTTTAAAGGGGGTCTTAGCATGCTTAGCACCTGCATAAAATATTTTAATTTTTAAAGCTTACTTATTTGCCCCCTTTATTTAATGCCCTGTATGAGCATGGCCACCTGCATAAGATTAGATTAGTATAAATCATCCCTAACCTAAGGGTAGATCTAACATATAATCAATTACATCACAGAGTGCTGAAATTTAAATAAACAAACACATCAATTCTTCTACTAGTAAATAGCATGCAGTAAAAGCTCGAAAAACCCGGCACATAGCAGAAAAGTAAACACCGGCCTAGCCTAAAACTAGAGTTGGTTGTCCTAGCAAACCATATAAAGTGTTTGTACAGGTTGTGTGGGTTTGATATGTCCTAAGTAGGATCATTAGTTAAAGTTGTTAAAGATTCTGGTTGGTTGAAAAGGCTTAAGGGAGAATTTAATTGAAGTTTAAATCTTAATGGTTTAATTTTGATTTTAAACTTGATTTTGATTATTTATTGGATACCACCTTTGTTGTACACTGAGGCCGTGAAGTTTATTTCACCTTCCTTGGGGCTAATTTAATAGCCTCATAGGCCTAGGTTAACTAGTGGTACCCGTTATGATTAAATGATTTGAGTTTCATTAAGGTTTAAGGATTAATTAAATTTTTAATTAAAGTTGATTGGTTACTGATTTTAATGTTGAATTAATTTTTTCTAGAATTTTAGATCATTTGTTGAATTTTGGTATTTTCTAGATTATTTTATTCATTTAATTCAAGGGTCAAAAATTGATTTTTTTGATTTAAAGTGTTTTCTATATTAAAATACTAGACTTTAATACGATCAGTTAGACAGTAAATACGCTGAAATTAAATTTTTCTAGATTTTATTGTGAAGGTTTGAAGTTTTGGCTAGATTTTGAACTAGGTTTGACCAAAAGTTGACTTTTTCAAATTTTACTGATTCCTTGAAATATAACATTTTTAATAAATATTAGACCTAAAGATGAGTTGTATGCCTTTGAGTTTGCTCAATTTGGAGTTCATTTGAATTAGTTATGAATTTTTGAAGTTTTGACGATCATTAATTTTTTAAAATTAGTTTAATTAAGGCCCTTTCTGTGATTTGAATCCAAATGACCTCCAAACTCCTTGGAATCAACTCCAAAGGTCAGGAATGACCTAAGGAGAGATTCCTAAGTGTTTGAGAGAATTTTGGAATTTTTAATTATTTTTAATTAATTAAATTAATTAAATATTGAATTTCAATTAAACTTAAATTAAGCTTGATTTTAAAGACTAGTCAAGCGGATTTTATTTTTCATTAATTAAGGATTCAATTTTGGTCAGTTTGAGGTATTATTTATAATTTTTGAATTTAAATTTGATTTATTACAATTTTTGGAAGGATTTAAGGCTTCATTAAGCTTTGGTTTTGATTAAATTAATTAAGGAGCTTAATGATTTTAAAATTCAGTGGGAAATTTTCCTAGGGCTGAGAGTGTCACTATGTTCACATGATCAAATTTTCAAGTCAATTTGAAGTTTATCCTAATTATTAGAATTATTATGAGTTCTCTAAGCAAAGTCCTTAATTATTGTCCTTAATTTTGACACTAAGTTTAATTGGGTTTGAATCAAGATTTCTAGACCCTTGGACACAACACTAATATTATGCATACATATGAGCACAATCAATTCCTAGATCTATGAGAGCCTTAGGCTAAGTGCTGTGTGTACCCTAAGCATGCAAGAATTAGTACTTAATTAATTACAAATAACCATGAGGTTAGTGAATGATTAGAATATAATTATTCATTAACACCCCCACATGATTTCTATTCAAATATGTCAAATTCAAGTTTAAAATTTCAAAGTAGATCTCTCAATCCTAAAAGATTTAAATACATATATATTATTTTAAAGTAATTTCAAATACATGTATAATATACATAGAATTATATATGTATAAATATAAATTTTAAATTTAAAATACTTGAAAATATGTTTGGGAAAGTTGAATATCTAAATGAGAGATCTACTGATTTACTAAGGTCATTTGAAAATAAATTTTTAATTTTCAAAATAATTAATATAGTATGTAATTGAATATTAATTAAATATTAAAGTAGTTAAGTAATTAAAATAAATTTAAAATAAATCAAGTTTTGGTCTCTAAAATTAGTTTCAAATTAAAGTACTCAATTTTCTGAAAATTTTGATATATTATACTCATTTTTCTGATTTAAAATGAATTTATTATGAATTTTTGAAGTTTAAATCATTTAAAATGAATTTTAATTAATTAATAATTAAAATAATTTTAAAATCAGTTAACTTAAATATTTAGAATTTTCTAAAATTTTAAAATTATTTAAGTATATATATATATTTTTTATTTTTCAAAAATACTTAAATTATTAATTATTAATTAAATATTAATTAATAATCAAGTATTTAATTAATTTAAATATAAAATATAGTTTAAAATAATTTAATTTTAAAATTAGAATATTTTAAAACAATTAATTATTTATTAAATATTGAATAATTAAATTAATGAATATTAATTAATTATTTAATTATTAAAATGTTATAAATAATTTAAATAATATTAAATAATTTAATTAAATTTTATTTGAATTTTCAAATATTTTTAAGATTAATATTAAATTTAAAATTAATTAGATATTAATTAGTTATTTAAATACTTAATTAAAATATTAAATTATATTTGAATATTTTAAATTATTTTAAAATATTTTAAATAATATTTAAAATTTTTCTAATTAAAATTAATATTAATTAAAATATTAAATCATTTAATATTAATTAAAGTAATAAATTGTTTAATATTAATTAAAATATTAAAAAATATATATTAATTAAAGTTTTAAATCATTTAATATTAATTAAAGTTAATTAATTATTTAATATTAATTAAAATATTAAAAGTTATATATTAATTAAAGTTTTTTTAAAATTATTTAATATTAATTAAAATTATAAAGTATTTAATATTAATTAAAATATTAAATAATTTAATATTAATTAAAATTAATATTAAATTTTAAAATTGATTAATTGAATTCAAAATAATTTATATATATATATATATATATATATATATATATATATATATATATATATATATATATATATATATATATATATATTACTTAAAAAATAATTTCTATTTTTTTATATTTAAAATGATTTAAAAATATTATTTAAACCCTTTTTAAAGGGTTTGGCGGCACTGGTGGGAGCCACGTAGCGCATCTGAATTGGTGGGTGAAATCGAGGGCAATCATTGGAAATGATTGCGCTGTCGCGCAATCCTTTCCAATGATTGGTGGCAGCGTGTTTTCGATCCACACGGCACTTAACCACGTCAGCACGTGGTTTCGACCATCGGATCTCCGCTGTTTCGAAATGGACTTGGGTGATCGGGTCGGACGGGTTGCGTAACTACCTGATCAACCGCGGGGTTGAACTGAACCGTGGGACGGCGAAATCTACGTCGTTGATCAAAGGATCAACGGCCTAGATAACACCCAGTTCAGGCATGCGTAAACGGAGCCCTAGAATGTGTTTTTTGGCTCATTTACGCAATCCGGTTAACCAAAATGAGAAAAATTTTAAACCTAGCTAGAGTAAATGAACAGAAACCATGTGGAATTAATATAATGGTCAATGATGCCCCTAATAAATAGCTAAATTAATCTAAGTGTATTAAGCTAGGTTTAGAGATTTTACCCAATCCAACCAGTCGATTTGCTTGGTTTTTGTTTCTTTGAGCTTGTAGACTGTCCACGCTCAGATTTGTAGAAGAAACTCTGTATCGAAAATGCTTGGATTGAATGCTACCACTCCTTGAATGGAAAAGGCTTCGGTTCACCGGATTCTGGTTGTCGGCGAGCTTTGACCGGTGGAGTTTTGATCAGGATGTATAGGGGAGTCTCTGGGGAGCTCAAGGAAGCAGGGGATTGAGCTTAAAAGAACTGGAATGGTGAGAGAATGTAAGGGTTTGAATGAGACATCGTTTTGGGGTTTTGCCCTATTCTAACAATCTCAGATGGAATGAAGGGCTGGGATCGGTTGAGGGGGTTCTTGGATGCATGCCATCTGTCCTGGGGTTGGTGGGAGGCAGAGCATCAAAAGGACATAAGGACATCCTAGGTGGAAAGCTATCCTTGTCCTCATACAAGCATGTGGGGATGCTTAGGGCCGTTTGATTTTGAACAAAGGGTTGGGAAGAGCTCTAGGAGGGTTCTAGAAGGCCTTCCAAAGGTTGGAGCTGAGTTGGCATTAGGAGGAGAGGGTTTTGAGTTAGTTTGATTAACTTTGGCCAACCAAATGCTTTGTTTTGACTGTTTGACCAGTCAAATGGTCAAACTAGCTGATGTGGCAGCTGAAGGAACCTAATAGGTTGGTTTGGGAAGAATTCAAGGCAACCTAAAGGAGGTTTAATTAATCAAACTATAGTCACTCAAATTTGACTAGGTTTCTAATAATTTGACTTAGTCAAATTAATGTTGAATTGACTCAAGGTAGGTCTAGAGATATTCCAAGCATCATATAAAATGTATATGAAGATAGTGGGAGACCATGAAGTTATGATTTGAATGGGTTAACATGTATAGATGAAAATTTGACCAAATCATTAAAGTTTGACTAAGTCAAACTTATGGGATTTGACTCAAAATGGATTTGAATAAACTTAAATCATCTCTTGAGAGGGATTAAGGCATTTGAATGAGTTGATTTGAATAAATGGGTTGGAATAACCCACTTTAACCCTTAAGAGGTGTTTTGGTCAACTTAGGTTGACTCAATCAAAATATATTTACTATTAAAAATATTTTATTAGTTAAATGTTTAAAATATAACTTGCTTAGTTTTAATCAATTGTCTGATAAAAATTTTGATATTAAATTTCTTTCAAATAATATAAATGCCTAATTATTTTAAAAGGAAAAACTATTTTAGAAGATATGAGAATAAATAATATTTATATGCTTGATTTGAATTGTATTGATGTATCTGATAATATCTATTGTTTGAAAACTGCTTTACATGAGTCTTGGCTATAATATCGGAGACTATATCATGCAAGCATGAAAAGTATCAGAATGATAACTCAGTAAGATTAGGAATGCTCTTAGGATAGAGGTTATCTATACTACATTCACTTTTATGATTGATCACACTAGTGTAGATCAAGCCTTAAGTGATGAATTCTTGATAGTGTTCATACAAGAAGAGCTTAATCAATTTATTAGAAATGATGTATGAGAGTTGATTAGTAGACCCATCAATCAAAGTGTTGTTGGTACCAAATGAGTTCTTAAGAATAAGCTGAATGACTCTAGATTGGTGATTAGAAATAAAGCAAGGTTAGTAGCTAAAGGGTATAATCAAATAGAGGGTATTAATTTTGAGGAGATGTTTACCTTGGTAGTTAGGTTAGAAGACATAAGAGTTTTATTAGTATTTATATGTTTTAGAAGTTTTAAGTTGTACCAAATGGATATCAAAAGTGCTATTTTAAATGGTGTTAGAAAATAATATGTGTATGTAGAACAACCCCTAAGCTTTGAGAATTCTTCATTTATAAATCATGTCTACAAACTTAAGAAAGCATTATATGGGTTGAAATAAGCACATTGGACATGATATAATATGTTGAGAATTTTTTTTTTTAGAAAAGTCCTTCGCTACGGGTAGTGTAGACACCATGCCATTTCTTAAGAAAGTTGGAGATGATATATTCATAGTTCAAATTTATGTTCATGATATACACTTTGGATCCATAAATAAAAATCTATGTAATGAATTTTCTTCCACTATGAGTAAGGAGTTTGAAATGAACTTGATGGACAAGCTAACTTATTCTCTTAGGCTTAGTGTAAAACAAAGAGAAAATGGTACATTTCTTAGTCATACAAAATATATTAACAAAATTTTAAGGAAATTTGATATGGAAGATTTTAAGAGTACAAATACACTAATGAGCCCGACCATCTAGTTAGATAGGGATATAGATGGAAAATCTATTGACTAAAGGAAATATAGAGGGATTATAGGCTCGCTAGTCCTGCTAGTAGACTAGATATCATATTTAGTGTTTATTTATGTGTTAGGCTTTAAGTTGATCTTAAGGAATCTCACATGACCTCTACTAAAAGAAACATCAGATATATGTAAAGAACCCAAAACTTATGCATCTGATATCCTAGGAATAGCTCCACTTTTGATCTTATAAGATATTCATATTCAAATTTTGCTAGGTGTAGAGAAAAGATACATTTGAAACTTGCCAATTTATAAGACAGCTTTTAGTTTCTTGGTCTAGTAGAAAATAAATTTCAGTAGTTGTATCAACCGCTAAAGCAGAATATATAGTTAAAAGAAGTTGTGTTGCCCAAGTCTTATGGCTAAAGCAACAGAACCTTGATTTTTGACTATTTGTAGGTACAATCTATATTATATATGACAATACTAGTGTAATTTGTATTTCCAAAAATTTAATTCAACATTCATGGACTAAACACATAAATATTATGCATCATTTTATTAGGCATCATGTAGCCAAGGGTGATGTAAAAATTTTGTATGCTGATACAAAAAAAATAATTGATAAATATATTTATCTAATCCCTAAACTATGACGTATCCAGTACACTTAAGACTAGACTAGGCATTTTTCACATTAATACTTAGAATGATTAGAGTAATGGTATGTGAAATTATGATTGTATGCATGTTTTATTTATTTGTTGTGTTTGTAGTCAATTTTTATTTTCTGTATAATTATATATTTTAGTTTTTATTTTATAGGTACATCATATTGCATGTTATTATGGCATTTTCCTTTTATTACTATATTTATTATCTTTTTATGTGTTGTGTTTTAGATGGTTAATTTACTTGCTTTCGTAGTATATTTTTAGTTCATCTTTTTAGTGATGTAAAAAGGGGAATTAGTCAGTATATTGGTTATACGATTTCATTTTTGTTAATGTAATTTACGTTATTTGATTTCAGTGCTTATTATGATTGTGATTTATATTTGATCATTAAAAATATGATAAAAATAGAAATAAAATTAAAAATAATTATGTAAATAAGAAAGATTTCTCCCTATTTTTCAGGAATCATTTAATAAGGGACAGAGCTTACCAAGAAGTTCAAATTAACTTGCAATTCTAACCAATAATGTTTACCATCAACAAAAAGAGGAAGATTGTTGTAATCCAGGAGCCCGACTATATATTTTGAAGATTATGAACATTATAGAATCATTACTTACTTATTCCTACATCATATTTTGAATATGTATTTTTATGTGCTATTAATATTTCAAGTACAACATACACCAGGCATAGATTGAAGAACTGACTCAAAATTATGCTATGTTAATGTAAGAGTCAATATACATCTCAAAGAGTACATAATCTTTATTTTTTTTGGTCTATTTTTCTAATAGATGTATGTTAGCTTAACAATCGTACACACAAACATAGGAGAAGTGAGATTAAAATTTTTAATTTTTTTCTTAAGATTTTACTAGATGATCTGAATCATACTAGGGGATTAGTGGAAACCAAAATTTCTTACAATGTTTAATTAAATGAGATTAAAGTTGAAATAAAATTTAATTAATCGTACTATACAAAAACTTCATCATATAGGATGATCATCTATTTTTAGAACCTCCACTACTAATTAAATTAGATAATAATTTAAATTTAAATCGTGCAATACGGTGTCAAAACAATCTTGCCTAATTTAGTCGCCTTGATTATTCTATCAAATCTCAATTAATTAAGATTTAAGATCATACAGTACAAACTGGATCATTCAGGATGATTCACAGATCAACCTTTTGGATGATATTTAATCATCCTAGGGTTCGTCCTGCATGAACTATGATTCAAATGAACTAATAATATTGTACGACTATTTATTCATACTAGACAATAAATAAAGGAATTGAACTAATCGTATTGAATAACTATTCATCGTACAATACTAAAATAGCATAATTAAACTAATCGTATTATATGAATTTAAATCATATAGTATGATCAGAAATGGAAGAATTGAAAAATTAGAATTTTTTGGAAGCTCATTATTTAAACTCTTATTATAACCTAAGAAGAAGTGTTTTGATTGTCTTTTATCTATAAAGGGGTTTATTTCTTCATGAGAAAGCTTGAAGAGAGAACTTTAAGCAAAGGAGAGAGAGGATGAGATTATGTGAGAGGAAGTAGAGTCTTGAAGGTTTCAAGAGAGTGTGAGAGGGGTTTTCTTTTCAACGGTTGCTCCGGTCAATCTGTACCCAAGGTCCTCCAATTGTGTAATTATTGGTCTTAAGGAGGAAGACTTTGAGGCCAAAGATCATCGACTACTCCACCAAATCGAGGAGGTGAAAGGGATTTTAGCTACTCAATTGCACAAAGGAGGTGAAAAAGGATTTTGGCTACTCTGTCATATTGAGATGGTGAAAGAGATTTTGGCAATACAACCAGATCAATGAGGTAAAATGAGAAATTCTTTACGAAAAGATTTTATATGAGCTTCGTCACCTAGATGTGGGCTAAAGGAGAGTCACTATTGATTAGTGTAATACCCGAAGAGATGGCCTTCGAGGAATCAACATAGGTCAAATTGATCGGACCACTATAAAATTGTGTTTGCGTACTCTTTATTTTTGCATTTTACTTTCTATAATTTTATTTACAAGCAATTTAATTTTTTAGTATTATGTTGTAGTTGTGAATGCGCTTGTGAGAGTTGATTGTGATTTAAATATTAGGTTGAAAAGAAACAAAAAAGAAATTATTATTTGATTTTTCTACAAAATCTAAAAATACAAAAATATTAGTACTTGTTTTAGTTGTAATTTCACTTTCATATTAAAATTTGATTTTTTTAAACTAAAATGTTTTTTAAAATAATTTTAAAACACCAATTCAACCCCCCCCCCCCCCCCCCTCCCCCACCACCACCACCATTCATCTTGATGTGTCATTCTAAAGTTCAGTCAGTATCTTAGCAAACTATTTAACTTTTGTGTGTGATATCCAATTAACAAATATAATGTTTGGTCAATGGTGGATGAGATTGCCCTTAATGATAGTACTAACAATTGAAATCAACTCTTATTGCAAGCATTTCATGCTTCTTCATCACTTCGGTAAAAAACAAAACTGAAAAAAAAAATGGCAACACATATTATTCACCCTGCATTTTTCTCCCAATTAGGAGTATTTATAGGCTTACAAAAATAACATAAAAATAAATGTTCTTCCTAATAATAATAATAATATTGATTAAATGGTAATTACTCATACTAATTAACAATATTTATCTATTAAACCAATAATAACAAAGTTCACATTATACACCACATAAAAGATAGTGTTTATAATAATATGAAATGAATTTAAAAAGTAAAGCTACGAAACATTAGCTAATCAATCTAAAAAATTAAGGAAATAACATCACCATAATGAGAAATAATTAGAATAATGACTTTTGTCAGTATCCTTCAACAAAAGAGTATTTGAAGAAATCAAGTTCTTACACATGAAGTAGACAAGATGCAGAGTACCTGTAGCTCATACAATGTTTGTAACCACTATCAGGGTGCCTATTTGAGGCCCTATATGGCTTTCTTAAGTAAGTATACATGGTTCAGATGCAACAAATCTTTGAATCCCCTTAGTTGTGTCATGTAGATTGTGTTAGTGAGTTCACCATGTAGAAATGCATTTGTTACGTCAAGCTGATGAATCTGTCATTGATTGTTTGCAGTAATAGTTAAGAGAGCTCTGATGGTGGGAAACTTAGCTACTAGACTAAATGTTTCAAGATAACTGAGACCGTATTCCTGACGGTGTCCTTGAGCTACCAAACGGGCCTTATAGCAGGGAATTAAGCCATTTGAATGAAATTTGGTGCGGTATGTCCATTTGTAACCAAGGATAGGAGTGTTTGTTGGTGGTGGTACAAGTATTCGGGTGCCTTATTATTGAAGAGCATGAAATTTGGTAGCCATTGCTTACCGCTAATGAGGAAATCAAGAGGCTGTAGAGTTGTTTGGTAGGTCTGTGACAGAGGCATTATTGATAGTGGAGTGTTGGTGAAGAAGGTTGAGAACTATTTTTTATTTTAGAGATCCTTTTTAAATCTTGTGATCATAGGATGAGTTGAGACAGGACCGCAAGAGGGCTATGGTGGAGGTAGAGGAGAGGGGTCAATCAATTGGCTTGGGGATATAGGTATGGGACACGGAGTTGATACTGGAGGAGAAACTTGTGCTGGAACTTGTTGAATAGAGATGATAGAGGATGTGGTAGGTGGAGTATATGTTTTAGATGTGGGAGTAAGTAGGAACAGATTAGTGGATGATGTGGTGGGAAGAGATTTATCTAGTAGAGATGTGGTGTGAAATGGAAAAGTGGTTACGTCAAAATAACATGGCAGGATATGATGATATGGTTACTAGTGGCATCGAGGCACTTGTAGGCTTTATGAGAGTTTGAATAGCCTAGAAACACACATGGGGTAGAGCGGGATTATAGTTTATGCCTGTGTGATGGTGGAATTCATGGAAAATAGTGATAGCCAAAAGTGCAAAGGAAGGAGTAGTCGGGCTATTGGTTATAGAGAAGTTTAAGAGGGGATTGATGTTGAGTCATTTTGGAGGGTAGTTAGTTAATGAGGTAGGAGGCTGTGAGCACCACATATGGCTAATAGGTATATGAAATGGCTGCCATGTATAACAATATTCTTGTTATTTTGAATAGCTATCTATGTTTGCGCTTAGTCAACTCATTCTATTCAGGGGTGTAGGGACAAGATATTTGATGATGAACTATCCCATGTAGCTGGAGATAGGATTAAAATTTTTGATTGAGATATTCAGTTCCACCATCTAATCTTAGTCTTTTAATTGTGTGTGATAATTGTTTCTCAACCATAGTTCTAAATTTGACAAATATAGAATAAACTTCATATTTAAATCTCATCAGAAAAAGCCAAATGAAGCGAGAGAAATCATCAATAAAGTAACATAATAGTGATATCCTTGATTAGAGATAATAAGGGACAGACCCCATACATCCAAGTGAATGACTTTTAAAGGAGCAGATGAATGAGATACAGATTTGGAAAACTTTAATTTTCCTTTTGAGACCATACAAGAAGAGCATAAAAAGAAAGTTGTAGGAATATGTAAATATTGATTGTTGTTAGAGATTTTGAGAAGTATTTGGTGGTGAGGATGTCCCAATTTATTGTGCCAGAGAGAGCTAGATGTGTTGGTGGTAGAGAGGACTATCCAGATGGAGCTGTAGTTGTTATGGGATGGAATCAGACACAGTCCATTAGAGCAAGGACCCTTAAGAAGTATTTAATTGGTCATGGTGTTCTTGATAGCAATGCTAAATGCATCGAAGCAAACAGAGATGTTATTAGCTTTGGTTAATTTGGAGATGGATAATAATTTGTGAGATAGATTGGGAATGTGAATTAGGGGAGATAAGAGTAGCTTACAAGATAGGGTTGGGAGAATGCCATCACCAGTATAATCAATGGGAACTGAGCTTCCATCTCTAATCATGATGTTGTCACTGCCACGGTATGGTTTCGGATTGGCAAGAGTATTGATGTTATTTGTAAGGTAGGAGGAGGCACCCGAGTCTAAGTACCAATCAGGGTTGGGGGAATCGTTCATAGTAACCATGGCTCTCGAAGGGTTCAGGATTGCTATTGGAACATAATTTGTGTTGAGGCGATGCCAATAGTTTGCTGCTGGATGGCCTTTCTTGTTGCAAATATGATAGGTGGGGGAGCTTTATATGTGAGGTCTGCTATTGAATGGAACTGATCTGCCTCGGCCTCTTCGACCGTGACCATGACCATAGTATGAGTATAATGCCATGTTTTAATCTGTAGTTTGATGATTACAGGATAGCTCCACCTGGATGTTTATTTCTCACTAAGCAGTAGTGAGTATAGGTATTCAAGGCTGATCGGATGTACCATGTTTCTAATGGATGTTTTAAATGCTTGATAAGATTGTGGCAGTCCATTAAGTGTATAAATTATGATATCTTCAGTATCAATATTAGCTCCCACAGCTGCAATCTTGTCAACTGTAGTTTTAATCACAGTAAGGTACTGATTCATGTTGAGATTTCCCATGGAAATTTTTTGGAGTTCATTCTTGAGCTGAATGACTCTAGACCTGTTCGAAGCTTGAAGTCTTCTTTCAATAATGGTCCATATAGCAAAGCATGATTCTAGGTTGAGAACATAACAAATAATTGATGGAGTGAGTGTATAATAGATCACTACTGCTAGATTTTGATCTATTTATACCCATTCGGTGTATTTGAGGTTAACAAAGGTGATGCCATCAGTAGACTGAATCTGTCGGGTAGGACTTACAGACTGGGGATCTAGAAAACTTGAGAATCCATTAGCCCGCAGTAACTTAAGCACTTGTGATTTCCATATTTGATAGTTGTCATTGGACTGTTGAACTGGGACTATGGTTTGAATATTTGAGATAATGAACTTCAGTGATTCCGGAATCGGACATCTATCAGCATTGGAGTCACTAACTGGGTTGCCCATTTGAGATGATGCTGACTGGTAAATTTTGCATGGCAGATATATATGTTACTTCTGCTCAAGAAATCAAGTTCCTGCACATGAAGAAGACAAGATGCAGAGTAGATGTAGCTCATATAAATGAAGTAAGTACCAGGAAGAAGATAGTATATTTTATTGTAGCATTCTATTCATAGTGTGCTTCAGAGTACAGACTTTAATATATACTAGTGTAGGCATGTGCCGCTTTACACATGGATGCATGGGATTGAAGTAGGTTGTTATGATTTGAAGGTTGTGATTTATTCCTTGCACATGGAGGATGTACTCTTGTCAGAGGTAGATTCTTGAGATGCATTTAGTATTTAGAAGCAGATCTTGCAAAAATGTACAATGGCAATACTCATAAGCATAATTGACATCCTAATGAGAGTTATTATATATGTAAAAAAATTGTGAAAATGATATTATAAAATTTTATTTTTTTACATTAATTTATCTTTTTGTGCCAACATCCATCTTGCATTGAAGATTAAAAATGCATATATGAATTTGAGAATATGACTAGATATGTAAATATAGTTTAATTCAAATATAAAGGAATTTATAAACATTTAAATATATGCATTCTTGCACTTATATTTTGATTTTATCTTGAACTTGCTCGATCCAATATTGTTGTGGCTCTATTCAAGCTTATTTTGAGCCTAACATAACTTAAATGTTTGACTCATTAACTTCAATCCAAACTAAAAATTAAACCAATACTTTTAGCAATCTCTGATAAATTGACAACCTATCCAAAAACATTCATCCAAAGCCCATTAATGCTAACATTAAAAATATGTATATCATGTATAAGAACTTAAATTTTGCCCATTTTAATTTAATTTTATTTATAATAATATTATAATAAAAGAGCACAGTTTCATTTAATTCTCAATGATTTGATTTTGAAACAAACAGATACAAAATTTTGAATAAATATGTGCATAATTTTTTTTTTGGAAGGGAAAACCCTGTGGGGGGGGGGGGGGCCTACGTGTTAATATTGGGAAAAATTACAAAGTCCTTAGAGAGGACTCAAGCTCACTACTGCTCAAACAAGCTACAAAATTAAAGTAAAACAACAAATCTAAGAGCTCGAGTCCTCTACTAACCAAAAGTATAGATAAACCTAGGGACATTCTACGGTGCACAAGAGAGAGCACCCAAATATGAGAAGAGTAACAAAAAATGGCAAGCAGCATCAAAAGCTCCTCTAGTAACAAAACCTTATCTCTCACGAGCTTTTTAGAAATACCTGCAAAGCTAAAATTCTACAAGGAGAGATAAATTCTGTGACAAAAATAATAGTCAAAATATAAGAAATTAAAACCCACCCAACAGTTACCAAACCATTTATTACTACGACAGGAATCCCAAAACTAGGGATTAGCCACCCAAACAGTGAAGCTGCAGCCACCCCAATGAGAACACAACACCCTATAAGCAAGGATAGTAGACATGAAATTCATGTTCCAGGCAAAGACAACCACCAACCAAACATAACCACCGAAGATCACAGCATTACAAGAAAGGAAAGCAAGGCAGCCAGACAGGCCCGACCAATCATAGTAGTAGAGACCCCAACCCAGAATACGCCAGTAACTATTAAGCACCATACACAACAAACAGAAATAATGAAAGAAGATTGGGCAAAAATAGCTCAGGAATAAGTGACAAACAGAAGAATCATAAGGATTAACCTGATGCCGCTAAATCCAACCCAACAGTCACCCCCAACATAATGAACAATGTCAAGACGTACCACCCAATCTAGGAAATCTAAACCAAAATCTAGAACACAAAAAACCTCACAACCAGCATCAACCAGGAAGCACCATAAAGCAAAACCAGACCACAATGCATGAACCAGTAGGCTCCAGAAACACCCAACAACCAAGCTACAACTCCTACAGACCACCCCAGGGAGGAGAGCAACAAGCAGAAAATACATCAAATTGATAATGCCATCATTGCTAAATCCGACAAAACCAAGAAATCATAAGGAACAAAAGAAAAACTGGCACCAACACAGGTGGCCAGCAAAACCAACCAACAACTAGCAATCACAAAACCCAAAAAGAATACCACAACTAAACCAAATAAAACCAAGAGGCAATAGCACCAAATCACTAAACTAATAACCAATAAACAATCCAAAAGGGAAAAAAATAAATTAGGAAACCACATAAGGGAGACCAATCTCATCCAGCCGCAATAAACCACGAAGAGGGACCGGCACAGAAGAGCCAACAACATCAGTAAAATAGTCAAGTTGACACCCCCAGCGAGCCAGCCATGCAACACATTCATTTCCTTCTTTACAAATATTATGAAACGAATGATTCAAAAATAACAACACCTTTTTAATTTCTCTAATCTTATAGAAAAGAACAAAACTACACACCGTTTCCCCATCAACTAAAAAAGTTCTACAATCGACATCAGAATTGACCTCATTGACTAAATTAATTAAGGGAAACACAAAACTGAATTTTATAAAGAATGGTAAAAGTAATGGCCATAGAAACATTACCCAGATGAATCGGCCCAGCAAAAGCAATAATGAGATGACCATTACTATCTCTGATACTACCACTACAATCCCTAGAACTATCATAACAAGTCTCATCCACATTTAACTTAAAAAAATCCTTAGGATGCTTAGTCCAATAAATACTATAAGCATGAAAGGCAGACGGACCTCCCAACAAAGAAAGGCCAAGCGCATTACCAACAAAGAAATAATTCTTGAAGTTCTTATAAGAGAGTAATTTAACAGCCATCAGAGAACAAATCTTATCTTTAACCCTCTGAATCACATTAGCATGATTCATTTTTACATCATTAAAAAGCGAGTTATTTCTTTCCAACCAAAGAAACCAAAGAATGAGACAAGGAATGACATTACGAATATGACCTTAAGATTTAATAAATCAAGCATTAAGCAAAGACTTAAGAGAGAGAGCTTGCCATTAAAATAATTTATTTGTAATAAGTCATCAAAGTAAACCTAAGTACGAACAGCCAACGGGCCAGAGATGTTAATATGATGCATACTCTCCAGATGACAGCAACATTGGCATTTGGATGCCAAATTAAATCCTTTTTTAAAGAGGTTATCATCAGTGGGTAAATATCTATGTAAGATTCTCCTAACAAAAATAGAAATAGTCGAAGGAATGCTCTTATGCCAAATACATGTAAAAGTATTATCAATATTATTTTTAGTTCGAAAAGAATGCCAAGCATCCTTTAAGTGGAAGCCACCATCAGTAGAAATATCACATAAGATAATATCCTTAGAATCAGTGTTAATGGGCAAGTCAAGAATACGATGGATATACATGGGGGAATAACATAGGAGAGCTTATCATAATCCCAACCATTATCATTAAAGAAAGACTTGACCTTGATCGAAGCAATAGATGATGTATTTAAAATTGAGTCAATAGAGTACTTACCAAGCAATCGATCTTATCAAAAGAAAATATTCTCATCACCAAGGCCCCAAGATATAAAGGGCTCCACCTCCCATTTTAATTTATAAAGCCTTTTCCACACTTTGGAATCACCTTATTTAACAACACAATTAGTCGAATGTTTACCAACACAGTACTTAGAAATTATAAAATTAGCCCAGAGATTATCATTAGTGTGAAGATTATATCATAGTTTAAAAGTAAAAGCCTTAGATAGATCATAAAAGTTCTTACACCCAAGACCATCTTCAGCCAAAACACCACAGCATTTTTCTCAAGTCGCCCAAGTAATTTTAGAGCTAGAGGATGTGCCTTTCCAAAAGAATTTGTTAATTAGTTTATGGAGCCTATCACAAACAGCTTGAGTAGGAAAAATAGTTTAAAAGCTATAAACTGATAAAGCAATAAGAACACTTTTAATTTGAGTAATTCTACTACTAAAACTAAGAAAATTTGAGTCCCAATATAAGAGTTTGTTGTAAACCGAAGCAATAAGGTCATCAAATAGAAATGATTGTCTCCTCCCATTAAAAAGAGGGACTCCAAGATATTTGATGGGCAAGTGTGCCTGAGTAAAACCAGTGAGATTTTTAATAGATAAAATACGATCATTAGAAATTCTCTTAGAAGTAATGAAATAAGTTTTACTTTTATTAAAGGTAACACCACTAACCATCTCAAACTTAAACAAAAAATTCATAAGTTTCTAAATTTTATTACTAGAAGCATTAGAAAACACAATAAAATCATCAGCAAAACATAAATGAGATATAGGAGAGCCACCCATAGTTCTAAAATAGAGACCAGGATAAATATCAAACAATTTGGTAAGACCTCTAGAAAGAAATTCAGCAGCTATAATGAAAAGGGCAGGAGAAATAGAATCTCCTTGTCTAAGACCATGAGAAATTTTGAAAAAACCATTATTAGACCCATTAATAATAATAGACATATAAACATTTTCAATATAATTCTTAATAAGCTTAATAAAGATAGAATCAAAATAAAAAAAAATCTAAGATAAGATATAAAAAACTCCAATTAATATTATCATAGGCCTTAGCCATATCAAGTTTTAAAATTATGTTACCTCCTCTCACCTTAACCTCCAAGTCTTGACATAACTCCTGAGCCAACAACATGTTATTCGTAATAACCCTGGCTTTCACAAAACCCGTCTGATTAGGAGAAATAATTTTAGAGAGTATAGAAGTAAGCTGATTCGTAAGAATTTTAGATATCAGCTTATTAAAGAAAGTACAAAGACTAATAGGTCTAAAATCATTCCAAATGTTAATATCATTATTCTTAGGAATGAGCACAATAGAAGTGGAGGTAAAAAACTTAGGTATATGATTACCAGCAAAGAAATCCAAAATAGCTGAGAAAATATCATTATCAATAAGAATAAATATGTGCATATGAATCAAATTATAATATCTTATTCTATCAAAAAAATTATTATTATTAAAAAAATCTAAATTCTTATTAGAAATAAGCTATCATAGCCTGTATTTATGTGATAGGATTTCGAGTTCATTTACTAAATAATTGTTTCATGAAGCATAGTAAAGGAGAAAAATAATCACTTAAGATGGTATATAAGTATGAGTTTTAAACTGATAGAATTATGAAATACTTCTATTACAATGATGTTTTGCAATTTGATTTGAAATATCTGAATGTGAAAGTTTTGTATGATTATAACTTAGGCTTTATTTGGAACGGCTTTCTTACTGCTTCTTAGAGCAGTTTTTTAATTTAAAATTAATTTTTTATACTAAAAAATTATTTTAAGAAATAATAAAAAAATCGTCTCAAAAGAAGCCTTAGTAATAAAAATTGTTCAAAAAAGTTAGTGCAAAAATACAAATCATATAAGTATATCAATAATAAATCTCACTTTCGAAATTTCTTAAAATAATATTTTAGCTCTCAACTAGTCAATCTAAAAATGAAAAATATGGAGCACTTTTTAATCGTCGGAGAATCATAAATTAATTTTTATCCTTAATTATATCCTTTATATAATAAGCAGTAAAATCTAAATATTATGTGAATAATTTAAATTACTGCACTCAAATTCAAATAGATGACAGAGAACAGAAAACTTCCTGTTACTAGCTGACAGATCTAGCGCATAAAATTTCTCATAAATTTAATGGTTTAATACTTTTTGTGGGGTAATATTAAAAAAAAACCTAGGTTGCGTCTTTTCTCTCTCTTACACTTTGTTTTATCGTGCTCATCGCTTTTATTACAGTTGTTTTTTGGGGAGTGCCTTTTATTATTTTAGTTATCTTTTCTGCCGTTTGTTTCACCACCGCCTCTTCTCCCCAACTTCGCTCTCTCCAAAGCAAACAAGATTTTCTTCTCTCTCCTATTTTCTTCGCCTCTTCTAAACTTCTTCAAGTTCTCGGATCGCATCCATGGCGGCAGCAAGTGATCGCTTCTCGATTCGGTATACTTCCTCTCTTCTCTCTCTCTCTCTCTCTCTCTATCGATCTATACCTCTCTTCTGCTTTCTACTCTCAATTTCTGACAAGATCTGAAATCTATGCTGATGCTCTAATCCAATCTTCGGCAACTGAGTAGTGATTACGCGGCAAAGATGAGGATCGTTGACTTAGCAAAGTCATGGCCGTTCATCGGCGAAAAGGACGAAAAACCAACGCTTCCACCGATTTCAATATGCAGATTCCGATGGTGGACAGACGAGCTCAGCTCAGCAAGATATGCTGCTGATGCGGCGGAAATTAAAGCGGCAGAAGCAGAGAAAACAAATGAAAAGCCAGATGAAATAATCAAGCGTCACTTACCAAATTCTCCGCCAACTGCGACTACAGAGAAAACAACTGAAGAGGAGTGTTTGCGCTCCCCGAAAGTAAAGACTCGGATGCCGAAGAAGCGATCAATAGTCGAGCTCTTTGCTTCCGCACCGCAGATCGAGCCCGTGGATCAGTCGAATGGCAATGATGGAGACGGAGAGAATAAGAAAGAAGAGGAGAAGGCGATGAAGAGGAAGAGAAAGGGGAAACGAAGAAAAGAGGCGTTCAAGATGGAGATTCGCGCTTTGAAAAAGGTACGTTCTATATTTTTACTTTGCATTTCCAGTTTTGAAGTAAAGAAATTCTTTCCTTCTTCTTGATGTCTTATTGTGGGAATAGGCCGTTTTTAATTAAGTTTTGTGTCCGCGTCCTCATCGTTTAGGTATTGTAGGGTACACGATCCGTATTAGCTGTCAGGTTTGGTTCTCTAATAATTGTGTGTTGATATTTTTTGAGATTGTGTGATTAATAAAGATGGAAGGAGATTGGGGAAGTGTTATTTTATGTGATTTTTTGGCTATTTATGAGCTAGAAACGTCATTAATGCTCGGATTTTTTATGTTGGGTTGATGTATGTAGCTTAGTTTGTTTGGCTCTCACGGTCATTAAACGCATGATGGACTGAGATTCGAGGAAAGGTGGGGTAAGCTTATTAGATGATAGCTGGATTGTAAACATCATAAATTTATGCTTCGTTTGCATTGCAATGAGATGATGTTATGCATAGGTGACGTTAAATTTCGTCTATTGATCTAATTTTAGTTTTGTTCGGCAGATTTGGTTCACAGATCAACTCTAGGGGAAATGTTTTGTTTGATGATACCCTCATCGTTCGTTCTATTTTCCTATATATTTCTTTATAGTAATTGTTTTATCAATCGATGCCTTCCTATAATGGAAGTTTTTTGACTAGCAAGTGTTACTTGCTTTATCCATACCTTCTGCTACGAAACCAACCTTGTTTATACAAGGGTGGAATATGAATGGGAAACTTCACCCCCATTATTTTGCAGCTAATTTTGATCTGTTGGTTGGAATCATTCACTGACAACTAAGAGATTTTTTGTTTGAAGTATGTCTAAGTGATGTGTGTATGAATTTGTCTTTAATGGGCTCAAAAGCCTCCCCTAAAAAAAAAAAATGTCCCCATTGAATCGAATCTGCCTTACTAATTTATCTAACTGGGTGACTCAACCTGCACTTTAACATCCTATTTATTTTGAAAATATAAATAGTGTAAAGAGATAAAATATAGCGAGAAATTAAAAGTACGTAGGCAAAGCAGTATTCATCAGTTGACTTCCAGTTAGTGCTATCGAGTATGAAGTATAAGATAGTAAAATTCGATTATATTTTAGTGTTTCACTCAAAAAAAGTTTCTCTGATTTGTCTTGGTTCGGCAGCTAGTTTTCTGGATTGTCAATTGGGAGGAAAGATGCAAGCTTTCAATCAGTCTTTTTAACGAGAAAAAGAAGCATCATTGTGAATAAAAAGTGAAGTTATAACTATAATTAATATGGATATTTCCTAGGAGAGTTCATCTGTGAAGTTGAACTTTAACTGAGTCACAAAATCTAAAATTGTTGACGATATATAGTGGAGTTTACTTCAAGATGTGAGCCTTTCCGTGTCATAAGCTTTCAAATCGTTGTAAGTGATTAAATCTGAGGAATTCCTAGTACTTAAGGCTCGTTCTTTTGCTGTTACTGACTCATTGATTGCATTCAGTTAACCAAAGGAAGCATTTCAATTAAATCATATGATTTTTGAGTTTCCTCGATAGTTAAAAGTATGCTGACCCTTAACTAAAATGAAATGGGCCGAACTTTGAACATATTTTAATTCGCACTCGCACTTCCTAAAATTTACCAAAACAATCACACATTTGGCTAAGTTCCTCAAAACATAATGATTCTGCTATGGGGGGAGGGGAGTGAGACGATAATGATTGTGGAGAGCGAAGGTTTCATATGATATAATTGCTGCATGCAGCTTGTAGGGTATTTTAATTCTTTTCATTACTCCTCTGAAAAATGGAATTTGATATTTTAGCACCATCGATGTTATTAAAAGATGCAATTGCATCGATCGCAGGAAAAGTATGTAGGCATGATCTTTCGCATACAAACTTATAGATGGTTTATGGATTCATTCGATGGCTTTGAACTTTGTAAGATTGGAATTAGATTTTTCAGCCATTTGGATCAATAAAAAAATATTTAAAAGATAATAAACCCTAAGCATGAACTACTTTTTTGTTGGATATAACATTAATAATTTTCTAACAACTGTTAAAAAATAATAGTAATATTTAACTATGATAAATTTATTTTTGTTTGTAATATAATGAAAATAAACATAAAATAACCGTGACAAAATTTTCAAAAAAAAAGACCTAATAAAAACATAAAAAGTTTCTCATGTTAAACACTACATTCTAATTCCATGAATCGAATCCTTAAAACTAAATTTAGTTTAAAATAAAATGTTAGATATTCTTGGTAGCTACTATCACTAAAATTTCAATCATAAGAATAATATCAATAATGATATAAAATTTCAAAGATGAATAAGTCATTAAATAATAAGAATCTTATGAATATTTGATATATTTACATTAACTTGCATGTAGCATACACCCCTCATCATTAGAAATATATTTTTTCATGGTTTCAAATACTGTTGGTTTATCTTTAATTAAACTCCTTTTTGCACCCATGTTTACAAAAATTTGCCTAACACCCATTATACGAATTATGGATCTATTATATAAAAAAATAAAAGCATAAATATGATATAACTTCAAAGTCCAAATGATCAAATAGAGATATGTTTTATGAGTATTGTATATGTAATATGAGATTATAATTAAGATATGATGATAAATTTTATTAAATTCTAATTAGGCATGTCATATTTTGTGGTTTTTAGAGTTCAGTGATAAGAAAATCACCAATAGCTTTCCTAGGTAATAAAAGCGAAAGTTCAAAATAGACGAGTGACTATATATGTAAACACCTAAAACATGATAGTCAAAGTTAGCTAGCTGGTGAAAATTGAAATTGTTTTATATGGCTTGCAACATGTATGAGGTAGTCAAATTGAATTTGCTTATAAATTGTGTAACCTTAATATACAGCCAATAAAGTATGATTTTTAAGGCTTAGTGTAATTTTTTTAATTGTAAAAACGTCAATGCACTATACTCAAATCTACTTATGTTTTGCCAAGTTTTTAATTATCGATGTAGTAGAAATGTGCTACATTTCTTCGAAGTGCCAATATGTCTTGTGACTTAATTGAAGACCCAACTATGGATGAGGTTATGAAAATAGTTAGGAGAAAAGGCTACATTTGTGAAATATCACTGTCTTCTGATTTGGTATTCTCATTGATAAAATATTAGGCTTTTTGGGCCCATACATGACATACCTCTTGTTAGAGATATACATAGAGGACCCATCTATTTAGTGATAGGAATTTGTCAAATAATGGGTGGAGGTGGGTCAATCACCAAAGAGAAGCCACCATGCATCACTAAAGGCTAATTCAATTAGGCTTGACATATTAGGCACATCACAAGCTAATATAGAAAACTAATTAGATATCTCTTGCCTATAAAAGCTCTTGAATTTCCATGATTGTATTAAATTGAGTATGTTTCAATGTAATGGGAGACTGACATGGAGATACGAAAGAGAATGCATTATAGTGACAATATTTGGAAAAATCACTTGGAGGAGCATATTTGATTGTTCAAATTAGAAAATGTCTATAGTAGTTTAAAAATGTATTTTTTTTTTAAATAATAAAATGTTATTTCATATTTTCTTAGGTAAGCCAAAGTATAGTAAAAATATAAGATGAACATAATATCATTTATAGATATATAGTAGCATAAGATGAAAAGTAGGTTTAAGAACTATTGGCGATTAGGTCACCTGCTAATATATGATAATATATGAGAAAACATATTTATTAATATGTTTTGAATGGATTGAATGTTAAAATTCTATAGGCTTGTGAAATTAAAATTAACTTGAAATACAAATTTGATTATGGCTAGATGATGAAGGTTGATATATAGAGCTTTAATAATAGTTGGATCAATAAATTTAAAATGTTTTAAAAAAAAGAAAGAAAAAAAAGCTATGAATAAAGAAATTTTTTTTTTTTTTCAGGACTGTTATAAGAAATTTCAGATTAGTTACAACAAATTCTAAACTTTAAGAACATAATAACATTGATTGGCACAAAAGAAAGTCAATTTGGATATATTCAAAGTTTCTTTTAGAAGATAGAAATATATTTATAATATTTTATTTATGATTTTGAGGATTTGAACCATTTGACAATTGAGATAAACTTAAGGAGATATATTTAAGAAAATATATAAGTTAAGGATATATCATGTTTAAATCAAGATATTATAGGTCTAGTAGTCTGGTCAGCTCTTTCTCCAATCTTGACTAATGAACTTTAGAATTAAGTAGTTGGTGGGATTTTGCAACGTAAATTGTCCCTTCTTTAGAAGAAGACAAGTTTATTCACTTTGCAACTGAATACAGGTGTGTTAATATTTTTAGAAATTTTTGTTCTTGTTTAAGTGGATTACTTCCCCATATACAAGAGATCATCTATATAACAAAATCTTTCTTTATTTGTTGGGCTTTTTAATTAGCAATTTTCTGCATGTAGGTTCACCTTCCTTGTCCATATCAAGGTATTTGATCACTCAAGTCCTTATAAAATTTTATTTTTTCGCAATTTTCCAGTGAACATTAAGGTTTGTTTGCAGAAAAAAGTATTCTAACAAAAACTATCTTCTGAAAATAAATCAAAATTCTACTCTCATTGAGGCTTCATACTCAATTATGTAGAAATTTTAAATAGGAAACTCTCATCATCAACAATCAAATGTTAATATCTCATAAATCTCCTCTGCACTACAATAAGTTGCCAAACCCTAGTTTAATTTCACTCAACAATAAGGCACCTTTGCTCTTATCTCCTGTGATTATTAATCTCTTACTAAGTCCTAGAAATGGAAAGCTCAACGGCCAAATTTATCCAAATCTTCTCCTTCGAAGTCCCTTAAAAGATTGCCAATATCCTGATATGAACATAATTGTTGGAATTTATGATTCAAACTTAGATATGGTGGCTATTGCTCCTGTCTTCTTAGACGACGATAATGATTGCTCTCCTATTGCTAACTTCATATTAAAAGTAGTTTTCCCATCTCTTTCACCTCTTCAATAAATGCAAAAGATTAATAGTGCCGATACTGTTAGTCCCATTGAGAGTATGAAAGAAATTCTCAAGTATACTCCTCCTCAAGATTCTCTGTCAGGTTTTGCAGAGTAATACAATCAAATGATCATTAATTGGTCATATTGGTCTGTTAGTCATATTGGTTTGGCTTGGGGCATGCTTTGCAATTATTGTTTTATAAATGATAATTATTTGATAAAAAAAGCCCTAGCTAACATACCCATAGTGACACAATATTAATAATTTTAATTTAAAAGTATTAAACTGATAACCTTAAATTATTGAAATCATACATTACAAACTTCTACCCGAATCTTTATCTATGACTTTTTAGGATCATCTAATCTATTCTTTATGATTTCATTGATTTTGAGCACATATTAAGAGGGCTGAAAGCTGCATGATAAAATATATTAGTAGAAAAAAAAGGGTATGTTTAAATTTTTAAATAAGAGTAATATTAAATACTAATGTTGTCCATTTTAGGCTCATTATATATATGACTCTTATGTGTAGCAGATCGATCAACCACCTAATATTTAGGGTCATGACTCGATAAAGGTGGATGACTGTATATAATTAGATTATGATTGAGTCAGGTGGTGGTTAGGCTATGCGATATTATTAGCCTGATGGTTATAATGTGCCAACAAAAGATGGTGATGGTGGATATAAGGAATATGGATATAATTGGATCTTTTGGAAAGGATCTGGTCAGAAAGAAATAAGGTTGGGAACTCATAGTGTAGTGCAGGTAGTGGTCATAGTAATGTTGGGAGATGTTATCTAGTTAAGACTTGAGTATTCTTCTTCCTAAAAATGGAGAAAATTAACTTATGAGGTTTCTCATCGCCCCCAATAAGATATTATATGTGATAAAAATATAAAAATTATCAAATTATAACCTAAAATTTAACTAAAAATTTGTATAAATTAAATTACCAAGATCAATCATGAGTCATAGTGCCAAATAATTCTCTCATCATGATATCGACGTAGTTGCTTAAACTTGATTCATAGCCATCTAGCATCTTTAGGGATTGCACCCATTCACACACTACTCTTCTCTGGTCAAATACAAAGGATTATTTAACTTTTGGTTTTAACATAATTTCATCGATTGATTCTTTACGCTTTAAATTTCTTGTTTTATGAAATGCCTTCAAATCCATTTTTTATTCTTTAAGTTATATCTTATTTTATTTCATGCCAATCACATTATTGTCAAAAAATTTATCTGTTGGATTGGTCTCTTTGAGAAATCTAATTACAAATTGATTGGAACATTATATGACATATTAAAATTTATTTTGATACTAAGCATCTTTACCATAACAGATAACTTTAAGTGATTGGTATAGCTATGCCATAATGATTACTAAGTCACATGTAATAAATTATAAAACTATGAACCCTTGCTATTAAAAGGTTCTTCAGCTGCATCTCTAAATTGAGAGCCAACGACATCAAATTTTTTTTTTTTATATTGGTAAGTTTGTTCTTTGTTTGATGGTACATAATTAGTCAAAACACAGCTATGAGAAGCATGTGGCTTGTACTCTTTATGTGACATGCAAATTCAGTAATATAAACATACTTGTTAAATAAAATTTTAATTCAAATAACTTTACTTACCTTGATTTTTTATAAATCTAAAAAAATATATATTAACTTGAAAAATATATAATTAAATTTATCCGATCGAAGACTATCATATTTAAAAATGTATACCTAAAAAACTATTAAAATGTCAAACTAAAAAACAAAACATAAATATAATTAGCCAGCCTAAATTGAACATATATCTAAAACAAATATATGAATCGAAATAGATCTAAATACAAAATTAGAGATCTAGAAGTCGCAATATAGATCTATAAAAAAGTACTGGCCTAATAAAAACAAGTGTGTAATAACCTTTGAATATAAAACATATTTATTATTCTTGAAAAATTATATCACTAAATTTATTTTATGAAAATAGAAAATTTTAATAGATTTTTTTTTTTTTTGGGGGGGGGGGGGGGGGGGGGGAAGCCCAGCTGTGGGGCCCTACGTGTTAATTCAAAAAAGTGGTTACAAAGTCCTTAAAAGGATCCTCCGGCTCGCATTTAATGCTCAAGAGAGCTACAAAAAGAAAATTCAAAAAAAGACCTAAGAGCCGGTGGTTCCTTATACTAAGCTTTACAAAATTTCCTAAGAACATTCTAGGGCTGCAAGTAGACAGCACCCAAAAAAGGAAGAAGAAGATGATATCAATCCGCACATTCTTCCTGCAAAAAAAACCACACAACAATTCCAACCTCCATATCTGCATAACAAGATCACTCGAAAAACACAGGATAATATGATAAAACAAGTAAACAAATAAACAATGAAGGAGGTAATTCAAGTAAGTCCAAAGAAAAGAAAGTAAACTGATGTTAGCAAATAAAAGAGTAAAGATCACAAACCCAC
The DNA here is from genome assembly GCA_019925795.1 of Dendrobium chrysotoxum. Lineage (NCBI taxonomy): Eukaryota > Viridiplantae > Streptophyta > Magnoliopsida > Asparagales > Orchidaceae > Dendrobium > Dendrobium chrysotoxum. The sequence continues at coordinate 34,146,107 of CM034314.1, forward strand.
AACCTGGCGAGCACCCATTGTTAAAGAGAATACAGTGGAGCACAGCAGATAGAAGGGGAGCCCAGGTGTCACAGCAATTCCCAACAAATAACAAACTAATAACAGGGGAGAGCCTGTCAGGAGCTAAGCCAACCTCGCTAAACATATAATAAGCCTTAGACGAAATAGTCCAAACAGCACAATCCAGATGATAAGCCTTAGAAGAAGTAGTCCAAACAGCACAATCCAGCTCATCACTGAATATTATAAACCTCGCTAACATCCCACACACCCACTGATACAAAAGGAAATAGTTTAACACCTCCATATTACCTTTACCAACATTAACGTAATAAATGCCAACCTTAGCAAAAGGACTGCCAACGTTTATGAATCTCTGAAGGAAAAACTCAAGCCAAACAAGGTAGCATAACCAGTTCTCCATAAGCCCCAATGACCAGGCAACCCAGGGAAATAAATTAAGAAGAACTAAGAAAGGCAACACCCAGAGTAAGGAACCCATAGGCAAGACCCAAACAACTAAATAAGAAATAAACAAGCCACAGACAAAGGAGGAAAACAACCATCACAAAGACCATCAGCTATTACAAATATAAGGCAATCCAGCTTTGTCTAAATTAATCAAACCTTTCAGTATATGAGGTAATTCATTGTTATCAAAATCCTTCCACATCTCAAGATGACAACCGAGCTTAGCAAGGCAATCAGCACAGGAGTTACCTTCCCGGAAAATGTGCGATATGTTGTAATTGATAGTAGCAAGGGAAAGTTTAATTTTCCTAATAGTATAGAAGTTATGAGGATTACCCTCCACAACATTCTCAACAATCTGAATTAAGAGCACAGCGTCCACCTCAATCCACACATGTTGAAATCCCAATCTAATACATTTCTCAAGCCCATAGGACAGACCTATAAGCTCAGCAGTTATAGCATTAGAGTGGGGGACAGGCCCAGCGTAAGCAGCTAAAACACACCCCATACCATCTCGGATAATGCCACCCGCACCCGCATAGTTGGGACCTACAGACCCATTAGAATTAAGTTTAACAAAAGGACAAGAAGGCTTAATCCACTTAACAATCCTCCCCATGTTATCAGAATTAACAGAAGTAATATTAATACCAAGATCTAAAGCCAGCTTGCCACAGAAGTGAAAATTCTTATCAATAATAATGTTAACAGAGTAAAGTTGCAAAAGTTTGTTCTTCACATTAGAAATAATTTGATTGGCATCCATCTTGATGTCATTATGTTTGGATTCATTTCTCGCTTTCCACAAATACCATATAATAATGATAGGCAATAAATTATATATGTGACCTTTAATTTTATTCATCCAATAGTTCAACATAGAAAAGATATTACTTTTAGGATGCAAATGCCCTTTGCCAGTCAAACCACAGAAATACTTCCAAACATTAATAGCAATATCCCCATTAATATAAACGTGGTTAACACTCTCAATGTTAGCACAACATTGGCATTTAGATGGAATATAAAAGCCTTTTTTCCAAAGTTAAGCATCAACAGGAATGAAACCTTTAATACATCTCCAAACAAGAATGAAATAAGATAAAGGGATATTATTATGCCATAAACATTTGAAAATGTGGGAACTATTAAGTTTAACTCTAAAAGTATTCCAAGCATCTTTTAAATTAAATTTACCAGAAGACGACGCATTAAACATGATTTTGTCCTTTTGGTTCAGTTGAATAGGGATAGACTAGATAGTTTCAACAATATCATTAGGCAAAATTTTCAAGAGAGAAGGGACATCCCAAGACCCATTAATAATAAAGTTCTCAACTTTAATAATATCAATAGTATGTGAGTGTAACCAGGTATCAATGGAATGAGGACCCAACCAATTATCTTGCCAGGAATAAATATTACCAGTGCCCAAGCCCCATTGAATTAATTGCTCCGCTTCCCATTTGATGTTGCAAAGCCTTTTCCAAATAGAAGAGTCAGAACTTTTATAATGGCTAATTAAAGGATGGATATTATTGCAATACTTAACATTCATAAATTTAGCCCATAAACTGATATTAGCTCTAAAAGAGAACCACAATTTATAAGAGAAAGCCTGAGCAGTATCAGAAATGTTCTTGCAGCCTAACCCTCCTTCATTTAAAACCCCTCAGGTATTCTTCCAAGAAGCCCAATAAATGCAGGAAATATTATTTCTAGCACCCCAGAAAAATTTATTAAACATTCTTTCCAATCTAAGGCAAATAGACATAGTAGGTTGTATAGTATGCAGCAAAAATATAGGGACAGTGTTTAACACACTTTTAATAAGCACAAGTCTACCACCAAAAGAAAGAAAATTAGAAGACCAGTTAAAGAGCTTCTTTTGAAGAATAGTAAATATATCCTCAAAAAGGTGACTTTTTTTCCTACCTTTGAAAATGGGAGTACCTAAATACTTAATGGGCAAAGACTTCGAGTGAAAACCACACCTCCTTTGAATAGCATTAATTCTAGTACGATTCATAGCTTTAGTAACAATAAAGCTGCTTTTGTCATTATTAATGGTCAACCCACTCATATTTTGAAACATAGTAAGAAAGTGGAATAAGGTTTTGATGTTGTTAATAGCACCATTAGAGAAAAATGATAAAATCATCGGCAAAACTCAGGTGAGTAACAGGAATACCCCGAATAGTATGGTAAAGCAACATAGGATGTCTTAAGTATAATTCTTCCAAACCCCTAGAAAGATACTCCATAGCAATAATAAACAAGGCAGGAGATAAGGGATCACCTTGCCTTAGGCCTTGAGAAGATTTAAAGAAACCATGATTCCTCCCATTAATGATGATAGAGAAGAAACATTTCTCAATACTATTTTTGATAAGGAAAATAAAAGAGTCATTGAATCCAAAACGAGACAGCACATTGTACAAAAAATTCCAATTAAGATTGTCATAAGCTTTAGTGATGTCAAGTTTAAAAATAATGTTGCCCCCTTTAACTTTAGCATTAATGTCATGCGTAATCTCTTGGGCAAGAAGAACATTGTCAAAAATACTTCTCTCTTTCACAAAACCAGTTTGATTATGAGAAATGATTCTAGGCAAAATATTAACCAACATACTAGAAATGATTTTAGAGTTAAGTTTGTTAAAGAAGGAACATAGGCTAATCGGTCTAAAATCATTCCAATTATTGGTAACATCCTTTTTAGGAATGAGAACAATATTCGTAGAAGTAAAAAATTTTGGATAGGTTTTGCCATTAAAAAAATCTTTAACCGCCTCCACAACATCCATTTTAATAATACTCCAAGTTTTTTGAAAAAATTTAGTCGTGAAACCATCGGGCCCAGCAACAGAATCCCCATTTATATCCTTAATGATGTTCTAGATCTCAGACTTAAAAGGAGATTTAGTGAGCATTTGGTTGTCAATATCACAAATAATGTGAGGGATAATAAAAGGATTAACAATAGGAATACAATTAACCTTATTATTGAAAATTCTATTGAAATGGTCAACACCATATTTAATGATACAATCTTCAGAATCATGAACATGACCCTCACCATCATTGATTTTATGAATATGATTTTTAAGTCTTTTTTTATTAGCCATATTATGAAAAAATTTGATATTTCTATCACCCTCCAAAATAATCTTGGCATTAGACTTTTACCTCCAAAAAACTTCTTCTTGCTTTTGCAACTGAAAAAGGACTTTTTTAGCCTCATTTAGGCTACCAAGATTTTCAGAATTTGGATTATCCATATAGGCTTTATCCATATCAATGACCTTAATCTCAGCCTCTTTAATATTAGCAAACACATTCTTGAATTTGTTTTTATTCCACCATCTCAGAGTTTGCTTCATTCTACTAAGTTTGGCCCATAACCTATCCATGCCAGAAATATTATTATCAGGAAAAATAATAGCATGCCAATTAGTTTGAACCAAATTCATAAATTCATCTTGTAACATCCACATATTTTGAAATCTAAAAGCAGAGGAGCCCAAAGATTTATTAGATTTGATAGTTAAAAGAAGAGGGGCATGATCAGAGTTCGTTCTATATAAGTGTTCCACATTGGTCATATTAAACTCAGCAATCCACTCATTATTAAAGAGGAATCTATCAGGCCTCTGCCACATAGTAGCTCTATTCCAAGTATAAGCACTACCAGAAAAGCCAATATCATGCAGATTACAATCATGAATCATAGAGTTAAAATCATCCATAGCCTTGACATTAGGACTATTACCCCCAATCCTCTCGAAAGCATTAGAGATAACATTAAAATCACCACCAACACACCAAGGACCAATAGTCTTGCTAGCAAAATCAATTAACATCTCCCAGAGGGAAAGACGATTTATTCTAGAGCAAGCAACATAAACAAAAGAGAAATTACACTGAATATGAAAGCCAATGATATGAGAATTAACAACTTAAGGGGATTCAGAAATAATGTTCACAGAAATAGCATTGTTCCACATAATCCAAATTTTATTCGAATAATTAGCAAAATAATTAGAAAAACCTAACCAAGAAGCGATATGAGCAAGTTTATCATTCGATATAAAAGGCTCAAGCAACACCAAAAGATGAATATCATGAACCCTACATAAATTTTTAACTCTAATTTTAGAATCTTCCCCCCACTACCCCTCACATTCCAAACAAGGGCTTTAACCATTAGAAGATTTGGGGCAAACTAGTTCTTTTTTTAGCCATGGGATAGAATTTAACAAGGGCTTTAACCATTAGAATTTTAATAGATGAAATTCCAAAATAAAATTTATAAGAGAATGAGGTGATGTAGATTTAGATTGGCAGAAAACCTGAGCAAATTGGGGCAAAGTAGTTCTTTTGTAAGCCATGGGATGGAAGAGACGGAAATGGGGTGAAAGGAGTCCGGGAAGAGAAAGAGGAAAATTATAAAATGGATTCAATTTGGGTTAGATAATTTCAAGTTTTTGATAGAAATTTTTCTGGGGCAAATACGCTAGAAGATTCCACCTCTAAAAATCAGCGAGCATCCACCTTATATATATATTTATATATGTCATCTGCAAAATTTCTAGCTTTGGATTTCCCCTAGAACAATCACCAGTAATTTTTTGGCGGGATAACTGCCAAAAATTTTATGGTGAGCTTTCCATTAAAAATACGGTAAAAATCTTCTACCTATTTTTGCCATCAGAATCATAGGGTTCTGCTATAGTGATTTCGTTGATAATAGGATGCCCACTATAGTGGCATTGCCATCAAATTTATTAGTTTTGTGTGGAATCTAATTGTGTCAATCAATCGGGTTGTATTGTTGACTTGAAACTTAACTTTTTGTTTACGCTCAACGAGGAGCACGCTTGGGGGTCATCAGTAGGGGGGGGGGGGGGAAAGCGTGCCGCATGATGAGCAGTTCAGTGGTGAAGCCCCAAAATTATTTTTGTTTGTATAGTTGTATAATGTTGCGATGCTATATGTTGGAGCATTGTAGTGCTTTAAGCTTAGGTTGGAGATAGTAAGCAGAGCGTTGCGCTACTCAATGCTCTGCTCCAACCCTCAGCACCGTGAGTCAAGCTGGAGATAGAGAGTGGAGTTCTGCGATGCTAAGAGTCTAGCTAAATAAATTTTTTGCCCTCTTTTTCTTATTTCACTTGTTTTAGGGCTGCATCGTTGGGGTATTTTAAGTGTCACTTACCTGTTTTCATAAGATTGCAGTGTGAGAAGAGAGCTTGATACAATTTCTCTCAATTTTAATGGTGAATTTCTTGATGTGGTGTACGTGACTATGTAGGTTTTTTTCCATTTTATGGTTTTTCCACTTTAAATTCTTATGCTCTTTCTTCTTCGTTCCACTTTTATATTTCTTGCTTTTTTCATTGTGTGACTATACTTATCAATAAAATTTACTTTTTATTTGTCTATAAATGGATAACTCATGCATAAATAAATTTGAAGAATGTATAATTTTGAAATTCTTTCAACCATTATTCTTTTTTTGTAATCATAGTCCTTTGATCCTTTTTTCGTTGTGTGACTCCCGTCATGTTGCACTTTGTCCGATACAGAGTTCAAGTGGTGGCTCTCACAACATAGCACTTTATCTTGTATGACACTTAGTTGCCATCTTCTAGCTGGTGTATTTCTCTGATACCAATTATAATAGCCCAAACCTTAACTATCGAGATATTATCCGCTTTGGCCTAAGAACCTATAATTTTGTCCTGTTGGTGTAACTTCCTTGTAGGTCACCCATCCTAGAATAGCCATTGCATGAGCATGCTTAACTGTGGAGTTTCTTAATGAAATTTCAACCATTACACCCAAAGCTGCCTTCATGTTTAAGAGTTTAGCTTCTTTTACTTAAGGAGTTTCACAATCTCCCCCATTTAAGTAACTGACGTCCTCGTCAACATCTTTATCCCAGAATCATCCACTAGGGGTGCCACATGCTCGGTAGTTCAGTGGAGAAGCCCCAAAATTATTTTTGTTTGTAAAGTCGTATAATGTTGTGATGCTATATGCTGGAGCATTGTTGTGCTTTAAGCTTAGGCTGGAGACAGTGAGCAGAGTGTTGTGCTACTCCAACCCTCAGCACAGTGAGTCAAGCTAGAGACAGAGAGTGGAGTACTACAATGCTAAAAGTTTAGCTAAATAAATTTTCTACCCTCTTTTTCTTATTTCACTTATTATAGGGTTGCATCATTAGGATATTTTAAGTGTGTCACTTACCTGTTTTCATAAGATTGCAATGTGAGAAGAGAGCTTTATAAAAATTCTCTCAATTTTTATAGTGAATTTTTTGATGTGGTGTGACTCTATAGTTTCTTTTTGTTTTATGGTTTTTTCACTTTAAATTCTTATGCTCTTTCTTCTTCATTGCACTTTTATTTTTCTTTCTTTTTTCATTGTGTGACTATACTTATCAATAAAATTTACTTTTTATTTGTCTACAAATCAATAACTCTTGCCTAAATAAATTTGAAGAATGTATAATTTTGAAATCCTTTCAACCATCAAAGCGGCAGACGATATGACTCCATGGCAATCAACAGTCACATAATACAAGCCAATACATCGGTCGTTTATCAATAATAATGGATGACATGTAAAAGAAGAAGACATTATAACACCTCCATAACCAATAATTGTCCAACATCAGTCCAACACACTTGTCATTCCAATCATCTCAAGGTCTATAACAATTATTTTAAGAATAGATGTCTAGCAGGATTCTACTAAGCGACTTGATGCACCCTTAATTGTTACAATCATTAGATCAAAGTAGTGGCCACTAATTCTGAAGTAAATGACATCAGCAAAGATATAGTCATCCATGGTTGAAATGATTGATTCTTTATTTAATCCAATAACAAAAAATAATGATGATAGCATAATTAGAGAGCTTCTTGTTGATTCCCATACAAGTCATGGGAAGAGAATGTCAGATCAAATCCATTATGGAGTGAGTAAATCTCAGTTCAAACAGGTTCAAAATAATGAGTTGGAAAAGATTATTGAGACTATTGCAAGCTTCTTGATGACCAGTGGTTGTGCATCCAACATACTACCTACGGGTAAATATAGAAGGGCTACGACAAGCACGAGCTTCTATGGGCTACCGTAGTACACCCATCAAATGTCTAAAATGCCCCTACACATGCACTATAATGTGTATGCACATAGGTACACATAAGGGGATATATAATACACCCGCATGGGCCCTGACGAGCGTGTTATAGATATATATATAACGTTTAGGAATGCTGGGCGGGTCAATAAATAAACCCTAGTTTGAGCTTGATCCTCCTATACGAGTAGATAGGAGTCGACATGGATCTGACTATTAAAAAAATATTCAATCACAGTGATGACCGAAATATTTATTTTATAATTCATATTAGGTCTTCAAAGACTAATAAATGAATGGTTCATCACCAAAGATATAAAGCCTATGAAACTCGATCCTCTATTGATAGCTCGATAAAGTTGAGAAGGTTTAATCCATGAATGGAATTCCCCATAAACACCCTGATGATGGATGTGTTGAATGCAGATCTTAATCGAAGGGGTCAATTCCAAATATTCAAAAAGATTTCTTAAATACCCAGGAAACCTAAAAATCTAAAAATTTCAAAAACTATCCAAATCCAAGTATTTAAAGTTGAAACAAACCCATCGAACGCTTAAAGCAAAATTCATTCATCCTCCGTAATAGTTTGCCAAGGTAGATAAATTAAAAACTACTTCAGCTTATAAAAAGCTAATATCTGGTCGAGAATATCACTAAGATTCATTCTGAAATAGTCTCCTGCTAGTAAAGATATGGTATGTGTCCTCTAACAGGTAGTTTTGCTATCAAATGGCATTGCAGATAAATATTTATGATTAGGGCCCTCTAAACAGAGTGGTTTTGCCGCCAAATGGCACCATGAAATTATGGTTATGACTAGAGCCAATACATTCCTTTGTAGCATCAAATCCTTGAGATATGAATTAATAGGACATAATCGATAGGGCACAAATCTCTCTATTAGCTAAGGTGGATTTAAATTTATCCCCTTACATAAATACTCACCTCAGGTCTATAAGATACCCTTGGATGAACTAACCCATGGCTGCCGACAAGGATCCTTCTATCAGGTTGCATTGACTACCTCCTATGTCTAAGTAGACCAGGGACCATGATGTCTCGGGATGACGGAATCATGGGATCTTAATCAGGTCTATCATCCATTCCCCCATCGTCTATTTTAAGTGCAAGATGGTGAAATTTCAAATTTTAAATATCAAATTGTCTAATTACAAATGCCCATGTTGCTATTAATGCCAGATAGCACATATCTCTATGTATCTGATCGACGAGTAGCCCTAATCAAAAGTTCTTTCTCATTATCGGGATGGATAATTAACTATCGGGGCTTGCACCTATAGGAAACCAGAACTCAGATCATAAAGTCCTTGTAAAATGAGGGCAAAATCTCTAGGTAGTGTCTTATCTACAAACCCAATCCGCCTTCCTAAAATTTACCCCATAATTTAATCTGTTAAAACTCCCCGAAAAAGCAATGGGAAGGCCGAGCCGAATTCATGGAGCCCACAGATTTCTGGCGACTCCACTGGGGATTGGTTTTTCTTTTCATCTTTGACTAGTCATCTCAGTACTATAGTAGCAGTTAATCAATATATGCTTAAAATATTAGAATTTCTCAAAATGATCATTCAACAAATTTAAATTGTAAATATTCTAAAATAATTGTTAAATAAATTTAATGAGATAATTTTATTAAGTAGAATTTTAAATTTATTTTAATTGCTTGCTAATTATTATCTTTTTTTATTTTATGTTCTGTGCAAGTCTCTGTATTTTGAAAGTGTGGGGTTATGTATCAAATTCTGATTACTAACCTTTATCTTTCATTCATATAGATGGATCTACAAAACACCCTAATGATCATCCAGCTATGACGAGGAGCCAGGATTTAGCTAGTAAATGCTGTTATTGAAACTGGAAGTGCTGGAGCTACCATCCAGCTAGGTAGTCTTGACTTCTTTGCAATTAATATAAGGGTTTTTGTCGTCACTGTGCACGGTATTGACTCTGAAGGGCCTGTCAAGAGGCCTTAATTTGCCGAAGCATCTATGCGTTGGACGTATCTGCCAGCATCACGGGCCATCGATTTTGCCAAAAATTCTCGCAAGAGGATCTCTGTGTTCGAACGGCTGTTCAGTGGTGAAGCCCCAAAATTATTTTTGTTTGTATAGTCGTATAATGTTGCAATGTTATATGTTGGAGCATTGTAATGCTTTAAGCTTAGGCTGGAGATAGCGAGCAGAGCATTGTGCTGCTCAATGCTCTGCTCCAACCCTCAGCACCGTGAGTCAAGATGGAGACACAGAGTGGAGTTCTGCGATGCTAAGAGTCTAGCTGAATAAATTTTCTGCCCTCTTTTTCTTATTTCACTTTTTGTACGTTGGGATATTTTAAGTGTGTCACTTACCTGTTTTCATAAGATTGTAGTGTGAGAAGAGAGCTTTATACAATTTCTCTCAATTTTGATGGTGAATTTCTTTATGTGGCGTACGTGACTTTGTAGTTTTTTTTCCATTTTATGGTTTTTCCACTTTAAATTCTTATGCTCTTTCTTCTTCGTTGTACTTTTATTTTTCTTGGTTTTCTCGTTGTGTGACTATACTTATCAATAAAATTTACTTTTTATTTGTCTACAAATGGATAACTCATACCTAAATAAATTTGAAGAATATATAATTTTGAAATCCTTTCAGCCATTATTATTTTTTTGTAATCCTAGTCCTTTGATCCTTTTTTCATTGTGTGACTCCCGTCAAGTTGCACTTTGTTCGATACAGAGTTCAAGAGGTGGCTCTCACAACGTATCACTTTATCTTGTATGACACTTAGTTGCCATCTTCTAGCTGGTGTATTGCTCTGATACCAATTGTAATAGCCCAAACTCTTAACTATCAAGATATTATCCGCTTTGGCCTAAGAACCTATAATTTTGTCATGTTGGTGTAACTTCCTTGTAGGTCACCCATCCTAGAATAGTCCTTGGATGAGCACACTTAACTATGGAGTTTCTTAATGAAATTTTAACCATTACAACCAAAGGTGCCTCGATGTTTAAGAGTTTAGCTTCTTTTACTTAAGGGGTTTCATAATCTCCACCATTTAAGTAACTGACGTCCTCGTCAGCATCTTTATCCCAGAATCATCCACTAGGGGTGCCACATGCTCGACAGTTCAGTGGCGAAGCCCCAAAATTATTTTTGTTTGTATAGTCGTATAATGTTGTGATGATATATGCTGGAGCATTATTGTGCTTTAAGCTTAGGCTGGAGACAGTGAGCAGAGCGTTGCGCTGCTTCAATCCTCAGCACAATGAGTCAAGCTAGAGACAAAGAGTGGAGTACTACAATGCTAAGAGTCTAGCTAAATAATTTTTTTGCCCTCTTTTTGTTATTTCACTTATTGTAGGGTTGCATCGTTAGGATATTTTAAGTGTGTCACCTACCTGTTTTCATAAGATTACAATGTGAGAAGAGAGCTTTATAAAATTTCTCTCAATTTTTTTAGTGAATTTCTTGATGTGGTGTGACTCTATAGTTTTTTTTGTTTTATGGTTTTTTCACTTTAAATTCTTATGCTCTTTCTTCTTCATTGCACTTTTATTTTTCTTGCTTTTTTCGTTGTGTGACTATACTTATCAATAAAATTTACTTTTTATTTGTCTATAAATGGATAACTCATGCCTAAATAAATTTGAAGAACGTATAATTTTGAATTCCTTTCAACCATCAAAGCGGCAGACGATATGACGCCATGGCAATCAATAGTCACACAATACAAGCCAATACTTCGATCGTCTATCAATAATAATGGACGACATGTAAAAGATGAAGACATTATAACACTTCCATAACCAATAATTGTCCAACATCAGTCCAACACACTTGTTATTCCAATCATCTCAAGGGCTGCAACAATTATTTTAAGAATAGATGTCTAGCAGGATTCTCCTAAACGACCTGATGCGCCCTCAATTATTACAATCATTAGATCAAAGCAGTGGCCACTGATTCTGAACTAAATAACATTTGCAAAGATGTAGTCATCCATGGTTGAAATGATTGATTCTTTATTTAATCCAATAACAAAAAATGATGATGATAGCATAATTAGAGAGCTGCATGTTGATTCCTAGACAAGTCATGGGAAGAGAATGCCAAATCAAATCCATTATGGAGTGAGTAAATCTCAGTTCAACCAGGTTCAAAATATTGAGTTGGAAAAGATTATTGAGACTATTGCAAGATTCTTGATGACCACTGGTTGTGCATCCAACATACTACCTACGGGTAAATATAGAAGGGCTATGACAAGCACGAGCTTCTGTGGGCTGCCGTAGTACACCCATCAAATGTCTAAAATAGCCCTGCACATGCATTATAATGTGTATGCACATAGGTACACATAAGGGGATATATAATACACATGTATGGGCCCCAATGAGTGTGTTATGGATATATATGTGGAGTCTAGGGATGATGCACGGGTTAATAAATAAATCCTAGTTTTAACCCGATCCTCTTGTATGAGTAGATCAGAGTCGACATGGATCGGACTATTAAACAAATATTCAATCACAATGATGATCGAAATATTTATTTTATAATTCATATTAGGTCTTTAAAGCCTAATAATTGAATGGTTCATCACCAAAGATATAAAGCCTATGAAACTCAGTCCTCTGTCAATAGCTCGATAAAGTTGACAAGGTTTAATCCATGAATGGAATTCCCCGTAAACACCCTGATGATGGACATATTGAATGCAGATCTCAATCGAAAGGGTCAATTCCAAATATTAAAAAAGATTTCTCAAATACCCATGAAACCTAAAAATCTAAAAATTCCAAAAATTATCCAAATCCAAGTCTTTAAAGTTGAAACAAACCCATCGAACACTTAAAGAAAAATTCATTCATCCTTCGCAATAGTTTGCCAAGGTGGATAAATTAAAAACTACTTCAGCTTACAAAAAGCTAATATCCGGTTGAGAATATCACTAGGATTCATTCTCAAATAGTCTCCTGCTAGTAAAGACATGTTACGTATCCTCTAACCGGTAGTTTTACTATCGAATGGCACCGCAGGTAAATATTTATGACTTAGGGCCCTCTAAACAGAGTGGTTCTACCACCAAATGGCACTATAAAATTAGGGTTATGGCCAGAGCCAATACGTTCCTTTGTAGCATCAAATCCTTGAGATATGAATTAATAGCACATAATCGATAGGGCACAAAGCTCTTTGTTAGCTAAGGTGGATTTAAATTTATCCCCTTCGATAAATACTCACCCCAGGTCTATAAGGTACCCTTGGACGAAGCAACCCATGGCTACCGATAAGGATCCTTCTATCAGGTTGCGTCGACTACCTCCTATGTCTAAGTAGACCAGGGACCATGATGTCTCGGGATGACGAAACCATGGGATCTTGATCAGGTTCATCATCCATTTCACCACCATCCATTTTAAGTGCAAGATGGTGAAATTTCAAATTTTAAATTATCAAATTTTCTAATTGTAAATGCCCATGTTGCTACTATAAGCTAGATAGCACATATCTCTATGTATATGATCGATGACTAGCCTTAATCAAAAGTTCTTTCTCGTTATTGGGATGGATAATTAACTATAGGGGCTTACACCTATAGGAAACTAGAACTCAGATCATAAAGTCCTTGTAAAATGAGGGAAAAATATCTTGCTAGTGTCTTATCTACAAACCCAATCCGCCTTCCTAAAATTTACACCGTAATTTAATCTGTTAAAACTCTCCAAAAAAGCAATGGGGAGGCCGGGCTGAACTCTTGGAGCCCACAGATTTCTAGCGACTCTACTGGGGGTTGGTTTCTCTTTTCATCTTTGACTAGTCATCTCAGTACTATAGTAGCCGTTAATCAATATAGGCTCAAAATATTAGAATTTCTCAAAATGATCATTCAGTAAATTAAAATTTCAAATATTCTAAAATAATTGTTAAATAAATTTAATGAGAAAATTTTATTAAGCATAATTTTGAATTTATTTTAATTGCTTGCTAATTATTATCTTTTTTTATTTTCTGTTTTGTACAAGTCTCTATATTTTGAAAGTGTGGGGTGTTGTATCAGATTCTGAATACTAACCCTTATATTTTATTCATGTAGATGGATCTACAGAGCACCTTAATGATCGTCCAACTAAGACGAGGAGCCAGGATTTAGCTAGCAAATACTGTTATTGAAACTAGAAGTGCTGGAGCTACCATCCAGTTTGGTAGTCTTGACTTCTTTGTGATTACTACAAGGGTTGTCGCCGTCTCTGTGTATGGTATTGACTCTAAAGGGCCCGTCAAGAGGCCTTATTTTGCTGAAGCTGCTACGCATTGGATGCATCTGCCAGCATCACGGGCCATCAATTTTGCCAAAAATCCTCTCAAGAGGATCTCCGTGTTCGAACGGCTGTCACAGCTTGAAGCCCTAGCCACCAAGAGTATTGTGACTGGTAGAAAGATCTCAGTGATACCTGTTAGGGCTACTACTCTGCCAACTGGGTTACCTGCACATGAGAAAAATAATACTGAAGCTTCCTCATCTGGAGGAAAGCTAATGAGGAGGCAAAGGAGAAAGATGAACATTGAGCTCTAAGCTCAGCAACAGCAACTCTCGCTCCATCCATCCAATCTATCAGCTCGAGAGCCTGAAGCTACCATTCCCACCCAAAATGGATTTACGGGCCTAAAGTGGGTCAAAAGAAATAGCTTGAATGGTGAGCTGAAGAAGTTATTTTGAGACCGATAGTTTGAAGTCCCAGCCCCTCCGAAAAAGCAAGAGCCTGAAACTCTCTCAGCCCGGGTGTATCGGGTGCTGAAGACTGTAAGGGAGAGAAGCCTAAATAAGAAGAAGTATCAGCAACCCTTGATAACTGAAGCTAGAAGAACTCTGCCAAGAGAACGCTTATCTATCATAGTGGAGAGAAAGGAAAGAAGATATTCCCGGCGTGGTGAACATCAGGGAGTAACACACAAACTACGTGTTCGGGAATCCATCACTGAAAGGTCCCTATGAAAGGAAAGGGAATCTGGAGGCCGAAACCTCATAGAGAAGTAAAAGAAGAGAAGAAAGAAAAGATAATCAACCTGGGCATGACATTTAGAGTAGCTTCCTGAAGATCAGCCCCCAATAATAAACAATGTCAGAAATGGGTCCCAAGGAAGGCCCATAATGACGCCTATTCAGATGGTCGACACCTTGAAGAATCCTCCAGGGGATTCCATCGCTCACCTACTCCACCCAAAGAGTTAGCCAACTCTGACCGCAGCCCACAGGTCAAAGAAATTTTCTTGCCAAATCAGGAACCGGAGATCCAGTGGCATCGCCGCTCAAAGATCCGAGTACTAGAAGAAGAAGAAATAAAAAAAGAAGAAATGAATTATGCCATAAATATGGAAGTATTCTACATGGTGAGACACAACAACATCAACGATGAGGCCTGCTACAATGAAGGTGAAGATGATGATAATCAATAACCGTCGGTTAGGCAAGCACACCTGCACCAGGGTGAGGCTGGTTCCACCACTGGTAGAGGTGATTGCTCTTCGGAAGAAAAATGAGAAGAAGAGGTTGATGGGAATCCCCCCCCGATGATGAAAACACCATACTTGCCAACATGCAAAGGTAAATAAAGAGGCAGATGAGGGTAAATGATAAAGAAATGTCCCAACTGAATGAAAAAATGACGGAAATGATGGCACAGATGGCGACGATGATACAAATGATGCAGAGAGTTGCTTCCAACGGTCCCATGCCTAATCCCCCTATTGATCCTCCAAACTTTCAAATACTTCAAGTCTTGGGAGTGTGGGGCACTCCTGAGGGTGATCATGAGGCTCAGAACATCACTCGCCTGCCCACTCTTCAAAATATAGCCAGTACCTCCGAGCCTGTGACTGCTGCGCAGCTTGAAGGAATAATTACGGAGATGATCAAGGCTATCATAGCCATTATCAAGTGGAGAAACTGGTAGGCAAAGGTCGTCCATATCCTATAGAATATGATTGAGTGCCATACCAAAAAGAGTATTCAGTCCCAAAGTTCAACACATTCAATGGCAATAATAATCTTAGGCAGCACTTGGCACAATTCTAGGCCACATGTAGGAATACATGGGGAAATGACACTATACTCTTTCGATAATTTATCAGTAGTTTGACAACAGCTACTTTTGAATGGTACATTAAACTACCAAATGACACTATGAAGATATTCACAAAGTTAGAATCTATGTTCGTGAAGAGATTTGCCAGCGCAACCGAAAAGATAACAATCGCTGACCTTACTCTGGATAGGATAAGAAGGGATCAGTTAGTATCAAAATATATCACTCACTAGCAAAATCTTAGCATGAAATTTGAGCAGCAACTTGAGGAAGAATATACTGTAGATGCAACCATTTTTGTATAAGGCTACCATTACCACATTTTAAGACTTGCTGGATAGGGTGGCCAAGTTTGAGAAATTAAATTTGTCAAGAGTAGAGAGCCACTTTGATAAGCCCAAGAAGGCAAAAACCTCAGGTGTTAGAAGAGGTGCAGCTGACTTTACTTTTTTATCTAAAGCTGATAAAGAAAAATAAGTGATTTATAATGTAGACAAAGTAAAGTAACCAATATAGTACGAAGAAAAGCCAAAACAGGTCTACGATTATAACCCCCAGTCGAAACTGATAGTTTGGGGAATGATAAGTCACAAACTTATCAGGGTGGTGGAGAATGCCCAAGGAAAACAACAGGAACTGGTGATCGAATGTTTCCATCTCTCAAAGAAAAGATGAATAAAGAATATTCATTCAAGAGGGAGAGTGTCGCAAAGTTATTTTGACAAGCATTAAAAGCAGGCTTAGAACTGCCGGAGTGTAAGTGGGCCGAAGAGTCGAAACATATTGGTGACCTAATTATTGCCCATACCATCGAGTAATCAGCCATCCTATTAAAGATTGCTACATCTTTAAGGATTGGTTGGAAAAAAATATCAAACAGGAGAACTCATATTGTCGGAAAATATGTTGACCCATTCTAGAAAGGAATCAACTTGGATAATTACATCCTCTTTCGTACCACAAGTTAAAGAAAGAAGATAAGAAAAGAAACCAACACAAGAAGAGCAATGGGAGACTACGGTCTCCACGAAAATGGTTAAAATGCTGAACCAGCTCGAAGGAGTCCTAAGGGTAAAGTGGAAATATCCTGTTGAGGCGGTGCTAGATCTGAAAGGATTGCCTAAGGTATAGGCATCTACTTCCAAGCATCACCTTGGTCAGGCTAGTTCCTTAAAATCTACTAAAATAAAATCTTCCAAAAGAAAGACCAAACTGAAGAAGTCCATGAAGAGGAAGATAGCAACTCAAAGAGCTATCGATAGTTTGGATGAATATTACCAGACTATGAGGCGACCTATTAAGCTCACTGACTTCATGTTAAAGCTTAAAATAGATAAATCTGAAAAGATGATGAAGACTCTCTTCCTGTAGAAGTATGTCGGGTCATCGCGGTGGCACCAAATACGCTGATAAAAGAAGAATTTACTGAGGAGGCAGCCTTTGAATCCTATATGATGGTGTCACTGATGGATTACAGTTTAGAGGAGGATCTGTATTTTCTAAAAAAAGATGAGTCTGACCCTGACATAGCATCGTGGATTAGACATGTAAATCTTGGTGGTGACTTTGAATCAATAGATGAATCCCTAGACATAATAATGGTCGAGTCTAAAGAAAATGTATCGTTAAATGAGTCTAAGCTAGAGGATATCGCTCAAGTGCAGTTGAGAAGCGACAAGATACTACCATCTCCACCAAAAAAGGGGATCTCTGATTAAAATAAGGGGAAGGAGATAGTTGTCAATGAAAATATCATCCCTAAGGATCCCAAGAAGAAAGATACTTTAGTCAGAGGAATAGATTATAATATCTTATCCCATCTGAGAAAGATCTCTGCACAACTTAGTGTATACAATGCTCTAGTAATGTCTAAGGACCTTTGGGAGACTTTGATTTAGGCTCTGAAGGACCCCAAAATGTATGAGATATATTTTGCTGAGCATAACATGACTGAGGCCCTACAAGTCCGTAACATGCCGTTCATCACCTTCACTAAAGAGGACATAATGCTCGGGACTGCAGACCATAACCAACCTCTATATATTACTATATAGAGTGACGCTATTATAATTAGTCGGATTCTGACTGATCCTGGGTCCTCCATAAATCTCATAATCTTGAAAGCATTAAGATCATTATTTCTCGATGTGCAGCATCTCGGACAAGATAAGTTGATTGTATACGGCTTCAATAAAAAGGGGCAGAAGTCCCTGGGTTCATTAATGCTTTCCCTCATATTTGGAGATCTTTATAATGATACTAAATTTCATGTGATTGATGCAGATACCTCATTCAAGGCACTTATGAGTCCCCATAGTTGCACGTCATCCCATCAATGCTACATCAGTGCATGAAGTATATTAGGGATGGAGTGGAGTTCAATATCTCTAGTGATATCTAGCCCTTTGCAGTCATGAAGTAATAATATATGAAGGTGCCAATTACTTAATTCCAAAGAATTTAAAGCCGTCGAGCTCTCTCGAGGCCTAGGCTTCGAATCCAAAGATTACAAAGTGACCTAAACTAGAAGGCAAGAAAAAGCAGGTGGGGAGAAAGAAGACAACACCGACTCTTCCCAAAGCACCAGCCATTCCTAAAGAAAGAAAACATGTTCCTCATTTAGGGTGACACAAATGAAGATGATGCCACCCCTTATCAAATCCCAAAAAATGTGCCAGTCAACATTCAAAGGGAGGAAGGATGTTGAATACTAAAATTCTGAGTACGACTATGACTATGACTATATACACGAACATAATGCAGGAAGTATTCTCCAAAAGAATAGGTAGCTTGTTAATCTCATATAGCATGTTCATAGTCATGCGTATTCCCCTATAATACTTCAAGGAAATTATTCCCTGAGAGGTGCACAACGTTGAAGAGCTCGTAACCCATTATATGCCTCCTTTTAAATAGGGGACTGGGCCAAGAAGCTTGTTCTATTCCGTTGGAAAACTTAAAGAAGAAGGAAATCACGACTGGTTCCATAGGCTTATTGATTTTGAAAAATTCGTACCTACGAGGTTCCCAAGGTATAATACCAGAAATATCCAATGAATGTTACGAAGGTGAGGTAAAACTTGTTCCTCTAAATAATAAGTTCGTTTCTGCTTGAGCCTCTAGTATCGATGAAATCCTTACTCATTACAGAAGAAGGATATTTTTGCAAAAAGAGGTCTCATATTTATCATGCTAAAATACCCTCAAAAAGAGACTTACGGAGCTATCACATGCAGGGAAGTCGAAGTCGATGACAATTCTGATGAGAAAATTTATAAAGTTGATGACTATGATGATCAGCCCGTAGAAGCTAAGCGTGCACCTGAAGAACTTGAAGATGGTGGACAGGCAGCCACTATAGATGAGCTAAGAGAAGTCAACTTGGGGACTAAGGAGGACCCTCGCCCTACCTTCATTAGCTCCCTTCTACCAGAATATCAAGTGGAAGAAATGAAAGAGCTTCTCTGTAAATTCAGGGATTGCTTTGCCTAGACATATGCTGAAATACCTGCTTATCCCCTAATATAGCAATTTATAGATTGACCATCAAACTAGATGCAGCACGTCTCAAATAAGCTCCAAGGAGAACAAGATTAGAGATTAAAGAATAAGTTATTGCAGAAACTAAGAAGCATATATAAGCGGGCTTCATTTGAGAAGAAAAATATGCCAATTGTATTGCCAATATTATCCCTATCAAGAAGAAGAATGGTCAGATCCATATCTACATCGATTTTAGGGACCTCAACAAGGCATGTCCAAAAGACAATTTTCCCTTCCCAGTGTCAAAGATATTAGTGGATAATACCTCCAACTATAATATATTTTTATTTATGGACGGGTCATCAGGCTACAACCAGATCAAGATGGCACCTAAAGATTAGAAGCACACATCGTTCAGAATGTTCGTTGGCATTTTTTGCTATACGATCATGCCCTTTGGCTTAAAGAATGCTGGTGCCACCTACCAGTAGACATTGATGCATATTTTTGATGAGTTAATATATCAAAAAGTTGAGTGCTATATAGATGACCTCATCATCAAGAGCATGATCCAAAAAAATCATTTAAATGACCTGAGGATTATATTAAAGAGAATAAAAAAATTTTATCTGAAGATGAACCCTTTAAAATGTGCTTTCGGGGTCTCCTCTGGAAAATTCTTAGGGTATGTTATACGTCACTGAGGAATCGAAATTAACCCCAACAAGATCAAGGCGATTATGGAGATGCCGCCACCAATTAACCTACATCAACTTTATTCTTTGCAAGGACAGCTAGCTTTCATTCGAGGATTCATATCGAATCTGTTAGGTAGGTTCCAATCTTTTTCAAAGTTAATAAAGAAAGATGTCCACTTCAAATGGGAGGTAGAATGCTAGGAAGCGTTTGACAATATTAAAAGATACTTGTTGAATCCACCCATTCTTGCAGCGCCAATTCTAGGGAAGCCTCTCATACTGTACACGACAGCACTAGAAGAGTCCCTCAGAGATTATTGGCCCAACATAATGAAGAGGGTAAAGAAAATGTACTTTATTACATCAATCGAAGATTGATTGGAGTAGAGATACATTATTCTCCAATTAAGAAGCATTGTCTAGCACTGATTTTTGCAGTTCAGAAACTCTACCATTATATGCTGTCTCATAAGATCACATTGATATCAAAGATTAATCCACTGAAGTTCTTGATGATATGAATAGTATTAATAGGTCGCTTAGCCAGGTGAGTGGTAATATTACTGCAATTTGATATCACGTACATGCCATAAAAGGCGATAAAGGGACAAGCTTTGGCAGATTTCCTCATCACACATCCAATGCCTGTGGACTCTCCACTCAACGATGATTTTCCCGATGAACAAATTATGCAAGTTGAGGAGCAAGGAGAACTATATTTTTGGGAGATATATTTTGACGGGGCATCGTTGATTAAAACTGCTCAACCTCCAAGTCTTGTGAGAGTTTGAGTCGGTGTCAGCCTCATATTCATAGCACATGAAGGAGGCATAATGAGATTTTTGTTCAGTTTAACCGAGTCTCAAACCAATAATGAGGCTGTTGACCTCCATGTTATACCTAAAGGAACAAAAAAGGAGGCTTAAAATGCATACCTACACTCTGCTGTAGATCCTGAAATCCAGCTCCATACCTCGTATCCGTCGAAATCCCACTCAAATCTTGGCTATCCCGCTGCATTCACATCTCTTCCTGTAATTTTTACAGAAATCCTGCAATCTGGCCTCAGTTACGTTATCGGTCGAGTCGTTAAATACTGAGCAAAATGAAGCCTTTCTCGCTTCTTCTTCTTCTTCTTCCCGTAACCCTTCCTCCACTCCAGTCGCAAGTAGCCGTCAAGACCCCGTCAGCTCCCATTACTACCTCTGACCCCGTTCCCGATATCCCCAAGCTCCACTACTCTGATCAAACCAAGACACAAGAATCCAACCTCCTCATACATGCGATCTAGCCGAAGCCCCTGCCCTGTTCGCAACTCATAAACCTCCATTTCCTTCGGTCTAGAGAAAGATCGATAGAAAGAGAGAGAGTGAAGAAGAGAGGGAGAACTTTTTCCAACCTAACCAAAGCATTGAACCTTGTCTTCATCCTCCATCTCTCCGACCAGATCTCCTGCCTAAGCTGCATCCAGCCGACTCAAATCCCTCTTCATATCTTGCGACCCTAGCTCAAGCCGACGCCTTTACCTATTCATATCTTTAGGCCTATGCAAGCACTCACGATCCCTTCATCCTCAAGTGTCGAAGCCGACCCCTATACCTGACCTAAATCTCCTCCAAGCTCAAACTTTTTTTGTTGATATCCCTTACCCGACCTATCCCTCATGACAGAGCCATTCGAGCACATTCAGTAGCCAAGCAGATCCCATCCGACATCCAACTTCAATTAGCCACAACCAGTAAGGTGAGATTAGGGATTATATTGATATTAATAGGTATTTAATATTTTCAAATGTTATTATTATTATTATTCCTATTAATTACTGATATATAGTTATTACTAATATTACTAATATATTAGGTATATATATATGTGTGTGTGTGTGTAAGTATGTGTTTGTGAGAGGATGTCAAAAAAAAAAGAAAGAAAAAAGAAAAAAGGAGATGTTTCAAAAAAAAAAGAGGAAGAAAATTCAAAAAAAAAAAGAATTTTATAAACTTTGAAAACCCGTTTCGACACAAAACAACCACCTATATACACTTTTCTTAGCGTGGTGAGAGGGAGTTTGTCGCGGTGCTCTCGACGAATCGGGTAATCACCTAAAATCTTGTCATCGGAGTTCGTTTCGAGTCGGCAAATCGTCTATGCATGCTTTCCTAAGCATGGTATGAAGGGAACCCGGTGCGACACCTATGGCGAGACGGGTAGGCCCTATACATGCTTTTCTTAGCATGGTGGGGATAGTTTTAAGTATCCGTACGCGGCTCTGTACCTACGGGGAAACAACTGCTCTTCTTTTTCAGGTATATTTGACGGCCCATACACGCTTTCTTAAGCGTGGTGGGGGGATGAAGAAAATACGACCGCGGTGTCCGAGGATACCTACCATACATATTTTTCTTAGCGTGGTGGGAAGGCCCAGATTCTTGTAGTTTCCCTTAAACGGGGGAGATGCCAGGAGGCTACCAAAATTTCTGGTGAACAAAAGACTACACTGTGGACTAAAGAACTTGAACTTGGACTTGATTTGGACTCAAGTGAACTCGAACGAACTAAACAGAAGACTCAAATACAAATGAATTGGAACTAAATGAAATAACAAGATTTGAACTAAAAGTGATCATAAGGAACTTGAACTTATAACTTGAATTCAAACTGAATCCAAATTCAAACTTAACTTGAACTTTTAAACTCAAGCAAATACTTGGCTTCGACCATAAAGGACTTGAACTCGTACTTTGAACTTGAACATTAAAAATCAAATAGAGGACTTATGGACTTCAGCATAACTTGCAACATATCTGCAAGCAAGACTCAAGTCAACTTGCATGACTTGAACTCAAGCAGAGATTTGATTCAAAACCATGGTGGACACAAATACATACTCCACTTGCAAACAAATATAGGAGACCCATCAATCTACAATAGTTCATCTATGAATGGTGAAGGTGGATACGATGCAAGTGCAATGGCTCTACTGCAAGCACATCCAGAAGATCGTAGCGAATACAACTATTCCCTATGAGCTACGACGACCAATAAAATTACTTATGGATAACAATAGTGGATATGAAATAAGTGCGGTAAATCCTCTATGGACATAAGTATATATGTCCTCCACAAATAAAGAAGATAAATATACAACAAGAACTCTAGCCCCTCCTACAAGTAAATGCGGAGAATAGGTTGCAGATGCAAGCTCATATAAACTACTACAAAAGGCAAAAGCAAATGATTTGTAGCAAATTCAAATACTTACGAACCATCATAGGAATCCTCTCAAGTAAAGTACCATCTACGAGCCATCATAGAAGCTCATGATGAATGCAAAATCTATAAATAAAAGTAGGAGATTCATTAGTGCACAATCATCCACTTACAAAAAGCAACAAGCAGTGCATGATAGTCTACCTGTATGAAGCAAATAGATAATAAGTATGACGCCATGCCACTGGATCTACAACACTTGTACAAGCAGACAGAAGACGTCTATAAGCTTCCAAGTAAAATGCTACATTTAAATGACGGTTTCCCACACTGCTGATCAGCGTCAAATATCTCAAAAATGTCCCCCACACATGCACCTTAATTTGTATACACTTAGGTACATAAAAGGGGTAAGGGCAATCATAATACCCGCATGGGTCCCGACGAGCGTGTCATAGGAACACACGTGACGTCTAGGGATACTGTGCAGGTGCATAAATTTGAACCCGACTCTCCTAAAGCAAGTAAATAGGAGTCAACAAGGTTCAGCAAATAACTATAAAATGCCCCCACACATGCACTATGATATGTATACATATAGGAACATAAAAGGGGTAAGTGCAATCACAACCCGCATGGGCCTCGACGAGCGTGTTATTGGTACACACACGATATTTAGGAATGTTGCGTGGGTCAGAAAATAAACTCGAGTTCGATCC
Organism: Dendrobium chrysotoxum; assembly: GCA_019925795.1. Taxonomy (NCBI): domain Eukaryota; kingdom Viridiplantae; phylum Streptophyta; class Magnoliopsida; order Asparagales; family Orchidaceae; genus Dendrobium; species Dendrobium chrysotoxum. The sequence goes on from CM034314.1 coordinate 34,169,930, forward strand.
TGATCCTTATATATGATTGAATAGGAGTCGACACGGCTTGAACCAATAAATAAATATACAGTTATAGGGTTGACTGGGATATTTATTTTATACATTCATATTAGGCCTTCAAGGCCTATAATCAAGAGAATTCACTAATAAAGGTGTAAAGCCTATAAAACCCAATCCTCTGCCGACAACTTGATAGAGTCGACAAGGTTCAACCCATAAATACAAATGACCCATTTTCACCCTGATGATGGCCATGTTAAACATAAACATCAACCGAAGGGGTTCATAAACACTTTCAAATATCTCCCAAATTCCTAAATTTCCCACAAAATCTAAATCTAAAAAAATTCCAAAGTATTTAAAATTGAAATAAAACACCGTCAACCACTTAAAGCACAAAATTCATCCACTCTCTGCAATAATTTATCGAGGTGGACAAATTGAAAAATACTTCAGCTCACAAAGAGCCAATGCCTAGTCAAAAATATCACTAGGATCCATTCTCAAACAATCTTCTTCCAGTAAGGGCGTGGTACGGGTCCTATAACCGATAGTTTCTCCGCCAAATGGCACTACAGGATAAACGGTTATAACCCAGGGCCCTCTGAACCGAGTGATTTTGCCACCAAATGGCACCACGAGATAGCACTTATGGCCAGAGCTAATACGTCCCTTAGTGGCATCAAGTCCGTGAGATATGAATCAATAGGATATGATCGATAGGGCAGAAAGCCCTCTGTTAGCTATGGTGGATTCAAATTTATCCCCTTAGAAAAATACCCACCCTAGGTCTTGGACAAAGCCCACTGTGGCCAAATATTAAAATAGCTCTAGTTCCCCAAGGACAGAATGCCAAAGTAGATTTCTTGACCAAATTGGCCAAGGAAATGATAAATACCAATGAGGAGATGCCCATATTCATTAGATTTTACACCCATCGGGTCTTGGAGCCCGCTCTATTTCAATTCCTGAAGGCAAAAGAAGTACTGAATTCAAGCCAGTGAGATACAATTCTGATTGGCCCTCAATGTCTCCATCAGATCATCATGGAAAATTATCCAAAATGATATCATGTAGCCAAGAGATGTAAAGCTAGTCAAGCTTTGAAATCATGGTGGCATTGCTTAGATAATGATGTAGAGAATGCTTGGAGGTAGTCATTCGTTGACTACTTCAAAGAAAATAAACTCTCGACAGAAAAATTTATAGCTGCACAAATTCAAAAAAGAGCATTATGATACATATTTGTCAACGACACATTGTATCTACAAGCTTTTGATTAGATGTCGTTAATGTGCTTGGGAACCAAGGAAGCTAATCGAGTGGTAGCCAAAGTTCATGAAGGAATCAGCGATGCACATTAGTCTGGTCCCAAAATGGCTGCTAAAATTAAAAGAAATGTGTTACTATTGGCCAATAACGGTGAAAGATTATATTTACCATGCCAAAAGGTTCCATAAGTGTCAAATTCATGGTGATGTTATAAATCAATTTCTAAATTCATTGCACCCAACGGTAGCATCCTTGCCCTTTAAATGATGTGGTACAGATATAATCAGGTTGATAGATCGTCCATCATCAGCGGGACACCACTTTATTCTGGCAGCTACATTCTACTTTTCTAAGTGGGCAGAAGTGACTCCATTCAAAGAAGTCACGTCCGAGCACATGATTAATTTTTTTACCCACAATGTTGTCTATAGATTCGGTGTGCCACACTGCATAATCTTAGACAATGGTATGACTTTTAAAAGTATAAAAATTTATAAGTTCATTTATCATCATATAATCTCCTTTTTTTCTTACTGTTTATTTGGCGGAGGGTTTTAACAAGATGTTGGTAAAGCTATTGAAAAGATCCTCACCAGGAACAAAAGAGAGTGGCACACTAAAATAGAAGAAGCGCTATGGGTGTATCATACAACTTACAAAATGCCAACCAAAGCCACTCCTTATTCATTGGTGTTCAGGGTTGAAGTCGCATTGCCACTGGAGATCGAGCTACCTTTACTTCGTGTAGCTTTCCAACACGATCTAACTCAGGAGTAAAATACTTGATTGAGAATGGAAGAGCTTGACGTGCTCGATGAAGCTAGACTACAGGCTTAATAAAACTTAGAAATTTACCAAGGAAGAATGACAAAATTATTTGATCGGATGGTGCGTCCTCGGGCATTTCAAGAAGGGAAATGTGTCTTGGTGCTGAGAAGACCAATCATCCCACACCAAAAAATTAGTGAAAAATTTGTGTCCAATTGGGAAGGCCCCTTTGTCATCGAGAAGGTGTACCAAGGAGGAGATATTCAGTTAATCAATCTAGACGGTCACAGGCCTATGCCGCCGATCAACGGCTGATATTTAAAGAAATATCATGCATGAAAATTTCATGTCCAATGTAATATACACTGATCAAAGTATTATGTGTATATCTATCAATGCATGCTTATAATTATATTTTAAAATTCTCTTGTGTAGCAAGAATGTATTTAAAATCCCCTATAAGATTGGGGGCATTTTAAATATTTATTTATATCAACATCACGTCACATGCCGAAATTCTTAAATAAATATTTAAAATCTCAAAATATAAAACCTATCCAAAATCTTCCTGCAATATAAGGGAATTTTTACATATTTATTTTTTTTGATGTCATACTATGCATCGAAATCCCTGAATAAATATTTAAAACCCCAAAATATAAAGTCTATCCAAAATCTTCCTGCAAGATATGGGACATTCTTAAATATTTATTTCGGTTGACATCGTGCTATACACCGAGATCTCCAAATAAATATTTCAAATCTTAAATTTCCAAATTTATTCCCCTATAATTCCTACAAGACAGAGGCATTTTAAATATTTATTCAGATTGACATCGCGCTACATGCCGAGATCCCTGAATAAGTATTTAAAATTATCAACACAAATAATCCATCATATAGAAGGATACAAAATTTTTTCTATCAAAGCATATTCAGGTGATCCTCTAAAAGTTCGGGACACCACCTTCTCTAATATACCGAGATTTAAAAGTCAAGAAAGAGACTTTCATGACTACACACTCCAGCAAGTCGAGCCGGAGTAGCTTAAAGTCTTCTAACAGGCTGAATCTTAAGGTTTGAATGGGCGTAAGAGGCTGGATCCAACAAGCCCATATATGACTGGATAACTGGCAGCTCCGTCTACTCAACACGCCATAAGAATGTCATAGTAATGAAACCCCCACCTCGCCAACCTGTTAGTAGAGATCGTAAAAAGTATGAAGTAAGTTGACTCGATAAGTATAAATGATACTAGTCTACCAAATTCTCCTAATTGATTAAAAAATTAAAGTTTCAGTGGAAAGGAGGAGTCACGAGCAACTATTGAATGTGTGTACGTTCCAAATCTTCAACCATAAAGAAGAGCTCCAAATCTACTAGATTTAGTAGATTTAGCATTGGGAAGTGCATTTCTCATGGCTCAAGTCTGAAGCCTGAATGAGTGTAAAAGGGCGGATCCAATATGCCCAAATATGGCCGGATTTTTAGTAGCTCTGTCTACTCAACACACCACAAGAAAGGCCGTAGTAGAGGAACCTCAATTTCAATAACCAGATGATGAAGAGCTATTAAATTTTAGCTCACCTAATCTGATGAACTCAAGTGACTTAGATAGGAGTCTCCTCAACTAGTTAAGGATCGAGATACTACCTGCATTTGGTACAATCAACTAAATTCAATACCTATAAATCCTTCAACAAATTCGTAAAGCATCAAGCAAGAATAGAAGGAACCATTCATCAATAAGTCCATTAAAGCACAAAGTAAAGGATCGAGGAAACTATCCCAAAGTTCACATAAAGCCTAAGGATGAACTAAGAGGATTTTGTCATCAATAAGTCTATTATACACAAAGCTCTAGATCAATGACTCCTTCTACCATCGGCCTGATATAAACCTAAAGGGTTTAGATTACAGGCATATACCCCTTCATCAAGCCCGCCAAAGCTAAAAGAAAAGGGCTGAAGGTACAAAACCACTTGATAAGTCAGTAAAGACAAATCAGGTAATCCTCCATCAATGTTCGCAATATAAATCAAAGGACAAAAGAAACAAAAATCTCAGGACTCAAGTTAAAGCTATAAAAAGAAGCATCCTGAATGACATCTGCAAATATCTCTAAAGACTTGGGGTATTTTAAATATTTATTTGGATCGACATCGTGCCGCATGTCGAGATCTCCAAACAAATATTTAAAATTTCTTGCCTAAATTCATTTAAAGGAGGGAAGAATGGAAGGTCCTCCCTAAACTAAATGTGTCATTAGCAAAAAAAAATAATTTGAGCAAGATACAATTAATATAAGAGACAACAAAGTCTCACCAGCTGATGAATCTATAAAATTCAGATAAATCTTGAACGATATCAGTAATATACAATAGAAATATTACATCTATACATGATTGTGATAGAGAAAGATGTTGAGTAGTTACAAAAATGCTAGAAACTAATGTGATAGTGGTGGCAAAAGGAGAACAGAAAGTGGTGATGTTATATACTACCATCGATCTACAAAGTGATATTCTAAGAACCTAAGCATGGGGTACTCTATCATTCTCATATAGATCCTTACTTGACCAATGATAACATGTCAAGCATATTTTTGACTATAAGCACATCTATAGATCCATAAAGGCACATAAATAGACTTTTGGAGATCCATAATATAAAAATCTCTATGTGACATCCAGAGCAAATATCTGGAGATCCATAGGGTCAATCAGCACAACAAATGTGGTTCACTTTAGATGCGTACCATATTTATTGGGAGGCATTTGTTGACCTCTACCAGACAAGCCAAAAGAAATAAAATAAAATAAAAATGCTTAAAAGGATTACCTTTGTCAGACCCATACTGAAATCCTGACCGAATCCTGTACAAATTGCCAGATAAACAGTGTTCATTCCTCTGCATGTGTCAAAATTTTGCTTCTCCTGCATGCGTGCTTTGATCGAGCTCTTGCCTACGTTAATAAAAAGGAAGAGAAGTCTTCTTTTGTTTTGTTCTCTTCCCCTATTTGGACCAAACCCCAAGCCTTCCTTCCTTATAGAAACCCCCTCCTCCTCTCATCCACGCTTGACTCCACCTCACGCAAAAAAACTCCCTTAGTCGCATACAACCTTCATCTCCGACTCCTCCTACTTACCTGAAGCTGATAACCAACCAGCCGACCACCTCCTTCCCCAGTCCAACGTCAACCTCTGACCTCCAAGCCGACCACCCTAGCCAGCGTCCTCACCTCCATCGATGACGTTCCTGTCAAGTTGGAAGTTTTGAAATTTTGGTTGAAAGTAAGGACGGGAGCTCGCTCACGTGAAGGCAACTTTCTCCCTTCCTGCATACTTCTTCGGCTCCTCTATTGCCACTTAACTTCACCCCTTCGACGACGTTCCTTTCTACCAAATCGAAAGTTACGACATTTTGAACGAAAGCGACGATGGGAGCTTGCTTCTAGTGAACGTAACTTCTCCCTCTCGTGCGCTTCGTCGTCTAAATCCTGTAAACATGTCGAACTCCAAAGAAAAAAGAGAGAAACAAATGATTTATTTTACCATGAGATTTATGAGCCAATCATATTCTGTTTGGTAGGATTTAGCATAAATCCTCTTGCCAAACAACACAGAAATCCTGCTCAATTCCTGCCTAAGTCCTGTGTTGAAACAACCTGTTCAAAATCAACTGCGATTCATTGTAATTAATTGTTATTAATAACAATTAATTGTAGTTAATCATGATTAATTTTGAATTAATTATAATTAAGTTTCATTAATTATAATTAATTTTTATTAATTATGATTAACTTAAGTTAATTATAATTAATTTTAAAATTAATTATAATTTCAAGTTAATTATAACTAATTTTCTAATTATGATTAATTTTTGGTTAATTATAATTAGTTATAAATAATTAAAATTAATTTAAGTAAATTATAATTAATTTCCATTAAGTATAATTAAATATTATTAAATATAATTAATTCTAGTTAATTATAATTAATCTTTATTAATTATTATTAATTATTATTAATGATAATTAATTTTAGTTTATTATAATTAATTTCCATTAATTTTAGTTAATTAAAATTATTATCTTTATTAATTATAATTAATTTTTTTAGTTACAATTAATTTTAGTTAATATTAATAATTAATTACTCTTAATTGTAATTGGTTGTCAAAAGAAAAATGATTGCCTCAATCCGCATGCCAACTCAGCCACATTCCCCTTTATGCAGGTATAAAGTGCTTAACTCAAAAAATTGTCCTCGGCACTTGTAGTATGGTGAACAACCACCCATGCATGTTTTTCTTAGCATGGTGGGAGGAAGTTTATCGCTGTGCATGTGGCGAGGCAGGTAATCTCAAAAAAGTCCTATTTTCGGTGTTTGTGGCACGTCGAGGGACCCCATATGCATGCTTTTCTCTAGCATGGTTGGAGAAAACTCGGTGCGGCGCTTACAACGAGGCATGCCAGTCTTGTGTACGCTTTTTTTAGCACAGCGGGGCAAAAAAATAAGTACCCGTACGCGCCTCAATGCCATCGAGGAAATAACTCTGCTTTCAAACAGGTGCCCGAAGACTAATGCAAGCATTTCTCTAGCATGGTGGGATTGAAGATTTTTTGCCACAGTGTCATCAAACATCACCCATGCATGCTTTTCTCTAGTGAGGCAGCAGGCCCAGACTCCCAAAATTTTCCCTAGATAGCGGTTACGCCGAGGGACTGCTGAAATTTTGTCTAAAAATGACAAAGACTTAGACAAACAGTGGACTATATTTGGACTTAAATTTAAACATCAAATGAACTAAATGAAAACTTGAACTAAATGAAACTACGGAGGAGTTGAACTTGACTTGATTAATAGGGGACATTTGGACTAAAACACAAATGAATATAAGTATCTGAATTCAAATGATAAAGGACTTAAACAAATTTGTGCACAACTTGATTTGAACAATCATGCAAAATTTGAACTCAAATAAACTGCAGGGTACTCAAATTTGATAGTGGATCAGACTTTATTTGAACTGAACTCAAACCAAAATGACAATGGACTTGAACTCAGACTTAAACTTGGACTCAAGCTAGACTTATGAACCTAAGCTTGACTCATGGAAATTGGCATTGAACAAATGATGATGAACAACATTACAAGGGATTCAAATTTGACGTAAACCTGAACTTGAACTAAACAAGACCATAAGAGGCTTGGACTTGAATGTGAAACAGTGGCTACACTTGAACTTGAGCACAAAGTAATTCGTTACAAGCAAAGAGCAATATATGCACAAGAAAATGCAATCACCTGCATATGATCATGAACACGAATTCGACACTTGCATAAATACAACAGTTCATTTGTATGTGAAGAAAGATCTGTGAAGAATTCTCATGTATGTTGCAAACTATATGTGAAAACAAAGAATTTGCAACCATAGCTTACCTACGAGCAATGGAAAAGTTACTAACGATGTGACTTAGTCAGAAGCCTTTATTTGAAACCATTAAGTAATGACATGACTTCCTTTCTATGATCAACACTAATCAAAGATGACATATAAGATAGTTGCAAACAAATAAATAAAATATTTTTGAGAATAAAGAACTTGCAAGTTCAACTTGTTTACAACTGATAAGAAGTCTGTAAAGGATGTGACTTAACTACAAAGCCGTAATGTGGGCTTTTGGACCACACCAATCGACTCATAGCATTGGATCTAATTCATCCTTAAGCAACATTTGCAAGATATGTGGCAGTATACCTATGGTCAATAAAGCGGAGTCTCCCACAAATGCTCACAACCTTCATGCCAAATGGGAGGTAGGTATCGAAGGGACAATAACCATTGGGAGCATTCTGAAGCCATCCTGAAGGATGAAAAAACCATGATACACATAACGAGCCATGAATGAACAATAGTAGAAGATCATGTAGAAGGTCAAATATGCACGTTGGATATAGTGTCATTCTTATGACAGATGTAAAGTAGCACTTGGATAAAGACTATTGAGGGCTATGAGCTTCGAGGATTGATGCACAAGGGACGTACTAACTCATCAGCCAATGTGTATGATGAAGTCAGGGATCCATCATAGACACTAATATATTTTTGATAAATGATGACCATTAATAGATGATGAATATTGCAGTGTTTGAGAATCAACACTAATTGGCATATGGGCATCTGCAATGGTCCCTACAAACGCTGAAGTATATACGAGCTAATACAGTAGCTCACTGGTCAATGAGTATATGGGATTATTGAGACTATTGCAAGCTTCTTGATGAACAGTGGTTGTGCATCCAACATACTACCTACGGGCAAATAAAGAAGGGCTATGATAAGCATGAACTTCTATGGGTTGCCGTAGTATACCCATCAAATGTCCAACATGCCCCCACACATGCACTGTAATGTGTATGCACATAGGTACACATAAGGAGATATATAATACACTAGCATGGGCCCCGGCGAGCGTGTTATAAATATATACGTGGCATCTAGGGATGCTGCACGGGTTAACAAATATTCTCAAGTTTGAGCCCGATCCTCCTGTAGGAGTAGATAAGAGTCGATATGGTTTGGACTATTGAAAAAATATTCAGTCATGGCGATGATCGAAATATTTATTTTATAGTTCATATTAAGCCTTCAAAGCCTAGTAAATGAATGGTCCATCACCAAAGACATAATGCCTATAAAACCCGATTCTCTGTCGACAGCTCGACAGAGTCGACAAGGTTCATTCCATGAATGGAATTCTCCATAAACACCCCGATGATGGCCATGTTGAATGCAGATCTCAACCGGAGGGGTCAATTCCAAATATTCAAAAAGACTTCTCAAATTCCCATGAAACCTAAAAATCCAAAAATTCCAAAAATCATCCAAATCCAAGTATTTAATGTTGAAATAAACCCATCAAACACTTAAAGCAAAATTCATCCATCCTCCGCAACAGTTTGCCGTGGTGAACAAATTAAAAATAACTTCAGCTTACAAAAAGCTAATGTCCGGTCGACAATATCACTATGATTCTTTTTCAAATAATCTCCTATCAGTCAAGATATGGTACGTGTCTTCTAACTAACAGTTTCGCTATCAAATGGCATTACAGGTAAATAGTTATGACCCGAGGCCCTCTGAAATGAGTGGTTCTGCCGCCAAATGGCACCACAAAATTACAGTTATGGCCAGAGCCAATACGTTTCTTAGTGGCATCATATCCTTGAGATATGAATCAATAGGACATAATCGATAGGGCACAAAGCCCTCTGTTAGCTAAGGTGGATTCAAATTTATTCCTTTAGATAAATACTCATCCAAGGTCAACAAGGTACCCTTGGATGAAGCAACCCATCGCTGTCGACAAGGATCCTTATGTCAGGTTGGGTCGACTACCTCGTCTGACTAAGTAAACCAGGGACCGTAATGGCCCGGGACGACGGAACCATGGGATCTTGATCAGGTCTATCATCCATTCCCCCACCATCCTCTTTAAGTGCAAGATGGTGAAAATTCAAATTTTAAATATTAAATTTTCCAATTCCAAATGCCCATGCTGCAACTATATGCCAGATAGCACATATATCTACGTATCTGATTGACGATTGCCCTTAATCGAAAGTTCTCTCTCATTATCGGGAGGGGTAATTAACTATAGGGGCTTGCGCCTATGGGAAACCAGAACTCAGATCATAAAGTCCTCGTAAAATGAGGGCGAAATCTATGGATAGTGTCTTATCTACAAATCCAATCTACCTTCCCAAAATTTACCCTGGAATTTAATCCGTTAAAACTCCTCAAAAAGCAACGGGGAGGCCGGGGCTGAATTTTTGGAGCCCACAGGCACCTCGATGTTTAAGTGTTTAGCTTCTTTTACTTAAGGAGTTTCACAATTGGTGGCTAGCAAAAGTTGGTGGTGATGGATGGTGTCCGCGGTGGCTGGTGGTGGTAGTGGCTGGCAACATGTGGTGGCGGTTAAGCGAGGCTGCTTGTGATGTAAACTATTCTTGCTCAAAATTGGGCGAGTTGAGTTAACTAAACAATGAACTAAGATAATTTGCACTACATTTACTTTACTTTGCATTACTTTTTCTTCCAATCAAACACCATTATTTTTAAATCCCTTGCATTTGAAACACTTTACACCAATTTTACTTCCAACCAAACAATCCCTAAGATTTAATACTTGAATCTCTAATTGGTTATGCCGTAGTTTTATTTCCTTCAACTCAATTTCCATTTATGCTAGAGCTCACATCTTACTAAGAAACTAAACATGCAAGCACTATAGGCTCAAATCTCACATCACGTCGTCCATTTTTTTTTATCATTTGCTCCTTTTCTTTCATTCTTTACGAAACAAAATAGTTGTTAAAGATATGGGAAGATTTTGTTTTAGTTTTTGAATCCCTAAATTTTATGATACATTCTTAAACGTTAGAATTTTATGAATCATTTTATATTTTAATTAATTTTTAAAATTATCATATAATATTAACTTTTCTAAAAGAGATAAATTATTATATTATGTCAAAAAGGTGTATATGTCATATTTTTAATAATATGTACATTCAACGTCCATGTCATATCTTGTCCATATCCATGCATCATAGTTTTTTTCCTTTTCTTTCCTTCCAAAGCAATGCATTATTCACTTTGAAATAACACTGATATTGATTATAACTTATTTATTTTCAGGTTGTAAAGGTTATAATCATAATTGTAGTTATTGTTTCTATTAGTGATGCTTCTTTAATTTTTATTATATAATTTAAATCTTTTGCCTATTAGAAAATATAAAATGGGCTACATCTTTATTTAATTAATTATAGTGCTAGTATAAGCATATATATATAAAATCCTGAGATGAAAATAATAAGAAAATTACAATAAAGGAAATTTCTTTAACAAAAAGAATATATTATAAAAATAATATTATATATTTCTATAATAAATATTAAAGAATACATTTTAGATATCTCAGGTCTATTATTTAAATTGATGATAAACTAGATGGGGAAATTATTAATAGAATTCAAATTGGATGGTTGAAGTGGAGGATTGCATCGTGCATGATGTGTGACAGAAAAGCTTTACTCAAACTTAAGGTAAAATTCTATAAGATGGTGGTGAGACCTGCAATGCTTTATGACGGAAAATGTTGGCCATTAAAAAGAAGCATAAAATTAAGTGTTGTAGAGATGAAGATGCTTAAGTGGATGAGTGACTTCACTTGAACAGAATGCGAAACGAGTATATACGAAAAAAGGCTGGAGTAGCTCCAATGGCAGATAAGATTAGAGGGAGTCACCTTTGATGATTTGGTCTCATAAACTGTTGGCCTTCCAATGACTCGGTTAGAAAGTCGATGTATTAGATTTGGCCTATGATAAGAAATGTAGAGGCAAACATAAAAAGGCTTGGTTAGAAAGTATTAAAAATGACTTTTTTTATTATATAGAAATGATAATCTGACTCTTAATAGGCCACAATGAAGAAAAAAGATTTATATAGCCAACCCCACGTAGTAGAATAAAGACTTGATATTATTGTTACTGTAAGACGATAAATATTAATCTAATGTGATAATATTATGCAATAACATCGTTAAACTTGATAACATTCATAGCTCTAATAACTATTCACATAAAAAAATCATGATGTGATTATAAGAAGCACGGTGAATTTTCCCTACCAAAAAAGGCTAAAATGCAAATTTTCTTCCAATACTTTACAAAATAAAAAATAAGCTATTGGGTTGCTACACAGGAGATGAGAAAAAAAAAGGCCTAAAGTAAAACATAGATATTTGCTTACTTTTCCACATGTAGATGCCTTGAAATGGAGAATTCTCATGATGTGATTATAAAAAGCATGGAGAAGTTTTTTTATCACCTCCATTGGTTCCCTCCAGTTTCTTCAAAAGTGGCTTTGATTGCAACATTCCTTTCATGTACTCCTATTGCTTAGGAGTCTTAACCTTTTATATTATTGTGTGAGTAAAGTAATCATTTCTAGACTAGAGATGTCATCAAGCTTCTTCATCTTAATAGAGATCAAGTAGTTGTAATATAGGCGGGGAAAAGAAAGACAGCAAAGTAGAAGAATCTTAAAATGAACATCTAGAGCAAAATTTTGTATGTGTTTCCTTGATGTTGTCGTGTAAGAAATAATTAATAAAAATTTACATAACAAATTGAAATCAAAATGCCAGATCACTGAAAGTTAGTAAGGTTTTGAAAGAATTTATTCTCCTTTTTTGTTCTTGAAATGAGAAAAAAAGAATTTATGGAACTAATGTACACTTACTGTACATGGGTCGAGTTAATCAATTTGTAATGTAAGCATAATATAAGTTAAGTAATCATTGTTAAACCAATTAGCCAATCTTCAAGTGTCCTAAAGACATATTTCACAGTGGCTTTAACTATAAGTTCTACTGGCCCTTGAGTAAATTTAAGTCACTAAAGATGTCAAATATGTCAAGTAGTCTAAAAAAGACCTTTCATAATCCATATGAACGGGTTATTGAACTCATGCAAAGGAACTAAGTCACTAATTTGGCCAATCAACTCACTATGGTTATCAACTTACTTGACCAAGAAAGCTTGCCAAGAAAATTTGTTCTATTTGTTGGTAATATTTTGGAAGAAAAAAAGATTGATAGACAAACAATGGGCTATGCAGATTTTGGATGGGATAATAGATGAAGAATTTTATCACTAAATTTTTTCTAAGTAGTTTTCAACTTGACTTACAATATCATGACATTACCAAGCACTGGAATAACTATCTACCAACCAGATTTATCCGCCTCACAATAAAGCTTAACCAAGTCTTTCTATATAGATTATTTTATGTTTATTTAATTATAGCAGTTTTTGTAGTGATGATCTCGACTGAAGCCTATAGTAGGGGGTTAGAGGGTGAGCTCAATAAATCCTTGAATATTCTTGTCGCATGAGTCCTATACTGCTCTCACACAAAAATTTAATAAAATACGTAGAAATCTCTTTAGATCTAATTTTCGCTTTCAGATTTTTTTTGTTTAGGCTCAAATCATATTTAAGTATGGTCTTGGTGCTTTTCACGAACACATTTGGATCCAATAACAGTGAGATTATGCTGCATATTTCTTTTACTTTTTATGTTCAAATTTGTTATCTTTCGCATCATATGAAGTTCTAGATTGAGATTCACTTAGTTAATATAAAATAACATTCTACATCAGGAGAAGGTTTGCCAACCAAAGAAGATATCCAGACACAGCATGTTGCGTCAAGATCTAATTAACACGAAAGCTCTTCGAAAGACTGCTAAAGGCGTTGTTGAAAGCAAGAAGTTTGTGAAAGTGAAAACCTTGCAGAATAAACACTTACTGCAAACACCAAATCTGATATCAATGAACCAGAATGTAGTGAAGAAGCTTCCTATTCATAGCATTCTCAAGAACAAAAATAGATTTTCTTCGGCGAGAAAAACTAGTAAAATAAAAAATGCTAATACAGTCGAGTTTATCAAACGTTGTTGTAAACCTACAAGACATGTTACCTTTTCTGAAAAAGATGATGTACTTGGACACGGGAACAATTGTTCAAGCATTAACCTGCCTCAATTTAAAAGCCTCTGCAAGATTTTCTCTGACGTTTTGACTAAATCATCTGTGATGAGCAACTCAAGAAAGGTTCATGACCTGCCGGCTGCTAATGATGGTACACAGGGGGTTAATGTAACCGAAGAAGATATTAATGCAGGGGTTGTCGATAGGACAGATGAATCATCATCTCAGAAAAATCTGTCAAGTGATTCACTTGGTAATGTTAACCATCGAAAATTAGTAAACTCCAGCAATAGCAGCTGTTCTAGCACTGAGAAGGCATCCATGGCTATAATGATTGATCTAAACCACGGTATTGAGACCAGTAATGATATAGATTGCTTTAATCCTTCTACAGAAAATTTGTTACCCTGCTGCACCAATTCAGTTGATCTGGATTTCAAGGACACCACTAACAAAAAGGGATCAAGCACTTCAACTGAATTTCACCTACAAGGAGGACTGCCAAAGATATCACTTGCATTTACTACAACTACTGAGAAAAATTTTGTCTCGGCTTCTAATGCTACAGCTTTACTCACAACCATGAAGAATCCTAGTCCGCATATTTCGACATCTTGTCTAATAGCTTGTAATGAAAGAAATGAGATGCAGTGTCGGCAATATTTTGATGTTGACATGAATGGTTGCCATCACATTCCAGAGAATCAATCGGGGCACCTTCGCTCTTCAGAAGAGTTTTTAAGCAACGACATTGGCTATTCGGTTGGATCCAACAAGTTTAGGGGATCAGCATTCTTGTCAAATTTAGTGTCTACCAGCAAAAGTACGAGCACTGGTGAGGACTTCATCAGTCTACCTCATAATAAACAAGGAGAATTTTTCCAAATGCATCCAGAAACGAAGTTTGTTGGGCCGTATACGAAGCAAAACATTGATTTTGCTTCTAATCACGGATTCTATGCAAACAACCAAGTTGTGCACAATATTAACGCGAATCCTTTTAAAGTAATGAAAGAGAAGATTCTTGATGCTGCATCTTATCAGAATGATCAGGTAGATTGGTTTCAGAACCAATACCATCCTACTAGAGAGAGAATATTTACTGAATTTATAGGTCCCGAACGAGTCTGTATTCAAAACAATGAGCCTTTTAAGGGAAATTATGAGTTACTCCATTCCCATGCAAACAAAACAAAGCTTTATTTTCATGATGGAAAAATTTGCGATGCCACTCCTGATTTCTTCAAGACTGTAGATCTGCAACAAAAATGTAATTTAGCTTGCCAGTTTGAGCCTGTAGTGCAGCCAACAATTCGCTTGATGGGTCAAAATGTAGTTGTTGGTGGTGGCAATCGAGATTGGTACACTTCTATAATGCCTGAAAAGTACATTTCAAATGAACGGACGCTGCCAGAGTTCGTTGCAAATACATGCGGGAGCTCAACAGGTAGCGTACTTAAGGTGTCAGATTCTTTATCAAATTTTTATCAAACGACAGAACATCTGGAACCTAAATTTGACTCACATATTGGTGATCATGGATCAGAAAGTCTGACAAGAAAAAACATTATCTCAACCACTGGAAACAACGTATTCAAGGTTGACGTTGATAGTAACGCACTGCCTCACAATGCCTTTTTAAACAAGACAGGAAAAATCATAGAAAATTGTATTTCAGGAGAGGAAACTTCGAGGCATCAAGACTATCCTACCATAGCATCTTATCAACATAACATTCAGCAGAATAGGCTGTTGAGTTCTATCCATTCTAATCATAGTCAGGGTGTATCATGCGGTACATTTGTAACAGCACAACCACAAGTTCCATATAATATTCATGAAAATTCGTTTCAACCAGTGCCGATACAGACTTCAGAAGAACCGCCTCAGTGTTTGATTCAAGCTATGCGTCAAAAAAGGAACCAACTGTCGAGTTCACCATATTCTGATCAAACAGAATTGAGCCAACCATGTAGGCTTTCTGGAACTAATCTAATTCCCCGCATATCTCCATATAACATGCCTATGGTTCCTTTTTCTGTCCATAACATCTCTCCCTCAAAAAACTCTGCCTTTGTTCAAAATTCTAGCCAATCTTCATTTATTTCTGCTGTCACTGCAACTAATTCGATTTCTGAAAGCACAAAGAGCACTGCCATCAAAAATAAAGAAAGAGATGAATCATATTCAAACTCCAAAGGTTTCAATAGTCCAGTTGATGCTCATAAATCTCGAAAGAGATCCGCTGCAAGTGACGATGTATTCATGAGATCAGCTAAGAGACCCTATTTTTAAAAGCAAGCACACTACAGCTTCCTTGTAAAACCACGGGGGACTGATATGATGCGAGATCACCCACTCCTCGATTATGCAACTGCTTTAGACGTTTAGAAAAGAGCAAATGAGTTGGATGAATTATCAAACGTAGAGATCTCTAGTTTGTCAAGACTGGACAAGGAATCAGCAGTAGGAGCAACAAAACTGGTTGCAGGAGCAAAACATGTACTGAAATTTAATCAAAAGAATGATGATGGAGACTTTAGACCAATTCATTCAACAACAAACTTTCCCTGCAACCCTACTTCTGGAGAATGTTTAAGCACTTAACAAGAAAATTGCTAAGATCAACATGTTCTAACAGTCTGAGATGGGATGTTAAAATTTTCTAAATTATGTCATCACTAAGCTCTATTTCTGGATCTGTCAGCTTACGACTGGTACTATAGTTTCCTTTTAACACTCATTTGGTTGCCTGTAGCATGAAACATGATTTAGAAAAAAAAAATGATCTTGTTTTCATTCATTTTTTGTATGAAAACAAATCATTATAGTTGAATAGGTTGTTGGAGGTTAAAATCAACATTGATTGCATGATGCATCTAAAATACTTGATCACTTTTCTGTCCGTGTTTCCTAACTTCAAGCAACCAAATGATTCTTAGATTTCATGTAAATATTATAAGTCAACTGCAGATCCTTGTCATTTAAAACTCTCAAAACTTTCTTCAGCACATGTTGCACTTGTATCTTGCGTGTTTTTGAGATATGCTTTCACCTCAAGAAATAATGTTCTGCAATACTAGGGAAACTTTGTAGGTTTTTTTTCGTTTTGTCTAATCTTCCTTGTATAATTTTTCAAATAAACTACTCTAAATTAGTTGTTTTCCAGCTTGATTCTAATATTGTGGCTAACTAATTCTATTTGCAGCCTATGAGTATTTATTAATAAGGAATTTATGGAGAGCTGGGATTGCGTTAACATGAGTAAATAAGTGCATTAAATTTAAGAAATGCCATTTTTGGTTTTGTTATTGGCTCACAGCTTTCTATGATTTAACCTTTCAGCTTTAAAAAAAAAATTTCATATCCAAATGCCACCATTTGATCATCTGGAGTAGGTTGACAACTCAGTTTACAACGTCTGCTGCTTAATTCTATTTCTGAATATTACAAATAGGTATTTCTCCATGGTTCTTCACTGTTCTAATCATTATTCATAGAACCCTTGGAGTAAGAGCTGATTAATGTGTCGTCAGAACATATTATTCTTCTCAAGTTATTGGATAGATTAGCTAATTAATCTTGCACCTATAATGCACATGAACATCCCCAAAATGTTTACTTTCCACCAGTTATGATGTTTGGGAATTTAACTTGCTATAATTTCTGCTAAGCGTACAGCATTAATTGTCTTCTGTGGAGTAATTATATTGTCAGCTGGATTTAAGAATTTGCTTTTCTAATTTCATTTCTTATATGAATAAAAACTTCAAGTTTTTGTACTGCTCGTTGTGAGCCCTAAAAATTCCATAGACCTCTTAGTGCACTTTTTTTACTAGATGGAAAGTTTTATCAAATGAATGTTATGGGTCTAATTTTCATATGGTAGATTGGTTTCAAGATAAGACACTACCTAGAAATTTCACCCTCCTTTCATGAGGACTTTATGGTCTGGTTCAAGATTTCCTCTAGGCACAAGCCCCTATAGTTACTTACTTCTGCCGGTGACATGGATCACTTTTGATTAAGGCTAGTCGTTAAATAGGTACTTAGTATCAGATATAGTAGCAACAATTTTAAGAGTTGGATTTTAGGGTTTTAAGGGTTTGAAATTTACCACATTTCACTTAAAGCATATGGTGGGGGAATAATGATGAGTCTTATTAAGATCCTCTTATTTAACTGCCCTAAGATGTCGTGGTCTTTAATATTCATAGTCAGAGGACGTAGTAGTTCCAACTTGACTGAACGATCCTTTTTGGCAGCCATGGGTTGCTTCGTCCCAAGATACCTTGTAAACTTGGCCTGAATGTTTGCTTAAGGGACAAATTTAAGTCAATCTTAGCTAACATAAATCTTTGTGCCCTATCAAGTATACCTTATGATTTATTACTCATGGGTTTGAAATTATTGGGGAACATACATGTTCTGGCTATGAATGTAATTTAATGGTACAATTTTATAGAAAATTACCGGATCAGAGTGCTTCGATCATAATATTTTACCTGTTGTATCATTTAGTAGCAAAATCACTTGTTAAAAGATGCATGTCACTTCTTAACTAGTGAGAGAACATTTCAGAATGAATCTTAGCAATGCACTCGACAAGATATTTGCTTTTTGTGAGATGAAATTGTTCTCAAATTTGACTTTTTAAACTTTCATTGAAAGTTGAGCTCTTGAATAATCAATTTTGGGATTTGGGTGCATTTTTTAAAATTAAGTAGCCCCCTTCTGTTAAGATCCTCTTTCAGCATAATTATCATTGGGGTTAATGTTGAAGTCAAATTAAATTTATCTATATTTTATTGGAGTTTGGAAGCCGTTTAAAAATAGGATCCTCTTTGGTTTAAATTTATTTTGAGCATGGCCATCATGAGATTTTTTGGTAACTTTATTTCATTATTCAAACTTTTTCAACTATGTTTTCCAACCTATAGAGGATTGGTCTCCCCTATTGACTTTATGAATTATCATATGAATATTGACATTAAGAGTTCATATTTTTATGATGAATCTTCCTTAAGGAGGATTGCAAGGCTTAATGTGAATTTAAAAATACACATCTTAGTAGATTTTAGGATTATATGTTCTCTTATAAATTCAAGTCTTATGAACTCTAATTCTTTGAAGGAGGAGTATCAGACTTAGAATTTGAGTTTAACTTTATATTTTAGACCACGTAACATTATTATTCTAATTTAGGAGTTTGGTACAATAGTTGGAGCATGCGCGGGTGCATAATTTACAAATAGAATTTCAATTTAGCTCACTTTAACCCCGCACATCATTCTCGGACATTTGCGTTTGCATGATTAGCACACTTGTAAGAGAACATGAGGAAAATTGAAGCTTTTTTTAACTGACATGTGAGCTTTTTATAAGAATTTTAGTGCATTCTCATGGTACATTCACATACTTCGAATGTATTGGCATGTTTTGGTGCATTTTGCACGATGCACTTGTACGCTTTTCAGAGCGAGAGTTTTTTTTTTATTATTTTTAGGTTTGCGTAGTATTCTCAGATGTCACACTTAGATATTTGTTGTGGTCATCAGAGCATATGCATACTTCTCATTTTTCAAGATATTTGAAATTTAAAATTTGATTATGAAATTTTGATAAATTTTACTACCAAAACCTTAATGTTTCCACGACAATTCAAAGTGGTAGTTTGTGAACTGTTGCTATAATAGATATAGGCAACAGTTTTCAGTGCTGCTAAATTTATTACTAAAAATTAATATTTTTTGCAGCATTTAATAACAGCATTTTCAAAAATACTACAAAATCTAATTTAAAAATACCCCATTTTAATATCCTGCGATTTATCTTCTTCCTCCCATGCCCTAGTTCCCGCTCGTACATCTCACAAGTGTGCCTCATTCTCCTTCTCGTGCCCTAACTCCTGCACCTCTGATAGTGAAATCGCTCTCAAAGGCAAAATCCTTTATTTCTCCTCTACCCTTGCCATCGCCAGAGGCTAGAGCCAGAAAAGCTGCGGATTCAACTTCTTCAGCTCCACCACTTCCGACAAGAAGAAAGGTCTATCTCTACCTTTTGGATTTAGTGTTTTAAAAATGCATTTATTATCAAGTCTTTGTAGCTTTTATAAAAGTTATGTGTGCTCGTCAAAGCACATGAAGACTATTTATTTTTAAAAGGAATTATTTTCTCATGCAATTTTTACTATACTTGCAATGTGTACTTGCATGATTTTTAGGGCATATGCATGACACTTGTTAGCAATATCCAATGCATTAAATGTATTTGCATCCTACTCTAAAAAATTTAGTAGAATTTGAAAAATATCTTGGGATGCATGCACATGAATTTATTTAGGTTTAGTTATTTAGTGTTTACTTTCTATTTTCTTTATGATTGGAAAATTTTTGAGTCTTAGGCTAGTGATGTGAACATAATGTAAGTACTAATTTATATTATTATGTCTTAAATGAATTATACATATTTTCAATATCTCCCATTCTTAATTTAATGTATATAATGGCCTATTGACCACATTTTTGTATGAGGTCATCATGATCCATTCAAATCTCTGTGTGTTGATTTGATGGTTGATAATGAGCCAATTGTCAATCATCTAGTTTCCAGCCACATATCAATTTAATCTTCAATTAACTCTCAATCTAGGCCCTCAATCAAACTTTAAACCCTACCCAATCAATCCCAATCATTGATTTGATTGTGATGGATGTGGGTAATTCAAACTCAATCATTCAAAGTCAAAATCCAGTCCAAATCCTGAATTCCAAACAAAAATCTAGGGTTAAGGGCCCAGGTACTGAAACCCTTTTTGGGTAATTTTCAGTCACCTTCAAATCCCATAAAATGACCCTAGATTCATGATATGTCAGTTGCATATTAATTAAACTTATCCCTAGTGTTAACCCTCCAAATTTTAGCTCAATCTGACACTTCTAGCCCCATATATTGAATTGATTTCCAAAGGTTGTAAAACTTTTAAATATTTATAGCCTATGCCACTAGACCCTCCACCCTATAGAATTTGACCTTAGGCCTTTTCTAAAACCCTTAACTATATCCATGACTCTTGTTATGACATGTTGACTAGTAAACTATATTTTGTTGGGCCCAATTTGACCCAGAATTGCCCATGGATCAAAATGACCAAAATGCCCTTTAAGGTCAAATTTTGACTTTTCCCCAAAACTCAATATGGCATAGCCAACTCAATCCTTGAAATCTCTTCTAATGCATCCTAAACATCATTAGGAATGCTTTAAACTCAAACTTACCCTTTGGCTTGACCTGGTTAACCAAAATGCCCCTTAAGGCTTTACATAGTTATTTCAAGCTAAATGAACTCCTCTTAGCTTGGGACCACTTCAATTAAGTTCATATGATCAATCCAAACTAAATGGACTTAACCCTTGACCCTAGGTCCACTTAGTTGACCAAGTCAACTTAGTTTGACCAAACTATAAATATATATTAATCCATTTTAGACCCTTTGACCAAGGCATTTTTAAGCCCTTTTAAACTATTGGAATGATCCACTGGGTCCCTAATGGTATCCTCTTGAAGACCTAAGCCTTGGATTAACTTGGGTTAGCCATATGGCTTGACCCAAGTGTCCAAAGAGGCTTTCCATTGAGCTAAATCCTATCCTAAGCCAATTCAAATCAAACCAAAGCCTATATTGGATCCCCTATGGCCCAACACACCTCTCTTAGTTGACCCAGCCCTGGGTTAACTGTGGTTGGGAATTGGTCTAGCCCAAACTGGTCAAAACTACCAAGGGTTGAGCCATCTTTCAACCTAATCCTCATTGAGTCAAACTAATACTTGCACTGGCTGTCCCTAGACCCAATACACCTAGCCCAGCCAGCCTAGCCTTTGATTTGACCTGAGTTAACACCTACATTAGCTTAAAGTGGTCAAAACCACTTTGACATGAGCCAATTCTCTCCAAAGGCCAAACCAGATCCAATTTCCACTTGCATTGGATTCCTTTTGACACAATGCACCTTCCCTATCAAACCCATGACCTGACTTGACCCAGGTTGCCATCCAAGTGAATTTGGCTTCACCATGCCCAATTGACTCTTCCATTGAGCTCACTAGACTTCTAGCGGCCTTTCCACCTCACCATCACCCAGTTAGTGTTTGGCGATGGTCGGAGCGAATGGGAATGTGCTTCAGTGGTCCCCTCTATCTAGAGCCTCGTATAAGGCTTTTTAGGGCCTCATCTCATTGGCCTTGAGCTCATGAGGCTCTGGGAGGTTATCCCCTTCCAGTTAGTGAGCATTTAGCAGCTAGTTGAGTTATCCAATTTGTCGCCATGACCGAAGCTCGAATAGGGCATTTCATTCCAATACACCTCATTCACACCCAACCTCTCAAAACTGTTCCACAGAGCTTCCTGAGTCTTTTGCTAGCTCTCTTAGCCTTCTGTCCTATTTCGGTCATGAGTTCGAACAAGTTTCGGAGAGATTCTTCCACCCTCCACACAAAGTTGTACTTTCAGTGATTCTCCAACAACGACGTCTGAAGGAGAACCATTCATCACCATCCTTTAAAGCATCCTGATAGGAAACTTCATCTGTTGGGGTTTTCCCTGAGGTAAAAGCTTCAACCCTAGCTCCCTAGATCGGTAGTCTAGTCAAGTGTGAAGGAAACCTTCACCCCAATAGATTTCCATCATTGGATTGAAGGTTTTCGATGCCTTAATGCTCTCTGTGAAGTTTGATAGAGTTTCACCAGTGGGTTCTCTCAGATAATGCCAGAGGAGCTCTAAGGCCATGGGACTCTGTAGGAGGTTAAATATATAATCAAAGCCATTGATCTTAATCAACAGCTTTGATTAAATCCTGCTATTTTGTGCCATTTTAAACTGTAAACATTTGATTAATGATCCAACAGCTGTGGTTAATCCTACATTATCTAGTCAGCCGCCAATGATTGACTGGCCAATCAGATGGCACCCACATTGAACGTGCACGATTAACTAGATAATTATCATTTTTAATTTTCAAAAAATGTAGAGAACTTAAAAAAATCATATCTCCTCATCCACTTGGCCAATTTATGTGATCTTAAGCTCATTAGAAAGGTCTTGAGAAGACCTACAAAAGCCTTATGGTCTCAAGCCATGATCACACATAAAACTTAGTCAATCTTTGTAATAGCATTTGTTGCAAATCTGGATTCAAGAAGTATAGTTTTGATGATGATAAATATGTTTGTGTTCTATTTTGCTTGGCTAATCATTTCAGGTACAAAAGATCAAATGAAATTCAAGCCAACTCAAGATCGGATTCAAGTGTGCTTAAATGTAATTTTTTCCTTTTCTTGAGTCAAATGTAATGTAATTGATCCCCTAGCTAAGTAACCTTATACACACACACTCAGGGGGAGAGTTTTAGTGAATTAGAGTTTCTATTTTCAATTTTTGATCATATCATCTTGGACGATATTCATATCGTCTTGGACGATCCAATAAAAATAGAAAGCCTAATTAGGACGAACAAGTCAGTTTAATTAAGTTGATCATCCTGGATGATATATATATATCATACGGGATGATATGCTCAGATTGGAAAAACTCAATCGCTAGACTGAGTTAGGCAAGTTTTATTTTTAGAGATTTGGTCTGATTGTCCCAGACGAAACATGTGTCATCCTGGATGATTCATCACAATCATGCCTAAATTAGTTTGGTGATTAAGGAAAGCAATTAATATTTGATTGATACGTTTATATCATCCTGGATGATTGTAATATTATACAGGACGATCATGATCGTCCAGTGCCTTTCACGTGTATGTCCAAAGCAGTGCTCAGGATGATTTTGGGTGTTTTTAAACTAATCATACAAGATGATAGAGATATCATCTTGGACGATTAGGTCATTTTGAGATCTTCCAGCATGTTTAACCTATACGCCCAGAGCAATGCTCAGGACGATTTTGGGTATTTTTGAACTAATCGTACAGGACGATAGAGATATTATCCCGGACAATCAAGTCATTTTGAGATCGTCCGGCACAAGTTTCCCTGGACGTCCAGAGCTGTCTCCTGGATAAAATTCCTGAATTACACTAATCATCCCGGATGATCACAAAATCATACTGGACGATCAGAATAAACTTTTTCTACTAATCGTCCACTAGAACCAGATTGTCCAAGCTGATATATTAGATTTTGAACTGATCGTATAGGACGATCTAGCAATCATCCTGGATGATATTGGCCGACCGGTTGAGATTTAGGGCAAATTTTGAGCCCTCCTATAAAAGATCTTTTTCTTCCAACAAGAAATTTTTTTTGCCACTTTCCTTTCTAGAGAAATCCTTGAGAGAGAGAGAGCTTGTGAGAGAGAGAGAGGATCTTATGAGGGAGAGTTTATGAGAGATTCACAAAGGTTGCTCTAAGCAATGATCAGAGTAGTCTTCACTGTTCATCGTCTCTTATCTTATCAATGTTTTCTGTGGGAGGATCATTCGCAAGAAGATCGAGGTTCTCTGCCTGCTTCAGAAGGAAGCGAAAGGAGTCCGGGTTCTCTGCCTGCTTCAAGAGAAAGTGAAAGGAGTTCAGGTTCTCTGCCTCACTGGGTTAGTGAAAAGGAGGTTTTGTACAGGCTTCTCTTCCTTACTATGGGAGCAGAAAGAGAGTTAGTTTTGTGTTAGTGCAATACCCAGAGGGGAGGCTCCGGGGAGTGGACGTAGGTCAAGTTGACCGAACCATTATAAAATCTGGTGTGCTCTTTCTGATTATTTTCTACTCTTTATTTTTTTGTTATTATCTGCTTGGGTGAAATCTATGATTGATCTTTTCGTTACTGTGTTTACCTATTTTCACTGCAAATTATCAAAAGATCTTTCCTGTTGCTCATGAATTTTTTAAAATAACCAATTCACCCCCCCTCTTGGTTAGCCTCAGGACTAGTTCATCAGGGCTTAACATCCCTATCAAACTTTCAAGTGGTATCAGAGCGGGATTCAAAAATTAAGTTTTAAAACTTTCAAATTTGATCCATGGCTAACTCTGGTAATCGTAATACTGTTGAAGGTTATTCAATTACATGACCGCCATTATTTGATAACATACCTTTTGATTTTTGAAAAACTTGCATGTCCACTTTTCTTCAATCTATAGATTATCGTATGTGGATGCTTGTTAAGAATGGCTACAAAGCACCATTTAGAATGATTAACAATGTTAAAATTTTATTGCCTTTCAATGAATGGACTTTTAATGATCAGGACTTAGCCCAACTAAATGCCAAATGTTTGAACTATTTTGTTTGTGCCTTAAAATCTGAGGATTACATACGTGTCTCTACGTGTATAACTGGTAAAGAAATTTGGGATATATTATGCATCACTTATGAAGGTACATCTAAAGTCAAATAGTCTACGTTAAATATCTTACTTCACGACTACTAACTTTTTTGTATGAAACCTATTAAATCAATTTATGAAATGTATACAAGGTTTACTCAAATCGTCACTTCTTTGAATGCTTTAGGAAGAGAACTTACAAATTATGAAAAAGTAAACAAGATTCTGAGATGTTTGCCTCCTTCTTTTGATGTCAAAATAACTTCAATAACTAAATCGAAAGATTTGAACAATTATTCTATTGATAACTTACTTGGGTAACTCATTGCTTATGAGGAAGGGGTGAACCAAAGATATCTTGAAGCAAGTAAGAAGAAGAAGGAGAAAACTGTGGCGTTGAAGGCCAACGATATTGACACGAATTCTTCCAGGTCTGATAGCGATGATGTTGCTTTAATCACTAGGCAATTCAAAAACTTTATAAGGAAGAAACACAAGAACTTTTACAAGTGGAACAAGCATAAGTCAAGTAAAAATTCTAAAGGTTCATCTAATACTATTTACTTTGAATGCCGGAAGCTTGGATTCATTAAGATCGATTGTCCTACACTTAAGACTCACCCAAGCAAGGAGAAGGGTGAGGAGAAACCCAAAGTCAGGAAGGACAAGAAGCGGATTCAAAAGGCATTCTGGGCAGATTCTGCATCCGACTCCTCTGAGACTAAAGCTGAGGAGGAGACTACAAATCTGTGTCTAATGGCTGATGATCATCCTAATCAGTCTGATTAAGAAGAGGTATGTGAGCTTACTTATGATCAATTACTAGAAGTTTCTGAGAAAATTCATTCATCTTATAGGAAACTTAAGAAATTGCATGCTAGCCTAAAATTGGATTTCCTAACTTTACAAAAAGAGCATGATATTGTGGTTAAAGATCATTCTACACTTGATAGCAATTACATATCTTTACTTGATGAATTTGATGAATTGAACAAAAAGCATTCTGGCTTAATTGTTGAGCATGATTTGTTAAAAATATTGCATGTTGAATTAAAAGCTGCCTTTAAAGAATTAGAAACTCATACATCTGATTAGATAGTATTGAACACCATCTGAAATTTGAAATTACAAGTTTGAAAAAAGAAAATGAATTTTTGAGTGTACAAATCTGTGCTTTTGAGAAAAATGAAACTCCACCAACTTTTGCACAATTTTATGCACCTCCACCTTTTAAAAAATATATTTCAAAATCATCAAAGCTTATTTCATTCAAACCTAGGAATAGGCACTATCACCTATGTAGATTAGTTAACCCTTTACTTGGTGTTATATGTTTTTCTTGTGGCATATTAGGACACATTTCTCACACCTGCACTGTTCATCGTAGTATATATTTGGTGTGGAGGCCCAAATTGCCTATTTCACAGCACAACACACATGCATTGCATTCTTTTTTTCATAAGAAGGAACCCAAACCTATTTGGGTTCCTAAATCTGATGTTTGATAATTTTATTAGTTTGCTCTCGCACAAGACCTCATCAGAGCATATGGTACCTAGACAGCGGATGTTCAAGACATATGACTGGAGATACAAATCAATTCACTTCGCTGGAGGCCAGGGCTGGAGGCAAGGTTACACTTGGAGACAACACCACCAGGAGGGTGGTAGGAACAGGTATAATTGGTGATTCAAAGAATTTCATTATTAACAATGTTTTGCTTGTAGATGGACTGAAATAAAACTTACTAAGCATCAGTCAACTCTATGACAAAGGATACAACATCAAATTCTTGCCCACTTACTGCATTATAAGCTTAAATGACAAAATTATTTTACAGGGATAAAGGATTAACAATGTCTACATGCTGGATGTAAGTTGCTTTAAAGCTGATGATTCAATTTGCTTAAAAACTGCTGCTGATGAGTTCTGGTTGTGCCACAGGAGATTATGTCATCTCCGTATGAAAACTCTTAGGAGAGTCACCCAAAAGGACTTAGTTAGAGGTGTCCCCAAGCTTAAGTTCACTAAAGACCACCTGTGTGATGCCAGTCAGTTAGGGAAGCAAGTCCAGTCCTCCTTTCACTCCATTAAGGACATCAGCACCTCTAGACCTTTATAAGTCCTTCATATGGATCTCTTTGGACCCATTAGCACTGCCATCTTAGGGGGAAAGTCTATGGATTTGTGATTGTTGAAGATTACTCGAGGTTCACTTGGATTAAATTTCTGTCACATAAATCTGAGTCATTTAATGAATTTAAATCCTTTTCCACTTGGATTCAGAGGAAGTTAGGTTGTGAGATCTTGACTATTCATAGTAATCATGGCGGAGAGTTTGAAAATATGAGATTTAGAATATTTTATGAGGAGCAAGGGATTAGCCACAACTTTTCAGCTCTTAGGACCCCTCAGCAAAACGAGGTAGCTTAAAGGAAGAACATAACCTTAGTGGAAGCCATTAGAGCCATGCTTGCTGAGTATTCACTTCCAAAATACTTATGGGCTAAAGTGGTGAACACTGCCTGTTATGTGCTAAATAGGGTGAATGTTATATCCAATATGAATAAGACACCGTATGAGATCATTAAGGGTAGAACTCCAAACCTGTCCCACCTTCATGTCTTTGGCTGTAAGGTTTTCATTCTAAATAATGGAAAATCATCCTTAGGAAAATTTGACCCCAAATCTGATGAAGGAGTGTTCTTAGGGTATTCTAGTGTGGGAAAATCCTATAGGGTGTTCAATAAGAGGACTTTGGTGGTGGTGGAGACAACTCATGTGGTGTTTGATGAATCTGATCCTAAGGAGACTAGAGTTGAGGAAGAAGAAGATGTAGGAGAGATTACCCAAGGAGTTGAAAATACAAATCTGCAAGAAAAGGGTAGAGCCTCAAAATATTTTGCCTAGTGATTGGAGATATTCTTCGAGTCATCCTAAAGAACTGATCTTAGGAGACCCTTATGAAGGTGTTAGAACTAGGCATGGACTTAGGAAGGAAATAAACCATTCTTCCTTTATCTCAATGACTGAACCCACCAACATCAATTAAGCCCTTTATGATGAGTTTTGGATCTTAGCTATAAAAGAGGAATTGAATTAATTTGTAAGGAATAATGTTTGGGAGTTAGTAGAAAGACATAGGAATCAAAGTATAGAGGGAACTAAGTGGGTCTTTAAGAATAAGATGAATGATTCTGGTGTGGTGGTTAGAAATAAGGTAAGATTGGTGGCTAAGGGGTACAATCAGATTGAAGGGATTGATTTTGTGAAGACTTTTACCCCTGTAGCTAGATTGGAAGCCATTAGAGTGCTACTATCCTTTGTCTGTTATAAAGGATTTAAGTTATTTCAAATGGATGTCAAGAGTGCCTTTTTAAATGGTGTAATAAAAGAGGATGTATACATAGAGCAACCCCTAGGTTTTGAGATTTTTCAATATCCAAATCATATTTACAAATTAAAAAAGGCCTTATATGGAATGAAATAGACACCCAGAGCTTGGTATGAGAGACTTAACACATTTCTATTAGAAAGAGTGTTTGTTAAAGGGAGCGTAGACACCACCCTTTTTTTGAGGAGAGTAGGGGATGATTTACTCATTGTCCAGATCTATGTTGATGATATAATTTTTGGATCTTCTGATAAAAATTTATGTAATGATTTTTCTAAAATAATGAGTAAGGAGTTTGAGATTAGTATGATGGGAGAATTGTCCTACTTTTTAGGGTTTAGCATAAGGCAAATGGATGATAGAATCTTTCTCAATCAATCTAAATAAACTAAGGACATTTTGAAGAAATATGAAATGGAGTAAGCTAAGCTAATCAACACTCCCATGAGCTCCTCTGTTCAGTTGGATAAGGATTCAAATAGAAAATCCGTTGATCAGAAGAAGTATAGAGAAATAATTGGATCACTTCTTTACCTGACTGCTAGCCAACTTGATATTATGTTTAGTGTTTATCTTTGTGCTAGGTTTTAAGCTGATCCTAAAGAGTCCCACCTAACTACTGTTAAGAGAATTCTTAGATATCTTTTAAGGACCCCAAACCTAGGAATCTGGTATCCTAGGCACAACACTTCTTTTGTAATTATTGGAAATTCTGATTCTAACTATGCAGGGTGTAGGGTGGATAGAAAGAGCACTTCTAAAACTTGTCAATTTATATGACAGTCTTTAGTCTCCTGGTCTAGTAGAAAATAGAACTCAGTTGCACTTTTCACTGTTGAAGCTGAGTACATTGCCTTAAGAAGTTGTGTGGCCCAAGTTCTTTGGTTGAAGCAATAAATTTTGGATTAAGGATTACCTGTTGACATAATTTCTATTATGTGTGATAATATTAGTGTCATCTGTATTTCTAAGAATCTAATCCAACTTTCTAGAACCAAACACATTGATATAAGGCATCACTTCATTAGGGACCATGTTACAAAAAGGGTCATTGAGCTACATCATGTAGCAACTGAAAATTAACTGGCTGACATATTTACTAAACTACCGGCCTTTGACTCATTTAGCATTTTGAGGACTAGATTGGGTGTGATTGACATAAACGCATAATTTTGATGACTACTGATTTCTGATTTGTCTGTTTTTCATTCTACTTCTTTTAGTTAGTTATTTGATTTGATTATCTCTTTCATGTTAGTTTTTATTTTTCTGCTGATTTTTATTTTAGTCTTATTGTTTGTTTGATTGGAGTATTTATTTTGATGTGATTTCCTAGTTGTTTTTTGATTTACTATTTTATTCCTTTCAAAATCAGATAACTGCTCACTACTGCTGATAAACTGGATTTCTGACTGAGACTTTTGTCTTATTTTTATTTGGAAGCTAGAAAGTAGTGATTGATTCCTCTGAATTTGTTAAATGGAAGAAACATTGATGATTATTTCTCTTCCTCTAACTCCCTTTAATGGTGTATTATTTCTTTTGGATAAATTTTTTTTTTCAAAATTAAAAGGTTGGATTTTGAAATAGAGATCTATTTTATCTTCTTACAGTAATCTACCTCATATGAATAGTGTTTTCAAAGTTTTGAATCGGTGTTATATTTTTCTTAATCAAGTGACTGCACTTATCATATGATGTATGGTTTTTATTTTGTGAATTACTCTTTCTTATTGTGGAGAGTGAGTTTTGTCGTCTCCTATGTCTAGAAGGTAATTTCATAGCTGAGACTCTTTAACGATTATTAAAGGAAGCAAGCTTACAAAAGATGCGCAAAGAGCACCAAAATGAAAAGAGGTACAAAATGAGCCCAAAGCTGAAAAAGATGCATAATGTCGCCAAATTGGAAAGATATACAAAGTGTATCAAAAATCAAAAGATATGCAAAGCACCAAACAAATTGAAAAAGAGGCACAAAATGAGCCCATAAAGAAATAAGCTTTCTTCCCTTTCAGATCTTTAAATGTCTTGGAGAAATTCATGTGCCACTTAATATTTTCAAAAGCATGATATGAAAAATTATGATTTTTAATTCTTTACTTTGTAATATATTATATCAGATATTTTTCTAGAATGTGGCTTGAAAGGATCTCTTTTTGAATCTAATTTCTTTTCTTCTAAATTAAACTTTTGTCTGAAAGGAATTTGAACCTGTAAGGTGTCCGAGGTAGGAGTTACGAAAGTCAATTTTCTAACTTTTCTGGATTTCAGCGGTGTTGATTTTCTTCTTAGTGGCTTTTGAATTAAAAATCAATGGAAAATTCTAATTTACTCGAGCTGATCGATTAAAAAAAAACTCATTATTTTTTAGTTTTGCCTTCTTATTTCTATGTTTTTTCAATTTGATTTTGTTTTTTTTTTCTTTTTATTTTGTGTGTTTTTGGGATCCCAGATCTTTCCTCTCCATCCTTCATCTTTTTCATTTTTTATCACATCATCCTCGACGATCCCTTTTGTCCCAGACGATCCCTACATCATCCTGGATGATCCATTCAAACCATTCCTACCATGATCAAATGGCTGAGATGCACCAATTATTGGTGATCGTCCTGGATGATCCGTCAATCATCCTGGACAATATGATCCAGTTTTTCTGATCCTGATCAAATGGCTGAGAATGCACCAATTATTGGTCATCGTCCTGGACGATACACCCCATCATCCTGGATGATCCATGTGAGAGAAATTAGATGATTTAAATTTAGCCCCCTCCGAGTTATTGATTGCCTATCATCCTAGACGATCCACCTAATCGTCATGGATGATATTTTTCGTCAACGATCCTCCAACTAAACTCCTCAGGACGATCGCCTGTCTCTAATCATCCTGGATGGTCTCTGATTGTCCTAGATGATCCGACCGCCTTTTTGACTAATCGTCCTGGCCGTTATAATTACTCATATCATCTTGGACGATCCTGCGATCATACGGGACGATCTGGCCGACTTCTACTTAAACAGCCATTTTCTTCAGATTTCTTCATCCCTCTTCCTTCAATCCTTCATCTCTTGTTATTTTAACGGCTGGTGGAATGAGATCTAGGCATCACGGTGCAAGTTCTACCTAGGGCAATGTCGATCCCTGCTTTCCAAATGCAGTCGATCAGGCTGCCTTCCAATGCTACCTTGAAGTTGGAATCACACAATCCAAGATCATCAACCCCCGCACTCTTACCTACCCTATCTTGGATCTATTTACGCATACCTCCCTTACCTTCATTCTCACCCTGGCCTTCCCCTTTAGCACATAACTTCTTAGGGTCTTTTTTGCAAATCTTTACATAGCCTCTGATTACTCTACACTGCACTCTTTTATCAATCAGAGACCTATTGAACTAACCACCCAAGATTTCCATAATATCCTCCACCTTTTCATCACTGGCGATAAACTCCACATCCTAGTTTATGATCCTGATTTTGATTAGAGTGTCGCTAATTGCTTCCTTAGAAATACAAACACTAACTACCACGACAACGCATGTTCTTCCCTACTTAAGGATGCCCGTACCATTCAACATGTCCTTCGTTCCTCCATCATCCCAAAGGCTGAGGACCGCATCCACATCACATGTTTACTTTCCCTGATCACCTACTACATCCTGGCCTGTCGGGAATTCAATGCTACCAATCTCCTTTTCTGCTATATCGAGCATCTCACTAGCATTAGGGATCCAGGCCATCAACGACGCCCAAATCTATCTCTCGGACACATCATTGCATATGCTCTCGAGACCAAATATGATCTGTAATATCCAGTTCCTGCCAATGTCCCTCCTTCCTACTACACAAACAATTCCTTCCATGTCCTCCACAGTACCCGACTACATCCGGAGCCTGCCCCGGATGTTGAGGAGGAAGCGGAAGAAGATGTTCCTGTCCCTGCTGCACCTGATGCACCTACTCCCCTTCATATTGCATCCCCTTTTGATCATCTGGTGCACCGATTCAACCAGTGGGAGGCCTGGTTTGATTCTTATGTGACTGCTTAGGAGCAGCAGCACACTGAGGATCTACAACGCTTCAATGACTATGCTGCTCAGCAGCAACAGCAACACGACTAGGATATGGTCTGGTTTGGAGCACATTTCACCACCATCCATAGTCACCTTCAGCCATCACCTCCTCCTCCTTCTGATCAGGATCCACCTCCTTTTTAGCTTTTTGGTTTGTGATATTTTTTGTTTGTATTATTGTGTTTGTTCTTCCTCCTTTTTATGATGTCAAAAGGGGGAGTTGGTGTTTTGAGTGACTAGTAATTTCTTTTAATATTTTTGTGTTGTAATTGTTTCCCTTATTATATTTTATGGTTTAGTGAAATTTGAAATGAAATGTTTTCTGTCGTACGTGCATTGATTACTCTTATCTGTTATATTTGAAACTACTACATCAATGTTTGTCATCATCAAAAAGGGGGAGATTGTTGCAAATCTGGATTCAAGAAGTATAATTTTGATGGTGACAAATATGTTTGTGTTCTATTTTGCTTGGCTAATCATTTCAGGTACAAAAGATCAAATGCAATTCAAGCCAACTCAAGATCGGGTTTAAGTGTGCTTAAATGTAATTTTTTCTCTTTCTTGAGTCAAATATTATGTAATTGATCCCCTAGCTAAGTAACCTTCCACACACACACTCAGGGGGATAGTTTTAGTGAGTTAGAGTTTCTATTTTCAATTTTTGATCATATCATCCCGGACGATATTCATATCATATAAGGAGAGTTTATGAGGGATTCACATAGGTTGCTCCAAGCAAGGATCAGAGTCATCTTCTCCATTCATCATCTCTTTCCTTGTCAGTATTTTCTGTGGGAGGATCGTCCACAAGAAGATCGAGGTTCTCTGCCTGCTTCGGGAGGAAGCGAAAGGAGTCCGAGTTCTCTGCCTGCTTCAGGAGGAAGCGAAAGGAGTTCAGGTTCTCTGCCTTACCGGGTTGGTGAAAAGGAGGTTTTATACAAGCCTCACCACCTTATTGTGGGAGCAGAAGGAGAGTCACTTTTGTGTTAGTGCAATACCTGGAGGGGAGGCTCCGGGGAGTGGATGTAGGTCAAGTTGACCGAACCACTATAAAATCTAGTGTGCTCTTTCTGATTATTTTTTGCACATTATTTTTCTATTATTATTTGCTTGGATGAAATTTGAGATTGATCATTTCGTTATTGTGTTTACCTGTTTTCGCTGCAAATTTTCAAAAGATCTTTCCTATTGCTCACGAATTTTTTAAAATAACCAATTCACCCCCCCTCTTGGTTAGCCTCGGGACTAGTTCATCAGGGCTTAACATCCCTATCGAACTTTCAGCCTTAGGGGTATTTTTGTAATTTTAGCTTCAATTTGATTAACCATGGTCTAAGATTTTTGGAGGTTAATTTTGGGCATGTCTCTAACTAGCCCAAAATTCCTCTCCTCTATTTGATGTGTTTAAGGGTATAATTAAGTCAATTTAGACTTAAGGGTCACTAATTATCCCTTAAGTTCAAATGGGCTTAGTGATCTATCCAATGAGATTTAGAGTTTGCTTTTTGGTGTGCTATCCATGTTTAGGATATGGAGTAGATAGCCACTGATTTCATCCCCTTTATATATTTAGGTAGTTTAATTTAAATCCCTAAAAATAACTATATGGTTACCTTAGGTGGTTTTGCTAACCACCTTAGAAGGGCTATAGTGGGCCCAATTTTAGTGGGCTTGAGCCTTAAGATTAGATGAACTTATGGCCCAAGTTTTACTTAAATTGGGGTCCATTTGGTGTACCATTTAGGCAACCCAAAAACAACCTTTAAAATGGACCTAGGATATAAATTAAATCATAATAAATTCAAATTAAATCCAAAAAATATAAATAAGATATCAAATTAACCAGGATTAAGACTTCAATCAATAAAAATTAAAAGCCCCTTGATTAAACTTCTAATATAGGCTTAGTTCTTTTTTAGTAAATATTAATATTTAAATAATTTAATTAATTAAAAATAATTAAAAAATTCCAAAAAATTCTCAAATACTTGGAAACACTTCCTTGGGTCATTTCGAACCTTTGGGAGTGGTTTTAAGAGGTTTTTATTATGACTCGGGCTCACGAGTTCTTGTTTTGATGATAACAAACATTATGGCTCACATCTCCTAATATTTGGAATGTCTATTTATTTATGTGGATACTAACATTTCAGGAAACAGCATGCACCATCCAACAAAGAATCAAGGCTTAAGAACGGGTAGAATATGTTATGATGTGTGATTCTTGTAATTCTCATTTGATGTACTTTTTGATTTTTTGAGTCAAGTCCTGTAAGGGTGTATGCTTTATTGTGATTATGTACACATATTCTCATGGGGAGTGAGATTTGTCAAAACCAGAAGTTCAACTTTTGAATAAATCATACTGGATGATTTTAAATTATCCAGGACAATCTGTTCATTGAACTAATCATCCTGGACGATCCAATATGATCTCAAAACCCTAGCCGCCATAATAATTTAGGCAAGATTTTAAGTTCAGTTTTTGGTCTAATCGTTCAGGACGATCCATATCATACTGGACGATCTATGATAATGTTGCCTAAATTAATCCTATGATTAGTCAATTAAATCTACTTAATTTGATATTCTAATCATTATGGATGATCTTATAATCGTCCTGGATGATTAGTGCAAATTTGAACATATCGTCCAGGTGATCGTCCTGGACTATCAGGTCAAATTCTGTACATCATCCTAGACGGTCCTGCGATCGACTTGGATGATTTTTGGCGGTAGAATTAAGTTTTTACGGTTTTCTGAAGCCGTCTTTTGGAGTACATCGTCATGGATAATCCTGCAATCATCCTGGATGATCTTTGCCGCTAGAATTAATTTAAAAGGGTTTTTGGAGCTCTCTTTTTAAAATTTCTCAAGGCACTTGATAGGTGTCTTTGGCAGCCATTGGGGCTTCGTTTCTTTTAGAGAAAACTTGAAGAGAGAGCTTGAAAGGGAGAGAGGAAAGGGTGGAGTTTGAGAGGGAGAAGAGCCTTGGAAGGGGAATTTTTGAGGGAGTGTGAGGGGGTTCACACGGTTGCTCTGGCAAGCTTGCACCTAAGTACCATCGAATTCAAGGGTCGTCTCGAGGGAAGTTTTAGGAAGAAGAAGATCTCTTTGGGGTCGAAGGACCCGGCTACTATGCCGCACCGGGGAAGGTGGAAGTTATTTTGTAAGAGCTTCTCCACCTAGCTGTGGGGGCTAAAGGAGAGTCACTAAAGGCGTAGTGTAATACTTGGAGGGTGCCTTCGAGGAGTGGATGTAGGTCAGGTTTGAAAGTTCGACATGAATGTTAAGCCTGATGAACTAGTTCCGAGGCTAACTAAGCGGGGGGGTGAATTAGTTATTTTAAAAATTTGTGAGCAACAGGAAAGATCTTTTCGATAAATTGCAGTAGAAACAAGTAAACACAGAAGTGAAAAGATCAACTACAGATTTCACCCAAGCAGATAATAACAGAAAAGTAAAGTGTAAAAAATAATCAGAAAGAGCACACCAAATTTTATAGTGGTTCGGTCAACTTGACTTACGTCCACTCCCCAGAGCCTCTCCTCTGGGTATTGCACTAACACAAAAGTGACTCTCCTTCTGCTCCCACAGTAAGGTGGAGAAGCCTGTATAAAACTCCTTTCCACCAACCCGTTGAGGCAGAGAACCTGAACTCCTTTCACTTCCTCCTGAAGCAGGAAGAGAATCCGTACTCCTTTCGCTTCCTCCTGAAGTAGGCAGAGAACCTGAACTCCTTTCGCTTCCTCCTGAAGCAGGCAGAGAACCCGGATCTTCTTGTGAATGATCCTCCCTCAAAAAACACCAACAAGATGAGAGACGACGAATGGTGAAGATGACTTTGATCCTTTCTTGGAGCAACCTTTGTGAATCCCTCACAAACTCCCCCTCACAAGATCCTTTCTCTCTCTCCCAAGATCTCTCTCTCTCTCTCAAGGTTTCTTTGGAAAGGAAAGTGACAAAAGATCTCAACAGTTGAACTAAAGAGATCTTTTAAAGGAGGGCTCAAAAATTGCCCTAAAATTCAATTTGATGATGTCGATCGTACAATACGATCAGTTCAAAAATAGTGTCATCTAGTACGAATGCAAACGAGCACTTCACAAATTTTACGAACATCGTACAGTACGATCCATAGATCGTATAGTACATAAACTTATTCTCAACTATTTGTACGGGATGATCTTTGAGACGAATGAAATTCATCTCTAGCCATCGTCCCATACTATATTATTCATACAAAATGATTAGTTCATTTCAGTCCATGGTCTGGTACGGTATAAAAATTATCCGGGATGATCAGTATAAAAATTATGATTTCTTCTGGTACATTATACGGGACGATCCAAAATTATCTCTAACCATTGTACCGTACGATTGACATCTTACAGTACGATCAAGTATAATTAAGAAACCAAGATTTAATTACCTGATTATGGAGAATAATTTTGGTAAGATTTCAGATGATTGTATAGTACGATATCCATTGTACAGTACGATCAGTTCAAAAACTCTAAATTTAAATCTTACCAAAACAAGCCTAGCGGCTAGGGTTTTTCCAATTGTACAGTATGATATAAATTATACAGTATGATTAGTTCTTAAAATAACCTCTCAAAATTAGCCTTAAGCCTGAAAATTAATCACAAATCGTATAGTTCGATGTACACATAGTACAGTAAGATGGTCCTAAAAATAAATAAATCACTCAAAAACTCCCCCTGAGTGTGTGTGTGTGTGCAAGGTTACTTAGCTAAGGGATCCTTTACATTACATTGACTCAATAAAGATAAAAAAAATAGTATATTGGACCTGAATTATAATACAGACTGACTCGATCTTGAACTGGCTTGAACTTGCAATTGATCCTACGGACCTGAAAGATTAGATAGTCAACAAGAAATAGAAATGTTTGCTATCATCAAAATCATAATCCTTCAGACCAAATTCGCAATAAGGTTGGACCGAACCACTATAAATCTGATGTGTTCTTTCTGATTATTTTCTACATTTTATTTTACTGCGATTAACCACTTAGGTGAAATTTGTGATTGATCTTTTTATTATTGATTTAATTTGTTTCCGCTGCATGATATAAAAAGACTTTTCTTTTTATTTAAAGAAGTTTTTAAATATCTAATTCACCCCACCTCTTGGTTAGCCTCAGGACTAGTTCATAAGGGCTTAGCATCCTTATCGAACTTTCAAGTGGTATCAGAGCGGGATTCATAAAATCTAGTTTTAAAAAACTTTTGAATTTGATCCATGGCTAACTTTGGAAATAAAAATATCGCTGAAGGTTATTCTATTACCAGACCACCTTTATTTGAAAATATTACTTTTGATTTTTGGAAAGTTCGGATGTCTACTTTCTTGAAATCAATATATTATCGCATGTGGCATATGATTCAAACTGGTTATTCTGTACCATCACGTATTGTAGATGGAATCAAAAATTATATTCCTTTTTTTGAATGGAGTAGACTAGAACAGATCAATGTTCAATTAAATCCTAAATGTTTGAATTATTTTTTCTGTGTTTTAAATTTTGATGATTGCATGATAATATCCACATCTACTACTGGCAAAGAAATTTGGGATAAACTATGCATTACATACGAAGGAACTAGTGAAGTTAAGCAATCTAAGTTGAATGTTCTAATACATGATTATGAACTTTTTAGCATGAAATCTTATGAGACGATCTTAGACATGTATACTAGGTTTACTTAAATTGTGACATCATTTTATGCTTTAGGTAAGGAATTTTCACACTTTAAAAAGATCAATAAAATTCTTTGTTGCCTGCTTGATAAGTTTGATGCCAAAGTTGTTGCTATTTGTGAATCAAAAAAGTTGAATGAATATTCTATTGATAATTTGAATGGCTCACTCATTGCCTATGAGCTAGATTTGTGTCAAAAGCTTTTGGATGCAGGTGAAACTATAGTACTGAAAGCTGAAGACATTGAGGAAACCGACTCAAAGCACAAGCATCAACATCAACAAAAGTGGAACAAAGGTAAAAAAGGTAAAAATGTTAAGATTTCCTCTGATGTTATTTGCTTTGGATGTAGGAAACCTAGACATATGAAAAATCAGTGCCCAAACTTAAAAATCCTTCCTGAAAAGAAAAAAGGGTAAATCTAAGCAAATTGCAATAAGGGCAAATAATGCAAAGAAAAAAATCTTTTAGGCAGACCTAGCTTCTGAATCATCAAATCAGGAGCGAGATGATATGAATTAATATTTTGCTTGTGTTTGTTTTTTTGTTTTTACTTTTGTTGTTTGTGATTTTTATTCGTTGTATTTTTATGTTTTATTATTATTTTTATTTTTCTTTTAAATTTTTTAAAAAAATAGTTTTCTTTGTTGTTTTAGTTATTTCTCTGATCAGCACACACATATCACTTTTTATTTTATTTACACTTTAAAAAATCAAAACTATATTTCAAAGATCATATTTTCTAAAAATGGAAAATTTACCTCCTATTTTTCTAAAAATTCTATGTAAGTTGGGGTTGATTTCTCTAAAATCAAGTAAAGGATGGAAACTCATGATTTTGTCTCTCCATCTTATTTCTTTATGTTAGATTATGTCACTTTTGATTCAAAATCTGTTTCAAATTATAAATTAGTTTTTGAAATTGAAACTTTTTTCATCTCCCAACATTTTGTCTATCTCATAGAAATCTTTTGCAAATTATTGAACCAACTTTAAAATTATCTTATTCAGCTTGTTTGTCTCTTCAAAAGAATAAGGTTTGCTGATTTTAAGGATTTAGAAATGAAGGCAAATTACAAAAATCAAAAAGATGCATAATGTCACCAAAAATGGAAGGATACACAAAGCGTATCAAAAATTAAAAGATGCGCAATGTCGCCAAAAATAAATGGATACACAAAGTGAATCCAAAATCAAAAGATGCGTAAAGGGCACCAAAATGAAAAGAGGCACAAAATGAGCCCACAAAAAGTTAGCTTCCCTTCTTATAAATCTCTAAAGTTTAGAAAACCCATGTCTTTTTGATAAATTCGTTACTTGGGCTTGAAAATTAGGATTTTTGATTCATTACTTTGCATTAATATTCTATTAGATATATTTCATGAAAGGAGCTTTGAATGATTTTTGTTTCCTTATCTAATTTGTTCCTTGATTTAGATATTGTCTTAAAAAGTTTTTTAGCTTTTTTAAAACCTGAGCTTGGATTAATAATTTCTGAATCTCTAACTTTTCTGGGTTATGAGTAGTCGATTCATATCTTACTAAGCTTTTGGATAAAATCAAGGGGTGACTTTCTCATTACAAGAAAATTCTTAATATTTTAAAATATTTTCTCAAAAATTTTTTTTAACCAGATTAGGGATCATATTTGATCTTTTAGTCTATTTTTTTCTATTTTGTTTTTCTATGCTCCTCTTCTTTTTGATAATGTCAAAGCGGGAGAATGTACTGTTGTATTTGTGAAGTTTGTTTTTATTTGTTGTATTTGTGTAGTTTTTTTTAAATAAATAAAAAAAAAGGTTTCTCCCTATTTTAAAAAGTCTTTTCTTAGTGAAGGGGAGATTAGGAGAAAATGCTTTTTATTTATAAATTCAACCAGTAATGTTTGCCATCATAAAAAAGGAGGAGATTGTTATGACTCGGGCTCACGAGTTCTTATTTTGATGATAACAAATATTATGGCTCACATCTCCTAATATTTGGATTGTATATTTATTTGTGTGTATACTAATATTTCAGGAAATAACATGCACCATCCAATAAAGAATCAAGGCTTAAGAACAGGTAGAATAGGTTATGATGTATGACTCTTGTAATTCTCATTTAATGTACTTTTTGATTTTTTGAGTCAAGTCCTGTAAGGGTGTGTGCTTGCTTGTGATCACGTACACACATTCTCAGGGGGAGTGAGATCTGTTAAAATAGAAATTTAACTTTTTAATAAATCATACTAGACGATTTTAGATCATCCAGGATGATCTGTTCATTGAAATAATCATCCTGGATGATATTTATATCATCCTGGATGATATTTATATCATCCTGGACGATCCAATATGATCTCAAAACCCTAGCTGCCATAATAATTTAGGTAAGATTTTAAGTTCAATTTTTGGTCTAATCGTCCAGGACGATCCATATCATACTGGATGATCTATGATAATGTTGCCTATATTAATCTGATGATTAGTCAATTAAATCTGCTTAATTTGATATTCTAATCATTGTGGATGATCTTTTAATCGTCCTGGATGATTAGTTCAAATTTGAACATATCGTCCAGGTTATCATCCAGGTGATCATCCTGGATTATCAGGTTAAATTCTGCACATCATCCTGGACGATCCTGCAATCGTCCTGGATGATTTTTGGCAGCAGAATTGAGTTTTTAAGATTTTCTGAAGCCATCTTTTGGAGCACATCGTCCTGGATGATCCTGCGATCGTCCTGGACAATCTTTACCGCCAGAATTAATTTGGAAGGGTTTTTGGAGCTCTCTTTTTAAGTTTTCTCAAGGCACTTGATAGGTGTCTTTTGCAGCCATTGAGGCTTCATTTCTTTTGGAGAAAACTTGAAGAGAGAGCTTGAAAGGGAGAGAGGAAAGGGTGGAGTTTGAGAGGGAGAAGAGCCTTGGAAGGGGGGATTTTGAGGGAGTGTGAGTGGGTTCACATGGTTGCTCCGGCAAGCTTGCACCTAAGTACCATCGGATTTAAGGGTCATCTTGAGGGAAGTTTTTGGGAAGAAGAAGATCTCTTTGGTGTCGAAGTACCCGGCTACTCCGCCGCTCCGCGGAAGGTGGAAGTGATTTTGTAAGGGTTTCTCCGCCTAGCTGTGGGGGCTAAAGGAGAGTCACTAAAGGTGTAGTACAATACTCGGAGGATGCCTCCGAGGAGTGGACGTAGGTCAGGTTGGACCGAACCATTATAAATCTGGTGTGTTCTTTCTGATTATTTTCTGCATTTTATTTTACTTTGATTAACTACTTGGGTGAAATATGTTATTGATCTTTTTATTATTGATTTAATTTGTTTCCGCTGCAAGATATAAAAAGATGTTTCTTTTTATTTAAAGAAGTTTTTAAATGTCCAATTCACCCCCTCTCTTGGTTAGCCTCGCGACTAGTTCACAAGGGCTTAACATCCCTATCAAACTTTTAGTTTGGAATCAGTTTGGATTAAAATTATTAAAGGCCTCTTAAGTAAGCAATTTAAAATTTAATTAATTAACTAAATTAGGAAATTCATAAATAATTCTAAAAAATTCTAAATTAATTAAACTCAAAGCCATTCAACTCTATTTAAGGTCTAGTATCTTCTAAAAATTTCAAACCATCAGAAATAGGTTAAAGTTAAAAAGTCAATAATTTGGTCGAATATAGTTCAAAATTAGATCAATACTTCAAAAATTCATAGCTTAGTGTAGAAAAATCTAAATTTAACAAACTTAGTGTTTAATCACTCATCTTAGGGTCGAATATTTAGAAAAAATATTAAAAGTCTAGACATCACTTTAAATTAAAAAGTGAAAATTTGACCCCTTAATTTAATGCATTAAATAATTAAAAAATTCAAAAAAATTAATAATTAACTAAAATTCTAGAAAAAATTAACTTGATTAATAAAATTGATTAACTAATCACTAATACACAATAAGCACTCCAAAGATAAAGTTTTAAGGATGGATTACCTTGAGATGTCGGGCAAAGTATCCTAAGAAGGCTTAGTTTCTCGTGCCCACTATGATAACGCCCCAAACAAATTCAATGGAGTGTAAAATTTTAAAATTAATTGATTATTAATTAATTAACTAAAATTAAAATTCTTAATTCAACTACATAAACCTGGTTTATAGGCTAGACTACCTTGAGCTGTGGGGCTAAGTGTTCTAAAGATGCCTGGTTCCTCGAGCCCATTGTAACAATGCCACGAATCCATTGATAAAAAAATTAAATTAACTTAATCCTTAAAATCAACAACCAATTAATTTGTTCAAAAAAATTATTAATCCTTTAGTTTCCAGCCAATTGA
This sequence comes from Dendrobium chrysotoxum, assembly GCA_019925795.1. Lineage (NCBI taxonomy): Eukaryota > Viridiplantae > Streptophyta > Magnoliopsida > Asparagales > Orchidaceae > Dendrobium > Dendrobium chrysotoxum. Next base: position 34,212,362 of record CM034314.1, read on the forward strand.
ATTAACCTAATCAAATTGATTACTACTAGGTAACCCGGGCCTACGAGGCTATTAACTTAGCCCCAAGGAAGGTGAAATAAACTTCACAGCCATGGTGTAAGCAAAGGTAGTAATCAACTAATGCTTAAAATATATTTTAAAATCACCCTTAATACACTAATACTTAAACTTAATGCAAAAATTCCTTAAGCCTTTAATAAATTTAAACACTAGATAACCTTAATAAATTAGCCAGTTTAGGACATATCCAAGCCACACAGCCTTCTGCGCACACTTTAGATGGTTTATTAAGACAACCAAGTCTAGATTTAGGGTAAGTTGGTGTTTACGTTTTTGCTATCATGTGCAAAGTTTTTTGTGATTTTCATTACATGCTAGCTAAAAATTGATTGATTGATGTGATTGTTTATTTATTTATGTAATTTGTGAATTGATTTGATGGGCATTAGATTACTACTAGATTAGGAATGATCTGGATGCTCATAGAGTTTTTTTGCAGGTGGCCATGCTTATGTAGGGCTAAATAGAGGGGGCAAACTAAAGCATTAAACTGATAAATTTTCTGTAGGTACAAAATGCTAAGTCCCCCTTTAAAATAAAAAGAGTATGAGCAAGCATGACTGTGAATTTAATTTAATATAAAAATATATAACTACTTAGAATGTTATGATTAAGGTTTAGGATAACCATGTAGGTGATCTAGAATTTTCTTTTATTTTTAAAATATGATGTAATTAAATTGTAATTGAGTTGTGAAAGTGAATCTTTGAGTTGGGATACTAGATCCAACTTAGAATCCAAATAGAAGGGAACATCCCTTAGGGGAGAGTTTCCTTCCATTTGGAGATCCAAGTTAGGATGATTTTAATATCCAAAAAAAAAAGAAAATACCCCTTCGGGGAGGAGTTTCTTTTTATTTGGATATCCAGCCCTAACGAATCCAAGTAGCTCGCAGAAGGAGAGAAGATAAAGAAGTGAAGATAATAAGTATTCTACTTAAAGTCACTTGCATTAGTCCTAAGATTAGAATCCAGGTTATTATCAGTGGTGACTAGCAACTTTTAATTTCTGTTGACTCTGGGTTATAATTAAATTGTACTTGCCAATGGACATTTGATTTATTTAATTATATTAATTGATTTGATTTATTGATTTATATTATTTGTGTAATAAAAATGCCTATTTTTCTTAGGTTTCTTTTCTTGCATGCCATATTTGATTTATCCTGGATATAATCCGAGGCTCATGAGGATACAAATAAAATCTTTTCTACTCAAAATTAAAATAAAAATCTTATGCTCACATAGAAATTCTAACTACTTAAGAAGTAATCATGGGACTGTGGAGAGTCTACATATATGTATATTAATACCTTCTTCCCCTTCTTAAGCACCTCCCTACCTATGGTTTCTGGCAGACCACCAGACCTCTTAGGGTGTAGTTCTATGAAGGGGATATTATGTAATCTCTAGGATAAAATTGTTTTTAAGTATTTTTAAAAAATTGCTTCATATATATTTTATGCATTTATCGAGTCAATTAGCATGCATTGCTTTAGAAATAAATTTAAAAGTATCTAAAATTTTAATTGCATCTCTCTCAAAGCATAATTACCCTATATAAGTCAAAGGGCTACTTAAGATCTACTTTAGATGTTGGGCTCGATTCCACAAACTTAATTAATTAACATCCCTACAACTCATTCATTAAAGATAAGATACATGGTTTTAAAGCAGCTAGGTGGTTAGCTGGCTCCCAATTCAGGCATGGGTATGTTCAGGTTTTGCACATCATTAGCTAGGTTCAGGCTATTATTGTTCAGTGCCTAAAATTAGACTTAGGATCGAGGGCAGAATCAAAATCATAAGACCCCACCTCTAAGAATGTAATCCCAACTTTCTAATAAGTTGATCTACTCAAATTAAAACATTTCTTCAAATAAAAACTTAAAGAACAACACATAGGATTGGAAGGGGTGTCTTCGAAGTGTTTTAGAATCCTAGAACACCTCCTACCATTCTCCCTTTGGATTCCAAAATAAGTGTTCCAATTCTATCTAATCCCAATTGAAAATCCAGTCTCACTCCTTTGATATCGCTCCTCGAAAATCTCAAAATAAAATTTTTTGACATTATTTTAATTGATAGTTTTTGTTGGAAACTCAAGTTTTATATGATTTAATTAACTATGAAGGTTTGTGCTCGTGGGAGATTTAGACCCAAGATCTATTTCAAAATCAATTTTCCAAAATTTAATTAATCTTCTTTGAAAAAATTAGAATCAATGACAATCATTATCTTCATATTTGAATGATCAATAATAGATGATGTTGTCTTCCTTGAGGAGATGATCGTGACCTTGAATATGAAAATGATGATATTTCATTTGGATTGTATCAGCTAAATGCCAAGAGCACATCATTTTGACCCCTTGGGGTTATATGTAGTTTTTCCCAGAATTTGATTATTATAATCAGGATGAAATTTTCAAATTAGTAATATGAACCCATTATGGAATGATATCTTCGCCTCCCAAGGTGACATATCATTCATAGCAACATGTTTTATTTAAAAATTAAAATTTCAAAAATTAAATTCTTCCAAAGAAAATTAACTTTTCAAACTACTTTTTCAATTTCAAATTAACATGGCTATGTGGGTAGTTAAAATCTAGTGTGATGTATTACCTCATTAGAGGAATATTATAACAAATAGGAATATTGAAATGAAATATTGGTATATGTAGACATAGTTTGTCTAACCTTTTTGGTTTTATGTAGATATTAACATTGTAGGAAGGACATAAATATCCCTTTTTACCCCTAAAAGCTCGATAAAGATCTAGGGATGCATATTCACTAATCCATACAACATTTAAGAGTCTTATTAGAAAAAAATTATTATTTTACAGGCATTAGTCTAAAATGTATTTTATATATTGGTATCTAATCAACTTTTACATTCTCTGTAAGGGGCATAAACTCAAACACTTAATTTTTATTTAGTAGGATAAATATTGTATATGTAGTAGATAATACTAATTTGATTATAATCTAGTAGAATAATTCTTCATTAGATCGACACTTATTCAATCACTTTATTACTTGATTACACATATACTTACGTATCTATAGGAAATCTATACCAAAGAAAAGTTAAGTGTTAATTAATCCAAAGCATATTTTGTTTCATAGATGTATTTAGCTAGCTATGCTTGTGCCTGTCCACTAAGTTTTGACACCATTGCCAACGAAGTAACGTGCGTATTATAATTTTAAACTATATTATTGAACTAGTTGCAATTTAGTCCTACTTGCATCCTATATCTTTATTTTATAGTTTTTGTTAAAATTTTTGAAAAAGAAAAATTATTGTTGCATGTGTTATAGATCTAGTAAAGTTCCCTTATTATTTGATTCTAAAATTGAATGGACCCTTATAAAAAGAGAGATTTTAGCTTTAAAGATGGTAGAACAATACAAGATCATAGCCATCCTAAACGTCTTAGGGAGTATGCCATTCCTATTGTAGATAAAATCCACTAGAGTATCAATAAACCTACTATCTAGGCTAATAACTTTGAACTGAAACTCTCCATACTTATGATGGTTCAAAATTTATAGATTTGGTGGACTCCTATTTAGAATTTCAACTTAAACATAGCTAGTTTCTTAGACATTTATGCAACATTCAAGTATAATAATGTTAGTGATGATACTATTAGGCTATAATTCTTCTCATTTTCACTATGGGATAATGATAAGATGAGATTGAATTCTTTTCCCCCAAGCTCAATAACTACTTAGAATAAGTTGGCGCATAAATTCCTAGGTAAGTATTTCTCACCTTCCAAAGCTTAGGAATAATATAACATTTTTTGCCCAGTTTGATGGACAATCAATTTATGAAAGTTGGGAGAGATTTAAAGAAGCATTTAGGAAATACCGTCACCATATTTTACTTGAATTGTTGGTTATTTAGACTTTTTATAATGGTCTACTACGATCCCTTAGATCGATTATTGATACAGCAACTAGAGGAATTTTAATGTCTAAGACATTTGAGGAAGCTTATGAATTAATTGAGAAAATTGATATAAATAATTTTAAATGGCCTTTTGATAGGGTGAATCCTAAGAAAGTAGCTAGAGCTTATGAATCAGATGTTTTGTCAATTCTTACTAATTAGGTAGCTACAATTTCTAAAAAGTTAGATACTTTGCAATTAGTTTAGGTTTAGAATCACCTGTGCAATTAGAAGAGCATTATTTGAATTTTGTTGCAGAGAAAAGTGATAAATGGAATAAGAATGTAAATGTAACTAGAAGAAAACATAATATTTATTCCAATACTTAAAATTCCCGTTAGAGGAAACACCCTAATTTTAATAGGTAAGATAATAATTTTAGTAGTAATAATCAGTAGAATGCAGGTCAATTAAATCAAGGAGAAATTTGGAATAATCCTATATTAATTATAGTAAATACTAGACCTTCTTATCCCTTAAGTTTTAATCAAAATCATCAATTCATAGATATGAAGATACCTTTGGAAGAGCTAGTGATTCAATTTGGAACTCAATTATAAAGGCAAGCCATTTCAATAAAAAAAACTTAGAAAATTAATTAAGATAGCTTGCAATCTCTTTTAGTAGTAGACCTCTTAAATCATTGCCTAGTAATACTAAAGTTAATCCAAAGGAGAAAGGGAAGGATCTTAATGTGGACCACATGAAGAGTGGTAGTGATGCACACCAGCCAAAATGATAAATTTAGGCAAGTCTGGCTGAAGATAATAAATTTAGCATTGTTTGGGAGGTAACCCAATTCTATTATGTGTTTTTATTTTTAGTTGGTTTGCTTATGAGTTTTTTTAATTTGTATTTTATGTTTTATAATTTATAAAAATGTCATATGTATTATTTCTTTAGTCATTAAATTTGATTTTGACTAATTACAAAAAATTTGTTTAGCAAAATTTTTGGTGCTGAATTCAAACTAGCACCATAGCATTAGAACTATGAGTGCCACAGTGTATTCTTGTTAAGCACTATTGCGTTCAAACACTACATTGAAGCTCTAGAGTCTCAAGAAAATTCATCAAATATAATGTTGTAGTGTAGTTCTTGATAACATTGTAGTATTATGATACCTTATTAAGCACCACAACCCTACCCTTCAAGACTACAATGTTAGGTCACCTATTTCTACAGTGCTGCTAGCAATGCATTTAATGATTCATACTTTCATAAGTTTTTTTATTATGAAGATTTTTTGAGCTCTATAGTGTTGTCGTCAGGGCTATAGTGTAAGTTAAAATCATAATTGTGTTAGTTAGAACACTGTGATAATGGTCTTTGTTAGTGCCACAATGCTCTCACGTGTCAAACACTATCATTTCTCTAGTAAAAAAGTGGGCATTTAATTTCCCAATGGTTGTGCTACAGCATCTCGCATCTCGTACCACTACAACATCTTTCAATTGGACTAATTTATTATTTTGTGTCCTTTAGTGCCGCAATACTGCACTTTTGAGTGCTGTGGTGCTCGTTTCATCTATATATATAAATGGTTTGATTTCAGTTGTTATTACATTTGAACTCTTTTCTTCTACATTTTTTTGTATTTTCCTTTTTTTTTATGATATAGTATAGCAATGTCCCTTAAAATATTTTGCCATAAAAGAGCTTCTTCTTCCTTTGATCCAAATTGCTTCATATTTGCTAAAGTTGAATAGCATTTTGTTAACATTTTTATGACCAAGTAGTTCATTCCTAAACAAGGATTTCTAAACCCAGGTGGAGAGTTAATACATATGATTATGAGCTAAGATTAGGAAACTCTTTGTGAAGAACCCTTTACTACTGTTATCAATGTTCTTCATGAATAATTTGCCAATGCAAAGGAGGCTAAGAATAATAATTGGTATGTCTGGGGTAAGTGAGTTTCCTCTAATCCTTCATCTATTAACCAACAGTAAAAACATAGGGATATGGAGAATGATGATTGCTACAGCTTTGGTTTAGCACCCATTGACCATCAAGAGATTTTGAGATGGCTTTGTGAACCCAGAGTGGGGCTATTTGGAAGGAAAGAGATGGTAAGGTCATTAATTCTCTTGCTACCTATTTGAATCAAACTTTAAAGCTTGGCACAACTTTATTTTTGCTCATCTTATACCAAGTAAAAATATTAATGAAGATACTAAGGACTGGGCTATTTTAAATTATTCCATTTAGGTGGGGCACTCTATTAATGTTGGGAAGCTTATACATTCCTCTCTAATGTAGATCATTAGGAGCACCTCTTCTGTAGGTTTAGGTCACCCCTCTCTGATTTATGCTCTTTATGTTATTATTAGTGTTAGAGGAGATCCAAGGGAGGAATGACTTTTTTTAATTTCTTCCCACACTAAAAAAAGAATCAATAGTTTTAAAAGACTAGAGGATGGATCAAGTGAGCCTAAGTTGACTAATAGAACAAGTAATAGTCAGAGTGCCTGGACCCCTATGCCATTAGGATATTAGGTGGTATATTTGATAGAGCAACTGGATTGAGTCCCAGATTTCTATGATGAGAGCAGAAGTTAGCAAGCACATATGGCGGACAAGCGGAAGAGGCATTACCACTATACCTCTAATTCCAATAAGGCATTAATGGGGATGTTTAGAAGGAGCCCCTTTGTTAAAAATCCAGACTAACTTTAGTTCCAAGCTGCTCTTATGTACGAGCCTTTTATTTGGCACCTATCTACTAGTAAAGATGATGATGATGATGATAATGAGAAGGAGGAGGAAGATAGAGATTCTAAGAAATTATTGGTTGTTGTTTTCTTTATTATATTATTAACTTGTAAGCTTGAAAGAAAGAGGATAGTTGTTAAGTGTAAATTAGGTATTATTTATTTTGTTTAAATTTAGTAAAAATATGCTATTTTAGTTGTGTTTATGTAGGAAAAGTATAGAAAAAGGTAAAAAACTATAAGTGTTAAACAACGCCATAACTACATCATCATAAGCACAATAGTGTACCCTTTCATGACACCATAACAGTAGATTCAAACATGGCAGCACCGAGTTATCTATTTTCACATATGATGATGACACCATGGTTAGCACTGTAATGTCACACAGCGCCCTACCCCAAAAATTTAGCACTATAGTATTGGAGCCTCAGGAAAATGAGCATAGGAGTGTTGAGCATTGTAAAACCTTAACATCAAAATTCATATTCAAGCACCACACCCCTAAAATTTTGGAGCACCATAGTGGAGTAGTTGCCAATGCAAGGAGCCATGCTAACTTAGCCAAAAGATGTGCCATTTCAATCATTAGCTATGCTAAGCCATCTAGTGCCAACACTGAGCCAACAATACTACACAATGGTACTAGTTTATTTTATACAGCCAAGATGCCACCTCGTTGAGTGCTGCTGTGTCCAAACCCATCCCTAGACTTACTACAAATAATTTTTTAGTTCTATTATTTAGGGAGTTATGTCACTTAAAAAAATTATGTAATTTTATGTGTGTTTCTTAGGTCCTTAGTGTAAAATCTAAGGGAGGCTAGGGAAGTGCAAGATACTTTCATTGTGGACGTCTTAGCCTATTTGTCTAAGAAACTCTGTAGTTGGAGGAAGGAGTGTGGAGAAATCATTTGATCCTTCTGGGTGATAATTTTCTTATTACTTCTATTGTATCCTTCTTTTAATGAATGAAATAAAAATGAGTTTGCTTGTTGAATCTTCCATGTCTAGCTAATTCTCAAGTTTTGGGCTGATGATTGAAAAAGTATAGCAAGTACTAATATAAACTCTTGTGTCTTATATGATATATTGATGTTTTCAATATTTTAGTTCTTTATTGAATTCATAAAATGACCATGTGTATAGTTAATATCTAGTGTGAAGTATAGCCTCGATAGAGGAATGCTAGAATAATTAGTAGTATTGAAATGAGATGATAGCATGTCAAGATATAAGATGTTTGAATTCTGTAAGTTCTATAGAGATAAAAAAGCTTTAGGAAGGACATAAACATTTCTTTTCAACCCTACAAGCTCGATAGAGATCTAGGGATGCATTTGCTATAATGCATATCAAAGTAGTAAGAGTCTCATCAAGAAAACTATGTTATTTATATTCATTTGTTCAAAATACTTTATTTCCATAAGAATTAAAATCCCATTGCAAGTTTTTCTTTTAGTAGCAAAACTCAAAAATATCATTTTTATTTTTAGTAGGAAAAATTATACATTTAGAGTAAATAGTAGTAGTTTAATTACAATTAACCAGAACACTTCCTTGTGGGATCAATACTGTACTCTATCACTTTATTACTTGATTTGACACGTATACTTACATATTTTAGTGTGATTTCATTAATTTTATATCAAAGAAAATCTAAGCATATTTCAACTCAGAAAGTCACATCCTAGCACGCCCAATCAACAGAGCATGGGTTATTATTAGCGCTATTTTTATTTTGTTTTCTTTTGTTTATTTTTTGGTTTTTTAAGTGGGGGTATCCCTTTGATGATATGATGTGATAGTGATTATTCTGATGGCTATGATAGCTATTGTTGATGATATGTTAGTGGGTAGTTGATTGGATATTGGAGTTGGAGAATAGTGCTTTATGCATTATAATTATCTTTTTTATCTTCGTTAGTATGTATTTCATTACCTTAGAGCTTTTTACCACTTTAATAAAAATGTAATTTTATCTTTTTGTGCTTAGTTATTTTTATTTTGTGATAGTTTTTGTTTACTTTCATTTAAATTAGTTTTATTATACATAATTTATATTTGATTAAATTTCTATTTATTCTTAACTATTAAAAATTATCCTTTATATAGAGTTTGCACTTTGATTATTTATTTAACCAAAATGAAAATAATAATTAAAATTATCTAAAATTAAGAATAATAATAAAGCCTTAGATTATAATTTTAATGAATATAGCATAGTAATTCATTATTTGAAAAACTTAATAATTAACTAAGGAAGATCATTTAAGTCATTGGCTTGTCTTAAACTTAGAAGTTATACACTCTTGCACTGATTATTAAATTAAAGAGTGAGTAGTTGGTTTTAGGAAAAGAACTGTGTAACATAAATTATGAAGATCATAGTAAAATATAAACATGGAATTAGTGATCTTACTAAATCCTTTCATAAAATTAATTAGGGTTGCTAGAGGAATAGAGGCAAAACTAATATAAAAATTATTGAAATGTACTCCAAGATTGAAAAAGTGAAAAATATAAAAATTCAAAAGTGAAATTTGAGAAATGAAAAAAATGAGTACGTTCAAAAATTTGTGTCTATTGAAGCTCAATTTCTAAAAACACCATAATACTAAAATCAAAAAGTGCATGGTAAGTAAACTAATACATATGAAGATGAACTAATAAACTTTTAATTTAACTATAAGTATAACTAATCTCTAATTAATATAATATTTATTTCAAAAATTAGAAGTCAATATTACACATACACTCATAGTGGATTTAATTAGAGCAATAATAAGAATGATTAGTTAGGCTCATTATTTATTATTTTTCAAATTAGCATTGCAATTTTGATCATTCCAAATTACTTGTAAATTATGATGTATTATCTTAAATTTTAGTATTTTTTATTTTTTATTTTTATTTGGGCTATTAAGCTAATAAGCTAATTAAATAGTGATTACACCATTGCTTGAGGACAAGTAAGTTCTTAAGTTGGGATAAATTTATTAAGTATAAATTTTGAACTATTTTTTATCTTTAAAATTCATGAAAATAGAGTGTTTAATTAGTTGATTTTGGGGAGGAAATACTCAAAAAATGGAGAAACAAATTCATAAGTGTTGAACTAGTGCCACAGAATCTATAATGCCTCGATGCCAGATCAGCGGATCATAATGCTAGATACTTAAGATTATAAATAATTCAGAGCCCTGATGGAGCCAAGTTTAGTGTGTAGTGCTTTAAAGTACTGCAACAACAAAAATCAATGTTGTAACACTTGAGTCTTAAGAATTTAAGTGTCAAAGTGCCAAGTATTGTAATGTGCAACACAAGATTACACATTCAAGCAATACAACACTCAACTTTTGTAGCATCATAATGATGCAGTTGAGGAAAGATAGAGTTGCACTGAATAAGCTGAGCGACTCATCTATTTAGCCAATAAACATGTGGAGTCAGCACAGCGCCATAGTAGAGCAAGTCCAGTAGGGTTGAGGCACTAGTTCATCTTATAATACTGCAATGTCACTATTTAAATTATTATGGTGCCTAAGGCAATTTTTGCACTTACTGTAAATAGTTTTTGAGTTCTTTTGTTTAGGAGTTCTGTCTTTTTTAGTAGAGTTTAATAGTTTTTTAGCATAGTTCTTTAGTGCCCCTTTAGAATAAAGTCTAAGGAGGCTAAGAAAATGCAAGATACTTTCATTAAAGATCTTAGCCTATCTTGTGTAAGTAATCGTACAATTGGAGGAAGAAGGAATGCTAAGAAGTTAATTTGTATTATCCTAGTAAAAATTTTCCTTATTATCTCTCCTAAACTTTTCTCCTATGATTGAAATGAAGATGTGTCTACTTTCTATTTTATTTATATATGGCTAATTTTTTGTATTTTGGGTTAATGATGAGAACATAATGGAAGTACCAATGTAGACTCTTATGCCTTAACTGAATTATGGATGTTTTCAATATCTCCCATTCTTAATTTAATGCATATAAATTTTTTTTGGGGAAACCCACAGAGGTGCCTATGTGTTGAATAAGGAAAATATTACAAGGTCCTTAACAGAGACCTCGAGCTCTCTACTGCTCAAAAGAGCTACAAAAAGAAACAAAAAAGGGCCAAAGAGCTCGAGTTCACTACTAAGCACAAATATAAGAAAACTTAGGCACAATCTATGGTGCAAAGGAGAGAGCACCCAAAAAAGAAGAAAGATACAAGAAAAAGCTTTCAGCACCATCTTTCCAGCCAAAACACCAAAACTCAAAAAACCCGCACTAAATAACTTTGCAAAATGAAGTGAACAACAAAAGGGAAATTACATAGAAAAGATAGGTAGCTACAATAACTACAATAATTATTAATAAAAAGCATAGGATAAACATTAGACATGATATTATAACAACTAAAATGGCATGCTATCATATTAAAACCATGAATGAAATAGGGATGAGAGGAATTATTATAGGAAATCAAGTCTTTCAGCTCAAGACATCTCAAGATAATGTGCCACCAACCAGCAAAGATATTCAGCCACCAACCAGAATTATTATAAGAATTCATGTCCTTCAACAAAAAGAGATTCAAAAACAACCACCAACTCAAAAGATGACTGGACTCAACCGAAACAACAATCCAGTAAGAGTCGAGTAACAGCAAAGTAGGATACACCAAACCAATCAACTAGGAATACACCATGCATACCAACCTTAACATAGGTAGAGTAGCACCTCCAACATAAAAAATGAGAACAATAATATTTAGTCATAGAAGAAGTGAGTTCAAGCTAAAGAGGAATGACCCCAAAAAAATGCCAGACCACAACAATTCCCCAATGCCCAAAAACACACAACCACATAATCTCATAAGGATAAATTAGAAAGAGAAGCAATACTTAAAAAATGCCCAGATGACTAATGGATGCTCTAATTACAACAAAAAATAGACAAATAAAGTTAAACACAGGGGAAGGAACAACAGTCCCCCCAACCACACCAATAAAATTAAAAATCAGAATAATGGCAGCATAAAAAATAAACAATCAGTTGGGTAGAGAATAATAGGGGAATAATAGTTCCAAGACTTCCAACAAATAATGCTAAGATGAATCCATAATCGAGCAACATAGCAGCTAAAGAGGGATTGGCCACGCATGCTCATAATAGTAGTACCTGAAACACCATCATGATAACAACCCAAGTGCCACTCCTATCTAAACCCAGATCTTGAATAAAGCAAGGGAATAGACCAAGTAGCCCTTGGATAAAGAAAAGATACCAGCCACAGTGCAGCAAATCCACACCCAAGAAACCAATAGAAGAAAATACAAACTAGAATAAAGAAAGATACAGCTAACAATCGCACTAAATATAGAATAACCCACAGAGGATGGCACTCAGGAAAACTCATAGCCATATCATTATACTTGCCAAGCCACAAGAGATAGAAATTTAGCACAGTCCAGATATCACCATAACAAGATAACCTAAGATACTCCACCCAAGGAATAGATGAGCAGCACAAGGGTATAAAATCTAAATTAAAAATGGTACATTCATAGCTTGGAAATGGGCCAAAATACAGGAAAAAGAACCTAAGATCTGACCAAAAGGAACATAACAAATAAAGACCCAAAAGGAACGACCAAAAACTAGCAAAAACACCAAACTTAATAGAAATAAAAGGAGGATGGTAGAAACATCGACATACAAAGTAGAAAGAAGCACCCATAATAAAATACAAAAGGACCACATGCCCTAAATACAATAAAAAACTAAGTTCTAACATAGGGTAAACCAATTTTGTCCAATCTCAAAAGACCCTTTAAAGGAGTAGGTAAATTTTTGGTAGAGAAATCAGTAAAGTCCAAATTACACCAAAGATTAGCAAGCCAATCAGCATAAGCATTCCCATTCCTATACATATGAGACATGGTAAAGTTAACAAAAGATAAAAGCTACTTAATATACCTAACAAGATAGAATACATCCCATTTGCACATAGTATCGTCGTGGTTATTCAAAAAAATACTATAAGTAGCATCAACTTCAATCCAGATGTTAGTAATGTCAAGAGAAATGCATAATTTAAGACCATGAAGAATAGTTGAAAGCACAACATAAATAATAGAACATTTAGATAAGGGGCCAGCATAGGCCATGATGACATTCCTATAGACATCACTAATAATCCCACCACAACCACAAGTCAAATCTTTGACAAACCCATCAGCATTAAGCTTAAAGATATTATTAGTGGGTTTAATCCAATAAACCAACTTTGTTTCATCAAAGGAATGATTAACCTCTAATGAGATACCCAAGTCAAGAGCCACAAATAAATAATCCTTAAAGTTCTTGATGAAAAACAAGGTAGCAGAATTAAGTCTCAAAACTTTATCTTTCACATTTTTAATAATCCTATGTTGGTTCATACCAATATTATTGAAAAGAGAATTATTTCTATCCAGTCATAAATACCACAAAATAAGGGAAGGAATTACATTTTTAATTTGTCCTTTAGACTTAATGAACCAAGAATTAAGCATATCATTAATAGACAGATTAGCTCTAAAGCAATTTAATATGAAGATATCATTAAAATGCGTCTAAGTTTTAACAGCTATAGTACTAGAAATAAAGACAAGGTGCATGTTCTCCTCTTGATAACAACATTGACAATTGTAAGCTAAAATAAAACCTCTTTTAATTAAGTTCTCATTAGTGGGAATAAACTTATGCATGATTCTCCAAATGAAAGTAGCAATAGTAGTAGGAATACTTTTATTTCAAATCATAGAGAAAATTTTAGTAGTATAGTTCTTAACTCTAAAGGCATGCCAAGCATCCTTTAATCTGAAATTCCCATTATTAGAAAGATTGAATAATAACAAGTCATCAAAATTAGTATTAATAAGGAGGTTCAAAATTTATTGAATAACAAAATTAGGAATAACTTCAACAAGTTTATTATAATCCCAACAATTTTCAGTAATGAAATAATTCACCTTAACAACAATAGTGGTAGGAGTATTGATAATAGAATCAATAAAATGAGCCCCCAACTAATGATCTTGCAAAAAAAAGATGTTACCACCACCAAGGCCCCATTTAATGTGAGGCTCAATAACCCATTTAATATTGCAAAGTCTCTGCCAAACTTTAGAGTCACCATTATTATAGAAACATATAGTAACATGCTTACCAATACAGTACTTATCATACATAAACTTAGACTAAAGCCTAACTTTAGCATGAAAGTTGTACCACAATTTGAAAGAAAAACCCTAAGATAAATCATACATATTCTTACAACCCAAAGCACCCTCTGCCAAAACACCACAACAACTATTCCAAGAAGATGAGATAATTTTAAAATTATTATTTGTCCCTTTTCAAAAAAATTTATTAAACAATTTTTCAATTCTTTTGCAAACAACACGAGTAGGTTGAAGATTTTCGAAGCTATAAATAGGAAGGGATCAAAGAACACTTTTAATAACGGTCAATCTACCACCAAAACTTGAAATGTTAGAAACCCAAGAAGAAAGCTTATTATGCACAGAAGTAATCAAATCATCAAGGAGAAAAGTTTTCTTTCTACCTTTAAAAAGAGGGACACATAAGTACTTAATAGGCAAATGACCTTGCATAATACCAGTAAGGCCATTAATAGTAGCAATACGGTCCTGAGGCACTTTATTGGAAGTAATAAAGCAGCATTTACTCTTGTTAAGATAAAACCCACTTAATGTTTCAAAATTTTGAAAAAATCATCAGCCTATTAATCCTATTTGAAGAGATATTGGTAAAGACAAAAAAATCATCAGCAAAGCATAAATTAGTAATAGGAAAGCCTTCCATAGTTCTAAAATAAGGGTTACGTTGATTTTAAAATAGGTTGGTAATTCCTCTAGATAAGTACTCAGTAGCAATAATAAAAAGAGCAGGAGAGATAGGATCACCCTATCTTAACCCATGAGAAGATTGAAAAAAACTAGTGCATTTACCATTAATAATAATAGAAAAAAAGGATCATTGAATTTTTGATAAGATTAATAAAGACAGAATTAAAGCAAAATAAATGAAAAATATTGTAAAGAAAATTCCAACTAATGTTTTCATAAGCTTTGGTGATATCTAATTTCAGAATGATGTTGCGACTTCTCACCCTAACATGAAGGTCATGACAAAATTTAAAGTTTGTGAAGGTTGTTAAACCTAAAGGAACTAGCCTAAGACTAACCAAGAGGGGGGGGGGGGGGGGGGGGGGGGGGGGAGGGTGAATTGTTTATGAAAATTAAAATGAGAAAAAGTTAAAGAATGAACACACCAGATTTTATAGCGGTTTGGTCGAATCTAACCTATGTCTGAAAGTTCGTTAGGGATGTTAAGCCCTTATGAAGAAGCCCGAGGCTAACCAAGAGGGGGGGGGGGTGAATTGGTTATTTTAAAAATTTGTGAGCAAAAATAATTTAGAAAATCTTTTTGAATGTTTTAGAATGTTTACAGTTTCATGATGATGTGCAGATGTTAAACAAAAATAAACTAATAATCATAATCACACGATCATCATTAGAAAAATAAAGTGCAAAAAATAATAAGAAAGAACACACTAGATTTTATAGTGGTTCGGTCAACTTGACCTACGTCCACTCCCAAGAGCCTCCCCTCTGGGTATTGCACTAACACTAAGTGACTCTCCTTCCACTCCCATAGTAAGGTAGAGAAGCCTGTACAAAACTCCTTTCCACCAACCCGGTGAGGCAGAGAACCCAGACTCCTTTTGCTTCCTCCTAAAGTAGGCAAAGAACCTGGACATCTTTCACTTCCTCCTGAAGAAGGCAGAGAACTTTGATCTTCTTATAGATGATCCTTCCACAGAGATACCAACAAGAAAAGAGATGACGATCGGAGCAGATGACTTAGATCCTTGCTTGGAGCAACCTTTGTGAACCCCTCATAAACTCCCCCTCATAAGATCTTCTCTCTCTCTCCCAAGCTCTCTTTCTCCTTCTCAAGTCTCTGATAGGAAATGACAACGGCAAAAGATCTCCATAATAAAAGATAAGAGATCTTAAATAGTAGGGCTAAAAAATTACCTTAAATTTTAACTGGTCATCAAATATCATTCAGGACATTTGGGTGATCATCCTGTATAATTAGTACAAAATCACTCATATCAACCTGGATGATCTGGTTCCTCTGGACGATCAGAAGACCAAATTTGTTCCTATCGTCTGGGACGATTCTATGATCGTCTGGGATAATTAGTGTAAAATAAGAATATCGTCCAGAGGACAGCTTGGGTCATCTGGGGTAACTTATACTGGTAGGTCTCAAAATAACTTGATCATCCTAAATAATATCAATATTATCCGGTATGATTAGTTCAAAAATGCCAAAATCATCCTGCACATTATTCGGGTCACACAACCAACCCATGCTAGATGATGTCAAAATGACCTGATCATTCGAGATAATTTTTATATCATCCCATACAATTAGTGCAAAATCAGAAATATCGTCTAGAGGATTATTCGGGTCATCTAGGTGAAATACACTATATGGTTAGGATTTTTAATTGATCATCCAGGATGGTCTTGCAATCGTTCAGGATGATATGATCAATTCACTCAAATCTTAATTACTTTCCTTAATCACCTTACTAATTTAGACATGATTATAATGGATCATCCAGGATGATACACGTATCATCTGGGATGATTAGACCAAATCTCTATAAATAAAAATTTGCGTAACTTAATCTAGCGGTTGAGAATTTTTAATTTGAGCATATTATCCTGTACGATGGGTGTATCATTCAGGATGATTTTCTTAATCAAACTGACGTAGCATGGTCACCCTAATTAGGGTTTCTATTTTCAATGGATCATCCAAGATGATGTGAATATCGTCCAGGATGATTTGAGCAAAATTTAAATAAAAACTCTAACTCCCTAAAACTCTCCCTCTGAGTATGTGTGTGTAATATTACTTAGCTTGGGGATCTGTTACATTACACTTGACTAAAAAAAGATAAAAAATTACATTGAACCTGAAACACAAATGGATTGACTTGATCTTAAGCTGGCTTGAATAATAATTGATCTTGTGTACCTGAAATGTTAAACACTTAAATAGAAACAAAAAGTTTGCTATTATCAAAATCATAGTCCTTGAATCCAGATTCATAATAATCTTCCTCTTTTTGATGATGACAAATATCTATTAGTAGTTCCAAAATCAGTAAATAACCATTGTGAATAATTATGATCCAAATCCAAAACACTGATCATTTGAACATTAATAATTTAAAGTACTAAACTAAACTCAACTGAACATTTATAATGACCCACAACATAAACTACTCCCTTTTTTGACATCTCAAAAAGAAAAAATGTAATAGAAACACAGAAGATAAGAAAATAGGACAAAAATAATAAAAAACATCAGCAAAAATAGACAAACTAGAAGAAAGGGGAATTCTAATTAGATGGAGGAGGAGGTGGTGGCTGAAACAGACAAACTTTTTTTTTGAACCGATCAACTCCAGTAAATCAGAATTTTTTCTTGAGTTTCAATTCAAAAGCCAATAAGAAGAAAATCGATGATGCTGAAATCCAGAAAAGTTGGAAAATCAATTTTTGTAACTCCTACCTCAGACACCTTACAGGTTCAAATTCCTTTCAAACAAAAGTCTAGTTCAGAAGAAAAAAAATTAGATTAAAAAAGAGATCCTTTCAAGCCTCATTCCAAAAAAATATCTGATAAAATAGTATTGCAAAGTAAGGAATCAGAAATTATGATTTTCCATCTCAAGCTTTTGAAAGTATGAATTGGCGCATTTATTTCTCTAAGATATTTAAAGATCTGAAAGAGAAAAAAGCTTATTTCTTTGTAGGCTCATTTTGTGCCTCTTTTTAAAGTTATTTGGAACTCTTTGTGCATCTTTTAATTTTTAATACACTTTGTGTATCTTTTCAATTTGGCAATATTGCGCATCTTTTCAGCTTTGGGCTCATTTTATGCCCTTTTTTGCAAGTTTGCTTCCTTTCATAATCTTTAAATAATCTCAGTTGTGGAATTACCTTCCAGACATAAGAGAAAAGAAAACTCACTCTCTTCAGTAAGGAGGATTAACTCACAGAACAAAATCATACTCCACTTGATAAGTGCAATCACCTTATTAAGAAAAGCATAATAATGATTCAAAGCTTTAAAAATACTATTCATATGAGGTAGATTACTGTAGAAAAATAAAATAGACATCTATTTCAAAAACCAACATTTTAATTTTAAAGAAGATTTTTATCCAAAAGAAATAATTCACCATTAAAGGAGTTAGAGGAAGGGAAACAATCATTAATGTTTCTTCCCTTTAACAGATTCAGAGGTGCCAATCACTGTTCACAGGCTTCCAAACAAAAAAAAGGTAAAACTCTCAGTCAGAAATCTAATTTATCAGCAGTAGTCAGCAATGATTTGATTTTCAAAAAAAATAAATAGTAAATAAAAAGAAGAAAAACAAACATATGAAAATTAGCAACTAAAAATCAGCAAGAAAACAAACGATCTAAAGAGAAACAAATAATCAAATCAAACAAAAAACTAAAAGAAAAATGAAAAGTAGAAAAATTTAGAAATCAGCAATCATCAGATTCATGCATTTATGTCAATCACACCCAATCTGGTCCTTAAAATGCTAAATGAGTTAAAGGCTAGTGGTTTGGTAAAGATGTTAGCTAGTTGATTTTCAATTAATAAATGGTGTAGTTCAATGTCCCTTTTTGTAACATGGTCCCTAATGAACTGATGCCTTATGTCGATGTGTTTGGTTCTTGAATATTAGATAGGATTCTTAGATATGCAGATGTCACTAGTGTTATCACATAGAACGGAAATTGGGCCAATAGAACTTGTTGCTTTAATCAAAGGACTTGGGCCATAAAACTTTCTAAGGCAATGTACTTAGCTTCAACAGTGGAAAGTACTACAAAATTTTGTTTTTCATTGGACCAGGAGACTAAAGATTTTCCTATGAATAGGCATATTCCTGAAGGGCTCTTTCTATCCGCCCTACAACTTATAAAATTAGAATCAGAATATCCAATAATCTCAAAAGAAGTGTTATACCTAGGATACCAGATTCCTAAGGTTGGGGTCCCTAAGATATATATGAGGATTCTCTTAACTGCAGTCAAGTGGGATTCCTTAGGATCAGCTTAAAACCTAGTATAAAGATAAATACTAAACATAATATCAGGTCGGCTAGTAGTCAGGTAAAGTAATGATCCAATTATTCCTCTAAACTTCTTCTGATCAATAGATTTTCCATTTGGATCCTTGTCTAACTAGACAGTAGAACTCACGGGAGTGTTTATTGGCTTGGCTTTATCCATTACATATTTCTTCAAGATGTCCTTAATATACTTTAATTGATTGATAAAAGTTTCATCATCCATTTGCCTTATGCTAAACTCTAAAAAGTAGGACAATTCTATCATTATACTCATCTCAAACTCTTTACTCATTAATTTAGAAAAATTAACACATAGGTTTTTATCAGAGGATCCAAAAAGTATATCATAATATAGATCTGGACAATGAGTAAATCATCCCCTACTTTCCTCAGAAAAGGGTAGTGTCTACACTCTCCTTAACAAACTCTCTTTCTAATAGGAATGTGCTAAGCTCTCATACCAAGCTCTAGGTAGCTGTTTCAATCCATATAAGGCCTTTTTTAATTTATAAACCTGATTAGGATATTGGGAACTCTCAAATCCTGGGGGCTGCTCTACAAACACATCTTCTTTTATTACCTCATTTAAAAAGGCACTCTTGGCATCCATTTGAAAAAGCTTAAATCCCTTATAACAAGCAAAGGCTAGTAGCACTCTAATGGCTTCCAATCTAGCTACAGGGGTAAAGGTCTCCTCGAAATTAATCTCTTTTATTTGGTTGTTCCCCTTAGCCACCAATCTTACCTTATTCCTAACTACCACACTAGAATCATTCATTTTATTCTTAAAAACCCACTTGGTTCCTACTACACTTTGATACTTAGGTCTTTCTACCAACTCCTAAACATTATTCCTCACAAATTAGTTAAGTTCTTCTTGCATAATTAAGATCAAAAATTCATCAGAAAGGACTTGATTGATGTTGGTGGGTTTAGTCATTAAGATAAAAGGCAGAATGGTTTACTTCCTTCCTAAGTCCATTCCTAGTTCTAACACCTTCAGAAGGGTCTCCTAAGATCAATTCTTTAGGATGATTCAAAGAAGATCTCCAATCTCTAGGCAAAGTATTTTAAGGTTCTACCCTTTCCTCCAGATTTGCATTTTCTACTCGGGTTATCTCTCATACCTCTTCTTCTTCCTTAACTCTAGCCTCCTTAGGATTAGATTCATCAAACACTACATGAGTAGTCTCCTCCACCACCAATGTCCTCTTGTTAAACACCTTAAAGGATTTCCCCACACTTGAATATCCTAAGAACACTCCTTCATTAGATTTTTGGTCAAATTTTCCTAAGGATGATTTTCCATTGCTAAGAATGAATACCTTATAGCCAAAGACATGGAGGTGGGATAGGTTTTGAGTTATACCCTTAATAATCTTATAGGGTGTCTTTTTAAGATTAGATCTAACATTCACCCTATTCAACACATAATAGGCTGTGTTCACCACTTTTACCCAAAAGTATTTTGGAAGTGAATACTCAACAAGCATGGCTCTAGTGGCTTCCACTAAGGACCTATTCTTTTTTTCAGCTACCCTGTTCTACTAAGGGGTCCTAGGAGCTGAAACGTTGTGGCTAATCCCTTACTCCTCATAGAAGGTTCCAAATTTCTCATTTTCAAACTCCCCACCATAATCACTATAAATGGTCAAAATCTCACAACCTAACTTCTTCTGAATCCAAGTCGAAAAAGATTTAAATTTATTAAATGACTTAGATTTATGTGACAGAAATCTAATTTAAGTGAACCTCAAGTAATCATCGATAATCATAAATCCATAGATTTTTTCCCCTAAGTTGGCAGTGCTAATGGGTCCAAGAGATCCATGTGACGGACTTCTAAAGGTCTAGAGGTATTGATGTCCATAATGGAGTGGAAAGAGGATTGGACTTTCTTCCCTAGCTAACAGGCATCACACAGGTGGTCCATAGCAAACTTAAGCTTGTGGACACCTCTAACTAAGTCCTTTTGGGTGACTCTTCTAAGGGTTTTCATGCTAACATGACATAATCTCTTGTTCCATAACCAAGACTCATCATTAGTAATTTTTAAACAAAATAAAACAACACATTCAATATTATTTAAATCAAGTATGTAGATGTTGTTGATCCTCTTGCCCTACAAAATAATATGATTATTTAAGCTTATAATACATATGTTTGCCAGGAACTTGATGCTGAACCCTTTGTCACAGAGTTGATTGATGCTGAGCAGGTTGTGTTTCAGTCCATCTATGAGCAAAACATTTTCTATCAAAAGGTTCTTGGAGTTTTCAATTATACCTACACCCACCACTTTTGTGGTGGTGTTGTCTCTAAGAGTGACATTACCTCTAACCCTGGTCTCCAACAAAATAAATTATTTTACATCTCCAGTCATATGTCTAGAGCATCCATTATCTAGGTACCAGATGCTCTCATGAGGTCTTGTATGAGAGTACCCCTACAAAATCATCAAACATCAGATTTAGGAACACAAACAGGTTTGGGTTCCTTCTTATGAAAAGAGGAATGCAATATTTATGTGCTATGCTGTAAAACATGCAATTTGGGCGTCTATACCCAATGTGTACTATGGTGAACAGTGCAGATATGAGAGATATATCCTAACATGCCACATGAGAAACATCTAACACTAGGAAAAGGATTAACTAATCTATAATGGTGATGGTGCCTCTTCCTAGGTTTGAATGATGCATATTTTTGATGATTTTGAATGTGATCCTTCAAGTGATGGAGGTTTATAAAATTGTGCAAATGTAGGAGGTCTTTCATTATTCTCAAATGCACTAATTTTTACACTTAGAAATTCTTTTTCTTTTTTGAGACTTGTAATTTTAAATTTTAAAAAATGCTCATTACTATCTAAATCAGATGCATGAGATTCTAATTTCTTAAATACAACTTCTAATTAAATATATAATATTTTTAGTGAATCATGCTCGACAATCAATTCAGAATGCTTTTTATTTATTTCATCAAATTCATCAAGTAATGAAAGGTAATTACTATCAAATGTAGAATGCTCCTTAATTAAAACTTCATGCTCTTTTTCTAAGTTTAAGAATTTCAATTTTAGGCTAGCATGTTTTTTCTTATGTTTCCTATATGATGAATGGATTTTTTTAAAAACTTCATATAATTGATCATAGGTTATCTCACATACCGCTTATTAGTCAGACTGATCATGATTTTCATCTGCCATCAGACACGAGTTTGTAGTCTCCTCTTCAGCTTCAGTCTCAGAGGAGTGAGATGTAGAATCTGCCCAAAAAGCCTTTTGGATCTTCTTCTTATCCTTCCTAAACTTGTGTTTCTCCTTACCCTTCTCCTTGTTGGGTGAGTCTTAAGTGTAGGACAATCATCCTTTATATGTCCATGCTTCCTGCATTAAAAATAAATTGTATCAGAAGAACCTTTAAAATATCTGCTACTCTTACCCTTGTTCCACTTCTGAAAGTTCTTGTGCTTCTTCCTTAGAAAGCTTTTGGATTGCCTAGTGATCAAGGCAACATAATCACTATCAGACCTGGAAGTATCAGTATTCGTATCACTGGCCTTCAATGCCACAATTTTCTCTTTCTTCATCTCACCTGCATCAAGCTGTGTTTGGTTCACTCCTTGCTCATAAGCAATTAGTGATCTAAGTAAGTTATCAATAGAATAATTGTTCAAATCATTCAATTTAGAGATAGTAGTTATCTTGGCATCATAGGAAGAGCACAAACATCTCAAGATTTTGTTAACTTTTTATAGTTAGTGAGTTCTCTTCCTAAGGTATGTAGGGAGGTGACAATTTGAGTGAACCTAGTGTCCATTTTAGATATGGACTCACTAGGTTTCATGCGAAAGAGTTTATAGTCATGAAGCAGTATGTTTAACCTAGACTGTTTAACTTTAGTTGTGCCCTCATACGTGATACATAATTTATCCCAGATTTCTTTGCCAGTTGTACAGGTTGACACACGCATGTAATCTTCAGATTTTAGTGCACAGAAAAATAGTTCAAATATTTAGCATTTTGTTGTGCTAGATCCCTATCATCAAAAGTCCATTCGATAAAAGAAAGTTTAGTCTTAATACAATTAACAATTCTATGAGGGGCATCATAACCATCTTTAACAAGCATCAACATGCAATAATCTATAGATTATAAAAAGGTGGACATACGAGTTTTCCAAAAATCAAAAGGTAAGTTATCAAACAAGGATGGACGAGTAATGGAATAGCCTTCAACAGTATTTCTATTTCCAAAGTTAGCCATTGATCAAATTCAAAAGTTTTAAAACTAGATTTTATGAATCCTGCTCTTATACCACTTGAAAGTTCGTTGGGGATATTAAGCCCTTATGAACAAGCCCGAGGCTAACAAAGAGGGGGGCGGGATGAATTGGTTATTTTATGTGAGCAAAAATAATTTAGAAAATCTTTTTGAATGTTTTAAAATATTTATAGTTTTGTAATGATGTGTAGGTGTTAAATAAAAACAAACTAATAATCACAATCACATGATCATCAACAGAAAAACAAAATGCAGAAAATAATAAGAAAGAACACACTGGATTTTATAGTAGTTTGGTCAACTTGACCTATGTCCACTCCCTAGAGCCTCCCCTTCGGGTATTGTACTAACACTAAATTACTCTCCTTTTGCTCCCACAGCAAGGCGAAGAAGCCTATACAAAACTCCTTTCCACCAACCCGGTGAGTCAGAGAACCCAGACTCCTTTCACTTCCTCCTGAAGTAGGAAGAGAACCAGGACTCCTTTCTCTTCCTCCTAAAGTAGGTAGAGAACCTGGATCTTCTTACAGACGATCCTTCTATAGAGACACCAATAAGATAAGAGACGATGACCATAGAAGATGACTAAGATCCTTACTTGGAGCAACCATTGTGAACCCTTCACAAACTCCCCCTCATAAGATATTCTCTCTCTCTCCTTCTTAAGTCTCTCATAGGAAAGGATAGTGGAAAAATATCTCCACGATAGAAGATAAGAGAACTTAAATAATAGGGCTCAAAAATTGCCCTAAATTTCAACTGGTCATCAAATATCATCCAAGACGATCGTGTGATCATCCTATACGATTAGTATAAATTCACTCATATCAACCTAGACAATTTGGTTCCTCTGGAAGATCAGAAGACAAAACTTGTTCCTATCATCTGGGATTATTCTACGATCGTCCGGGATGATTAGTGTAAAATAGGAATATCATCAAGAGGACAACTCGGGTCATCCAGGGCAATTTATGTTGGATGGTCTAAAAATGACTTGATCGTCCCTGATGATATCGATATTGTCCGGTACGATTAGTTCAAAAATGCCAATATCATCCTGCACATTATTTGGGTCGTACAGCCAACCTATGTTAGATGATGTCAAAATGACCTGATCATCAGGGATGATTTTTAAATCATCCTGCATGATTAGTGTAAAATAAAAAATATCATCCCGAGGATTATTCGAGTCATCCAGGTGAAATACACTGGATGGTCAGGATTTTCAATTGATCATCCAGGATGATCTTGCGATCGTCCAAGATGATATGATCGAATCACTCAAACTTAATTACTTTTCTTGATCACCTTACTAATTTAGGTATGATTGTAATGGATCATCCAAGATTATACATGTATCATTCAAGATGATTAGACCAAATCTCTAAAAATAAAAACTTACCTAACTTAATCTAATGGCTGAAAATTTTTGATTTGAGCTTATCTTCCTGTATGATGTGTGTATCATCCAGGATGATCTGTTTAATCAGACCGACTTAGCATGGTCACCCTAATTAGGGTTTCTATTTTCAATGGATCATCCAGGATGATGTGAATATCATCCAGGACGATTTGAGCAAAATTTGAATAGAAACTCTAACTCACTAAAACTCTCCCCTTGAGTGTGTGTGTGCAAGGTTACTTAGCTTGGGATCCATTAAATTACACTTGACTCAAAAAAGATGAAAAATTACATTGAACCTTAAAACATAAATGGACTGACTTGATCTTGAGCTGGCTTGAATTGCAATTGATCTTGTGTACCTAAAATATTAAACACTTAAATAGAAATGAAAAGGTTTATTATCATCAAAATTATTGTCCTTAAATCTAGATTCATAACAACGTACACTCCCCAAAAACCTTCGTTTTAGGTATTACATTAGACCTTTAATGACTCTCCTTTAGCCCCCATAGCTAGGTAGAGAAGCCCTTACAAAATCTCTTCTAACAATTAGTGTGGTAGAGGACCTGGAATCATTTTCACCCTCTTGTTGAAGACAAAGAACTTAAAATCCTTTTTTATCCTCCTAGTTAAGGCAGAGAACCTGGAATCATTTTTCACCCTCCTAGTGAAGGAAAAGAACCTTGAATCACTTTCACCTTCCCTGGTGTGGTGGAGTAGCCAGGTCCTATAACACTGAAGCTTGTCGGAGCAACTATATGAAACCCCCTCCACACTCCCTTGAAACCCACAAGGATTTTCTCCCTCTTAAACTCCTTGCTTTTCTCTCTCCCTTTTAAGGCTCTCTCTTCATATTTTCTTCAGAAGAAAAAAGGACTCAATGAATGCCAAAAGACTCTTACAAAGTCTAATGAGAAAGCCTAAATAGAGGGCTCTTAAAACCCTAAAAACTCAATTCTTCCATCAAAGACGTACAGTATAATTACAGGATTGTCCAGTATGATGTGCAGAATTTGATCTATTAGTACTGTACGATCACCAGATATTACACGATGACTAGTTCAAATTTGTATTAATTATCTAGTATGATATTAGGGATCATCCTAGATAATTAGATGAGGAATTATGGTATTTCATCTTATACAATGTGAGATGATCAAGTATCATCCAATGTATCTCTTAGGTCGTCTAGTATGATCATCGTCAATCATTCTGTACAATCTGATCGAGAAATCTTACCATAATTAGTTCCCTAATCACAGGATCAACTTAGGCATGATTGTTATATATCATTAATATGATGTAGATCGTACTGTATGATTAGAACAAAATTTGAATATTGAAATATTGCCTAAATTGTGATTGGTGGCTATTTTTCATAATCATAACTGATCGTCATGTACGATATAAATCATCAAATATGATTAGTTCAAAAAATTCAACTTTCTCCTAACTTACTAATTTACCCCCTTAAGTGTGTGTGTGCAAGGTTACTCAACTTAGTGTCCACCAGATACTTAATTTGACTCAAGAAAGGTAAAACTACATTAAAATTGAAATTACAGATAGACTCAATCTTAGCCTACCTGATCTTGAGCTTTGAATCTTCAAGTAGCAGTGCATGTTGTACCTGAAATGATAGTCAACACACAAATAAGTATAGAGTTCAAATATTAGGAGATATAGAGATGTGAGCCATAATATTTGATATCATAAAAAATATAAGCTTGTAAGCTTGAATTGCAATTATCTTCCCCTATTTATGATGAAAAACATTAGTGGTTGAATTTATAAACTAAAAATATTTTCTCCAAATCTCCCCCTCACTAAGATAATTATATTAAAATAGGGGAAAGAAAAAGTTTTTTTTAATAATGATAAATAAATTTTAGAAACTAAATAACAAATAAATAAATGCCAATACAAGATGAACAGATGTAACCTAACCACAAATACAACCAGATAAATACATTATTCCCCTTATAAATACATTATTCCCCTTTGACATTATTAAAAAGAAGAGAAATACATAAAAAATAAGAATAGAGCAATCATAACAAACTAAAGATCATATGGACCCTGATAGGTGGAGATGGTAGTGATGGTGATATTTTAGAAGAATCAGTTAATTTTAGCAAATTTTCTTGGAATGAAAAAAAATACCTCTAACTTTTCAAAAAGTTTAGTGAGAAAAGAGATGACTACACTAAGATCCAGAAAGGTTGGAAAATTGAATTTTGTCAACCCTAACTCAGGATCCTTACAGGCTAAAGTCCTTTTCTAAATAAAAAAAAAACTAATTCATAAAATAATTTAGAATGGAAATGTGATCTTTTTAAACTTTTTTTTTAGAAATATATCTAAGAGAATAGCATTACAAAGTGATGAACCAGAAATTATGATTTTCAAATTTAGGTGTAGACGATATCATTTGGAACAAGGATTTGTCTAAGATTTAAAGACTTGATAGGTTGGGAAGCTAACTTATTGTGGGCTGATTTTGTGCCTCTTTTATTATAGTTTGGTGCACTTTGCACAAATTTTGACTTTTGATACACTTTGTGCATCTTTCAATTTATTTGACGAATATTACACATCTTTTCAATCTAGGCTCATTTTGTGCCTCTTTTTCACTTTTACAAACTTGATTCCTCTCTAAGACTTTAAAGACTCTCAGTTATGAGATTATCTTCCAAATATAAGAGAAGAGGAACTCACTCTCTTATATAAGAAAGAGTAAAACAAAAACCAAAATCTGATCCACATGATATTGATAAACAACTTGATTAAGAAAATTTGAAATAGATTTATTGATTTGCAAAAAATATTCAAATGAGATAGAGAACTATAGGAAGATGAAATAGATCTCTATTTCTTGGTTAAATTTTTAATTTGAAATAGATTTTGATTCAAAAGAGATATAGTCCCATTAAAGAAGTGAGATAGAGAGAAATAATCATGAATTTTTATCCTTTAATTATTTAAAGAAGTCAATCATTACTTACCAAAAATTTTAAGTAAAAAGGAGATAAATTTTTCCTTTTATAAAAAATGTGATTAAAAAGAAATGATTTGATTCTCTTATGAATATATGAAAACTAATGTGATTTGTGTGGGTTGATTAGAGAGACTACATAAAAAATAATGGAAAATAAAATAAAAGATCATAAATATAAATAATTTTCTACAAAATAAAAACAAAAAGAAAAATATAGAGAATAAACACATTCACAATGAACTAAAAACATACACGTATACTTATATTATACAATAGATAAACACATAAAAAAAACTTTACACATCATCATCTTACTCCTAATTTGATGATTTTGAAGCTAGATCTTCCTAGGAGATTTTTTGCTTTTTATCATTTTCCCTTATTAAAATTAGCTTATTTTTACTATTTTCCTTTTCTGGAAGAGTTTTTAAATTAGGGTAGTTTTTTTTCATATGTCTGGGTTTCATACACCCAAAGCAGATAATGTTAGAGAAAATCTGAACATTTTTATCATTTTTACCTTTGTTCCACTTTTTTTGATGTTGATGCTTGTGCTTTAAAAGATTTTCAAATTTACTTGTTATTGAATTTATCTCCTTACTCTCATCATCTACTAAGTCAGTTTTATCTGTGTCTTCAGCTTTTAGCACTATAGTTTTACCTACATCCAAAAGTCTTTGACTCACACTTTGCTCGTGGGCAATGAATGAGCCAATCATATTATCAATAGAATAATTATTCTAGTCTTTTGATTCATATATAGCAGTAACTTTATCATTAATTTATCAGGTAGACAACATAGAATTTTATTGACCTTTTCAAAGTTTAAAAGTTCTCTACCTAAAATATGAAATGATGTTATTATTTGAGTTAACCTAGTATACAAGTATAGGATAGTCTCCTAAGGTTTCATGAAAAATAGTTCATAATCATGTATTAAAATATTCAACATAGATTACTTGACTTCACTAGTGCCTTCATATGTAATGCAAAGTTTATCCCAAATTTCCTTGTCAATAGTACATGTAGAGATTCTCATGCAATCTTCAAAATTCAAAGCACAGAAAAATGAATTCAAGCCTTTAGCATTCAATCAAGCATTGATTTGTTCTATTCTACTCCATTCAATAAAAGGAATATCAATTTTGACTCCATCTACAATTTATGATGGTACAAAATAACCAGTTTGAATCATATGCCACATTTGACAATCAATTGATTGCAAGAAAGTAGACATGCAAAATTTTCAAAAATAATGAAAAATATTTTCAAATAAAGGTGGTCTCATGATTGAATAGCCTTCCACAATGTTACTATTTTCAATGTTAGCCATTGATCATTTTTTAAAAGTTTTCCAAAACTTAGTTTTTGAATCCCACTCTGATACTACTTGAAAATTCGTGAAGGTTGTTAAACCTAACGGGACCAGCCTAATGATAACTACGAGGGGGGGGGGGGGGGGGGTGAATTGGCTATTTTAAAAATTACTTAAAATAAAAAGAAAAATCTTTTTATCTTTTTAAATATTTTAAAAATAAACAAGTTTATCCCTTGATGCAAAAGCAGATTAAATTTATAATAATCAAAAATTTCAACCGCACTAAAATCACAAATTAGTGCAAAAATTAATATGATGAAAGTAAAAGAATGAACACACCAGATTTTATAGTGGTTCGATCAAATTTGTACTACGTCTACCCCCCAAAAACAATCATTCCAGGTATTGCAATAAACCTTTAGTGACTCTCCTTTCATCCCTACAACTAGGCGGAGAAGCCCTAATAAAATCTCTTCCACAAACAAGGCGTGGTAGAGGACCAAGAATCCTTTTTCACCCTCTTGGTAAATGCAGAGAACCTAGAATCCTTTTTCACCCTTATGGTAAAGTCAAAGAACCTGGAATCCTTTTTCACTCTCTTAGTGAATGCAGAGAACCTTGAATCACTTTCACCTTCCTTGGTTGATAGAGTAGTCGGGTCATTTGACACTAAAGAGATCTTCTTCTTCCCAAAACATCGCTCAAAACAAACCTTGACTTTGATGGTACTGAGGTACAAGCTTGCCGTAGCAACCATATAAAACCTATTACATTTTAGATTTCAAATCTATTTTTGTATATCATACGAGTTTTTGATGATTCCAAAATATTATTGTGTTGATTATTTTTTTCTCTTAACATATATTGGATATATGTGATTTGTGTTGTTTGTGTATACTAACATTTAAGGGAAATCATACTCTAGACTGCTAAAGACTTCAAGACAAATTAGAATAGGGGTTGTTGTAATTGGAGTCTCTACTTTTTATTTTTCTTGAGTTTGAGAGAGTGTGATTGTAATTGGGTAACTGTGCACACACACATTAGGGGAGCCAGACAAAACCTTCATTTTTTAAACTAATCATAATGTAAAATTTTAGGATCGTATGGGACGATTTGTCCTGAGTGTTCCTCCAAAACTAATCTGATTGACTCAAGTCTAGAAAATTTTCTAAGTTTAGATCATACTGTATGAAATTTATTCATCTTCGATGTTGATCAGAGCATGAAATTAGACTCGTCCAATTCATCCCCTATGAATGCAACAAAAATTTGAACTGATCATACTATTTGATATTGGTTTGTACAGACACCTATCAGAGTATGAAATGAGGTTCATACATGATCATACTGACAAAAGGGTGTATATTTGAACTAATCATATTGTATGATATGGTTTTGTATAGATGTCGATAAGAGTATGAAATGGGGTTCATACACATTCGTACAAATGAAAGTCTCATTTTTTGAACTGATCATACTGTACGATATGGGTTCATATAGATGCTGATCAGAGTAAAAAGTTAGGTTCATATAGTATCATATAACACTTTTTAAACTATTTATATATATGAAGTATGATCGTACTGTAGATGCAAGTCCTTCAAACTTGAAATTTTTTATTTTTGGATGGATATTCTTATCCTTTGCATATAAGGGTCCTAAAAATTGTCAGGCATTAATCTTCTTCGAAAATTCTCTTGAGTGTGCCTTAGGAGTGTGTTTGGCAGAGTGATTTGAGAGTGAAAAGTGAGAGGTCTTGTGAGAGGGATTTATGAGGGGATTCATAAAGGTGCCCATTAGTGAGGATCTCCTTCTTGTTCTTTATAGTTCTTCCCTACTTCTTTGAAGGGTTTTTGAGAGAAGATTTTTAAGAGAAGGTCTAATTCTCTATCGACACCAGGAGGGTATAAAAGGACAATCAGTTCTCTACCGACACCATGAGGGTGTGAAAGGAGGAGTGGTACTCTGCCATCACTAGGAGGGTGAGAAAGGATGGTGGGTTCTTTGCCTTTACCAGGAGGGTGAAAAAGGATAACGGTTCTCTGCCGCACTGGGTAGGTGGAAGAGAGGTTTTAGTAAGGGCTTCTCCGCCTTGCTGTGGGCGCTAAAGGAGAGGCACTTGTGATTAGTGCAATACCTAGAGAATGAGTCTCCAGGGAGTGGATGTAGGTTTTGTTGGACCGAACCACTATAAAATCTGGTGTTTTCTGCTCTTTACTTTTTTCTGTAAATTTATTTTTCATATTTACACTTTTTGTGGTTGAAAAAGTATTTTCATAAAATTTATAGTTCTTATAAATTTTTCAATTGATAAATCAGCTTTCTAAAATATAACCAAGAAATTTTAATTTACCGATTCACCCCCCCCCCCCCCCCCCCTTGGTTAGCCTTGGGATAATTAACTTATGTTTAACAACCTTCTGAGGATTTACAAAACCCCCTCCATACTCCCTTGAAGCCCACAAGGATCTTCTCCCTCTCAAAGTCCACCCTTTCCTCTCTCCCTTTTAAGGCTCTCTCTTCAAGTTTTCTTAAAAAGAAAAATGACTCAATGAATGCCAAAAAACTCTTATAAAGTCTTATGAGAAATCTTAAATAGAGGGATTTAAAAAACCATAGAAACTCAATTTTGCTATCAAAGATCATACAGTACGATTGTAGGATTGTCTAGTATGATGTGCAAAATTTGACCTGTTAGTATTGTACGATCTTCATATAGTATACAATGATCAGTTCAAATTTGTATTGATCATCTAGTATATAATTGGAGATCATCCTGAATGATTAGATAAATAATTATGGTATTTCATCTTGTACGATGCGGGATGATCAAGTATCATCGAATATATCTCTTTATCACTTTAGACATGATTGTCATAGATCATCCAGTATGATGTTTATCATATTGTATGTTTAAAAAAATTTGAATATTGAAATATTACCTAAATTGTGATTGACGACTATTTTTCATAAATATAACTGATTGTTCTGTATGATATAAATCATCTAGTATGATTAGTTCAAAAAATTCATCTTTCTCTTAACTCACTAACTTACCCCCTTGAGTGTGTGTGTGCAAGGTTACTGAGCTTAGTGACCACCAGATATATGATTTGACTCAAGAAACCTAAAAGTATATTGAAATTAAAATTATAAATAGACTCAATCCTAGCCTACCTGATCGTGAGCTCTAAATTATTAAGTAACAGTGCATGTTGTACCTAAAATGTCAGTCAACACATAAACAAGTAAAGAAAGCAAATACTAGGAGACATAAAGATGTGAGCCAGAATATTTGTTATCATCAAAAACATAAACTTATGAGCTCGAGTTGCAACAAAAATTCTTGGGCCAAAAGAATGTTTTCAGAAATAGCCTGATCCTTAATAAAACCCATTTGGTATGGAGAAATAATTTTAGGAAGAAAAGAAGATAACCAATTCATAAGAATTTTAGAAATTAATTTACTAAAAAAAGTACAGAGACTTATAGGTCTGAAATCATTCCAATTGCTAACAGAATTATTATTAGGAATAAGAATAATAAAAGTGAAAGTAAAGAACTTAGGAATGCTATTACCAACAAAAAAATCTAAAATAGCAGCATAAAGATCATTACTAACAATATATCAAGCTTTCTGAAAAAACTTAGTGGTGAAACCGTCTGGCCTAGTCGTAGAATCAAATTTTATATCTTCTTGATTTTTGCTAAAGTATGGGAGTAATGATATTAGGGATGACACTAGGGTTATCAATAGGAGCAGGATTAAAATTCTTGTTGAGAAGGTTTTAAAAATGATCAACCACAAAATAAGAAATTTACTCAGCATCCTCAATTTGGGAACCATCAGAATGGGAAATTTTATAAATGTAATTTTTAGCAAGATTTCTCTTGACGAATGCATGATAATACTTAGTATTATTGTCACCTTCAACAATGTGCTTGGAAGCTACTTTTTACTTCCAAAAAACTTCCTCCCGAGCTTGTGATTTAAAAAGGCAATCTTTGGCTTCATGAAACAATTTGAAATTATCATCAGAAGGAAATAACTGGCAATTATGCTCAATAGTATTCACTTTATCTTCAGTAATAAGGATATTAGTGAAAACATTTTTAAAAACATTTCTATTCAACCAATTAATTTTATGCTTAAGTCTTTTAAGTTTGAACCATAATTTGTTCATACCAAAAATAGAATTATTAGGGAGTAAAGGAGCATGCCAATTCTCGTGAATCATGATAAAAAAGGAATCATCAAGTAGCCACATGTTTTGAAATTTAACATTAGGGGTAGGACCAACATGCCAAGTCTTAAGGCTAATAAGAATAAGAGAGTGATCAGATAAAGTTCTGCTAAGATGTTCAACAGAGATAGAGTTAAAAGAGTTAATCCAACTATCATTAAAAAGCACACGATCCAAATGTTGCGATAAGTTAACACGGTTCCAAGTAAAATTATTGCCAGAATAACTAATGTCCAGTAAGTTGCAATCCAAAATCATGTTATTGAAATCCTCTATTGATTGATAGATAGGATTAGAGCCCCCAATCTACTCAGAGGGATTGGAAATATTATTAAAATCACGACCAACTAACCAGGGCAAACTAATAATACTATGGAAGTTAGTAAGTTGCTCTCATTGAACTTTCTAGTAATACGAGAAGAAGAAGCATAGCATTTCAACTGTAAAAATTCAATATTGCTGTGAAGAACTTTAGTAAAATCCCTAATAACATCAACCATGATAGGATCCATCCAAAACACCCAAATTTTGTTGGATGAATTAGCAATAGAATGATTAAAACCCAAGAACCTAACAGTACTGACCAGTTTAGCAGATGAAATAAGAGGTTCAATTAAAATAAAAATATAAACATTATGAATATGACATAATATCTTAACCCTCAACCTAGAGGAGGGGCAACCTATACCCCAAACATTCTAAATAATAGACTTAAATATAAGAGGGTTAATGACTAGTTTGAGAATGGGTGCTCCTAGGAGATTGTAAGATAATGTTTTTATTTTTCCTATTCTTCCTATTTTGAACTTTATTATAAATACTGTCATTTTATAACATGCTATCATCTTTGGAGAAACATTTCACCACAATATCAATATCCTTATTAGCAATAAAGTAATTACTATATTGGTGTAAATTTTGAGAATACTTAATACCATTATTGATATCATTCATGTGATTAGAGATGACTGCCTCCTTGACATCCTGAGCTAGCTAGCTCTCCATCTTCTAAGTCATAGCCCTCTTCCACATTTCCCTTACTACTAATGCCATTACAAATATTATTCACTTCTCCTTCCTCCAAATTTCCTTTCCCCAAGCCGAAGGCTTCTTTAACCATGCCATCCTGAGTAAGTTGCCTATCATCCTTACTCCTTTTTGAAGCATTATCTTATTTATTCACAAAGGGTTGAAATGAAAAAGTATTAGAACATTTTTTATTATTCATCATAAAATCAAAATCAGAAAAATTTTTATTAACAACACATGTCACAAAAGAAGATGTTGAAATAATATTTTGCTTAGATGTAATAGCCACCATTTATTCATCCATATTTCCACAACCATTAGTAACTAGATATTGATTATTTAAAATAGTAGGGGTACTATTACTCACTCGCTGTATTGGAATATGATCATCGGCAACATTATCCATCTCCATAGGTAAAATAGGTTCATTATCAATAGTCAAATGATTATGTTAGTCCTCAGCATTATTTTGTGAATGGGAATTTGTCCCCACTATCATTCCCTGCACAGGAATAGCATTATCATGAGTTAGAGAAGACACCAAAATATTTTTTCACTTTCATTGTTTTGATGAATCCTTTTACTTTCGAAGTTAGGGATGTAACATAAAACATTCAATTATACCATGACTGTGCATTTTAAAATGAGTGCAGAAAATAGGCAAGTTTTTAATTTCAACTTTTTGAAAATACCCATATAACTCTGACCCAAGCAAAATTTCATTAGGATGTTTCTTAGAAATGTCTAACTTGACCAAAACATGAGCCATCGACGGTCGTGAAATTGAAGCCATAGCTTGATCCATCTATAAAGGCCTACCAAATATCGAAGCTAAACTAAATAAAATTTGAGAGTTAAAGAAATGAAATCTCAGATTCGGAAATGAATCCACATAGGAGCTATAGGGGACTCATCTCTAAAATAAAAATCAGGAGTTCATTTGAGTAAATGCAACTGATAAGCTTGAATATAATATGCTTTTTTGGAAAAAAAAATGTGACTGCAATCAAGATCGTTAGAAAGTTGAATCACAATGTGGTGCGGATCCAACAAAATAATATGAAACGAGCAAAAAAGTTTTAAATTCAAGAAAAATTTCTATATAACGTCAAGTTTAGGTCGGCGCAAGACAAACCTACCAACTAAAGTTAAGGTAAAAGGGGAGACCAGCTAAGAAATCATAGAATCGTCAAACATCAGAGCAGGGCAACCTTTGAAGGAAGTTTGAGTAAAATTTAGTTTTGAGTTTGAAGATGAAGATCCACGTACCAGAACATCTTTAAAAGAATGAGTCTTACCATCGGCAGTCGAAGAATACCATGGGATCGATGATGATGGCATCATCATCACCCAAAACCACAAAAAAGTGAGAAGAGAAACAAAATAAAACCACAAAACTAACGAAGAAAACAAACAAAGCTAAAAAACCAAGACAAATAAGCTAAATCCTTGCCACGAAGAGGAAGAATGGAGGACACACCAGGAAACCCTAGATCGCTAAAGAGACACCAAAACACACTATTGGTTTAGATTTGATTTTGCCAAAAATATTTCACCTATATAAATTTAATGCATATAATGGCTATGTGCATAGTTAAAATCTTGGGTGATATTTTGGAACAAATAGGAGTATTAAAATAAAATATTGGTATGCCTAGACAAAGGATGTTTAACCTTCTAGGTTTTATAGAGATATTAGCATTATAGAAAGGTCATGAAACCTCCCTTTTCACCTATATAAGATCAACAGAGATGTAAGGGTGCATATGCCCTGATCCACATCGACATTTAAGAGTCTCATTAAGAAAACTTTGCTACTTTATAGGCATTAGTCCAAAACTTATTTTATGTCTTGATTTCTCATCATCTTTTACATTATCTATAAGTGGTAGAAACTCAAACCCTTAATTTTTGTTCGGTAGGATAAACCTTCTATCTGTAATAGACATTACTAGTTTGATTGAAATATCACAGAACGCTGATAGACACTCTCTGAATCAATTATTACTTGATCGACATGTATACTTGCATATCTAGTGGGAAACCTATATCAAAGAAAATCTAACCATTAATTGAACCAAAGGATATGTTATTTCATAAATGCATTTAGTTAGCCACACGTGTGCCCTCCACATCAATGACTATGAAGAATAAGTATCTACTGCCTAAGATAGATGATTTGTTTAACCAATTAGAAGATGTTAGTTATATTATCATATATATATATATATATATATATGTAGTCTAGTTATTAGTTGAGGGAGAGAGCTGAGGATATGGTGAAGATAATCTTTAGTACCAATTATGGACAGTGTGAGTTTCTAGTGATCATTTGATGTGACAAATGCGCTGACAACATTCATGGATTTGGGGAATAAAATGATTAGAGAGTATTTAGATTAGTTCAATGTTATTTTCATTGATGATATATTGATATATTCAAAGATTGAAGAAGATCATGTAGTTCATTTGAGGTTAACATTGAAGAGTTTGAGATAGTAAAATATGTATGCTAAGTTCTCTAAATGCAATTTTTACTTTAAGTTTATAGCTTTTTTTGGGTCATGTAAAGCAGGAAAGGAATATCTATGGATCCCTTGAATGTGTAGACTATAGTTGATTAGCCAAAGATGACTTCTATATCTGAAGTTCATAGTTTCTTGGGCATATCAAGTAATTATTAAGATTTTATTAGAGAATTTTTATAGATTACAATCCCTCTAACAGAGTTGAATCAGAAGGGCTTGCCATTTGAATGAACACAATTGTGAGAAGAGAGCTTTTAGTAGTTGAAGGAGTGCCTTGTGTCAGATCTTATACTCTATATTCCATCATGTTTGGAAGGATTTTTGGTATATAGTGATGCTTCATTGAAAGGTTTGGGGTGTGTATTACAGTAGAGTGAGTAACTGATTGCTTATGCATCCAAATAGTTGAAGTCATATGGGAAGAATTATCCAAATCTTGATAATTGGTGGTGATTATACTTTCTTTGAAGAGTTGGAGACACTACCTATATGGGGTATGGAGTGAAATATATAGTGATCATCTGAGCTTGAAGTATATTTTTGCTCAAAAGGAGTTGAATCTAGGTTAGAGGAGGTGGTTAGAACTAATTAAAGATTATGATTTGGATATTATCTATCAACTTGACAAAGTAAATGTGGTTGTTGATGCTTTGAATAGGAAGTCTATGGGAATAGTAGCAAGTTTCATTACTCTAAGCAAGTACTAATTAGTGAAATGGAAAGGATAAAATTAGAGGTAATATATCCATCAGATGTGTATGTTGAAGTTATTTCTCAGATGATAGTTCAACCCTCACTTCAAGATAGAATCAAAGAAGCTCAAAAGATTGATAAAGAGTACACAAAGTTGATGGATCAAATTCATTCTAGGAAAACATCTAAGTTACAGGTGGATAATTAAGTTATAACATTTTGTGATAATATGTTGTGGCTTCAAAGTAGTGATGATTTAAGGAGAGAGATTTTGCATGAAGCTCACTATTCTAGATATGTCATTCGCCCAGGAAGTAATAAGATGTATCATGATTTGAAGCATATATTCTGGTGGCCTAGGTTGAAGTAAGAGGTAGTAGAGTTTGTTTCCAAATTTGAAACTTGTCAATTAATGAAAATCGAACATCAAAGTCTCAATTTAGGCTTTTCCTATTCTTGAGTGGAAGTGGGAAGAGATCACTATGGATTTTATTATGGGATTTCCTAGGTTTAGGCAAGGTTATCATGTAATGTGGGTGATTACAGATAGATTGACTAAGTCTACACATATTTATCCTATGAGACAAACATATTTTGTTCGCAAATTGATCCAATTGTATATGTAAAAGTGATTGTTAGACTGCATGAGAATCCTACAATTATTATATTTGATTGTGATGTTAGATTTACTTCAAAGCTGGGTAAGGATATTTATGATGGTTAGGGGTCAAAATTGATTTTAGCATTACTTTTTATCCTTAGAAAGATGAGAAATTAGAGTGGGTCATTCTTGTGTTAGAAAAAGTATTAAGATTGTGCATCCTAGATTTTTGATAAAGTTGGGAGGATCATATACCCTTGATCAAATTTCCCTATAATAATAGTTTTTAGGCAAGCTTTAGTATGGGTCCATATGATGCATTGTATGGAAAGAGGTGTAGAACTCTATTGTCTTGGACTTAAGTAGGAGAAAGGAAATTGATAGGTTTTGAGTTGGTAGATAGTGCTATGTAGAAGATCAAGTTAAAAAGAAAAAGGTTAGAAGTAACTC
The DNA here is from genome assembly GCA_019925795.1 of Dendrobium chrysotoxum. Taxonomy (NCBI): domain Eukaryota; kingdom Viridiplantae; phylum Streptophyta; class Magnoliopsida; order Asparagales; family Orchidaceae; genus Dendrobium; species Dendrobium chrysotoxum. The sequence continues at coordinate 34,250,886 of CM034314.1, forward strand.
AAGATAGGAAAAAAAAATTTTCATGATCAGAAGCCACTTTGTGTATCTAAGGGTTAATCTAGTGAAGGGAGTAAGTAGATTTGGAACAGTTAAGAAGAATTGGGTGAACGAATTGTTAAATTTGCTTACAGGATATCCTTTCCAGATCATATGTCAGATATGCTTAATATATTCCACATGTAAGTGTTACAAAAGTGGGTATCATATATAGATTTGAGAGTCTCTAAAGATGAAGTTTAAATGCAACCTAGTCTGACCTACAAAGAAAAGCCCCAACAAATATTAGCCCATGGAATGATATAATTAATAAATAAGCAAATTCTAATCGTCAAAATTCAATGGAAGCATAGATGAGAATGAGAAGTAACTTGGGTAAAATAAGTTGAAATGAGGCAACTGTTTTAGGACCTATTCTTAATATATATTAACTTGTATGTTAATGTTAGGGATGGCATTTCCTCAGGAGGGGAGAATGTTATACCCACTACCTTGTGATGTAATAAATTAAAATAATCTTATACTGATACTCATCTACACTAATTTAGCTATTGATTCTAGGTTTTAGAATGTTTAATTAAACAAAAAGAAAGGTAAAAAGGTGAAATAGGGAGGAAAGAACTTGATGGGGTGCATGGGTTTGCATTAAATACATGAATTATGTTTATGCTATAGGATAAAATATGCTAAGATTTTCTTTGATATTCAATACCCACTAAATAAGCAAGTGCATGTATCAATCAAGGAATAAAGTGATTGAGAGAATGTCAATCCCACGAGGAAGTGTTATGCAAACATGCAAATGAACTAGTAATGCCTACTGTAACTATCATGTTTATCCTTCTCAACAAAAATAAGGTTTGAGATTCTATCTTTGTTGGGGAATGCAAAAGAAAAGAAAAGATACATGATGATTAGATGTTTTGAACTAATGATTGTGAATTATCTAAGTTTTCCTAAGTAGACTCTTTTATGTTTGATATGGTTCATAACATATGTATCCCTAGATCTCTATCATGCTTATAAGGATGTAAAGGGAGGTTTATACCTTCCTACACCTATTGTATCTCCATAAAACCTAGAACTCTAAATATCATATGTTTAGGCAAGCAAGAGTTCCATTACACCACTCCAAATTATTCCAATAGTCCTCTATCGAGGCAATATATCACATTGAATTTTAACTACACACATTGATATTGTATGTATTCAATTAAGAATAGGAGTTATTTAAAAATCCGTTATTCATTCAAAGAATAAGAGTTTACATTAGTACTTGCAAAGAATTAACATTATTAGCCCAAAATTAGGAGAGCCAGCAATGGAAATAAAAAATAACAAACCAAATTTTATTGCTAGCATATATGTGAAAGTATATTAGTAAAAGTGAAATCAGATGTCACTTGGATAGTGCAATGCACTCTTCACACTCCTTTCTCCTATAAATATATGATTGCTCATAATATATTGGCTGACTATATCCCAAATGGAGCATCTTTCTCTCCTCTGGCCTCCCTTAGAGTTAAATTTAAGGGTGCACTACACTTAAGCACTCAATACTCCAAAAAAATTTCAGAATCTAATAGAACTCTTGCAAAAATGTCACTCAAATGAATAAAAAAACTACTTATGCTTGGTGGCACCACAACATTATAAAATGAACTGACACCTCGGTGTTGTTGGGCTTCCTTTGCTATGGAACTGGATTAATCTGGTGGGTCTATTGATTGAGCTAACGTTTCCTTTAGGTTAGATAGTGTGGCTCTTCATTTCAACAACTAGTCCACCATGTCATTGATAAATTTGAGCATTTTAATGCTTGAATGTATAATCAGGCTCTACGGTAATGTAAAGTTCAAAGCTCTTACACTAAAATTCTTAAGACTCAGGTACTGCATCATTGATTTTTGGCACTGTGGTGTTATGAAGCACTGTGGCGCTAACTTTGGCTCCACCAGGGAATTGAATCAATTGCCATTTTTCTGAGTGTCCAGTGTTGTGATTTCCTGATCAAACATTGGCAAATTATTGATGCTGCATTGTTGGTAGTTGGAGCACTGTGGCACTAGTTTAACACTTGTAATTTTTTCTCCTTTTTCGAAGACGTCTACACAACATCAACTAAAAATAATATTTTTACTATATTTATGATATTAAAACTCTAAAAAATTTATAGTTAACAAAGTTCCTTAGCTTAAATACTTGCTTGTCCTAAGGCAATGGTGTAATCACCTATTGATTAGCCTAGTAACCAAAATAAAAATTAACAATTTAAGACTATGAAAATGTAAGAAAATACTTCATCATTTAGATGTAAATTAGAATGATCAAAGCTATGAAATTTTAATTTGAATGATCATAAGTAATTATCCTAATCAATCATCATTTTTATTGCTTAAATTGACCTTATCTATTACAAGTGTAAGTGCAATGTTAATTACTGATTTTAGATATGAATAATATATAATTTAAAAATTATTTGTGCTTGTAGTTAAATTAGAATTTCATTCGTAAACTATCTTATGTATTAGTTTACTTACATTTTCCTATTTAATTTTAGTATTAGGATACCCTAAGGAAGAGAGCTTTATTAGACACCAGTTTTTGAAGTACTCATTTTTCTTTTACTTTTTCTTCATTTCTTTTGAGTTGCATGTTTTTCATATTTTTCATTTTAGAGTACATAATGAGGATTTTGAATATCTGATTGCTTTCTTACTTCAAGTAACATATGTTGAATTAATGTAAGGATGCTAGTAAGCTCACTAATTATATATTCAAGTTTTCAATGATTTTCATAATCTAATCTACCCACTCTCTTTCTCTAAACTCAATTATTCAATCTTTAAATCATTAGTCTGTGCTTAAGTGTATAACATTTAAGTTCAATGTGATAAAAACTTAGATGATTTTCTTTAGTTAATTACTATGATTTTTAAATTTAAAATTATGGTTCTTTATTCATGCAAATTATCTCCTAGAGTTTAGCATAATTCTTAATTTTAAATAAATTTTAATTTCCATTTCTATTTTAGCTAAATAAGAAATCAAAGTCCAAGTGTATATAGAGGACATTTCAATAATTAAGCAATAGTGGGAATTTTACTTAAATGTAAATTGAACTACAACAAAATAACATAAATAATAATAATATACAAAATAATGTACATAATATATTGCATGAAACTAAACATTCCTTTTTCATTAAGAATGATAAAAAGTCTATAAGGTATAAAATACAACTACCTCCACTTCTATAATATAGTGTGCACACAAGCACAACTAAAGTACATGAACTCAAATTTATCATCAACCATAACCATCCTAAGTAATTAATGGGGACCTAGCCAAGCATATATATAAAAATTAAGGAAATTAAAAATTATATCCACCAACAACAAAAGTAAGTCACTCTCTCGTCTCTCTCTCTCTCTCCTACAAGCAAGCTAATCAATAAACCAAAGAAAAATAAACAACCATCACTCAAAATCTATATCATCGTCCTCATATCATCATCTCCACCACCAGACTGGTGGTAAACAAAAGGATCATTCAATAATGGATTTTCTAGAATGGAGACTCTCCTAAATATCCCCTCAAATGCTTCATTGAACTCAGAAGAGCAGTGATAATGTATCTCCTATATGTTCACATAATGAGCATATAAGTCATCTGTTCTCATAAATCAGCCACCTCCTCTCTTGAAGATCATAGGGACTATACATTTAACTAATTACTACTAAGCTAGATCATCTACCGAGTCTCACTAGGATCAACTTCCTCCTCTACATTAATCCATCTAAAACTCTCAATTTTTTGCTTTATGAGAGCAAAAATGGGAAGTAAATGCTCTTTGTTAGAGTCACCTCTTTCACCAGCAACAACCTAAATTGCATAAGAAAGTGAGGGGTGTACTAAACTTATAGAAGTAGTGCCCCTAATGATATACATAAGAGAAGAATGAATTAGCTTTAATATATTGATCGAGTGCCTCACCTAAATGGAATATCTTAAAACTACCCGATCCCTAGTAACATTACAAATATTTTTACTTGTTAGAAGATGAGCAAAGATGAAATAATGTCAGGCTTTGGAAAGTTGGGTCAAATAGGTGGCCAAAATATTAATTACCTTTCCTTCTTTATCCTTCCAAATACCCCACTCATAGGTGCAAAAAGCAGTCTCAAAACATCATAATGGTTAATGGGTGCTATTCTGAAGCCATAATAATCAATATCCTCCATATCCCTAAGCCTATAGAGTCGATTAATGCTAGTGGAATCAAAAGGTACCAGCTTACCCTAAACAAAATATATATTATTTTGGCCTTCTTTAGCGCTTGCAAAAAAACCCCCGGATCACATTTAGTATAACAACATGTGGTTCCTTATACAGATTCTTCCACCCCTTATTTTCTATGATTTATATGACTGCCCCTCCTAAATTTAAGAAAAGTAGCTCAAGTATGAATTGCTTATTCATAAAAAGATGGGTATAACACTCTTCAACCTTCACTAAAATAAATCTTTTCCTATCGAAAGAAGAAGATATTGTCTTCTTACTTCAAAATACCTTTGGGGCTATAATAAAATTTTAACTCAAAAGCACAGAGAATAAACTTAAAAAGATTAGTGAAGAGGAGGAGAAGACAAAGTGAAGAAAACTATACATAAACACTTAATATTTAAAACCACGAATGGCATCACGGTGCTGTGATGAGCATCCCTATGACATTGAAAAGAACACTAAATGATAATAGGTAGAATGATAGTGGCACTGTGTGTGAAGAACATGTGTAGCTATGGTGCATGAATAAAAAAGATGAACTATCAAATTTTTGACCAAGGAACCATCGCAGCTTTTGATACATGAGATCCCTATGATGCTCACATGAAACCATTACTTTGGCACTTTAAGAACTAATTATGGTTTTGATCTAAAACAATAGCACTATTGGTAGGATTGAAGTAGTTTAAAAAGATTCATAATGAAAATATTTATGCCACACAACAACGTTGAATATTTTGCAGCAATACTGTACTAGTTATTGATTAGGCGCTGCGGTGTTACATGGATTAGTTATAAAGTACTATATGAGCAAAAGTAGCATTGTAACACTTAACTAAATAGGGATGGAACATTAAGTGATGAAACCTTTTCAAGACTTTAGCACATAGGTGCCCAAATTTAATGTTGCAATGCTCGAAAAGCAAATGTGGAAGTGCTCTAAGCCCTGACGATGTGGTGTTGGTTAAAATTTGCAACTTTTTTGAATTCTCAAAAAATTATACTATAATTATATTTGTTTATTAAAGTCTCTAAAATAGGCCTGTTATCAAACATACATATTAAATAGGCCTGTTATCTCCCAAATGAAGTATCTTTCTCTCCTCTAGCCTCCCTTAGAGTTAATTCTATGGGAGCACTACACTTAAGAACTCAATGTTCACTAAAAATTATAAATCCTAATAGAACTCTGATAATACTATCACTTAAATGAAATTAAAAACTATTTATACTTGTATAGAAATGGACTCAAGCATTATAGTGTTTGACATGGTGGCATCATATTATTATAGAATAAACTAGTGCCTCAATGTTGCTGGGCTTACTCAACTGTAGTGTTGGATTGACCCAACACATCTATTGGCTGCACCAATGCATCTTTTAGCTAAGTTAGTATGGCTCCTCATTTTTTCAATTTCTCCATCATGATGCTAAAAAGTTGAGAATTGCAGTGCTTGAATGTATAATCTGGCACTGTGGTGTTATAAAGTTTAGTGCTTTAGCATTAAAATTATTATGACTTACGTGAAATGGAACTAATTTTTGGTGATGTGGCATTATGAATCACTATGGCAGTAACCTTGGCTCTATTGGGGCACTAAATTAAATTCCATTTTTTCCTGAGAGAAGCTCTAAGATTGTAATGTAAATAAAATAACCAATCAATATTTATAGAAAATAGGGGTTCTTTATAGGAATTCAAAATTGGGTTTAGAGTTTAAAATTCTTTCCAAGTCAGCCACTAGAGCCACATTTTCTATTATGGATAGTTTAATGGATGTTAACCATCTTTCCCATACATTTAAACCCCATGTGGTTTCTTATTTGGGAAGTTAGGGTTGAACCCATGGCATATAGGTTAGTTTTCTTTGATTTCTGACCACCTTAGGCCTCCATATGACTCTAGCTGATTGGAATAGGTGGCTAGAAAATTCTGGAATATAATTCAAGGGTTTATATGACTTAATCTAATCTATAATTTAAATAAGCTCAAGAATTTAAATTTTTTATGGTTCGGATCAACCCAATTATTTGACCCAACATAACTTATGGGTTGGGATAGCTTGGTTTAGTGCAATAGGTCCAGGGACACCCAATGAAATTGTTTATCAATTCAAATTTTATAAGGATTGAGAAGTGGCTTAACAAAACTATTTTGGGTTCATTTGGGTCAAGCCATATGGCTAACCTAAGTGGGCCCAAGGGCTATATTTCCTAGGGTTGACCCTTAGGGACCTAAAGGACTGTCCAAATGGGTTCAGTTGCCTTGGGTCTAGATTAATGAATTTTAAATTTATATATTTTAGAATTGATTTGGATAACCATGGTTGACCTGGCTTGCCAAGTTTAAACCTCAGTTGGGGTTGGGTCTAACCCATTCCAAATGACATTTAGAACTTATTAGAGGACATTTTATGCCATGACATGGTCTACATATAATAAGTACATGTTTAGGTATTTAAGGGTTGATTTGGTCAACTTAAGTTGACTTGGTGAACCAAGCTTGACCAAGACTTGGGTTTAGGTCCAATCCACATCAAATGGTATTTAATTTTTTTTGGGAGTGATCTTGGATCATGGCATGACTGAGACATAAAGGGTTCTTTCAAACATTTAATTTTAGGGTTTTTAGGATATAATGGCTTCTTGGTTAACCATGGTCAACAAGGGATTCAATTGGGTTTAGTCATGTATGGTTTAAAGTTTGATGATATTTAAAAGGCTTTGGTGGGGTTTAGGTAAGCTTCAAAAGTGGATTTAGGGTTTTGGGTTCAAGGGGTCCTTTAATAGTTTAAGGGTTTAATATGATATATGCATGATCATGAGTGGTTGTTCAAACCCTAGGATAAAAACCCATTTCTTGGATTTGTTGTTTCAAGATGATTCATGCATATGGAAGTTTTAAGCTTAAAAGGGCTCCACATGTCAAACTAGGACAACTTCTGTCATCCATGGACTCAAATGAGTTTAAATCAATGCAATGATGACTATTAACATATTCTATGAATTTTTAAAGTCTCCAGAGGTGATTTACATCAAGATGTCATGTTCAGTGGCATGGTCTAAAAATATTTGAAGGTTTTGCATGCTTGAAATATGCTTTATGTTTTTTGGTTTAGAAGAACATGAAGGCCTCTAAAATGGCTAGGTTCACTCTAGATACATTCCTATTTAATATGTATTTGATCAAACACCATTTTAGAGACTTTACCTAGGGTTTTGGTTCAATTAAAAATTCTCCCTTACGAAAGAAAAACAAAACTTAACATAAGTAGACTTAGGTGCTAGACGCTCGATAGAGTGGCACTATGGCATTATAATATGAACTAGCACCTTAGCCCTTATAAATATACTCTGTTATAATATTGGGCTGATGTAGTATGATTTTGATTAATTCAATCTAATGCTTGATTGATCCAGCATGATGCTTCTTTTTTTAAAATGCTCTACTATGGTGCTAAAAAAGGTTAGTGCATTGTTGCTTGCTTATGACATCCATAATGACATGCTTCTGAGGTTGGCGCTTCAGCATTAAATTATTTACAATTTATCTTGAGACTTTGGAGCTACAATGTTCACTTAAGGCGTTATGGCATTAACCTTTATTTTATGGGGGTGCTGAGCTAAATGGAATTTTTTTGAAGCTCTAATGATATAATGTCTTGATCTTATACTGGGGTGTTAAAGATGATGCAATGCTGATAGCTCTAGCAGTATAATGCTTGTTCTTAATTTTATAATTTTTGTTACTTTTCCTGAGATATTCTTCCCCAACATTAACTAAAACACACATGTTGACTAGAATTTAACACAATAAAAATAAACATAAATTTGACTTAGCAACATCCATTTTAGTTCAAATCTTATTCTATAGGATTGGAGTAAGCTTCTCTACTGGCATCCTTTCCTTTTGAATACTGGTTGATCAAGTAGTTGTCAGCACCAACCATCTAATTCTCCTAGTTTGCGATCAATTTATGATTTTGTATATGTTTCCCAGCGACATCATCTCCTTTTAAACTTTGGTTCATCGGGTGATAAGTGTAAATTATATATTATTTTGTGTTTTATTTTTAGTGATAATATGTTGTTTTAATTTTTTTTTTATGTAGAAAAAACTAAATAATGGTAAAAAATTCTAAGTTGCCTATAACACCATGACTTCTAATAAAGTAGTGCTGTAACACAATGATTTTTTATTTTCAAGCGTTGTAGTAGCAACACATCCAATGCTGAAGCATTATGAACATCGCCACATCAAAAAGTCAGCTTTAAAGCACCAAATATTTTATCTTCAAATGCTGCAGCATCGCAATCTCCCACGCCTTGGTTCCATTTTTGCTACTTGGGCCCACAGTGCTTGAATGTCATTAAAATTATGATGTTATAGTTATAACTTCTAAGGGCCATGTTCGCTTAGTGAAAGGATGCAACTATTCACTAATTAAGTTATCGATATAAGCGAGGGCCATGGCGATGCAAAAGCTTCAGTACCAAGGAATTAGTTCACTTTACGGGCACTACGATGACATTATTTCAAGCACTGTAGTTCCAGAAGCCTTTTTTAAGTTTTTCTATAAATAGTTTTGATGTTATATTTATACGGGAGTTCAGTGACTCATGTAAAATTTAGTACAAGTTAGAGTACTTCTTGAAAATTCGTGTAGGTTGTTAGACCTTATAGAACTGTCCCAAGGCCAGATATTATTCAACAAGGAACACCAAATTGATATATAATATGATCTTTAATAAACTTAAGAACATTGTGAGTTTTGACTTCCTCAAAGGAACTTCTTTTGCCTATTTTGAGAAGTAGTCTGTAGCTGCTAATATAAGTCAGTGACCTCTATGAAATACCTGGTCAATCAAACTAGTAATATCCTTACCCCATCTTTTAAATGGCCATGAAGCAATTATTTGATGTAGTATAATTGGTGGTTGATGTAGAACTACATCATTCACCTAGAATTGATGACAACAATAAGCAATATTCAGGCAGTAATTTATCATTAATAGCTAGTAGTATCTAATCCTTTAAATCTTTATTTTCATTTTAGGACTAGACTTGTGAGTGCCATACAATTTAGGATGAAGTTCTTTTATTATATCTTTAGCTTCAAGTTTATTGCCATCCTTGCTATATATTAGTGGTTACATTAGAATTTACACTTTTGTTAGTAGAAGGTATAAAGGTATTGGTTTTAAAATTTTCATTCAAAATTGGAGAGACCTTATCTGCCATCCCTACTATATCATCTTGAGATAATGGGGTTAGAGTCACTTTTTTTACACATTTCTTAAATCTTTTGTGGGAAGATATTTCTTTATTTCTTTCTCACCAATTTTAACTCTAACCTCATTATTGCTTTTTTTATAGAAATTTAAAACTTTAGTTATTCTATAACATTCATATGTACTTTAAATTACTTATTTTTATTAAATACATATAATTCATTCTTTAAACAGGATTCCAAATCAATATGTATTACATCCACTTGTATAGATATTTTTTCTTTTTATTAATTTTTTACTCACTTTTGCATCCTCAACCTCTAACTCTAGATTATCGATCCATTCTACAATCTCTTTGTGATGAAGAGATAGGTGACCAATGAACATTATGTTCAAAGACATAATGCTTTTCTTTTACTTTTCATTCTTTCTTTATATCAATATTTTAACTTCATTTCTTTATTTTAGCTGATTTAAGATTTTTAGAGAAGATTGTCTGCTTTTTAGGAAGATAGTAGTTTGCATCTTCATATATGCTGGCTTCATTAAAAATGGTTATAAATCACCCTAAATATATTGCTCATTACCCTTGCGAGAATATTTTATACACTTATGTAGGAAGGAAGATACCATTCTATATTCATGAAAGATAGGGTCTACCCAGGAGAGTAATAAATGAATCCTCTAAATCTATTATATGAAACTTATCTTTGGTTATAAGGTGAACTATATCTAGCAGTAAGGTTACCTTAGTTATAGAATCCTTGCAACATCATTTTATCATAACTGAGTTTACGATTATCTATTTTTAAGAAGGCAAGAGTTCTGCTAGTTATTATGTTGATTGAGGCCCCAAGATGAACAAGGAAATGAGACAACTTTAATTTGTCTATGTTTATCAAAATATACCATGGTTGATTGTGTTCTGTAATTCTCAGTAATAAGTCTTCATTTCAGAATGTTACTTATGGAACCTTTTTAAAATATAGAGCATCATTAGATTATGTTGATGCAAATTATACCATATAAATGTCTGGGTTACCGAAAGCTTTGATCAAAACCTCCCTCATTTCCTTATAAAGGACCAAAGTATCATAAATACTCAGCTTCATAGGTAGCATTTTGAGATGAGCTAAAACATTATATTCCACTTCAGGAATGTCTAAGTTAGTTGTATGTTGATCTAGTTAAGGTTGTTTTGAAGCTTCTATATTATCAATAACTTATTTTCCTTTATCAGTTGTAGGAATTCACGGTAGTAGAATTATACCACTACAGAGATTTACTTGAAGTACCTCTTTCGAGGATGAAGTCACAAACTCATTTACTTCTTAATCATTTCTCATTTTTAAAGTTTCATTTGGAGATTCATCTAAATTTGATATATCAATCTGTATATTGATAGGATCATCTTGAACATTAAGAATACGAGAATCACTATCAGAAAAGCATTGATGAGAATTCATTTAAGTTCACTATAAATTTTTTAGAATTATTTTTACTTGAACTATTTAAACAACTAGTTGCTTGATCATCATCACATATATACAAAATATACACTAATCTTTCGTTATTAGCTTCTTAGCCCCTTGATGGATTTAATAAAAATAATATAATGTAAGGGGTACAAGAGATCATGAAAACCCATTGACATAATTTACAACTTCATGATTTTGATTTTGCCTTTTTTTAAAAACTCCTTCTTCTCAACTATCAAAGATAAACAAACTAGCTTCTTTTAGATTTCTTCAGTTCAAATCATATTATGGACTACTTCCATCAAAGTTACTAGATCAACCTTGATGGGATTTTGGACTCCAAGATTTATCTGAGTAAATATATGATATAACTTACTTAGGTTCTTTTTTTAAGATTAGGCCAAAGCAATATCCCAACCATTATTAAATATTAAGATCGAAAGGGTTATAGAAAGCTAGCAAATTACATATTTAGCAAATCCCAGATTAGAACAAACTAAATACTCTTGGGTATCACAACTACCCCAAATATTATATTCTTTTTAAGCCATTATTTGAAAGTTATATAATCCTCAAGTTCATGACCTAATATCCAATGATATGGGCAATAATTGGGTTATCCTAATTTTCCCACATCATTCAACCTCTTAGGGTCAGGAAGTTTGAACTTAGTTCTTCAAGAGATTATTGAAATTCTTTTAATTACTTCCCTTTTGAATGAATATGACTTATTTTTAAATTCTTAATGCTTTTCTCTATTATCTTCAGGAGGGAGATTGGAATGAGGCTTTAACTATTAATTCTAACATTTACTGTACTAGTTATACTGAGACAGATGACAGTAATCTTTTACTTGTGTTTTTATAGTCTGCTTGCCCTTGTCAACTATTAACACTGACCTAGACTTCCATTCTAAGACCTGAGGTTTTTATTTCTTTATTTCTATTGTTGAATTATATTTAAGGAAAGACAACTAAGAAGATTCATCTTGAAGATTGGTAATTTTTCTTAACAGTTCTCAAATATCTTTGCAGAAAATCCTTTCAATAGGAAGACCACCAAACCATGTATATTTTTAAGGAGTATATTTATAGTGTGTTTATCTCGAAGCTGAGGAATGCAATTCATACTAAGATTCCACCATCTTAAAAAGTAATCTATTAGATTTTCATTAATATTCTATTTCTCAATCACCAAATTCTAGACTGTGACATGATGACATTCTCTGGAAAATCTTTTCATAAATAAATGTTCTAACTCAACAAAGGTATGGATTGACCCATTTGATAATTCTACATACTATTCAAAAGGTTCCTAAGTAAGTTGCTAACAAAGTGTCTGAAGAATAATGCATCAGTACCTCTGCATTATAATAACTAGCCCAAAAGTGTGATAAATGCTATCTGGAATTTCTTGTACCGGCAAAGTTTGAATAAAGGTGGTAGAAATCGTTTAGGATAAGGAACCAATTCATATTCTTCTAAGTATGGTCTACCCCATAAAACAAGTGAACTGCCTTGAGATTGTTCTAAAGCTTCTTTTACCTATTGCTCTACTAGCTACTTTTTGCCAATATATTACATTGACTATTTTTCTAATTTTATGACTTTGGATTCATTTTTTTAATCATTCCATTATATTTACTATAGTACTGAATAGATTCTTCTAGCACTGATTATATCTATACTTTAGATGATAGAGTTTCTTTACTTTGCAATACTACCAAGATTGCCATTAGCTCTTCCATCAACTTTTCCATTTTAGCAACTTGTTCATCTTTAGAACATAACTAATATAATAATCATTGAGTACATATCTGGTGTATCTTATTCTCTTACATTTGTCTTTAAGGGATTGATTTTGCCTTTACCCTTTCCTTTTTGGGTGGATGCCTGGGTGTCTACTATGAAACACTTCTAGATATTTCTTCATCAATAATTTTTTTATTGTAATAGTTTTGATGGCTTTCTCCTCAGCTACATTCTTAATGCTCTCTTTTGATGATCCATCCTCTCTTCAATGGATCATTCAACCACATTGCATGGTCCAATCAATGTGTATACTTTTACTTGAGAGTATTGCAGTGGTGCTTTACCCTTTTTTTCTCCATTCCTTTTTTGCACAATCTTTACTGATGGCCAATACAGTCAAAGTGGTCACCAGCTTAGTGATAATTATGAATAATGTGTTATTTTTTGTGTTATATTTCTAATGAAAATATGTTATTTAGTTATTTTATGAGGTAAAAATTCATAAAAAGTCACAAAATTTTAAGTATCATCCAGCATTGTGGCGTTAAACCAAACAAGGTCACAGCGACATCAAAGTCATCACTGGAGCACAACAATATTGACACGGAGGTACTAACTTTTCTGTTGGATAGCACCACGATGATAAAAGAGTTAGCTTTGCAGTGCCCACTTTACAAATTTCAAGCATTGCAACATCATAATCTATCATTCCTCATACCCAAATTTCCATTTTGGCGCTAAAACATTTGAAAGTCATTAGCGCCGCAACATGCCAATTATAACTATCCAAGGACATGACCTGCCAGTGAAACTATGCGACTGTTCACTAAGTAACTAATCCGGAATAGCAAGCTCCAGGTGGAGCCAAAATAATAATGCAATGACATTAGTTAATTTTTTTGGCTCAGAAGCACTGACCATTTAAGAGTCGTAGTACCGATTGCCTACTTTGTGTTTTCCTATAAATAATCGATGCTTTATGTATGTAGGGGAGTTCGATCACTTGTTTAATCTTAGTACATTTTAGAGTACTTCTCTACATCTCTATTAAGGTGGCAACTAAGGGAATTTTGGAATATATTTGATATAATTATTAAGGTGTTTATCTATGTTTGTTGGAGCAGCATAATACATTAAGGAAGAAGGAGCGTAGTGGAGGTTCATTGAACCTTTCTGGTGATATCATTCTCTTGTATTTTCTTTCCTATATAATTTAAATGGAAATGAATTTATTTATCTTTTCTTTCATGTTAGGCTATTTCTTTAGTTTTGGATTGATCATATAGATAACATATTAAGTACTAATAAAACTTGTTATACTATAAAGTTAAAAGTTAGTTTCAATATTATCCCGCTCTTTATTTAATGCATATTATGGCCATATATATGGTTAAAACCAAGTGTGAAGTTTAGCCTTGATGGAGGAATACAAGAATAATCAAGAATATTGGAATAATATGCTTGCATACCTAGACTTAGGATTTAAAACATGCTAAGTTCTTAAGGAGATGATTTAATTGTAGGAAGTTAGCAGATATCCTTTTCACCCCTACAAGCTCGATAGAGATCTAGGGTTGCATATACTCTGAATCACATCATAATTAAGAATTTAATTAGGAAAGATACGCAATTTAAATTCAATAGAAATTATTTAATAAGTCTTTTTGGAGAGGTTCCAATATGATTTATAAAGTTATTTGGTCCTCTTGGACTAACTGTTGTGGGGTGCTTGAGGAAGGGGCATTGGGATGTAAAAATATACATGACTTATCTTATGCATTTTCTTTTAAACTGTGGTTCAACTTTCATTCTAAACTTAGTCTTTAGGCTAAGTATACGAATGATAAGTATTGTGTTAGTAAACACCCTACTATGTGTTCCTATAATAATGGTGATTTAAGGGTTTGGAAAAGGTTGTGTAATATCAAGTGGAGTTCTGAACCTCATGTTAAATGGGACCTCGGTAGTGTTTCCCTCTTCTTTGGCAAGATAATTGGATGGGAGGTCAGTCCATTGATTCTTCTATTAATTCTTATTCCACTACCACTACTAAAGTAGATTCATTTATCTCTAACTACACTTGGGATTACAATAAACTTTCTGACGTTCTTCCTAAGTCTATTATTTATAAAATATTAAATCTGCTTATTAATATTGACTCTGATGATTTATTATTATGTGGCCTATCTCATAATGGTATGTTTAGTTTAAAGGATGCTTGGCATGAGGTAAGTAATATGAATTGTGTTAAAAAAGTGTTTTATATGATATGGCATAAAAGTATCCCTAAGATTATTTTTGTTTTTAATTGGAGAGTCATGCATAATTATATTCCTATTGATGAAAATTTAAGGAAAAGAGGTTTTATTTTAACATCTAAGTGTCAATGTTGCTATCATATGGAGAATATACCTCAGGTGTTTATTTCTAGTCCTATTGCTGTTAAAACTTGGGTTTACTTTGATGATATTTTTTGATTGAATCAGTTTAGTACTCACATGTCTATAAACACTTTTCTTGAGTCCCGATTTATTAATTCGAAAGGGTATATTAGAAATGTTATTCCCACGTTGATTATGTGGTATCTTTGGATTGCTAAAAATAACTCTTTGTTTAATAATACTCGCATGTATTATTATCATATTATTTAAAATATTAAAAACAAAGTGTTTAAACTTTTTTTTATGAATCTCTTGTCCTCCAAAAATTATAGGAATTATTATTTTATGGCTCAGAATTTTTGTAATTCTCTTTAATTTAGCAACTCTTTAGATGATCCTAAATTGGTTTATTAGGTAAAGCCTCCCCTTAAGACTGTTAAACTTAATACTGATGGTTCGGTGAAAAACTCTTCTTTTGGATGTGGTGGTATTATAAGAGATGATCAGGTGAACATGATCATTGCTTTTGTTTGCCCCTTGGATAAGTGCTTAGTGGTGATTACTGAGCTTTTTACTATTTTAAATAGTTTAAAATTATGTATTTCTCTTGGTATAATTAATATCTAGATTGAGGTGGATGCCACTTAGAGTATTCATTGCCTTATGAAGCCAAAGGATAGTATTTATAATCCTGATCATTTCTATCTTGTTAGAGAAATAAATCAGCTTCTTATTTTTGTTAATTATACTATTTCTCATGTTCATAGGAAAGGAAATGCTTGTGCTGATTGGTTAGCTAATATGGGTTGCAATTTGGATTGCCTCACTGATTTCATTGATAGAAATTTACTGAAGTTAATAAAAGGCATGGTTAGGCTGGACAAAATGGGTTTGCCTTATGTCAAATTTAAAATTTTTTTGGTTCATTGGGTCGTTCGATTTTGCTCTTTCTTTGTTATTGTTGGCCTAGTTCTTCCCTAGACTTGTTGATTCTGTTGGTTTGTTATTTTGGTTATCTTTGCTAGAAGAGTGTGTTTAAAAATAGGCTATATGGTTAGCTCTTTCAGCTGTCTTTGTTATTTATCTGGGTGTTGTTTTATAGGCGCTTTATATTATTTTGGTTGGTGGGGCTGGAAGTGTTGTGGTGGTCTCATTATGGTTATGTTACCCTATTACCTGGTCTTCTCTTCTTTTACTCACATGTTTGGGTATAGAATTGAGTAGCTTTAGGTTGGTCATCATGATTTCTACTATGGTTGTATCTTTATCACCTCTGATGGCCTATTCTTTGGTAAGCTGTATCAATTTTTGGCCTTTATGACCTTGTTATGTGGCTGCTTAATCTAGAATTCTCATTCCAGGAAGAATTTTACTTCCTCTGGTTGGAGGGTCTGGAAGTGCAGTGGAAGTGTCATTCTGGTTGTACTATCTGATGGCCTATTCTTTGGTAAGCTGTATCAATTTCATAAGGGCTACCTGCACTTCTATTCTATGTTTCACGTGTTTTTCTTTCTCTATTTGATGTGCTGAAAGGGGGAGTGGGGTTAGAATATAGTGGCATTGGGGTTTCCTTCGTGATGCATGTTTTGCTTTTACCTTATCGAGCTAAGATGGCCTTCCATTTCTAGGTGTGATTTCTCAGTTTATGGACCTTGGTTGCTCTGTTGAGCATTCTCACTTCTTCTATGGCCTAAGCAATTTTTTCTAGTCAATTTTTTTCTTGATTTGGCCTATTCTATTATGGTACTTATACTAGATTTGTTAATTCATCTTCAGACTACTACTATCTTTTCTATTTCCATTGCTAGATCAGGTCTTGGGTTTTTGGTTCTATATATTCCTGCTATTGTCTCAAGTATAAGCTGTTATTTCTCATTTGTGCTAATTGTCCTTTAACTGGTCGAGCTTTTCCAAGAAACTACTGTTGGAATAATTATTGTTGCTATATTATTGATGTGGTCCCGTGTTCTACTTATGGGTGTACTTCTATTTATTTTGCGGTTTAGATTCTCAATTCCATGCAGGTTTATTGGTGTATGGATTGGGTTCTAAATTTTCTTGTTGATATTTATTATTAGGATATTGGCATTACTTACTCATCTATTTATTTCTTATCTACTATTTGTTTTATGATCTCTTTGGACTGTCATTACATTGGTTTTAAATTTTTGGTCCAGCTACTCTGTAGTTTCTTTTTGTAGGTTATTTGTGAATTCTCTTTTGTCGTGCAAGCTAATTTTTTGGACTTCATAATTGAGCTGGCAAGATTTGCGAAGAATTCTCACCTTCTTTTGCGAGGCTCTTTTTTGGGTGGCAACAACGAGCTGAATTGATATAATTTTTCATGTTCTTTTTGGGTAGTTGGAATTAAAGATTAGACATAAGTAGATTAAAATTTGAAATCAAAAGCAATCCAAATTTGGAATTAGTAATCTTATTAAATCCTTACATTAAATTTATTAAGATTGTAAAAGGGTTCAAAGCAAAGACTGATATTTAAAATTATTAAGTATGTGCTCCAAAATAAAAGGGGGGGGGGTGGGGGGGGGGGGGGGGGGGGGGGGGGGGGGGGGCGGTGGGGAGGGGGGACTGTCAAAATTCTATCATAAAGAGAAAAAGAAAAAATGAGTACATTCAAAAAATTGGTATTAGTCAAAAGCCTAGAATCTAATTATAATTCACAGAGGATAAAATATAAAGTTAGTATAAATGATGGTATGTTATGTTTGTAGGGGAGTTCAGTCACTTGTTTAATTGAATGAGGATAAAATGAGGATAAATTCTTACTTTGTCCTTTCTTATAAATAGTTAGTATGTTATGTTTGTAGGGGAGTTCAGTCACTTGTTTAATTTCAGTATATTTTATATTATTTTATAGTACTTCTCTAAATCTCTATTAGGGTAACAACTAAGAGAATTCAAGAAAGTATTTGATGTAATCGTTAGTGTTAGTATGTGTTTGTTGGAGCAACTACATACATTAAGGAAGAAATAGTGTAGAGGAGATTCATTGAACCTTCCTAATGATATCATTCTCTTGTATTTTCTTTCTTTTATGATTTCAATTGAAATGAGTTTCCTTTTCTTTTCTTTAATGTCTAGCTAAATCTTTAGTTATGGACTGATGATGTACATAACATATTAAGTAATAATAAAAATTCTTGTGCTCTAAAAGTAAAATATATTTTCAATATTATCCTGCACTTTATTTAATACACATAGTGGTCATATGTGTAGTTAAGCCCTATTGTGAAGTATGGCCTTGACGGAGGAATGCAAGAACAACCAGAAATATTTGAATGGTGTGTTTGCATACCAAGACATAGGATGTAAAACATGCTAGGTTGTTAAGTAGATGATATAATTGTAGGAGGTCAGTAAATATCATTTTCACCTCTATAAGCTCGACAGAGATCTAGGGATACATATGCTTTGAATCACATCATAATTAAGAATTTTATTAGAAAAGATATGCAATTTATATTCATCAATCAAAAATAAATTTTTCAATTTTTGTATTCATTATTTTATTATTTTATTTAATGATTGAATCTCCACAAAAAACATTTTTATTGAAGTAGGATAATTTTATGATTAGAGTAAATAGTAGTAGTTGATTGCTAGAAAGCATACTTCCTCATTTGTTTGACACTCTACTCTATCACTTTATTACTTGATTCAGCATATATACTTCATATATTAAGTGGGGTTTGTTAATTTATATCAAACAAAACCTAAGCATTATCCACTGCAGCCCCTTTCCCATCACTTAGGTCTTTGAAGTTTCCTCCAATCAGATATAAAGGATGGCTAATTTATGGGTTTCATGTTATATCAAAATAGGATGATGATTGGTAACCCTCATAATGGTGCCAATCAACTCTTGGTGATTTATGTACTATAGAGTGATAAGAAACTCTTAGTGATTTATTTATTGCTTAATATCAAGCAGGTGGTGTTACTAGGTTGTACCATCTTTTGGCCAATGCTCCATAACCCAAGGACTTCATCAGAGTCCAATAATTTTATTATTGATAGGGCTATATTTATCTATAGAAATATAGAACTTCTTTATTTCTCATCTACAATCTATGATGACAATTGGTTGTATATTTTTAAACTATTTTTGTAGGGGGTAATAATTCTTTCTGTACGTAGCTTTGACTTAGCTCGGGTAGAGATGACATCCTTCACAAATTCTAAAATTTAGTTTTTGATTAGAAATGACTAGTTGAAAAGTAATGAATCATTCTTTTTTATCATGGTTTTCAACTTCATTTTTTCTTTCGGGCAAGGAAGGCAAGATAAGAGCTTTAAATTAAGTAGATGGTGGGGGTTAGCTATCTAGAGGACATTTTCTTCTCTAGTAGTGGCTGACAATGGGTAAATATTGCTTTGAGCTAGCTTCAAGGAATCTATGATTCATCATGTATTTCAGACAACATTTTTATAGATGCATCAGTTATAGCATTTATTAGACTTTCTTCCTCCAGAAGTTTCTCCTTCTTGGCCCTCCACCTTAGGCTATGGTTCTTATTCCTCCTCTAAGACTTGGTCATCTCATGGACAGCTAAAAAAGGCCTATGTTCAAATTTTGTATAAGCAAGGAGTTCTTAATTCAGGATGACCTTGCCTTTCATACCAATAGTATACTTCAAGAAAGCGAGATGTGGAAATACTAAGGGTTTAACAACCTCAAAAGCAATTACATAACCACCCTCACTAGTAGTCTTAATAAGATTAGTCTAGATAGGTACTTAAATCTAAACCACTTAAAGCTATGGTCCAATAAGGGATAACTAGATTTTATCAAATCCAAAACCAAATTTAATCTGTGAGCCCTTAGTAGACTATATCTGCCTAATAGTAACATTAATGATGCTTGAAAAGTAGAAGAATAAATTTCCTAACATTTTTTATGATGAATAAGAATTCTGAATTAGTTTCTGAACTCACAAATTTTAGAAAAGAAATTTAGGCCTGGGAGAAATTTTGAGCTAAATTTATTGAATCTCAGAATGAGTTTAAATTAGAATGGATTTGGAAAAAATAATTATGCTTTCATATTATGGATCATTTTATCTAAATCTAGTTAAAAAGATCTCAAACCAGCAAAAATTAAGATATGATTTTAAACTTGGATTTTAACCAAAACCCAATCCAAAGACTTTAGAATGAGGAAAATTTATTTCAAGAAGATTTAGATTCAAATTTAGATAAGGTCCAGTCTGAAGACTTCAAATTAGGGGGAAATGATTTGAGTAAGAATTAGATTTAGATTTTGACCATGACCCAAAATGAAGACTTTATACAAGGGAAGAGTAGATTTGATAGGATTTATATTTATATTTAGATTTTAGCTAGGACTTGGCCCGAAGACTTCTAATTGAGGCAAATGATTTTGATAATATTTAAATTTATACTTAGACCAGTACCCAGTTTGAAGACCTCAAACATGGGGAACAAGATTTTTACACTATTTTGATTTAGATTTAGGCCAGGAAACGGCCCAATGGCTTCGAACATGGGAAAGTTAGTCTTGGAAAGATTTAGATTTTGATTTAGACTAGGAATTGGTCTGAGGATTTTAGATTGAGGGAAATGATTTTTACATGATTTTTTATTTGGATTTAGTTCAAGACCTGATCTGAAGACTTCAGACTAGGGGAGTTTAACTTTTAGATAGAGTTTAGATGCAGATTTATACAAGAACTGACTAGGATTTCCTACCTAACCTTAAACCAAATTATTATATTATGTAGCTTTAGTTGTTAGTCAATTTAGAAATGAAATAAAAATTTAGATATTACCTTCAATGACATTGACAAGGGTTCCTACATGTCTTATGATCAGATTAGTATGTTAGACATCTATAGTTATTATTGGGTTTATGAATGAAACCAGAATTAAGACTTTAGATATAATCACATCGAAAAGGGTTCCTACCTAACCAAGGACCACACCAAATTGTTTAACATCTATAGTTGTTGATGGGCTTACAAATGAAATCAAAATTTAGACTTTATAAATAAAAAACTGACAAGTTTTTTCTACCTGGGATCAAATTAGTTCATTAAAAATCTTTTGTTATTTTTGGGTTTACAAATGAAACTAGAAATTAAACATTACATGTATTGACACTGACAATGGTTCCTTATTGACCCAAGATAAAATTTGTATATTGAACATCTATAGTTATTGATGAGTTTATATGTAAAATCGGAATTTAGGCTTTACATGTAATGACATCGACAGGGGTTCCTACTCGACCTAGTAACAAATTAATTCATTGGACATCTATAGTTGTTGTTGGGTTTCAGAATGAAACTGGAATTTTGACTTTACATGCAATGAATCCAACAAGGGTTCCTACTTGACCTAGGACCAAACCAATATGTTGGGCATCTATAGTTGGAATTATAAATAAAATTGGAATTTAGAATTACATGCAATGACACTGTTAATAGTTCCTACTTATCCGAGGACCAAATTAGTATGCTTGACATATATATATATATATATATATATATATATATATATATATATATATATATATATATATTGTGTTTATGAATGTAACTGGAATTTAGACTTTATATGTAACAACACTAATAAGGGTTCCTACCTTTCCTAGGACCAAATCAATACGTTTGACATCTATAGTTATTTTTGGGGTATATATAAATGAAAGATGTAGTAAACCAATAGTTTTGATTAAATATTTAATTATTTAAAAAGTTTAGCCTTCATGAAAGATAAAGAGAGGATTCTTTTCTCAGCGGAGTCATTAGAAAAAAATTGTGAACAAATCTTTTGTACCAATATGAATTTTTGTTTTAGTAGTTTCTTTCTTCAAATATACATATCATAATATCTATTACCTTAAAAGATAAACTGATGCTCGACTATTGATTTAAAAATAAAAGAATGTTTTATTTTCTTATTCATATTAAGCATAAGTAATGTTAGATTCACCTCGTTAGGGATGTTAAGCCCTTATAAACTAGCCTGAGGCTAACCAAGAGGGGGGGGGGGGGGGGGGGTGAATTGGTAGTTTTAAAAAAATTCTTAAGAAAAAATGATTTTGAAAACCTTTTTGAAGGTCTTAAAACAATTGCAATAGCACGTTGATGTGGAGATGATTAATCAACCAAAATAATAACTTAAATCACACGACCATCCACAGAAAAGTAAAGTGCAAAAATTAAAAATAGAATAGTAAAAGAATGAACCCACTAGATTTTATAGTGATTCGATGAACTTGACCTACATCCACTCCCCAGAGCCTCCCCTCCAGGTATTGCACTAAAACTCAATGACCCTCCTTTTGCTCCCACAGCAAGGGGGATAAGCCTTCACAAAACCTCCTTTTCACCAACCCCAGTGAGACAGAGAATCCAAACTCCTTTTGCTTCCTCTTGAAGCAGGCAAAGAACCCAAACTCTTTTTGCTTCCTCCTAAAGTAGGTAGAGAACCTTACCTTCTTTCACTTCCTCCTGAAGCAGGCAGAGAACCATGATCTTCTTGCTAATGATCTTTCCAACAGAGCCACCAAAAGACAAGGGATGATGATTGGAGAAGATGACTTGAATCTTTGCTTGTAGTAACCTTTATGAACACCTCACAAACTACCCCTCACAAGATTCTCTCTTTCTCTCTCAAGATCTCCCTATCCCTCTCTAGGATAATTCAGGTGAGGGTAGTTGCAAAATATTTCAACAGTAACAAATAAGAGATCTTAAATAGAAGGGCTCAAAAATTGACCTAAATTTTAACTTTCCATCAAAGATCATCCAGGATGATCATGCGATCATCACGTACGATCAGTGTAAATTAGCCCATTTTGGCCTGGATGATCTGGTTCCTCTTGACGATTAGAAGACATGATTTGTTCTAATCATCTGGGATGATTCTACGATCATCCTGGATGATTAGATCTAAATCAGGAATACCATCCAGCACATAGTTTGGGACGTCCAAGAGAAAAGTCTGGACAATCAAAAGAAAATGACTTGATCATCTAGGATGATATCTCTATCATCATGTATGATTAGTTAAAAAATGCCCAATATCATCCGGCACATAGTTCTGGATGATTTCAAAATAACGGATCGTCCAAGACGATCAGTCTAAGACGATAAAGCTATTTTCCTATACGATTAGTTCAAAAAGGCAATATCATCCAGCACTTAGTTTGGGTCATTCAGGTGAGATATATTAGACGATGAGGATTTATAATTGATCATCCATAATGATGTGATCAATCAATCAATCTTTAATTACTTTCCTTAATCACTTAACTAATTTAGGCATGATTGTAATGAATCATCCAAGATGATATGTGGATCATCCTGTACGATTAGATAAAAGTCTTAAAATAAAAACATGCCTAAATAAGTCTAGCAGCTGAGAAGTTTTGATTTGAGCATATCATCATGGATAATAGGGGATCATCCGTGATGATCTTCTTAATCAACTGACTTAACATGGTTTCCCAAATTAGGTTTTCTATTTTCAATGGATCGTCCAGGATGATATTTCAATCGTCTAGGACGATATAATCAAAATAGTATAGAAACTCTAACTCTCTAAAATTCTCCTCCTTATTGTGTGTGTGCAAGGTTACTTAGCTTGGGGATCCATTACATTACATTTGACTCAAGAAAGGGAAAAAGAATACATTTAACACAAACCCACCCGATCTTGAGCGGGCTTAAATTACACTTGATCTTGTGGACCTGAAAGGTTATGCAATCAAATAGAAATAGAAATGTTTGTTATCATCAAAATAATAAACTTTGAATACATATTTGCAATAATCTTCCACTTTTTGATGATGGCAAATATTTGTTAGATAATTTCTAATTCAACAAGTAAAATATAGAGCAAGGAAAAAACTAAGCAACAAAAATTTTACTAGCACAGGCAAACAATACAATGTCACTGAACACTAATAATAAAAAATAGTATAATAACCCAAAATACTAACAACATAAACTACTTTCTCTTTTGGCATCTCAAAAAGGAGGAAATAGAAAAATACATAGAAGAACATAGAGAAAAAAGATAGTACAAAAACCACAAAAAAATTAAAATCAAAGTAAAGCTAGAAAAAACCAAAACAAGTAAAACAAGGAAACAACAACAAAAAAACAATTTTTTTAAATCGATCTGCTCCAGTAAATCAAAAGTTCTCCTTAATTTTAGATTCAAAAGCCAATAAGAAGAAATCGACAAGCTGAAATCCAAAAAAAAGTTAGAAAATTGATTCTTGTAACTCCTACCTCAGACACTTTACATGTTCAAATTCCTTTAAAACAAAAATCTAATTCAAATGAGAAGAAGTTAGATAAGAAATGTGATCCTTCTATACGACATTCCAGAAAAATATCTGATAAAATAGTTTTGCAAATTAAAGAATCGGAAATCATGATTTTCACTCTCAAGACTTTGATTATATTAAGTGGTACATGAATTCTTCTAAGATTTTTAAAGATTTGAAAGAGGAGGAAACTTCTTTCTTTATGGGCTCATTTTGTGCCTCTTTTTTAATTATTTAGCGCACTTTATGCATCTTTTGATGTTGATACACTTTGTGTATTTTTTCAATTTTATTGGCGAGCATTGAGTATCTTTTTAGTGTTGGTCTCATTTTGTACATCTTTTTTATTTGATTGACGCACTTTGTGCATCTTTTACAAGCTTCCTATTTTTCAAAACCCCTAAAGGACTCTTAGTTGTGAAATTATCTTATAGATATAAGAGAAGAAGAGAAGACTCACTCTCTCAGATAAGGAACAGTAATCCACAAAATAAAATCATTCTCATATGAGAAATGCAACCACTTAATTAAGAAAACATGAAAGTTATTCAATGATTTGGAACACTACTCATATGAGATATATTACTGTAGGAAAATAAAAAGATCTCTATTTCAAAGTTCAGCTTTTTAATTTGGAAATAGATTTCTATTCAAAAAGAAAAATACACCAATAAAGAAGTTAGAAGAAGAGAAAACAATCATCAATATTTCTTCTCATTAATTATTTTAGAGAAGTCAATCACTGCTAAGCTTTGAAATAAAAACAAGAAAAAACTCTCATTTAGAAATTAAGTTTATTAGCAGTAGTGAGTAGTGATCTGATTCTGAAGAAAATAAATATTAAATCAAAAATAAGAGGAAAGCGTACAAAAAGAAATAACTAAATATGGTAAATAACAGCAATAAAAGAAAATCAGCAGAGAATAAAAATAAAAAACAAAGAACTAGATAATTAAATCAAATAAAAAATAAAAGAAAAATGAAAAATAGAAAATTTAGAAATTAATAATCATTAAATTCATGCATTTTTGCCAATCACACCCAATATGGTCCTTAAAATGCTGAATGTATCAAAGGCGAGTGGTTTAGTAAAGATGTCAGCCAATTGGTTTTCACTTGCTACATGGTATAACTCAATGTCTCCTCTGGTAACATGGTCCCTAATGAAGTGATGCCTTATGTCAATGTGTTTAGTCCTTGAGTGTTGGATAGGATTTTTAGAGATGTAGATGGCACTAGTGTTATCACATAAAATGGAATTTGTACTAACAGTTAATCCTAAATCCAAGATTTGTTGCTTCAACTAAAGAACTTGGGCCACACAACTTCTTAAGGCAATGTACTCAGCTTCAGCAGTGGAAAGTGTAATAGATTTTTATTTTCTACTGGACTAGGAGACTGAGGACTGTCCTACGAATTGACAAGTTCCAAAAGTGTTCTTTCTATCCACCCTACATCCTATAAAATTAGAGTCAGAATATCCGATAATTTCAAAAGAAGTGTTGTGTCTAGGATACTAGATTCCTAAGTTTGGGGTCCCTAAGAGATATCTAAGGATTCTCTTAACTACAGTCAGGTGGGATTCTTTAAGATCAACTTGAAATCTAGCATAGAGATAAACATTAAACATTATATAAGGTCAGGTAGCAGTCAAGTAAACTAGTGATCCAATTATTCCTCTATACTTCTTTTGATCAACAAATTTTCCATTTGAATCCTTATCTAACCATGTAGTGGAGCTCATGAGAGTGTTTATTGACTTGGCTTTATCCATTTCATATTTCTTCAATATATCCTTAATGTACTTTAATTGATTGAGAAAAGTTCCATAATCCATTTGCCTTATGCTAAACCCCAAAAAGTAGGATAATTCTCCCATCATACTCATCTCAAACTGTTTACTCATTATTTTAAAAAAAATTATCACATAAATTTTGATCAGAAGATCCAAAAAGTTTATCATCAAAATAGATATAGATAATGAACAAATCATCTCCTACTCTCCTTCGAAAAAGGGTGGTGTCTACGCTCCCCTTAACAAACTTCCTTTCCAATAGGAATGTGCTAAGCCTCTTATACTAAGCTCTAGGCATCTATTTTAATCCATACAAGGCCTTTTTTAATTTGTAAACATGATTTGGAGATTGGGAACTCTCAAAACCTGGGGATTGCTCTACAAACACATCTTCCTTTATTACCCCATTTAAAAAGGTACTCTTGACATCCATTTGGAAAAGCTTAATCTTTATAACAGGCAAAGGCAAGTAGCACTTTAATGGCTTCCAATCTAGTTACAGGGGCAAAGGTCTCCTCAAAATCAATCCCTTCTACTTGGTTGTATCCCTTATCCACTAATCTTGCCTTATTCCTAACCACCACACCAAAATCATTCATTTTATTCATAAAGATCCAATTGGTTCCTACTACACTTTGATCCTTGGGTCTTTCTACCAACTCCCAAACATCATTCCTCATAAATTGGTTAAGTTCTTCTTACATAACTAAGATCCAAAATTCATCAAAAAGGGTTTGATTAATGTTGGTGGGTTCAATCATCGAGATAAAGGCAAAATGGTTCACTTTCTTTCTAAGTACATGCCTAGTTCTAACACCTTCAAAAGGGTCTCGTAAGATCAATTCTTTAAGATGTCTCAAAGAATATCTCCATTCTCTAGGTAAAGTGTTTTTAGGTATTACCCTTTCCTCAATATTTATAGTTTCTACTCCTTGGGTAATCGCTCTTATTTCATTTTCTTCCTCAGCTCTAGACTCCTTAGGATCAAATTCATCAAACACCACATGAGTAGTCTCATTCACCACCAATGTCCTGTTGTTAAAAACTCTAAATGATTTACCTACACTTGAATATCTTAAGAACACTCCTTTATCAAATTTTGGGTCATATTTTACTAAGGATGATTTCCCATTGTTAAGAATGAAGACCTTATTGCCAAAGACATGGAGGTGATACAGGTTTGGTGTTCTACCCTTAATGATCTTATAGGGTATCTTATTCAGATTGGATCTAACATTCACCCTATTCAACACATAACAGGATGTGTTCACCGCTTCTAACCAAAAGTATTTTGAAAGTGAATACTCAGTAAGAATGGCTCTAGCGACTTCAACTAAGGTCCTATTCTTTCTTTCAGCTACCCCGTTCTACTGAGGGGTCCTAGGAGCTAAAAAGTTATGACTAATCCCTTGCTCCTCATACAAAGTTCCAAATCTCACATTCTTAAACTCTCCACTATGATCACTATGAATGGTCAAGATCTCACAACCTAGCTTCTTTTGAATCCAAGTGGAGAAGGTTTTAGATTCATCAAATGACTAGGTTTTATATGATAGAAATTTAATCCAAGTGAACCTCAAGTAGTCATCGATAATCACAAATTCATAGACTTTTCCCCCTAAGCTGGCAGTCCTTATGGGTCTAAATAAATTCATGTGAAGGACTTCTAAAGCTCTAGAAGTACTGATGTCCTTAATGGAGTGGAAAGAGGATTAGACTTGTCTCCCTAGTTGACAGGAATCACATAGGTGGTCCTTAGTGAACTTAAGCTTAGGGACACCTCTAACTAAGTCCCTCTGGGTTACTCTTCTAAGGGTTTTCATGTTGGCATGACATAACCTCCTATACCATAGCCAAGACTCATCAATAGTAGTTTTTAAGCAAAATAAAGCAGCACACTCAATGTTTATTAAATCTAGCATGTAGACATTGTTGATCCTCTTTTCTTGCAAAATAATGTTATTATTTAAGTTAATAATGCAAGTGTTTGCCAAAAACTTAACATTGAACCCTTTGTCATAGAGTTTACTGATGCTAAGCAAGTTGTGTTTGATTCCATCTATATTAAAAGGTTCTTAGAGTTTTTGATTATACTTATGCCCACCACTTTCCTGGTGGTGTTGTCTCCAAGAGTGACCTTGCCTCTAGCCCTGGCTTCCAGTGAAATGAATTGTTTTACATCTCCAGTCATATACCTTGAACATCCACTATCCAGGTACCACATGCTCCCACAATATCTTGTGTGAGAGCACCCCTACAAAATCATCAAATGTTAGATTTGGGTTCCTTCTTTTGGAAGGAAGACTGTAATGCATGTGTGTTATACTATGAACCATGCAATTTGGGCCTCCATACCCAATGTGTACTATGGTGAAGAGTGCAAGTGTGGGAGATATGTCCTAACATGCCACAAGAAAAACATCTAATGCTAGGAAAAGGATTAACTAATCTATGTGGGTGAGAGTGCCTCCTCCTAGGTTTGGATGATGCATGCTTTGATGATTGTGTATAAAATTCTTCAAGTAATGGAGGTTATATATTTTTCATAAGAGTGGTTAATTTAGTGCTAAAAAATTTATTTGAACTATCCAGAATTAAATTTTCCACTCTCAGTGCATGCTCCCTACTCTCTATATCAAATGCATGAGTTTCTAATTTCTTTAATATAGTTTCTAATCAGCATGCAATGCTTTTAATGAATCATGCTCAAAATTTAAATCAGAATGCTTTTTATTTAACTCATCAAATTTATCAAGTAATGACATGTGATTGCTATCAAGTGATGATTAATCCTTAGTAAAACTTCATGCTCTTTTTACAGGTTCAAATGTTCTAATTTTAGGCTAGCATACAATTTCTTAAGTTTCCTGTATGATGAATGGATTTTTTAGAAATATTAAGTAATTGATCGTAGGTCAGTTCACATACCTCTTCTTTGCTAGAATGATCAAGATGTTCATCTGGCATCAAACACTAGTTTGTAGTCTCCTCTTCATCTTCAATCTCAGAGGAGTCAGATATAGAATCTACCTAGAAAGCCTTTTGAATCTATTTCTTATCCTTCTTGAACTTGGGCTTCTCCTTACCCTTCTCCTTGCTTGGGTGAGCTTTAAGTATAGGACAATCAGCTTTTATATATCTTGGCTTTCTACATTCAAAGTAAACCATATCAAAAGAACCTTTAGACTTTTTATTATTCTTACCTTTGTTCCATTTCTAATGGTGCTTTTGTCTCTTCCTTAGAAAGCTTTTGAATTGCCTAGTAATTAAGGCAACATCATCGCTTTCAGACCCAGAAGAATCAGTCTCTGTATCATTAGCCTTTAGTGTCACAGTTTTCTCTTTCTTTTTCTCACATGTTTTAAGTTATCTTTGGTTCACTCCATGCTCATAAGTAATGAGTGATCCAAGTAAGTTACCAATAGAATAAGTGTTCAAATCCTTGGATTCAATTATCGCAGTTATCTTAGCATCATAGAAAGAAGGAAAATATCTTAGAATTTTTTTAACTTTTTCATAGTTAGTGAGTTCTCTTCCTAAGGCATGCAGAGAGGTGAAAATTTGTGTAAATCTAGTATACATTTTAGATATTGACTCACTAGGTTTCATGCAAAAGAGTTTGTAGTCGCGAAGCAAGATATTCAACCTAGATTGCTTAACTTCTGATGTGCCTTCATAAGTAATGTATAATCTATCCCAAATTTTCGTACTAGTTATGCAAATAGAGACACACATGTAATCCTCAGATTTTAATGCACAGAGAAAAAAGTTTAAGCATTTTGTATTCAGTTGTTCTAAATCCCGATCATCAAAAGTCCATACAGTAAAAGGAAGTTTAGTTTTAATGCCATCAACTAATTTAAATGGTGCAGAGTATCCATCTTTAATAAGCATCCACAAGCGATAATCTATATATTATAAAAAGGTGGACATGCAAGTTTTCTAAAAATTAAAAGGTATATTATCAAATAAATGTGGTCGAGTTATTGAATATCCTTCCATGGTGTTTCTATTACCAAAGTTAGCCATGGATCAAATTCAAAAGTTTTTCAAAACTTGATTTTAAGAATCCCACTATGATACCACTTAAAAGTTTGTTAGGGATGTTATGCCCTTATGAACTAGCCTGAGGCTAACCAAGAGGGGGGAGGGGTAAATTGGTAGTTTTAAAAAAAATCTTAAGCAAAAATAATTTTAAAAACCTTTTTAAACATTTTAAAATAATTATAATAGCATGTTGATGTGGAGATGATTAATCAATCAAAATAATAACTTTAATCACACGATCATCCATAAAAAAGTAAAGTGTAGAAATTAAAAGCAAAATAATAAAAGAATTCACACAGTAGATTTTATAGTGGTTCAGTCAACTTGACCTACATCCACTCCCTGGAGCCTCCCCTCTAGGTATTGCACTAAAACTCAGTGACTCTCCTTCTGCTCCTACAAAAAGGTGGAGAAGCCTTTACAAAACCTCATTTTCACCAACCTCGATAAGACAGAGAACCCAAACTCCTTTTGCTTCCTCCTGTAGGAGGTAGAGAACCCTACCTCTTTTTGCTTCCTCTTAAAGCAGGCAGAGAACCTCGATCTTCTTGCTAACGATCCTTCCCACAGAGCCACCAAAGGACAAGGGACAACGACTGGAGAAGATGACTTGAATCCTTACTTGGGGTAACATTTATGAACACCACATAAACTCCCCCTCATAAGATTCTCTCTCTCTCTCTCTCTCCCAAGCTCTCCCTTCCCCTCTCTAGGCTCTCTCAAGTGAGGATAATAGTAAAAGATTTTAACAATAGCAAATAAGAGATCTTAAATAGAAGGGCTCAAAAATTTCCCTAAATTTTAACTTGCCATCAAAGATCATCAAGGATGATCCTGTAATCATCATGTATGATCAGTGTAAATCAGCCCCTTTTGGCCTGTATGATCTGCTTCCTCTAGATGATTAGAAGAAATGGTTTATTCTGATCATCTGGGATGATTCTGTGATCATCCTGGGTGATTAGTTCTAGATCAAGAATATCATTCAACACATAATTCGAGATATCCAGGAGAAAAGTATGGATGATCTAAAGAAAATGACTTAATCATCTAGGATGATATCTATATCATCATGTATGATTAGTTCAAAAATGCCCAATATCATCTAGGACATAATTCGGGTCATCCGGGACAACTATGCTGGATGATTTCAAAATAATTTATCATCCAGGATGATAAAGTTATCATCGTGTATGATTAGTTCAAAATGGCAATATCGTCCGACACATAGTTTGGGTCATCCAGCTGAGATATATTGGATGATGAGGATTTATAATTGATCGTCCAGGATGATCTTATGATCGTCCAAGATGATGTGATCAATCAATCAATCCTTAATTACTTTTCTTAATCACCTGACTAATTTAGGCATGATTGTAATGAATCATTCTGGATAATACATGGATCATCCTGTATGATTAGATAAAAGTCCTAAAATAAAAACTTGACTAAATAAGTCTAGCGGCTAAAAAGTTTTGATTTGAGCATATCGTCCCAGATGATAGGGGATCGTCCAAGACGATCTGCTTAATTAGACTGACTTAACATGGTTTCCCTAATTAGGCTTTCTATTTTTAATGGATCATCTAGGATGATATTTTGATCATCCAGGATGATATAATCAAAATAGAATAGAAACTCTAACTTACTAAAATTCTCCCCCTAAGTGTGTGTGTGCAAGGTTACTTAGCTTGGGGATCCATTACATTACATTTGACTCAAGAAAGGGAGAAAGAATACATTTGAACACAGACACACCCGATCTTGAGCTGGCTTGAATTGTACTTGATATTATGGACCTAAAAGGTTAGGTAATCAAATAGAAAAAGAAATGTTAGTTATCATCAAAATCATAATTCTTAAATCCAAATTTGCAATAATATGAAATTAACTAATGTATAAAGCAAAGTCTGTATTGAAAGGATTTTCCCCTACCTTAGAGAACTCAGATAGAGTTTATTTGTTAACTATGTTCTAGACTTCTTATAGAGGCAAGCCCATATTATTAATTGTAACTCAAGATAAGGCTTAAGACAACTCTTGATTAAAGTGATGACTAAATTTTTAAAATTTATAAAGATTCAAGAAAATTTTATGTTTAAAAGAACTAAAGAAAACATTTAGACTTCAGGTATATGTTGCAAATTTGGACTCAAGTACTATAATTTTAGTAATAATAAACATTATTATTTCTATACTGCTATCCCTTGGCAATTATTTTATTTCATATTTGTTTTGCCCTGCTCACTGACATTTTTGGTCCACCGTTCACTTACAACTTTAATTAGCTCAAGATTGGGTAGACTAGGGTTGAGCCTGTTTGTAATTTTAACTTTAATGTACTTTTACCTTTCTTGAGTCAATTCATAAATATGGGGTCAAGTCATGTATATGGTGGATACTAAGCTGAGTAACCTTACACACACATACTCAAGGGAGTGAGTTGGTGAGTTAGAAAAATTTTTATTCTTTGAACTAATCATACAGTATAATTTATATCATACTGGATGATCAATTAACCAGAAATCCTTGATTAGGGCACCCTTCATTAATTAATATTGATTAAACTAATCATACTAAATGATCCTAATTGTATAGGATGATTAGTTAAAATCATAATATTTAGCTACCAATCATAATTTAAGCAATTGTTTAATACTCAAAATTTTCTCTAATCGTACAGTATGATATACATCATACTGGATGATTTGTGACAATCATGCCTAAATTGATCCTTTGATTAGGAGACTAATTATGGTTTCATTTCTTAATCACATCATATAGGATGTTCATACTATACGACCTGAGAGATTTAAGGGATGATATTTAATCGTCACCCATCTTCACTTGTCGTACTAGACGATCAATATAGTCTCTTGAACTAATCATACATGACGATCATAGGATCATACGGGATGATCAATACAATCTCTTGAACTGATCATATAGACTAATGTAGTTTATATTGTTCGGTAGTGGTATTTTGTACTAATTGAATAATACAATCTAATGATCATAGGGGCAATCCTTAATAGCAAATTAAAATTTAGGGCTTCTTTGGAGGCTTTCTATTTAAAATCCTAAATTATCTTGTAAGAAATCTTTTTGCTATTGAGTTGCTTGAGATGAAACTTAAAGAGAGAGAGTTGAGGAGAGCTTTGAGAGAGAAGAGAGGGAGAGTTCTTGTCAGGGGAAGTTGTGAGAGCTTCACAGAGTTACTCCAAGCAAAGTTCCTTCCAATCTTTTTCAAGTCTCTACATTGATTCTTGTGTGGCTATGGGGAGACATTCTTTAGGACTAGGTCATGGTTCTCTGCTAACTCCAGAGGGAGCAAAAGGATTCTTGATTCTATGCCATCTCCAAGAGGGAGAAAAAGGATTTTAGGTTCTCTGCCTTACCTAAGAGGGTGAAAAAGATTTAAGTTACTCTGCCGCACTGGGTTGGTGGAAGAGATGTATAAGGACTTCTCTACCTAACTGTGGGGGGCTAAAGGAGAGACTTTAAAATGTTTAGTGTAATACCTGGAGCGGAGGCTTCTGGGGATGTAGGTCAGATTTCACTGAACCACTATAAAATCTGGTGTGTTCATTCTTTTACTTTTTACATTTTAAGTTCCACAATTTTTTATTTTTTGTGTGTGGTTAAAAACACTAATTTTATTGTTATTATGAAATTAATCTGCTTCAGCATCAAGGGATAAAATTGATATTTTCAGACATTTTGAAAAGGCTTTAAAAAAAGGGGGATTTTCTTTTTTGCTTAAAGAAGTTTTTAAATTATCAATTCACCTCCCTCTTAGTTAGCCTTTAGCTAGTTCTTAGAGGTTCAACAACCTTCATAAACTTTCAATTTATAGATTTTTTAAACATTAAATTCTTAGTTTATTGGATTCTCTAATATGACATCTCTTGTTATTATTATTATTGCATATTTATTTTGTGTGCATAACATTTCAGGTCCTCTATACACTATACAAATTGATCAGCTCAAGATAGGATAGAATAGGGTTAACATGTCGTAAAGAGTCTATATTTTCAATTTTTATTTATTTTTATCTTTCTTCAGTCAAGTCATATATTTGGTGGATACTAAACTTAGTGACCATGTACACACACTGAGGGGAGTGTGATAGAGAGAAAATTTGAAATGTAATTTTTTAAACTTATCATACTGTACGATTTATATCATATTATATGATTCATTTCATAATGTATGATTAACTATTAGAGAGTCATTAAAATGGTAAATTATGTAATTAAATCATATTGGATGATATCGATCTTACAGGATGATCAGTTGAAATCAAGATCCTAGTCGCCAATCATAATTTTGGCAATATTTTAAAATTCAAAATTTGTACTAATTATACTATATCATAAGGATCATACTATATAATATATTTAAATCTTATCTAAATTATTCTTGTAGTTAAAGAATGATTTTAGATTAATTGAGCCAGTCAGATTCTACAAGACGATTGGACTGATTCTACTGCACGACCCAATTTTTGCATGGGATGATATTTATTCATTGATAACCATACGGGATGATAATCCAAGTCATTTGAACTAATCATATTGGATGATGCTTCAAATTGGATTGGATGATCAACTTAGATCCTTAAACTGATCATACAACACCTTACCATTCCTATAGTACTAATAGGGTTATTTTTACTAATCTTACAGTACAATCTTGGAATGTATTACAAGATCATTATTAACATAATTGAATTTTTGGGCTTTTTTATAAAGCCTTATATTTAATCTCGCTTAATAGATTTATTTCATGTCCTTGGCTACTGAGAGTTCTGGAGAGAGAGCATGGAGAAGGGATCTAGAAGAACTTTGGGAAGAAGAAAGGGAGAGCTTGAGTGTGAGGGAGAAGAAGTGTGAGAGGTTCAAACAGTTGCTCCAAGTAAGTGTCTTACCTTACTTCTTCCAAGTGTCTATCTACATTTCTTGGGTGGCTTTGGAAAGAAGTTCTTCAGCTTAAAGACCATCATGGGTCTTTGCCATTACAAGGAGGGTGTAAAATGAGGTCCTGGTTCTCTACCATCACCAGGAGGGTGAAAAATGAGATCAAGATTCTCTGACACACTAGGTTGGTGAAAAGATTGTAAGGGCTTCTCCACATAGCTGTGTGGGCTAAAGGAGAGAAACTAAAGGTTTAGTATAATACTCGGAGTGGAGGACTCTAGGGAGTGGACGAAGGTCATTGATTGACTGAACCACTTTAAAATTCTTATGTGCTTATTCTTATTTCTTCTTTTCTACACTTTACTTTTCTGCATTTAATTTCTATGATACTTTCTTGGTGGAAATCTGTGATAGTTATTTTATTAGGCAAATTAGACTATCATCATCATCTTTATAACCTTTGATAAGTCTATTTACTTCTACATCATGTGATAGTTTTTTCTTGCTTTATAATTACTAAAAAATAAAAAATATAAGTTTTGTCTTGAAGTAAGCAATAGGTTTTTAAAGCTACCAATTCACCACCCCCCCCCCCCCCCCCCCTCTTAATGTGCCTACAGACAATTCACTTAGACTTATAATCCTACATAGAACTTACAAGAAAATGTGGTGGCACTGAAACTAAATGAACTAGAAAGTGATAGCTCTATAGCTGAGGAAGATGATAACATAGCACTGATGACACATCAATTCAAAAACTTTCTAAAAAAAGAACAAAAGCATCATCAACAATGAAATAAAGGTAAATCAAATAGAAATTTTAAAGCATCATCTGATACTATTTGCTTTGAATGCAAGAAATTAGGCCACTTGAGAATAGATTACCCTAATCAAAAAGATCACCCAATTAAGGAGAAGGGTAATGAGAAGACTAAAGGTAAAAAGGGGTAGCAAAAGATGCATAAGGTATTTTGGATAGCCTCTGCTTCAGACTCTTAAGAATCGAAGGTAGAGGAGGAGTTAACCAATATATTCCTTATGGTCGATAATAATCTTGATCATTATGATAAAGAGAAGGTTTGTGAGCTTTCATATGATGAATTATTTAAAGATTATAAAAAAATTCACGATGCATATAAAAAGCTTAGGAAAATGTATACTAGTTTAAATTCTGAATTTTAAAGTTTTTAAAAAGTGCATGATAGCCTTAGAGTGGAACATAATGCATTAGATAAAAAACATATTCCTTTGCATGATGAATTTTATGAATTAAATAAGAAGCATCTTGAGTTAATCCAAGCACATTAAATCTTAAAATCAAAGCACCTTGAGATAGAATATTTAAACAGTTAGAGGGACTTGCATCTAAACTAGATTAAAATGAGCGCGCATTAAAACGTGAAGTTAAAATCTTTGAAAGTGCCAATGAGTTCTTGAGAAAAAAAATTCATGCACTTTAAAACAATAAACCACCTTCCACACTAGCATAATGGACTAACCCCAAAAGATAGCATGCATCATCTTATACCCCTAGGAAGAGGCACAATAACCCACATAGATTTGTAAATCAATTCCTTATTGTTAGGTACTATTCTCATGGCATTTTAGGTTACATAACTCACATGTACATAGTACACCATAGAACACATCTCATGTAAAGGCCAAAATTATTTGCATCACAGCATAGCATCATGCAAATCATTCATATAAGGATAAGGTGGAACCCAAACTCACTTGGATTCCCAAATTTAATCTTTGATTAACATTGTAGGGGTGCTTTTACAAAAGACCTAGTGAGAGCATGTGGTACTAGATAGTGGATGCTCACGACATATGACTGGAGATATAAAGCAATTCATCTCGATAGAGGCAAAGGTAGGTGGAAAAGTTACAGTGGGAGACAATACTACACGAAAAATAGCAGGTATGATTGGAAATTCCAAAAAAATATTTCATTGAGAATGTTTTACTAATGGATTGGATAAAATATAACTTACATAGCATTAGCCAGTTGTGTGACAAAGGATTTGATATTAAGTTTTTATCTACTAGATGCTTAATTAGCTTGAATGGTAAACTTATTTTAAAGGGTAAAATAATTTATAATGTTTACATGGTTGAATTAAATTCTTTATGTTTGAAAACTATTGCTAATTAATCCTGACTATAGAATAGGAGGCTATATCATGCAAGCATGAACATACTTAGAAAGATAACTCAAAAGGACCTAGTTAGAGGCATACCTAAACTATAATTCTCGAAGGATCACCTTTGTGATGCCTGCCAACTACGAACTAGGAAAATAAATCAAATATTCATTTCATTCGATCAAGAAAATCACCACCTGTGGACCTCTAGAAATCCTTCACATGGACCTTTTTGGATCGGTTAACACTACCAACTTAGGTGGGAAAACTTATGGATTTGTGATTGTTGATGATTACTCTAGATTTACTTGGGTTAGATTCTTATCTCATAAAAATGAATTATTTTAGAAATTAAAGCTATTCTCTACATACATTTAGAAGAAATTAGGGTGTGAAATTTCAACAATTCATAGTGATCATGGTGGGGAATTTGAAAATAATATGTTTTATTAATTTTGTTAGGAGCATGGGGTAGAACATAATTTTTTAGCTCCTCGAATCCTTTAAAAGAATAGAGTTAGTGAAAGAAAGAATAGAACCCTAGTAGAAGGTGCTAGAGCCATGCTGACTGAGAATTCACTCCCTAGATATTTTTGGGCTGAAGCAATAAGTATTGCTTGCGATGTCCTTAATAGGGTTAATATCAGATTTAAACCTAACAAGACCATCCTATGAGTTACTCAAAGATAGGACACCCAATCTCTCTCACCTTCATATCTTTTGTTGTAACCTGTTCATTCTAACAAATAAAAAATCTCCTTTAGGAAAATTTAACCTTAAATATAATGATGCAGTTTTCTTAGGATATTAATCTATGGGTAAAGTCTATAGAGTTTTTAATTGGAGGACCATAGTATTAGAGGAGACCACCCATATAGTATCTGATGAATCTGATAAATCTATTAAGTCTAGGTTAGAAGGAGAAGAAGTGGTTGAAATAACCCAAGGAATATATTTTATTGACCTAGAAAATAGAGTTAAGCCTAAGGACCCTTTGCCTAGAGATTAGAGATATTCATATAGCCATCTTGAAAAGCTTATCTTAAGAGATACATCTACAAGAGTTAGAACTAGGCAAAGACCTAGAAAGGATGTTAGTCATTTTGCTTTCGTTTTTATGGTAGAACCTTCAAACATAGATCAAGCCCTATCTGATGAATTTTGGATCCTAGCTACGCAAGTAGAACTGAATTAATTTATTAGGAATGATATTTGGGAGTTGGTTAGCAGACCTAAGAACTATAATATTGTAAGAACCATGTGTGTTTTAAAGAATAAGATGATTGACTCTAGAATAGTGGTTAGGAATAAGGTTATGTTGGTAGCTAAGTGGTATAATCGAATAAAAGGAATTTATTTTGAAGAAACCCTTATCCCTGTAGTTAGGTTAGACACAATTAGAGTTTTAATAGGAATTGCTTTCTTTAGAAGCTTCAAATTATGTTAAATGGATATTAAGAGTGCCTTTTTAGATGGGGTACTTAAGGGCGATGTATATGTAGACTACCCCCTAGATTTTAAAATCTAACCTTTCCTGAACATTTCTATAAATTTAAAAAGGCATTATATGGATTAAAGTAAGCACTCAGAGCTTGGGATGAGAGGCTTAACACTTTTACCATAGATAGAGCCTTGGTTAAGGGTAGCATAGATACCACCCTATTTCTAAAGAAAATAGGAAATGATTTACTCATTGTTCAAATTTATGTGGGTGAGATATTATTTGAATCAACTAATAATAATCTTTGCGATAATTTTTTTAAAAATAATGAGTGAGGAATTTGAAATGAGTATGATGCTAGAGCTTACTTTATTTCTTGGATTTAGTATGAAACAATAGCATAATGAAACTTTTCATAACCAAAGTAAGTATATCAAGGACTTCCTAAAAAAATATGAGATGGGAAATGCTAAGATAGTAAATAGACCCATGAGCTCTACCATATAATTACATAAGAACCCAAGTGGAAACTCTATAGATTAATAGAAGTATAGGAGAATTATAGGATCCCTTCTGTATTTGACTGCTCACAGACCTGATAATATTTTTAGTGTTTGTCTTTGTATTAGGTTTTAAGTTGATCCTAAGGAGTCCCTTAAGATTGTTGTTAAGAGAATTCTTAGATATCTTTTAGGACCCCAAACCTAGGAATCTGGTATCCTAGATATAGCTCATCCTTTGGAATCATAGGATATAATGACTTAGACTTTACATAATGTAGAACTGATAGAAAAAGCTCATATGTAACCTATCAACTCATGGGACAATCCTTTATTTTATGGCCCAATATAAAATAAAATAGTGTAGCCCTATTTACCACTGAGGTAGAATACATTTTCGTAAAAAAGTTATGTTGCTTAAGTCTTATGGCTAAAGCAACAAATCATAGATCTTGGATTATTCATAAGAACCATACCTATCATGTGTGACAACACTAGTGCCATCTATATATCTAAGAATCCAATTCATTATTTATAAACATTAGACATCATTTCATTAGAGATCATGTAGTCAAGGGAGATATAGAATTGAATCATATAGCAATTGATGATTAATTAGTAGACATCTTCACCAAATCCCTTACCTATGACACCTTTAGCACCTTGAGGACTAAACTAAGTGTTATAGACATTCATGCTTGATTCGGGATAAAGTTGAATGCATCAATCATTTAAAATCAACTATTTTTATGTGCGTTGGAATGTACAAGTGATAACCCTAAAATTTATGACTGGTCATTTATTTATTTTGTTTTATATTTTGTTAGTTTTTATTTTATTGAGATGTTAGTTGTTCCCTAATCTTTACACACACACCAATTAATAAAAAAAAAAATTATATTGTACTATATGAACCTAATTTATATTGTTGATCTTTATAAATCTGCACAATCTCGCCTATCTATTAAATAAACAGTTATGATCTAATCAACTATTGGTGATCATACTATATATCCACCTATTTGTACTATATGATACACATGTCATTAGCAGTTGGAGGAATTCAAGTCAGCCGGTATGATCTTTATTACACTATCATACCATACGAACACTTGTTCGTACTGTATGATTAGGTTGGTCAAGAGTCGTATATATGACTCCTCAAGATTACAACTTTTCCATAAGATCATCTCATATGATCCTGATCGTATTGTATGAATTGACCACTTTTTTTGACAAGTCATCCAGATGATTTAAATTCATCTAATTATACTGTTTGATGTCAAATCATACTATACGATCTATCAAAAAAATCTATAAATTAGAGAGGATTTTTAAAGCTTTCATCATTCAATCCCTAATCTCCTTTTCTTCTCCTAGACTCATATCTTCAAGTATTCTAATGCCCGTATGTAGCAAGCGTGGTAATCTGATCCAAGGAAGTACTTCCACTTAATGCCCTATTGATGACCATTTTCAATATACTAAAGATGAGATTGTATACTATAGGTACAAGGACTCTCACTTCACCCCATCTAGACTACTGAACCAACAAGCTCTAAACTATGAAGTGCTAAATCTTTCACATTCACCACTCTACAATTCCTACTTACCCTTGCATTTCACTTTAATTCATAACTTCTTTTTTCAATTTTTTGCTAACATAAGGATTAGTGCTACTATTCCCATCATGTGATCTTATGTCTATCGGTGACCCATAGAAATAACTAAGCAAGATTTTGATGAATATATCAAAATGCCCATATTATCCTGTTTGTTCTTAAAACCTCAATCATTCTTAAAGCTAGAGATTACTTAAATATAACCCCACTTCTATCCTTGGTTACTGCTTTATTATGTCTGAAATAAAATTTGATGAAGCCCAAATGTTCATCAAGTACATTCATGATCTTACTCCCACTCTCCTTCCTACCACCAGATGAAAGCAAAACATTTCCCTTGGTCATGCCATTACCTACATCTTGGATAAAAAAAATGAGCTTACCTATCTTGCTACCACTGATATTTTCCCAATCTACAATACTGATAGTTCATTCCATATTCTTTTTCATCATCACTGGGAGCATGAGCTGGAAGAAGAACCTAATTTTGATGAGGACGGGGGAGCTCATCTTGTAGCAGTACCTACACCGGAGCCCCCAACCCCTATGCCAGCACCTGCACTAGTATACCAGTCTTATGCCTATAAGGAGTTGATACAACATTTTGATCGATTGAAGTCCATACTAAATAGCTTTACTCAGCAGCATCAAAAACAACATGAGACTGTTATGGCATGGTTCAGTAAGCAATTTGATATTATTCACCACTATTTCCAGCCATGCCCACCTCCACCACCACCTGATCAGGGATCTTATTTCTAGGTTATATGTATGGTTGGAGTCTTTCTCTTAATTTATGTTATAATCTTTACTATGTTTGTGCTTCTCTCTATTTTGGTGATATCAAAAGTGGGAGTAGTTAGTTAGTTGTATTTTCTATTATTTCCTCTATAGTATATTTTATTATAATAAAAAAATACTAGCGTGTCCATTGTGTGTCTAACTAAAATAATGAAAAATAAAAATATAGAAAAAATATAATAATAATAATTCTACATATTTTTAAAAATTCCTCTAGTAAGGGAGAGTTTAGGAGATAACAAAATTAATTTAAAATTTTAATCAACAATAATTACCTTCATAAAAAAAGGAGAGACTGTTATAAATCTGGACCTTGGTCTTCTGATTTTGATGATAACAAACACTACTAGGTATTCTACCATGTTTTATCCTTTTTATATTATTGGATAAATTTTTTTGCGACTAATATTTTAGGTCTGCCATAAACTATGAAAAGTGATCAACTCAGGGCTGGTTAGAATAGGTTTATATTTTATCAAGAGTATATATTTTATATTTACTTTTTTATATATTTCTTGAGTTAAAGTCTTGTTTAAGGTGGATACTAAACTTGGACCATACAAAAACTCACAAGGGACTAAGAAACTTGTTGCAAATCTGGATTCAAAAAGTATAGTTTTGATGATGACAAATATGTTTGTCTTCGATTTTGCTTGGCTAATCATTTCAAGTATAAAAGATCAAATGCAATTCAAGCCAACTCAAGATCAGGTCCATGTGTGTTTAAATGTAATTTTTTTCTCTTTCTTGAGTCAAATGTAATGTAATTGATCCCCTAGCTAAGTAACCTTACACACACACACTCAGGGGGAAAGTTTTAGTGAATTAGAGTTTCTATTTTCAATTTTTGTTCATATCATCCAGGATGATATTCATATCATCTTGGATGATCCAATGAACATAGAAAGCCTAATCAGAATGACCATGTTAAGTCAGTTTAATTAAGCTGATCGTCCAGGATGATAGAAATATCCTACGGGACGATATGCTCAGATTGGAAAATCTCTACCGCTAGATTAAGTTAGGCAAGTTTTATTTTAAGATATTTGGTCTGATCGTCAAGGATGATACGTGTATCGGCCAGGAGAATTTTTCACAATCATGCCTAAATTAGTCTGGTTATTAAGGAAAGTAATTAATATTTAATTGATATGATCATATCGTACGGGACGATCGCAATATCATCCTGGATGACCACGACCATCCAGTGTATTTCACCTATACATCCAGAGCAGTGATCAGGATGATATTGGTTATTTTTGAACTAAACATACAGGACGATAGAGATATCATCCCGGACGATCAGGTCATTCTGAGGTCATCCTGCATGTTTCACCTGTACGTCCAGAGCGGTGCTCAGGATAATTTTGGCACTTTTTGAACTAATCATATAGGACGATATACATATCATCCTGCACAATCAAGTCACTTTGAGATCGTGCAGCACAAGTTCCTCTTTGAGATCGTGCAGCGATCTTCTGGACAAAATTCTAGATTTACACTAATCGTCCCGGACGATCGTAGAATTGTATGGGACGATCAGAATAACTTTTCCCTACTAATCGTCCAGAAGAACCATATCATCCAGGCTGAAACAGGTGATTTTAAACTGATCATATAGGATTTTCTGGCGATCGTCCTGGATAATATTGGTCTACCAGTTGAGATTTTGGGCAACATTTGAGCCCTCCTTTAAAAGATTTTTTTTTCCTACAAGAAAGATCTTTTTTCACTTTCCTTTCCAGAGAAACCTTGAGAGAGAGAGCTTGGAAGAGAGAGAGAGAGAGAGAGGATCTTATGAGGGGGAGTTGGTGAGGGTTTCACAAAGGTTGCTCCAAGCAAGGATCAGAGTCATCTTCTCCGCTCATCGTCTCTCATCTTGTCAGTGTTTTCTGTGGAAGGATCATTCGTAAGAAGATCTGGGTTCTCTGCCAGCTTCAGGAGGAAGCGAAAGGAGTTCAGGTTCTCTGCCTGCTTCAGGATGAAGCAAAAGGAGTCCGAGTTCTCTGCCTGCTTTAGGAGGAAGCGAAAAGAGTTCAGGTTCTCTGGCTCACCGAGTTGGTGGAAAGGAGTTTTATACAGGCTTCTCCACCTTACTGTGGGAGCAGAAGGAGAGTCACTTTTGTGTTAGTGTAATACCCGGAGGGGAGGCTCCAGGGAGTGGACGTAAGACAAGTTGACTGAACCACCATAAAATTTGGTGTGCACTTTCTGATTATTTTCTGCACTTTACTTTTCTGTTATTATCTACTTGGGTGAAATATGTGGTTGATCTTTTCACTTCTGTTTTTACTTATTTCTACAGCAAATTATTGAAAAGATCTTTCCTGTTGCTCATAAATTTTTAAAATAACTAATTCACCCCACCTCTTGGTTAGCCTCGGGACTAGTTCATCAGGGCTTAACATTCCTATTAAACTTTCAAGTGGTATCAGAGCGGGATTCAAAAATTAAGTTTAAAAACTTTTGAATTTGATCCATGGCTAAATTTGGTAATCATAATACTGCTGAAGGTTATTCAATTACACGACCACCATTATTTGATAACATACCTTTTGATTTTTGGAAAACTCACATGTCCACTTTTCTTCAATCTATAGACTATCGCATGTGGATGCTTGTTAAGGATGGCTATGAACCACCTTATAGAATGGTTAACAATGTTAAAACTGAACTGTCTTTCACTGATTGGACTTTTGATGATCGTGAATTTGCCCAACTGAATGCCAAATGTTTAAACTATTTTTTCTGTGCCTTAAAATCTGAGGATTACATGCGTGTTTCTACTTGTACAACTGGTAATGAAATTTAGGATAGATTGTGCATCACTTATGAAGGTACAACTGAAGTTAAACAGTCTAGGTTAAACATATTACTTCATGACTATGAACTTTTTTGCATGAAACCTGCTGA
The DNA here is from genome assembly GCA_019925795.1 of Dendrobium chrysotoxum. Taxonomy (NCBI): domain Eukaryota; kingdom Viridiplantae; phylum Streptophyta; class Magnoliopsida; order Asparagales; family Orchidaceae; genus Dendrobium; species Dendrobium chrysotoxum. Next base: position 34,295,519 of record CM034314.1, read on the forward strand.
ATCTATTTCTAAAATGTATACGAGGTTCACTCAAATTGTCACTTCTTTGCATGCTTTAGGAAGAAAACTTACAAACTATGAAAAAGTGATCAAGATTTTGAGATGTTTGCCTTCTTCGTTTGATGCTAAGATAACTGCAATTACTGAATCGAAAGATTTGAACAATTATTCTATTTATAACTTACTTGGGTCACTCATTGCTTACGAACAAGGGGTGAACCAAAGACAGCTCGATGCAGGTGAGAAGAAGAAGGAGAAACTGTGGTGCTGAAGGCCAATGATACTGACACTGATTCTTTCGGGTCTGATAGTGATGAAGTCGCCTTAATCACTAGTCAATTCAAAAGCTTTCTAAGAAAGAAACATAAGAACTTTCATAAGTGGAACAAGGGTAAGTCCAGTAAAAATTTTAAAGGTTCATCTGATACTATTTGTTTTGAATGTAGGAAGCCTAGATCGATTAAGGCTGATTGCCCTACACTTAAAGCTCACCCAAGCAATGAAAAGGGTAAGGAGAAACCCAAGTTTATGAAGGACAAGAAACGGATTTAAAAAGCATTCTGGGTAGATTCTGCATCTGACTCCTCTGAGACTGAAGCTGAAGAGGAGGAAACCAACTTGTGTTTGATGGCAGATGATCATCCTGGTTAGTCTGACCAGGAAGAAGTATGTGAGCTTACTTAAGATTAATTGTTTGAAGTGTCTGAAAGAATTCATGCATCGTATAGGAAGCTTAAGAAAACTCATGCTAGCCTGAAACTAAAATTTCTGAATTTCTAAAAAGAGCATGAAATCTTGATTAAAGATCATTCTACTATTGATTGCAATCACATGTCACAACTTGATGAATTTGATGAGTTGAATAAAAAACATTCTGCCTTAATTGTTGAATATGATTTACTGAAAATCTCGCATGTTGATTTAGAAAAAGCTTTTAAAGACTTAGACAATATGGCATGTGATATGGAGAGTAGTAGGGGAGCATTGAAATTTGAAATTGCAAAATTAAAGAAAGAAAATGAATTTCTAAAAGTTAAAATTAGTGCTTTTGAGAAAAATGAAACACCTCTTACTTTTGCACAATTTTATGCACCTCCACCTTTTGAAGAATCTGTTTCAAAATCATCAGAGCATGTTTCATACAAACCTAGGAAGAGGCACTATCACCCACATAGATTAGTTAACCCTTTTCCTGTTGTTAGATATTTTTCTTGGTGCATGTTAGGACACATCTCCCACACCTGCACTGTTTACCGTAGTACTCATTGGGTGTAGAGGACCAAATTGCCTGTTTCACAACATAGCACACATACATTACATTCTTCTTTTCATAAGAAGAAACCTAAAACTATTTGGCTTCCTAAATCTGATATTTGATGATTTTATAGGTGTTCTCTCACATAAGACCTCGTGAGAGCATATGGCACCTGGATAGTGGATGTTTAAGACACATGATTGGAGATGCAAATCAATTCATTTTGCTGGAGGCCGGGGCTGGAGGCAAGGTTACGCTTGGATATAACACCACCAGGAGGGTGGTAGGATCAGGTATAATTGGTGATTCAAAGAATTTCATGATTGATAATATTTTGCTTGTAGATGGATTGAAACACAACCTGCTGAGCATCAGTCAACTCTGTGACAAAGGATACAACATTAAATTCCTGCCCACTTGCTGCATTTTAAGCTTAAATAACAAAATTGTTTTGTAGGGATAAAGGATAAACAATGTCTACATGTTGGATGTAAGTTACTTTAAAGCTGACATTTCAATTTGCTTAAAAACTGCTGCTGATGAGTCTTGGTTGTGGCACAGGAGATTATGTCATTCAAGTATGAAAACCCTTAGAAGAGTCACCAAAAAGGACTTAGTTAGAGGTGTCCCCAAGTTTAAGTTCACTAAGGACCACCTGTGTAATGCCTGTTAATTAGGGAAGCAAGTCCAGTCCTCCTTTCACTCAATTAAGGACATTAGCACCTCTAGACCTTTCGAAGTCCTTCACGTGGATCTCTTTGGACCCATTAGCACTGCCAGCCTTAGGGGGAAAGTCTATGGTTTTGTGATTATTGATGATTACTCGAGGTTCACTTGGATTAAATTTCTGTCACATAAATTTGAGTCATTTGAAGAATTTAAGCCTTTCTCCACTTGGATTCAGTGGAAGTTAGGTTGTGAGATCTTGACTATTCATAGTGATCATACGGAAGAGTTTAAAAATGTGAAGTTTGGAACTTTCTGTGAGGAGCAAGGGATTAGTCACAATTTTTTAGCTCCTAGGACCCCTCTGCAGAACGGGGTAGCTGAAAGGAAGAATGGTACCTTAGTGGAAGCCACTAGAGCCATTCTTGTTGAGTATTCACTTCCAAAATATTTTTGGAATGAAGCAGTGAACACTACCTGTTATGTGCTGAATAGGGTACATATTAGATCCAATCTGAACAGGACACCTTATGAGATTATTAAGGGTAGAACTCCAAACTTGTCCCACCTCCATGTCTTTGGCTGTAAGGTTTTCATTCTGAATAATGGGAAATCATCCTTAGGAAAGTTTGACCTAAAATTTGAGGAAGGAGTGCTCTTAGGCTATTCTAGTATGGGGAGATCCTTTAGGGTATTTAATAAGAGGACTTTGGTGGTGGAAGAGACAACTCATATGGTGTTTGATGAATTTGATCTTAAGGAGAGTAGAGTTGAGGAAGAAGAAGAGGTAGGAGAGATTACCGAAGGGGTTAAAAATGCAAATCTGGAAGAAAGGGTAGAACCTCAAAACACTTTGCCTAGAGATTGGAGATATTCTTCGAGTCATCCTAAAGAACTGATCTTAGGAGACTCTTCTGAAGGTGTTAGGACTAGGTATTGACTTGAGAAGGAAGTAAACCAGTCTGCCTTTATCTCAATGACTGAACCCACCAACATCAATCAAGCCCTTTTTAATGAATTTTGGATCTTAGCTATGCAAGAGGAACTGAATCAATTTGTAAGGACTGATGTTTGAGAGTTAGTAGAAAGACCTACGAATCAAGGTATAGTGAAAACCAAGTAGGTCTTTAAGAATAAGATAAATGATTCTGGTGTGGTGGTTAGAAATAAGTCAAGATTGGTGGCTAAGGGGTACAATCAAATTGAAGGGATTAATTTTGAGGAGACCTTTTCCCCTGTAGCTAGATTGGAAGCCATTAGGGTGCTACTAGCCTTTGCCTGTTATAAGGGATTTAAGCTGTTTCAAATGGATGTCAAGAGTGCCTTTTTAAATGGGGTAGTAAAAGGGGATATTTTTGTTGAATAACCCCTAGGTTTTGAGAGTTCCCAATATCCAAATTATGTTTACAAATTAAAAAAGGTCTTATATAGATTGAAACAGGCACCCAGAGCTTGGTGTGAGAGGCTTAGCACATTCCTGTTAGAAAGAGAGTTTGTTAAGGGGAGCATAGACACCACCCTTTTTCTGAGGAGAGTAGGGGATGATTTACTCATTGTCTAGATCTATATTGATGATATAATTTTTGGATCTTCTGATAAATATTTATGTGATGAGTTTTCTAAAATAATGAGTAAGGAGTTTGATATGAGTATGATGGGAGAATTATCCTACTTTTTGGGGTTTAACACAAGACAAATGGATGATAGAACATTTCTCAATCGATCTAAATACACTAAGGATATTTTGAAGAATTATGAAATGAATAAAGCCAAGCCAATCAACACTCCCATGAGCTCCTATGTTCAGTTAGATAAGGATTCAAGTGGAAAATATGTTGATCAGAAGAAGAATAGAAGAATAATTGGATCACTGCTTTACTTGACTACTAGCCGATCTGATATTATGTTTAGTGTTTGTCTTTGTGCTAGCTTTCAAGCTGATCCTAAAGAGTCCCACCTAACTGCTATTAAGAGAATTCTTAGATATCTTTTAGGGATACCAAACCTAGGAATCTGGTACCCTAGGCACAGCACTTCTTTTAAGATTATTGAATATTCTAATTCTAACTTCACAGGGCGTAGGGTGGATAGAAAGAGCACTTCTGGAACTTATCAATTTATTGGACAGTCTTTAGTCTCTTGATCCAGTAGAAAATAGAACTCAGTTACATTTTTCATTGCTGAAGCTGAGTACATTGCCTTAAGAAGTTATGTGGCCCAAGTCCTTTGGTTGAAGCAACAAGTTTTGGACTTAGGATTACCTGTTGGCACAATTTCTATTCTGTGTAATAATACTAGTGCTATCTGCATTTCTAAGAATTAAATTCAATATTCTAGAACCAAACACATTGATATAATACATCACTTCATTAGGGACTATGTTACAAAAGGGGACATTGAGCTACATCATGTAGCAACTGAAAGTCAGCTAGCTGACATATTTACTAAACCACTGACCTTTAACTCATTCATCATTTTAAGAACCAGATTAGGTGTGATTGATATAAATGCTTAATTCTGATGACTATTGATTTCTGATTTATCTATTTTTCATTCTATTTATGTTAGTTAGTTGTTTGATTTGATTATCTATTTTTTGTTGTTTTTATTTTTCTACTGATTTCTATTTTAGTCTTGTTGTTAGTTTGATTCGAGTATTTATTTTGATGTGATTTCCTACTTATTTTTATTTATTATTTTCTTCCATTTAAAATCAGATCACAGCTCACTACTACTGATAACTGAGAGTTTTGTCTTATTGTTATTTGAAAGCTGGTAAGCAGTCATTGACTCCTCTGAATCTGTTAAAGGGAAGAAATGTTGATGATTGTTTCTCTTCCTCTAACTCCCTTTAATAGTGTATTATTTCTTTTAGATAAAAACCTTCTTCAAGATTAAAAAGTTGATTTTTGAAATAGAGATCTATTTTATCTTCATACAGTAATCTACCTTATATGAATAGTGTTTTCAAAGTTTTGAGTCATTATTATGATTTCTGAACCAAGTGATTGCACTTATCATATGATGTATGGTTTTTATTTTATGAATTACTCTTCCTTATTGTAGAGAGTGAGCTTTGTCATCTCTTATATCTGGAAGGTAATTTCACAGCTGAGATTCTTTAATGATTTTGAAAGGGAGAAAGCTTACAAAAGATGCGCAAAGAGTGCTAAAATAAAAAGAGGCACAAAATTAGCCGAAACTGAAAAGATACGCAATGTCACCAAAATTTAAAAATATGCACAAAGTGAATCAAAAATCAAAAGATGCGCAAAGCACCAAACAAATTGAAAAAGATGTACAAAATGAGCCCACAAAGAAGTAGGCATTCTTCCCTTTCAGATATTTAAATGTCTTAGAAAAATCTATGCACCACTTAATATTTTTAAAAGCTTGAGACGAAAAATCATGATTTCTGATTTCTTACTTTGTAATTCTATTATATCAGATATTTTTCTGGAATGAGGCTTGAAAGGATCTCTTTTCGAAACTAATTTCTTTTTTTCTGAATTGGTTTTTTGTTTTAAAAGGAATTTGCACCTATAAGGTATCCGAGGTGGGAGTTACGAAAGTCAATTTTCCAACTTTTCTAGATTTTAGCGCTGTCAATCGTCATCTTATTGGTTTTTGGAATCAAAATTAAGGAAAAATTCTGATTTACTGGAGCAGATCGATTCAAAACAAAATTGTTATTTTTTATGTGTTTTTATTTCTCATTTCTACTTTTATTTACACTGCTTATATATATTTTTTTGTTGTATGTGTTTTGGGGATCCCTGATCTTTCCTCTCCATTCTATATCTTTTTTGTTTTTTCTTCACATCATTCTGGATGATCCCCACATCGTCCTGGATGATCTTCTTCATCATGGATGATCCATCCATCATCCTAGATGATCCATTCAAATCATCTCCACTCTGATCAAACAGCAGAGATGCATCAATTATTGGTGATCATCCTGGACGATCGTTACATCTTCCTGGACTATATAATCCAATTTTTCTGATCCTGATCAAACAGTTGAGAATGTACTAATTATTGGTCATCATCCTGGATGATACACCTCATCATCCTAGATGATTCACATGTCAGAAGTTGGACGATTCAAATTTGGCCTGTCCTATGTATTTATTTAATATCATCCCGGACGATCCACCTCATCATCCTGGATGATACTTTTTGTCAACGGTCATCCAGCTGGACTCCTCGGGACGATCGCCTGTCTCTAATCATCCAAGATGATCTCTAATCATCCTGGATGATTGGACCACCTTTTTGACCAATCATCCTGGCCGTCATAATTACTCATATCATCCTGGGCGATCTTGCGATCGTTCTGGATGATCAAGCTGACTTCTACTTAAACAACCATTTTTCTTTAGTTTTCTTCACCCCTCTTCCTTCCATACTTCCTCTCTTGTGATTCTAATGATAGGTGGAAAGAGATCTAGGCATCAAGGTGCAAGCTCCTCCACGGGAAATGTCGATCCCCGCTTTTCAAATGTAGCCGATCAGGCTGCCTTCCAACGATATCTTGAAGTTAGAATCACACAATCCAAGATCGTCAACCCCCGCACTCTTACCTATCATTTTCTAGATGTATTTGTGCATACCTCCCTCACCTTCATCCTCACCCTGGCCTTCCCCTTTAGCACTAAACTTCTCAGGGTCTTTTCACAAATCTTTGCATCACAGCTAACTACTCCACCCTTCACTCCTTCGTTAATCAGCGACCTGTAGAACGCACTGCCCAGGATTTTCACCATATCCTTTAACTCTCTATCACTGGCTATAAACTCCACACCCTAGTTTCTGATCCTGATTATGATTGGAGTGTCGCCAATCACTTCCTTAGAAAAACCAACGCCCCCTACCACGACAACGCTTGCTCTTCCCTACTTAAGGATGCCCGTACCATTCAACATGTCCTTCATTCCTCCATCATCCCAAAGGCTAGGGACCAAATTCACATCATATATTTACTTTCCCTGAACACCTACTACATCATGGCACACCAGGAATTTAATGCTATCGATCTCCTTTTCCGCTATATCGAGCATCTCACTACCATTAGGGATCCGGGCCATAGACAATGTCCAAATTTAGCTCTAGGAGACATCATTGCATATACTCTGGAGAAAAAATATGATCTGTAATATTTAGTCCCTGCTAATATCCCTCCTTCCTACTTCACAAATAATGCCTTCCATGTACTTCACAGTACCCGACTACATCTCGAGCCTGCCCCGGATGATGAGGAGGAAGAGGAAGAAGCTGTTCCCATTCCAGCTCCACCTGATGCACCTGATCCCCTTCATATTGCATCCCCTTTTGATCATCTCGTGTAGCAGTTTGACCAGTGGGAGGCCCGGTTTGATTCTTATGTGGCTGCCCAGGAGCAGCAGCACATTGAGGATCTGCAGCGCTTCAACGACTATGCTGCTCAGTAGCAACAACAGCATGACCAAGACCTTGCCTGGTTTGGAGTACATTTCACTGCCATTCACAGTTACTTTCATCCACCACCTCCTCGTCCTTTTGATCAGGATCTTCCTCCTTTTTAAGTTTGTGTTTTGTGTTATTTTCTGCTTGTATTATTGTGTCTGTTCCTCCTCCGTTTTGTGATGTCAAAAGGGGGAGTTAGTGTTTTGAGTGACTAATCGTTTCTTGTACTATTCTAGTTGTTTCTTATATTGCTTTTATTTTGTAGTTGTTTTTCTTATTGTAATTTGTGTTTAGTGAAATTTGAAATGAAATGTTTTCTTTCATATATGCATTGGTTACTCCTTCCTATTTTATTTGAAAATACTGCATCAATGTTTGCCATCATAAAAAAGAGAGAGATTGTTGCAAATCTGGATTTAAGAAGTATAGTTTTGATGATGATAAATATGTTTGGGTTCTATTTTGCTTGGCTAATCATTTCAGGCACAAAAGTCAAGCCAACTCAAGATCGGGTCCAAGTGTGTTTAAATGTAATTTTTTTCCCTTTCTTGTGTCAAATATAATGAAATTGATCCCCTAGCAAAGTAACCTTGCACACACACACTCATGGGGAGAGTTTTAATGAATTAGAGTTTCTGTTTTCAATTTTTATTCATATCATCCTGGATGATATTCATATCATCCTGGATGATCCAATGAAAATAGAAAGCCTAATCAGAATGACCATGTTAAGTCAGTTTAATTAAGCTGATTGTCCAGGATGATAGAAATATCATATGGGATGATATGCTCAGATTGGAAAATCTCAGCCACCAGATTAAGTTAGGCAAGTTTTATTTTAAGACATTTGGTCTGATCATCTAGGATGATACATGTATCGACGAGGATGATTTGTCACAATGATGCCTAAATTAGTCTTGTAATTAAGGAAAGTAATTAATATTTAATTGATATGCTTATATCATATGGGATGATTGCAATATCGTCCTGGATGATCATGACCATCCAGTGCATTTCACCTATACATCCAGAGTAGTGATCAGGATGATTTTGGTTGTTATTGAACTAATCGTACAGGACAATAGAGATATCATCCCGGACGATCAGGTCATTTGGACATCATCCTGCATGTTTCACCTGTACGTCTAGAGCGATGCTTAGGATAATTTTGGCACTTTTTGACCTAATCGTACAGGACAATATACATATCATCCTGGATGATCAAGTCACTTTGAGATCATGCAGCACAAGATCCTCTAGACGATCAGAGCGGTCTTCTGGATGAAATTTCTGATTTACACTAATCGTCCCGGATGATCCCAGAATCGTACGGGATGATCTGAATAACTTTTTCCTACTAATCGTCTAGAAGAACCAGATCATCCAGGCTGAAATAGTGATTTTTAACTGATCATACAGGATGATCTCATCCTGGATGATATTGGCCGACCAATTGAGATTTAGGGAAATATTTGAGCCCTCCTTTAAAAGATCTTTTTCTTCCTACAAGAAAGATCTTTTGCCATTCTCCTTTCCAGAGAAACCTTGAGAGAGAGAGCTTGGGAGAGAGAGAGAGAGGATCTTGTGAGGGGGAGTTGGTGAGGGATTCACAAAGGTTGCTCCAAAAAAGAATCAGAGTCATCTTCTCCGCTCGTCGTCTCTCATCTCGTCGGTGTTTTCTGTGGAAGGATCGCAAAAAGATCCGGGTTCTCTACCCACTTCATGAGGAAGTGAAAGGAGATCAGATTCTCTGCCTGCTTCAGGAGGAAGTGAAAAGAGTCTGGGTTCTCTTCTTGCTTCAGGAGGAAGCGAAAGGAGTTCAGGTTCTCTACCTCACCGGGTTGGTGGAAAAGAGTTTTGTACAGGCTTCTCCGCCTTACTGTGGGAGCAGAAGGAGAGTCACTTTTGTGTTAGTGCAATAACTGGAGGGGAGGCTCTGGGGAGTGGACGTAGGTCAAGTTGACCGAACCACTATAAAATTCGGTGTGCTCTTTCTGATTATTTTTTGCACTTTACTTTTCTGTTATTATTTGCTTGGGTGAAATTAGTGGTTGATCTTTTCACTTCTGTGTTTAATTGTTTTTACTATAAATTATTGAAACGAAAATTTTTAAAATAATCAATTCACCCCCCTCTTGGTTAGCCTCGGGACTAGTTCATTAGGGCTTAACATCCCTATCAAACTTTCAAAACTAAGTTTTAAAATTTTACTGTATAATCAAATGATCTTAAATTGATTTGTAATTAGCTTTTTTTAAATAATAAATTTAAACTAATCATATGGCACATTGAAAAGTATACTATACGATCAATTTAATAAAAAAACCTAGTCATCAAACTATTTAAGTAAGTTTTTAAATTTATATTTATTTTAACTGATTGTACTATATGATCCATATCATATTATATGATATTTAAAAACTTAAATTAATCCTTGTGATTAGTCAATTAAACTAAGGTTTAATAACTATAGTAAATCATATTGGATGGTCGATAGAGATGAAATATGATCATCTCTGATGTCATATTGAATGAAACCTTAATTTTTTAAACTAATCATATAATACATGATGCAAATTTGGACCCAAGTTTTGTGATTTTGTTGATAACAAATATTATTGGATTCCATACTATGATATCTCCTATTAATTGCTATTAGTACATTTTCTATATTTTCTTGTGCACTAATATTTCAAGTCCACCGTACGCTGTGCAAAATTATTATGCTTATGATTGGGTATAATAAGGTTAAGTGTCTTGAAGAGTATGTATTTTTACTTTTTATTTTTTCTATATTTCTTTTGTCAAAATAATGTATTTGGTGGATACAAAAATTGGTGATCATGTACACACACACTCAACAGAATGAGATTGTGACAAAATTATAAGTTAAATTTTTTGAACTAATCATACTATACGATCCATATCGTATTATACGATCAACTAACCAAAAAATTATTAAGATTACTAATTATGATAATTAAAACAATTTGAACTATTCGTACTATATGATCTAGATCATATAAGATGATATTTTGAAATTAAGATCTAAGCCACCAATCATAATTTTCGCAATATTTTGATATTCAAATTTTGTACTAAATGTATTATATGATAGGTATCAAACTTTATAATATAATTAAATCTTTTCAAAATTAATCCTATAATTAGGGAAATGATTTAGTTATTTTGTTCAATTAGATCGAATAGGATGATTGGAGCAAATTGTACTGTACAACCAGATCTTTACATGGGATAATAATTCTGTGCTAGTCATCATATTGGATGATAAACCAAGTTATTTCAACTAATTATACTAGATGATTCTCATATCATACTAGATAATCAACACAATTAGTTGAACTAATCATAGAAAACTTTAAAATTTGTACAATACTAACAGGATAATTTGAACTATCGTACCATATGATCTAGGATCATACTGTATGATCAGTGTTAATATAATTGAATTATAGGGCTTTAGTGTGAGGCCTTATATTTAATCTCTCTAAATAGGCTTTTTTCAAGTCTTTGGCTACTAAGTGTTCTTGAGAGATAGCTTGGAGAAGAGATCTAGGAGAGCTTTGGGAAGAAGAGACGGGGAGCTTGTGTATGAGGGAGAAGTAGTGTGAGGGGTTCACACGGTTTCCCCAAGCAAGTATCTTGCCTTGTTTCCTCCAAGTGTCTATCTAGGTTTCTAGGGTGGATCTGGGAAGAAGTTCTTATGCTCAAAGACATGGTTCTCTACCATCACTAGGAGGGTGATAAAGGAGGGCATGGTTCTCTACTGCACCGGGTTGGTGAAAAGAATATAACGGTTTCTCCACTTAGTTATGGGGGCTAAAGAAGAGACACTAATGTTTAGTGTAATACTCAGAGAGGAGGACTCCTGGGAGTGGATATAGGTCATCGATCAAACCACTATAAAATTCTAGTGGGCTCATTCTGATTTCTTATTTTTTGTAATTTATTTTTCTGCATTTTATTTCTATGATAACTTCTTGGTGAAAATCAGCGATTAATACTTCATTCTATTGATTAAAATATCATCATCGTTATTTTGACTTTTGATAAAATTTTTCACTTTTGCATCAAGAGATAGTTGGTACTTATTTTTAATTACTAAAAAAATTTAAAAATATAAGTGTTGTATTTTGAGTAAGCAATTAGTTTTTTAAATTCACCAATTCACCCCCCTCTTGGTGTGCCGAGGAATAGTTCACTTAGGCTTAACATCATTTATCAAACTTTCAGTATGATTTGAATCATACTGGATGAAATCTTGACTTTTAAACAAAACATACAGTGCGATGTAAATCATATTGGATGATTGACAGAGATGATTTTCAATCATCCTGATGATCGTTCTAGTTGAATTGAAGGAAATTGAACTAATCATACCATATAATCTTCATATCATATTATATAATTAGTACGTAGAAAACAGTTCATCTCAAAATTGCTCTATCGTACATAATGAACCCAATTTTTTGAACTAATTATATAGTATGTTTCATAATTGTACTGTATGAATAGTAGTGGTTGAATTAAAAAATTAGGTTTTTTAATCATTATTTAAATACTTTCTTAATGGGCTCTATGAGAGTTTTTAAATGTTGTATTTTATAGAGAAAGAGGCTTGAGAGAGTTCTTAGGGAGCTTTGGGAAGGAGAAAGGAGAGGTTATACGTAAATGAGGGCGTCTGAGGGGATTGCGTACGGTTGCTTTCGGGAAAGCTTGTACCATATTTCTTCCAAGTAACTTATTTTATTTCTTGGATGGCTCTAGGAATAAGAACTTTATCCCTGTACCTTCACTAGGAGGTTGAAAATTGAATCGAGGTTCTTTTCCCTTCACTAGGAGGGTGAAAAATGAGTCAAGGTTCTCAACTGCACTGGGTTGGTGAAGAGATTGTAAGGGCTTCTCCACCTAGCTATCAAAACTAAAAAGAGATACTATAGGTTTAAGTGCAATACTCGGAGAGAACTCTGAGGAGTGGACATGGGCCAAGGTTGATTGAACCACTATAAAATTCTTATGTGCTTGTTCTACTTTTCTTTTATGCACTTTTAATTTTGCATTTTATTTTTTTGCAAATTTATTTTTCTTAAAAAATTCATGTCAAGAATGTTGTGGTTGTTAGTAGATTGATTCAATTGAATTAACATTATCATTATGATTGTTATTATGTTTATTAGCTTCCATATTATTTGATTTAATTTCCTTAAAAATATCAAAAAGATTTTTTGTGTTGAAGAAAATTTTTAAAACCTGAATTCAACCACCTCTTTGTGTGTCGTGGGCAGTTCAACAGGGTTTAACACCCTCCACTGATTTTTCATTAGAAAATTTAAATTATCAATTTTTACTTTGGTTATTTAACCAATTAGAAATGCATATTTCTTTATTTTCTTTAGGACAAGAAAGAGTTTAAGCTAGGGAGAATTTAATAAGTATTTTATATATAGTATTTTATATATCTTATTTTCAATAAAAATATTTCATTTTTGATATATTTGATAAAAAAATTAAAAAATGGAAAAAATTCTAAAGAGCTTACAACATCATTTCGTCCGTTGAACAACGTTGCAGCACCACCTTCAATACTGCCAAGGCACTATAAATTAGACATCACCCCGCCAAGTTCCATATTTACCAGTGCTGCATTGTGAACAAAGCCAGTGATGCAACATTACTAGCGCCACAACGTCAAAAATCCAACTTAGAAGTGTTAGATTATTTATTTTCAAATGTTGTCATGCCATAATTTCTTACACCTTGATGCTATTTTTTGTACTCAGGCTCCACAGTGCTTAAATGTCAACAACATCACAGCATTGTAGTTGTAACATCCGAGAGACATATTCTATCAGTGAAGAGATTCGATTATTCACTAAGAAATCGATCAACATCATCAAGCATCATGTGGTACAAAAGTTTCAGCACCAAGGTGTTAATTCACTTTATGGGCATTATGCCCCATGCTTTTAAGTGTTGTACTACCAAATGCCTTTTTGTGTTATCCTATAAGTAGTGAAGCTATGTTGTAAAGGAGTTTATGCACTTGTCTAAAAGTCAATATTTTTGAAAGTATTTCTCTACTTCCATGTTAGACTAAAATCTAAGGGTGGCAAGGAAAGTATAAGATATAATCTTCTAGAGTATTTAACCTGTGTTTCTTGAAGCAGCTCTGTATGTTTAGGGAGAAGGAGTGTAGAGAAGAGACTTTGATACTTTCTAATGATATCACTCTCTTGTTTTTTTATTTTTTTATAAGTTTGATAAAAATAAGTTTGCTTGTTATTTATTCTATGTCTAGTTACTTCTCTTATTTTGGATTAATAATGTAAAGTGCATGTTAAGTACTTATGAATAGTTGTGTTTTATAATATTAAATGATATTTTTAATATTATCATGTTCTTAATTTAATAAACATAGTGACCATAAATATATAGTTAAAATATAGTGTAATGTGGAGCCTCGATGGAGGAATGCAAGAACAACCAGGAATTTTGAGATAAGATATTAACATGCCTAGACAAAGGATGTAAAATATTCTAGGTTTTTAAGATGATACTATAACTGTAGGAGATCGACACGTATCCTTTTCACCCTTAGAAGCTCGATAGAGATTTAGGGATGCATCATATCTATAATTAATAGTCGCATTAGGAATGATATGAAATTTACACTCATCAATCCAAAACACTTAAATTAAGTATTATATCTAATATTTTTATTATTTTATTCAGTAATAGAAAATCTATAATTATTAATTTTATTTCAATAGGATAATTATTACAATTATAGTAAATAGTAATAGTTTGTTGCAAGTAAGCATACTTCTTTGTGAATTTTACACCCTACTTTATTAGTTTATTACTTGATTTGGCACAAATACTTACGTATATTAAGTGTGGTTTTGTTAATTTTATGTCAAAAAAAACCTAAGCATTATTTAGGTGTGATAGAGCACTAGACTTTTATACAACTCAAAAGTTTACTCCACAGCCCTAATCACCTTGTTGTCGATTCAGATTCTATATAAGCAATCATTTTCTAGAACTAATAATATCGATATGGCACATGGGATTACACTGGGGTGAACAAAGCCTATAGCCAACAATTCTTCCACTTAATGTTTAAATTCTTCATGCTCATATGGTCTTAATTGATGAATAGGATGGTTACGAATTATAGATCCTGTGATGAAGTCTATAACATGCTGAATCTCTCTCATAGGAGGTAATTTGAAGGAAATTTTGTTATCTAGTACATTATGATATTCCTATAATAATAATTGAATAGTTGTATTATCATTGTATGTGATTGTGTTAGCCTCAGACAATATCACCAAGTAGCCCCTAATTGCATATGATAAGGCCTTCATAAACATAGCTCATTTCAATAGTGGGTGGTCAGAGTTAGGTTCTTGATGATTGATTGGTAGAGGTACTAACAAAATTTATCTTCCTTGTTTGTTGAATGAGTACGTATTGGTCACTCCATCATGTATGTTTTTTCAATAAAACTACCAAGGGTACTCCAAAAGTATGTGACATGCATTTATCCGTACCACATCACACTAGAAATATTCTTCAAACTTTCCAATAGAGAAATTACCTAGACATCATTTGGATACTTGAACATCATTTTCCTTTTAAATCCGTGATAATTTGTATAGATTGGGGCAATCTTTCATCCCTCAATTCAATTTTTTCTCATAGTAGTCGACGCAAAATTCTCATAGCTACCACTATCAATGATCATTTGACACTTTGTGATTTATAGTACACCTTATTTTAAAATTTTTCTGATGCTGCAAGACCTCTTATTTCTATGAATTCAATAGGCTATAAAGAACCAATAAATTTCGTTCATCTACTTGGATGATTATTATTTCTTGTTGTTTCTAATTTTTAGGGCTATGTGATTTAACCTTTACCATTACTTTGTCTTCTTATTCCAAATCCTCAAAGAGGGTAAATACCATATGGTTTGTATAAACTAAGGCAACATAGCCAAATCCTTGTCATTTAAAACATTTTTGCACTTGAAGTCTGATTGAATTACGTTGATGATAGCTATTGTCCATAAGATTTATATATTATTTATTATTTGAGTAGCTTCTCATTATAACTTTGTTGGAGCCTGTTATGTTCTTTTCACTATCTTAACTTACTATTTTACATTGAGTCATTTTGCCCACTTGTTGTTGTCTTTCCACCTTAATACCTAAGTTAACAACATTTTGGAATGTTTGATAAGGTTCTAATTGAACATCTGCTATAGAGGGCTTTAAACAAAACAAGAAATGAACAGTTGTGTTCTCCTCAGGTTCCCTTAGATCACTTTGGAGTGATAGTGACTCTAATTTAGTTATATTCATCCACTATAAGCTAATTTTTTTTGCAATTGGTTAAACTTCAAGAGGAGATCTTATCGATACTAATCAAACAAGTATTTGTGTTATAACTTCTTTTTTCATTTTTGGCCATCCCGTTATCTCGCTTTGACCTTTACACTTTCATCTCCATTTCAAATTTTTTTCACCATAGAGATGCACTTTTCCTTAGCTTTATGGCCACTAATTAGACAATGTTATCAAGTTACACTTCTTTAAATTCATTGACTCTCTCAATTATATGGAACAATTCAAGAATTCATTACGATCTAACCATCCATCAAACTCTAGTAAGTCTACTTTGATCCCACCGTCATGCAAAGCACCTCGTAGACCTCTTCCTTAATAGTATCACTTAGGCGTGTAGGTGACCTGAGCTTGCTCGTGATCCGGCTCGAGCTCAAGTTTATGGCCTCACGAACTTATCGATCTCACAAGTCAAGCTAGAGTTCAAGCTTGATTAGGCTCAGTTGATGAGCTCATGAGCTTGCTTAAATAATTATTAATATTTTAAAATAATTTTATTTTATTTATTAAACTAAAATATTTAAAAAATTAATAATAAATGCTAAACTTATTTACTAAATTTAAGTATTTTTAAATCCCACCTATATTTTAAAAATCTCGCCAAGGCTTGCGAGCTAGCTTGATCTCATTTATAGTGGGATGAGCTCACGTTTGAGCTCACCTTATGAGCCGACTGTCGAGCCGAGCTTGATAAGGCCACTACCTGGCTTGACTTGACTCATTTACACCCCTAGTATCATTCCACGTCTTCCTCACAAGAAGGATCTTAATTGAAGGGGTTCATATCTTCCTCAACTTCATGCTTCCCACTTCTTTTTGTTCAAACCTCGCTAATTATTGTTGTAGTAGTTGTATTTCCCTTAGTCTGTATTCATTGACTAGTTCTTGTAGTAGTCTGTATTGTTTCCTCTAAGACAACATCTTGTTGGCTCTGATATCAACCTGATCTTGTCTAGAATAGAATTAAGTTATTAAATTCTTGAATGGCACCTAGGTTTCTTTTGTAAGAGACCACTTACTATTATTGTTGTGTTTAAGATGAAATAATGGCTGAAATTCAGCCAATAGTAGAAAGTGAACCACCAAATGAATTAATGAAATCATGATACATAACAAAATTCCTCAAAATAGAGAAATCACTCTTTCTTTCCCCAAATAATGATCCCTCTTATTTCTAAACAATTTTATATTTATGCAAATGGGCAATTCTCAAGCTATATTCAGGCAACCTAACAAAAAAAAAAGCTTATACATTAGCTACTAACTTAAAGGCTACAAATTTTTTTACTTGGAACTCAACTCCGTTAGACTATAGCTCTAGTGTCATTCTGTAGTTCCAGTGTCAAATGAGTTTTGGGATTGCGGCATTGCATTTGTGGCATTGGTCCAATTTTCATGAATTTTTTTACATTTCTGGACAAAATATAAGAATTACAAGCAAGGGATGATCTACAATGATAGCCCTAGGAGCACGGCCCCCACTGGCTCACAAGCTTACTGCTTCACCATTCTGTATAAGGTAAGTTAATATGTACATTAAAGAAAAATAGCTCAATTTCGTTCTGTCTGCATAGTCTTTTATATTCCGCTTCCATGTTCTTTTCAATCTACTGGATACAATTAGTGAGTTTTTGTTTTTTTTTTCTTGCCAATGATGTTTCTTGCAGCTCAAGCCTAAAGGCTTCCACTGTTAGACCTTCGCTTCATTCTCCACACTTATCGGCTCCTCGAAAGCCTCACAAGTCATAGGCCTCTGATCTATATCTCTCTCTCTAACACATACACAAAGAGGAAAATAAGATAATCTTTGGTAAATTAATGTTATATATTATACTAATGAAATGATGTGGGAAATTGATTCATAGTGGATAGGAATAAAAAGTGAGAGAAGCTCTGGGTAATTTCTAGAGAGAGAAATTCATATTTTCAAAATTCTATTGAAGTTTTTTCGGTGGGATTTTGCATGGAGGTTGATGTTCATGGGACCTCTTCTTCGAGAGGTACTGTGGATTCTCAGCGACCATCTTTTGACGGTTCGGTAGCACCTGTTCGATCATTACCTGCTTTTGGCGATGGATCTTTAGGTATTGGTTTGAACCTTTCTGCTCATGAGGCGAGGTTGAAGATGAAGAATGGCAAAGCTTTGGTGATAAATGAAGGGCGTCTTCTACCGATGAAGAAGATTGTACCAATCGTCAGAAAGGAGAAGGAAGTGTTAATTGATAATAATCTTAAAATTGAGAAGCCTTCTCCCAGGTTTGTGGAATTTTTTGCAAATACTGATTCGTCATCTTCTTCTGGTTTGAGGTTAGGTTTTAATAAAGTGGGCCTTTCTTGCCTGCCGTCTGAGGACTGTAATGGTGTTCATTTAAAGAATGATGGCTCCTTGAAGAAAGTGATCGATGATAATTTGGTTTCTTTTGGCACGGAAGAGATGGGCAACATTGGTGGTTTAGGTGCGAAGGAGGATCTTATTTCTAGGATCTTATCACCTAATACTATGACTGGTAATTTTAAGTTTGTTCATCTTTATGTATCAGGAGAATAGAATACTTGCCATCCCAATGATGAATCGATAGAAAAGCCTAATGAATCTAGTGGCAATGTTTTGAATAAGGCATGGAAGTGAAAAGGAAATATCAGGGTAACTGATTTGGACTTTGGGAATTGCTTGTCTGAAGATAGCATATCGGTGAAGATGCATTTGCAGAATGAAGTGGAGAATGTGAAGAAACTCCAAAATGCTTTAGTGATCAAGGTATTCGGTGATAACATCCCTCTTCCGGCTATTAGTTTGGAACTTAAAAGGCAATGGGCACAATTTGGTAAATTTCATCTTACTATTCTTGGTAATGGATGGACTTTATTTTTTTTCAATGATGAACAAAGTTTGCATTCTGTCCTTAACAATGGTCCTTGGTATGTTAAGGGGAATATTATTGGTATGGATAAATGGTCACTGATGTTTTCTCCATCATCTTTGAAAGGGTTGACTCCCCCGGTTTGGATTAGAATGCCCAACCTTCCACTCAAGTGCTGGGATGAGATCAATATGTGCAGGATTGCTTCGAAGGTTTGTAGCCCGTATATGATTGTTGGCAACATATTTCAATTGAGTAGGCATGAATTTTCTTGCGTTTTTGTTCATATCAAGCTGGAGGATAAGCTTCCCCGAGGTATGTGGGTAGAAGGGCTCTTGGGTAAATTCTTTCAAAAGATAGAATATGAGAGAATGCCTTCTTTATGTTTTAATTGTGGAAGGGTCGAACATGAGAAGAACAATTGTCCGGAGTTGAGATTGAATGTGGTGCAAGAGATTCCAAAGCAACTTGGGAATGTTGTTGTGGGTGGGGATCCTAAGTTGGGTTCCATTATGGCTACTAATGGCAAGATGATTGGAGATGGTTTTAGTGTTGAAGAAAGCTATGGACCTTGGGTCCATGTTAATTATGCGAAGAAAAAATTTAGAAATCCTAGAACTTGGAGGGTTATGGATGCTGGCCTCAATCCATTAAAGAAATTTGATAGACTGGATAAATAATCTGGTGTTAAGGATGTGCGATTTGAACGCAGGGTGGTAGATGGGAAAACTATGATGGATGTTACTGTTGATGGGGAAATTTCTCCCACAAACGTTGCTGATGGAGCTGCTCAGGGTGGTTCAGAACTTGCTCATAGTTCTGTTGTGGAAAGTGGTATGACTTCTAAAAGCCTTTATAATCCTTCTAGCATTAATAAGTTTAATATTTTATGTGAGTTGGGAGAAGAGGGGGAGATCTTGCAGGAAGAGGAAGAAGGGTTGTCTTCCCTGGTTCTTGATAAAGGGGAAGTAATTGTAGCTTCTCCCGTAGGTGGAGGTGGTGTGAAGGATGAAGTTGGAAGGCTTGAGGAAAATTCTTCCTGTGTAAAAAAAATCTTGCAAAAGAACTAAAAGGGTTGGGTCCTATAAAACCATCTCTTAGAAGTAGAAAGGTGGACTTGGAGGTGAAAGAGAAGGCGGGGACTTCTTCCCCTTTCAAATATTAATGGCTTCAATTGCTTTTTGGAATTATAGAGGAGCTAGGAAAAAGCAAGCTTCTCTTTATCTAAAGGAGTTTGTTGAAGAGAATGGGGTTTTTTTTGTTGGTTTATTGGAAACCAAGGTGTCTTCCTTGGTTAGAAGGGATATTGATTAGATGATTGGTGCTGATTGGGAATATTATCATGTTCTAGTTGAGGGGTTGTCTGGCGGTATTCTTGTGTTATGGAAGTCCTCTATTGCTTCTTTTTCTGTTTTAAATGCTTCTCACCAAGTGTTGATTGGTGATTTGAAGGTGGCTAACAAAGGCTCTTGGAGGGTTTCTTCCGTGTATGGGTGTAAGGCTTCCTTTAAAAGGAAGGAGTTATTGAGAGAGTTGAAAGCTTCCTCTTCCAAAGATATGCCTATGGTCGGAGGAGGTGATTTTAATTACTTGCTATCTAAAGATGAGAAGAGAGGTGGAAAGAGATTTATTTTTTCTCAAGGTTCAAAGGATTTAAAATCCTTTGTAATGAACAATGATCTTAACAAAGTTGGGTATATTGGACTCAAATTTACTTGGTGTAATAACAAAATTGGTGGGGCATGAATTCTTGAGAAATTGGACAAGTGTTTTCTGAATTCTGCTATGTTAAATTCCTCTCATCGACTGGTAGTGAAGCATCTTGCTAGAATAGCTTCTTACCACTGTCCTATTGTATTGAATTTGATGGAGATATCCTTGCCTAAGAGGAGTGTTAAGTTTGAAGATGTTTGGGCTTCTTTTCCAGCATCCTTTGGTGTGGTCAAGAATGTTTGGAGTAAAAATGTAAAGGGTAATTACACGGATATTCTTAATACAAAATGTAAAAGAGCCATGAAATCTTTATTTTTCTGGAGTAAGGCCAGGTTAAAGGGCTTCTCTATTTTGAAAGATTGTCTTTTACAAGAGATTTTGGAATTGCAAATGAAGGAATCAAATGTGGGCTTTCTATTGGAGGAGGATAGCTGGTTACTCAGGTTGAAGGTCTCAGAGCTGAATTCTACTTTGGCTAGATTGAACACTTAGTGGAAGCAGCGAGCAAAGGTCAAGTGGATGTCGGAGAGAGATACTAATTCCAAAATTTTTCAATACTTTGCAAGTGCTAGGAGGAACTCAAATTGGATCTTTAAAGTGCAAGATGACAATGGATCGTTGGTGGAAGAGCAAAGGCATATTGAAGACATTTTTATCCATTTCTTTAGCGCGAAATGGAGGGAGAGAGACTGTGTTGTGGAAGGATGGCCAGCTCCTTTATGTTCTCTGGATGATTCTGATATAAGGTGGCTTAGTAGAGATGTTTCCTGGGAAGAAGTTGAGGAGGTTGTCTTGCATTTTACTGGTACCATTGCCCCAGGTAGTGATGAAGTTACCTATTCATTTTTCAAAGCCTATTGGGAAATTGTTAAGAAAGATTTCTGGAATGTATCCATCCAATTCTTTTGTTCTGGTATTATGGATAAGGAGTGGAAGGAAACTTTGATAGTGCTTATTCTGAAAGTGAGCAATCCTTTCATTCCAGTAAATTATAGGCCTACCAGCCTATGTAAGACTATATACAAGGTGGGGGCCAAGGTGATTTTGAACGGATTGATTGGTATTTTGCCAAAGCTGATCTCAGAAGAACAAGTGGCATTTCTTAAAGGGATATCAATGTCAAAACATGTGCTGGTTACTCAGGATATGTTTCACAAATTTAGATTTTCTAAAAGCTCGAAAGGTTTGGTCTCTTTCAAGATTGATATGGAACAAGCTTACGATTGTATATGTTGGGTCACTTTGAGAAAGGTCTTGGAGTACTTTGGATTTCCTTTATTTTTCTCAAAGCTCATTATGGAATGTGTAGAGAATCCAAGGTTTTCTTTGATAATTAATGGCAGCTCTTCTATGTAGATCAATGGAAAGAGTGGATTCCATCAAGGTTGTCCTTAATCACCTTATCTTTTCATTTTTTGCTCTCAACTACTTTCTAATGTTTTTATTCGAAGAGGCAATTCCATTGGTGTTCGTACTTGTCCTATGGGTCCAAGGATTTCTCATTTGTTTTATGCGGATGATACGATCATTTTTTCTAAAGCTAGGGTCAAAGTGGTGAAGGAAATAAAAAGTATTCTTTTAGATTTCTGTAATTGGATAGGGCAAAGGATTAATGTGAATAAATCTGTAATTATGTTTGGTAAAATTGTAAGGAAAAGAAGGAAAAAGGCTATAGCTCGTATTATGGGGTTCAAAGAAGTTAGAGAGTCAGCTATCTTAGTGTGAAGATGGCCTTGAGAAGATTGGTTGGAGCTGATTTCCAGGGCATTGTTGACAAAGCTTTGAGAATGCTAAATGTATGGCGGAGCAAATTCTTATCTTTGGCAGGGAGGCTCACTTTGGTGAAGTTTGTTTTGTTGTCTTATTTGAATTTTCACTCTACGCATTCTCTTATTCCTAAAAGTGTTCTTAAAATGCTTGATAAGTTGTGTAGAAATTTTTTATGGAATAAACGGGATGGAAGAATGGGGCTACATTATGTTAGTTGGGATTTGCTGTGTTAACCAGTGGAATGGAGGGGCCGTGGAGCTTAATCATGTATTGGCAAAGTGGGTCCTTTAAGGACCAAGTTGGCTTGGAGATTTTTTCAAGAAAAGAACTCTCTACTCCACAAAGTGCTTGAACCTAGATATGGAGCTCAGTTTGAGGATGTTGGAACTAAGAAGGGAGGCTCTGCAGCATTGAAATATCTGATGGTGGCAAATGTGTTAAATCAACTATTAGATGGAATATAACTGATAGCACTTCTATAAAGGTCTTCAGGGATGTATGGATTTGGGATAAATGTATCAATAGATGGCCTATATTTGTGGTTATCTCAGGAGATGAAGATCTTACAGTGGACAATATTTTGTTGGACAGTTCGTGGAATGTAGCTGCACTTCATAATCTGTTTGGAGATGAACTTGTGAAGGTTATCTATCAAATCCAAATTATGGTGAAGCTGGGTGAAGATGGAGTAGAGCTCATTCATAAAAATTTTGGTAAATCTTTATCCTCTTTAGCTTCAGGTTCTGTCTTACAAAACCATTGTAGCAAGAGGTACTGGGAGTGGATAAAAAACTGAAGTTAATGCCACAGGTGGAGGTTTTTTGGTGGCGTTTGTACAACAATGCAATTCCTACATTTCAATTCCTGCATTGTAGAAGATTACAAGATATTTTTTCTTGTCCAAGAGGGTGTAATACGGTGGAAGATAGAGATCATATAACATCAACTTGCATGAAGCTAACTGACATTATTGGCATCATTAATAGTTGGGGATTTGGAATTCCTTCGTTCAAGAATTTTGAAGATTGCTATAAATGGTTAAGCCAATGTTCTGGTAATTTTTTCTTATCTAAGTTGTGCGATCATGCTATTTATTTATCTTGGAAAGCAAGGAATATGTTTGTACATGAAGGGAAAACTGAAAGCTCCATGATGACTGTTGTTCAAATTATTTTGTACTCTTCCTTTTCTGTGGATTTGGGTAATGTATGCTCGTGCCACTGGGGTGTTAATCAGTCATTTAGGCTATCTAATCATTGGCACCTTCCTCCACTTGGGTGGATCAAGATTAACGTTGATGCTTCATTATTGTCTTCATACAGAGCGGGAATTGGGGGGATCTTCCGAGACGGTCAAGGTAAATTTATGATGGCTTTTGGGAAGAAACGTATCCATTGGGATATTTCTTAGCTCGAGCTTTTCTCTATTCAATTGTTAAGAGATGTTGTCAAGGAATGGATGTTGTCTTACAAGGGGATCATAATCGAAGGTGATAACTCAAATGTTATTTAATATCTTAAACAAGCTTTTAAGAAGGGTGGCAAGGTTATGGAAAGTTTTGTTTTCTTGAAGGATTTCAATCATGTTATTTTCAATTGTATAGATAGAACGAGCAATAAGTTAGCGGATCTTTGTGATAACTATGCTATAGTTAATGATTTCCTTTGGGAAGATTATAGTGTTAATAAGGTTCCTTCTTCCTTTCTTACTTTGTTAAAGGAGGAACTGGTTGGGATTGTTTCCTAGGCTGTATTTGATTTTCTTTTGTTAGTTAATGCAATGTTTCTGATTGCTTCTTTAAAAAAAAGAAATGGTGTGAAGCAATGGCCATTATAGTGATAGATCTAGCGATATAAAACTCTTAAGAACTTTCTAATTTATTTGTGTCAGGAAAGCCTGATGATACTTTTTTATTAAATTGAAGTCTACAGGTTAAATCTTTATATACTCATTTTTTATTAAAGTTGGAATCTCTTTGGAGGTAATTATTAGTTACAAGTCTAACTATAGGACTTGCCTAATATTGTAGTAAATAGTAGTATTTTATTTTATAATATACGTAAAAATAATTGCTATTGAATTACATTAATTACTATATTTCATTTTTTTCATAGAAATTTTATAACAGTGACAGATAAATTGATTTCAGATGATTCATTTTCAACTTCTGATAAGAAATGATTAATATGTTTTTTCATGTTTTACCGATCAAAATTTTCAACTATAGATCTCATCATATTAAACAACAAACTTAATAATTTTATTATTAATACTAGATATAGTGATTCATTTAGGATTTAAAAAGGAATTAGAGAACTTACTCAAAAATTAATGGAAATAAGATAAATCAAATTTATCATTTGAGATTTCTACTTATAAAGCTTGCCTCATATTGCTCATTACTAAAGCAACCGTCGAACAAAAAATTGATAATATTTAATAATATTGATAATGAAATGATGTACAATTATTTTAAATTATGTAAACTCAGAGAGAGAGAGAGAGAGAGAGAGAGAGAGAGAGAGAGAGAGAGAGAGAGAGAGATGGAGATTATATGTAATATGTAATGATAATACAAAGAAAAAATGTTCTCCTTTCTAAGTTTTTTTATTATATAATTTATCTTTTTACGATGATGTTTAAAAAAAAATTAAAACCATAATGTTAGTTCAAAGTCTAGATAAAATGGTTGAGGTTTTTATTAATCAATGATTTGCACCCCGACAAATAAAAAATTTTTAGCTCCTCCATTTTTATAGGAACAAAATATCATAATAAATATAATTTGAAATGAGTAATTGATTCTTATGAGGTTCATGTGTGGATATTTTGCGAGGGAATATGAGGAATGTTGTTAGATTCTTAGGGTGTAGATTTTAGTTTAAATTTTTATGTATATTTTTAAATAATAATAAAAGGTTGGTAAGTGTCTTTTGATTGGCAGTAGATATATGGTACTATGCTAGAAGATTCAAGTAATTTAAAATAAAGTCAAGTGCTGCTTGTGTTGTGGCACGTGTTACAACTCGAGCTCACGAGTTTATATTTTTGATGATAACAAATATTATGCCTCACATCTTTATGTCTCCTAGAATTTGCAATGTATATTTGTTTGTGTGTGTACTATTATTTTAGGAACAACATGCACCATCCAATGAAGATTCAAGGCTCAAGATTGGGTAGAGTAGGTTATGTTGTAAAGAATCTGTAATATTCATTGATATATTTTTTATTTTTTAAGTCAAGTCCTATAGTGGTTTATGCTAGCTTGATAACCATGCATACATACCCTCAGAGGGAGTAAGATTGAGTAAAAATTGGAAGTTCAAGTTTTAAACTAATCATACTGCATGATTTATATCATGCCATATGATTAGCTCATCAAAATGGATAATTATGTAATTAATGCATTTTGTACTAATGTAGTGGACGATCCAAATGATCTAGGATAATCAATTCAAATCAAGAAGCTCAACCACCAATAATAATTTAGGTAATAATTTGAAATTCAAATTATGTACTAATCATTCTGTATGATATATATCATACTATATGATGTGATCAAATCTTACCTAAATTAATCCTGTGATTAGGGGAACAATTATTATAATTTGTTTGATCTGATCATACTGGATGATTGGTAACGATCGTACTAGATAACCTGAGAGAAGCATTGGACAATAAGCTATCGTCGCCTATCATACAAGATGAAATACCATAAATTTTCAACTAATCTACTAGATGATGTTCTAGAATGTCTTGGATGATCAGCTCAATTTTTGAACTGATCGCACAGCTTATCACCCATCATCATATAGTACTATTAGGTCATACTCTGTACATCATACTGAATGATTTTGAGATTATACTAGATGATCTGCTCCGCTAGAATTGAGTTTCTAGGGGTTTTTAAAGCCAAAATATTGTAATGGACAATCCTTATATCATACTGGATGATCTGTGCCATAAGAATTGATTTTCTAGGGTTTTTCAAAGCCCTCTATTTAAGCTTTCTCTAAAGACATTATAAGTGTCTTTTGCATGCATTGAGTCTCGATTCTTCTAGAGAAAATTTTAAGAGAGAGCTTTGAATGGGAGAGAGGAAAGGGTGGAGTTTGAGAGGGAGAAGATCCTTGTTGGCTTCAAGGGAGTGTGGAGTGGGTTTCACATAGTTTCTCCTGGAAGCTTGCACCTTGGTACCATCATAGTCAAGGTTTATCTTAAGGGAAGTTTTGGGAAGAAGAAGATCTCTTAGGTGTCCAAGGACCCAGCTACCGGAAAGGTGAAAGTGGTTCCAGGTTCTCTGCATACTTCAGGAGGGAGTAAAAGGATTCTAAGGTTTTCTGCCTACTTGAGGAGGGAATAAAAGGATTTCCAGGTTCTCTGCCTACTCCGAGAGGGAGTAAACGGATTCAAGGTACTCTACCTTATCGATTTAGTGGAAAGATTTTGTAAGGGCTTCTCCACCTTATTGTGGGGGCAAAAGGAGAGACACTCCTTTTAGTACAATACCTAGAAAGAAGGTTCCCGGGGAGTGGACATAGGTCAAGTTGACCGAACTACAATAAAATTTGGTGTGTTTGTTCTTTTACTTTTTTACATTTTAAGTTCCGCACCTTTCTATTTTTGTGTATGGTTAAAAACTCTAATTTTGTTATTTTTGTGAAATTAATCTGCTTCTGCATCAAGGGATAAAATATATATTTTCATATATTTGAAAAGGATTTAAAAAGGAGATTTTCTTTTATTTTAAGAAAATTTAAATTACCAATTTACTCCCCTCTTGGTTAGCCTTGGACTAGTTCTTAGAGGTTTAACAACCTTCAGGAACTTTTAAGTGGTATTAGAGCAGGATTCTTAAATTAAGTTTTGAAAACTTTTGAAAAAAGATCAATGGCCAACTTTGGAAATCTTAACATTATGGAAGGTTATTCAATCATGTGGCCACCTTTATGTAAAAATATTTCTTTTAATTTTTAGAAATTTTGCATGTCTACCTTCTTGCAATCAATTGATTATTAAATGTGGCATATGATTCAAACTGATTATTTTGTACCGTCATGTGTTATAGATGGAGTCAAAATTGATATTCCTTTTATTGAATGTCGTAGAATAGAATGAATCAATGCTTAATTCAATGCTAAATATTTGAATTGTTTCTCCTATGCTCTGAATTATGAAGATTACATGAGAATCTCTACATATACTATTAGCAAGAGAGTTTGGGATAAATTATGTATTGCTTACGAAGGTAGTAGTGAAGCCAAGCAATCCAAGTTGAACGTTCATCTGCATGACTTTAAACTTTTTAGCTTGAAACCTTATGAGAGTATATCAGACATGTATTGTATATTTACTAAGATAATAACATCTTTGCAGGCCTTAGGTAGAGAAACTTCAAACTTTGAAAAGGTTAAAAAAAATCTACATTGTCTACTTAATAAGTTTGAAGCCAAAGTCATTACTATTTGTGAATTGATAAATTTGAATGAATACTCTATTGATAATCTGATTGGCTCACTCATTGCCTACGAGTAAAGTTTAGGTCAAAAGCTTTTAAATGCATGTGAAACTATAATGCTAAAATTGAAGACATGGATGAAAGTGGCTTAGTAGATGATGAAAGTGAAAAGTTAGCATCAATAACAAGAAAATTGGAAATTCTACTAAAGCACAAGCATAAGCATCAACAAAAGTGAAATAAAGGTAAAAATGGTAACAATCTTAAGATTTCCTCTAACGCTATTTGCTTTGGACGTAGGAAATTCAGACAAATGAAAAATGAACGCCCTAATTTAAAAACTCTTATTACAAAGAAAAAGGGTAAAAATAAGCCAATTGCAATAAGGGCAAATGATAAAAAGCAAAAAATCTCTTGGGCAGACCTAGCTTCTGAATCATCAGACCAGGAGCAAGATAATGTTGTATAAATTTTTATTTGTGGGTTTATTTATTTTTGTTGTTAATGTGTGTGTGTATGTTTTTATTCATTGTGAATGTGTTTATTTTCTATATTTTCTTTGTGTTTTTATTCTTTTATTTTATTTTTCATGTAATTTTTTATGTAGCCTCTCTGATCAACACACATAAATCACATTTGTTTTCATATTTGCATAAGAGAATCAAATCATTTTCACATTTTTTTAAAAATGAAAATTTATCTCCTTTTTACTTAAAATTTTATGTAAGTGATGGTTGACTTCTCTAAACTTTCATCTCACTTCTTTAATGGAACTATTTCTCTTTTGAATCAAAATCTGTTTCAATTGAAAAATTGAACTTAGAACTTAAACATTTTTCATCTTCCTACTTTTTTCTATCTTCGTAGGGATCTTTGCGATTTGATGAATCCCCTTCATAATTTTTCTTAATCAAGCTATTTGTTTTTGTCACTCGATCAGGTTTTCTTTTGTCTTCAAAAATGTAGAAAGAAAGCATATTTGTAAAAGTAAAGAGGCACAAAATGAGCCCAAACCTTAAAAGATGCATAATGATGCCAAAATAGAAAGTGCACAAATTGTATAAAAAATCAAAAGATGTGCAAAGTGCACCGAAAAAGAGGCACAAAATGAGCCCACAGTGACTTAGCTTACCATTGTTGTATTTCTTAAATCTTCAGAAAACCCTTATATCTATTGATACTTTTGATACCTGAGTTTGAAAATCATGATTCCTGACTCACCATTTTTTTATTGATATTCTATTAGATATATTTCATGTAAGGAGATTGAAAATAATTAATTTTCCTTTTTTAATTTTTTCCTTAAATTAGATTTCTATTTAAAAAGAATTTATCCTGTTAGGAGCTTCATCTAGAGTAATAAAGGTAAGGTTAATTCATTTCTTACTAAGTTTTTGAATAAAATCAAGAGGTAACTTTCTCATTTTGAGAAAAATTATTGAAATTAATTGATTCTTTTTATACATCACAACCACCTCCACCAGACCAGGGTCCACATAATCTTTATTTTTATTATGATTGTTCCATTTCTTATTTTTTATGTGTTTCTCTTCTTTTTGATAATTTCAAAGGGGGAGAATGTATTTAGCTGCTTGTATTTATGTTTAAGTCTTGTATTTACATTAGTTATTTAGTTTCTAAAAGTTTTTTTATTTTCATTTAAAAAAAAAAGAAAGAGAAGAAAAAGAAACTTTTTAGTTTCCCCTATTTTGAATAAAATTATCATAATGAGGGGGAGGTTAGGAAAAAAATACTTTTAGTTTGTAAATTCAACCAGTAATGTTTACTATCATAAAAAAGGGTGAGATTATTGTGACTCAATCCCCTGGGTTTATATTTATGATGATAACAAATATTATGTCTCATATCTTTATGTCTCCTAGTATTTGTAATATATATTTATTTGTGTGTATACTAAAATTTCAGGAACAGCATGCACCATCCAACGAAGATTCAAGGCTTATGATTGGGTAGAGTAGGTTATATTATAATGAATCTGTATTATTCAATGATATATTTTTATTTCTTGAGTCAAGTCTAATAGTGGTTTATGCTAGCTTAGTAAGCATGCACACACACACTTAGGGGGAGTGAGATTGAGTAAAAATTGGAAGTTCAAGTTCTGAACTAATCGTATTATATGATTTATATAGTACTATATGATCAGCTCATTAAAATCGCTAATTATGTAATTAATACAGTTTATACTAATCATTTTGGATGATCCAGATCATCCAGGACGATCAATTTAAATCATGAAATTCATCCGCCAATTATAATTTAGCCAATAATTTGAAATTCAAATTATGTACTAATCATACCGTACGATGTGAACAAATCTTACCTAAATTAATCATGTGATTAGGGGAATAATTATGGTAATTTGTTCGATCTAATCATACTAGATGATTGGTAATGATCATGCTAAATGACCTTAGAGAAGCATGGGAAGATAAGCTATCGTTGCCTATAGTACAAGATGAAATACTATAGTTTTTCAACTAATCATACTGGATGATGTTCTAGATCGTCGTGGATGATCAGCTCAATTTTTCAACTAATCATACAGCTCATTATCCAGCATCGTATTATACAATCTGGTCAAATTCTATATGTCATACTAGATGATCTTAAGATCATACTAGATGATCTGTGTTGCCAGAATTGAGTTTGTAGGTGTTTTCAAAGCCAAAACATCATACTGGATGATCTTTATATCATACTGAAAGATCTGTGCTGCAGAATTGAGTTTCTAGGATTTTTCAAAGTCCTCTATTTAAACTTTCTCAAAACATCATGTTGGATGATCTTACGACCGCATTGGACAATCTGTACCACTAGAATAGAGTTTTTAGGGTTTTTTAAAGCCCTCTATTTAAGCTTTAGCCAATGATATTATAAGTTTCTTTGGCATGTATTTAGTCTCATTTCTTCTTTAGAAAACTTGAAGAGGGAGCCTTGAAAGGTAGAGAGGAAAGGGTGGAGTTTGAGAGGGAGAAGATCCTTGTTGGTTTCAAGGAAGTGTGGACGGCATTTCACATGATTGCTCTAGCAAGCTTGCACCTTAGTACCATCATAGTCAAGGTTTATCTTGAGAGAGGTTTTGGGAAGAATTTCCAAGGACCAGGATACTCTACCGCACCGGGGAAGGTGAAAGTGATTACAAGTTCTCTACCTATTCTAGGAGGGAGTAAAAGGATTCTAAGATTCTCTACCTACTTCATGAGGGAGTAAAAGGTTTTCCAGGTTCTCTGCCTACTCTAGGAGGGAGTAAAAGGATTCAAGGTACTCTGCCTCACCGGGTCAGTGGAAAAATTTTATAAGGGCTTCTCTGCCATAATGTGGGGGCAAAAGGAGAGACACTACTTTTAGTACAATACCTTAAAAGGAGGTTTACGGGGAGTGGACATAGGTGAAGTTGATCAAACTACTATAAAATATATTGTGTTCATTCCTTTACTTTTTAGCATTTTAAGTTCAGCACTTTTCTATTTTATGTGTGGTTAAAAACTCTGATTTTATTATTTTTATAAAATTAATTTGCTTTTGCATCAAGGGATAAAATTGATATTTTTTATATATTTTAAAAAGCTTTAAAAAAGAGTTTTTCTTTTTTTTGAAGAAGTTTTTAAATTACCAATTCACCCCCCCCCCCCCCCCCCCCCCCCGCCCCCCCGCCACCCCCCTCCTAGTTAGTCTTAGGTTAGTTCTTAGAGGATTAACAACCTTCACGATTTTCAAGTGGTATCAAAGTAGGATTCATAAATTAAGTTTTATAAAATTTTTAAAAAAATATCAATGGCTAACATTGGAAATTATAACATTGCGGAAGGCTATTCAATCACGCGACCACCTTTATTTGAAAATATTTCTTTTAATTTTTAAAAAATTTGCATGTCTACTTTTTTGCAACAAATTGATTATCGAATGTGGCATATGATTCAAACTAATTATTCTGTACCGTCATGTGTTATAGATGGAGTCAAAACTGATATTTCTTTTACTAAATAGAGTAGAATAGAACAAATCAATGCTCAATTAAATGCTAAATGTTTGAATTATTTCTTCTGTACTTTGAATTCTAAAGATTGCATGAGAATCTCTACTTGTACTACTAGCAAGGAAATTTGGATAAACTATGGATTAGATACGAAGGTGCTAATGAAGTCAAGCAATCTAATTTGAACATTATATTGCATGACTTCGAACTTCTCAGCATGAAACCTTATGAGACTATCTCAGACATGTATGCTAGATTTCATCAGATAATAAGATTTTTGCGTACCTTAGGTAGAGAAACATCAAACTTTGAAAAGGTTAACAAAATTCTA
Organism: Dendrobium chrysotoxum; assembly: GCA_019925795.1. Taxonomy (NCBI): domain Eukaryota; kingdom Viridiplantae; phylum Streptophyta; class Magnoliopsida; order Asparagales; family Orchidaceae; genus Dendrobium; species Dendrobium chrysotoxum. Next base: position 34,327,453 of record CM034314.1, read on the forward strand.
CTTTGTCAATTTGATAGGTTTGATGCCAAAGTCGTTGCTATTTACAAATCAAAAAATTTAAATGCATACTTTATTGATAATATGATTGGCTCACTCATTTTCAATGATCAAAGTTTGGGTCAAAAGCTTTTCGATACAGGTGAAACTATAGTGCTAAAAGTTGAAGACATTGATGAAAGTGGCTTAGTAGATGATGAAAGTGAAGAGTTAGCATTAATAACATGCAAATTGGAAAGACTACTAAAGCACAAGTATAAGCATCAATAAAGTGGAACAAAGTTAAAAATGGTAAGAATATTAAGATTTTTTCTTATGCTATTTGCTTTGGATGTTAGAAATCTTGACATGTAAAAAATAAGCGTCCAAATTTAAAAACTCTTCCTGCAAAAAAAAAGAGTAAAAGTAAGCCAATTGCAATAAGGGCAAATGATAAAAAGCAAAAAATCTCCTAGGTAGACTTAGCTTCTAAATCATCATATCAGGAGAAAAATAATGTTGTATAAAATTTTGTTTATGTGCTTATTTGTTTTTGTTATTAATGTGTGCATGTATATTTTTATTCGTTGTGAATGTGTTTATTATTTATGGTTTCTATGTGTTTTTATTTTATATAAAAAAAGATACTTATGTTTTTGATCTTTTCTTTTATTTTCCATGTAATTTTTTGTGTAGTCTCTCTGATCAACACACACAAATCACATTTGTTTTCATATTACATAAGAGAATCAAATCTTTTTCACATTTTTTAAAAATGAAAATTTACCTCCTTTTTACTTAAAATTTTATGTAAGTGATAGTTGACTTCTCTAAACTTTCATCTCACTTCTTTAATGGAACTATTTCTCTTTTGAATCAAAATCTATTTCAAATGAAAAATTGGACTTAGAAATTAAACATTTATAATCTTCCTACATGTTTTTCTATTTCATAGGGATCTTTTGAAATTTGATGAATCCACTTCATAATTTTCTTAATCAAGATGTTCTTTTTTGTCACTAGATCGAGTTTGCTTTGGTCCTTAAAAATACAGAAAGGAAGCATATTTACAAAAGGAAAAGAAGCACAAAATGAGCCCAAAGCTGAAAAGATGCGCAATGACACAAAAATAAAAAGATGCACAAAGTGTATCAAAAATAAAAAGTTGCATAAAGTGCACTAAAAAAGAGGCTCAAATGAGCCCACATTGAGTTTGCTTACCTTTCTTTTATTTCTTAAATCTTAAGATAACCATTTTATCTATTGATACTTTTGATACTTAAGTTTAAAAATCATGATTCCTGACTCACCATTTTTGCATTGATATTTTATTTGATATATTTTATGTAAGGAGATTAGAAATTATTAAATTTGCTTTTAAAATTTTTCCTTTAATTAGATGTCTATTTAAAAAAGAATTTAGCCTATAAGGAGCTTGATTCGGATTAATAAAGATAAGGTCAATTCATTTCTTACTAAGTTTTTGAATAAAATCAAGAAGTAACTTTCTCATTCTGAGAAAAAATTAATTGATTCTTCTTATACATCACCACCACCTCCTCCTGATCAGGGTCCACATGATCTTTATTTTTGTTAAGATTATTCCATTTCTTTCTTTTTATGTGTTTCTCTTCTTTTCGATAATTTCAAAGGGGGAGAATGTATTTGGCTAGTATTTATGTTTATATCTTGTATTTGCATTAATTATTTAGTTTCTAAAAGTTTTTTTATTTTCATTTTAAAAAAAGAAAGAAAAGAAAAAGAAACTTTTTGGTTTCCTTTATTTTCAATATAATTATCTTAGTGAGGGGGAGAAAATGAAAAAATACTTTTAGTTTAAAAATTTAACCAGTAATATTTGCTGTCATAAAAAAGGGGGAGAGTGTTACGACTCGAGCTCATAAGTTTTTATTTTTGATGATAATAAATATTGTGGCTCACATCTTTATATCTCATAGTATTTACAATGTATATTTGTTTATGTGTATACTATTATTTCAAGAACAACATGCACCATTCATCAAAGATTCAAGGCTCAAGATTGTGTAGAGTAGGTTAAGCTGTAAAGAATCTATAATATTCATTGATGTATTTTTTATTTCTTGAGTCAAGTCTAGTAAGGGTGTATGTTAGCTTGGTAACCATGCATACACACACACACTCGGGGGGAGTGAGATTGAGTAAAAAATAGAAGTTTAAGTTCTAAACTAATCGTACTGTATGATTTATATCATGTTGCACGATCAGCTCATCAAAATGACAAATTACGTAATAAATGCATTTTATACTAAACATTCTAGATGATCCAGATCACCCAGGATGATTATTTCAAATCAAGAAATTCAGCCGCCAATCATAAATTAGGCAATAATTTGAAATTCAAATTATTTATTAATTATAATGTATAATGTATATCAAACTATATGATGTGATCAAATCTTACTTAAATTAATCCTATGGTTAGGGGAATAATTATGGTAATTTTTTTAATGCAATCGTACTGGATGATTGGTAATGATCATATTGGACAACCTGAGAGAAGCATGGGATGATAAGTTATCGTCGCCTATCGTACAAGATGAAATACCATTATTTTTCAACTAATATTACTTGATGATGTTCTAGATCATCCTAGACGATCAACTTAATTTTTGAACTGATCGTAAAGCTCATCACCTAGCATCATACAGTTCTATTAGGTCAAATTTTACACATAATACTAGATGATCCTGAGATCGTACTGGATGATTTGTGCCACCAGAATTGAGTTTCTAGGGTTTTTCAAAGCCAAAATATCATACTGGATGATCCTTATATCGTACCGGATAATCTACACTGCCAGTATTGAGTTTCTAGGGTTCTTTAATGCCCTTTATTTAAGCTTGCTCAAAACATCTTACTGGATGATCCTGTGATCATACTGGATGATCTACCCCACTAGAATTACGTTTTTAGGGTTTTTCAAAGCCTTGTATTTAAGCTTTCTCCAAAGGCATTACAAGTGTCTTTGGCATGCATTGAGTCTCATTTCTTTTAGAGAAAACTTTAAGAGAGTGCCTTGAAAAGGAGAGAGGAAAGGGTGGAGTTTGAGAGGGAGAAGATCCTTATTAATTTCAATGGTGTGTGAAGGGGGTTTCACACGGTTGCTCTGGGAAGCTTTCACCTTAGTATCATCATAGTTAAGATTTATATTAAGGGAATTTTTGAGAAAAAGAAGATCTCTTTGGTGTATAAGGACCCGGCTACTCTACCGCACTGGGGAAGGTAAAAGTGATTCCAGGTTCTCTACCTACTCCAGGAGGGAGTAAAAGGATTCCAAGATTCTCTACCTACCCTAAGAGGGAGTAAAAGGATTTCTAGGTTCTCTGCCTCCTCCAAGAGAGAGTAAAACGATTCAAGGTAATCTGCCTCACCGGGTCAGTGAAAAGATTTTGTAATGGCTTCTCTACCTTACTGTGGGGGCAACAGGAGAGACACTACTTTAAGTGCAATACCTGGAAAGGAGGTTTTTAGGCAGTGGACGTAGGTCAAATTGATCGAACCACTATAAAATCTAGTGTGTGTTGACCTCATTATTCGAGGTCAATTTCCCCGGAATCAACTCTAGCACCTAGGTCTTCATAGCCTAGTGTAGACGTCGTCTCTAGGACTTCTTTTAGGAGGATGCCTAATGACGTAGCATCGACTAAACCTCCAGACTCGACCTAAATCATCACTAATTCAAACTAAAATTAACTCGTCGCGAGCCGATCGAAATTGAATTAATATTAGATGACCCAAACAAATAAATTTGAAATCGTCTAGATTAACAATTTAGCTAATTTTGTTTAAATTAACATAATAATTCTATTAAAACAAATTCTCTATCTATTTTAAAATAATAAAAAATTTTGACATTTGAAATTTTCTAAATTAAAACTAAAATAAGTCTAATATTCTATCATAATGAAATCAAATTTTAAATAAAAAAAAACATGGCTTTAAGAGGATTTAGACCGAACAGTCCCTCCCACGATCGACCTCTTCTTTCTATTCGCGAAATCGCCCCAGGTCCTGTCTCCTCTCTCTGTTCGCAAACCCTCTCTATCTCCTCTCATTGGCGATAGTCCCAAGCACATGGCAGAAACCGAAACCTCCCCCTCAGGCATGCTCTCATTTTCGCAATTCCCCAACATCTCTTCTCTGCAGTTCGCAAATCTCGTCGGACCCGCTTCCATTCGCATGCGTGAAGCCAATGGAAGTCCCGCCTGAATCTTTACCCATCCGCCTGTACATGAGAACTCAATCACATCTGCGTATACCTCAACCTGCTCATGTGAAGACTTAGAACTGCAATCATTTCCTTTTGACAGTCTGTATCACATAGATAAATAAGAAAAATCAAAGTTATGTTTTTTTGTCCTTTCTACGTTCACAGATTTCCACACCAACAAAGCATATTATAGATAAATAATAAAAAATGGCAGATTCTTGAGAACGTCCTTACATTCTAAATATAAAACACATTTTTTCTTTTTGCTAAATTATTGACAATCAAACAAAATTTTTGTGAAGTAAATATATTTTGGCTTTACTTGATCTTTCAATAAAATAAAAAAAATGCTGGAAATTGGAGTCATGAATGAAAACTTTAGAACCATGGGTATTATTCTTTCATGATTAATGGAAGAAACAAAATAACGTGAACTTTTCCTGTATCTTGTTCATTGCTTGTAATGTTACATGGGTTAAATATTTGAGTTAATTTCTCTCTTTTTCATTATCTTGATGACAAAATGCGATAGTATATAAAAAAATATTTCTTATGCATATCTATACAGTGATATTATTTTACATTAGATGCAAAGGTTCATGATTGTGATTAGACGACTTCATATGTTGTATGCTATAGAATTATTTGTGTTCATATTTCTTATAGTTTGTTACTGAATATAACTAACAAAATTTAATGTGAGGCACGGATTAATGTGTGAAACATTCAGAATTTGTTTTATATATACTTTCACCACGAGTATTTATTAGAAAAGTTTGCAAATGAAATTACTCATTTTATTTCAAAAAAAAAAGAAGAGAATTTTGGAGTGATGTTTCACATTCTTTAGTGGAGATATGGGAAAGGAAATAGTGGAGTTTTGCTTTGCATGTATGAAAAGATACAAGTGGTCATTAAAAAAAATGTTTGTTGGAAAATAAAGAATGTTGAAAATTGAAATGTGTATTTTGGAAAGTAAAGCATGTGTATTTTGAAAGGTATTGTGTGAGGAAGGTAGAAGGTAAAGGGTTTGATTTTTGAAAGGAGAAGGTGCCGTTCTTTTTTATTTACCTTTGTGATGTTTGTATTAACTTTAGTGAGAAGTAAAAGTGTTGGTGTTAAAAGAGAAGTGCATTGAAAAGTGTTTTGATAGGTGTATATTTTGAAGGTGGGTTGTGTAATCTTTGGAAAGGTGAAAATGGGTATAAAGCAAAGTGTGTGTATCTTTTGGAAGATGAAAACGTATATGTTTGAAAAGTAACGTGTGTGTATGTTTTTGAAGGGTAACGTGTGTAAGTGTGGAGAATAAAGAGTTTTTTTTATTTTGTGAGAAAGGTGAGGGTTGTGAAAGATGGGAAGTAAATTGTGAGGTTTTGAAAGGAAAAGTGTTTTAACAGGTATATGTTTTGAAAAGTATATAAGAGTGATTTTGGAAGGTGAAATGTGGGAATTTTGAGAAAATGAAAGGTGTTTGGAATGTGTATGTATTTGAGAAGTGAAATACTTTGGAATGGTAGAGTATGTGAACTTTGAGTGTTGAAATATGTGAGTATTGGAGAAAAGCAAAGTGTATGCATGTGAATGGTAAAGTATGCGAATGACTGTGAAAAAGTGAATCATGTGTATGTGATATGTGTTTGGAGTGTCGAAGCGATTTGTATTGTTTTGAAAGTGAGGTGTGTGTGTGATTGTTGGAAAGTGACATGTGTATATCTTAAAAAGATAAAGTGTGTGAGTTTTGGAAAGGAGACGAAAAGTGGTTTGTGTTGGAGAGCGAGTTAGTTGGGTGTTTATTAGAAATGAAAGTTTTTAAAGAAAGCAATGCCCCTCTTTCTCTCTCTCTACCCCTCTCTTTCTCTTTCTTTTACTTCTCCCTTCTTGTGCCTCGAGGTGAATGTTAAAAAAAGAAATAGTATGCTTTCAAAAGGGAACTGTTTAAAAGGTTGACAGCTTGCACCGGTCTTCCAGCCCGAAGAAAGGTACATTTTTATTTTTAGTAATTTCAATTATTTCATTATTAATTATTAAATGTGCTTCTACTCCTTCCCTATTTTCTTGTCTTTATTTGCATGAATGGCGAGGAACGGTACCAATCAAGTGAACAAGAGGAAGCAGATTAAAGGTGTCAGTCGCCTCTATCCAACCGGGTAGAGGTGCTACGGGCGAAATCCACTGGGTCATAGCCCCCGGTGTTGTAAGTTTTCTTAAAACTTAGAAAGCCCCTAGGAAGCCGTGGTGTGGTTTATGCGAACCCCTACCCTTAGGCCCCTATAGTAACTTCAATTTTATTAGGATGATTTTTATTTCATTTTAGATCCTTGAACTCCTGTATACGTGCGCAAAGTCCTAAGGGTTAGTGATAACAAGCTTTTTCATCCCATACAACATTAGTGACATTTAAGGACAAAAATTAAGGACCGAGTCTTAGAAAATTTAGACTTAGGATACATGCACAGTTTAGGGTAGAAACACAGAACATAGAAAACTTAGTGACATTCCCCTTAGGCTTAGTGTTCATTATTAAATATAACTTTAATTAGGCTAATCAAATTTAAACGATCATTTAACAAAAATTTCAAACACACCAATGATAACTTGGATAAAAATACACGAAAATTACATAACTTTTAATAACTAAGTCATAATCAACAAACACAACCACTAAAAGATTCAACTTGAACATAAATCTAAAATTGGGTTTAATTAATATTTTAATCACCTCATAATCAAATAATAATAATTAAATAAAATCCATTAAAAGTAAAACTAAACTCAGAATACAAAATACACCTAAAATGAGAACAAATTTAAATAATAAACATAATCCAAAATAAAAAGCCCCTTTAAAAATCAAACTCTATTCATTGAAGTCTTTTCAAAAAAAAAAAAATCAATTATAAGCATAATATAAAACATCATTAAAGAAAATTGATTGAGATACATAGTAATCTAAAAGTCTAATAAATCATCAAAGATTCAGTAAGTTGTTAAATTAAATGATATAAAATAGAATAGGTTAATTCAAATGACTAAATAATAAAATCCTATTAATCAACTTTAACAATCAAAATTCAATTTAAAACAAACTTCAAAACAGTAAAGACACTAAAACTTAAATCTGAACTAAAATTCCCTTTGACTCTTCAACAAATCAATTTCAATCAATTATATAACTTTAACTAAAAGTAAGCTCAGGATGCATCCAAACCACACAGCCTACCGCACACACTTAGATTTGTTTGCTAGGACAACTGACTCTAGCTCTAGGTTAGGCCGGTGTTTACTTTCTTGCTGTTGTGTGACGGGCTTTCTCAGTTTTCATTGCATGCTTGTATGATTGACATGAGTATTTGTTTACTTTTATTGGTCTCTGTGATATGATGTGATGGGCGAAAGATTACCCCTAGGTTAGGAACGATCTGGATGCTCACAGAATCTTATGCAGGTGGCCATGCTCGTGCAGGGCTAAATAAAAAGGGGGCAAATTAAAGATTTAAATTAACATAAAATTTTTGCAGGTGCTTCAGAAAATGCTAAGCCCCTTAAAATTAAAAGAGCATGGCCAAGTGTAGCTGATAAATTTAATATGAATATATAACTGCTTGGGAATGGTTTTATTATAAATGTCTAGGATAACCTTGCAGGTGTGTCTAGATTTTCTTTTTCTTTCTGGAATGTAATGTAAATGTAATTTTTTGTTAAAGTCAAATGTTGTGAAAGTGATTCAAAAGTGGGATATCACACCCAACTCGGAATCCAAAGAGAAGAGAATGTCCCTTAGGGGAGTATTCTCTTCTATTTGGAAAGCTAAGTTAGGGTGGTTCTAATATCCAAAGAGGAAAGAAAATACCCCTTCGGGGATGAGTTTCTTTTCATTTGGATATCCAAGCCTGGCGGACCTAAGGAGCTCATAGCGGATCCAAGGAGCCCGTAGGGGATCCAAGAAGCTTGTAAAGGAAAGAAGACAAAGAAGTGAAGATGAAGAAAATGAAGAAATGAAGATAAGAAGAAAAATATATCCCATTTTGAAATCACTTGCGTCAGTCTTAGGATTAGAATCCGGGTTTGTTGTCAGTGGTACCCGGCCACTTTACTTTTTCAGCAGACCCTAGGTTGTAAATAAACTGAACATTGGACATTATATTTTTGGATAATTTAATTTGAGTGTTTACTTTATTTGTGCACTAGTTTTTTTTTAGGACTCTTGCATGCCGTGTTTTGTTTTAGCCTGGATACGCATCGGAGTGTTTTTTTTGGTAAGAACCATGATAAATTTTTTCAACTTGAAATTTAAAATAAATTTTTTTAGGCTCACATAGAAACTCTAACAAATTTAAGAAGTAAGCTCGGACCGCCGAGAGTCAGCAAAAGCAAATTATTACTTTCTCTTCCTTGTTAGGCACCTCCCCGCCTGCGGGTTCTAGCAGACCACCTGACCTATTTGGGTGCAGTTCTGTCAAGGGGATATTGTGCAATCTCTAGGAAAAAATCCATTTTCTAAGCCTGATTTTAAAACTGCTTCATAAATCATTTTATGCATTCGAGTCAATTAGCATGCATTGTATTAGATACAAATTAAAAGAGTCTAAAATTTTAATTGCATTATGCTCCTAGGCATCATTTACCCTACATAAGTAAAGGGGCCAATTAGGATTTGTCTTAGATGTCGGCCCCGATTCCTCAAAACTTAAATAACGTCCCTACCCATCTTTCATAAGAGACTGGACACATGGATTTAAAGCGCCTAGGTGGTTAGCTGGGTCCCTAATCCAGGCCGACGTAAGTCCAGATTTGCACTGCATTAGCTAGGTTCGGGTCACTACTTTGTAGTACCCAATTTAGACTTAGGATATGAGGTAGATTTTCAAATCTTAAGTCCTCACCCTTCGGGAATAAAATCCCAAATTTCTAATAAAATGTCAACTCAAACCTAAAAATTTCTCTCTTAAAATGTAAAGCTCAACATAGGGTAGATTGAGGTTGCCTCTAAGCTTCTCAAAATCCGGCATCTCCTACTTTTCTTCCTTTGGCTCGTTAATAACTGTTCAATGTTGAGTTTTCTCCTTGAAAATTCTTATTTCTTTCCTTGCCTTCTACTTTGTAATCAAAGGGTAAGAAATCACTGCTTTAATCGAGAGTTTTCTTAGGAGTACGGCTCCTAGGATGTAATTAACTATAGGGGCTTGCCCCTATAGGGATTTGAGAACCCCAGATTAAAATAAACCTTATTTTATTCTTATAAAATAAGGGAAAAATCTTTGGGAACGCAGACATATTTTAAAACCTCATTTCTAATTTTAAATATATTTATAGAATATTATTATTATCTTTCCAGGTAATATAATATTCTATTTATTATATTCAATTTTAGAAATGATGACTTTTATAAAACCCATTCTTTCTTTTGGGTGTTTTTGAAAAATGTTATGTTCGTCTTTTCAGATGATACAATATTCTCCTTATTACACCTAAATAAAAGGATGGATGAACTTTTCAAAACTATATTTCTATTTTTAAACATATTCTACAGAATTTCATGTTCATCTCTCGAGATGATATGTTATTCATAGAATTGTGTTTGACTATAGAAATATTATTTTCTAAAACCCTATTTTGATGTTGAATCCATTATAGAATATTATGTCAGTCTCCCGAGATTGTACTTTATTCTTAATGCAGTATTCGATTACAAAACAGGAGAACACAAAATCTGTGTGGTGACATAAATTTTCCCACCAAGGTTTTTCTGGCGACTCCGCTGGGGAAAAATCCTCTCTCCATCTTTAGCATTGATTCATACCCTTACATCGGTAGTATACTTGTGCTTGCCATAGGTTGTAACTACCCTTCTTCTGTCGGTTATATTATTCATTTCATCCTTGGGTAATTTGATCGGCATCTCTTAAATTTATAAAATGAGGTCTTATAGAACCCCCGTTAATTATTGACAGGATGTTTTCTTTATGCCTCTTCATATAACTACTAAAAAATAAAATCTCTTTATCCAATCATTAGTGGTATGTACAGTTACTTCTTTTAGTAGCTCAATGTATTATTTAGATTGGGTCAAAAAGAAATTTTAAATCTCCAAAATTATAAACTTCTCTGTGTCCTAGCTAACATGTTACAATTATATATTTTTGTAACTCGATATGTGGCAGGACAAATCTTAAGAAAATTTGAGCTTTAAAATTAAAATTTTCTCCCTATCTAGACCAACATGTTGCAGTTATATATTTTTATAGCTTAATATGTGTGGTTTGACAGGGTCCAAAAGCTCAAACCTTCAAATCGAAACTTTTTGCATGTCCTAATAACATATTGTAGTTACATATCATTTGTAGCTTGATATGTTTGCTAGGACAGGGTCCATAATTTGATCTATGCAAGATTTTCAAGATTAAAACCTATTCAATTTGAGAAAAGTTTGAATGTTCAAATATAAGTTAAGCTTACAATAATGATTTTGTTAGAGAAAATAGTAGGTTGATCTCCCTCAAAAGAAATCTACCTCTATTTTCTTTAAATTGTAATAAAAAGTTCATTGTGGTTGACTCCTCTAAATACTTAAAGAATGTGGCCTATGGTTATCAATGCTAAAAAGAAAAGTCAGTTCCCTCCCTCCCTCCACTTAGGTGGATTAACGCATTAGATGAAGATATATCTAATCTTTTGAAACTTCAAAGCACAAAAGTTCAACTAATTTTGCTAGATTTCTAATAATCACCTGAAGTAAATTCAAATGTATTTTCAAATTTTCTATTCGACCATGTTATAATTTTTCTAATTTTAGGAATGTATAATTATTGGTTGATGTGTTGAAGTTTAAAAATCATTATGAATTCCCTTATCTTTAACCTTCTTGTAGGTTAGAATTTGGAATGCCTTTAAATTTTATTTCCGAAGGGCATGGATACGACGATTTGTCCTCTGTCATGTGGTTTAACTCTGATGGAAAATAGATTTTAAGGCATGTGATAAAGATAAATGACCTAATCAATTATATAAAAGTCTTTGTTCACCATCTGAAGTTTTCTTTTATGGTGATATTTTAAAATCTAATCTAGCTAAGTTTATTCTTGGCTTTATCACTATATTTGAGAAAACTTATGAGCAATTCTTGTTAAAATTGATCATCTAAAATTTCTACTTGAGTCAAAGACTTAGGACAGTTCAAGGTTTTTTTTTATTAAGGTTAACCCATGATATAATAAACATTTATTTGTCATGTGGCTTTTCCTTAATATTAATTGATACACCTCGAATTGATATTAAGTCAGGTGATTTTATAACATCTCTAAAAAGTTTCATTCTCTTATTGATGAAAACAAAATCATATTTGAGCTCACTCATTCTAATATCAATATGTATTTTCTTTTGAATTAAGGTTATGATAAATTAAAATTAGAGAAGATGAAAGTCTTATTCATTTCCTTGTTGTTATACATCTCATAGGCATCTTGCAAGTTGATGAGCCTGTTCATAATCGGTTAAGTTATTTATTCCTACCATAGAACTAGGTCTGATTTATAAATAGATCATCCTTGCATAAGAGGATTTTCATTTTATGCTTGGAAGATGATTTTATAACTGAAATAATCATTTCAAGATTTAAGTAAAGGACGCCTCCTAAAAAATTAAAAAAAAATTAAAAAAAAATTAATTAAAAAAAAAAGCAAAAGAAGGAAAAAGAAAAAGAAAAATAGAGACACATTTATGAAATGTGTAGCAAAAAAAAAGGAAGAAAGAAAGAAGAACAAAATAAGAATATGGCTTCCCTTTCTAAATCTTGAATATTAGAGGACTCATTCAACTTTTAGTATTTTTTTAACACTTGACTTTGAGAATTAAAAAATTTTGGTTCATCATCAAGCATTGATGTCCTATTGGATATAAAATATTTGGAAAGATTGGATTTCTATCTCTAATTTAACCCTCTTTAGATTAGTCCTTAATTCAAAAAGAAAATATAAAGAAGGAAACCCCAGTTTAGTTTGTAGGAAAACTTTGATCTGGGTTAACAAAATTTAAATCCTGAGACCTCTCTAGTTAGCAACCTGAGCAGGTCAGTTCATATCTTCAAATCATTATTAAAAAAAAATCACAGAGATGATCAATCTGACTAGAATTATAATGGTACTGATTTTGCATTATTGGGTTTCACATAACTAACCTAATTGAGATGCATAAACAAACCATTATCCAAATATTTTCAACTCTCTATTGAACATCTTTCAATTTGAATGTGATTCTAGGCAGGGTCCTAACTTCAAATTTTGAAACTAAATTAAGGGACATCTCTTAGTTAGTTTTGAAATAATTGTCTAATGTTCTCATTCACCATTGAGTAGATATCATGTTCAAATATAAATTCAAATTTAAATCTATCATTGATAGAAGTATGATGTTAGAACATGAGGGGTTCTATCTTCAGTGATGTCAACGATATCTTTGTTTGAACCTTTGTCAAACTTTAAACCAAAATCAAGCTACAATTTGACTTGGTCCATGATTGACTAATTTTGGATGTTAGAATTGGAAGGATTCTATTCCCGATAAAGTCCATGATGACTTCGTCAAATGAACATAAAATTCAATTTAAGGTATATCTTCACTTTATCATAAACTTGAATCGGATGTTAGAATCTAAACAACTCTATCTCTGTTAAAGAATCTTTCCATAGCATTGAAATTTAAAATTTGTCAAAACTATAATTTTCTTTATAGAAAGTTCTTAAGTTTTGGCTATTTGATTAAACTCAGTTTGGTCATATCCAAACAATTTAATTTAGAGGGAGTCAACCCATCCTTCATTGAGTTTTTGAATCTTTTCCCATCTGTCATTTTCATTGGGTTAAGATGATTAAAACTTAAGCGATCACTTTCAAATATTATAAGAAAATTATCAAAAGAAAAATAAAGCTTTTACGTTTTGATGAAAATCAAACTTTTCTCAATCATTGTGACTATTTGATATTTCTTGGTGCTTTCATTGTAAAGGATGCTCAAATATTCTCCTTGTTCTTTAATAACTCGTGCAAAAGTTAAAGTTTTTAAGGAAACTTTATCATGTTGCATTTAGTTTTCACCCTAGAAAATTCAAATTATTTTCTTTGAGTTACTCACGACAAATTCAATTATGGAATGAATCTTTAATCAAAATCTTGCATTCCCGCTCCAGTGGTCGAGATGCTTTGATAGACTTATACTTTTCAAAGATGATCGAGCTACCATACTCTTTCTCCTTTTGTTTTCTTCACACATAATGATCCGATATAAAAACATAATCCTCAGTGGAATATTTGTAAGTTATAAGGATTATTTATAATGGAAAAGAAAATAAATTTTTAATCCAAAGAATCCCAAGACTATCAATCTTCCAAATTCAGAACTTTATATGAAACCAGAATTTCAGTTAATCTCAAACAAAATCAAACTCAATAAAAATTCAAATCCAATTCAAATCAAAATCAATATTCTCTAGTCTTTTAAGGATAGGTGTGAGTCCCCGTGCTTCCTTTCCTTAGGATTAGAATTAAATCGGGTTAGGTAGTTTTTGCCAAAATCCTTAGAGGTTTAGGTAGACTATCTCCTTGGCTAGTTCCCCCTGGTTAGATGTGAGTCCCCGTGCTTTCTAGCTAGGTTAGTCATTAAAAACCTAAAAGAAATTCTCTAGTCTTTTAAGGATAGGTGTGAGTCCCCGTGCTTCCTTTCCTTAGGATTAGAATTAAATCAGGTTAGGTAGTTTTTGCCAAAATCCTTAGAGGTTTAGGTAGACTATCTCCTTAGCTAGTTCCCCCTGGTTAGATGTGAGTCCCCGTGCTTTCTAGCTAGGTTAGTCATTGAAAACCTAAAAGAAATTCTCTAGTCTTTTAAGGATAGGTGTGAGTCCCCGTGCTTCCTTTCCTTAGGATTAGAATTAAATCGGGTTAGGTAGTTTTTGCCAAAATCCTTAGAGGTTTAGGTAGACTATCTCTTTGGCTAGTTCCCCCTGGTTAGATGTGAGTCCCTGTGCTTTCTAGCTAGGTTAGTCATTGAAAACCTAAAAGAAATTCTCTAGTCTTTTAAGGATAGGTGTGAGTCCCCGTGCTTCCTTTCCTTAGGATTAGAATTAAATCGGGTTAGGTAGTTTTTGCCAAAATCCTCAGAGGTTTAAGTAGACTATCTCCTTGGCTAGTTCCCCCTGGTTAGATGTGAGTCCCCGTGCTTTCTAGCTAGGTTAGTCATTGAAAACCTAAAAGAAATTCTCTAGTCTTTTAAGGATAGGTGTGAGTCCCCGTGCTTCCTTTCCTTAGGATTAGAATTAAATCGGGTTAGGTAGTTTTTGCCAAAATCCTCAGAGGTTTAAGTAGACTATCTCCTTGGCTAGTTCCCCCTGGTTAGATGTGAGTCCCCGTGCTTTCTAGCTAGGTTAGTCATTGAAAACCTAAAAGAAATTCGATCCTCTATGGTTAGGTGTGAGTCCCCGTGCTTCCTATCCATATGATCATTTGATCCTCTGAGGTTAGGTGTGAGTCCCCACACTTAGGCATCCTTTCCTCACGATCATCCGCTAGAGTTGGAGAACGCCCTCCGCGGCACCATCCTAGTGTAAATCTTAAATCTCAAATTTGATCCTCTATGGTTAGGTGTGAGTCCCCGTGCTTCCTATCCATATGATCATCTGATCCTCTGAGGTTAGGTGTGAGTCCCCACACTTAGGCATCCTTTCTTTATGATCATTCGCTAGAGTTGGAGAACGCCCCTTGCGGCACCATCCTAGTGTAAATCTTAAATCTCAAATTTGATCCTCTATGGTTAGGTGTGAGTCCCCGTGCTTCCTATCCATATGATCATCTGATCCTCTGAGGTTAGGTGTGAGTCCCCACACTTAGGCATCCTTTCTTCACGATCATTCGCTAGAGTTGGAGAACGCCCCTCGTGGCACCATCCTAGTAAAACTTAAATTTAAACCTTCCAAGATTAGATATAATCTATTTCATAGGTTACTCTCTTTTCTTAGAAGACACCCTCTAGTTTGTTAAGTTAGGTGTAAGTACCCATTTGGTGGCATTCTTCCTCTTGAACTAGAAAGAAGACTCTAGTCTTATCAAAATCATCTTCAAATCAAAATCACTTTCAAACTCTTACATTCATATCAAACCACTTTCAGATCACTACACTTAGTCAAATCAGGTCTTGACTTTACTAAATGATACTAATCTCTTTAGTTATCATTTTGCTAAAACCATTAGTGCCGACATCAACTTTAAAATCAATTCATCAACTCGAATCTCTATAAATCTTTCATTCCAATTTTCTATCAAAATACAAATCTTCTCAATTCATACACTCAAATCTTCAAATTTCAATTTTGGATCTAGTTGATCGTTTCGGTCAACACCAATACGCATGATAAACTTTGGCAAGTTTATCATGCCTATTGGGGGTCCATTTGTTGACCTCATTATTCAAGATCAATTTCCCCGGAATCAACTCTAGCACCTAGGTCTTCATAGCCTAGTGTAGACGTCGTCTCTAGGACTTCTTTTAGGATGATGCCTAATGACGTAGCATCGACTAAACCTCCAGACTCGACCTAAATCATCACTAATTCAAACTAAAATTAACTCATCGCGAGCCGATCGAAATTGAATTAATATTAGATGACCCAAACAAATAAATTTGAAATCGTCTAGATTAACAATTTAGCTAATTTTGTTTAAATTAACATAATAATTCTATTAAAACAAATTCTCTATCTATTTTAAAATAATAAAAAATTTTAACATTTGAAATTTTCTGAATTAAAACTAAAATAAGTCTAATATTCTATCATAATGAAATCAAATTTTAAATTAAAAAAATATGGCTTTAAGAGGATTTAGACCGAACAGTCCCTCCCACGATCGACCTCTTC
Organism: Dendrobium chrysotoxum; assembly: GCA_019925795.1. NCBI lineage: Eukaryota > Viridiplantae > Streptophyta > Magnoliopsida > Asparagales > Orchidaceae > Dendrobium > Dendrobium chrysotoxum. The sequence goes on from CM034314.1 coordinate 34,343,580, forward strand.
TTTCTATTCGCGAAACCGCCCCAGGTCCTGTCTCCTCTCTCTGTTCGCAAACCCTCTCTATCTCCCTCTCATTGGCGAAAGTCCCCAGCAGATGGCAGAAATCGAAACCTCCCCCTCAGGCATGCTCTCATTTTCGCAATTCCCCAACATCTCTTCTCTGTAGTTCGTAAATCCCGTCGGACCCGCTTCCATTCGCATGCGTGAAGCCAATGGAAGTCCCGCCTGAATCTTTACCCATCCTCCTGTGCACGAGAACTCAATCACATCTGTGTATACCTCAACCTACTCATGTGAAGACTTATAACTGCAATCATTTCCTTTTGACAGTCTGTATCACATAGATAAATAAGACAAATCAAAGGTATGTTTTTTTGTCTTTTCTTCGTTCACAGATTTCCACACCAACAAAGCATATTATAGATAAATAATAAAAAATGACAGATTCTTGAGAACGTCCTTACATTCTAAATATAAAACACATTTTTTCTTTTTGCTAAATTATTGACAATCAAACAAAATTTTTGTGAAGTAAATATATTTTGGCTTTACTTGATCTTTCAATAAAATAAAAAAAATGCTGGAAATTGGAGTCATGAATGAAAACTTTAGAACCATGGGTATTATTCTTTCATGATTAATGGAAGAAACAAAATAACGTGAACTTTTCCTGTATCTTGTTCATTGCTTGTAATGTTACATGGGTTAAATATTTGAGTTAATTTCTCTCTTTTTCATTATCTTGATGACAAAATGCAATAGTATATAAAAAAATATTTCTTATGCATATCTATACAGTGATATTGTTTTACATTAGATGCAAAGGTTCATGATTGTGATTAGACGACTTCATATGTTGTATGCTATAGAATTATTTGTGTTCATATTTCTTATAGTTTGTTACTGAATATTACTAACAAAATTTAATGTGAGGCATGGATTAATGTGTGAAACATTCAGAATTTGTTTTATATATACTTTCACCACGAGTATTTATGAGAAAAGTTTGCAAATGAAATTACTCATTTTATTTCAAAAAAAAAAGAGAATTTTGGAGTGATGTTTCACATTCTTTAGTGGAGATATGGGAAAGGAAATAGTGGAGTTTTGCTTTGCATGTATGAAAAGATACAAGTGGTCATTAAAAAAAATGTTTGCCGGAAAATAAAGAATGTTGAAAATTGAAATGTGTATTTTGGAAAGTAAAGCATGTGTATTTTGAAAGGTATTGTGTGAGGAAGGTAGAAGGTAAAGGGTTTGATTTATGAAAGGAGAAGGTGCCGTTCTTTTTTAATTACCTTTGTGATGTTTTTATTAATTTTAGTGAGAAGTAAAAGTGTTGGTGTTAAAAGAGAAGTGCATTGAAAAGTGTTTTGATAGGTGTATATTTTGAAGGTGGGTTGTGTAATCTTTGGAAAGGTGAAAATGGGTATAAAGCAAAGTGTGTGTATCTTTTGGAAGATGAAAACGTATATGTTTGAAAAGTAACGTGTGTGTATGTTTTTGAAGGGTAACGTGTGTAAGTGTGGAGAATAAAGAGTTTTATTTATTTTGTGAGAAAGGTGAGGGTTGTGAAAATGGGAAGTAAATTGTGAGGTTTTGAAAGGAAAAGTGTTTTAACAGGTATATGTTTTGAAAAGTATATAAGAGTGATTTTGGAAGGTGAAATGTGGGAATTTTGAGAAAATGAAAGGTGTTTGGAAAGTGTATGTATTTGAGAAGTGAAATACTTTGAAATGGTAGAGTATGTGTACTTTGAGTGTTGAAATATGTGAGTATTGGAGAAAAGCAAAGTGTATGCATGTGAATGGTAAAGTATGCGAATGACTGTGAAAAAGTGAATCATGTGTATGTGATAAGTGTTTGGAGTGTCGAAGCGATTTGTATTGTTTTGAAAGTGAGGTGTGTGTGTGATTGTTGGAAAGTGACATGTGTATATCTTAAAAAGATAAAGTGTGTGAGTTTTGGAAAGGAGACGAAAAGTGGTTTGTGTTGGAGAGTGAGTTAGTTGGGTGTTTATTAGAAATAAAAGTTTTTAAAGAAAGCAATGCCCCTCTTTCTCTCTCTCTACCCCTCTCTTTCTCTTTCTTTTACTTCTCCCTTCTTGTGCCTCGAGGTGAATGTTAAAAAAATAAATAGTATGCTTTCAAAAGGGAACTGTTTAAAAGGTTGACAGCTTGCGCCGGTCTTCCAGCCCAAAGAAAGGTACGTTTTTATTTTTAGTAATTTCAATTATTTCATTATTAATTATTAAATATGCTTCTACTCCTTCCCTATTTTCATGTCTTTATTTGCATGAACGGCGAGGAACGGTACCAATCAAGTGAACAAGAGGAAGCAGATTAAAGGTGTTAGTCGCCTCTATCCAACCGGGTAGTGGTGCTACGGGCGAAATCCACCGGGTCATAGCCCCCGATGTTGTAAGTTTTCTTAAAACTTAGAATGCCCCTAGGAAGCCGTGGTGTGGTTTATGCGAACCCCTACCCTTTAGGCCCCTATAGTAACTTCAATTTTATTAGGATGATTTTCATTTCATTTTAGATCCTTGAACTCCTGTATACGTGCGCAAAGTCCTAAGGGTTAGTGATAACAAGCTTTTTCATCCCATACAACATTAGTGATATTTAAGGATAAAAATTAAGGACCGAGTCTTAGAAAATTTAGACTTAGGATACATGCACAGTTTAGGGTAGAAACACAGAACATAGAAAACTTAGTGACATTCCCCTTAGGCTTAGTGTTCATTATTAAATATAACTTTAATTAGGCTAATCAAATTTAAACGATCATTTAACAAAAATTTCAAACACACCAATGATATCTTGGATAAAAATACACGAAAATCACATAACTTTTAATAACTAAGTCATAATCAACAAACAGAACCACTAAAAGATTCAACTTGAACATAAATCTAAAATTGGGTTTAATTAACATTTTAATCACCTCATAATCAAATAATAATAATTAAATAAAATCCATTAAAAGTAAAACTAAACTCAGAATACAAAATACACCTAAAATGAGAACAAATTTAAATAATAAACAAAATCCAAAATAAAAAGCCTCTTTAAAAATCAAATTCTATTCATTGAAGTCTTTTCAAAAAAAAAATCAATTATAAGCATAATATAAAACATCATTAAAGAAAATTGATTGAGATACATAGTAATCTAAAAGTCTAATAAATCATCAAAGATTCAGTAAGTTGTTAAATTAAATGATATAAAAGAGAATAGGTTAATTCAAATGACTAAATAACAAAATCCTATTAATCAACTTTAACAATCAAAATTCAATTTAAAACAAACTTCAAAACAGTAAAGACACTAAAACTTAAATCTGAACTAAAATTCCCTTTGACTCTTCAACAAATCAATTTCAATCAATTAGATAACTTTAACTAAAAGTAAGCTCAGGATGCATCCAAACCACACTGCCTACCACACACACTTAGATTTGTTTGCTAGGACAACTGACTCTAGCTCTAGGTTAGGCCGGTGTTTACTTTCTTGCTGTTGTGTGACGGGCTTTCTCGGTTTTCATTGCATGCTTGTATGATTGACATGAGTATTTGTTTACTTTTATTGCTCTCTGTGATATGATGTGATGGGCGATAGATTACCCCTAGGTTAGGAACGATCTGGATGCTCACAGAATGTTATGCAGGTGGCCATGCTCGTGCAGGCTAAATAAAAAGAGGGCAAATTAAAGATTTAAATTAACATAAAATTTCTGCAGGTGCTTCAGAAAATGTTAAGCCCCTTAAAATTAAAAGAGCATGGCCAAGTGTAGCTGATAAATTTAATATGAATATATAACTGCTTGGGAATAGTTTTATTATAAATGTCTAGGATAACCTTACAGGTGTGTCTAGATTTTCTTTTTCTTTCTGGAATGTAATGTAAATGTAATTTTTTGTTAAAGTCAAATGTTGTGAAAGTGATTCAAAAGTGGGATATCACACCCAACTCGGAATCCAAAGAGAAGAGAATGTCCCTTAGGGGAGTATTCTCTTCTATTTGGAAAGCCAAGTTAGGGTGGTTCTAATATCCAAAGAGGAAAGAAATTACCCCTTCGGGGATGAGTTTCTTTTCATTTGAATATCCAGGCCCAGCGGACCTAAGGAGCTCATAGCGGATCCAAGGAGCCCGTAGGGGATCCAAGAAGCTTGTAAAGGAAAGAAGACAAAGAAGTGAAGATGAAGAAAATGAAGAAATGAAGATAAGAAGAAAAATATATCCCATTTTGAAATCACTTGCGTCAGTCTTAGGATTAGAATCCGGGTTTGTTGTCAGTGGTACCCGGCCACTTTACTTTTTCAGCAGACCCTGGGTTGTAAATAAACTGAACATTGGACATTATATTTTTGGATAATTTAATTTGAGTGTTTACTTTATTTGTGCACTAGTTTTTTTTTAGGACTTTTGCATGCCGTGTTTTGTTTTAGCCTGGATACGCATCGGAGTGTTTTTTTTGGTAAGGACCACGATAAATTTTTTCTACTTGAAATTTAAAATAAAATTTTTTAGGCTCACATAGAAACTCTAACGAATCTAAGAAGTAAGCTCGGACCATCGAGAGTCAGCATAAGCATATTATTACTTTCTCTTCCTTGTTAGGCACCTCCCCGCCTGCGGGTTCTGGCAGACCACCTGACCTATTAGGGTGCAGTTCTGTCAAGGGGATGTTGTGCAATCTCTAGGGAAAAATCTATTTTCTAAGCCTGATTTTAAAACTGCTTCATAAATTATTTTATGCATTCGAGTCAATTAACATGCATTGCATTAGATACAAATTAAAAGAGTCTAAAATTTTAATTGCATTATGCTCCTGTTGCAAATCTGGTTTTGATGATGACAAACATGTTTCCAGTGTGTTTTGCTTGGATAATCTGTTTCAGGCACAAAAGACTGCGAGCCACTCAAGCCAACTCAAGATCGGGTCCAAGTGTGTCAAATGTATGATTTTTCCTTTTATTGAGTCAATTGTAATGTAACTGATTCCCTAGCTAAGTAACCTTGCACACACACACTCAGGGGGAGAGATTGAGTGAATTAGAGTTTCTGTTGCAATTTTGTTCAGATCGTCCTGGACGATATCCACATCATCCTGGACGATCCAGTTAAAACAGAAACCCTAATTAGGGCGACTAAGTTAAGAGGGTCTGATTGAGCCGATCGTCCTGGATGATCTACGGATCGTACGGGACGATATGCCCAAATCAGAAATTCTCAGCCGCCAGATCAAGTTAGGCAAGTTCTTATTTTTAGATACTTGGTCTGATCGTCCCGGACGATACATGTATCGTCCCGGACGATCCAGTACAATCATGCCTAAATTAGTCTGGTAGTTAAGGAAAGCAATTAATGTTTAATTGATACGATCACATCGTCCAGGACGATCGCAGGATCGTCCCGGACGATCGTGATCGTCTTGTGCATTTCAGCTGTACGTCCAGAACTATGTACAGGACGATTTGGGGCCTTTTTGAACTAATCGTACCGGACGATTACCATATCATCCGGGACGATCAAGTCATTTTTTGGTCGTCCAGCACAGATTTCTCTGGACGACCCGAACTGTCTTCTGGACGATTTCCTTGAATTTGAACTAATCGTCCCAGACGATCGCAGGATCGTACGGGACGATATGAACAACTTTTTCTACTGATCCTCCAGAAGAGCCAGATCGTCCAGGCTGAAACAGCTGAATTTGAACTGATCGTACAGGACGATATACCGATCGTCCTGGACGATCTTGGCCGACAAGTTGAGATTTAGGGCAAATTTTAAGCCCTCCTTTAAAAGAACTTTTCCTAATTTTAGGAAATATCTTTTGCTGCCTTCCTTCCCTGAGAAATCCTAGAGAGAGAGAGAAGAGATCTTGTGAGGGGGAGTTAGTGAGGGATTCACTAAGGTTGCTCCAAGCACGGATCAGAGTCGTCTTCTCCGCTCGTCGTCTGTCGTCTAGTCGGTGTTCTTCGTGGGAGGATCGTTCGCAAGAAGATACGGGTTCTCTGCCCGCTTCAGGTGGAAGCAAAAGGAGTTCGAAGGTTCTCTGCCTGCTTCATGAGGAAGCGAAAGGAGGTCAGGTTCTCTGCCTCACCATGTGGTGAAAAGGAGGTGTTTTGTACAGGCTTCTCCGCCTTGCTGTGGGAGCAAAAGGAGAGTCACTTTCGTTTAGTGCAATACCCGGAGGGGAGGCTCCGGGGAGTGGACGTAGGTCAAGTTGACCGAACCACTATAAAATCTGGTTTGCTTTTCTGATTCAGTTTTGCATTTTACTTTTCAATATAAACTGCTTGGGTGAATATCGTTGGTTGATCTTTTCATTATTGTTTACTTGTTTCCGTTGCTAAGTATCGAAAAGATTTTCATAGTTATCATGAAATTTTTAAATAACCAATTCACCCCCCCTCTTGGTTAGCCTCGGGACTAGTTCACTAGGGCTTAACATCCCTTTCGAACTTTCAAGTGGTATCAGAGCGGGATTCAAAATTTCTGTTTAAAAACTTTTGAATTTGATCCAATGGCTAATTGTAACAATCGTAATACTGCTGAAGGTTATTCTATTACTAGACCACCGTTGTTTGACAATATTCCTTTTGATTTTTGGAAAACACGCATGTCTACTTTTCTGCAATCTATTGATTATCGCATGTGGATGTTAGTTAAGGACGGATACGAACCACCTTTTCGAATGATTAACAATGTGAAAACTGAATTGCCGTTTGCTGATTGGACGTTTGATGATCGTGATTTAGCACAGTTGAATGCAAAATGTTTGAACTGTTTCTTTTGTTCTTTGAAATCTAAAAACTATATGCGTGTTTCTACTTGTACAATGGGAAAAGAAATCTGGGATAGGTTATGTATAACATACGAAGGTACAACTGAAGTCAAACAATCTAGGTTAAACATCTTGTTACATGATTACAAACTTTTTCACATGAAACCTAGTGAGACTATTTCAGAAATGTACACAAGGTTCACTCAGATTGTTACCTCTTTGCATGCTTTAGGTAGAGAACTTACCAACTACGAAAGAGTGAACAAGATTCTTAGATGTTTGCCTGCTTCTTATGATGCTAAGATTACTGCTATTACTGAATCCAAAGATTTAAATACTTACTCTATTGACAGCTTACTTGGAGCACTCATTGCTTACGAGCAAGGGGTGAACCAAAGGCAACTTGATGCAGGTGAACGCAAGAAAGAGAAGACCGTGGCACTAAAGGCCAAAGATTCAGATGCTAGCACTTCCGGGTCTGATAGCGATGAAGTTGCCTTAATCACAAGGCAATTCAAAAGATTTCTAAGGAAGAAACATAAGAACTATCAGAAGTGGAACAAGGGTAAGTTCAATAAAAACTTTAAGGGTTCATCTGAATTGGTTTGTTTTGAATGCAGGAAGCCTGGACACATTAAGGCTGATTGTCCAACACTTAAAGCTCACCCAAGCAAGGAGAAGGGTGAGGAGAAACCAAAGTTCAGAAAGGACAAGAAGCGGATTCAGAAGGCGTTCTGGGCAGACTCTGCATCCGACTCTTCTGAGACTGAAGCTGAAGAGGAGGAAACAAACTTGTGTCTTATGGCTGATGATCACCCTGGTCAGTCGGACCAGGAAGAGGTATGTGAGCTTACCTACGATCAATTATTTGAAGTTTCTGAAAGAATTCATACATCGTATAGGAAGCTTAAGAAAACCCATGCTAGTTTGAAATTAGATTATTTGACTTTACAAAAAGAGCATGATTCTGTAGTTAAAGATTATTCCACACTTGATTCCAATCACATGTCTCTGCTTGATGAGTTTGATGAATTGAACAAAAAATATTCTGATTTAGTTACTGAGCATGATTCTTTGAAAACCACGCATGTTGATTTAGAAAAAGCTTTTAAAGAGTTAGATAAAATGGCATGTGAAGTAGAAAGTAACAATGGCGCTTTAAAATTTGAAATTGCAAGTTTAAAGAAAGAGAATGAGTTTTTAAAAGTAAAAATCAGTGCTTGTGAAAAGAACAAAACACCACCTACCTTTGAACAGTTTTATGCACCGCCACCTTTTAAAAATTCTGTTGCAAGTTCATCAAAGCATGTTTCATACACTACTAGGAAGAGGCAATATCACTCACGACATTTAGTTAATCCTTTTCCTGGTGTTAGATGTTTTTCATGTGGCATGTTAGGACACATATCACACACTTGTACTGTTCACCGTAGTACACATTGGGTGTGGAGACCCAAACTGCCTGTTTCACTGCACAGCACGCATGCATCGCATTCTTCTTTTCATAAGAAGGAACCCAAACCTGTTTGGGTTCCTAAGACTGACATTTGATGATTTTATAGGTGTGCTCTCACACAAGACCTCGTGAGAGCATGTGGTACCTGGACAGCGGATGTTCTAGACATATGACTGGAGATGCAAATCAGTTCATTTCGCTGGAGGCCAGAGCTGGAGGCAAGGTTACACTTGGAGATAACACCACCAGGAAGGTGGTAGGCACAGGTATAATTGGTGATTCAAAGAACTTTATGATTGATAATATTTTTCTTGTAGATGGACTGAAACATAACCTGCTGAGCATCAGTCAACTCTGTGACAAGGGATACAGCATCAAATTCCTGCCCACTGGCTGCATTTTAAGCTTAAATGATGAAGTTGTTTTGCAGGGGCAAAGGATCAACAACGTCTACAAGTTGGATGTAAGTAAGATTAAATCTGATAATTCAATTTGCTTAAAAACTGCTGCTGATGAGTCTTGGTTATGGCATAGGAGATTGTGTCATGCCAGTATGAAAACCCTTAGGAGAGTCACCCAAAAGGACTTAGTTAGAGGTGTGCCCAAGCTTAAGTTCACTAAGGATCACCTGTGTGATGCCTGTCAGTTGGGGAAGCAAGTCCAGTCCTCTTTTCACTCTGTTAAGGACATTAGCACCTCTAGACCTTTAGAAGTTCTTCACATGGACCTCTTTGGACCCATTAGCACTGCCAGCTTAGGGGGGAGAGTCTATGGTTTTGTGATTGTTGATGATTATTCAAGGTTCACTTGGGTTAAGTTTTTGTCACACAAATCTGAGTCATTTGATGAGTTTAGATCTTTCTCTACTTGGATTCAGAAGAAGTTAGGATGTGAGATTATTACCATCCATAGTGATCACAGAGGGGAGTTTGAAAATAAAAGATTTGGAAGTTTTTGTGAGAACCATGGGATTAGTCACAATTTTTCAGCTCCTAGGACCCCTCAGCAGAACGGGGTAGCTGAAAGGAAGAACAGGACCTTAGTAGAAGCCGCTAGAGCCATGCTTGTCGAGTATTCACTTCCAAAATACTTTTGGGCTGAAGCGGTGAACACTGCCTGTTATGTGCTGAATAGGGTGAATGTGAGAGTCAAACTAAACAAGACACCTTATGAGATCATTAAGGGTAGAGCACCAAATTTGTCCCACCTCCATGTCTTTGGCTGTAAGGTTTTCATTCTGAACAACGGGAAGTCACCCTTAGGAAAATTTGACCCCAAATCTGATGAAGGAGTGTTCTTAGGATATTCAAGTGTGGGGAAATCCTTTAGGGTGTTCAATAGGAGGACTTTGGTGGTGGAAGAAACAACCCATGTAGTGTTTGATGAATCTGATCCTAAGGAGTCTAGATCTGAAGTAGAAGATGAAGAGATTGTTGAGGTTACCCAAGGAGTTGGAAATACAAATTTGGAGGAAAGGGTAGAACCTCAAACCCCATTGCCTAGAGATTGGAGATATTCTTCGAGTCATCCTAAAGAACTGATCTTAGGAGACCCTTCTGAAGGTGTTAGGACTAGGCATGGACTTAGGAAGGAAGTAAACCATTCTACCTTTATCTCAATGACTGAACCGACCAACATCAATCAAGCCCTGTCGGATGAATTTTGGATTTTAGCTATGCAGGAAGAATTGAATCAATTTGTAAGGAATTATGTTTGGGAGTTAGTAGAAAGACTTAAAAATCAAAGTATTGTGGGAACCAAGTGGGTCTTTAAGAATAAGATGAATGTTTCTGGTGTGGTGGTGAGAAATAAGGCAAGATTGGTGGCTAAGGGGTATAATCAGATAGAAGGGATAGATTTTGAGGAAACTTTTGCCCCTGTAGCTAGATTGGAAGCCATTAGAGTGCTACTAGCCTTTGCCTGTTACAAGGGATTTAAGCTGTTTCAAATGGATGTCAAGAGTGCCTTTTTAAATGGGGTAATTAAAGAAGATGTATTTGTAGAACAACCCCCAGGTTTTAAGAGTTCCCAATATCCAAGTCATGTCTATAAATTAAAAAAGGCCTTATATGGATTGAAACAGGCACCCAGAGCTTGGTATGAGAGGCTTAGCACATTCCTGTTAGAAAGAGAGTTTGTTAAGGGGAGCGTAGACACCACCCTTTTTCTGAGGAGACTAGGAGATGACTTACTCATTATCCAGATCTATGTTGATGATATAATTTTTGGATCGTCTGATAAATACTTATGTGAAGAGTTCTCTAAAATAATGAGTAAAGAGTTTGAGATGAGTATGATGGGAGAATTGTCCTACTTTTTGGGGTTTAGCATAAGGCAAACGGATGATGGAACCTTTCTCAATCAATCAAAATACACTAAGGACATTTTGAAGAAATATGAAATGGACAAAGCCAAGCCAATCAATACTCCCATGCCCTCCTCAGTTCAGTTAGATAAGGATTCAAATGGAAAATTTGTTGATCAGAAGAAGTATATAGGGATAATAGGTTCACTGCTTTACCTGACTGCTAGCCGACCTGATATCATGTTTAGTGTCTGTCTTTGTGCTAGGTTTCAGGCTGATCCTAAAGAGTCCCACCTAACTGCTATTAAGAGAATTCTTAGATATCTTTTAGGGACCCCAAACCTAGGAATTTGGTACCCTAGGCACAGCACCTCTTTTGAGATCATTGGATATTCTGACTCTGACTTTGCGGGGTGTAGGGTGGATAGGAAGAGTACCTCTGTGACTTGTCAATTTATAGGACAGTCGTTAGTCTCCTGGTCCAGTAGAAAACAGAACTCAGTTGCACTTTCCACTGCTGAAGCTGAGTACATTGCCTTAGGGAGTTGTGTGGCCCAAGTTCTTTGGTTGAAGCAGCAAGTCTTGGATTTAGGAGTACCTGTTGGCACAATTTCTGTTCTGTGTGATAATACTAGTGCCATCTGTATCTCTAAGAATCCAATCCAGCATTCTAGGACCAAACACATTGACATTAGGCATCACTTCATTAGGGACCATGTTATAAAAGGGGACATTGAGCTACACTACGTAGCAACTAAAAATCAGCTGGCTAACATATTCACTAAACCACTAGCCTTTGACTCATTCAGCATTTTGAGAACCAGATTAGGAGTGATTGATATAAATGCTTGATTCTGATGACTGCTGATTTATGATTGTTATGATTGGTATTCTGATTTCTGTTAGTTAGTTTTTTGTATTCTGTTTTCTGATTTCTGTTAGTTAGTTTTTGTATTGTGATTTCTGATTTCTGTTAGTTAGTTTTGGTTTGATTATTTGCTTTCAGTTGATTTTATTTCTTCTGCTGATTTCTGTGTTACCCTTTTTGTTAGTTTGATTTGAGTATTTACTTTGCTATGATTTTCTACCTGTTTTTTATGCTTTTCAAGATCTGATCACCGCTCACTACTTCTGGTGATCTGAATTTTTGACTGAGAGTTTTTACCTTGTTTTGGTTTGGAAGCTGATAAGCAGTGATTGACTTCGCTGAATCTGTTAAAGGGAAGAAACATTGATAATTGTTTCTCTTCCTCTAACTCCTTTACTGGTGTGTAGTTTCTTTTGAATAAAAATCCTTTTCAAAATTAAAATGTTAGTTTTTGAAATAGAGATTATTTTTTTCTTCCTACAGTAATCTGTCTCATATCAATAGTGTTTTTCAAAGTCTTGAGTCATTAGTTTGATTTTCTAAACCAAGTGATTGCATTTATCATATGTTGTATGGATTTTGTTTTGTGAATCGTTCTTCCTTACTGCGGAGAGTCATCTCCTATGTCTGGAAGATAATCTCACAGCTGAGACTCTTTAATGATTATGAAAAGGAGAAAGCTTACAAAAGATGCGCAGTGCGCCAGATAATTTGAAAAAGAGGCATAAAATGAGCCCAAAAATGAAAAGATGCGAAATTGCCAAATTGGATACACAAAGTGTATCAAAAATCAAAAGATGCGCAAAGCGCCAACCAATTTGAAAAAGAGGCACAAAATGAGCCCAACACAAGCTTTCTTTCCTTTCAGATTATTAAATGTCTTAGAAAAATCTGTGCGCCACTTAATATTTTCAAAAGCTTGAGTCTTGAAAATCCTGATTTCTGATTTTTTACTTTGTAACACTATTATATCAGATATTTTTCTGGAACGAGGCTTGAAAGGATTTCTTTTCAAATCTAATGTCTTTTATTCTGAATCGGATTTTTGTTTTGAAAGGGGTTTGCATCGATAAGGTGCCCGGGGTCGGCGCTACGAACGTTGATTATTTCCAACCTTTTCTGGATTTCAGCGCTGTCAATCGTCCTGTCATTGGTTTTCGAATCTAAAGTCAAGGAAAAATTCTGATTTTCTAAGAGCAGTTTAATCAAAAATTTTAAATAAATAAATAAATAAATAAAATACTTCTATGTGTTTTTTACGTAAGTTTTATTCGTCTTTTTGTTATTTTGATTTCATGGTTGTGTTTTTTGGATCCTGATCGATCATCTTCATCCTCCATTCTTTTCAGCTTTTCTTCACATCGTCCTGGACGATACACCTATCGTCCTGGACGATCCTCTTCGTCCTGGACGATCCAAAAAATCGTCATGGACGATTCATTCAAAATCATTCCCACTGCTCCTGCTGCTGAAACTACCCCAATTATTGGTGATCGTCCTGGACGATCCTTACATCGTCCTGGACGATATGATCCATATCTTCCTGATACGATCAAACGGCTGACATTGCACCAATTATTGCCCATCGTCCTGGACGATCCACCTCATCGTCCTGGATGATCCACGTGTCAGCCACTGGACAATTGGAATTCGGCCCGTCCGACATATTTATTGCATATCGTCCTGGACGATCCACCTAATCATCCTGGACGATACTTTTCATCAACGGTCGTCCAGCCTGACTCCTCGGGACGATCGCCTGTGTCTAATCGTCCTGGATGATCTCTGATCGTCCTGGACGATCGGACCGCCTTTTTGACCAATCGTCCAGAACGTCATAAATGACCACATCGTCCCGGACGATCCCGCGATCGTACGGGACGATCAGTCCGTTCTCTATTTAAACAGCGGTTTTCTTCATGTTTTTCACACAGTTTTTCCTCCACTTTCCTTCTCCTTTCCTCCTCTTTGGTTTCCTAATGGCTGGTGGCAAAAGATCTCGTCAAAAGGGGGCCAGTTCGTCCCGGGGACATGTAGATCCTCGCTTCCCGAATGCCGCCGATCAGGCGGCTTTCGAATGCTATTGTAATGTTGGTATCACGCACTCCAAGATTGTCAATCCTCACACTCTCACGTATCCCATCTTAGATTTGTTCGCACATACCTCCCTCACCTTCATTCTGACCTTAGCCTTTCCCTTCAATCTGGAACTCCTTCGCATCTTCTTTGCCAACTTGCGCATTTCCGCGGACTACTCCACTCTTCGCTCCTACGTAAATCAACATCCCGTGGAACTCACGACCGACGATTTTCACAATATCCTCAACTTGTCTGTCACTGGAGACAAGATCCACACGATCATCACCTATCCTGACTATGATTGGAGTGTCGCCATTCACTTCCTTCACCATACCAACGCACCCTATCACGACAATGCTTGCACTTCCCTTCTCAAGGATGCCCGGACCATTCAGCACATCCTTCGTTCCTCCGTCATTCCAAAGGCGGGGGATCGGATTCACATTACCCCGCTCATGTCCTTGACCACCTACTACATCATGACCCGTCGAGAATTTAATGCATCTGATTTGATCATCCGATACATAGAACATCTCACCACCATTAGAGATCCGGGCCACAGGCGTCACCCAAATCTAGCTTTAGGTCATCTTATTCACTATGCCTTAGAGATAAAATATGACCTTCAGTATCCTGTCCCTCCTGATGTCCCTCCTTCCTTCTTCACAAACAACTCATTCCACATCCTACACAGCACCCGCCTACATCCGGAGCCTGCCCCGGATGTTGAGGAAGAAGAGGAAGAGGCTGCTCCAGTTCCTGCTGCACCAGAGGCACCTGCACCCCTTCGCATTGCCTCTCCCCTTGACCACCTGGTGCAGCGCTTCGACCAGTGGGAGGCCCGTTTTGACTCCTACGTGGTTGCCCAGGAGCAGCAGCACAACGAGGACCTCCAACGCTTCACAGACTATGCTGCGCAGCAGCAGCAGCAGCACGACCAGGACAGGGCCTGGTTTGGAGCTCACTTTCAGGCCATTCACCATTACTTCTACCCTCCACCGCCACCTCCTTCTTCCGATCAGGATCCGCCTCAGTTTTAGTTTTCTGTCGTGTTGTTGTTCTGTGTATGTTTTATTTTATGTTTTATTTCCGTGTTATGTTTTTCCCTCCTCCTTTTTGTGATGTCAAAAGAAGGAGTCAGTTGTAGTCGTGTCGTGTCTGTTTCTGTTTTCTGTTTCATGTTTTCTGTATTGTTTGAGCTGTTAAATGAAAATTAAAAAAAAATGTTTGTTTTGTTTGATCTCCTAGTTTACCTTAGTTTTCAGACTACTTTATAAATGTTTGCCATCATCAAAAAGGGGGAGATTGTTGCAAATATGGTTTTGATGATGACAAACATGTTTCCAGTGTGTTTTCCTTGGATAATCTGTTTCAGGCACAAAAGACCGCGAGCCACTCAAGCCAACTCAAGATCGGGTCCAAGTGTGTCAAATGTATGATTTTTTCTTTTATTGAGTCAATTGTAATGTAACTGATTCCCTAGCTAAGTAACCTTGCACACACACACTCAGGGGGAGAGATTGAGTGAATTAGAGTTTCTGTTGTAATTTTGTTCAGATCGTCCTGGACGATATCCACATCGTCCTGGATGATCCAGTTAAAACAGAAACCCTAATTAGGGCGACTAAGTTAAGAGGGTCAGATTGAGCCGATCGTCCTGGACGATCTACGGATCGTACGGGACGATATGCCAAAATCAGAAATTCTCAGCCGCCAGATCAAGTTAGGCAAGTTCTTATTTTTAGATACTTAGTCTGATCGTCCCGGACGATACGTGTATCGTCCCGGACGATCTAGTACAATCATGCCTAAATTAGTATGGTAGTTAAGAAAAGCAATTAATGTTTAATTTATACGATCACATCGTCCAGGACGATCGCAGGATCGTCCCGGACGATCGTGATCGTCTTGTGCATTTCAGCTGTACGTCCAGAACTATGTACAGGATGATTTGGGGCCTTTTTGAACTAATCGTACTGGACGATTACCATATCGTCCGGGACGATCAAGTCATTTTTTGGTCGTCCAGCACAGATTTCTCTGGACGACCCGAACTGTCTTCTGGACGATTTCCTTCAATTTGAACTAATTGTCGCGGACGATCGCAGGATCGTATGGGACGATATGAACAACTTTTTCTACTGATCGTCCAAAAGAGCCAGATCGTCCAGGCTAAAACAACTGAATTTGAACTGATCGTACAGGATGATATACCGATCGTCCTGGACGATCTTGGCCAACAAGTTGAGATTTAGGGCAAATTTTAAGCCCTCCTTTAAAAGAACTTTTCCTAATTTTAGGAAATATCTTTTGCTGCCTTCCTTCCCTGAGAAATCCTAGAGAGAGAGAGAAGAGATCTTGTGAGGGGGAGTTAGTGAGGGATTCACTAAGGTTGCTCCAAGACACGGATCAGAGCCGTCTTCTCCGCTCGTCGTCTGTCGTCTAGTCGGTGTTCTTCGTGGGAGGATCGTTCGCAAGAAGATCCGGGTTCTCTGCCCGCTTCAGGTGGAAGCGAAAGGAGTTCATGGGTTCTCTGCCCGCTTCAGGTGGAAGCAAAACGAGTTCGATGGTTCTCTGCCTGCTTCAGGAGGAAGCGAAAGGAGGTCAGGTTCTCTGCCTCACCGTGTAGTGAAAAGGAGGTATTTTGTACAGGCTTCTCCGCCTTGCTGTGGGAGCAAAAGAAGAGTCACTTTCGTTTAGTGCAATACTCGGAGGGGAGGCTCCGGGGAGTGGACGTAGGTCAAGTTGACCGAACCACTATAAAATCTGGTTTGCTTTTCTGATTCAGTTTTGCATTTTACTTTTCAATATAAACTGCTTGGGTGAATATCGTTGGTTGATCTTTTCGTTATTGTTTACTTGTTTCCGCTGCTAAGTATCGAAAAGATTTTCATAGTTATCGTGAAATTTTTAAATAACCAATTCACCCCCCCTCTTGGTTAGCCTCGGGACTAGTTCACTAGGGCTTAACATCCCTTTCGAACTTTCAGCTCCTAGGCATCATTTACCCTACATAAGTAAAGGGGCCAATTAGGATTTGTCTTAGATGTCGGCCTCGATTCCTCAAAACTTAAATAACGTCCCTACCCATCTTTCATAAGAGACTGGACACATGGATTTAGTGCCTAGGTGGTTAGCTGGCTCCCCAATCCAGGCCGGGGTAAGTCCAGATTTGCACTGCATTAGCTAGGTTCGGGTCACTACTTTGTAGTACCCAATTTAGACTTAGGATCTGAGGCAGATTTTCAAATCTTAAGTCCTCACCCTTCGGGAATAAAATCCTAAATTTCTAATAAAATGTCAACTCAAACCTAAAAATTTCTCTCTTAAAATGTAAAGCCCAACATAGGGTAGATTGAGGTTGCCTCTGAGCTTCTCAGAATCCGGCATCTCCTACTTTTCTTCCTTTGGCTCGTTAATAACTGTTCAATGTTGAGTTTTCTCCTTGAAAATTCTTATTTCTTTCCTTACCTTCTACTTTGTAATCAAAGGGTAAGAAATCACTGCTTTAATCGAGAGTTTTCTTAGGAGTACGGCTCCTAGGATGTAATTAATTATAGGGGCTTGCCCCTATAGGGATTTGAGAACCCCAGATTAAAATAAACCTTGTTTTATTCTTATAAAATAAGGGAAAAATCTTTAGGAACGCAGACATATTTTAAAACCTCATTTCTAATTTTAAATATATTTATAGAATATTATTATTATCTTTCCAGGTAATATAATATTCTATTTATTATATTCAATTTTAGAAATGATGACTTTTATAACACCCATTCTTTCTTTTGGGTGTTTTTAAAGAATGTTATGTTCGTCTTTTCAGATGATACAATATTTTCCTTATTACACCTAAATAAAAGGATGGATGAACTTTTCAAAACTATATTTCTATTTTTAAACATATTCTACAGAATTTTATGTTCATCTGTCGAGATGATATGTTATTCATAGAATTGTGTTTGACTATAAAAATATTATTTTCTAAAACCCTGTTTTGATGTTGAATCCATTATAGAATATTGTGTCAGTCTCCCGAGATTGTACTTTATTCTTAATGTAGTATTCGATTACAAAATAGGAGAACACAAAATCTACGTGGTGACATAAATTTTCCCACCAGTGTGCTCATTCTTTTACTTTTTTGTATTTTAAGTTCCACACTTTTCTATTTTTGTGTGTGGTTAAAAACTCTGATTTTGTTATTTTTGTGAAATTAATCTGCTTCTGCATCAAGGGATAAAATTGATATTTTTAGATATTTTAAAAAGCTTTAAAAAGGAGTTTTTCTTTTATTTTAAAAAGTTTTTAAATTACCAATTCACACGCTCTTGGTTATCCTTGGGCTAGTTCTGAGAGGTTTAACAACCTTCATGAACTTTCAGTATGATGGTTGAGGACATTCGTTCCTCTTACGGGTCCCTCGTTCGAGTCGCTCAACCTGCTAAAAAAAGTTAAGTTTTAAATTATTTTATTATTTTCATTTTTAGTCATTTTAAATATTAACAATACTAAAATTAAGAAATAAAATATAATCTAATAATAATAATTTTTTAAAAAATTAATGTTCATTTTAAATGCATGCCAATTCGCTCGTTGATATTTCATCGCACTGAATTTTTCCTCATCTCACATGTGGGGGCGAATTTTTTTCTTTTTTCCTATGTTTACACTTAGACAATATAAGTGTTTTTTACCTAGCAATATGGACATTACAGATTCAAAGACCTCACCTATTTTATGAACAGAGGTCATTCAAAAAATTTTGTGCAAAGACACATATGTGATTTATCATTTTTTGACCCCTTATACTCGAGCTGATTGCGAGAGGTCATTCTTAAATAATTATAATGTTTTAAACAAAATGGGGGTAGTTTATTTTTTCAATGGAAGTTCATTCAAAAATTTTTTTGCATTGGCGTCCATATACTTTGGTGATTTGGCTTGCCACTTGAGCTATGCGAGGGAAATTATTTGGTGCGGAGTCGAGACGTAGCTCAATGTCTTGAAGCCATTAAAATGGCACCACGTTGTGTCCCAGTGACCCAATGACCTAACGTGATGAAAATTTATTATTTTTGCATCTTTTGCAATTTATCGTATGGCCCCATGACGCGACCCTGTCTAAACGTAAAAATTTACTTTTTATTTAAAAGAGAACCGAGGCCATTCGGTGAAAATTTGAAAATCGATGGACGGGTTTCAGTTTCTGTTATTTTAGGCACTTTTCATCTTTATTCGAAGCCTCTTCTATTTGGTCCAAATTTTCATTGCAGAAGCCATGGCAAACATCAGTGTTTTTTAACAAGGAAAGTGTATTTGTTCTGTATGTAATAACCCATATTTTGATCGAGGAAATTTTTTTTTTGGAGCCAATATAACTCCAAATCGTAAACTGCCTTCGCCATAGTATATTTTGATTGTAGTATTTTACTTACATGAATTACTTTGTATTTTTTGGGTGCCAATGAAAATCCTTAAGAAATTTGCACCTATAAGTACAATTGAGAATTTTGAGATCGTTAGGTGTCCATTTTGCAAACTAATTTTACCAATATTTTCAAAATAAAATGTGTTATTTTATGGATATTTTTCTATAATTTTTAAAGTTCCAAATAGATTTATATGAATTTTCTTTTAAAAATTGAATAAATTAAGTAGTATATTAAATAATTATATTATATTATATAAAAATATCTTAAAGTACTTATGGTTTTTCATTAAAATCCATTTAATCCTTAAACATTCATTTAACAAAGAAATGAAACTTGGGATTTAAGATAGAATGTGAGGACAAAGAAAATGAAACTTGGGATTTGGAGAATGTGGAGTGATTTTTGTCTGTCGATGTTGTTGGGAGATTCTCTCGTCTTATTGTAAGGAACATTTATCCTATTTTTGATTTATAAGATTTTATATTTTTAATAATTTTTTAATTAAATTTGTATTTTCATTACTGAAAAATATGGATAATTTTATATTGGTAAAACTTTCACGTAACTTTTTATATATTATAGAGATTGAGATTATAAGCATTTTGTGTATTTATTTGAGATTCTTCACCGGGTGATTTTGAAAATACTGTGATTTTTAACAACTTCTAAATTTATTTTGATGTCTGAAAACAGTGATTTAGTTCAACTAGAACTTCAGAATGTTATTTTATGCAATATTTAGTAATTTGGTTAAATTCTAAAAAAAATGAATTTTTACTCAGTATAATTTTTGTTGTCAACTGTTAGGACATTTTGACATATTCTAAATTAAGCTAAATGAATGTGGATATGTGATTGAGATTACTGTTATAGTACTGTGATAATATTATGTGTGTAAAAGATAAGTAATGATTGGTTGACCTATTGGTTGGAGATTGATTGACCTGTATAGGATGGTGGGCCAATGGGCTTTCCTTTAAATACTATGGTTTGATGTTATCCTCTAGCGATTCATGTGATACAATGATTGGGAGTTATAAGGAGATGATTACTGTGCCAACGGGCAAAGAGTGATGACTCTATCTACTATGCCAACGATTTACTAATACTGAAAGAATACTAAAAAACACTGTGATAGCCAGTACTTCTTACTTGTTTAGTGTGACTAATGAAATGTATGTTATGGAGGCATTATTCTTAGAATTTATGGATTTATTATTACTACATAGATTTTCTACTATTATATTATTCTACTGCTCCTGACATTAGATTATTATTGCTATTAAAATTAGATACTAATACTAAGCCTGCGATATAATAAACACATGATATAGAATAACTGGATATCATGTTTACATTTTGATATGATTTTACTGCATTGATTCGATTTTAATAGTCTTTACCAATGTTTTGATTTGAAGTTTTATACAATTTTTAAATAGATTGATATTATAGATTTGACGATTATTTTAAAGATTTGATACTCTTACTGGTTTACTGTTTTATTGGCTTCCATATTATTATATTTTATTGTTTATAGATTCTACTACTACTACTACATATGAATTTTACTATTTCTACTATGATTCATGATCATATGAATGCTACTATTATAATTTGACTATTAACATGTATAATACTCCTTTACTATGCTATGAATTTATTTGTTGGTTTTCATGTCCTGCTGGGCTTTTTAGCTCATTATATGTGGTTAAATGATTTTAGGTTAGGGTAGGGGAGAAGGAGTGTGAGGCTTATCATGATTCCTTTAAATTCAGTTTCTTTTTATTTTAGTTATTATTTTATACTTAAGACAGAGTAGTTATAATATGTTTGTGTATATCCTGAGTAGTGTACATGACTTTTGAGAAGATGAATCATTGAATTTGTTTTACTCTTTATTACTAATATATGATATTAGATAGCTCTGGTTATTATTTATTAAAAGATAAATGAATAATTCTTTTAATTTAGATTATGGGGCATCAGAATTGGTATCAGAGCATAATTATTGAAAGAATTGTTTATTACCAAAGCTGTAGGATTTAATTAAGAGTTAGGTAGAATGGGTAGTTTGAGGTGCATTATTTTACATACATAGTTGCATGTGTGTATTATTCAGATCATACTAAACTGTGCATATGAAATATTAAATGGATCATCCAGAGTGAAATATACCAAATGAGCAGCATAGTGCGACTCCAATGCCATCAAAAAGTACAATGTAGTTGGTTACTATTATAGCATTGGAAATGGGGGATGCATAGAGTAAATCAGCTGGAAGTAAAGAAGAAGAGGGAGACAAGCACTTATAGACATTTTATAAGTAGAAGCCTCTATTATTCAAAGGAGTTATAGGACCTCAGGCTATAGAAGATTGGATAATAAGGTTTGAAAAGATCTTTGAGATGCAGTGTTCGAAGAGCCGAAAGGTACCATTGGCTGTGTTCCTGTTTGAAGGAGAGGCTGGGAGATGGTGGGTTGGCTAATAGAGAGAGAAATTTCAAGGAAATATAAATGCTGATATCACTTAGGATGAGTTTTCTATAATATTCAAGATGTGGTTTATTCCTCCATCAGCCCAATGACAGATACAAGAAGCTTTTATTAAGTTGGAGTAAGCACACAAGATAGTGATGCAGTATGAAGCTGAGTTTATCGCTCTTGCTAGGGATGCTCCTCATTTGATCCCCACTACTGAAGAAAAGTGCTATAGGTTTCTACAAAGGTTAAATAGGGAGCTGAGACATCCATTAGTGCCTCTATGGATTTAAGAGTTTTTTGAGTTGGTGGAGCAAGCCAAGCGAATAGAGATTGATTTGATAGTACCAACATCCAGATATGAGGTGGGCTCAGGATATGATGTCAGTAGGAGAACAAGCAGAAATGAACCAAGTAGAGAGAGATACAATGATAAAAAAGCAGGTATAGTGATTCGAGGGGATCTGCATTAATAGTATATATAGGCAGCTTCGGCAAGTGCATTCATTATGGTCGACGACATACGAGTCAATGCTATTTGTTAAGGCGGCGATAATTTCATTGTGGACAACAGGGATATAAGGTAGTAGATTGTCCTCAAAGGGGATTTGGAGGAAGAACTAATTCTGGTGCAGGACAATCCAAACATACTGTAGGATAGAAGATTGTCGGGTCAAGAGCATATAGTGAAAGATTAAAATTTTAGGGTAGATAATAGAGCTGTTAAAGAAGAGAGAGACTATTGTACCATGATCAACTACACCTACTCAATGATGCCACATGTGTATAACTTATAGTATCTAGAAGATCAATAATAACCTGAAAGCTCTACTGGTAAGATATTTATTTGAATGATTGAATGGAAGAGTATATTAGGCATAATTGGATGACATGTGATAGAATGAACTACATGTTTGTATGATTTTTTAAGAGTTTTAATTTGATTTGAGTTTTGATTGTATGGAATTGATTTATATTAATTTTGTGCCGAAATCATTAGGGGAAATGTCAGGATGACATTTTCTTAAGGTAGATAGATTGTAATAAGCCGTATTTTGATTGAGGTAAATTTTTTCTAGAGCCAATATAATTGCAAATCACAAACCTCCTTCACCATAGTATCTTGATTGTAGTATTTTACTTACAGAATTGTTTTTTGTAATTTTTGGGCATTGGTGAAAATCCTTAAAAAATTGGCACCTATCGGTATTATTGAGAATTTTGGGATCGTCAGGTGTCCGTTTTGCAAACGGATTTCACCAATATTTTTTAAATAAAATATTTTATTTTATGAATATTTTTTTAAAATTTTTAAAGTTTCAACTAAATTAATATGAATTTGCTTTTGAAAATTAATAAAATTAAATAGTAATTTAAATAATTATATTATATTATACAAAAATATCTTAAAGCACTTATGGTTTTTCATTAAAATCCATTTAATCCCTAAGCATTTGTTTAACAGAGAAATTAAACTTGGGATTTAAGAGAGAAAGTGAGGAGAGAGAGAAAAAAACTTGAGATTTGGAGGCCACGGAGCAATTTTTATCTGTCGACGTTGTTGGTAGATTCTCTCGTCTAGCTGTAAGAAACCCTTACCCTATTTTTGATTTCGAAGATTTTATATTTTTTGTATTATTCTGATCAAATTTTTGTTTCCATTATGAAAAAGTTATGAATAATTTTGTATTGGTAAAACTTTCGTTGCGTAACTTTTTATATGTTACAGAGATTGAGATTATAAACTTTTTGAGTATTTATTTGAGATTTTTCACTGGGTAATTTTAAAAATACAGTAATTTTTTCCTACTCATAAATTTATTTTAATGTGTAAGAATAGTGACTTAATTCAATGAAAGCTTCAAAATATTATTTTATGTAATATTTGATAATTTGGTTAAATTTTGAAAATTTGAATTTTTGCTCAGCATGATTTTTGTTGTTTATCATTAGGATATTTTAGCATTTTTTTAAATTAAGTTTAATTATGCTTTGTTTATTGAAATGCATTAGAAATGAATATGGATATGTGATTGAAATTACTATTATAGTACTGTGATAACATTGTGAGTCTAAAAGATAAGTAAAGACTGGTTGACCCGTTGGATGGAGACTGATTGATCAGTACAGGATGATGGGCCGACAGGCTTTCCTTTAAATACTATGGTTTGGTGTCATCTTCTACTGATTCATGTGATACATTGATTGAGAGTTATAAGATGATGATTACTATACCAATGAGCAAAGAGTGACGACTCTGTTTACTAAGCCAATAGTTTATTGAAATTAATACAATATTAAAAATACCCACAAAGTTAGGACTTCTTACTTATTGTGTCTGACTATTGAAATGTATGTTCTTGAGGCATTATTCTTATTATTTTATGGATTTTTTGTTACTATAAGAATTTACTGTTATTATATTATTCTACTGCTCCTGCCACAGGATCATTATTATTACTGATTTAAATACTAATACTAAGCATGTAATATACTGAGCACGTGATAATGAATAAATGGATAACATATGTACATTCTGATATGATTTTACTGTATTAATTTGTTTTCAACAGTCTTTATCGATATTTTGAGTTAATGTTTATATGATTTTTGTATTGATTGGTATTATAGACATGATGATTGCTTTATAGATTTGACACTCATATTGGTTTATTGCTTTACTGGCTTTCGTATTATAATATTTTACTGTTTATAAATTCTACTACTACCGAATGTGAATTTTACTATTTCTACACTGATTCAGTGATCATTGTTATAATTTGACTGTTGACATGCATATGGCTCCTTTACCGTGCTTTGAATTTAGTTATAATTTTTGGTGTCCTGTTAGGCTTTATAGCCCATTATATGTGGTTAAATTATTTCAGGTCAGGGTAGATGAGTAGGAGTGTGAGGCTTATCATGATTCCTTTAGGTTTAGGTTCTTTTTATTTTAGCTTTTCTTTTGTACTCATGACAGAGTAGTTATAATATAATTATGTATCTCTTGAGTAGTGTACATGACTTTTGAGAAAATGAATTAAACAATCTATTTTGCTCTTTATTATTGATAGATAGATAGCTCTGCTTGTTATTTATTAAAAGATAAATGAATAATTCTTCCTATTTAGATTCTGAGCATCACACTATAAATGTCACGTATTATTTTTTTAAAATATCACATAAGGTTTAGGTTTAGGGTTTTGGACCTTTGCATGTTAATGTAGATCATTTCTTACAAATGCGTATAACATAATGTATGTGTGAAAATAAGTTTTGTATACTCTGTACTGTTGTGTACCGATGTATACCGCTATGTACTCATGTCTTCCATTTTATACCAATGTATACTTCTCACTATTCGAATGAAGAATTTACTAGAACATTTCAATGATTTTTTTTCCATTTCCTATACATGTTAGTTATATGTACCTTTATGTATTTGTGTACCTCTGTTTACCATTGCTAGGTACCATTGTGCACCACTATTATGTACCACTATGTATAGGTTTTGGGTACCGATTTGTACCATTATGTTCTAAACTAGTACACTTAATTTTATAGGGATAGCGCTATGTTCTTAACCACAACACTTAATTTTGCAGGGATATGTTCCAAAGATATCTTTCTGTTGCAGAACTTCGACATTCAGATAAATTTGCGATCATTTGGTTTATACATTTGGCCAAGAATTTGAAGATAGTCTACGGCAACTGTAAAACATTGTGCCCTCAATTTGTTGATACTCAAAAAACTTACTTTCCATACATCTTCAGCCTCTAGCATTGAGGAATTTTTCTATTCTGTTGCCCTCTACCACCATCGCCTTACCATATGAAATCTAGAGTACAGAATCACAATATTCATGCGATGTATGCATGCAACATCTGTATATTTTATTTTCCCTTACTAGTTGCTCAAGTGGATTGTCAGGATACTGTGACATAAATTTAAGCATCCTCATAATCGAAATGTCGATGAAGTCTTTCATTGGCACACCTCAAGATCGCTTTGTATCTGGCCAACACTGTTGATAGAACATAATTGAAGAGCTTATAAAGGTATAGAGCTACTGGAGACAACTGGTGATACACTTTAAACAGTACAAATGCTTTAACTACCACCTTAAATAGCTGAAAAGCTATAACCACCCACCATAAATGATACAACAACCCCTCTCAAATAGCATAAATATTATAACAACCCTTCTTTAATAGCACAAATGTTACAACAACCATTCTTAAATAGCTAAACTACCACAACAACCCACCATAAATAACAGAACGCAGTATACGAATAGTAGTGGTACTCATAAGTACAAAGCGGTACCATGAAAGATATAATGAAATTTACAATGAATATTATGATACATAATGTAATAATACAATGGATTATTGAAATATAGAATAAAATTTTGTTATATGAATTGAAATTTCAATTTGAAATAATTACACATTATCCCCATTTCTACGATTTAATTATTCCCATCATAATTCTTATATATTCAAGTTTTGACTGGCTGCTTGATCAATGGAGAAAGTATTCATCTATGAAGCATTCTGGTATCAGCTGGCTGGCTAGTTGATTGACTGGTTTTTCTGGTGTACACTGTTCTATTATAGGAGTGGCCTTGTCTGTAGTTTTTTTTTTCTTACATTTTTTCTTCTCCTAATGACTCTTCAATCTTGCATTTGAGATGCCTTTAGGCCTACACTTGAGTTGGTCTTTCAATTTTTTAAACCCACCATTTATATTGCCAACGAACTTGTGAATCCTTCTTTTGCCATCCAGGATCAAGTCAACATTTTAGCCATTTTAGTCATTACAACAAATATGTACTATTATACTTCCTCATTCCCCTATGCTGGTGTGATAATTTAATATACAAATTTGCTAAGATGATTTATGAATATCTTACCATTACATCCATCCTGAGATAGGATCACTTTCTTTCCCATACATGTGAACGTGCAGCCAGCATAAATATCTTTACTAGCTCTGAGTGACCATCTCAGTAGTAGGTACTTTAAAGGAATATTAATAATATCTAACTGCCTTATTACTCTCATGTAGTGATAATATAGTACACCTACCATTCGAAGTTCACACAACTGCATTAAATGGTGCCCTCTTTTGCATCAAAATAAATAGTCTCTAATAGATCAACTAATCAATCATCATGACTCTTTTAATGAAAAATGTTGATGAGTCACTTGACATATGATTTATACACATTCCACCCACACCCTGCAAAAATTCTTCTTAAAAAATGAATATAAATTTTTTGAATAAAATCGAGTAGCTTGCTTTAGTATTGGGTTACCTTTTATTAAAGGTACTACTTCAGACTGGCTGCATCTAAAATCTTCATCCTATTTATTCTGGTGCCAAGTTATCATCACCTTCTCTAAGCCTAGAAAACAATCAGTTATAGAATTTGTTGGCTTTGAAATGTCATGGCACACATTGTTAGTGGACTCGCTATGTTGTGTTAAAAGAATGCAAATGTTAAAGTAATTCTTGTTGAATGTCGTTGACCACTTCTGCCTGATTCTGTAAAGCTTCTTCAACCAATCATGGATGTAGAGGTCCCCTTTAGTGATCATTTTAGCCTAGGTTCTCTCGAAATCCTCCTCAAAATTACACTTTCTTAAACACCTATAAAAAATTGGCCTCTGACTTTGTTCTTGTTATTAAAGCACCACACCTTGGACAGAGCCTTCTTGGTGATGTGCCATTGGCACAACCTATGGCATGGCTGAGGTAATGCAATTTCAATTGCCCTAGCCATTGCCTAGTCTTGATTAAAAAATATTGTTATGGGATATTTATCACCCATGATTCATAAAAATGTTTTAAATAACAAGATAAATGATTCAATTATCTCCTTCAATAAAAATGTCACTCCTAACAAGTAGTTTGCCAATGATTATTAACTCCAATAAAGGGTGTAAAAGCTAAATTTTATTTGTTAAGTTTATAGCTAGTATAAAAAATTATCATATCTCCAAATCTGCCATAATCTATTCTCCCCAAACCCTCAATCCAAAAAAATATTCAATAATCTATCGTCCTCATCAGTTTGGATGTCCCATGAAACATGTTATCATCAATTAATTGATCTTTAAATTATCGAATTAGTGAATTGGTGTCTCCATACTCAATCATTGCACTTTTTTCTCTCTGAATGTAGTAGATGCATCCATCTTAGTCAATCCAACCTTTTTTAAACATCCAACTTCATTGGCTAGGTATGTAAATGCATCAATAGTTCTTATTCCGGCATCTACAATTGATTAAAGAATTGATGCTTTCTCATCACTAATATTACTACATGATCTAAGCAGATGTTGATCTTCCAGGCTAGCCAATTCGTGTTTGTGGATCTTTATGCATTTTTGCACCATCCAAACTCCATCTTCATCCATTGAAAATCTAATCATAGCAGGACACCTTGTTATAGTATTTGATTTTCAATATTTTGATTGCGAATTTAAGTCAATACCCCTCTTCAATCTAGCTATAGAAGAGACAAAGTCATTGAATTTTATTTTTGTCGAATTGGGCCAGTAAATGTGATGTTTTTTGAGAACGCTAAAACTGAGATTATGAGCATAATGACAATAAATATCATATGCTTCCTTCTCACAGTTATAAACCCCCCGTGCGTTGTATAAACATGCCAGGACTCAACGGTACACAGCGGTACACAGAGGTACATAATAGTGGTACACAGAGGTACACAACAATGGTACATAGAAGAGGCACACAGCTGTACGTAGTAGCCATTCACAGAAGAGGTAATGCACAACAATAATACATATCAAATTATTTTTTTATCTGGACTTCCACACAGAATCCAAACTTGCATCTAAGCATGTGCATAGCAATATAAAATCGAAGGACCATAAAATATTTGAATGATACAGCTTAAACCAATATGAGAAATAGTAAAACCTCTTCGGATTTTAAAATTTACCGATAATATCCCCAACTTATCTCATGTAGTTTGCTGCGGTAAGTCTTTTGGGATGTTTTGAGGACATAACTTCTATCTTCTCGCAAAATTCGACTTCCTCCAAACCGGTTTCCATCTTCATAGCCTCTCTTTTTTCTTTCTCAACGTTATTCTGAGGAGAAATTCTGTCTCAGGTGGCGAAAATAGTCCGTCAATATCCTAAACCCTAGATATTAGTGTATTTCTTTTCAATTTTCGCGTCTGGATAGGGTCGGGTTGTCGAGCCTCATGGTAAGCTAGAAAAGACGCGACAAATAATTAATTTTTATCGCGTCATGTCGTTGGTTGATGATATGGCCAAGTTTAAGGTCATAAATTTAATATGGTTGAGAAATTGTGGAAGTATAAATATAGTTACATACATCAAATCCTATAGTGTTGCTTAATAAACCAGCAAAATGAGATTAACCAATACTGATTCTCTTTTTTTATTTTTTATTTTTTTATGAGTATCATCCTAGAGGTGCTTAAACATCTTTTTCACATTATTCGGCAATCTAATTTAAAAATAATTCTGAATTTGAAATGTAGTGATGCCAACATTTGCTTATTCTTCATTTTGTATTCTATTTCTTCGGCTTCTTTTTAAGAATTTAACATACAAACATCTTATCCACTTTGTTTTCATAAGATTTGGAGAACGAGTATTTATTTTTTTTGCAATCAACTTTTTCTATGTACAGTTCACGTTCAAGTGCCCGAGAAACAGGCATATAGAGTGGGCGACTGATATGAAATTAGTTCTGTTCAATCAATGCTCGCTATGGAAATTCATACAAGTTTTATTCACAAGAAAAATCATTAAATTTCCCCCTTGAATGCTCCCTTTGATGTTTGAACGTATTAAAACCTGCTTGACAAAGAAAGAAAAAAATCAAAATCAAAATGAAGAGATATCTTTGAGTTTACTTCCATACAATTCAAAAGTTTCATGTAAGACAATCCTAAATTTCTTACATAATAAATTCCCTACTTCTCAAATTTTCAACACTTTCATTTATCTTATTCTGACGATCCAAATCTGACTAAAAAGAATTATGCATTCTGATTTAATTTTTTAAAAGTAATAAGCCTTTATCCAACGATCTTCTAACTCTCACGGGCTTCAGAAGTGTTTTTTCTGAAACCATTTCTACATTTTAGTTAATCATCACCAAACAGGACAATACTTGAAGTAATTCCACAAGATGAGTAAAAAGTACGTAAAATGTTAAAAGTACATGAAAGAAAGGTAAGAAGTACATAGTAGAAATTATGTTCAAAGGCACAAAACAGATGATGCAGTAATATCGAAAGGTCAATCCATTCAAACTGATTTTGCTCCCCAATAATGTAGGGCCAAGAAGCGGCTATGTAACTACAGCTTTTGCAGGACAACTATAACCTTACAGATATTTAGAAAGCGATAAAAAGAAATTCCATATTTTGGAAGCAATAACAGACAACCTCTGCAATTATACTACAAAAACACCTTACAGTAACTCACATCAGGATGGACTTCAACATCTGTATATGGTTGATGTAAGCCTTATCATGATTCTGAGGCCCACCATCAGAGAATTGCTCATCCTTTAATCTACATTAATGGTATGCCATAGCATTCAAAGCAATCATGGGGCCGAAGTCTTCCTTATATGGGGAAACAAGTTTGTCAAACCAAGAACAAAATTGCTTCCAGAGTTTTGCAATCCAAAGAGATTCCCGGACTAGTCATTCCTCGCAATAATCCACGAGAATAGTAAATTGAACAAGATGTTTCTCTCAAAAAGAATAAATTGGGGAGTTGATAATTACCAAAATAAGAAATGGATGCACCCAAAAACAAGCTCTTTCTTCCTAGTGTGCAATAAGGGAAGCTCTAAAATAACGTGGTAAAACACAGAGACTCCAGCTCATGTTCTATCTTTTAAGGGACAAAAAGGTTATGGAGTAGCCTGGCTCTGCTCATGTTCTCCATGGAAAACAGATTGGAATTTGAACTTGAATCCGATTTGAAGACATCTTGCAGCCGAGGATGTTTGACAGGTATCTGCACATTTGAACAGTCCCATATGAGCTAGTTTGTCATGATTGAAGAGGGTGAGCATAGAGTGAACTGATGGTCTCCGTTACTTTAGTCACCAAAAAAGCAGTTTTCATTTCATAGATTGAAATAATGGAGACCAAAAAAAACAAAGCTAATTGGCGTGATATATAGTTGTCCAGAAAATAGGCAATTTAAAAAACGAGCAAGAGACATGAATGCAGATAGGAAGGGAAGCATGACATGACAACGCAGGATATATCTTCCGCTTAAACTGGGCAACATGATAAGTAGAACATCAATTAATAGCTATAGTTTGTTACGAGAATCTTGTAAAACACATAAATTGATAAATAAACGAAGGAAGAAGAAAATGTAGAAGTCTAACAATAGCAAGGAAATACTGTAATTAAAGCACCACTTTAGAAATATATATTAAACCGAACAATCAGGTAAAGATCCGGATATAAATAAAGAGCACAATGAGCTCATTGGTGAGTTGTTGGAGGTCCAAGACCGGGGTCGTAAGAACTCTTCTAACCAGATATAAGCTAGTTGGACACCCATAAGCACACATCCAAACTCACCATGGCTGCGATCTATACATGGCAAGGTTGAATAAGGTGAGCTCGTGAATAGTCACAAGCATTCCATGGGCATTATGCCTGTGAAGCAGGATATGGGCTTGCAGCCCCACGGTTAGTGACATTGCAAGATCAAAGTGCTAGTCTTACTCTCA
Source organism: Dendrobium chrysotoxum (assembly GCA_019925795.1). Lineage (NCBI taxonomy): Eukaryota > Viridiplantae > Streptophyta > Magnoliopsida > Asparagales > Orchidaceae > Dendrobium > Dendrobium chrysotoxum. Next base: position 34,374,770 of record CM034314.1, read on the forward strand.
CAAGCCTTTGCTGCTAACTAGATGCAGGCATAAGCACCTTCCATTTATTTGTTTGTGCTTTTTTTCAACAAGTTATTGGTGATGGAAACAAGCCAGCGCCAACGAAAATTCCTTAGCGGTGGTGATCATCAAAGGAAGATCTATAGCCAATATCTAAGATGGAAAAGAGAGGGATTAAGATGATCAAATTTAATTATGAATTTTGAATAAACCTGAAAAAATAACAAATATATTCATCTACAGCTAGAGAAGTGATTTGATTCATGAAGAGATTAAACTATATGACACAAATTTTTTGCGAAGCACTTACAAAAATAAATTTGTAGTGTTTCCAACAAAACCTTCAAGTATGTAAAAGATCTTTCAAAATTCTTACAAGGTTACATTAAGTCTCAAGAATATTTATATTTAAAATTTATATTCTTATATTGCACACAAACTAATCCATGTGTTTTTATGAACTAAAAAACAGGGCCTGAGTGTGATTCCACCTCGTAAAGGTCTTCCAAGATAATATTTCCCATACAAAAACAAGAAGCACATTGATAAGCACAAGTTTAGATTTATCGTAATTTCGAATTTGATCTCAAAAAGACAACAATAATATTCAAACATATAAAGAACACTATTGCGGCTTTTGGTGCACACTGGGGCTTATGGAGATTCCCAACAACACTACAGTTCTCGTACGAATTAGTTCAAAGTCCTCCCTAACATGATGGGATTTCCCTGACGTGCGAGAAGTTGTCACGGCACTAAGAGGAGTCTTGATGCACCGATGGCTGTTCCTTGAGGTTCGCATGTACTAATGAAAAGGGCGCTGTTTTCATTTGATAAAAAGTTTGATTAACAATTTGACTAATTAGGATCATAAGACAGGACCTTATAATAGACAAGCTAAGTATGGCATCATAAATTACGTCAGATAAAATGGTAGGACCACTTTGTATTCACCTATATAATATAGGGCAATATTATGCATTCCAACTCAAGAAATCCAGGCATTTCATTTTAACAAATATTTTAAGGTGAAAATCATATTTCTGACCATTATTTGATGATTCGAATTAAAATCACAAGTATTACTCTCTTCATCTCATGTTACAAACATCATAATTTGTTCAAGCTATTGTCATCTAGTTGAAATGCAAAGACTTCCGAACAAAATAACTAGGCTCAAACACTAAGATGCACGGACACGAACATGACGACATAGACAAGACACGACACGGATATGGTATACGACATTTTTTGAAAATATAGGAGATGGGTACGAAGCGGACACATCATTACAATACTTTTATATAGTGTATAGAAAATTAGAAATTAATGTAACATCATATTATAAATGACAAACAATAACGAATCAATATCGTAATTGCTTTTCTAGCTTATAACATAAAATGTTTAGTACAATATGTCTAGCACAACAATAAAAATATAAGCAAATAACTATTTAGTACGCAACAAGCTTCAATTACTTAGTAAAAGAAATAATAGGATTTTTTTTCAGAGGTACGTCTTTGGCCTTCAATAACATCATCATTAAATATCATTGCTTCCAACTATGGTTTAGCAAGAGAAAGATTTGCAATGTCCAATACTCCCATATCATCAAGAGACTCGAACCAATCTCCAGCAACATCGCACATCTTGTTATCACCTGTCATATAAAATGAGGTTTTTCTTGATAGAAGACGAAGATTTGTATGCACATAAACTAAATCTTAAGCCCATTGTGGACTAATTTTGTTCCTCTTCATTGATTGAATGAATGAGTATGTTCTCACGACAAGAGAAGAATGAAACTTGACTAAGAAGTTTTATTTCTTTTGTTTGTAGTGGTGCTGATGCTCCATGAATCAACCACCACATCATTGGCTCCATCCTTCATCTATTGCCAAAGATTCTTGTTCACCAAAATCCTCAAAATATTCAAAGAACTTTGCAAGTTCTATATTAGTTCTTCTACTCTCCTCCTCATTTGAGAAATAACATTTCAAAGATGTCTTTCTCATATTTGAAACTTTTAAATCTTTTTATTGTGAGAACCATTGAGGGTCTTTTTGAAGCCATTCTTTACTTGAATATCTTCCAAGAATACAAAGAATATAAAATCATTAATTCATTAGCCAATAAACTTAAAACTAATTTAAAATATATATTCAAATTTACCTTGGATTTAATGAGTGAGCCAAATAATGACAAGGTGCGTTATTTGTGTTCCACCTATCCTCAAAAATAGTATGGAAAATGCTCCAAAAATTTGATTCTTTATCATGTGTCTTTTTTTCATGTCTATATATAATTTCTTTCATTTTAGCTAACATGGACTCCCACATCTTATAAATCAAATGTAGGCATGATTTATTTGTGTCTCCCTCACTCAATATATCATAAATTGGATTAGTAAAAACTAAAATATTATTGATATCATCACACCATAAATCATCTTTGATCTTTTCTTTTACATATCTTGCCTTCCCAATATCATCTTCCTAATAGCAAGTCCACATCTCACTAATGAACATGGATTAAAGAACTTTTTTTTTTGTTTGAATTTCATCAAACATGATTATTACAGAGGCAAAATGAGTTTTAGTAATAACTGGCATTCTCAAATGTGAGAAATCATTAAGATGGATAGTCTCATTAAGGGGTTTATGATAAAATTTCTAATCAGAATAGCATCCCTTGTAACCACTATTATCTAATGACATTCAGTATATGTGATTTCATTAGCCTCTATATTTTTGACTGCATAAATATTTTTTTAGAGCATGATTTATAGTGTACATATTACATGGAGTCCAAAAGATATGAGAATATGTTTTCTCCACCAACAATCCTACAGCTCTATATACTGGTGCATTATAAGTGATAGCCTGCACAACATTTGATGGCTCAATCATCACTAGCACCTCTTTAATCGAACTAGAAATGAAATATTTTTCCATGTATTTCCCTTCACAACTTTGATAAACATTGGGTAATTCTCTGTAATAGCCATTAAATTAATGAGTAGTCTTCTTTGAGGATCAGTCCAACTATCACACACAAAATTGTCACCTTTTTCATTTCACAATCCTTTCATAGGTTTAATTAATGTTTCAATATTTTCTCTCTTTCTCTCTAATAATTTTGATTTTCTTATATTGTACCCAAGTGGAACATATCTTGCAAGGTTCTTTTTATGCAAAAGTGAATGCATTCTTATAATAAGAATTCCTTACAATGTTGAAAGGAAGTCAAACTATAAAAAATATTCTAGCAATTTCACGATCAAACTTCTCTTGCATCTACATATTAAATACCTTCTCTAAAGAAATTTAACAACTCCTTTTCTTTTCTTAGATTCATGTCATTCGCTCCTAAATGTACCAATATTAACATTAGTAGAAAGATGATCAACTCCAATGGAAGTGAAGGTAGTGTGGGATGAGCCCTGAGTAGAGGGAAAAGGTATTTCTTTAGGAAGTGCACTTTTAATCTTTGATTCAGCTTCATTAACATGTGTGTTGAACTCATTCAACTATGAAGCAGTAATCTTAGGGCATATTTTAATTTCATTGCCCCCAATTCTTAATAAATGTGCTTTCACTCTAGAATTTGATCATTTGTAGATGACACCATAATAATTGCATTTGAATGATACATTTCCTCTACTGTCAAAAGTTTTTCCTAACTTTGTAACATGATTTCATAATGGCTTATTAGCTTTTATAAAAGGCATTGTTGAACCTTCGCCACTTCTAGTTCCACCACCACTATAGCTCATTTTTCTTCCAAAAAAATCTAATGGAATGGAAGAAATAGAGTCTTAGCATTAGGCCATTATTGACGCATTAAAATCATATTTTGTATTTGTTAGTACATATAATAATGCTTGGTAATTTTTAAAGGGTACATAGATTCTCTATTCTAATGATTTTCCCAAGATAAATAAATTAGTCACGAGGAAGAGAAGAAGTTTTAATATTTTGTAACAATCTCATTTATTTGACCTATTAGAGATGATAACTTCTAAGATGCTTATCTTATGGGAACTGTACGACATGTAAGAGTAGAAACTAATTAAACTAAAGTATGTAGTTTTATCTTCTCAAGTATCTAGCTCCAACTTTAGAGATTACTATTCAAATTTATAGTTTCTCATTTCTTCTTGGTTTTCAAATCACATCTTTTCTTTTCCGAGCAAAGAAAGTTGATTACAAGAACAACCACACTTTCACAAGTACGACTGACATATTATATCTAATATTTTTTTTATCCTCTAATCTTTCTTACTAAGTAAAGGCTCACAGGAATACAAGAAAAAAAAAACTTAAACATCAAATAAATGGGTAAGTATAATTTGTTCACTTCCTTGCAAAAATAAAGAAGCTGATAATTTATACTTTAATCAAATGGATCTGCTAAAAGATCGAGATGCACTAAGAGTTCTAATATTTATTGATTTTTCAGAAATCTTACAATAATAACTTAATTAGTCAAATGCGAAAGCTGATGATTTGTAAATAATTATGAAGATGGTGATTATTCTCTAATTATGACAACGAAAATATTGATCTCAAATTTTCACTAAGCAGTTATAATAAACATTAAAATGCGAAAAAAAATAAAGTATGAAAAATAAAATCAGAAAAAACACACCATATTTATAGTGGTTTGGTCAAATCATGACCTACATCCACTCCTCGGAGTCCTCCTCTCCGGGTATTGCACTATCACTATAGTGTCTCTTCTTTAGCCCACACAGCTAGGCGGAGAAGCCCTTACAAACTCTTTTCCACCAACCCGGTGCGGCAGAGGACCAAAATCCTTTCAAAGGCAGAGAACCTTGACTTCTTTTCACCCTCCTGGTGAGGCAGAGGACCTGAACTCCTTTTCACTCTCCTGGTGAGGCAGAGGACCTGGAATCACTTTCACCTTACCCGGTGTGGCGGAGTAGCCTGGTCTTTTGACACCAAAGAGATCTTCTTCTTCCCAAAGCTTCCCTCAAGACAAACCTTAACTCTTGGAGGAAGTCAGGTGCAAGTTTGCTGGAGCAACCATGTGAAAACCCCCTCTCACACTCCCCTGAAACCCACAAAGATCTTCTCCCTCTCTTACAAACTCCACCCTTTCTCTCCCTAGCCCAAAGCTCTCTCTTCAAGCTTTCTTTAGAAGAAAATAACTCAATGAATGCCCAAAAGACACTTACAAAGTTTTATGAGAAAGCTTAAATAGAGGGCTTCAAAAAATCCTAAAAATCCAATTCAGCCATCAAAGATCATATAGTACGATCGCAGGATCGTCTAATATGATGTGCAAAATTTGACCTATTAGTATTATACGATCGCAGTATCGTATAGTATGATTAGTTCAATCGAAGAGCACTTCGTCTAGGACGAATCTTAGGATAACCAAAATTATCTCTCTTCATCATACAGTATGATCCAGTTTGTACATTATGATCTAAATATCAAAATTACGTAAATTTAATTGACTAATCACAGGATTTAATTAGGCAATATTTTAAACATCATACAGTACGATTAGGATCGTACAGTACAAATAGAATAATTTTCAAATTAAAATTTTTGCCTAATTTATTGTGCGATAGGGTTTTTAATTATACCAGATCGTCCAGTACGATGTGGTGTTCGTACTGTAGGATTAGTTATATTTTAAAAGAATTAAAAAAAAAATATTTTAATTAATTTCTCTGACACCAGATCATACAGTACGATCCAGATCGTACAGTATGATGTACAAAAAAATTAAAATATTTAATATTAAATTTGCTTCCCTTGTGTGTGTATGTACGGTCACCAGGCTATCATGCACCCTTACAGGACTTGGCACAAGAAGTTAAAATAAATAAATGAAAATTATAGACTCTTTCAACATAACCTATTCTACTCAATCTTGAGCCCTAAATCTTCAAAGAATGGTGCATGTTGTACCTGAAATATTAGTCAACACACAAATCGGTATGCACAATAAATACTAAGAGAAATAAAGAGGCAATCAATAATATTGTTATCATCAAAATCATAAACTCGGCAGCCCGAGTTGTAACAATCTCCCCCTTTTTGATGATTGCAAATATTATTGGTTGAATTTGCAATTTTAAAAATATGTTCTCCTAATCTCCCCCTCACTAAGAGAATTATATTAAAAAATAGGAGTAAGCATTTTGTTTTAAATTTTTTTTTAAGACAAATAAATATTTAAAAACTAAATAACATAAAATTTAAAAAAAACTTAACCATAAATATAACCAACATAAACGCAACCAATCACAATACATTCTCCCCCTTTGACATTATCAAAAAGCAGAGATATAATGTAACATATAAGTTAAACTACATGCAAAAGAAATTAATAACATACAAAAAGAAAACTAAAATATAAAATCATGCTTAAAATATAATAAACAACAAACACACAAAATAGATAAACAAAAATACAAAACACATAAACAAAACACACAAACAAACCTCAACATACTTATACCTGATCAGAATTACCAATCAAATTCTTGACGATTTAGCATAAGTTTGTTACCTCATTATCTTGCTCCTATTCTGATGATTCAGAAGCTAAGTCTGCCCAGGAGATCTTTTGCTTCTTTCCATTTCCCCTTATTGCAATTTGTTTATCCTCACTCTTTCTTTTTACAAGGTGTTTCTTAAGATTAGGGCATTCATTTTTAAAATGTCCAGGTTTCCTACACCCAAAATAAATTATGTCAGAAATAAGCTTATCATATTTTTCATTTTTACCTTTGCTTCACTTTTGTTCACGCTTGTGTTTGTGCTTCAGCAGACTTTTGAATTGACTTGTTACTAATTTCATTTTCTCATTCACATCACTTTCTAAGCCATCTTTACATGTGTCTTTTGCTTTTAGTACTATAACATTTTCGTCACCAACATCCAAAAGCCTTTGACTCACACTTCGCTCGTAGGCAATAAGTGAGCCGATCAGATTATCAATAGAATAAGTATTCAAGTCTTTTGATTCACATATAGCAGTCACTTTGGCATCAAATTTATCAGGTAGATAATGTAAAATTTTGTTGACCTTTTCTAGGTTTGAAAGTTCTCTACCTAAAGCAAGCAATGATGTCACAATCTGAGTAAACCTAATATACATGTCTAAGATAGTCTCATAAGGTTTCATGCAAAAAAGTTCATAGTCATGCAATAATACATTTAATCTAGATTGTTTGACTTCAATACTATCTTCATATGTAATGCATAGTTTATCCCAAACTTCTTTGCCAGTGATACAATTAGAAACAATCATATAATCTTCAGAAGTTAAAGCACAGAAAAAGTAGTTCAAGGATTTAGCATTCAATTAAGCATAAATTTTTTCTTCTCTACTCCATTCAGTAAAAAGAATATCAGTTTTCACACCATTAATAATACATGATGGTACAAAATATCCAGACTCAATTATATGCCACATCATAAAATTAATGGATTGTAAAAATACAGACATGCAAATTTTTCAAAAATTAAAAGGAATATTTTCAAATAGTGACGGACGAGTTATTGAATAACCTTCTGTAATATTTCTATTTCCAAATTATGCCATTGATCATTTTCCTCTAGATTTTCTAAAACACTATTTTGAGTACCGCTCTTATACCACTTGAAAGATCGAGATGCACTAAGAGTTCTAATATTTATTAATTTATCAAAAATTTTACAATAATAACTTAACTAGTCAAATGTGGAAGCTGATGATTTATAAATAATTATGAAGATGGTGATTATTCTCTAATTATGACAATGAAAATATTGATCTCAGATTTTCACCAAGCAGTTATAATAAACATTAAAATGTGAAAGAAATTAAAGTACAAAAAATAAAATCAGAAAGAATACACCAGATTTATAGTGGTTCGGTCAAACCATGACCTACGTCCACTCCCCGGAGTCCTCCTCTCCAGGTATTGCACTATCACTATAGTGTCTCTCCTTTAGCTCCCACAGCTAGGTGGAGAAGCCCTTACAAACTCTTTTCCACCAACCTGGTGCGGCTGAGGACCGAACTCCTTTCACAGGCAGAGAACCTTGACTTTATTTCACCCTATTGGTGAGGCATAGGACTTGAACTCCTTTCCACCCTCCCGGAGAGGCAGAGGACTTGGAATCACTTTCACCTTTCCCGGTGCGGCGGAGTAGCCGGGTCTTTTGACACCAAAGAGATCTTCTTCTTCCCAAACCTTCCCTCAAGACAAACCATGACTTTTGGAGGAACTCATGTACAAGTTCGCCGGAGCAACCGTGTTAAAACCCCCTCTCACACTCCCTTAAGGCCCACAAGGATCTTCTCCCTCTCTTACAAACTCCACCCTTTCTCCCTAGCCCAAAGCTCTCTCTTCAAGCTTTCTTTAGAAGAAAATAACTCAATGAATGCCCAAAAGACCCTTACAAAATCTTATGAGAAAGTTTAAATAGAGGGCTTCAAAAACCCTAAAAAACTAATTCAGCCGTCAAAGATCATATAGTACGATCGCAGGATCATCCAGTACGATGTGCAGAATTTGACCTGTTAGTACTGTACGATCGCAGTATCGTACAGTACGATTAGTTCAATCGAAGAGCACTTCATCCAGGATGAATCCTAGGATGACCAAAATTGTCTCTGTTCATCGTACAGACAATCCCGTTTGTACAGTATGATCTAAATATCAAAATTATGTAAATTCGATTGACTAATCACAGGATTAAATTAGGCAATATTTTAAACATCGTACAATATCATTAGGATCATAAAGTACAAATAGAACAATTTACAAATTCAAAATTTTGCCTAATTTAATGAGCGATGGGGTTTCTAATTATACCAGATCGTCCAGTACGATGTGGTGTTCGTCGTTCAGTACGATGTGGTGTTCGTATTGTATAATTAATTATATTTTAAAAGAATTTTTTTCAAACAAAATATTTTTAATAATTTCTCTGACACTAGATCGTACAGTACGATGTAAGAAATTAAAATATTTAATATTAAATTTACTCCCCTTGTGTGTGTGTGTGTACGGTCACCAGGCTATCATGCACCCTTACAAGACTTGACTCAAGAAGTTAAAATAAATAAATGAAAATTACATACTCTTTGAATATAACCTATTCTACCCAATCTTGAATCTTAAATCTTCAAAGAATGGTGCCTGTTGTACCTAAAATGTTAGTCAACACATAAATAGGTATGCACAATAAATACTAGGAGAAATAAAGAGGTAATCAATAATATTGTTATCATCAAAATCATAAACTCGACAGCCCGAGTTGTAACATCTACCTCACTCTCCCTCCTATGGCTTTGATGGAGCAAACACAAGAGTTAAAATATTTGATGCCCTCGTTGACATGAAGAAGAATGAGTGAGAAACCAAATGAGTAAAGGGAATGACAGGAGAATGGCTCTAGTCGGACATACCAGGCTTAAAATAGCGTAGTATCCTACTCAATTTGGCTCTCCTCGGTGAAAAAATGATAAAGACTCAAAGAAGATAAGAAGACGAGGAGCCTTTAGGCTTCAACCATGCTCTCTCTCTGCTTGGTCGGCTCACCTAGTTGTGCAAACAAAGAAGATGAGGGTACAAGACCAGGTAGAGTGTTCATACAATCAAATGTTCCCTTAACACTATTTATTTGATTAAAATAATATAAAAAAGTAAAATTTTTATAATTTAAATAAAACATAATTATAGAAAATTATTACATAAATATTTATTTCAATTTAAATATTATTTTAATCAAACACATATCAGCCAAGTTTGGCATGTGTCCCAACGGTGTTGGGCTCGTGCCTATGTCAGACAAGTGTCTGACACTGCATTCCCTTTTAACTTGGTGTGTCGGTGCATCATAGCATAAAAATGGAAAATTTAATATTGCCTAAATTAGGTAATACAGAGGAGGCACATATTTAAAATAAACCACATGCTATATTACTGTATCATCTGAAAAGGCCCAAAAGCACTTGATTTTCATATTACATACAACCGCTCTGTGAAAAAAAATGAACGTAAAATAAGAATCTAATACATTTATAAGAAAGTCAATCAAAATATGGATGAAACAAAATTTTCTTACAATTAAATAAAATGAAATAGCTTGGTAGAAGAAAATGCTATAATCTTCTATAGATTTATGATTTTTGGAAGTATAAGATTCTAAAGTTCTTTCTCTTTACCAATCAAAGGTTAGCTATAGTTGCTTAAATTAGCCAACATCTGTACAATGCGGCCTAAGGAATTTACATGCTAAATCTTATTATAGTCTAACCAAAATATTCTTTATGAAATTCTAACAAATTTATGAAATCTATAAAGCAACAAGTTAAGAATAAGTTTAGTGTAATCATATATGGCTGTCATTATTGGGAGTTAAACATCTTATACTCATTATGCATCAAGAAGAAATAGAGAACACTCTACATTTTAAAGATATAACAAACTTAAAACATTTTAATAACCAAATCTATGAATTGTGATTTAGATCTTCAGGGATCCTTCTAATACTCAACATGTTATGTGTATAATCTAACAAGCCAGCTCATTTGAATTCTTTTCAATATTATCAAAACCCTAAGTGTCCATATGATTGATATTTTGGTCTTTTTGAAGTAATCAAGTCAAATGTTGCTATCAACCAAGAGGTTGCACAAATGTAGTACTGAAAGTGCGTGCTTTAGCATTACTATCTCTCCAAAATTAAATGGAAAAAAAGAAAAGATAATTAACTTTTTTTGGGAAAGTTAGGGACATTAGCCTGTTTACTTAATATGATAGAAAGTTACAACTGAAATACAAAAAGATTACATGTGGGTATACCATTAGCAAATAAAGAAATAACTAAAAGTAAAAAAATGCATGCTCCAGACAAAATGAGGAAGAGATGTAAAAAACTGATATGAGGATAAATAAAGCAAACAGACTTAGCTTAAAACACCTATCAACCTTGTCCAACATGTTTCCCAACAAAATATGCATAGATAGACATTATACATTCTTGAAGGATGGACTAAATTCTTATTATCAATTTTATAATAGAAACCTTCAATTTTACTTTCATGATCAAATACATCATAAGGAGTATTTAATTCACCCCAAAGAATAAATGAATATTCACCTATTATTTTAATGAAACTAAATCAATGACTATATTTTTATAATCAAAATTGCATAACGAATATTTAATTCATCCATAAGGATAAATTGGAATATTCACTTATCATTCAATTAAGAAACTATATTAATGAACTTTTTCAAAATCAAACTATATAAGGAATATTCAATTTAGACATAAAGATAAAAAGGAACATTAACTTGTTGTTTAATCATGAAGATATATATATATATATATATATATATATATATATATATATATATATATATATATATATATATATATATATATATATATATATATTAATAATCAAATATATAAGGAATATTCAAATAACCCCTAAGGATAAAAAGAATATTCATTTATCTTTTAATTATGAAACTCAACCAATGTTTAAAGCTTAGGCCTGCATCCACAAATTTTTCTCTTATCTTAAAAAAGAAAATAAGGTAGGGTTTATTTTAATATGAGTTTTAAACTTCCTATAGGGGAAAGCCCCTATAATTAATTACATCTCATAAGAGAATACTCTTGATTAAAGTGAAGACTACTGTTTTCAAATGCATATAGATTTAAGAAAATGATTGGGTTAATAAGATTACAATGCACAGGCTTTACATTATAAATTTTTTAGTTATACTTGGAAGTTAGATATAGATTTTGAATTTTTGAATTTTGAAAGAATAGAATATAATAGGAATACGCAGACACTGAGGGGGTGTGTACAATTTGGGCTTTTACTTGCCTAGAATAATCTGCCAACTAATAATCCTAAGCATAATCAATCACCATATGAATACAAGATTAGATAAAATTTTTCCTAGGAGTCATTGAATTATATTATAGAAAACTTTATAATTAGGACTCTACAATATGTATATGATAGCGCAATGAAAAGATGCATGAATAATAATGTAAATAAAAGGCTTTTTATTTATAATTTTAGATTACAACCGTGTAGGAAAAAGGTGACCAAGCTTCACCAGCAACAAGCTTAGATTTCTACTCCTATATAAAATAGATTTGAGTATGATTGTTTATTGTGGTATTCAATCTTCTGGATTTTTAATCTTCTATAGTATTCTCTAAGATAATGACCTTTAAAAGAAGAAGAATCATTTCCTTTTGGAACCTATATATGTATACCCCTTGAAATTTTCCCTAAATGTCAAGAATGACTCCTAAGGATGATTTATAGTGTTTAAAATTTATTTGGTATTTTTTTGTTTTTTTAATTACTTATTTTGATTAGTTCTTTGATTTACTTAATCACTAAATTATTTTTATTTTGGATGAATTTAAAGAGGTTATTTTTTTTCCTTTGTTAAGCTTTTAATTTTGAACATTTTGATATATTAAATGTAATTTTTAAATTTAATATGAATTTATTATAAATTTTAAAAGATCCTAGCTCAATTATATATGTGAATGTTGTGTAAACTTAATAACATATCAAATGATCTCTAAATGCAGTAAACTTTGAAACTTTAGTACTTTAGTATATGTATTTCAAACTTACTAAACTTTTGCTCATCAAAGTCTCCCTAGTTTTCAAAATCAATCATCAAAGCTAAATACATCTATAGCTTTGATAATTTATTTTATGAGCTATACTAATTAGATTTGGGTAAAATAAGTGGCTAACTAACCCTTGTATAAATATAAACACACAATAGGAAATTTATAAGAAAATTCTAAATACTCCAAGTATTATAAATTTTTAAAGTTATGGTTCTAAAATGGAAACATGCTTTAGAAATTCAAATGACAAAAATTTAGAGCTCACAATGACTCAAGAAAATTATATAAGGTGAATAATATGCTCAAAAATCAAATCCCAAAAATTGAGCTCATTAAACCATTAAATCTCGAGAAAATAAAGATAATAATAAAAACTTCATCTTTTATCTTATCAGGATCTATTGGTAAAAAATCCTTTAAAACCTTTTTTAAAAATAGTAGGGCTCAAGCCTTTTCCAATAAGACCAAGTTCACTCAAGTTGGAGTTAATTTGGATTTTCTATGATTTACAAAATTTATAAGCCTTTAAATGAATTTCTTAAATTAATATTAATGTAAAGTGGCAGCAACCAACCATTGGTAGAATGGTGGTGCCATTTTGCAGTGATCAACAATGTGTTGGAACCTGGCGTGATAACTTAACCATGTTGTACTTCAAATCTGACCTTCTGATAAACCATGGGAGGAGTGGAGGGATAAGATGCTGCAACTTCACCCAAGGAAGGGTTTAAATTAGTGCAGGTTCAAACCTCAGGGCCTTCATGCCTGCGATTTGTGATTTGTGCTTTCCATTTGGCTGATCGAATATCTCAGATTTATTCGATTAATTTTTCAAAATAAACTAAACTTTGAGTGCTTTTATCTTTCGATCCAACCGTCCAAATTCTATGAAATTTGAAACAAAGGATCTTGGCACCCTAAACCTTAAATCCCTGGAGTTAGGAGGCTCCATGCATTGAGATCTAAGAGAAAAAGCAATTGAAAATTTAAATTTCAAACTGAGATTTCTCACTAACCTGTTGTTGGATTTCTAAGATCTTAGAATTTGTGGTTTGCTTAAGAGATCCCCTTCAACTTCCCAAAAGACTCTAGGAGTTAATTTTTACTAGATTAAGAGATGGATTGAGTTATCCTTTCTCCCTCCTTTTCTGTCTCTGTCATGATGGTTTATAATTTTCTTGAACTATGGAAGGCAAATGAAGGCTATGGAGGAGCTACAGGGCTTACTATAAGGCTAGGGAATCAAGGAAATAAGAGGTATTTTAGGAGAGAGAAAATATAATGGAGGGCTTAAATATTTCCATCTAAGCCAAGGCCAACAACAATTTCAGTTAGGGATTGAATAATGGGATCTAAGGGAAGGTTCTAGAGAGTTTCATGCCATTAGTCCAAGTGACCTTTCCATTATCAGTGAACCAATGATTAGAGAGAGGTATTTTCAAGGAATCGTGCTACATTAGCATCCCATGTGGCTTGAGATTGACAAAATATATAGAGGGAGATTTTAAAGTCTATACAAGCCATCGATTTGGTCTAATTCGGGTTGGATCAAGATTGTGCGTAAGAAAGTTAGTTTTGGGTGGCTTAGCTCAATCGAAATGGTTGACCTACATAAAACCATGGGTTGGTACGCATGCAAAATGTGCATTAATTTATTATAGGCCAACTACATCCATTTAGGGAAATTTAATTTATAAGGATTGAGTTTTGGCAAACAAAAACCCTTTTTGGTCCACTTGGTTTGACCCAAATGGCTAAACTAGGAAGGCCAAATGACTCTAACTTTTTTGGATGACTCATTGGTATCTAATGAGCTATCCCCTAGAGTATTGTTCATTGGTGACGTCAAAATCTAGAGCTTTCATTTTTAATGAATATAGTGCATGTTTTGGTCAACCAAGGTTGACTTGGTCAACTAGGTTTTATTAGGTGTCAATGAAGGGTCAAACTCATTCAAAATGGTATTTTGGACATGTTTAAAGTGGTCCCAAGATTTAGTAAGATCATTTAGTTCAAAATACATGTTTAAGGGTTAAAGGGCCTCTTTGGTTAACCTCTATTATCTCAGTCAATCGGGGTTGACCAATTATTAAAACTTAGTTCAATGTATTCTAAATGATGTTGAGGGTTTGTTGAAGGGGTCCCATGTAGTGGGAAGGTTTAAAATGTATGTTTTGAGGGTTAAAAGAGCAATTTGGTCAACCTATGTTGACTTGGTCAACAAGGTTTGACTAAGTATTGAAACTTAGTACAATACATTCGAAATGATATTTAGGGTTTATTGGAGGTGGTCATAAGGTTCAGTGGGGTCTCTATGCATGTAATGTGATTTAAAGGGATAAAAAGGCAATTTGGTTAACCTAGGTTAACTTGGTCAACATTGGTTTCCTTGGTCAACTAAGGTTGATCAAGGCTTGAGATTGTATTCGATGAACTCCAAATTATATTTTAGATATGATGGAGGAAGTTATATGGCTTGATTTGACTGAGCCATATTGAGGTTTAATGAAATTTTAATTTTTAGGTTTAGGTTTATAGAGTTTTGTGGTCAATCTTTGTTAACCATGGTAAACCAAGCATCAATGCTTGTTTAATACATCATGCTAGTAATGATGTTCATAATCAATGAGTTTGTAAAGGCCACTATGGTCATAAATCACAATATGTTATGTTCAGTGGCATATGCTATTAATATTTGAAAGATGTAATTTTTAGAAACATTGAATAGTTCATCATAGGAAAGCTCACATATGTCCTCTTGATATGAATGATCAAGTTGATTATCTGCCATTAAGCACAAGTTGGTTACCTCCTCTTCTGCTTTTATTTTAGATGAGTCTAAAGCAGAGTCTGCCCAAAAAGCCTTCTGAGTCCTTTGCTTGCCCTTCTTGAACTTAGGTTTTTCTTCACCCTTCTCCTTGATTGGGTGAGTTTTTAGATTTGGCCAATTTGACTTTAAGTGCCCTGGCTTCCTACTTTCAAAATAGATGACTTTAATAGAAACCTTAGAATTTTTATTAGCTTTATCTTTGTTCCATTATTGATGATGTTTTTACTATTTTTTAATAAAGCTCTTAAATTGTTTTGTCATCAGTGCTATGTCATCATCATCCTTAGGTGCAGAATTATCACTATCAGAATCATTAGCCTTTAAGGCTATAGTTTTCTCCTTTCTCTGTTCACTTGCATCAAGTTGTCTTTGACTCACTCCTTGCTCGTAGGTAATGAGTGATCCAAGTAAGTTATCAATGGAGTAAACATTTAGATCCTTAGATTCAGTAATAGCAATGGTTTTTACATCATAAAAGTATGTAGACAATGCAAGGTTTTGTTAACTTTTTTATAGTTAGTAAGTTCTCTTCCTAAAGTATGCTGGGAAGTAATAATCTGAGTGAACATAGTATACATTTTTGAGATTAGCTCACTAGGTTTCATGTGAAAGAGTTCATAGTCATGGAGCAAAATGTTCAATCTAAATTATTTTACTTCATTTATTCCTTTATAGGTTATGCAGAGTTTGTCAAAAATGTCCTTACTAGTTATACACGTAGAAACATGTATGTAATCTTCAGATTTTAATGTATAAAAAATAGTTTAAACATTTTACATTTAATTGGGCTAAATCTCTATCTTCTATGCTCCATTCAGAAAAAGGGAGTTCGGTTTTACTACCATTAATAAAGCATGATGGTGCAGAATATCCTTCTTGAACTAATATCTACATGTGATAATCTGTAGGTTGCAAGAAAGTAGACATGCAAATTTTCTAAAAATAAAAATGAATAATATCAAAAAAAGGGGGTCATGTGATTGAATATCCTTCCACGGTATTATGATGTCCAAAGTTAGCCATTGATTATTTTTCAAAAGTTATTTATAAACTTAGTTTTTGAATCCAGCTCTAATACTACTTAAAAGTTTGTGAAGGTTGTTAAACCTCTAAGAAGTAGTACGAGGCTAACCGAGAGGGGGGGAGGGGTGAATTGGTAATTTAAAAAAAACTTCTTTAAGCAAAAAGAAAGTCCCCCTTTTTAAAGTTTTTTTAAAATATCTAAAAATATCAATTTTATCTATTGACACAGAAGCAGATTAATTTCACAATAATAATAAAATTAGTGTTTTCAACCACACACAAAAATAGAAAAGTGTGTAACTTAAAATATAAAAAAATAAAAGAATAAACATACTATAGTTTATAGTGGTTGAGTCAAATCTAACCTACGTCCACTCATTGGAGGCCTATGCTCTAGGTATTGCACTAAACCTTTTATTGTATCTCTTTTAGCCCCCAAAACTAGGTGGAGAAGCCCTTACAAAATCTCTTCCACCAACCCAGTGTGGTAGAGTACCTTAAATATTTTTCACCCTCCTAGTGAAGGTAGAGAACCTGAAATCCTTTTTTTCCCTCCTGGAGATGACAGAGAACTAAGAATCCTTTTACTCCCTCCTTGAGCTGGCAGAGAATCATGATCTAGTACTGAAGAATGTTTTCGTGGAGCCACCCAAGAATTAAAGTAGAGACTTGAAGAAGATTGGAAAGAACTTTGCTAGGACTAACCTTGTAAACCTCTCACAACTCACCCTAATAAGAACACTCCCACTCTTCTCTCCCAAAGCTCTCCTCAACTCTCTGTCTAAGCTCCCTCTCAAGCAAATCAACAACAAAAAGATTTCTTAAAAGATAATGTTGGAGTTTAAATAGAAAGCCTCCAAAGAAGCCATAAATTTTAATTTTCCATGAAGGATCATCCTATATGATCGTCAGATCGTCCTATATAATTAATATAAAATAGCATTGCCAGATAGTACGAACTGCATTGGTCTGTATGATCAATTCAATAGATTATACTGATCATCTCATATGATTCTGTGATCGTTCTGTATGATTAGTTCAAGAGACTGTATTGATCATCTAGTATGATAAGCAATTATGGACGATAATTACATATCATCCCATGTATCTCTAATGTCATATACAGTACAATCATCCTATATGATGTGATTAAGCAAATAAACTATAATTAGTCTTCTAATCACATGATAAATTTAGACATGATTGTCACAAATTATCTAGTATGATATATATCATACTATATGATTAGAGCAAAATTTGAATATTAAAAAATTGCCTAAATTGTAATTAGTGACTGAATATTGTAATTATATCTGATCATCCTATATGATTAGGATTGTCTAATATGATCAGTTTAATAAATGTCAATTAACAAAGGGTTCCCTAATTAGGGTTTTCCAGTTAATTAATTATCTAGTATGATTTAAATCGTATTGTACGATTAATTCAAAAAACAAAAAAAATTTAACTCACCAACTCACTCCCTTGAGTGTGTGTGCAAGGTTACTCAGCTTAGTATCCACCATATATATGAATTGACTCAAGAAAGGTAAAAGTACATTAAAGTTGAAATTATAAACATACACAACCCTAGTCTACCCAATCTTGACGTGATTGAAGTTGTAAGTGAACAGTGGACCAAAAATGTTAATGAGCTGGGCAAAATAGATATGCAATAAAGTAATTGATAGGAGATAGTAGTAATGAAACAATAATATTTGTTATCACAAAAATCATAGTACTTGAGTCCAGATTTACAACAATAGATGGATGTATGCTTGGCAAGGATAACATCTCATATACAAAAAAGATTAAAATATGAATGAGATAATGGCTCTCAAGAAGATGGTATTTATACTTGACTAGGAAAGGGTTTCCTATACAAGAAAGATTCAAATCTGAATGGGATAATAGCTCCTAAGTAAATGGTTTTATGCATAACTAGGTTACATTTGCTAAACAAGAAAGATTGAAATCGGTATGAGATAGGGTCCCTCAAATAGATGGATTTATACGTGATTAGGATAGCATCTCCTAGGTAAGAAAAATTTATAGTTGGATGGGATAACATCTCCCTAATAGCTAGATTTATACTTGACAAGGATAACATCTCCTAGATAAGTGAGATTGAAATTTGTATGGATTTCATCTCTCAAATAGATGGATTTATTCTTGACTAGGATATCATGTCTTAGACTAGAAAGATTAAAATTTGGATGAGATAGTGGCTCTTAAATAGATAGATTTATACTTGACTAGGATAGCACCTCCTAGATAATTATATTTAGAATCCAAATGGGATAGCATCTCCTAAAAAGATGAAATGGATACTATAATGAAGTTTAGAGAATACCCTAAATGATTTAAAAGTTTAAAAATGCCTATGGATTTCAAAACTTATCTTTTAGTATGAATGTCAAATCCATCTTTATGCTCTGGACCCAATTTCTTTTATAAATTTCCATACATTCAAGCAATATACAAATGCAATGGCAATAAATTTTTATTTATTGTAAAATTTCTCCTTTAACACTATCCACCATAATAGTGCTTGAGAAACTATCCATTTATAGTTAATATTGGATGATCTCCTCTATATTCAAGCAACTGATAAGATCACCCTTGATATGCTTTCTCTATCATAAAAGAATCTTCCCAAGTAGATTCCATCTTATCACCCATCTTTTGATGGGCTAAAAAAGGCCTTCATTGAACTCAAACAAAATCTCCCACTTGGAAAGTTCTTGAATGAACAAACTTATCCTGTGCTTGAATCATCTTGCTTTATATAACTCAAGCTTTTGTTGATTCTATAAATTCTTCTATTGTAAACCTTCAAGTTATTCTAGTCAATGTTATGCATTCTATTCTTTGGTGATCTTATAACTGATAGCTATACAAAATGAAGTCTGCTGTACCTCCAGAGGGAGAACATCCTCTACTCAAAATACTAAAGCAAATGGATTAGATTGAGCAAGAGTTCTATATATGGTTCTTTATAAAAATAAAGCCTCTCCTAACTTTATATTCCATCGGCATTTATTGTCATCCAATATTTTCTTTAGAATTTGAACCAGTGTTTTATAGAAGGCCTTAGCTAATCCATTTGCTTAAGGGTAATAGATCGTTGAGTATCTCTAATTAGTATTATAACAATTAGTAAAATTATTTATTTTAGTGCTTCTGAGTGACGTACTATTATCAAATATGATTCAATGAGGAATAATAAATCAATATATGATATGGTCTTTGACAAAGATTATAATGTAATGAGCTTTGACTTATATTAAGGGAACTGTCTCTTCCCATTTTGAGAAGTGATCTATAGCTACTAAGATAAACCTATGACCTTTAGAGGGTGGCAGATAAATTTGACTGATAATCTCTATACCCCAGCTTTTAAAAGGCTATGAAGCAAAAAATGGGTTTAATATATTTGGTGCTTGATGTAGAATGACAATATATACCTAGAATTAATGAAAATAATATTCAACTTTCATACAGTCACCAATCATTGATGGCAATAATAACCCATTGTTTTAATTTTAATTTTCATCTTTGGACTAGATTGATGTGCGCCACATAATCTAGCATGTACTTCTTCTATAATCTTTAATGCTTCTGATTTACTCAAGCATCTTAATCACAGTTGATCAAATGATTTTTTTTATAAAGTGTCATTGATCAATGTATAAGATAAGGATCATTTTTTGATTTGATCACCTATCAATTTATCACGAGGGAGATTATTTTCTCACAAGTATTCAATGAGGGCTTCCTTCAATCTAATACTTCATCTTTATCTACTAAAATACGTTTTGCCTCAATGGGAGATTTTTTATTTAGATATTCAAAGTCAATAGGCGATAGAACCAGACGACCTTGTACTTCTATTGAAATTGAATCTCTTTCAGGAGAAGACCTAGCCTTAGCTATTTTGATAAGGCATCTATTGTAGAATTATGTCAATGAGGAATCTTGTATAACATCACATTTTTAATTTATTCAAGTAGATGCATCATGTATTGATGATAAGGAACCAAATTTTCTTTTAGTACCTAATAAATAATAGCTATCTAATTAACTAATAGCTGTGACTTACAAAAACAAAACCAATAGTTGGGAATCTCCAAAAACTTTGATCTCTTGAATTTCATCAATATCTTATATTAAAGCCTAGTAATTAGTACCTCATACTCAGCTTCATTATTTATATAAGGTTCCGACAAATGAAAAGAGTAATACATTATACCCTTTTCCAGGGTAATGAATACTATACCAATTCTAGCTTTTCCTAAAAAATATGATCAGATGTTTCTTATTGACTAAAAGTAGCGCTATCAAAATAGAATTCCCCGGTGGAATTTTCATTTAACTCTAGATTCATGATTTGTTCATCTAGTAGCTCATCATTGATTAGGAAATCATCCTATACTGGATAAGCTACTTGAAAATCTTCCATAGCTTTCCCTTTTTCTACAAATTAAGGAATAAATGTATTTCAAATTATGACAAAATCATTAACCATTTAGCCAATCTTCCTTAATGTATTATATGAGTCATCAGATATTGTAATGGATTTACTCTGGATATTAGATTCACTTTGGGAGTGAGCATATGATGCTGTAACATATGAGTAGTGAAGATTGAAGCTAAGTAATGTTTCTTTATTGAAGGATAATTTACTTCAGTTGGAAGTAAATATCTACATAAAAAGTAAATTTTTTGTAGCATATAAAATAAACTATTTCCCCAAAATGGGATCACCTAACTCTAGAGGGTTTGTCAAATACTATTTTATACTATCAAATGCTTTCTGATAATTTTCATCCCATTTATAATAATCATCTTTCTAATGTAAAGCTACAAATTTTTGACATCCATATAAAAGATTTGATATAAATCTTTTAAGATACTCCAATCGACCATGGAATGATCTTAACTAAGTAAGACTTTTGGTGGTGACATTTCTATTATAGCTTTGATTTTATTTTGATCTATCCCAATCCCTCAATGTTAGGCAATAAAACATAAAAGATTCCCTGAAGTGACACAAAAAACACACTTTAATGGATTCATTTTCAAGTTATGCAGGTAAAATCTTTAGAAAATGACTGTTAGAACATATAAATGGTCATTTCTATCACAAATATTAATGACTAGATCATTGACATAACATTCCACTTGATGGTGGATTAGTTACCCTCATCATTTTTCATCGCTAAGTTGCCCCAACAATCTTTGAACCAAATAGCATAACTTTATAATAATAGACAACTATCGGTGTTCTAAAATTTGTATACTTTTCAACCTTAGGAGCCATTTTAATTTGATTGTATCCAAATGAGCCATCACTAAAGGAAAATATTTCTTGAGAGGAAGTAATATCAACCATAAGTTTTGATATAGGAAGTGGGAACTCATCTTTATAATAAGCTTTATTAAGATCTCTAAAATCTATGCATACATGAATTTGATCATTGTTCTTCTTAACTGGAACAATGCTAGCTAACCAAGTTGGATATCTCCCTTCCTAGATAAAGCATGCATTGGTTACTTTTTAAATTTAGATTTTTTGTTTTGTTATCAAGTCACATTCTTTGAGGTGCTTATTTAAGTAGAACCATTTCTAGCTAAATTTCTAACATATGGATTACTATGTCTGGAGAAAATTTGGGCATTTCTTGTTAACTCCAAGCAAAATAGTCTTTGAGTTATATTAATAATTCTATCATTTTCTTTTCCTTATCCTCATTCAATATGGAGCTTATCAAAATTGGACTAGGGTTTTCTTTTGTACCTATATTTATTTCTTTTAAATTATTAATTGTAGATTTTATCTCCACTTCAAGTTATGGAGGTGCATCCCTAACATGAGAGTCATCGAGATCATCTAAAGTTTCTAAATAGAGTCTGTTGTTGGTCTTAATGTTCACTAAAAAGAGACTATCATAATCTAGATTATTTGATATGCCTAAGCAATATTCATCATCATTAAATAAAAATAGAGTAGCAAAGGTAATTTCTTATCTTGATATATTTTTATATTTTATTGTATCTGACATATATTCAAATTATTGAGCTTCACCTCTACTACAACTTCATGGTGTTAAACATTATTTAGCAAACTTGTTAACATAGTCGGAGTACCAATCAAAGTAGAGTTCAACTATTTCATCCATAAATGGATCATTGAAGGGTACATCAGTTTCAGTGGTTTTACTGGTAGAAGCTACAAAAATATTTGCTTTGGTGATTGGGTTTAAAGGAAAAGAGGCTTTCACCTCTAACCTTTTACATCACATCGGGAGAGTGGAGTAAGGGTCAGATTTTCGACATACTTCTCTAATCTCTCTAGGGTAGATAGATTTGAATTAGCTTCCCTAACAGCTTAGTTGTTGTCCTCATCTTTATCAGCTTGTATTAAAATTTGAAACTTTGGCTAGTTTATATTATTCTTATATTCTATAGCATGTGGCTTTTTATTAATCACTCATGATTCCTCCTCTGAATTGGTTTCAAAATCAATATTTATTGTAGGCGCCTTTATTTTATACACTTTGCTATTCGTTTTCTTTTGTCACTCGATTTTGCTAACCTTGACCTCTTCCTCAAGATTATTGAACCATTCTACCAGCTCTTTATGTCGAAGGAGCAGGTGACCAACAAACATCATGTTTTAGATCAAAATGCTTTATTTTTTTCTTTTATTTTTAATTTTCTCAATCCTTCATTTTCTTACTTCTTCTTCAACCAAATAGAGATTTTTATAGGAGATAGCCTACATTTTAGGAAGATAGCATGAAGCATCTTCATATATGCCAACTCCATGAATTGAACATTGTTGCAAATCACCTTTAAAACCATACTTACTCTCTCAAAAGAATATTTGATACACTGATGAAAGGTGGAAGGCACCATTCTATATTCATGTAACTGGGGTCTATCTAAAAGAATGTTAAAAGAAGTTTTAGAATCTATTGTATGTAATTTGGCTTTGGTTTTCAGGTTTCCTATTTCTAAAAGTAGAGTTATTGAAGCCAAAGCTCTCTCACTTTTTTCGTTGAACCCTTGAAATATCATTTTATCAGAACTGAGTTTATGAGCATCTATTATTAGGTATGCAAGTGTTCTAAGAGTCATAATGTTGACTGATGCACTAGGATCTATAAGGACATGGGATAATTTCAAACTTTCTATGCTCACAAATATATATAACAAATGATTATGGTATGAAGTTTCCAATAGTAAATCATCATATGAGAATGTAAATTCTGTGACTTTATTGCAAATTAATGTTTCTTCAAACTATATTGATACTAACTGAGCTATACAGATCTCTGGATCAAGTAAGGCTTAGACTAAAGCCTCCCTCATTTCTTTGGAAAGTACTAAAGCATCATAGATGCTCAGTTTTACAGATAGTTTTCTATGATGTGCTAACATATTATATTCACTTTAGGAATATCCAAATTAGCTACATCAAAATCTCGTTGAATTGGTGTTGATGTTTTTGGATTATCAACCACTTGCTTTCCTTTGTTGGCTGTAAATACCGATGGTGGCAACACTTTACCACTGTGCAGTTTACTTAAGCTATCTCATCTAAGAAAGAGACAGTAGATTTTTTTGATTTTGTATGTTTATTTAAATTTAATTCTACATCTAATGAATTATTGAATTCAGGCATCTCAATTTCTTTATTAATAGTATCACCCTGAATATCGAGGAGAGGAGAATCACTATTAAGGAAATATTAAAGAGACTTTTTTTAACCCATTTAAGTTTATTTCAGGTTCTATATAATTATTTTGTATTGCATCATTTATTTGAACATCATAAGATATAGACAAGATATACACTAAATTTTCTCATTGCTTTCTTAACGTCAGGTAGGATATATGGAAATCATGCTGTGTAAAAGGTACAAGATTCTTTTCTTTTCCATTGGAAGAAACTAAAACTTCATTATTTACATTACTGTTTTTATTCTTGAGTTCCTCTTTTTGAACTGTTGAAGACTAACCAATTGATCTCTTCTTAGGTTCCTCAAAAGGAACTTTATTCTAGACTTCCTCTTTAAGTGCTACTAGATCAACCCAGAAGGGGACTATGCACTCCTTGAGATACCAGAGTAGATGAATAATAAAGTTTATTTAGACTTTTCTTAAAAGATTGGGTTAAATCTATATCCCAATTATCATCAAGTTTTGAATATAAAATAGATGCTGAAGGCTCACCAATTATGCATTTAGCTGAACCTTATGCATAATCAACTAAATACTCCTTTGGTATCACAACTAATCCATCCTTAATAATATTTCTTTCAAGCGATTCTTTAAAAGTTACATAATCATCTAACTCATGATTGATTATCTGATGATATGGGCAATATCTAGGCTAGCTTAATTTACCCGCATCTTCGGGCCTTTTAAGTTTACAAAGTTTTAATTGTTACCTCTTCAGAAGATTCTTAAAGATCTTCTTAATAGCCTCTCTTTTAAATGAATAGGTCTTATTGTTTAGAGCTTTAAATATCTCTCTTTCTTCTTCAGGAGTAAGATTGGAAAAAGATTTAAACTATGGAATAGGAGGTCTATTGTACTGCTAATACTTTGATGGATGACCTAAATTTTCTGTTTGAATCGGCATTGGTTGATTCCCTTTATCAACTATAGATATTGACCCAGATTTCTTTTCTAAAACCTTTTAAGGTTTTACTTTTTTTATCTCTACTGGAGATTGATCTTTTATGAAAATAAATTGAGAGATTTTCTCTTGAAGATTAGAGGATTTACTCAATAACTTCGTAATAGTTTTGATTATGAACCCTTTTACTAAGAAGGCAATTAGAACATGAATGTTCTTTTAAAAAAAATTCTATATTGTGTTGTTCTTGGAGTTGAGGTTCACATTTCAAGCTAATATTCCTCCACCTTTGAATATAGTTAACCAAACTTTAATTGATTTTCTATTTTTCTTCTACAAGATCCCCCACCTTGACTTGGTGATGCGCTCCAACAAACCTTTTCGTGAACAACTCTTCTAGTTCTGTAAATGTGTACACTAAGCCATCAGATATCTCAACATACCCTTGAAATGCAACACTTGAGGATTTTTTAGATATATGGATGAAATCCATATAATAATGTTAAGCTACAAGATGAAATAACTATGTTGCGTAAAAAGACAAAGCATCATATTGAACAAGTCATTTGAAGATGGAAAATTTAATTCCTAGGATCTTATATAGAAAGCTATTGATGATTTTTGATACTCTAGATTTCATAGCTTAGCCCATCAAAGTTTTATTCAATAGGTAGTTCTTGAAACCAAAGAGACATTACCAAAAGATTTAAAAGATAAATGTTACATCTTTGTATGAATTTTAATGTTGATCACATTTACTCAATGATCAATTGAATAAAGTGACCAATAGAAGAAGGGTAATTTAAACCTACTATGATAGTAAGTATCCTAATGATATAAAAAAATTAGACAACTAAAGATGGGGAGCGGAGCCTTCTGTAGTGGAGTCTAAAAAATATTGTAGAAAAATAAACTACCACACAATTTTGAAATTTATATTTTTATAATAAAATCTACATAGAGAACAATAAATAATCTTGAAGGATATAAAAGTTGTTTCATTATTGATTTGAAAATAAAACTAGATGTCATCATTTTATGTTCAAAGGCACCATAGAGAATAAAATGCTATGTCAAATGATACAAATGATATTCTCTTTTTTAAAATGAAAATGGGTTTTATGAAAACTATTCACGGTCGCAGAGTCTTTTCCCCAACTTTGGGAAACTAAAATAGAGTTTATTTTATGTTAGGGTTCTTAGTTCCCCATAAAAGAAAGCCCTTATTGTTAATTACGTCTCAAGAGGAGATCTTGAGAAAAGTATCAATTAAAGGTGTTTTTAGGAAGAAGCACTTTGTCCCTATTAATGGAATTTTTTCTCTGTTAGATTGTATAGTATAAATTATAATGCACCAAATCATCCTAATAATTTCATAAAATTTACTTTAATTGGGTCCGTCATACAATATGATAAGACTTCTATAATAAAATCATCAACTTTCTCAACATCCTATTGGTTATTCCAAATAATTAATTGACAATGTCAACTCGTATAGTATGAATTTTTCTATAGTTCATTCCAAATGGTTATTTTTGCAATCAGTGAACTAAAAAAATCATATAGTTCAACATATATCATGCAATATGGTTATAATCATATAGTACCAAAATTGTTGTAATCAGCAACATCATAATACATGAAATCACAGATAACTTAAAAGTAAACACAATAAAAATGTAGCAATTACATAACATATTTAATTTATCATTTACACATGAACTAATTTTTTTGTTGGTCTTAGGCACTTAGATTTGTCATTGATAACTTAATCTTAAATGCACTAAATCTCTCAATGCTTAGTGCTTTTTTAAAAATATCTACCAATTAATTTTTTGAATCTACAAATTGAAAATCAACATTGCCCTTAGATATGTGATTTCTAATGAAATGTTTTTTAGCAAATACATGCTTTGTGCCTGAATGTTGAGTTGGATTTTTTAATATAAATTACACTAGTATTATCACACATTATTAGAATGATACCTACTTATAGGCCAAAATTATGAAGTTGCTATATTAACCATAGGACTTAAGGAACAAAACTTCTTATGATAATATATTTAATACTCTATAGTAGATAGTGCTAAAAAAAATTATTTTCTTGACCAAAAAATTAATAAATTTAACAAACTAACATGTTCTAGAACTTCTCCTACAAATCAAACATTCTAAAAAATCAAAATCTAAATATCCTATTAACTCAAAGGACATGTTTTCCCAATACACTAGATACCTAAGCTAGAATAAAAAATAAATAAATAAATAAAATAAAAAAAAAAGATACCTAAGCTAGGTGGCCCTAAGAGATATAAAAAAATCATTTTTACTACTATCAAGTGTGATTCTTTTTATCATCTTGAAATAATGCACATAGATAGATACTAAATGTAATGTTACGTCTACTCATAGATTTGTATAGTAGTTATTATATTATCCCTATGAACATCTTCAAATCTATTAGCTTGCAACTAGTGTTTTTGTCTAATTATGTAGTAGGGCTCATGGGGGTATTATTAGTTTTACATCATTCCATATTAAACCTTTTTATTCGTTCATTGATGTATTTAGTTTGACTTGGAAAAGTGTTATATTTTCTTTGTTTTATAATAAGTCCTAAGAAAAAATTTAGTTCTCTCATCCTTTTCATTTCAAATTGATGATCCATTATAGAAAAGTACTCTTCTCATAGCCTTTCATTTGTGGATCCAGATAATATTTAATATATATATATATATATATATATATATATTATCAGAATAGCAAATCATATGCTTTTATTAAATAAGGTGATATCTACAATCCTCATTAAAAGGTTTTTACCTAATAAAAATGTACTAATCCTTTTGTACCATACCCTAGGCGCTTATTTCAATCCATATAGGGCCTTTTTATTATATAACCTGATCATAATACAAGCACTTTTGAAGCCTAGTAGTTGTTTCTCCATTTAAAAATTTGCATATAATATGTATTTGGTATAAGTTGATTCCTCTAAAACATACAAATGCTAATAGTACCTTAATGACCTCCAATCTTGCTTCAATGGAAAAAATTTCTTCAAATTTTATTCCATCTCTTTGACTATACCCTTGTATAACCAACCTTTTATTATATATTAATACTAATGTAGAGACATTCAATTTATTCTCTAATGCCCATTTTATGTTAATTATATGCTAATTAGTGAGTCCAGATACTAACTCCAATATAACATTTCTAATGAAAAAATTTAGCTCTTGTTACATCACAATGATTCAAAATTCATCTATTAACGCTTTATTTTTGCAAGTGGGCTTATCAATTGAGATAAATGTGGTAAGAATAATCTACTACCAATGTTAGTGTTTAGTCCTAAATATAACATATGAATCTCTAATAATTAATCCCTTAGGATTAGTTGATGCATACTCCAATCCAAAGGTCGTGCTAGAGGGATTTGTGTTCTATCATCTAGGTTTATCTTATCAATTCTAGCTATAATTCCCTCCTCTTCTTAACTTGTTGTTTGTTAATACAAACTACTTTATCATAATCATCAATTGTCACATGAATTAATTCCGTAATTATGAGTGTCCTCTTATTACATATGTTATTAAGTTTTCTAATGGAGTATCATATGAACAAGCTTTAATTTAATTTAGCATTATACCTCCCTAAAATTCTTTTTCATTATTTAATACATATTTATTTTTACCCAAATACATGAAATTTTAAAAGATTTTGTGCTCTTCCCTTTAATAGTTCATGGAGGGTTTTATTTAACTTTGGTCTAATATTTACCCTATTTAATACATAATAAGTAGTGTTCGCCATGCCAGCCCAAAAATATTTAGGTAAACTATATTCATTGAGATTTTCTCAAGCAACATTAACTAAAATTCTTATTTTTCTTTCCATTATCCCATTCTATTAAAGTTTCCTAGGGGTTGAGAAACCAATTTCAATTCTTATCTCTTGACATAATATATCAAAATTTTCATATTTGAATTCCTCACCATGATCTCTTTGAATAGTGCAGATTGTGTAATAAGTTTTTCTACGATTCCAATTTTCAAATATCTTAAATATAGAAAAGGACTCACTCTTTTTTTCCAAAAACTTTACCTAGGAGAATTAAGCATAATCATCAACTATTACAAGCCCATAAGATTTCTCTCCTAAACTTATTATTTTGATAACTTTAAACAAATTCTTGTGAAATAGTCTAATGGTTTAGTTGTATCTATATCTTTAATTGAATGACATGAAGATCATGTTGATTTACCTAATTAGCCCGCATTTGTGTGAAAATTAATACCACATAGATTTTGGAGGTTCCTAATTTTTTGATTAAACTCTAGATTGAGAATATTGCAGCTTCTAAAAGATGGACATGTTATTCTATAATAGATTCAAAGACAAAAATAGGGTTTTGAAAAATTTTCATTTTTATAGTGAAATACAATAAAAATAATAATATACTACCACAAAAGGCAGACCTACCATGTGGACACCTTAATATATAGGCCAAGGTCTGTTGAAAAGTAAAGGTGGTCAGTTTCCACCAACAACAACCTAGATTCTACTCCAATGAAATGATGTAAGACTTTTTAAAATGAGGAATTTTTATCTTCAGATCATCTTTTCTAGCTAGGTTTTTTTCTTCAGGCTCCTTATTGTTAATGCTCTTTTCTCTATACTTCTTATATGGTCATAAAAAAAAATCCAAATCAAAAGAACTCTCCTATAAAGGATGTTCTTTTCTCTATGGATCACTAATCTTTTAGGAAAAATGCCTCATTTTATAGACTTTTATAATTCTTTTTCACAAATCGCATTTAAAAAAGATAAAGACACTATACTCCCTACATGTTTTTAAGCAATTTATATAATAATCATTTTGAATCATATCAAAACACATAGTGATTTGCTCATTTTTAGCAACCTATAAGCTTAGCCATGCATTTTCTTAATTAATGGGGCGAAGCAAAGGAAGTACCGACAAAAAGATTGATTACCTTTAAATCTTGATTAATTTTCCCCCTTTTAATAATAGCCCTGTATAAGCATGGACACCTACAGAAAATTTTGATTTACAATAAATATTCAGATCGCTCCTAACCTAGGAAAATTTAGATTCTCACCATAAATCACAATATAACCATCAAAGCATATGAATGATAAAATCAACAACCTCAAACCATAACGACCAGCAGTTGTTCATCCACTCATTTTCACATCATAAAAAGATATATGAAAGAACAATGGCCTAGTCTAAAACTAAAGTTGGTTGTCCTAATAAGTAATCTATAGTGTGTGTAATAGGATGTGTAGCTTGGATATATTCTATGCTTGTTATTATTCTAAGTTGACTATTAATTGAATTTAGTCTATTAAAATTCAATGGAAAATTAGTTTGAGATCAAATTTTAACATTTAAATAATTTGAGATTTGTTTTAAAGTGTATTTTAGGTGTTAAGGTAGATTAATAATTAGTTATCTGATGTCCTTACTTTAATTAGGCATTTTTAACCTTTAGGCTTTTTGAGTCCAATACACTTATGCCTTCGAAATGAAATCAAATATAAGGTATGAAAGATTTAATGTCTAGGTGTTTTATTACTAATTTCTTAATAATTATTTAGGTTGAATAGCAACTGTCTTTTTTAAACTAAGGTAATGAGGTTTATTTCACCCTCCATGGGGCTAGCTAATCTGATGTGAGCCCAAATTACCTAATAATCACTCTATTATTTAAGTATAGTTTACTTTTATTTACTATTGTTCATTTAAATTCATTAATTGAGTTGATCATTTGCTAAATTTTTGGTCATTTATTGAATTTTTTTAATTATTTATAATTAAGTTTGACCAAACTTTGACTTTCTGATTTAAGCATAATTTTTAATATTTTTGATTTTTCATAAAATACTAGATCAAATTTTGAATTCAATACCTTTGATTTTTTGTCATTTGAATATTTTTGGAATTAGTTATGTTTTTTACAAGTTAACTAATAATGAATTTAATTAATTACTTAGTTAAAGTAATTTTTAAGTTTTACTCTAAATCAATTCCAAACCTCTTGAAATCTTTCTCAAAGATCTATAATAATTCTTACAGATGATCACAAATGTTTGGAATTATATAGAAACTTTAATGATTTTTATTATTTAATTTAATTATTTAATGAGTTTTCTTTATTTTCAAATTACTTTTTTTAAAGAATTCCATGGGGCTTTTAATTTTTATTTATTTAGTATTTAATTTTGAGCATGTTAAACTTTAAAATGTTTTTTTAGGATTTATTTTTGATTTATTATGAATTAAATAAAATCCTAGGTTTATTACGTGTGCCAAACTTGGGTTCACTAGTTGACAAACAAAATGAACTCCATTTTAAGTAAAATTCACCTGAACATGTTCTTTCAATCCACCAATGTTGAGGTCATGATGGTTACCCTAGGTTTCACAGTGAAATCCTCAAAGTAAATTTATCTACATATTTAGAGATTTAATGAGAAACATCTATAAATGGGGTTGCTATCATAGGCTAACTATTCCTTACACGAAACATAATTAACACACCAAAAACCATGCCCGAATTCCTTATGGACTCATATGAATTAAATTTGTAAGTTATGGGTAAAATTTTTGACCTATGATGTTACGATGATCAATTGAATCCCTTAATGGTTTCAAATTGATATGGAAAATTTTGAGTATGTGTAAAATATGCCAAAGAACCATCCCTATTAATTTTACATTGTGGTGAATTGTAGTTGATGAATAATTTTAGAAATACCCCTAAAAGTATTTCTAAAATTACTTTTAATATATAAGGAATTATAATGTTCAATCATAAGGCTTTTGTAGAGCCACTCAAGCTGAATACATAAGGCCTATGAACTCTTAAATTGGTCAAGCAATTGAGGAGTTTTGAATTTCCAAAGTTCACATGAGTTCCCTAATTTAATTAAACAAAATTGCACAGTCAGCCATGCTTTGCACATGATGCATTCCAATTTACTGGCGAATGATTGCCATGGTAATGAGTTAATGTGGCATTAACCATAGCCATCTGATCAAATATCATATAATCAAGATTTAAAGTTGAATGATTCATGAGAATAAATCAAATATAATCATAGTTGTTGATCCAAATCAATGGATCATTTCATTTTCAACCTCCTGCAAATTTTTCCATCGATGAGCACATTCCAACCAAATCTAGGAGATCAACCAGATAGATTCTATTTAAATTTCTCAGACAGCATCATCTAACCATGCACCTTCAATGTAATGTTTAGATTCCATTAGATTGAAGGTTAACTTTACACTTTGCCAGACCTACCAATTTTAGAGCTTGGGATTGGATGATGACCACATAGATGATTTAGTTGGTTTGAATCTCAATTGGGCTCAATTTAATTAAATTTAGGGAATAATCTTGCTTTAGACTATAGAGCTGGAGGTCCACTGGATTGAAACTTCACTGTCGATCGAAAGAGCTTCACTAGAGCTTGTTAGAGATGATCACCAGAGGGGATAGTGAGCTAGGGAAAGGTTTTTCTCATACTCAAGAAGGTTTTTGATTTAAATTCTTAACCATTCTTATGAGAAATTGAGCCAATTTATAAACTTTTTTGGAATGCATCAAGACATGATTTTGGCCTCCTCTAACCATGTCAAGCTACCAAAGTAGTGGAGAATGGAATGATTTGGTTCCAGGAATGTTTTTAGGAGGTTAGGGCCCATGTGGGAATATGGCTAGGAAGTTAGGGTTGAACACATGGTTTGAACTGACAGTTTCTTGATTTATGGTAAGCTCCAACCACCACCTAGGAGATGCTGAGTTGGTAGGTCTCTTGAATATTCATTGAGTTCAATGCAAGAGCAAATTAGATTGGTGGGGTCTAGATGTGTAATATGGTTTAGGAAAAGCTATTTTGGATACTCTGGGTTAGCCCAAGGGTTGGAGTGGATAGGGTAGATGTAAGGGATCATGAGTCATGCTATGCAATTGGTTGCTTGGGCCAATTTGACTTGGTTTGAATTTTAGATCATTGGAAGTTTATTTTGGTCACTTGGGTCAAGCCATGTGGCTTGCCCAAGTGGACCCATGGGTTGAGTGACCAAGGGTTGGTTCCTAGGGACCTCGTGGATACTCTTATGGGTTCAATTTTGGTTTGGTGAAGCTTGGGTCAAAGGAATTGATGTGGATTTATGTTTAGGTTACTTTGGTCAACCTAGGTTGAATTGGTCAACTAGGCTTGATTAAGGTTGGGATTGTGTCAAATTAATTCCAAATATATGAGATGTAATGTTGAATGTAATTAGGGTTCATTACTGAACCTAGGTTGACTTGGTTAACTAGGCTTGACCATGGGTTATATTTAGGTCCAACTCATTCCAACTTATATTTTGACATGTTGGAATAGGACTCATGTAATGGTAAGGCTTGGATGCATGAAATGCATGTTTGGGGTTTAATGGGTCTTTTGGTCTAGAGTTGACTAAGTCAACCAAGCTTAAACAATGTTTAGGTTTTGGTTTGATTCACTTCAAGTCATATATGGGATATGTTGGAACTGGTTTGGAGGTTTGACTTAATTGAGCCATATTGAAGCTTAAGGAAAATTCAAATTTAGTCAATTTTGAGGTTTAGAGTTTGAGTGCCTTTATAGCTAACCATGGTTAGCCAAAGTCCACCAATGGTTCAATGTTGCCTCAATGCATCATGAGAATGATAATGATCTTGTTCCATGGAATTGAAGAGGCTTCCAAAGTAAATTTCCATGATATACCTTATCTAATGGCATATGGTATAAATATTTGAGGGTTTTGTAGCCTTGGAAAGGCTTTGCTTTTAAGAGGTGAGAGGATAATCAATGCCTTTGAATTGATGTGGTTAACCCTAGGGTCATGTCTAATCATAAATTTGAGGCCATTTATGTTGCAACTTGGGCTCCCGAGTTTATAATTTCAATGATAATAAATATTTTTTATTGCCTCTTTATTTCTCTAGTATTTGTACTATATATTTGTTTGTGTGTTAACTAATATTTCAAGTACAATCTGCACCATTATTTGAAGATTCAGAGCTCAAGATGAGGTAAAATAGGTTATGTTGAAAGAGTTTATAATTTTTATTTATTTATTTTTAATTTCCTGAGTCAAATCTTATAAGGGTGTATGGTAGCCGGGTGATCGTACATACACACATCAGGGAGAAAAAATAATTTTAAATATTTCATTTTTTTGTAAATTATACTATACGATAGGTATCATACTAAATATGTTATTATAGAAATTAATTAAAATATTTTATTTATCTAAAAAAATTATTTTGAAAAATAATGAATCGTACAATACGGACACGATATAATACTAGACGATCTGCTATAATAAGAAACCCTACCATTCATTAAATTAGGCAAAAATTTGAATTTGAAATGTTATTCTATTCATACTATATAAAACTAATCATACTGAAAGATGTTTAAAATATTACCTAATTTAATCCTGTGATTAATCAATCGAATCTTCTTTATTTTGATCGTATTGTAGGATCAATAGAGACGATATTTGTTCATCCCATGACCCATCCTAAATAAACTACATTTTTGCTAAACTAATCATATTATAGGATTGGTCATTTGTACTGGTAATCGTACAAATCTAACAGGAAAAATTGAAGTGATATTACTGTATGATTTATCATTATAATTGATGATTGGATAGTACTAACAGGTTAAATTTTGCACATCGTACTGTTGATCATTGACGATTGAATTGATTTTTAATGATTTTTTTAAGCCCTCTATTTAATATTTCTCATAAGACTTTGTAAGAGTCTTTTTGGCTTTCATTGAGTTAATTTCTTCTAGAGAAAGCTTGAATAGAGAGCCTTGAGCTTGGGAGAGATAAGGTGAGATTTGTGAGAAAGGGAGAAGATTCTTATGGGTTTTAATGGAGTGTGAGAGAGAGTTCCACAGGGTTGCTTCAGGAAACTTGCACCTGAGTTGCTCCATATATCATGGTTTATCTTAAGGAAAGTTTTGGGAAGAAGATCTCTTTGGTTTCAGAGGACCTAGCTACTCTACCACACTAGGAATAGTGAAATTGATTCAAGGTTCTCTGCCTGTGAAAGGATTCCAATTCTCTACCATCTCTAGTAGGGAGAAAAAGGATTTGTGGTTCTCTACCTATGAAAGGATTTTACTTCTCTGTCATCTCTAGGAGGGAAAAATAGGATTTTAGGTTCTCTGCTTATGAAAGGATCAATGTCCTCTGCTACATAAGGTTGGTTGAAGAGATTTTATGAGGGCTTCTCCGCCTAGCTGTGGGGACTAAAGGAGAGACACTATAGTGATAGTACAATACTTGGAGAGGAGTCCAGGCAGTGGATGTAGGTCATGGTTTAATTGAACCACTATAACTCTGGTGTGCTCATTCTAATTTTTACTTTTTGCCCTTTATATTTTATTTTTTGTTATAACTGCTTGGTTGAAGTCTGAGATTATTATTTTATTATATTAATTAGAATTTCATCATTATTGTCTTAAATATTATTAAATTGTTAGCTTATGCATCGTGTGATCAAACTATTTATTTCAAAGTTTTTGAAAAATGAAAAAAAGAATGAATTCTTGCTTAGATTTTTTAAATTACCAATTCACTCCCCCTTTTGGTGAGCCTCAGGGCTAGTTCTGTGAGGTTTAACAACCTTCTCGAACTTTCAAGTGGTATTAGAGTGATAATCAAAATAGTGTCTTAGAAAACCTAGAGGAAAAAGTGGTATAATTTAGAAATAGGAATATTGTGGAAGGTTATTCAATAACTCATCCACCATTATCTGAAAATATTCTATTTAATTTTTGGAAAATCTAAATGTCTACATTTTTACAATCTATAAATTTTTGAATGTGGTATATGATTTAACTTGGCTTTTCTTTATCGTTACAAATTATTAAAGAAGTAGGGAAGAATAAATTTATGCTCAATTGAATGTTAAATCTTTGAATTTCTTTTTTAGTGCTTTAACTTATGAAGATTATATGAGGGTTTCGACATGTACAATTGGCAAAGATATTTGGGATAGACTATTCATTACATATGAAGGTACTAGTGAAGTCAAATAATCTAGGTTAAATTTATTACTGCATGACTATGAACTTTTAGCATAAAACCTTATAAGACTATCTCAAACATGTATACTAGATTTACTCAGATAGTGACATCTTTGCATTCTTTAGGTAGAGAACTTCAAACTTTAAAAAGGTTAACAAAATTCTACATTGTCTACTTGATAAATTTGATGCCAAAGTCATGGCTATATGTGAATCGAATGATTTGAATGCTTATTCTATTGACAATCTAATCAGCTCACTCATTGCCTACTAGTAAAGTGTGAGTCAAAGACTTTTGGATGCAGGTGATTAGAAGACTATAGTGCTAAAAGCCAAAGACATGGATGAATGTGGCTTTGTAGATGATGAGAGTAAGAGATAGCATTAATAAAAAGCAAATTTGAAAGTCTACTGAAGCACAAGCATAAGCATCAACAAAAGTGGAGCAAAGGTTAAAATGGTAAAAATATTATGTTTTCTTTTAATGTTATTTACATTGGGAAACCCAGACATCTAAAATATGATAAGCTAAATTTTAAAACTTATCCTGTAAAGGAAAATTTTAAAATAAGAAAATTGCAATAAAGGCAAATAATAAGAAGCAAAATATCTCCTAGGCAGACCTACCTTCTGAATCATCAGAACATGAGTAAGATGATGACGTAACAATCTTTTTCTAAATAGTTGAAGATTCAATAGTTAATTCTGATATGCTATAAGTTTGTTCGTGTGCTTATCTATTTTGTATTATATATATATTAATTATGTTTAATGCATGCTTATATGTTTTTAATTTTTTTGTATGTTTTTTGTGTTATATGGTTTAGTTGCCTTCTTTTCTATCTTTAAAATCTTACTTAGGTCATGCGTGTAACTTAAATTATGAGTTATTTTATCTCTTCTTTTTGAATGTCAAAGGGGCAGAATGTATTATGGTTGGTTGTATTTATGGTTAACTGTTGTTAACTATCCAACTATTTGTCTATTATTTAATTTTTAAAAATTTCTGTTATTTAGTTTTCAAAATTTATTTGTCTTAAAAAAATTCCCCTTTATTTTAATATAATTCTTTTAGTAAGGGGAGATTAGGAGAAAGTATTTTTAGTTTGCAAATTCAACCAATAATATTTTCCATCATCAAAAAGGGGATGAATGTTGCAACTCTCGCCCTCGAGTTTATGATTTTGATGATAACAAATATTGCTTACCTCTTTATTTCTCCTAGTATTTGTAGTGCATATTTGTTTGTGTGTTAACTAACATTTTAGGTACAATATGCACCTTTATTTGAAGATTAAGGGCTCAACATGAGGTAGAATAGATTATGCTGAAAGAGTCTATAATTTTCATTTATTCATTGTTAATTTCTTGAGTCACACACACACACACAC
This sequence comes from Dendrobium chrysotoxum, assembly GCA_019925795.1. Lineage (NCBI taxonomy): Eukaryota > Viridiplantae > Streptophyta > Magnoliopsida > Asparagales > Orchidaceae > Dendrobium > Dendrobium chrysotoxum. Next base: position 34,412,437 of record CM034314.1, read on the forward strand.
AAGGGTAGCAAAAATAATTTTAAATATTTTAATTTTTTTATAAATTATACTGTATGACAAGTATCATATTCGATGAAATGTTATTACAAAAATTAATTAAAATATTTTATTTATCTAAAAATATAATTTTGAAATATAACTAATTGTACAGAATGAACACCAAATCGTACTAGATGGTCTATTATAATTAGAAAGCCTGCCGTTCATTAAATTAGGCAAAAATTCAAATTTAAATGTTGTTCTATTCGTACTGCATGAAGCTAATCATACTGTATGATGTTTAAAATATTACTTAAGTTAATCCTGTGATTAATTAATCGAATCTGCCTAATTTTGATATTTTGATTGTACTATACGAACTGGATCGCATTGTATGATCAATAAAGATGATATGTGGTCATCCCATGATTCTTCTTAGACAAACTATATTTCAGTTGAACTAATCATACTATACCATTGGTCATTCATACTAGTAATCGTATAGTTGTAATAGGCAAAAATTGAACTGAGTATACCGTATGACTGGTCATTCATATAGATGATCATATAATACTAACAGGTCAAATTCTACACATCATACCGACCGATCCTTCGATTGAATTGTATGATCTTTGACGACTGTAAAGTTTTGTGGTTTTTGAAGACCTCTACTTAAGTTTTCTCATCAGACTTTGTAAGAGTCTTTCAGCTTTTATTGAGCTCATTTCTTCTAGAGAAAGCATGAAGAGAGAGCCTTGAGCTAGCGAGAGAAAGGGTGAGGTTTATGACAAAGGGAGAGATCCTTGTGGGTTTCAAGGGATTACGAGAGAGAGTTCCACACAGTTGCATTGGTGAACTTCACCTGAGTTCCTCCATGTGTTAAGGTTTATCTTGAGAGAAGTTTTGGGAAGAATTCTCTTTGGTGTTAAAGGACATGGCTACTCCGCAGCACCAGGAAGGGTGAAAGGGATTTGAGGTTCTCTTCATGTGAAAGGATTTTGGTTCTTTTCCATCTCTATGAGGGAGAAAAAGGATTCGTGATTCTCTGCCTGTGAAAGGATTATGGTTCTCTACCATCTCTGGGAGGGAGAAAAAGGAGTTAAGTTTCTTTGCCTATGAAAGGATTACGGTCCTTTGCCGTACCGAGTTGGTGGAAGAGATTTTGTAAGGGCTTCTCCGCCTAGCTGTGGGGGCTAACGGAGAGACACTATAGTGATAGTGCAATACTCAGAGAGGAGGACTCTAGGGACTGGATGTAAGCCATGGTTTGACCAAACTACTATAAATCTGGTGTGCTCAATCTAATTTTTACTTTTCACACTTTATTTTTATGTATTTATTTTATGTTATAACTACTTGGTTGAAATATGACATTATTATTCTACTGCGTTAATTAAAATTTCATCATCAGTATCTTAAATATTGTTAAATTGTTAGCTTCCAAATCGAGTAATCAAACTGTTTCTTTTAAAGTTTTAAAAAACTACAAAAAGAATAGAATTCCTGCTTAGGATTTTCTAAATTACCAATTCACCCCCTCCTCTTGGTGAGTCTCAAGCTAGTTTTATGAGGTTTAACAACCTTCTCAAACTTTCAATTTAGTTGGACTTTGAGATGTTTGAAATATCTCCTAAATCAGGTTATGGAGCAACGATTTTTGGAGTGGAAATGGATTTTGGATTTTTAACTTGAGGTTTAATTTTGTACTTGATTATTGAATTTTGGATTTGGTTTTGGATTATGAGATTGAGATTTTGATTTTATCCTCACACAAAAGTGAGATCAACAGCACCACACAAGTGTCCTTTGATAGAATTTCTTTTCTTTATCCCTCTAAGAGAGTCTAAGTGAGTTTTTTTAGTGTTCTCATGCTAGCATGATAAAGTATTATGTGCCACAATTAGGACTCATCTATAATAGTCTTCAAATAATGTACTTCCACAAAATAATCATGAAGTCCATGCCAATTATGTACACATTATTAGTATGCTTTCCTTTAAAGGTAATTTTATTTTTCAAAATAAGGAAGAATTTATAAAACTTATGTCAAAACCTTTATCATATAATTGAATTAAGCTTAGAAGATTTTCTTTTAATTCTTCAACTAATAAGACCTTTTTAACATTAAATGAACTAATCTAATTAAGTGAACCTATACTTATTACCTTTCTAGTGGTATTATTTTAAAGAGTCACTTTTTTCCACTTTTGGAACTGAGCAACATGAACTTACTTTTATCTCCACTCAAATGTCATAAGCATCTACTATTCAACTTCCATATGCCTTCACTAGTCATTGTATAAAGGTATGCCTAATCATCATCTGAATCAATTAGACCATTTTTAACCATTAATGTAGGGCTAACAACATAATTTCCCACTACAACATCTCAAGAATCTCAGCTAGAGTTGACCCTAAAAGGTTATTGAAGTATTCTTTTGTTCTTTTATTTTATACATTATCCTCAGCATTATCATTTGATGGTGATTGGGAAATTCCCGCTTGATGAGATCTAACTTTTTACATTCCAAGAAAATTATGTTAGAGGAAATTTTATTAAACATTTTTTATCTTTACACTTCCATTGGTCAAATTATACCTTTTTCTTATTCCTAATTATGATTCTGAATTACCTGGTCATAAGTCTTATGCTCTCATCATCAATGCCTTATTTGTCACTATGTTTAGCTAGAAGATTTTGTGTTTAATCTTTGTTCCTTCCATATAAAAGTTATTAAAATTCACTATTTTGTGCAAATATTTCCATAAAGATCAAAGTATAGAAAAGTTACATAATAGAACCATGGCACCAACATTCCTAGCATTGCAATACTACTAGAAGATATGTTTCATTATCAAATAGATAGATTAGATCCATAATTCTGATATTTAAGAGCCACAACATTTTGAAAGGGAAAAATTTTAATTGGAATATTGAGAGCTTGACGTCATAGTGCCATAATGCCCGATGAAGCATTGTGTAAATTTTGGATGAATAGTTACACATGTAAAGCGTCATGTCAGTTTAAGTTGAGCACCATAATGATATGTATGAGTATTGCAGTACTACGGACTGGCTAGAGCCAAACTATTTTTATTTAATGCTTATGTAAAAATAAGGATCATAATTTTAGAAGTGGAGTGTATTTTGCCTATTTTTCTATTTCTTTGCCCAGGGAGGGAAAGAAGAAGTGAGTGTGTGTTTGCACTCGGGTATTTGGGAGAACCTCCTTGGATGATCAAAGAAATCCAAGCCTAGATTGCACACCTTGCATCTTTCTTTCAATTTGTTATCCTTCTAATTAAATTATAATTATCAATGAAGTTATGCTATTCTTATTGTTGAAAAAGTAATTTCAGGTTAAGTTTCCTGACTAAAGTTATGATCTAATTATTTTAACTAATGTCATGTTAAAATCTTCTTTTTTTATTTTTGAAAGACTTATTTTGATTCTCCTTGTACTTCATTTACTTGTAATTTGGCCAATTAAAATCTAGTGTGAACTAATGTTCACCATGGAGACGTAGTGGAGCAATCGGGGAGAAATAAAAAAAACATATATAAATATATATATATAATTTAAAAATTTCTAAACATTTATGAGACAATTTAATGTAGTAAAGGGAGTAGACTAGAATATACATATTTCTTGTCTTTTTCTTTGCTAGGATTCATATGACCTCAATAGAGACTAGGAATTAGAGTTGCTTTGATTCATAATGCCTTATTTGAGGAAAAAACTAGCATGCATATTTTACCCAATTAATCATAATTTTAGTATTTTTATAAAATTTTAAAATCATAAAAAACATTTTGAGCTTTTCTTTTTATTTCTTGTTCAAAATTTTGGAGTGTGGTAGGATAATTAAATAATTAATAAAATTTAGTAACTAACTTAGTAAATTTAAATGTAAAACCTATTAAAATAGATACATTGTCATCAATCTATTACTATAAAGGACACATACACTTGCACAACACCTAGTTAGCAATTGATCAAGTTTTTGGCTTTTTTTCCAAGGATCAACAGTTTAACATATTATATAATAGTAATATTGACATCATTGTTTTAATCCTATATTTTTTTGTTTTTATTGTTACACTAGTTATATTGAGTTCTCATAGTAGTGTTGTGTAATATATTTATTACTTTTGTGATTGGGCTTGTATTTTTCTTTGTTTAAATCAATTTGCTCTGTCAAAGAGTTGCTATCTATGTAATTATTTATTGTATTCATGCTAAATACTAGTTATTGTTCATTCCAATTACCCTAAAATAGAAAAAAACATGTAGGAAATTAAAAAATCTTCAAAAATAAAAAAATAATTAGAAGAAATGGCTAATCAACCAAAGGAGATTATCAACCTAGATCTCTTCGAGACTTTGCAAATCCTTTAGTTGATATAGTTCACCATATTATCAATAGATCGACATTTCATGCTAATAATTTTGAACTTGAACGAGTTATCATCCACATGATTCAAAATTCTCAAGTGAATCAAAATTCTCAGTTAAATCCAAATGGTTCACTTGTAGAAAAAGCCTAACATACACATAGCTATCTTGTTAGAATTTTTTGCAAGCTTTAATTTTCTTGGAGATTTTGAGAATGCTATAAAACTTATGTTATTTATACTTTCTTTAAGAAACACTACAAAAAAATGACTTATTTTTGATAGAATTTTTTTTAAAGATCAGCAAAGTTCCATCAGAAAAATACATTTCTGAAAAATTATTTATGGAAATTATTCTGCTGGCAAAATGCACTTTAAAAAAAAGCACTGGCAAAATATTTTTTTTTTGAAAATATTTTGGAATAAATTTTAAATGGAAATTTTTGGTAAAAATTTTCATCAGAAATCATTTTGATAATTTAAAAAAATATTCCACTTAAACACGATTTTTCTTTGTAGAGTAATTGTAGGATAATATACACATCTTCTTTGCTGCCTCCTTTTTTTTTATCCCACTATGGATTAGCAAGGGAAGCTCGTCGGTAACCTTCTCAACCTTCTACAATGATGAAGTTACGTAACAGTGGGAGCTCGTTACTGCATCCTTTTCCTAGCACTTAACTGCTAAAATAAATCAAGGATTTTGAGATAAAATAGATACTAAATGGGCTAAATCCCATATCCTCATAGCCTTATAGGGTTATAAGAGGCATGCCTATCGGTAATCAAAGAGGGATGTCTGAAATCCTTAGTCTTTCTTCCCCAAATTTAAAACCCTTTAAGGAAATTGTCGATGATATAAAAGCGACGTAGTCATGACATTATGGTCAAGGATTTCTAGATTTTGGCCTGTCGGCTTACTTAGTTTGCTTCATTCCCACCATCTCAAAGGAGGAAGATTAGGGCAATGTCTAAAAATGGAAAGAGTGTTTGAAGTTATAAAGAGAACGAGGAGGGTAAGCAATGGGTAAATGTCTGAATTGTTGGATTAGATACAAATGAATGGTTTAGATGATATTTTAACTGTGCACGAAGATTGCGAGAAAATTTACTAATTTAATTTAGTTTGTTGACTATTTATAAAATTAAATTAATATTGAATTATATATAAATTATAAAATATGTATAACTAGCGATATATACATTAAATATGTTAATTGTATTTTAAAAATCGATTAGAGCATATGAAATTTTTTTATTATTCATTTTTTAAAAACTATATTCATTTTAATAATTAAATATTTATTTGTATGATTATTTTTTTATAGTGATTCTGATGGATTTTTCCATCATAAATTAAGTAAATTTTCTGACAAAAAATTTGTCTTATTTGATTAACTAATTACTGAGAGAATTTCCAATAAAACCTTTTTGCCCAAAAATTCACCAGAAAAGCCACCAAAATTTCCAATGAAAAATTTGCTAGAAAAGCAGTCAGAATTTCTAGCAAAAATTTTTTGTATTTAATGGTCATTTTTCCTACAGTGAGAAAAGTTAAAGTGTTGTTAAATTTATTATCCCCAAGATCTATCATCACTTTGAATGAGTTTGATCCAAAATTTTTAACCAAGTATTTTTGTCCTTCAAAGACTACTAAGCAAGTTAGAGAAGAAGGAAGGAAGGTCGAAGCTAGAGCTAAACCAGACCAACCAAGATATCAACTTTAGAAAACTTGGGAAGTATAGAAGTTAATTGGGAAAGTTGTAAAGAGGCCATCTTAACCTCTTCTCAAAAATTGTAAAAAAAATAGATAAATAATTTTCTATGGTTTTAGAGGTGTTAAAAAAATAAAAGATCTTGGTAATTTCACCATTCCTTGCTTGATAGGGGATATGATCTTTGGTATCGCACTATGTGACCTAGGAGATATTTCTAATGTAATGTTCTTACTTTTCTAAAGAAAATAAAACCATGGAGAGGTTCAACCTACCACAGTGACCTTTTAATTTACTAATAGATTTCTTTCTTATCCTAAGGGGGTTATAGAAGTTATGTTGTTTAAGGCAGATAAGTACATCTTTCTTATTAACATTATTGACTTTGACATTGAGGAAGATAAGGTGATTCTAATCATCTTTAGCAAACCTTTCTATGCATGCAAAGTTATGATTGATGTTCATAAAGAAGAACTAATAATGAGAGTGCATGATTAGTAAGTTACATTTAATTTATTTAAATCCAAGTGATTCTCTAATGACTATAGTGATGAATAGTGTTATAGGATAGATTTGGTGGATGGGTTTGTTAAATATAATCTTGCCAAGACATTGGACTTAACTTAGTAGAGCAAAATTTGATTAAGGATGAGATATAAGTGGTTAGAAATTATATCCTTATCTTTTTAGGAGTTGCATCTAGAGTATTCAAGGAGAGGTTTGAACCTTTTGATTCTTCAACCATAGGAAAAATCTAGAAACCATTGGTGATTGAGGAACTTCAATGAAAATTAGAGGTTTTACCCATTCATTTAAGTATGCTATCTTAGATGAATCATATCCTTTGCCCATAATAATATCATATGAATTAGATGAATTATAAAGAAAATTTTATAATTTAAGCCTAATAAAATAGATTTCTACAACAACAACAACAACATCAAGCCTTTATCCCACTACGTGGGGTCAGCTACATGAATCCTTTTTCTCCATTGTGTCCTATTAAAAGTCAAATTCTCGTTTAAATCTAATAAAGAAAGATCATTTCTAATATTTTCTAACCAAGTCTTTTTAGGTCTACCTCTACCTTTCTTAACATAAGTCAAATCTAAGACCTCTACTTTCCTAACCGGGTCATCGGGAGGCCGCCGTTTTACGTGACCAAACCATCTAAGGCGACTCTCTCTAATCTTATCTTCCACTGGAGCTACTCCAACCTTTTCACGAATATGCTCATTTCGTATCCTATCTCTAAGGGTAAAGCCACTCATCCACCTGAGCATCCTCATCTCTGCAACACTTAACTTATAATTATGCTTCTCTTTTAATGGCCAACATTCAGCACCATAAAGCATTGCAGGTCTCACCACCATCTTATAGAATTTTCCCTTAAGTTTGAGGGGTACTTTTCTATCACACAATAAGCCCGATGCATTCCTCCACTTCAACCATCCAACTTGGATTCTGCTGATAATATCCCCATCTATATCACCATCACTCTGAACAATAGATCCAAGTTATCTAAAACGTGTACTCTTATTAATGACTTGATCGGCCAAAGTCATAATGCCCTCACTAGGTCTATTATTACTAAAATTACACTCCATATATTCCGTTATAGATCTACTCAAGCGAAAACCTTTAGACTCTAAGGTTGACCTCCACAATTCTAGTTTACCTTCAACTCCCCCTCTAGTCTTATCAACAAGAAGAATATCATCAGCAAAAAGCATACACCAAGGTACATCCTCTTGCAAATGTCTAGTGAGAACATCGATGACTAAAGCAAAAAGATATGGGCTTAAGGCTGATCCTTGGTGTAATCTAACCGAAATAGGAAAATACTTGGTCAAACCACCTTGTGTTTGAACACAAGTAATAGCTCCTGCATACATATCTTTAATGATTTGAATATAAGCGTTGTTGGACTAAAATATACATCAAAGGAATTAGTCCATTATTTTGTATGCATAAAATTTTGACGGAATATAATCATCAACAAAAACACAAGCTCAGAGAATATTAAATCCTACGATGACGGAAGTAGTAAAGGAGATACTTAAATGGTTAGAAGCTTGAATCATATATCCTATTTCAAATAGTTATTAGACATGTCCTATTCAATGTGTGCCAAAGAAAGTGAAATTGGTAGTGATATCCTACAAGTGGAATAGTTGATTCCTACTAAGACTATAACTAGATGATGATAAGATCATATGGCTATAGGAGGTTAAACAAAGATGCTGAGAAGGATCATTTTCCCTTTCGCTTTCTTAACCAAAGGTTACATTGATTGGAAGGGCATCCTTTATATTACTTCCTAAATTGGTATTAAAGTTACTATTGATTTCTTATAGAACCAGAGGATTAGGAAAAAAATTACATCTACTAGTCCTTATTATACCTTTACTTTAAGAAGAATGCCTTTTACTCTTTGCAATATTATTGCTACTTTAAATGATGAATGAGAGCTATTTTTTAAATTTAATTTAATAATGTGTTGAATATTTTATAAATGATTTCTCATTATTTGGTTAAACTTTTGATCATTACCTATAACACATTGCTTTTGTTTTCAAATAGTGTGAATAGACTAATTTAGTACTAAACTAGGAGAAATGTCAATTTACGGTGATTGAAGGCTTTTTTCTATGGCATAAAATATCTAAGAGAGGGTTATAGGAAAGTAATGAAAAAATCAATAGAATTAAAATTTACCACAATCAATTCTCTAAAAGGGATATGAAACTTCTAGGATATGTATGATTCTATAGGAGATTCATTAAGAACTTCTCTCAAATAAACAAGCTACTCTATCATTTATTAGAAAAGAATAACTTTTTTAAGTTTAAAAAGATATGGCTCGAAGCTTTTGATATAAAATAAGAATTAATCACAATATTTATTTTTATTGCACCTAATTAGGATTATCCTTTTGAATTAATAAGTGTTGTTAGTGATTATGCCATAGGAGCTTTTCTAGGGTAAAGAGTAGATATGAGATTCCATGTGATTTACTATGCTAGCTGAAAGGTCGAAAGGGATGTTAAGCCCTAGTGAACTAGTCCCGAGGCTAACCAAGAGGGGGGATAAATTGGTTATTTAAAAATTTCACGATAACAATGAAAATCATTTCGATACTTAGCAGCAGAAATAAGTAAATAAGAACGAAAAGATCAGTCACAGATATTCACCCAAGTAGTTAATATCAGAAAAGTAAAGTGCAAAAACTGAATCAGAAAAGCAAACCATATTTTATAGTGGTTCGGTCAACTTGACCTACGTCCACTCCCCGGAGCCTTCCCTTCGGGTATTGCACTAAACAAAAAGTGTCTCTCCTTTTGCTCCCACAGCAAGGCGGAGAAGCCTGTACAAACACCTCCTTTTCACTACACGGTGAGGCAGAGAACCCGACCTCCTTTTGCTTCCTCCTGAAGCAGGCAGAGAACCTTCGAACTCCTTTTGCTTCCACATGAAGCGGGCAGAGAACCCCGGATCTTCTTATGAATGATCCTCCCACGACGAACACCGACTAGACGAAAGACGACGAGCGGAGAAGACGACTCTGATCCGTGCTTAGAGCAACCTTAGTGAATCCCTCACTAACTCCCCCTCACAAGATCATCTCTCTCTCTCTCCCAACTCTCTCTCTCTAGGGTTTCTCAGGGAAGGAAGGTGGTAAAAGATTTTTCTTGTTTAAGAAAAAGTTCTTTTATAGGAGGGCTTAAAATTTTCCCTAAATCTCAACTAGTCGGCCAAGATCGTCTAGGACGATAGGTATATCGTCCTGTACGATCAGTTCAAATTCAGCTGTTTCAGCCTGGACGATCTGGCTCTTCTGGACGATCAGTAGAAAAAATTGATCATATCATCCCGTACGATCCTACGATCGTCCGGGACGATTAGTGCAAATCGAGGAATATCGTCCAGAAGACAGTTCGGGTCGTCCAGACAAATCTGTGCTGGACGACCAAAAAATGACATGATCGTCCAGGATGATAGGGATATCGTCCTGTACAATTAGTTCAAAAAGTACCCAAATCATCCTGAACACAATTCGGGACGTACAGCTGAAATGCACTAGACGATCAGGATCATCCGGGACGATCCTGCGATCGTCCAGGACGATATGATCGTATCAATCAAAAATAAATTGCTTTCCTTAGATACGAGATTAAATTAGGCATGATTGTACTGAATCGTCCAGGAAGATACACTTATCATCCGGGACGATCAAACCAAATAACTAAAAATAAAAACTTGCCTAACTTGATCTAGCGGCTGAGAATTTCTGATTTGGGCATATCGTCCCGTACGATCCAAAGATCGTCTAGGATGATCTGCTTAATCAGACCCTCTTAACTTAGTCGCCCTAATTAGGGGTTCTGTTTTTACCCTATCGTCCAGGACGATGTAAATATCGTCCAGGATGATCTAAACAAAAACTGAACAGAAACTCTAATTCACTCAAGCTCTCCCCCTGAGTGTGTGTGTGCAAGGTTACTTAGCTAGGGGATTAGTTACATTATAATTGACTCAATAAAAAGAAAAATCATACATTTGACTCACTTGGACCAGATCTTGAGTTGGCTTGATTTGCTCATGATCTTTTGTGCCTGAAACGGGTTAGCCAAGCAAAACACATTTAAAACATGTTTGTCATCATCAAAACGAGATTTGCAACAATCTCCCCCTTTTTGATGATGGCAAAATTTGTAAAGTAGTTTGAAAATAAAAAATAACTTGGAGATCAAAACACAAATAGTTTTTTTTTCAAATTTTCATTTAACAGCTAAATCAATACAGGAAATATAACTCATAACAAAAATAGAAACGACTACAACTGACTCCCCCTTTTGACATCACAAAAAGGAGGAGGGTAAAAAGAAAACCTAAAAATATCAGGACAGAACAGAAAAGAAAACAACTACAAAACAGAAAACTAGAACCCAAAAATACAATCATGAAATTAAAACAAAACAAAAATGAATAAAGCTACAGCAAAAACACATAAAAGCATGATTTTTTTTTTGATCAAGCTGCTCGAGTAAATCAAAATTTTTTCCTTGATTTTAGATCCAAAAACCAATAAGAAGACGATTGACAGCGCTGAAATCCAAAAAAGGTTGGAAAAATTGACTTTCGTAACTCCGACCCCGGGCACCTTATCAATGCAAACCTCTTTCAAAACAAAAATTCGATTCAAAAGAAAAGAAATTAGATTTGAAAAGAGATCCTTTCAAGCCTCGTTCCAGAAAAATATCTGATATAATAGTGTTACAAAGTAAGGAATCAGAAATCAGGATTTCCAAACTCAAGCTTTTGAAAATATTAAGTGGCGCACAGATTTTTCTAAGACATTTAACAATCTAAAAGGGAAGAAAGTTTGGTTTGGGCTCATTTTGTGCCTCTTTTTCAAATTGGTTGGCGCTTTGTGCATCTTTTGATTTTTTGATACACTTGGTGTATCCAATTTGGCAATTTTGCATCTTTTCAGTTTTGGGCTCATTTTATGCCTCTTTTTCAAATTATCTGGTGTACTGCGCATCTTTTATAAGCTTCTCCTTTTCATAATCATTAAAGAGTCTCAGCTGTGAGATTATCTTCCAGACATAGGAGATGACTCTCCATAGTAAGGAAGAATGATTCACAAAATAAAAGCCATACAGCATATGATAAATGCAATCACTTGGTTTAGAAAATCAAACTAATGACTCAAGACTTTGAAAAATACTATTGATACGAGGCAGATTACGGTAGGAAGATAAAATAATCTCTATTACAAAAACTAACATTTTAATTTTGAAGAGGATTTTTATCCAAAAGAAACTATACACCAGTAAAAGAGTTAGAGGAAGAGAAATAATCATCAATGTTTCTTCCTTTTAACAGATTCAGTGGAATCAATCACTGCTTACCAGCTTCCAAACCAAAACAAGGTAAAAACTCCCAGCCAAAAATTCAGATTATCAGAAGTAGTGAGCGGTGATCAGATTTTGAAAAGCATAAAACAGTATGTGCAAGATATGAACCAGTGAATAAAAATAGGTAGAAAATCACAGCAAAGTAAATACTCAAATCAAACTAATAGTAAGGCTAAAATAAAAATCAGCAGAGGAAATAAAATCAACTGAAAGAAAATAATAAAAACAAAAACTAACTAACAGAAAATAGAATATCAATCAGAACAATAAAAAATTAGTTGTCATCAGAATCAAGCATTTATATCAATCACTCCTAATCTGGTACGCAAAATGCTGATTGAGTCAAAGGCCAGCGATTTAGTGAATATTTCAGCCAGCTGATTTTCAGTTGCTACATGATGTAGCTCAATGTCCCCTTTGTAACATGGTCCCTAACGAAGTGATGCCTTATATCAATGTGTTTGGTCCTAGAATATTGGATTGGATTCTTAGAGATACAAATGACACTAATATTATCACACAGAAAAGAAATTGTGCCAACAGGTACCCCTAAATCCAAGACTTGTTGCTTCAAACAAAGAACTTGGGCTACACAACCCCCTAAGGCAATGTACTCAGCTTCCGCAGTGGAAAGTGCAACTGAGTTTTGTTTTCTACTGGACCAGGAGACTAACGACTGTCCTATGAACTGATAAGCCCCAGAAGTGCTCTTTCTATCCACCTTACACCCCGCAAAGTCAGAATCAGAATATCTAATGATCTCAAAAGAGGTGCTGTGCCTAGGGTACCAGATTCCTAGGTTTGGGGTCCCTAAAAGATATCTTAGAATTCTCTTAACAGCAGTCAGGTGGGACTCTTTAGGATCAGCCTGAAACCTAGCACAAAGATAGACACTAAACATGATATCAGGTCGACTAGCAGTCAGGTAAAGCAATGATCCTATTATCCCTCTATACTTCTTCTGATCAATAGATTTTCCACTTGAGTCCTTATCTAACTGAACTGAGGAGGGCATGGGAGTATTGATTGGCTTGGCTTTGTCCATTTCATATTTCTTCAAAATATCCTTAGTGTATTTTGATTGATTGAGAAAGGTTCCATCATCCGTTTGCCTTATGCTAAACCCCAAAAAGTAGGACAATTCTCTCATCATACTCATCTCAAACTCCTTACTCATTATTTTAGAAAACTCATCACATAAATATTTATCAGAAGATCCAAAAATTATATCATCAATATAGATCTAGATAATGAATAAGTCATCCCCTAATCTCCTCAGAAAAAGGGTGGTGTCTACGCTCCCCTTAACAAACTCTCTTTCTAATAGGAATGTGCTAAGCCTCTTATACTAAGCTCTGTGTGCCTGTTTCAATCCATATAGGGCCTTTTTTAATTTATAGACATGATTTGGATATTGGGAACTCTCAAAACCTGGGGGTTGTTCTACAAAAACATCTTCTTCAATTACCTCATTTAGAAAGGCACTTTTGACATCCATTTGAAACAGCTTAAATCCCTTATAATAGGCAAAGGCTAGTAGCACTCTAATGGCTTCCTATCTAGCTACAGGTGCAAAAGTCTCCTCAAAATCAATCCCTTCTATTTGATTATACCCCTTAGCCACCAATCTTGCCTTATTTCTCACCACCACACCAGAATCATTCATCTTATTCTTAAAGACCCACTTGGTTCCCACAATACTTTGATTTTTGGGTCTTTCTACTAACTCCCAAACATCATTCCTTACAAATTGATTCAATTCTTCCTACATAGCTAAGATCCAAAACTCTTCTGACAAGGCTTGATTTATGTTGGTGGGTTCAGTCATTGAGATAAAGGCAGAATGGTTTACTTCCTTCCTAAGTCCATGCCTAGTCCTAACACCTTCAGAAGGGTCTCCTAAGATCAGTTCTTTAGGATGACTCGAAGAATATCTCCAATCTCTAGGCATTGTGGTTTGAGGTTCTACCCTTTCCTCCAGATTTGTATTTCCAACTCCTTGGGTAACATCAACAATCTCTTCATCTTCTACTTCAGATCTAGACTCCTTAGGATCAGATTCATCAAATACTACATGGGTTATTTCTTCCACCACCAAAGTCCTCTTATTGAACACCCTAAAGGATTTCCCCACACATGAATATCCTAAGAACACTCCTTCATCAGATTTGGGGTCAAGTTTTCCTATGGATGACTTCCCGTTGTTCAGAATGAAAACCTTACAGCAAAAGACATGGAGGTGTGACAGATTTGGAGTTCTACCCTTAATGATTTCATAAGGTGTCTTGTTCAGTTTGACTCTCACATTCACCCTATTCAGCACATAACAGGCAGTGTCCACCGCTTCAACCCAAAAGTATTTTGGAAGTGAATACTCAGCAAGCATGGCTCTAGCGGCTTCCACTAAGGTTCTGTTCTTCCATTCAGCTACCATGTTCTGCTGAGGGGTCCTAGGCATTAAAAAATTGTGACTAATCCCTTGATCCTCACAAAAACTTCCAAATCTTTCATTTTCAAACTCCCCTCCATGATCACTATCGATGGTAATGATCTTACATCCTAACTTCTTCTGAATCCAAGTAGAGAAAGATCTAAACTCATCAAATGACTCAGATTTATGTGACAGAAATTTCAGCCAAGTGAACCTCAAATAATCATCTACAATCACAAATCCATAGACTCTCCCCCCTAAGCTGGCAGTGCTAATGGGTCCAAAGAGGTCCATGTGAAGAACTTCTAAAGGTCTAGAGGTGCTAATATCCATAACAGAGTGAAAAGAGGACTAGACTTGCTTCCCCAACTGACAGGCATCACACAGGTAATCCTTAGTGAACTTAAGCTTGGGCACACCTCTAACTAAGTCCTTCTGGGTGACTCTCCTAATGGTTTTCATACTAGCATGACACAATCTCCTATGCCATAACCAAGACTCATCAGCAGTAGTTTTTAAGCAAATTGAATTATCAGATTTAATGCAACTTACATCCAGCTTCTAGACGTTGTTGATCCTTTGCCACTGCAAAACAACTTCATCATTTTAGCTTAAAATGCAGCCAGTGGGCAGGAATTTGATGCTGTATCCCTTATCATAAAGTTGACTGATGCTCAGCAAGTTGTGTTTCAGTCCATCTACAAGCAAAACATTATCAATCATAAAATTCTTTGAATCACCAATTATACCTGTGCCTACCACCTTCCTGGTGGTGTTATCTCCAAGTGTAACCCTGCCTCCAGCTCTGGCCTCCAGCGAAATTAACTGATTTGCATCTCCAGTCTTGTGTCTAGAACATCCGCTATCCAGGTACCACATGCTCTCACGAGGTCTTGTGTGAGAGCACTCTTACAAAAATATCAAACGTTAGTCTTAGGAACCCAAACAGTTTGGGTTCCTTCTTATGAAAAGAAGAATGAAATGCATGCGTGCTGTGCTGTTAAACAGGCAGTTTTGGTTTCCACACCCAATGTGTACTACGGTGAACAGTGCAGGTGTGGGAAATGTGTCCTACCATGCCACATGAAAAACATCAAACACCAGGAAAAGGGTAAACTAATCTATGTGGGTGATAGTGCCTCGTTCTAGATGTATATGAAACATGCTTTGATGAACTTGCAACAGATTTTTCAAAAGGTGGCGGTGCATAGAACTGTTCAAAAGTAGGCGGTGTTTTGTTCTTTTCAAAAGCACTGATTTTCACTTTCAAAAACTCAATATATTTATTTAAACTTACAATTTAAAAGTTCTTGCACTTTCATTACTTTCTAAATCACATGCCATATCATTCACTTTCTTAAAAGCAACTTCAAATTCAACATGCGATATTTTTAACAAATCATGCTCAACAGTTAAATCAAAATATTTTTTGTTCAAATCATCGAATTCATCAAGCAAAGACATGAAATTGGAATCAACAGTGGAATGATCTTTAACTAAAACATCATGTTCTTTTTACAAAGTCAGATATTCTAATTTCAGACTAGCATGAGTTTTCTTAAGCATCCTATACGATATATGAATTTTTTCAGAAACTTCAAATAATTGATCATAAGTAAGCTCACATACCTCTTCCTGGTCCGACTGACCAGGGTGATCATCAGCCATCAGACACAAGTTTGTTTCCTCCTCTTCAGCTTCCATCTCAGAAGAGTCGGATACAGAGTCTGCCCAGAACGCCTTCTGAATCCGCTTCTTATCCTTTCTGAACTTTGGTTTCTCCTCACCCTTCTCCTTGCTTGGGTGAGCCTTGAGCGTAGGACGATCCACCTTTATGTGTCCAGGCTTCCTGCATTCAAAACAAGCAGTTCAGATGAACCTTTAAAATTTCTACTGGTCTTACCTTTGTTCCACTTGTGAAAGTTCTTATTCTTCTTCCTTAAAAAGCTCTTGATTTGCCTTATGATTAAGGCAACATAATCGCTATCAGACCTGGAAGTGCTAGCATCTGAATCTTTGGCCTTTAGTGCCACTGTCTTCTCCTTCTTGCGTTCACCTGCATAAAGTTACCTTTGGTTCACCCCTTGCTCGTAAGCAATGAGTGATCCAAGTAAGCTGTCAATAGAGTAAGTATTTAAATCTTTAGATTCAGTGATAGTAGTAATCTTAGCATCATAAGAAGCAGGCAAACATCTAAGAATTTTGTTCACTCTTTCGTAGTTAGTAAGTTCTCTACCTAAAGCATGCAAAGAGGTAGCAATCTGAGTGAACCTTGTGTACATTTCTGAAATAGTCTCACTAGGTTTCATGCAAAAAAGTTCGTAATCATGTAACAAGATGTTTAACCTAGACTGTTTGACTTTAGTTGTACCTTCGTATGTTATACATAATCTATCCCAGATTTATTTTCCCGTTGAATAAGTAGAAACACGCATATAGTCTTCAGATTTTAAAGCACAAAAGAAACAGTTCAAGCATTTTGCTTTTAACTGTGCTAAGTCACGATCATCAAACGTCCAATCAGCAAAAGGCAATTCAATTTTCACATTGTTAATCAATCTAAAAGGAGGTTCGTATCCATCCTTAACTAACATCCACATGCGATAGTCAATCGATTGAAGAAAAGTAGACATGCGTGTTTTCCAAATATCAAAAGGAATATTATCAAATAATGGTGGTCTTGTAATAGAATAACCTTCAGCAGTATTACGATTGTTACAGTTAGCCATGGATCAAATTCAAAATTTTTTAAACCTAAATTTTGAATCCCGCTCTGATACCACTTGAAAGTTTGATAGGGATGTTAAGCCCTAGTGAACTAGTCCCGAGGCTAACCAAGAGGGGGGGGGGGTGAATTGGTTATTTAAAAATTTCACAATAACAATGAAAAATCTTTTAGATATTTAGTAGCGGAAATAAATAAACATAAACGAAAAGATCAATCTCAGATATTCAACCACATAGTTAATATCAAAAAGTAAAGTGCAGAACTGAATCAGAAAAGCAAACCAGATTTTATAGTAGTTCGGTCAAGTTGATTTACGTCCACTCCCCGGAGCCTCCCCTCCGGGTATTGCACTAAACAAAAAGTGTCTCTCCTTTTGCTCCCACAGCAAGGCGGAGAAGCCTGTACAAGACCTCCTTTTCACCACACGGTGGGGCAGAGAACCCGACCTCCTTTTGCTTCCTCCTGAAGCAGGCAGAGAACCTTCGAACTCCTTTTGCTCTCACCTGATGCGGGCAGAGAACCCTGGATCTTCTTGCGAACGATCCTCCCATGACGAACACCGACTAGACGAAAGATGGCGAGCGGAGAAGATGACTCTGATCCGTGCTTGGAGCAACCTTAGTGAATCCCTCACTAACTCCCCCTCACAAGATCCTCTCTCTATCTCTACCAACTCTCTCTCTCTAGGGTTTCTTAGGGAAGGAAGGTGGAAAAATATTTTTCTTGTTTTAAGAAAAAGTTCTTTTATATGAGGGCTTAAAATTTTCCCTAAATCTCAACTGGTCAGCCAAGATCGTCCAGGACGATCAGTATATCATCATGTACGATCAGTTCAAATTCAACTATTTCAGCCTGGACGATCTGGCTCTTCTGGACGATCAGTAGAAAAAATTGTTCATATTGTCCCGTACGATCCTACGATCGTCTGGGACGATTAGTACAAATCGAGGAATATCATCCAGAAGACAGTTCAGGTCGTCCAGGGAAACTTGTGCTGGACGACCAAAAAATGACTTGATCGTCCAGGACGATAGGGATATCGTCCTGTATGATTAGTTCAAAAAGTGCCCAAATCATCCTGAACACAGTTCGGGACGTACAGCTGAAATGCACTAGACGATCATGATCGTCCGGGATGATCCGGTGATCGTCCAGGATGATATGATCGTATCAATTAAATATTAATTGCTTTCCTTAATTACCAGACTAATTTAGGCATGATTGTACTGAATCGTCCGGGATGATACACGTATCATCCGGGACGATCAGACCAAATAACTAAAAATAAAAACTTGCCTAAGTTGTTCTAGCGGCTGAGAATTTTTGATTTGAGCATATCATCCCGTATGATCAAAAGATCGTCCAGGATGATCTGCTTAATCAGACTCACTTAACTTGGTCGCCCTAATTAGGGTTTCTGTTTTGGCTAGATCGTCTAGGACGATGTGAATATCGCCCAGGACGATCTGAACAAAAAATGAACAGAAACTCTAATTCACTCAATCTATCCCCCTGAGTGTGTGTGTGCAAGGTTACTTAGCTTGGGGATCAGTTACATTATAATTGACTCAATAAAAAGAAAAATCATACATTTGACACACTTGGACCCGATCTTGAGTTAGCTTGATTTGCTCATGATCTTTTGTGCCTGAAACGGGTTAGCCAAGCAAAACACACTGGAAACATGTTTGTCATCATCAAAACCAGATTACAACAAGTTTGAATATAAATTCCAGTTGATCATCCTCCAATGTGGATATGATTGGAATCTGCAAAATTAGTATTATAAGTTCTCTATGGAAATATCATTGAAGCTCAGGCACGTTCCATCCACCTTCCAAAGAAATAAATTATTGAATCATTACTCTTTCCAAGCCCACCACATCCGCAAATGTCGGCCATAAATCAAAGCATTTGTCAAGCAGCCACACATCAGTAACCACACTATTTTTTTTTTCATTGCCGACTCTCCACCTAACAATGGGCTTAAGATGTTTACCACCATCTATAAGAATTTGCCAAGCACAAGATGCATTATACCTGCAACCTCCCTTTAAGATGTTATCATCATATCTCGCAATCATATTCCTTTGGAGTAAGGAATCTGGATGTTGAATAAAGTTCCAAGCCAATCTTGCTCTAAGTGGCCCAACTCTAGTAGCAACCGATTGAATCCCCAAACCACCCATATTTCTTAGTTTACAAACTCCCTTCCAAGCTACATAATGCATTCCTGTTGCCCCATTTAGTTTGTGCCAAATGAAATCCCTACAAAACTTATCCAGTGCATGCAAAATTCTCTTGGGAGGCAACGAATGGGTTATCAAAAAGTTTGGCATAGACATCAAAGAGGTCTTAACCAAAGTAATTCTTCCTGCCATAGATAATGACTTAATCCCCCAAACATTAAGTCTTTCAAAAATCTGATTTACCATATCTTGGTTGTCATTCATTCCCAATCTCCTCATGATGATTTTAATACCCAAATATTTCATCTCCTTTACAACTTTAGAACCCAATATTGTAGAAATTTTTTTCTTAATGGATCTTTTAACAATCTTACCAAACATAATTTGAGACTTGTTGACATTGACCCTTTGTCCCATCCATTCACAAAAATCAGCAACAATCCTTCTCAGTGGCCTTGTTGAGCTCATAGAAGCTTGAGCAAAGATCAATACATCATCAGCATATAGGAGGTGAGTAAATTTCAGGCTCCTTGGTGATACTTGGACTCCCAGCTCTTTACCCCTTTGGTTAATTGCATTGGAAAGAAGTTGAGAACAAATTATGAATAAGTATGACGATAGAAGATAACCCTTTCTAAAGCCGCACCTTGCGTTGATCCATTTTGAATTTTTGCCATTCAAAATGATAGAGAATCTAGCATTCATTACACATTCCATAATAAGATCCGAAAACTTGGAGGGGAAACCGAACCTCTTCAACACCTTTTGTAATGTTGGCCATCCCATGCTATCATATGCTTGCTCCATATCCAGCTTGACTGCCATCATACATTTTTTATTCTTAGAGATCCTAAACTTGTTGAAGATCTCACGAGCCAATAAAAAATGTTCTGACATTGATCTACCTGGAATGAATGCCATTTATTCTTCAGAAATTAGGTTAGAGAAACATCTCTTTAATCTATTAACCATCATGGTAGCAACGAACTTGTAGATATTTTGGCAAAGACTTGTTGGTCTATAGTTGGAAGGCACGATCGGGTTCTTCACCTTAGGAATTAACACAATCAATGTGTCCTTCCACTTCTCATGCATAACTCCAGATTTAAAGAAACCATCAATAGCTTTCCACGTCATATCTTTCAAAATACACCAGTAGAACTTGAAGAAAGATGATGTGATTCCACCCATGCCCGGTGATCTGTTATTCCCTTTTTGAAAAACAGCTTCCGTGAATTCCTCCTTAGTGAACTTAGCATTGAGCATGTCAACCTGTAACGATGAGAGATTCTAATCTCTAGAAATCAGAGGCCAATCATTAAGTTTGCAATTCCTAGATCTCCATTTCTTCTCAAAATATTTCAGAAAAACCTCTTCTACCGGATCAATATCCTCCACCAAGTTGTTGTCTTCATCTTTTATTTATCTTACCAAATTCCCATTCCTTCTAGCTGAAGCAAAACTATGAAAGAACTTAGTGTTGGTATCTCCTTCCTCATGCCATCTAGCCTTAGCTCTTTGATTCCACCGAGTGGATAATCTTCTTAAAGTACTATTTAACTCATGTACCTTACAACGAAGAAGGATAAGTTTTTCAGAAGAAATACCTTCACTTAAGGACTCCTCCAATTATAGCTCCATAATTTCTTTCTTTAGATCCTCCTTCAACAAGCACAACTCTTTGCACTTATTCTTGTTCCAAAATAAAAGTAACTTAAGAGTTCTTCGAATCATCCTATGCAAAACATCCACCTCATTGCCAAAGTCTATTTTCCTCCATGACTTGACCACAATGTCCCAAGCCGCTGGATAAGATCGCTAAGTATCCTCAAATCTGATCATCTTGGTCTTGCTACCACCCTTCTCACCTAGCTTGAAAACTATTGGATTATGATTGGAAGCAATCCTCGCCGAGTTTTTCGTTGGAACCATCTATAATGTCACCGAGTTGATCAAGCACCTATCAAGTCTCTCCCAAATTCTAGAAGCAACTTCCTTGTTGTTACACCAAGTAAAACTTGGTCCAATAGTACCTACATCATGAAAATCATTATTAGTCATAAAAAACTTCATCTCCTTCAGCCCCTTAGAGAATTTGAATCTCCTTCCTCCTTTCTTCTCCTCCTTACATAAAATGCAATTGAAGTCTCCACCAACAATAAAAGGATTATTACCCACCACACACTTCTTCAGCATATCCCACAACCTTCTTCTCTAAAGGAAAGATTTATTCCCATACACCGTAGCAACCCTCCAACTACCCATAGTAGAAGTAATAAAGTCCCTAACCACCACTTGAGAAGAATTCTCAATCACGACAAAAGACCCAACCTCCCTCTTCCAGACAACCAAAATTCCTCCTAAAATTCCCTTAGCTGGGTGATGAAAGTAGTCCCAATCACAACCAATGATATTATTAACATCCCTTCTATCAATGCTAGATAGCTTGGTCTTAGTTAACCCAACAAAAAAAAAACATCATGGTCCCTCATAATCTCTCTGAGATATAGAGCGGCTTCCCTCTTCCTCGCCCCTCTACAATTCCAAAACATAAAAGATGACATTAATCACCCAAAGGAGATGAATCCCCACCGCTATGAGTTCCTTTCCCCCTCCTGTTCCTATGTTCAGCTTCCATAGGACACAATGATCTCACTTATTTAGCCAATTTGATTTTACCCACATTAACATTCAAAACATCATTTTCATCTCCTGTAAGATCTTTTCCCTTATCAACTTCAGAATTTCGGTCTTCTTCACATCTTGAGCTTGGAGGGGCCACCATCTCCCCCAGTTATATCTCATAAGCCAGCACCTAGAATTTGTTTGCCACATCAGTGACCTTTTCCTTAGCTGTAGCTATAACTTCAGACTTTTTGGAATCTTCTACTACCCCAGCCGGCATTTGCTGAACAATATTATGTTTTGGTTTTTCCACATCACCTCCCTGAACACCAGCCATATTGTGTTTATCATTCTTCTTAAATCTTCCTGTTCCATCACCACCAGCAATTCGTCCGTTTCTATACCTATTATTTTTAAACTTGACATGAATCCAAGGACCGTATTCCTCCTGTTACAAAGGTTTGTTGAGTTCATGTGAACCCTAAACATCTACCCCCACTGAAGCAGATTCAATCACAGGTAGCTTCCATTGAGCCAGATTCAAATCTTCAAGGAAAACAGATTTCTCATGTCCCACTTTACCACAATGGAAATAGAACATAGCAATCTTTTCATACTCCACATTTTCAAAAAATCTTCCAGCAATTCCATCTACCCAAATGCCATTAGGTAGCTTGTTTTCAAGATTTATCCTCACACAAACCCTGGCATAATCTCTCCTCCCTCACTTGAAAGAATTTCCATCAAGATACATAGGTACACCTATCTGAGTTGCAATTCTGGAAATATTTTCTTCATCCAAATAAAATAAAGGTAGGTAAGGAAAACGTATCGATACCAGTGTCGTAAGACCCTTGAATGAGTTTGGTGAGAACGAAGGAGACCATTTGTCCATTCCAACAATGTGGCCTCCTATGTACCATGGACTGCCAATTAGCACTTCTTCCATTGCTTCAGTATTCTTGAAGGAATACAAAATCCAATTCATCCCAAGAGTTATCAAATGAAAATTCCCAAACTTACTCCACTGCCTTCTTAGCTCCATGCTACACATAGGAAAAGGCGTATTATTGCCCAACACCTTTAAAACCAATGAGTTATTTAGAATTTTCAAATTCAATTCCACCATATCAACATTAAGTTTTACTGCTACCCCATAATCTGACATCTCCGTGGGGACGTTCTTACTAGATAGTTTGATATGTTGAGGTTTCTTCCATGCCGCAACAAAATCACCATTTGCATTTGTAATGTTTCCACCTTCTTCAGTGCCCACTATCTCATTATTACCAAAATTTCCATCCAAGTTGCAAATCTGGTTAAAATCAGCTTCTTCTTAGTTTCCCACAAATTTATTAACCTTCAAAACCAATCCCGAAGAGGATGAGGCTTCAGGATCGAATTTATCTTGAAAAGAAGAATCCAGTTTATGCGTAATACTATCTGCCTTGATCTGGGCATGATCAGTCATGACATCTTTCCCTTTTCCTTCGACCAAATCATCTTTACGATAAGATGACATAGGACCTTCTTTTATCACAATACCATTGTTAGGTTTTCCAAGAATGTGAATTCCTAGTTCGACCCTCAATTTAATACTTCGAGCACCACATGAACTTGCATTAAGAGAATGGAATGACTTACCACCGGCTGGAGAAAGTCGGCGGTCCGCCACTGTCATAACCTCCGGTGGTGGATAACCCGCAAAAACCAAATTCAAAAAATGAAAGAAAGGAAATTTCTCTCTCCAGAATTGTGGATGTTCTCTCTCTAGAATTGTGGACCAAACATCATATCTATAATCTAGATGTACTTAGCTATAAAGTATGCATAACTAAAAGGATTGAAAAG
The DNA here is from genome assembly GCA_019925795.1 of Dendrobium chrysotoxum. Classification (NCBI taxonomy): domain Eukaryota; kingdom Viridiplantae; phylum Streptophyta; class Magnoliopsida; order Asparagales; family Orchidaceae; genus Dendrobium; species Dendrobium chrysotoxum. The sequence goes on from CM034314.1 coordinate 34,436,275, forward strand.
AAAAAAAAAGGGAGATGAAAAAGGAAAATAAAAAGAAGAAAGAAGGAAGAAAAAACAAATGGAAGCAAAGTACTACCGAAAAAAAAAATTGGCACCCACACTACTTCTATTATCTTTTTATAGAATTGTAAGTAGTTTATCCCTAGAGATATTTTATTGAGTTATGTTTAAATACGAAACACTATGTGTTATGTTTAATAACAGTAAAAAAGTAGAAAACTCATATGAAGTTGAATTAATTTTTACATATTAAGTTTGTTAGATTTCACACTTACACTAAAAAGTTAATGTTAGTAGGGATATTAATGAAAATATAATATTATGTTATTATTAGGTATACTAATATTTTTATTAACAATTTATGCCCTAGTCAAAACAAATATAATTATTTTCTAAAATTTATTTTAAAGGATAACTGACAAAGAAAATGAGGTCAGAGATTAGTGTGGATCACAATTACTTGAGGACTAGTTATAAGTTAAGAATGCTTGGATTTACTAAGTTAGAAAGAGTTGTATTTAATGTGTGTTTTTTTCTATGTAAAGTTACACAAATTCACTATTTAGTGTAGGAATTTCCCTAAGGATCAAAGTCTAGAGGAATTAGTGAATATCTCCATGATGCCAATATTTGTCAACATCGAATCACTATTACTATGTGTTTCTTTGTTCTAAAATAGAGGGCTTAACACTACATCACCCATATTCAAACACTACAACACTATAAATGGGAAGATTTTACTTGGAAGACAAAGACCTTGGCACAACATTCCCAATTCACCTAGCATTATAGTATAATATGCAAAACATTATAGTGCTAAATCACCTAGCACTGCAGGTCCTGCTAAAGTGACATGTTGATTTAGGATTATTGGTTACACATACAAAGCACTGTATACATCTAAGTAGAGCACCATAGCACTACGTATGGGCATCGCAATGATATGAGCTAGTTTGAGCCAAATGGTAGTTATTTAATGCTTAGGTATAAATAGAGATCCGTATTTGATAATAGGAGAGTCTTTGGTCTATTTTTCCTTTTCTATGTTTGTCAAGAGAGATAGGAAGTGCGTCTGTGTGCCATGGGATTTGGGTGATACTCCTTGGAGGATAAAATAAATCATAGCCTATACTGCACACCTAGGTTCTATCTTTCTAACTATATTAAATGTAGTTTTTATTTAATTATCAATGAATTTATGTTGTTCAAGTTCTTGAAATTGTACCTCCATTATAAAGTTTCATAACTAAATTTATTATTTAATCAAGGTAATTTGTGTGATGTAACAATTGGTCTAATTTTATTTTTGCATGAATTATTTCAATTCTCCTTGTACTTCATTTACTTGTATTTTTTTATAATTACCAAGTTAAAACCAAATATGAAGTAATGATTATATTGGAGATGTAGTGGAACAATTAGGGAGACTTGGATAAAAAACTTAGAAATATTGACATATGCTTTTTTATATTTTTGGGAACATTAAAGAGATGATGTAATGTAGTAAAGTGAGTAGACTAGAATAAATATATAGCTAGTCATGTTCTTTGCTATTATTCTTATGGGTTATTCTTATGGGCTTGAAAGAGAATAGGAATTTGAGTTGCTCTGATTCACAATTCCATTTTTGAAAACCAAAATAGCATGCAAAGTTTAACTAATTAATCATAAATTTACTATTTTTATAAAAATTAAAAATCATCAAAAGGATTTTGAGTTTTTCTTTTTATTGCTTCATTTAATTTTAGAGTGTGGTAAGATAACTATTTGATTATTTAAGGATAGTAATTAACTTAACAATGTTCAATCCCAATCCTCTGAGGAAAGATACTTTCCCATTACTTAATTACTTGAAATGACACGTACACTGACAAAACATTGTGTTAGTAGCTAGTCCCACTTTTATCAGATTAATTTTCCTTTATTAGTACTATTTTATCTTTATTCTTTTCATTTGTATCAGCTTACTTGTGGCTAACTTTCTATTAGAAATCTATTAAGGAACCTTGCAAAAGATTATTAGAATAAGACAATAAATCCTTTGATAAAAAATAGCCATCTCCTTAACATCCCAAGATTCCAATAAGCATTTAAGTGTTTTATTGACATTTTAACATTAATAAATTCTCTACTTAAGGCATGTTGTGAAGTAAAGCATGTGTTGAAGTGATAATCTTTGCAAAACATGTATAAATGTCTTAAATGCTTTCATTTTGTTCCATGAAAAATATTTATAGTCATGTAATAAAATGTTCATGTCTGATTGTTTCACATAATTTGTTCCTTTATATTTTATACACATTCTATCCCAACTATCTTTTCTTGTAGTACAAGAGGAGGGTAAATTGTTGTGTCTATTTAAATTTCTAATTCGGTGAAAGCCTTTATAAATAAGAACACAAATTTTTTTTATCAAAATGTTGGAAATAAGATTACTGTTTAAGGAATTATTTAAGAAATAATTTCTAATAGAAGCACCAAAATTATTGAGCAAGAATAATTATGATAATTTGTTTTTCAATTATGAAAAGAAAACAAATTATCATAAATTATATATATATATTAAATATGAACTTCAATAATTATATCACAACTCAGCATATAACAAAAATTTCACCCAAAAAAACTAAAAGTACACTACCCAAGTCCAATCCATAGGAATTTTACTAGAACTCTAAGTTAATCACAATAAGCAGAGAAGACTCTCTCCTTCATAGGGAAATAAATAAAGCATCGTCACTTTTCTACATAAAATTTTTCAAACCCTTGTCATATTAGTTTTAACTAGAGCCTTTGCACCAACACTCCTCATAGCTCTCCAGCAAGAGCCTTTTGAAAAACCTAGAGGAATAAATAATATGATTTACATAAATATACAAGTGAAACTCTCACCTTAAATTAACGAATCCTCCCAAGGACCAAAGACACAGTTCCTAAATATCTCCTCTCTTAATCCTCCCCAATTCATTTAAAAATTTGTGAACCATCTCGCTCAAAGCTTAAAAACTTTCACCATCACTTAGTACCCCAAAAACCTCTCACAAATCCCACAAGTCTTCTTAAATTTTGGAAAACTCTTAATAACTTCGTAAGGTTTCTTAAATGTTAAGTATTTATAAGGTTGCTTCAAATGTAACCCTCAAATTATTTATTATATGAATTATTAGGTCATTTGTACAATTTGATACATAGATTATATAGTCGACTTGTTTATCTTGCTTGAAATTTTAAAATCTGGTATCTGTTTCCCCACAATGCACAATATATATCTCACAAACAGTTAGTTTATTTTCCATTGATTTATTTTATATGATTAAAAGTTTTACTAGCATGTTCTCTATTCATTCAGCCTGTATGATTTATATCATATAGGGCAAAATATTGTTGATTAAATTTTTAATTATTTCTATTGATTCCCACGTAATAAAAATGCAAATGTCATAAATGAAAATACAATATAATACAAAATGTGAAGTATAAAATTTTCAAATTTTAATTTAGTTGTTATGAAAATAAGAGATGAATAGTGGGTAACATATAATTGTTCGTATGGTCTAAGCCTAGTCATATGGTACAATTGTTAATATTATGAAATTCCTCTTATACCACATAAATTTGACAATACTAACTTATTCGTGTAGTACTATATTTTAATTTTCAATTTTAATATTTTTACTCTCGCTTGCATGTGCTTGGTTTATATTTTCATTTTTAATTTTCAATTTTAATATTTTTTGTTAATATTAAAAGAAGACATATAGATATAAATTCATTAAATTAGTTAACACAACCAATGATGCTTGTAATCATGTAAATCCTAGTTATCTTATTAGGCTACACAATTATTCCAGGCACTACACTACAAACCTACATTAGACATTCCACCTAAACACTAATATACCAAAATCCTATTCTTCACATGTTTATGACTATAGTGTCACCTTTTAAAGAATTAATCTATTGTTATAATTCAATAAAAAGAAATTAACATTGTTAGCATCCTCGTGTATAATTTTTTTTTATCTCACTTTTACATTTGCATAATATTTTTAGAGCATACATAACAACTTATAGAATCAACGAGAATTTACAAATACAAAATGTGACAAATTTAGAAAAATATATAAAAATTCTAAGGAGTTCAACAATAAGGGTCATGTGTTAATTAAAATTTATCCTAAGAGATACCCTTCTGTATCAATTAGAATGTTACAGGCTATAGGTCATGTGGGCCTTTTAAGATTACAAGAAAATGATGGTATATATATATATATATATAAAACCATTTTTATAGTAGGCAAAGAGAAGCTAAATTTTTAAGGAGGATCACATCATCACATATGACTAGGTATAGCATGGAGATCATGGTTCCTAGTAAGGTGAAGAAAAATTACCTTTTGAGGGCACTTGACACACCATTGAGAATTTGGATAAGCTACCACTAGATTTGGTAGCTTACTACTTAGACTTTAACTCTTTAGAGATGAGTCCTATGTGGTCTGAGCAAAATTATGTAGCACATGGAGGTAGTACTATCACTATGGAAAAGAGTAGATGAAGCTCAATACATGAAAAAACTATGAAGATTTATGTCATCATAACACTTTTTTATGTTTTTATAAATTTTTTTGTTTATGATGTTATCATTGTATATTTATAAGATTAAGTGTTTGTAGTGTGTATTTTATATATAAAATGCATAGGAATTACTTTATTAAATTAATTAACTCAGCTGTGGAATGATGTGTTGGTCAACCATGAATTTATAGTTAATTATATCTAAAAAGAGAAAACTCTTGATTTAAGTAAGATTAAACTTTTCAAATTTATAAAGATCTGATTAAAGGTTAGGGTTTAGAAGAATTTTTAAAAAGATTTAGACTTCAAATTCTAGATTTAGGTGACTCTAAATTTTAGATGTAGGATTTAAGATTTGGATTTTAGAATGACTGGATAACCCTCCCGAGGAGGAGATTTAGAGAGATGCATATACAATCTATACTAATGACTGTTTGGAGTGGGCTGCTAGCTAACATCCTAAAACAAATAAATTTCCATATGAATATAAGATAGGATTGCTCTATATAAAAGTAGTCAAGGACTTCTTATTTAAGTTTTAATTGGGACTCTTTAATATGTGGATGCACTTGTGGATAAAATTTTTTATTTAACTTTCTATTATCCTACAAGATCTTCTTTAAATATATTTTAAATGATTTATTTCAAATAAATCTATATAGTTTAGCATTATACCACCTCGAAGGGTAGACTAATGCTCTACTATCGATTTGAAAGAAAGAAACTGCAATTTATTCTTCTAATCAGATATAACATAAGAAATATACTTCATCCCAAGAGATGAAAATTATATTTTCATTTCGTTCCAATTAAAGAAATAAATTATAAATTTATTTCCATAATTAAACATAGAGGATAGTTAGTTCACCGTAAAGCAAACAAAAACTCCATATATCTTTCGATTATGAAATTAAATTTTAAATATAAATAAGGCTAGTCTGCAATTATAGATTTCCCCTACCTTAGGAATGAAACAAATATAGGGTTTAGTTTCTTCTTGGATCTAAGACTTCCTATAAGGGCAAGCCCCTATAGTTAATTACATCTCCTAAGAGAATACTCTTGATTAAAATGAAGACTAAATGATTTTAAAATTCATATAAGTTTAAAGAAATGCTTGGGCTACTCAGATTTTGATGCACCAGCTTTAGATTATAAAATTTGGAATTTAATTTAGAAATTTAGCTTTGAATTAAGTAAAGAATGTGTAAAGAGAAGGGTATATACAATCTAGACTTACCACTTTCCAAGAGTGAGCTGCCAGCTAACAATCCCAATCTAACAATCACCATATGAATGCATGATTTAGTCAGCTTTATCCTAAGAGTCAATGAGTTGTTACTGAATTTAAATCAAATGCAAAACAACATGCTTACAAAAAAAGAAACTACTCGCATGATACATATGATGCATGAATTAATAATAATAAAAGAGCTGATTTTATTGATTTATAAATTTGTTAAGTACAACCTAGGGTATATAGTAAAGTAATGGTGGCCAGGCCCCACAACTAATAAACTTAGATTCTAATCCTACCATTTATATATAGGATCAAATATAACTACTTAAGGTCTTCTATTCCATGTCTTCTGTGGGATTCTAAAAAATATCCTCTTAGAAAGAGAACATTGCTTTTGGAGCCCCAATTGTATATATATAAGTAATATTTTTGACTCTTTTACAACTCATGACACTGTACAACTCGATCTATATAAAGAATCAATATATTTTAAATACACATTTCTTTTCATATACATCATCACCTAGGAATATTCTAGTTTGCATAAATGTAAAGAGTAGAAAGTAAAATGCTGATATGAAAGTGCATTTTTCAGCAATTATATATATATATATACATTAAGGTAAATGAAAATAAATTGCATGACTCTAAATTCATTCACTCCACTTTTTCATGCACAAATAGAAAAGTAAATATGACATATAAATTTTTCAAAAATTAAGTAAACACATATGGGTGCCCTCTAGGAAAAGACAGTTGCAATCTAACCAAACTAATCCATCAGCCTAACCTAGGCTAAAGTTGGTTATCTTAGCAAACCATCTAAGTGTGTGGAAGAGGTTGTGTGGCTTTGATATGTCTTATAAGGATTTCATATTTTAATTGCATGTATTTTTAATATTTATTCATTAAAGGTTAAAAGGGAATTTAATTAAAGTTTAAATGATGTATATTTGAATTTTAAATATTTAATATGCCTATTTAATTTTGAAGAGTTTATAGATTAATAACCCCTAAAGTGCAAGGGTTATTAATTTATAAATCCTAAGTCTTTCAAATGAAACACCTTACCCCTATGCATGATAGGCGATCATATGAGAGCCTTTGAAGATTTATTAGAGATAGATAAGGGACCTTATAATCAAATGTAGCATACTCTCCAAATGGAATCAAGTCTGATGAATAAGGTCGATATATTATTCATTTTTTAAAGATCCCCCAATCCAATGCATTAGTGTCTTCCTAAAAGGATTCATACACAACACATAAGGGATCTTTTGGCTATTAAGGCAAGTCAAAGGCCTTGAAATCAAATGCCAAAATGCCCCCCAAAGGAGTTAAGTATTAGGCATAAAGGCTCGAATTCATTTAACTCAAATTAATTATCAAATTTAATTGATTAAAATAAATTTTAATTAATCAAATTATGAAATTAATTTTCTTTAAATGAAATAAAATTTAATTCTTTTTTTTAATTTTATTGTAATATTTAGAATTTCTAGCTAGTTATTGAAACTTTAATTGATTTTAATTATTTATTGATGAATTATGATTAAAAATTATTGAAAAATGTTATTTAAATTTGATTTATTAATCTCTGAGTTTTATATACCTTTATTTGAATTTTTAAGTATTTTTAACTTTTATTTAAAATTTTAAAGAATTTATTTAATTAATATCTAATTAAGTGTAATTTAACAATTAATTAAATTTAAATGGAAATTAATTTGGTTATTTTTTAATGATTTCACATGTGATTTAACGTAGATTAAAGTTGATTTTATATTTTTGTAAATTTTACTTGGTTATTTGAATTTATTGAAATTAAACACTTAACAAAGGGTTAATTAAGATTAATTATTATTTGATGATCAAATAATGTCAAATTAGAGTATTTGATCATGGGGTATGTGACACTAAGTTTTCTAAGTTTAATGGTTTCATCCAAAATGGATGTATGTATGAATCCTAAATTTGGCCTAAGTTCACTAAGACAAGGTCCTTAATTGTTGTATGAGATTGCAATGAAGTTTACTAACCCTTTGTACACATGAATATAAATAATCACATCACATCAAACATAGTGTGCTAAATCTAAGAGAAATGAGTATATTAAATCCCCACTTGAAGAATTCTAAATATGGTTCATTAAGTATTTGGAGAAAAATTAAAGGAAATTTACATACATTGATGTTGAGATTACTCTCCAAATATTCAACAAATTCCAACATTTACATTTTTCGCCCATAGAGCCCTATTTAAAATCTCCATGAAGTTTTAAATGCTTGTAATCAAGTTAAGATTTTTTTTATGATGTAATTTGAAAATATATGAATTAAATAATAATCTTTAATCCTATAATTTTGACAACGACTAAAATATAGCTTAAATAAATATATGAAAATTACTTGATATCAAAAATATATTGAGAATTATTTTTCTAAAATTTTATATTATTTCAATTTATATTTAATAAAATATTACTTAAAAAAAAATAGAAAAGGAATACTTAAAATTATTTAATATTTATGGCAACGAGTTATGGAGCATAGGTTGCGGCGTGATACTAATGTTTCTCAAAATCAATTTGGATTCATGCCGGGTAGGTCTACTATGGAAGCCATACATTTATTAAGAGGTTTGATGGAGAAATATAGAGAAAATAAGGAGGATTTACATATGATATTTATTGATTTAGAAAAAACATATGATAAAGTTCCAAGAGAAGTGCTATGGAGAGTTCTTGAAAAGAAAGGAGTTAATAACACTTATATTCAAATCATTAAAGATATGTATGCAGGAGCTATTACTTGTGTTCAAACACAAGGTGGTTTGGCCAAGTATTTCTCTATTTCAGTTGGATTACATCAAGGAACAACCTTAAGCCCATATCTTTTTGCTTTAGTCATGGATGTTCTCACTAGACATTTGCAAGAGGATGTACCTTAGCGTATGCTTTTTGGTGATGATATTCTTCTTGTTGATAAGACTAGAGAGGGAGTTGAAGGTAAAGTAGAATTGTGGAGGTCAACCTTAGAGTCTAAAGGTTTTCGCTTGAGTAGATCTAAAATGAATATATGGAGTGTAATTTTAGTAATAATAGACCTAGTGAGAGGATTGTGACTTTGGGCGATCAAGTCATTAATAAGAGTACACATTTTAGATATCTTGGATCTATTATTCAGAGTGATGGTGAAATAGATGGGGATATTATCAGCAGAATCCAAGTGGGATGGTTGAAGTGGAGGAATGCTTCGAGCTTATTGTGTGATAGAAAAGTACCGCTCAAACTTAAGGGAAAATTCTATAAGATGGTGGTGAGACCTACAATGCTTTATGGTGCCGAATGTTGGCCATTAAAAGAGAAGCATAATTCTAAGTTAAGTGTTGCAGAGATGAGGATGCTCAGGGGGATGAGTGGCTTTACCCTTAGAGATAGGTTACAAAATGAGCATATTTGTGAAAAGGTTGGAGTAGCGCTAGTGGAAGATAAGATTAGAGAGAGTTGCCTTAGATGATTTGGTCACATAAAATGTCGACCTCCCAATGACAAGGTTAGGAAAGTAGAGGTCTTAGATTTGACTTATGTTAAGAAAGGTAGAGGTAGACCTAAAAAGACATGTTTAGGAAATATTAAAAATGATCTTTCTCTATTCGATTTACATGAGAATTTGACTTTTAACAGGACACAATGGACAAAAAGGATTCGTGTAGCCTGACCCCACGTAGTGGGATAAAAGGCTTGATGTTGTTGTTGTTGTTGTTGTTGTTGATCTTAATTTTAAATAAAAATAGACGTTATTCTAAATCCATTGACACCAAAATCATAAAAATTCATTAAGAAATGAATTCTTTATGATTTTCTTAAGTTAAATGCATTTAAAATATTTAAAATTAACTAATGGCGGTGGCGGTGGGCCACATATTTACGTCCGATTAGCTACTTCGAAATGCGATGGCGGTGCATGTGATTTAACTTATCCATGTTAGTGCACATTCACTTCCATCAGATCTTCTGCAGTATTGAATGGAGGGCTCAGATCATATCGGAAAGAGTTCTAAGCAATAAGGTGGATCATGCGGGTTGGCTTTAAAATGGAATGACAGGATTTTGACCGTTCATCAGAGACGAACTACCCACATTTCATACGTTTTATTTTAACATAAATAGAATACCCTAAGTTGAAGAAAACCTCAAACATGTAAATGATTGGAATGACTTTTATGAAACTTTAAATAGAGCTTTAATGAGGATAAATAAATAATGGGGAGCTGGTTTTATGTTCTAAAATGCAATTTAGGCAAAGTTATTTAAACCTAAAGATTATAAAGTAGGATTTGATATTTAAAATGATTGGCTAGGTCTTATGAGGCATACGAGGGCTTATTGAGCTTGTAAATTGTCCTAGATTAAATTTTCTAGAAGACATCGAGGCTTAAGAAAGTCAGGATCTCGAACAATAGGCCTTGAACAGAACTTGAATGGAGTGGCCAGAATCTCATCACTAACACTTTCGATAAGTGGGTTTGAGCTTGGGGATTATAGAGCAGGACCTCGAGAGCTAGAATAAAATGAGCTCATATATGGAGGAGGTTAGGGTAGTGAGAGAATGTAATAGTGTTCAATGAATTAATTTTTGAGCATTTGCCTAATTCAAAGCCCTAGGGCTACCTTATACAGCTAGGATTCATTTGGAGGGTTATTTTGATGAATGCCAGCTATCTCTAGGCAATTAAAAGATAGGAAATCAAAAGGATAAATGACTATGTTGTGTAAAGTTTATTTTGTCCTTTTATGCACATTGGATGACTTGGCATGCTTAGAGATAATCTAAAGATTAGGATCTATTTAGGAGATGATTCGAAATATACTAAAAATGTTTTAAATAATCAGAATAGTTTGGAGTTGGAAGAATTAAGTGTTTTGAGCAAGTTTGACCATTTAGAAGATTATTTGACCATTCATTATCTATTTTAGAAGTGAATGAGTCAATAGTTGCTGAGGTGGCATGTTGGTGATGTAAGGATGCAATTTTGATGGATTGGAGAGAGTTTGAAGCAATCTATTGAAGTTTTAAATGCATGAGCATGTATGAATATAGGTTTGACCAAATCATAGTGAGTTGACTTGGTCAAACTCACTATGATTTGACTCACAAATGGTTGGTATATGTTTAAGCTATGAAATGAAGTTGATTTGAGGCTTAATGAAGTTCGGAGAGTTTGATTTGAATATATGGAAAGTATAGGCCCAATTTGACCTGTTTTGACCAGACATGGTCCTAGTTGACCAGGTCAACTATTGACTAGGTCAAGGTGACTAGTTTGGTTCATCTCACTATGTTGATTAGAGAGGTTTGGTGGATATCATATGTTATTCGGAATATGATTTAAAGGTGATTGATGTTTGATGGTCAACTGAGCTAGCTCAAATGACCATCTTGATCAACCTTAACTTAGAATGCCAATGATGCTAGGTTCCTAGTGAAATGATTTGGACATGATTAAGATCATGGGTGGTAGTGCATTAAGTCAGCTACTTGCAGTGCAAGGCTGCAACTGCATGTAGACACAAATCGATTAACTGGAGATTTAAAATTTGAATGAATGAAGAGAATGATTAATTTTTTATTGAATGATGATTAAATGTTGCTAGAGGTTAAATAGGTGATTGAGATTTCATTGAATGTATGCAGGCTGATTAGAAGCTTGATTAATGGATTGATTCTAGATGATTAAAGTTTGAATGGAGATTGATGATTGAAGTATTGATTGATTGATTGCAAGGTAGTTAAAGGCTAGATAATAATTATTTAGAAAGTATATGGTTGATTGAATGCTGGCTAAATATAGATCTTATTGATTGAAGGTTTGATGTATGATTGATGTTTAATTGATATTTCATTGAATGTATACCGGCTGACTTGATGCTAAAGGTGATGGAAGTGTAGAATCAATGCTTGAAGTATAGGCTAGATTCATTAATGATGACTAACATGATTATTGATTAAAATTTGATTGGGTATATATAGGCTGATTGAAATGATTATGGAATGTGATTGTGTTTGAATTGGATACTAGATATTTGATTGAATGTGTTGAATGAATGCTAGAAGTGCAAGCCTGCTCTTTTGATGATGACAGGTCAGATGATTGATTAAAATTTGATTAGATATATGCCGACTATATGATTAGATGTTTGCTTGTAGGCTATATGATGGATAAGTGATGATGATTAACTAAAAGTTTGATTGATTTAGGATTAACTACAGCTTTGATTGATTGATTGATTGGCTAGATGATTGACAGGTGGCTGACTGTCAACCATCAGATATATAATTAGGTGTTTAGATAAATTCTGATGACCTCATACAAAAAAGAGGTCAACAAATGACCCCAAACAGGTGTGATGAATTTGAAGGATAAATCACATGTGTTGCTGTTGATCAAAGCGATCACAAAGTTTAAAAGATGGAAACTTGATTGAAAGATTGATTTTTATCATGTAAATGTAGGACCTAACTAAGAGATTGATTCTAAAAAAGGGAAATTTAAACCTTAAATGGGAGTTCGATTCATAAATAAAGGTGGATACTAAGACGGGAGATAAAAAGCCCGAATGAATGGATTTAAAGCTTAACTCATAGATTAATTATCACAGAGGTGAATTTAGACATTAACTAGAAGATAGATTTCTAGATAAAGTAGAATACTTAGACGGGAGTTCTAGTCCCGAATGAGTGAATTTTGAACCTGACTGATAGATTGATTATTGGAAAGGTGAATTTAAACATTGACTACAAGATTAGTTTCCAAATAAAGTAAAACACTCAAACAGCGGATCAATTCTCGAATGAGTGAATTAAGAACTTAACTGATAGTTCAATTATCAGAAAGGTGAATTTAAACTTTGACTAGAAGATCAATGTCTAATCAAAGTTGAATACTCAGATGGGAGATTAATACCTGAATGAGTGAACTTAGAACTTAACCGATAGATCAATTACCCAAAATGTGAATTTAAACTTTGACTAGAAGATCGATTTCCAGACAAAGTGAAATACTCAGATGGGAGTTTAATTCTTGAATTAGTGAATTTAGAAGCTGACCAGAAGATTAATTATTTGAAAGGTGAATTTAAACTTTGATTGGAAGATCGATTTCCAGACAAAGTGAAATACTCAGATGGGAGATCGATTCCCAAATGAGTGGATTTAAAATTTGACTGATAAATTAATTATTAAAAAGTTCAATTTAAACTTTAACTTGAAGATCGATTTCCAGACAGAGTAGAATACTCAAACAGGAGATTGATTCCTGAATGAGGGAATTTAGAACCTAGCCAATAGATTGATTATCAAACTGGTGAATTTAAACTTTAACTAGAAGAATGATTTCTAGACAAAGTGAAATACTCAAGTGGGAGATCGATTTCCAGACAAAGTGAAATACTCAGATGGGAGATCGATTCCCAAATGAGTGGATTTAAAATTTGACTGATAAATTAATTATTAAAACTTTCAATTTAAACTTTAACTTGAAGATTAATTTCGAGACAGGGTAGAATACTCAAACGGGAGATTGATTCCCGAATGAGGGAATTTAGAACCTAACCAATAGATTGATTATCAAACAGTTGAATTTAAACTTTAACTAGAAGAATGATTTCTAGACAAAGTGAAATACTCAAGTGGGAGATCGATTCCTAAACAAGCAAATTTAGAACCTAACTGATAGATCAATTATAGGGAATATGAATTTAAAGTTTGACTAGAAGATAAATTTCTAGACAAAGCAGAATACTCAAACGGGAGATTGATTCCCGATTGAGCATATTTAGAACCAAGACATCTGAAGTCCACTGATGATAAGTTTCTTAATTCTGATATTTGGCATGAGCTTGGATCATTTTATCTTTATACAACTCGAGGATCTTATGAGACTGTAGGTGCTTCTCTTCTAAAACTTCAAGCTCTTTTAACTATAGTTTAGCAATCTGATCTGAGATAATCTCATAGTTTACTATGACTCTGATTGAAGGTAGTTGTACTTCCAAATGGATAATAGCCTCTGCATAATGACTAATGCATATAACATAGATTGAGATGGAGTTCTATATGGTTTGGTATGCCTACAAAACTTCAACGAACTTCTTGTGCAATTGGCACTTATTATTACCTGAACTAGGATTGTTGAAGGCCTCTGCCAATCCATTTGCCCTATGGTAATAGATGGTAGAGTATCTTTAATTAATGTTGTGACATCTAAAAAAACTATTTATTTTAGTGCTTCTGAATGAAGGACCATTATCCGTGATAATCTAGTGAGGAACATCGATCTGATACATAATATTATTTTTGAAAAAATTTAGAAGATTATGAGCTTTAAATTCTCTAAAGGAACTTATTCTACCCACTTCGAGAAGTAGTTTGTAGCTGCCAGTATAAATCTGTGACCTCTGGAGGATGAAAAATCTATCAGACCACTGATATCTGTACACTAACTTTCGAAAGGCCATGAGGTGATAGTTGGATACATGACATTTGGTGGCTGATGCAGAACTACACCTTACACCTGGCATTAGATGTGCAACATTCATGTAGTCATATATCATCGATAACCAATAATATTCTATTCATTTGATTTTCATTTTCATCTTTGGCTAGGATTGGTGTGCACCACACAGTCCAACATTTACTTCTTCTATGATCTTTCATGCTTCTACTTTATTCAAACACCATAACCACATCTGATTGAAAGATCTTATGTATAAAGTGTCATTTATTAGAGCATAGGACAATGATTGTCTCTGGATCTGATCTGTAGCTGGTTTCTCCTGAGGGATCTTGTTTTCTCATAAGTAATCAATGAACTATTTTCTCTTATCTACCACTTCATCATCTACTGGTAAAATAATTTTCACCACAACTGGAGATTTTCGATTTATATATTCAAAATATACTAGACACAGAACTTGCCAGCCTTGCACTTCTATCAGAATTGAGTCTTCCTTAGAACATGCTAGTTCCCCAGCTAACCTTATAAGAGCATCTATTGTAGAATTCTTTTCAATGGGAATTCTACATAATGTAACATTTCGAATCTGTTCTAATTGATGCATAGTATAATGAGGGTAAGTAATATATCTCTTTAATAGTTTGTTAATTCTACCCACTTGATTAATCACAAGCTAAAAATTTTTAAAGTTTTTGATCTCTTCAATCCCATTTAAAATTATCAATTCTAAGCCAGTTATCAACACCTCATACTCAGCTTCATTGTTCATACAGGGTTCTAATATATGGTATGAGTAATACATCAAACCTTTATAAGCTGTGATGAATACTAAACCAATCACGGCCTATCCTAAGGAAATATCATTTGATGTTCTTTATTAATTGGTGAAAGCATCGTTAAAAATAGAATTCCTATATGGAATTCTCATTCAGCTTGAGTTTCATGACTTGTTCATCTGGTAGTTCATCATTTATCAAGCAATCATCTTGCACTGGAAATTATTATATGAAGTTCTTTGCTGATTGGAAGTTGCACCATCAAAATAGAATTTCCAGATGGTCTTCTCATTCGACTCAAGTTTCATGATTTGTTCATCATGTAGTTCATCATTTATCAAGCAATCATCTTGCACTTTGTGAGTAGCTAGGAAATTTTCTATAACATGTCCTTTTAATGCTCATAGAAAAGTGAATATAATGTTGAATTATAATAGAATCTTCGACCAACAGTTATGGACCCCGATTAAGTTCCCTAGAAGTTAAACAGGTGCCTCCCTCATATTTTCAAATTAAAACCTATTTCAAAAGATCAAATTAGAAAAAGAAGTTTAATCTTTCCATTTTTTTGTTTGATTTTTTTATATCTAATAAGTTAACAATGCCTAAAGATTAATCTAGTATCGAGATTTTCAAAACCAAGTATCAAGAAAAATATCTACAACAAAGAGATTTTCTGAGATTTAGGATTTTAAAATGGAAGCCATTTACTTATTTTATTTTTCATACACTTTGTGCATCTTTAGTATATTTATATTTTTTTGTGCACTTTGCGCATCTTTTATTTGACAAATTAATACACATCTTTTTATTTTGGTGCACATTACACATCTTTTCTATTTTTTATGTAAGGGGCTTCCTTTTAAAACCTTAAAATAATTCTCAATTGTAAGATTATCTTTCAAACATGAGAAAAGAAAACTCACTCTCTTATATAAGGAAGAACAATCTACAAAACAAACCCAAAAATTATTTTTTATAGAAATGATAACTTGATTAAGAGAATCATTGAATTGATTTATGATCATACTAATGATACTTAATAGGATATGCAATAGTAAGAAATTTGATAAGATTTTTATTTCTAAGCGAATTATACTTTTGATATAGATTTAAATTTAAAAAAGATATCTACCCACACACAAGAGGTGGGAGGGAGGGAATATACTTTTTATTTTATAGCTTTTGTTTTTTATAGGCTCTTCTACTTTCAAATATTTAATGTAGTCGACCATAACTTTCTCCTCTAAAAATGAGGATAGAGGATAAATTCCCATGAAGAGAGATGAATAAAACACTTTCTAACAAAATTCTAAACGTAAGTCCTTTCTCTTTAGAGAGGTGAACGAGGGTCGACCAAGTTAACACTACCAAACTTAAATTATAATTTATTTCCATAATCAAATAGAGAGGATATTCAATTCATCATAAAAGTAAACAAAATATCCATATATCTTTTAATTATGAAATTAATTTTAAAATATAAATAAGGCTAGTCTACATTCACATATTTTCCCCTACCTTAGGTAAGAAACTTAGATAGGGTTTATTTTGTTATGGGATGTAGACTTCCTATAGGGGCAAGCCCCTATAGTTAATTACATATCCTAAGAGAATACTCTTGATTAAAATGAAAACAAAATGATTTGAAAATTCATATAAGTTTAAAGAAATGATTGGGCTACTTAGATTTTGATGCACAGGTTTTAGATTATAAATTCTAGAATTTGATTTGGAAATTTTGATATGAATTAAGGAAAGAATGTGTAAATAGAAGGGTGTATACAATTTGGACTTACCACTTGCCCAGAGTGAGTTACCAGCTAACAGTCCAAATAACAATAATCACTGTATGAATGCAAGATTTAGTAAGCACTATCCTAAGAGTTATGGAGTTGTTACAAAATTTAAATGAAATGCAACACAACATGCTTACAAAAAAAAGAAAGAAATTACTCATGATGTATATGATGCATGAGATAATAATGCATAATAAAGCTAATTTTATTAATCTATAAATTTGTAAAGTACAACCTAGGGTCCACAATAAAGTAATTGTGTCCAGCCGCCACCAGCAACAAGCCTAGATTCTAATCCTATCATATATATCTAGGATCAAATATAACTGCTTATGGTGTTCGAGTTCCAAGTCTTATGTGGGATTTCAAAAGAATATCCTCTTAGAAAGAGAACATTGCTTTTTGAGCCCCACTTGTATATGTATAAGTGGTTATTTTTACCTTTTTAGAACTCATGATAGTGTGCAACTCAATCTATATATAGAATCTATGAAATCTATATACACATTTTTTTTCATATACATCATCACCTAGGAACATTCTACTTTGCAGAAATGTAAAGAGAAAAGTAAAATGTAGATATAAAAGTGCATTGTGAGCATTTATATATATATATATATATATAAGAAAGTAAAGGAAAAAAAATTGCACGGCCCTAAATTCATTCACTCTGGTCTCCAGTGCACTAACAGAAAAGTAAATATGACATATAAATTTTTCATGAAGTAAGCAAACACACATGGGTGCCCTCTATACAAAGACTCTCGCAATCAAACCAAACTAATCCACTAGCCTAACCTAGGCTAAAGTTGGTTGTCTTAGCAAACCAACTAAGTGTGTGGAAGAGGTTGTGTGGCTTTGATATGCCTGGTAAAGATTTAATGTTTGAATTACATGTATTTTTAATGCTTATTCATTAAAGGATAAAAGGGAATTTAATTAAACTTTAAATTATGTATATTTAAATATTAAATTATTTGAATTTTAAATGTTAAATTTGTTTATTCAGTTTTAAAGAATTTATAGATTAATAACCCCTAAAGTGAATGGGCTATTAATTGATAAATCCTATGGCTTTCAAATAAAACACCCATCTCCTATGTAGGATAGGTGATCATATGAGAGCCTTTAAATATTTATTAAAGATCGTGAAGGGACCTTATAGTCCAATACAACATACCCTTCAGATGGACTCAAGTATGATATATAAGGTCGATGTATTATTCATTGTTTGAAGATACCCTAATCCAATGTGTTAGTACCATCCTGAAAGGAATCATGCATAAAACATAAGGACTCTTTTGGCAATTAAGGTGTGTTAAAACGCTTTAAAATCAAATGAGAAAATGCCCTCCAATAGGAATCAAGCATTAGGCATGAAGGCCAAAATTCATTTAACTCAAACTAATTATAAAATTTAATTGATCAAAATAAATTTTTATCAATCAAATTACCAAATTAATTTTATTTAAATGAATTAAAATTTAATTCAAAATTTTATGAGTTTTATTATATTAGTTGGAATTTTTAAATTTTTTATGGAATCTTTCATTCAATTTAATTAATTATTAATGAATTATAATTAAAAATTATTCAAAAATTTTATTTAAATTTGAATTATTAATCTCTAAATTTTATTTCATTTTATTTGAATTTTTAAGTATTTTTAAATTTTATTTATAATTTTAAAGAATTTAAATAATTAATATCTAATTAAGCATAATTTAATCATTAATTAAATTTAAATGGTAATTAATTTGGATTTTTAATTTTTTAATGATTTTACAAGTGAGTTAATGTTGATTGAAATTGATTTTTATATTTTTGTGAATTTTATTTAGTTTATTTGAATTTGTTGAAATTAAACCCTTAATGAAGGGTTAATTAAGATTAATTATTTTTCAATGATCAATTAATGTCAAATCAAAGTGTATTTAATCATGGGGTATGCGACACTAAGTTTTCTAAGTTTAATGTTTTCATTCAAAATGGATGTATGTATGAATCATAAATTTTGCCTAATGTCATTAATTATTATCCTTAGTATCAGAAGGTTGTATAAGATTGCAATTAAGTTTTATAACCCTTTGTACAAATGAATATAAATAATCACATCACATCAAACATACTGAGCTAAATCTAGGTGAAATGAGCAAATTAAATCCCCACTTGAACAATTTTGAATATGATTCGTTAAGTATTTGGAGAATAATTAAAGGAAATTAACATACATCGATGTTGAAATTACTCTCCAAATAATCAACAAATTCATATGCTTACATTTTTCATCCATAAAGCTCTATTTAAAACCTCAATGAAGTTTTAAATGCATGCAATCAAGTTAAGATTTATTTAATATGTAATTTGAAAATATATGATTTAAATAATAATCTTTAATCTTATGATTTTGATAACCACTAAAATATAGCTTAAATAAATATATGAAAATAACTGGATATCAGAAACATATTGAGAATTATTTTTCTAAAATTTCAAATTTTTTTGATTTATATTTAATAAAATATTAATTAAAAAAACCATACAAGGAATATTTGAAATTTTTTAATATTTGTAAAATATTTTTTTTATCTTAATTTTAAATAAAAATAAACTTATTTTGAATCCCTAGACACCAAAGTTGTAAAAATCCATTAAGAAATGGATTTACTATGATTTTTTGAAGTTAAATGCATTAAAAAACATTTATAATTAATTTTCTTAAATTAACTGACGACAACGGCGGCGGCTGGCCACACGTTAGCGTCCAATTCGCTACATCAAGCGACATTTAATGGAACTGATTGCACGACCACACAATCATTAGCATTTATGAAACATTGGCGATGGCACACACGGTTTCACTTACCACGTCAGTGCACATTCCCCGCCATCCAATTTTTACTGTATTAAATGGAGGGATTCGTTCATGCCAAATAGAGTTCTAAGCAATAAGGCGGATCATGTGGGTTGGATTTAAAATGGAACGATAGGATTTCAACCATTGATTATAAGTTCAGTCACCCACATTTCATAAATTTTATTTTAACATAAATAAAAAACCCTAATATGAAGAAAGCCTCAAACATGCAAACGACAAGATCAAATTTTTTTAAACTTTAAACAGAGATCTAATGAGGATAAATAAATAATGGGGAGCTGGTTTTGCTTTCTAAAATGTGATTTATGTAAAGTTATTTAAACCTAAAGAGTGTAAATAAGGATTTAATATTTACCCTGATTGGTTGGGTCTTAGGAGGTTTATGAGGATTGTTGAGGCTTGAGAAAGCCATGACTCATGCTATAAGCCTTGAATGGAACTTGAATGCGATGGTTAGAATATTGCCGCTCGTAACTTTCAAATAATTGGTTTGAGCTTGGGATTATAGCGGAGGTCCTGGAGAGCTAGATTGAAATGAGCGCTTGTTTAGAAGAGGTTAGGGTAGTGAGAGAATGCGATAGTGTTAAATGAAACAATTTTTATACATTTGCCTAAATCAAAGACCTAGGGCTACCTTAGAAGGGTAGGATTCCATTGGAGGGTTGTTTAGATGAATACCATCTGTCACTAGGTAGTTAGAAGACAGGGTATCAAAATGACAAAGATTATGATGTGTAAAGTTTGTTTTGTCCTTTTATGCACATGGGATGACTTGGCATGCTTATGGCTACTACAAAGCTTAGGATCTTTTGAGGAGAAGATTAAAAATATACCAGAAGAGTTCTAAATAGCCAAAATAGTTTGTAGTGGGAATAATTAAGTACATTGAGCAAGTTTAATAATTTAGAAGATTATTTGACCATTTATTGACTGTTTGACCAGTCAATGAGTTAATACCTACTGAGGTGGCATGTTGGTGATGAAAGGATGCTATTTGGTTTGATTAGAGTGAGTTTGAAGCAATGTATTGAAGTTTTAAATGCCTGAGCATGCATATATGATTATAGGTTTCACCAAATCATAGTGAGTTAACTTTGTCAAACTCATTATGATTTGACTCACCAATTGTTGGTATATGCTTAAGCTATCAAATGAAGTTGATTTGAGGCTTGATGATGTTTGGAGAGTTAGATTTAATTATATGGAATGAATAGGCCCAATTTGACCCAATTTGACTAGACATGGGTGTTGAAATCCAGGATCCCGAGCACTTAATTTTGATGATGACAACTAATACTTACTGAATCCATATGGACTTCCTTATGATTACAAATGCTTATCCTTGTATATGAGCACTAATATTTTAGGTCTGATGCACACTGCTCAAGGTTACTGGAGACTCAAACCGGGTAGAATAGGATGTTGAAAATTCTGTAATCTTTATTTTCTTTATTTTTTATTTTCTTGAGTCTGCCACAGAAGCATGTACGTGAAAGGAGCAACCATGCACACATGCAGGGGGAGATTTATTTTTATGTTTAAAATTTCTTTTAAAAAAATATCGTACTGTACTATTAATTAATAATACTCAGGCTAACAGCTATTTTTCAGATGATTAACTTTGTAATCTAATCGTACTGTATGATCATTATCGTACTGTACGATGAGATTTAATTGAGAAACCCTAGCCGCAAGAATAAGTTTGGTAAGTTCATAATTTTGATTTCTTCAACTGTTCATACTATGCGATCATGATCATACGGTACGATTAATTGAATACTTACCAAAATTATCTCCTATAATCAGGAAATAAATGTTGGTTTCTTATTTAAAGTCGATCGTACTGTACGATGATATATCATACCGTACGATAGACAGAGACGATTACATTCGTCCCTTCGATCGTACCAGATGAAAGCAAGGTTTTTTGTTCTGTTTGTCCTGGTTGATTTTCGTATCGTACAGGATGATATCCTGAAATGAACTAATCGTACTGTACGACTAGTGGAGTGCTGGATGACTGACAGAGATGATTTCATTTGTCCCTTCGATCGTACCAGACGAAACCAAGTTTTTTTGTTTTATTCATCATGGATGATATTCATATCGTACAGGATGATATCCTGAAATAAACTAAACGTATTGTACGACTAGTGGAGTGCTGGATGACTGGCAGAGATGAATTCTTTTATCCTAGGGATCGTCCCACAGATCATCCTATACGAACAGTATGAATCAACATTATCGCCCTGTATTATATACATATCGTATAGTTCGATATGTATAAACTTCGATAACTGTTCGTCTTTGCTTGTACAGGACGGAGCTATACTTGAACTGATCGTACTGTACGATGATATATCATACTGTAAGAATAGAAACACAAAAGTTGAAATCTTTAGGGTTTTCTGAAGCCTGATATAAAAAACAACTTAAAATTTTTATGAGGTGTTGTTGATCTATTTTCCTGCTATGAGAGGCTTCTAGGGAGGAAGGGACTCTTGAAGGAGAAGTTCTTTTTCTTTGAAGAGATCCAGGGCTTGCGAGAGGAAGGTGAAGGAGAGCATGAGCGTGAGGGAGAAGTAGTGTGAGGGGATCACGCGGTGGCTCCATGCTAGCTACATGCTTTACTCCTCTTGTTGCTTTGGGGAGTCTTGGGAAAGTTCTCAAGGGAAGAGTCACTTTAAGATCAACATCATCAAGGTACTCTGCCATCTCCAGGAGGGAGAAAAAGGAGAAGGTCCGCTGCCGTCACCATGAGGGTGACATAGCGTTTGGTATTCTGCCGCACCGAGGGAGGTGAAAGTGAGTATTATAAAGGCTTCTCCGCCTTGCTGTGGGAGCAAAAGGAGAGTCAACTTTTACTAGTGCAAATCCCGGAGTAGAGGACTCCGGGGAGTGGACGTAGGTCAAGTGACCGAACCACTATAAAAATCTCTGGTGTGCTTTTTCCATTTTACCGTACTTTATTTTTCATTCTTTTAATTAGTACTTTAAATTGCTTGGTGAAAAATCATATTTTAAATCTTGTATTGTGTAAGGTATAATTGTATTATCAATATCATCATTGTGAATGTTTTACTTGCTTTCGCACTTTACTCGTTAAGTTATCCTTTAAAAAATTACAAAAAGTAGAACTCTTGTTTAGGGTTGATTTTTTAAAATACTAATTCACCCCCCCTCTTGGCGCATCTCGTACTTTCAAGTGGTATCAGAGCGAGGTTTCAAAATAGTATTTTAGAAAACCTAGAAACGTAAGATCCATGGCTCAATTTGGTAACCGTAACACTGCGGAGGGTTATTCTATAACTCATCCACCTTTATTTGATAATATACCGTTTGATTTCTGGAAAATACGCATGTCTACGTTTTTACAGTCTTTAGACGATCGCATGTGGATGTTGGTCCAAGAAGATTATTCTGCACCATTTCGTATGTTGAATGGAATTAAAACTGAAATATCGTTTAATAAATGGAGCATAGAGGATAGAGAACTTGCACAGTTAAATGCTAAATGTCTAAATTTTTGCTTTTGCACATTAAAATCAGAAGACTATATACGAGTATCAACTTGTACTACTGTTAAGCAAATTTGGGGCAAACTGTGTATCACGTACGAAGGAACTAGTGAGGTCAAACAATCTAGGTTAAACATACTGCTACATGATTACGAACTATTCTGCATGAAACCTAGTGAAATTATATCTGACATGTACACTAGATTCACCCAGATTATAACATCTCTGCATGCTTTAGGGAGAGAGCTGTCTAACTCGAAAAAACTTAATAAAGTACTGCGATGTTTGCCTAGCTCGTATGATGCTAAAATCACTGCAATAACTGAGTCAAAAGACCTGAACATTTATTCTATTGATAATTTACTTGGGTCACTCATTGCCTACGAGCAAGGAGTGAGTCAATGACAGAGTGATGCAGGTGAAAAGAAGAAGCAGCGAACGGTGGCTTTAAAAGCAAACAATTCTGAAAGTGACAGCTCAGCAGTGGAGGAAGATGACGACATCGGCTTGATGACTCGCCAGTTCAAAAATTTTCTGAAAGAAAGCAGCGCCGTCAACAAAGCAATTGGAATAAAGGTAAAAGCTCAAAGTATACTAAAGTTGGATCTGACACGATTTGCTTTGAGTGCAGGAAACCCAGACATCTACGAGCTGATTGCCCCAACATTAAGACTCATCAAACCAAGGAAAAGGGTGAGGAAAGATCAAAGTTCAAGAAGGGCAAGTTTAAGACACAAAAAGCATTTTGGACCGACTCTGCCTCAGAATCATCTGAAGAAGAAGCAGAGGAGGAGGTAACGAATCTATGTCTTATGACTAATGATAATCTTGATCAATCAGATCAAGATGAGGTATGTCAACTGTCTTACGATCAACTGCTTATTATTTCTGAAAAAATTCATGACTCGTATAGAAAGTTAAAGAAAATGCATGTGAATCTTAACACTGAGTTTATTACTTTATAGAAAGAGCATGCTAGTGTAGTTAAGAATTTGTCTGATTTTGATAAAGATCATATGTCTTTGCTTGATAAATATGATGCATTAAACAAGAAGCATATTGAGTTAACCACTACGTATGATACCTTAAAATCATCACATGTTGAACTAGAGAATGCATTTAAGGAACTAAAAGAACTTGCAGAGGAACTAAGCAGAAGTGAGCATGCATTGAGATTTGAATATGCAAGCCTTAATCAAAGTAATAAATTTCTAAAAGAAAAACTTCATGCATTTGAAAATAATAAAACACCTCCCATGGTTACTGAGTTTTTTCAGCCTCCACCATGTGAACCATCTCATTCAAAACCTACACGTCATGCATCATCCAAACCCAGAAATAGGCACTACCACCCCTTAGATTAGTGAACCCATTTCTCGGTGTTAGGTGTTACTCTTGTGGCATGCTAGGTCACATAGCCCGCACTTGTATAATTCACCATAGGACACATATAGTGTGGAGACCTAAATCGCATTCATCACAGCATAACATGCATGCATTTCATTCATATAAGCATAGGGTGGAACCCAAACTCACTTGGGTTCCCAAAGCTAATCTGTGATTGACATTGTAGGATGCTCTCACAAAAGACCTAGTGAGAGCATGTGGTACTTGGACAGTGGCTGCTCGAGACACATGACTGGAGACATGAAGCAGTTCGTGACACTGAAGGCCAGGTCAGGAGGCAAGGTAACTTTGGGAGACAACACCGCCAGGAAAGTGGTGGCCTCAGGTATCATTGGAAACACTAAGAATTTGATTATTGAGAATGTACTTTTAGTTGATGGTTTAAAGCATAATCTTTTAAGTATTAGTCAACTATGTGACAAGGGCTTTGACATAAAATTTCTTTCTAATAAATGCATGATTAGCTTAAATGATACACTTGTGTTAGAAGGAAAATGCATAAATAATGTTTACATGTTAGATTTAAACTGCATTAAAAACTCAAACTCTTTATGTCTGAAAATAATAGCTGATGACTCTTGGTTATGACATAGGAGACTATGCCATGCTAGTATGAAAACACTTAGGAACATCACTCAGAATGACTTAGTTAGAGGCATACCAAAGTTAGACTTTACTAAGGATCATCTTTGTGATGCCTGCCAATTAGGAAAATAAGTTAAATCTTCATTTCATGCAATCAAGGATATCAACACCACTAGGCCACTAGAAACTCTCCACATTGACCTGTTCGGACCTGTTAGTATAGCCAGCCTAGGAGGGAAGTTGTATGGATTTGTAATAGTGGATGACTACTCTTGGTTTACTTGGGTGAAATTCCTAGCTCATAAGAGTGAGTCATTTGAAGAGTTTAGAATTTTTTCCACTTGGATTCAAAAGAAATTAGGATGTGTAATTTCAACAATTCATAGTGATTACGGTGGAGAATTTGAGAATGATAAATTTGAATCATTTTGTAAAGATGTTAGAATAGAACATAATTTCTCTGCCCCTAGAACTCCTCAGCAAAATGGAATAGCAGAAAGAAAGAATAGAACTTTAGTTAAAGCTACTAGGGCTATGTTAGCTGAATACACTCTTCCTAGATATTTTTGGGCAGAAGCAGTGAATACCGCATGCTATGTGTTAAATAGGGTAAATGTTAGATCCAAACTTAATAAGACACCCTATGAGTGTCTTAAGGGTAGGACACCCAATCTTTCCCACTTACACATTTTTTGTTGCAAATGCTTCATCTTAATCAATGGCAAGTCACCCTTAGGAAAGTTCGATCCTAAATCTGATGAAGGGGTTTTCCTAGGCTACTCATCTATAGGTAAAGCCTATAGAATCTTTAATATTAACCCTAGTAGTAGAAGAGTCCACCCATGTGGTATTTGATGAATCCAATAAGACCACTGAATCTAATCATGAAGAAGAAGAAGTTGAGATTATACGGGGAGTAGAAACTATTACCATAGAGACTAGAGCAGAACCTCAGGAATATCTGCCTAGAGATTGAAAATTTTCCTCTAATCATCCTAGAGAACTGATCTTAGGAGACCCATCAGAAGTGGTAAAAACTAGGCATGGACTTAGGAAAGAGGTTAGTCATTCTGCATTAATATCTATGATTGAACCCACGAATATAGATTAAGCCTTAGGAGGTGAATTTTGGATCCTAGCAATGCAAGAAGAGTTGAACCAATTCATTAGGAATGATGTATGGGAATTAGTCAAAAGACCTATAGAGCAAAGTGTGGTTGGAACTAAATGGGTCTTTAAAAATAAGATGAATGACTCTAGAATAGTAGTGAGAAATAAGGCTAGGTTAGTAGCAAAGGGGTATAACCAAATTAAAGGAATAGATTTTGAAGAAACCTTTGCTCCGGTAGCTAGACTAGAAGTTATCAGGGTACTGTCAGCCTTTGCTTATTTTAGGGATTTTAAGCTGTATCAAATGGATGTTAAGAGTGCTTTCCTGAATGGGGTAATCAAGGAAGATGTTTATGTGGAGCAACCCCCAGGGTTTGAAAACTCACAATTTCCAAACCACGTGTTCAAACTGAAAAAGGCACTATACGGGTTAAAACAAGCACCTAGAGCCTGGTATGAAAGACTTAGTACGTTCCTACTAGATAGAGGCTTTGTTAAGGGTAGTGTGGACACCACCTTATTCTTGAAGAACATAGGAGTTGAGATACTCATCGTTTAGATTTATGTAGATCACATCTTGTTCAGATCGATGGAGAAAAACTTATGTAATGAATTTTCAAAAACAATGAGTGATGAGTTTGAAATGAGTATGATGGGAGAACTTAGTTACTTCATTGGGTTCAGTATAAAATAGATGGAAGGTGGAAGGTTCCTTAGCCAATCTAAGTACATAAATGATATTTTGAAAAAATATAAAATGGATAATGCTAAGGCTATGAATACACCCATGAGCTCTAACATTCAATTGGATAAAGATCCCAGTGGGAAGTCTGTAGATCAAAAGAGGTATAGGGGAATAATTGGATCACTTCTCTACTTGACTGCCAGTAGACCAGACATAATGTTTAGTGTGTGTCTCTGTGCCCACTTTCAAGCTGACCCGAAAGAATCTCACATGACAACTGCCAAAAGGATTCTTAGATATCTACTAGGCACCCCGAACTTAGGAATTTGGTATCGTAGACACAGCACTACTTTTGAAATCTTAGGGTACTCAGATTTAGACTTTGTAGGATATAGAGTAGATAGAAAAAGTACTTCTGGTACTTGTCAATTCATTGGATAATCATTAGTGTCATGGTCCAGCAGAAACAGAATTCGGTAGCCCTATCAACAGCCAAAGCAGAATATATAGCGGTAGGTAGCTGTGTTGCACAAGTTTTGTGGTTAAAACAATAACTTTTAGATCTAGGACTACCTGTAGGAACCATTCCAATCATGTGTGACAACACTAGTGCTATTTATATATCCAAAAATCTAATTTAACATTCACGAATAAAACAAATTGACATTAGACATCATTTCATCAGAGATCACATAGCCAAAGGAGATATTGAACTGCACCACGTTGCTACTGAAGATCAATTGGCTGACATTTTCATAAAACTTTTAGATTATGACACCTTTAGCACCTTAAGAACAAAATTAGGTGTCATAGACATTAAAGCCTAAAACAAAAAAAAAAGAAAAAAAAAGTGTGTGTTTGTTATGATTGGTTTGTTTAAAAAAAAATGGTTTCCTGATCCTCTTACCTTGCTAATGACAAACCTTGAATTTCTCTGCACATCGTACTATACGATCAAATATCATACTGTACAATTATCCCAAAATCACTCAAATCTCATCCGGCCACTCCCATTCACAGTCCAGATCTCTCCTGGCTTGCACATATCGTACTGTACGACTCACCACTCGTACCGTATGATACACATTATTGGCCATCGTACTGTATGAACCACACATCGTACTGTATGATCCACGTATCAAATGGATAGGGATGAATTTAAACCTGGCCGTTATGAAAATTATTGCCTTTCGTACTGTACGAACACCTGTTTGTACTATACGATTCTTTTTGTCAAAGGTCATTCAGACAACTTCTCGGGATGAACGCCTCTCACTCACGTTCGTACAGTACGATTCTAATTGTACTGTACGATTTGACTCCCTTTTTTGAACGGTCATCCATACGGCATTATTGCCCCTCTCGTACTATACGATACTTAATCGTACTATACAATATATCCAAAATTCTATAAAAAGGAGGGCTTCTTTGGCTTAACTCACTCACTCCAAATTTCCTCACTCTCTCAATTCACTTCTTCCATAATGTCTGGTGCAAGTAAGCGCGGCCGAATGATCGTCGGGAGCTCTTCCTCCTCTCTGCGATTCGACGATCACTTTCTCTCTGCTGCAGACGAGAAAGCATACAATAAACTCAAAGAAGCCAAAATCACCCCATCTCAAATGCTGAATCAAGCCGCTCTGAATTTCGAGGTGATGAACCTTTTTGCCTCTACCACTCTTCAATTCCTGTTGACTCTAGCATTTCCTTTCCACTCCGAACTACTTTTTGAGTTTCTTGCCAATGTAAAAATTGACCTAGAGAACACCACTTTCACTTCCTATGTCTGCAAACAGCATGTCATTATCACCGTCAACGACATAGCTGCACACATTGGGCTAGCCACTAACGACCCCCATCCCCAATCTATGATCTCACATGATTATGATTGGACCTCAGTTAATATGACCCTTAGAGATGTCCCATCCAATCAATACCTGCCCCTTGTCCAAACCCTGAATCAGAATGCACGCGTTATCCAGCATGTCCTTCGCACGTCCATCATACCTAAAGTTGGAGACCGCATCCATATTACTCCACTATTATTTGTGGTCACGTATCTAATAATGTCTGGAACCAAATTCAATGAAGCCCAAATGGTTTTTGATTATATCCATACCCTATCTGTATACCAATATCCTGGTGCCCGCCGAAAACTGAACCTTGCTTTAGGACATGTCATAGGATACATCTTAGATGCTAAGTATCAAATTCATTATCTGCTACCTCCAGATCATCTTCCTATCTTCTACTCAGATGCCTCTTTTCGAATCTTATTCCATCGAGGGGATGCTGACGCCCCTCCACCACTGCCAATCCACCCACCTGGTCTTGCTCATCCTGACTACCCTCATGATGACATCATTTAACACGTTGATCGATTGGAGACTCGGCTGGATTCCCACATTGCTCAACAACATCAGGAACATGAAAGTGATATAAAATGGTTTAGGGAGCGCTTCACCTCCATCGATCACCAGTTTGCGTCCCTCCATCAGTACTACCAACTGTTTCCATGACCTCCACCACCACCTCCGGATCAGGATCCAGAATTTTGAGTTATTGTAGATGTTTATGTTGTTTTTTTTTTTTTAGTTTCTTGTCATTGTAGTTATTTATTTGTTCTTCCCTTTTTGGTGCTGTCAAAAGGGGGAGACGTTTCTGTGTTCTGTGTTGTTCTATTTTTTCTTACTATTAATGATATCAGTTGTTTATGTTTACTCATCTGTTCTCACTATATGTTATACTCTTGTTATGTTTTTTCTGTATATTATAATAAAAAGAAAATAAAATTTTTTCTCTCCCCCTATTTAAAAAAAAATAATAAGTTATTCTTCTGAGGGGGAGCTAAGGATGTCTGAACAACTGTGGCTATCGGAAAGTATTATTTGACACCATAAAAAAGGGGGAGATTATTGAAATCTAGGATCTCGAGCACTTAATTTTGATGGTGACTACTAATACTTACTGAATCCATAAGGACTTCCTTAAGATTACAAATGCTTATCCTTGTATATGTGCTCTAACATTTCAGGTCAGATGCACACTGCTCAAGGTTACTGGAGACTCAAACCGGGTAGAATAGGATGTTAAAAATTATGTAATCTTTATTTTCTTTATTTTTTATTTTCTTGAGTCTGCCATAGAAGCATGTACGTGAAAGGAGCAACCATGCACATAGACAGGGGGAGATTTATTTTTATGTTTAAAATTTTTTTAAAAAAATATCGTATTGTACGATTTTAAATCATACTGTATGATTAATTAATAATACTCAGGCTAACGGCTATTTTTCAGATGATTAACTTTGTAATCTAATCGTACTGTACGATTATTATCGTACTGTATGATGAGATTCAATTGAAAAACCCTAGCCGCCAGAATAAGTTTGGTAAATTTATAATTTTGATTTCTTGAACTGTTCTTACTGTACGATCATGATCATACGGTACGATTAATTGAATACTTACCAAAATTATCTCTCGTAATATGGAAATAAATGTTGGTTTCTTATTTAAAGTCGATCGTACTGTACGATGATATATCGCACCGTACGATAGACAGAGACGATTACATTTGTCCCTTCGATCGTACCAGAAGAAACTAAGGTTTTTTATTCTGTTCGTCCTAGATGATATTCGTATCATACAGGACGATATCCTGAAATGAACTAATCATACTGTACGACTAGTGAAGTGCTGGACGACTGCAGAGATGATTTCATTCGTCCCTTCGATCGCACCAGACAAAACTAAGTTTTTTTTGTTCTATTCCTCCTGGATGATATTCATATCATACAGAACGATATCCTCAAAAAAACTAATCGTACTGTATGACTAGTGGAGTGCTGGACGACTGGCAGAGATGAATTCTTTCATCCCAGGGATCGTCCCACAGATCGTCCTGTACGAACAGTACGAATCAACATTATCATCCTGTACGATATACATATCGTACAGTACGATATGTATAAACTTCGATAACTGTTCGTCTGTGCTCGTACTAGATGGAGCTGTACTTGAACTGATCGTATTGTACGATGATATATCGTACTATACAAACAGAAATGCAAAAGTTGAAATCTTTAGGATTTTTTGAAGCCTGATATAAAAAATAACTTAAAATTTTTATGAGGTGTTGTTGATCTATTTTCCTGCTGTGAGAGGCTTCGAGGGAGGAAGGGACTCTTGAAGGAGAAGTTCTTTTTCTTTGAAGAGATCCAGGGCTTGCGAGAGGAAGGTGAAGGTGAGCGTGAGCATGAGGGAGAAGTAGTGTGAGGGGATCACACGGTGGCTCCAAGCTAGCTACATGCTTTGCTCCTCTTGTGGCTTTGGGGAGTCTTGGGAAAGTTCTCAAGGGAAGAGTCGCCTCAAGATCAACATCGTCAAGGTAGTCTGCCATATCCAGGAGGGAGAAAAAGGAGAAAGTCTGCTGCCGTCACCAGGAGGGTGACATAGCGTTTGGTATTCCACCGCATCGACGGAGGTGACAGTGAGTATTGTAAAGGCTTCTCCGCCTTGCTGTGGGAGTAAAAGGAGAGTCAACTTTTACTAGTGTAAATCCCGGAGTAGAGGACTCCGGGGACTCCGGGGAGTGGACGTAGGTGAAGTGACCGAACCACTATAAAAATCTCTGGTGTGCTTTTTCCATTTTACCGTACTTTATTTTTCATTCTTTTAATTAGTACTTTAAATTTCTTGGTGAAAAATCATATTTTAAATCTTGTATTGTGTAAGGTACAATTGTATTATCAATATCGTCATTGTGAATGTTTTACTTGCTTCCGCACTTTACTCGTTAAGTTATCCTTTAAAAAATTACAAAAAGTAGAACTCTTGTTTAGGGTTGATTTTTTAAAATACCAATTCACCCCCCCTCTTGGCGCATCTCGTACTTTCAATGGGTTCAGTTGACTAGGTCAATTGTTAACTAGGTCAAGGTGACTAGCCTGGTTCAAATCACTTAGAGGATTGATTAGAGAGGTTTGGTGGATATCATGTCATTTGGAATTTGATTTAAATATGATTGATGTTTAATGGTCAACTTAGGTAGGCTAGGCTAGGTCAATTGAACATTTTGATCAATCTTTGACTTAGAAGCCTAAGGATGCTAGGTATAATGTACGAAGCTCCTAGTGAAATGATTTGGGCATGATTAAGATCAAGGGTGGCAATGCATTGAGTCAGCTACTTGTACTGCAAGGATACAACTACTTGTTGACACAAACTAGTTTACTGAGATTTAATAATTGAATGAATAAAAAGATTGATTGAATGTTGATTAAATGCTACTGGCGGTTTAATAAGTGATTGAGATTTCATTGAATGTAAGCAGGTTGATTAAAAGTTGGATTGTGGGATTGATTCTAGATGATTAAAGTTTGAGTGGAGACTAGTGATTGAAGTATTAATTGATTGATTGCAAGGTAGTTAAAGTACCTGATAATGATTTTTTAGTGAGTACATGCATGAGCACACAAGGGAACCAAATTTAAGCAATGAAGTGGAGTTCAAGTAATTGAAAATAAAGGATAAAATTTTTATTTATGATTCTGAACTAAAACAAAAATGAGGTCAAAACCACCAACCTAAGGAGGTAGAAGTATTGAAATTTAACTTACCGAAACCTTCTCAAGGCTAGGTTTCCTCCCAAGTTTAATGTGCCACACTTGGAATCCAACATGAGTAGGACTCACCTAGTGGACCATATCGCCACCTTTGAATCAATATCTTAATTACAAAGCAGTAATGATGCTCTTAAGTATTAGTTGTACTTCACAATGTTATAGGAATTAACATTGAGGTAGTTCACCCACCTACTAGTTGGAGAAATCACATCCTTTTAAGAGTTTAAAAAGATTTTATAGTTATAATTTACCTAGGCCCAAAAGCCCCAAAAAGAGCTCACAACCTCTCCTAAAATAAAGTTAGGAATAAGAAAGGCCGCTAAGAAGTTTCTTATTGAGATTCTATAAGGAGATAAAAGAATTAAATGATTTGGAGCCTATAATTGTTCAAGTTACTTTAACATAAGGATTAAGGGATGGTATCTATTATTATGCACTTGACTTGTAACAAATCTGTATATTAGGTAAATTATTGTAGTAAGCCAAGAGCTAAATTAATGTTGTAGAATACAAATGTGTGGTTGAATCATCCACAAAAAATTTCCCTTATAAATTTTTCCTTCAAAGGGATAAGCAGTAAGGTGTAAAGTTTTAGATAATTCACCCTAGAGAACAAAGAGATATGATAGATAATCTATAAAGAGATCACCATTACCAAAAGCACAAGATAGTGCCCCTATAATCTAGGTCACTAAGCAATGCAATATTTCCAACACCAAGGGTGGGGGAACTTCCTCATGTTACTTGCCTTTACCATGAGAAAGTTACGCACTATACCCATATTTATCGAACAAATACTTCCCATTGAGTTTCCATTGCTAATCTAATTGAGGCCATAAAATAAAAGAAATTATTTGAGTGCTCTACTACTAAAAAGTCAAGCGAGCATGCTTGAGACTCCTCTAGAAGTTATGCTTTCCATAATAATTATGGACATAATATAAAGGAGTGTTTCCATATCTGGGGATTAGTGGATAAGATTATCAAGGCCAATAAGTTGAAAGAGCTCATGCTCCTTGATCCATATTAATGCCTAGGGAATA
This sequence comes from Dendrobium chrysotoxum, assembly GCA_019925795.1. NCBI lineage: Eukaryota > Viridiplantae > Streptophyta > Magnoliopsida > Asparagales > Orchidaceae > Dendrobium > Dendrobium chrysotoxum. Next base: position 34,470,037 of record CM034314.1, read on the forward strand.
CTCCAATATAGAATAGATATAATGAACCCATCCCAGTATGCTTAGTCATATCATAAGTGTCATCCCCACCATCATGGGAGGAGAGCATATTAACATGCCAATGATAGAAAAACATGGAAGGTGTTGCTATTTGGGAGCTTGACCTTACATTTTGATGATTAGAAATATTATTGGATGATAATTTAGTTTCTCTTGCTTTACACACTGCATATTTTTTCTTTATGCATCACTAAAAGTTTTTGTTCAATCTACATAAAGCATTACAAGATAATCTTTTCGAAGGAGTGCAATTAGCATTGAAATAGAATGACAGGAAATACAAGAACTAAGTGATAGCTAATCTATCACAGTCCTTCCAAATCAAGTCATAAACACTTGATGGAAGGACATCAACAAGAAATTGCTCCCAAAGAAAGTCACCCACTAAAGCAGTTTGGGCACAAGCGTTTGCCATACTATTACCTTCCCTAGGAATGAAATGGAAAATTGCATTTTTAAAGATATCAAGAAATGAAAGATCCACCTTCTGATCCTTCTTGCTGCAATTCTTCAAGCAAATTGAATCTTTGAGTAAGTTGATAACGTTTTTGTTGTCTCCTTCAATTACAATTACTTGTTCTCCATCATCCAATCTTTAATAACCTCTTCGAAGTTGAGCAAAGAAATCAACTCTAACAGGGAGATATCCCAATGCACCAATTTCGGCCCATATGCCATTAAAAATCTTCCCTTGTGATCCCTTAAGATTCCAGCAATACTAGCTTCCATGTTCTGCTTTAAAGATGCATCAACATTGAGTTTAATCCAATTAGTAGGTCGGGGAAACCAAGTTTTAGATTGCATTTGCTGGTTAGTCTCCCAGTTTATACCGATTGGAAAAGTTAATGGGTTTGCAAAATCAGCCAAGATCTTAGCTGCAATCAAACCTTCACTCCTTGGTTTACTCCCATGCGTAAACAAGTTTCTTTCCTTCCAGTTGTGGTAAACCGTTGATATGTACAACTTAACAATGCTTGGGTTTGATTTAACCATCTTCTCCAACTTATCAATATAATTATTAAAATTACTAAAGCATGGTAATACAATACCCCATTTATTTAAGGAAGAAAAAATGGCTTTAAGCTTAGAACAGTTGACAGCTATGTGATCACTATCCTCCATAGCATCACAACCTCTCAGACATCTTGCAGATTCACATAATTTTCTTTTGTACATCCAAGCTTTCGTTGGAATTGCCTGATTAACCATTCTCCACCAGAAGGAAAATACTTTAGGCAGGATTTTAAGTCTTCACAGCCAGTCAATTTTATTCTGAATTTCTGGGTACTTAACAGTAGCTAGATAAGACAAAGGTGTATTCCTCCTTCCCTCCATTAATGGGTGTTCTTAGAATGATATTCTTCAAGTCTTCAGAGAACATGTTGTTGAACCTTTCTTAATCCCAGCTTCCATCTTTAATTAAATAAGAGACATCTTTATTCTCTAGCTTTGCAAAATCACACATTGTTGGCCATCTATTCAAATTACAATCAAGAATCCAATTGTCATTAAGGATGTTGATACTTTCACCATTTGAGATCTTCCACCTTCTAATAGGCTTTAAGAACCTTCCTCCATCTCTGATGATACGCCAAGAAGGAGATGATGATGTCTTAACTTCACTGTTCCAGATATCCATCCCATATTTGTTTTCTAGAATTTTAATTAGAAGGCCCTCCTTCCTATTAACATAATTCCAAGCAATACGAGCTCTAATCGGACCTTGTCTTTCAGTTTCCCCTTGAATGCCGAGACCACCAAGATTAACCGGGGTACACATCTTTTCCCATGGGATATAGTGCATACCATTACGCTGCTGCTCTTTATGCCACAAATAATTCCTGCAATACTTATCCAGATCTTTGAGAATGCTTTTAGGAATCAAAGAATGAGCCATGTCATATAGAGGAATTGAAGAATAGATTGAGTTTATTAACACTAGCTTCCCAGCCATAGATAAATTTCTTGATCCCCAAGTATTGAGCTTGTCCATAGCCTTCTCAAGGATTTCACTATAGTCACTTGCCTTCAATCTTCTAATAGCCATCTTCACCCCAAGATATTTGAATTCCTCCAATGTTCTGTAACCAAGCATGTATTTCAATTTCTTCCTTTTGGCCCGAGAAACAGATCTGCCATACAAGACCATAGATTTGTTTTTGTTGATGGTTTGCCCAGTCTAGCTACTGTAATCATCTAGGATAGATGAAATAATCCTTGCATTTCTACAAGAAGCTTTTGCTGCTATCAAAATATCATCCGCATAAAGTAGGTGTGTAATTTTTGGAGTGTTAGGTGCAAGTTTTATACCCAAATCATTTCCTCTTTCCATGAATGCTTTGGAAAAAAGTTCAGAACAAATAATAAAAAGGCTTGGGGAGAGTGGGCATCCTTGCCTAAAGTCACATTCAGCCTTAATCCATCCACTTTTTTCCCCATTAACAACAATAGAAAAAAGAGGGTAGCAAATGCATTCCTTAATAAGATTAATGAAACCAAAATGGAAACCAACATCATACATGATTTTAAAGAGGGTTTCCCAGCTCATGCTATCATAAGCTTATTTCATGTCTAGTTTGAGTAGCATAAATCCAGGTTTTGATTTTGAAATTTTCAGCTTATTGACTAATTCATCAGCCATAAGACAATTATTTGAAATCGATCTACCCATAATAAAAGCACCTTGGTTTTCCGAAATAATTGTAGGAAGACAAGTTCTAAGCCTACTCAAAATTAGGCCAACAACCATCTTGTAAAGATTTTGACACAAGCTTATAGGACGGAACATACCTGGTTTATTAGCACTAAAACTCTTTGGAATGAGAACTATCAACGTTTCCTTCCAGTAATCCGGCATGATGCCTATTTTGAAAAATTGAAAAACAGCATTCCACACCTCTTCATTCACAGTGTTCCAAAAAAGATTTAAAAAAACATGGGTTCACTCCATCGTTACCCGGGGCTGTGTTATTATTCATTTTCATTACCACCAAGAGCAATTTGTGTTTAGTAACTTCAGTAGATAGAGTAGATTTTACATCTCATTCAGCAATCCTGCATCTTGAAAACAACGTAGCTTGGATAACATACATTGTCTTTTCCTCCATTTATTCCTGAATAAATCTTCAAATATTGCTTGAATTTCCTCATGATCCATAATAACTTGTCCATTGGAATCTACCATTTGCTTAATCATATTGTTGTTCCGTCGAGCTAATGCAAAGGCATGAAAAAAATGTGAATTTTGATCTCCCTGCTCTAACCAATGAGATTTTGAACGTTGCTTCCACCACATAGCAAGTCTAGTAAGAGTCACATTGAGATCGTTCACCTTCCTTCTCAAAACCAGTAAATTTGTTGGATCCAAACCATTTTTGCTCTCCTCTTCTTGTAAGGATAAAATATCCCCTTGTAGCTCCTCTTTGGATTTGTTTAAGTCTTTAAATTTTCTTTTACTCCAAAAGAAAAGGTTTTTCAAAGCCCATTTCAACTTCCTTTGAAAGATATCTAACGGATTACCAAAATCATTTTTCTTCCAAGCATTGGTCACCACACCCCTTGAAGCTTCATAAGAGCACCATGTATTTTCAAATTTCAAGGATTTATACTTCATCACATTAGAATTAAGATTAAGCAAAAGAGGACAATGATCAGAGGCTACTCTCGGCAGGCGATTAGTTACAGCAAAGGGAATCATACTTAAAGCTTTAGTGTTAAGACATATTCTATCCAATCTCTCCCATATCCTTGCAGTTCCTTCTTTATTGTTACACCAAGTAAATTTTGGTCCAACAGTCCCAATATCATGAAGATCATTATTAGAAAGGAACTCTTTCATCTCCTGAGGTCCTTGAGAAAACACAAACCTCTTTCCTCCCATCTTATCACATTTTGAAAGAATACAGTTAAAATCACCTCCTACAATACAAGGTATGTCCTTAGGAGAGTAAACTTCAATTAACTCCCACAATTTTCTCCTTCATATTTGTCCTTATTAGCATAAACAGTAGAAACATTCCACAAATCACTATTAGGACTTTTAAGACAACCAATAATACATTGTGAGGAAGATTTTAAGACCTCAGAGGAAGAAATTTTATTCCTCCAAAGTACCAAAATACCACCAACATTACCTCTAGCATTGACCTGAGAGAAATCCCATTCAGTGCCAATGATCCTCCTAACCTCAGAAGCATCCAGCAAGCATAACTTTGTTTCCAGCAGACCAATGAAAAAAATACCATAGTCCCCTACTAGACTACGAAGATAGTGGGAAGCCTCTTTTTTCTTGGCTCCCCTATAATTCCAAAAAAGAATAGACATCATTGTTTAAGATTGGGGGTAAAACCCCCATTCTTTTTAGCTTTTCCACCATCCATCTTTCTACTATGAGCAATTATGTTAGTTGAACCTTAAGATTTGAGCTCTTTCAAAAGCTTAACTTTCTTACCAGATGAAGAACTTTCCATAATAGCCATATTCATCTCCGAGTGGTCCTTGCCCGCATTCTGGCATATTTGTGGCTCCCCACTACAAGGAATAATCAAGCTTCTTCTGCTACCCATTTTTTTGTCAAAAATTTCTACTTCCTCAGCACCTCCATCCTCATATGCTCCCAATACTTCAATGTGTTCATTACTCAAGGAATTGAGTTCGCTGTTAATATTACCATCAGTTTTAAGATAGGGTATACCTGAGTTTGCAAGTAATCCATTAGGATCTACTTGAGTTCGCAAGCATCCCTTCCCATCTTCATTCTTTCCTTGTTCATTACCTGCACTGGATGAAACAAGAAAATTAGCTACTGGATATTCGTGTTCTGTCTCCTCACTTCCGGCTCCAAGAACCACCTTAGTAGCTCCTTTCTTCTTCCATAGTCATCACATTTACAACAGATTTAGAGTTAGCCATCTTAACAATAACCTCCTCCCCATTACTAATCTCCATACTCTTTCCACTATCAATATTATGAAACAAATCCTTAACTTGCACCGGCAGCTTCTTTTCTATTTGAATAGCCTTTTGAGGCAATTACAAACCATGATGAGGGACGTTCTTCTTCTTCTCAAACTTTAAATTATAATCATTAACAACTTCTCTATAATGACCAACCCTACTACCTTTTTTCCTGTTAACTAGAACCCAAAGACCATACGTGGAATGATCCATAAATTCTAGCTCCTTTTCCAGAATAGTCCCCTCTCCACCCTCAATTCTACCTTCCACCACTTCCTTAGGAACATCACAAGCCTTCTTACATTTAGCTTTAACATGGTCGATTAATCCACATTGGAAGCACAAAGAAGATATTTTTTCATACTCCACTTTTTGAAAAAATCTTCCTGAGATACTATCCACCCAAAGTCCAAAAGGAAGTCTTTGATCAATGTTCACCCTAACACAAATTCGTGCAAATTCATGTCTACCCCATTGAAATAAATTCCCATCCAACATGAGAGGTTTGCCTATCAAAGATGCAATCCTTGCAATGTTCTTTTCATCCCAACAATGAAGAGGAAGGTTTGGCATCCTAATCTATATTGGAGAAGTTAATCCTCTCATAGATAAAGGAGAAAAATCCAGCTTCCATTTTTCCATACCAATTATGTGCCCATTCACAAACCATGGCCCTCTAGTTAAAATTTCCACCATTACTTCATTGGATTTGAAAGAACACAAAAACCAGCCTTTCCCAAGGGTAGTGAAATGGAAATTACCAAGTTTGTTCCATTGCCGTCTCACTTCCCAAGCCACCAAGTGTGAAGGCATTTCCTTTCCAAAAACTTTGAACACTAAGGAATTAGACAACCTACTAGCATTCAAATTCTCCATATCTTCACATAATTTCACTACCTTACCATCCTCGGACATCACTACATCCTCTACATTGAAATTTAACTTAATATACGGCTTGGTTTTCCAAGGATTAGAATTAACTTCTGAAATTGTTTTCTTGAGCAAACCATCAATTACCTTGTCCACACCTGCTTCCTCATTATCCGGTAGGCTTGATTTAAATCTAGGACGTTCTCTCTCTAAGCATTACAAGATAATCAGAGCTCAAGAAAAGGTTGTATAGGTTAAAATTGTTTGAAACTGTGTATAATTTTATTTTTCTTGAGTCAATATATGTAAAAGGTGTGTGTTAGTTAGCATTCATCCGCACACACACAAGCGGAATGAAAACTAAATATTTTAATTTTTGAATTAGACTGTACTATATTATCTATATCATATTTTATGATCTATATCGTACTGTACAATCCATTCGAATAAAAATTAATTAAAGTATTTAATTTAAATTAGAGAAAATAATTTTAAAGTTTAACTAATCATACTATATGAGTAACACGTGGTATTAGATGATTAACTATTATTAGAAAGCCCACCATCAAATCAAACATAAAATAGGCAAAATTGAAATTTGAAAATTGAACTATTTGTAATGCATGAACCTATTTTTATTACATAATCTTTTATAATATTTCCTAATTTAAGTAAGGTAGTTAAGGAATCAAATTAGATCGTAATTAATTATAGATCATTCTGGACAATCATGTATCATATAATAATAATCATTTGAACACTCTCTAGATGAACTTTGGCTTGTGCTATGTGATCTGATATTTATTTTAAGCTAATTATAATATGTGATTTATAATAATATATAATGATCTATGATAGTAATGAACCAATCATATTGTATTATAATACTATCATATTTTATGAATAGAGTCAACAGAACTAAAAAAATTAGGGTTTTTAGAAGCCCACTAATAAAATAATTGTGAAAACTTTGTAAGAGTCTTTTGGCTATCTTGGGTGTTTTTTTTTTGGTGGTCCTTGGGAGTTTTATTATTCTTAAGAGAGCTTGAATATATGGATTTTAGTAAAGTAGAGAGAGGAGATGTTATGTGAGAGGGAGAAGAATCTTGAGTGAGTCAAGAGATTGTGAGATAGGTTTTTCACACGATTTCTCTGGCCAACTTTAACCTGAGATCCACCATGTATCATTATTTTTTCTTGAGAGAAGCTATTTGAAGGAAGCCATCAAAGCCAAAGATCATCAGCTACTATGTCTTAGTGGGAAGATGAATGTGATTTGGGTTACTCTGACACACCAGGATTGTGAATGTTATTCTAGCTATCTAGAGAACTGGCAAGGTGAAAGGGATTCCATAAATGAAAATTTTTCTGATGAGTTATTTTCTACTATGAGCAAGGTGTTTAAAATGTACATGAAGGGTGAGCTAACTTATTTTCTTGGGTTTAGTATAAAATAAAGAGAAGATGGTACCTTCCTAAGAAAATCTAGATATATTAAGGAAATCTGAATGAAGTTTGATATGAAAGATCTCAAAAGTTTGGATCAACTGATGAGTCCAAGAACCCAGTTAGACAAAGATATGATGGAAAAATTTTTAATTTAATGAAATATAGAGGGAATATAAGATCATTACTTACTTGATTACAAGTAGACTGAAAATTATATTTAGTGTTTATTTATGTGCTACATTTTAAGCAGATCCTAAGGAGTCTCATATGAGTGTTGTTAAGAGAATCATAAGATATTTGATAGGCACCAAAATCATAGGCATCTGGTATCCTAAGAATTGATCCACATTTGACCTTGTACGATATTCAGTTTTAGAATATGCTTGGTGTAGAAGATAGGAAAAGTATATAGCTAGAGCTTGTTAATTTATAGGATAATCATTAGTTTCCTTGTCTAGTAGAGAATAAAATTTGTTTTCATTTCCACCTTTTAATAAATATATATAGCTATAGGAAGCTATGTTTCCCAAGTCTTATGGCTCAAGCAATTGATCATTGATTGGCCTACCTATAAGCACAATCCCTATCATCTATAATAATACTAGTGCAATTTGTATATCTAAAAATTTAATCCAACATTCATGCACTAAACACGTAGATATAAGGCACCATTTCATTATGGATCATATAGCTAAAGGCAATGTTGAACTTTTGCATGTTCATATGGAAAATCAATTAACATATATCTTTACCAAACCCCTTCACTATAACACATTCAACACACTTAGGATGAGAGGTGTATTGACATTCATGCTTAGGAAAATTGGGGTAATAGTATGTTTAGGTGATATTTTTTTTATTTTATACTTTATTTATGTTATATATTTGTGTTTATTTATGTTAAAAGTGAGTTATTCTATTATGTGTTTTATTATTTATGTGTATGCTTTTTGTTAAGGAGTTATGCCTAATCATCACTCACAAACAGTAATTTTTGTTTACATTATAATTTTCAAAAAGCCCATCATATAGTATGATACTCATAAAATTCAGTTGTTCGGCATTAATAATTATCATATTGAATATTCTAGATGATCAATTATTGTTGATCATACTATACAAATTACTCATTATACTGTATGATTACTTTAGTTGATATTCATACTAACGACTCGTCGGGATGATTGATTTAACACTGATTGTACTAGATGATCCTCAATCAAACTGTACGGTTTGACCTTTAACTATACATTCCCGATGCAACATTGTAGATGTACTTGATCATACTGTATGATTCATATATCGTACTGTTTGATTGACTAGATATATAAAAGGGAGAGAACATCATTCATTTTCTTCACACCTTCAAGTTTCAAACTCACATACTTCTTTAGATATACTCTCCTACTTAGTTTCCATGTCTCCTAAACATGGTCATTTGGATTTCCCCATAGAGTAAATGATAGGTTTCATTCTGATGAGAAAGTGGTGGCTTATACTAGATACAAAAGTGCCTTAATTGCTGACTCCAAAATTCTTAATCAAGCAAATCTATCATATCAGGTTCTTGAGTTATTTACCACTTCCATTCTTCAGTTCAACAACTGCCTAGCCTTCCCCTCCAACTTTGAACTTCTTCTTAAGTGTTTTGCTAATATTTGCACTACTTTTGATCATAGAACCTTACATTCCTTAGTTCATCAATTCCAAGTGATCATCACTTTAAATGACATGCATGAATATCTTCACCTGTCCAATATTGGTCCTTCCCCATAATTTATTTCTAAATATTTTGATTATGATTTGATCATAATTAATACAATAATTAGGAACTCAGGTTTACCTCAACATTTAACCTTAGTGTGTTAATTTGTCTTAAATAAACTTATTATTTAGCACGTTCTCTAGAATAGTGTTATTCCTAAAGGTGGAGACCGCATGAATATCACTCCTTTATTATCCATGGTTACTTCTTAAAGTAAATTTGGCATGTAATTTAATGCTTATGATATGAGCATTAGATATATAGAAATGACATTTCTATTAAAAATCTGTGAGCTCGTGTTAGGACACCTAATTGGCTATGTTCTAGAAATAAAATACAATTTGACCTTCCTCTCACCACTAGAGTACCTGTGAACTTTCTTAAAAACCATTATTTTCACATTAGCTATAAAGAGCATCATAGGGCCCAGTAGATGCATCTGACTCTGATGAAGGAGCCATAGTAGGCATAGCACCAGTATAGCTTACTCATCATATTGAGTACTAATACCCTCTAGATGTATAGATAGAACATTTTACTTGGTTAGTGCTGAAGGTAAATATACACATTGAGGAATCCACTCATCATTAGGAGAAGATACAATAACAACACTAGGCTGAATATGCATGGTTTAGTGATCAGCTTTCCTCACTTTATTGCTATTTGCAACCACCACCACCACCATCACCACTACTTGATCTGGGTCCCTCCTCTTAGTTGCTTGTGATGTGTTGAGTAGTTTTTTATTTATAAAATGTTTATATTTCTTTTTTTGTGTTTGTTCCATACTGTTGTATTTTGTTTTCCTTTTTGGTGAGGTCAAAAGGGGGAGTAAAAAGTCTATTCGTTGTACTTATTATTTTTATTAGTGTAGTTTGTGTTACTTATTTTCCAGTCACATTGTGCATGGTTTAGTGATCAATTTGTGTTACTAATTATTTAGTGCTTTTAATTTATGTTATTTACTCATCAAAAATAAAATAAAGTTAAAAAGGAAAAAAAATCTCCCTATTTTGAAAGGAATCACTTAATAAGGGAGAGTGTTTAGCAAAAAATTTAATTTAATTTGTAATTCAACCCGCAATATTTTCCATTAATAAAAGGAGAAGATTATTAAAATCCGAGAGCCGAACCATATGTTTTAAAGATTACAAATATTATTGGATGATTATTTAGTTTCTCGTGCTTTATATACTGCATATTTTTTCTGTGTGCATCACTATCATTCAGATTCGATGTATACAGATTCGTTAGAGAATTGGAGTTCAAGAAAGGGTTGTATAGGTTAGATGAATTTGAAAGAGTTTGTAAATTTTTTTTTTGGAGTCAATATATATAAAAGATTTATATTAGCTTAGCAACTATGCACACACACACATAAAGGAAATAAAAAAAATATTTTAATTATTTTGTTAACTCATACTGCATGATCTATATCATTTTGTTAGATCCATTGAAAAAGAAATTAATTAAAGTATTTTATTTAAATAAAAGAAAATAAATTTAAAGTATAACTAATTTTATTGTATGAGCAAAACATCGTACTGGATGATAATATATTAATTAGAAACCCCATAATTGAATCAAACTTACATAAAATAAGTAAATTTCAAATTTGAAATTGATCTGTTCACACAATATGAACCTATTTATACTACGTAAACCTATTCATACTGAACAATCTGTTATAGTATTGCCTAACTCAGGTTAGGAAATTAACGAATCAAATTGAATTTGAATTAATTACAGATCATACTAGATGGTCATATATCATATAGTACAAATCATCCAAACACTCATTAGAATACAATGTTTTTGTTAAGCTAATATACTTTATGATTTATAATCACACAGGATGATCTATGGTGGTCATGAACAAATCATAATGTACATTACTCCTATCGTATTGTATGTATAAAGTCAACAGAAATGAAAATTTTGGGTTTTTAGACTCCCACTATATAAACTATTGTTAAGATTTTTTAAGAATCTTTCGGCTTTCTTGGAATATATTGGTGGTCCATAAGAGGTTCTTTCATCTTAAGATAGCTTGAATAAAGGGCTTTGACCAAAGGAGAGAAAGGGAGAGTTTGTGCGTGTGAGAGAAGAGTCTTGAGTGTGTCCAGAGAATCTTAGTGGGGTTTTTCACATGATTACTTTAGCCAACTTCCGCTTGAGTTCCTCCATGTGTCATTATTTATCATGAGGGAAGATATATAAAGGAATAATTTGAGGCCAAAGATCATTAGCTACTCCACAACACTGAGAAGGTGGAAGTTATTTGGGCTTCTCCACTGAACCAGGAAGGTGATAGGGATTTTAGCTACTCTATCGCACCAAGGAGGTGAAACAAATTTTAGCTTTCAACTACAGCAAAGAGGTGGAAGTAATTTTTTAATGGCTTCTCCACTTAACTATAGGGATAAAGGAGAGTCACTATTATTTAGTGCAATACCCAAATAGGATAGCATTAGGGAGTGGATGTTGGTCAAGTTAACCGAAGCACTATAAAAATCTAGTTTATGTTCTTTTTATTTTATACATTTATTTTTTATAGATTTACATTCTTACACATTTACTTTATTGCAAATCTATGTTTAAAATCATTATCATTTTGATTAGTTTAGATTTGTACTTTGTTTTAGAAAGGAAGAAAAAAAATAAAATAAAATGAAGAAAAATATTTGTTATTTGCTATTTTAATCAAAGAAAATTTTATATTCATTTTGTTATTTTCTACTTCAAAGATTATGAATTTGGTTGTTTAATTGCAAAAGAATTTAGAAAAAGTTTTAAAAACATAAATTATCAAGTTCTTGATGTGTCATTCTATTGTTCATCTGGTTTCACAACCAACAATTAAAATTCTAAAAGGTTAGAGAGGTGAACTTGAAAGCACTTTGTTATTTCCATTAATTAACGTATAGCCACTTTAGGTTTTGAGAAACATCTAAGTTGTTAGGAGGGAATCCTAATAATGTCACAATAATCATTATTTATCTAATTGCTACTTATCAGATTGATGATATATATATATATATATATATATATAAAGAGAGAGAGAATTTTGTTAATATAATTTTTAAACCTATTTTTGGAAAAATTAACATCCTTGCATTCCAAATAATAATTATTATATGTCACAAGTTTGGAATCTTAGGAGAATGTTGACAAATAGAGGGAGAACCAACCCAACCAGTCACCGAAGTTGTGTGATTAATAATAAACTACCACGATTAATTTCATCTTAGTGGATGCTCCAGTAGCTAACAACACCATATTTAGCAAGCCTCAGTTAAACATCTTCTGACCTATGGTGTCAACTTTACACATCAGTGTCAAGTTTTAGTTAGAGGGAAGGAGATCATTATAAGGGTCAACCTTAGCAAATTGTATGCCTACTATCTATAGGTTGTGGGGAGGGAGTTACACCACTAGTAGAAGTCCTATATAGAAATTTGCAATGGGGTTTAGGTTTGATGATTGTGGAAATAATTGAAGATGTCTTAATAGTTGTAGGTAAGATAGATAGAACTTAAATAATAAGTGTCTATTTTAGTGAAGAACATAAATGTGAGCAGAGATGACCTTGATATCTTTTCTTAGACAATAGCGGAGATGTAGGCATTAATAAAGAAGTTACATTATATTGGTTGAATGTGAGGAAAAAGGAAAGGCCAATAAAGGAGAAAATAAGGAAGTCCATAACCTTTTTTTTTTAGCCAATAAAGTAGGAGATGTATAATATAATTATGAATAACATCATTAGGAAGGTTTTATCATTATATTTAATCTTTAATGTTATAATGGTGCAAAATGCAATATGTAGAGAATGTGACCTTAATTCAACATTCCTTAAGGATGGGTACCCACAGCCAATGATAAACTTGCTGGTGAACTCAATAGTGATTTACTCAATGATGAGCTTCTTCGATGCTTTCATTGGGTACTGTCCAATAAAGATGTACCCATGTGGCAACAAGAAGAATACCTTCTTTATAAGAGAAGACTTGTACTAATATAGGGTCATGACCCATTGAATTGAAGGGTGGTTGGGTGACTTAATGAGGAAGGATGGATGGATTCTTTATAGATTAAATGGGAAGGCACATAGAAATTTATATAGATAGTATGTTAGTTAAGTGACCTTAACACTCTAAATGAAAATAGAGATTTTTTTTTTTATCGATGCATTACTAAAACTGAAGTTAGAGAGGCTTTAAAAAAAATGAAGTGTCGGAAAATAGTTGGACCTGATGATATTCCAATAGCTAGAGATGTGGAAATTCTTAGGAGATGAACGAATTTCTTGGCTTACTAAACTTTTTAATATTATTTTAAAGACTAAAAAAATGCTAGATGTGTGGAGAATGAGTTTGTTGATTCCTATCTTTATGAATAAAGGTGATGCATGAGATTGTGCAAATTATTGGGAATTAAGTTCATGTGTCATACTTAAAATATATGGGAGAAAGTTATGGAGCATAGGTTACGATGTGAGACCAATGTTTCTCAAAATTAATTTGGATTCATTCCGGGTGGGGCTACTATGGAAGACATACATTTATTGAGAGGTTTGATGTAGAAGTATAGAGAGAAAAAAGAAGTTCTTCATATGATGTTTATTGATTTAGAGAAAGCATATGATAAAGTTTTAAGAGAAGTTTTATGAAGAGTTCTACAAAAGAAAGGGATTATTATGCTTATATTTAAGTCTTTCGGGATATGTATGTTGGAGCTATTACTTGTGTTCAAACACAAGGTGGTTTGACCAAGTATTTTCCAATTTTAGTTGAATTACAAAAAGGACCAGCCTAAAGCCCGTATATTTTTTCTTTAGTCATGCATGTTCTTACTAGAAAGTTTGCAAGAGGATGTTCCCTGGTGTACACTTTTTGTTGATGATATTCTTATTATTGATAAGACTGAAGAGAGAGTTGAAGATAAACTTGAATTATGGAGGTCGACCTTAGAGTCTAAAAGTTTTCATTAGAGTAGAACTAAAATTAAATACTTGGAGTATAACTTTAGTAGTAATAGACCTAGTGGGGGGTTTTTAACTTTGAGCGATCAAGTTATTAATAAAAGTACATGTTTTAGACATCTTGGGTCTATTGTTTAGAGTGATGGTGAAATAGATGGGAAATTATTTATAGAATCAAGTTGGATGGATGAAGTGGAGGAATGCATCAGGCTTATTGTGTGATAGAAAAGTACCACTAAAACTTAATGGAAAATTCAATAAGATGGTGGTTAGAATTGTAATGCTTTGTGGCACAGAATGTAGGCCATTAAAAGAGAAGTATAAGATTAAGTTATGTGTTGCAGAGATGAGGATGCTCAGGTGGATGAGGGGATTTACTCTTAAAGATAGGATACGAAATGAGCATATATGTGAAAAGGTTGGAGTAGCTCTAGTAGCAGATAGGATTAGAGGGGGTCACCTTCGATGGTTTGGTCACATAAAATGGCGACCTTCCGATGACCCGGTTAGGAGAGTAGATGTATTAGATTTTACCTATGTTAATAAAGGTATAGGTAGACCTAAAAAGACTTGGTTAGAAAATTTTTAACAAAAGAAATAATAACTTGATTTCTTTTGTTAAAAATTTTCTTATGTATGTTATAAACTCAATTTAATTTGTATCTACTACAAAACATATGAGAAATCATAAATAAAAAATATCATGCTCAAGGAAGTATAATGGCTAATTGGGAATATTGTTCAGTGCAATAGCTTCATCTCTAAGTTAGTTGAGAGGTGCTCATTATTTTTTAAAGTACCAAAAAATGAGAAGAAGTTCACTAGTAGTAAGGATTGTTCTCTTCTCACCTCCTATACATCATAGTATTAAACCAAGGGAGGATTTTCTATTGTACCTAGGAGTGGGTGAGGATGTTATTAGATATGTAACAATTAATGAAGAAATGAAGAAATAGTGGTCGATGAATTAAGTGAGAAAATAATTAAGGGGAGTAGTGTAAAGGTACCTATCATGGAGAAATTCCAATGGGCATTAGTGTCCACTTCTAAGCAACTAGGATAAAATTTTAAAGCCCACTCCATACAAGCCATTAGAAATAATCCGCTCAAATTAGTAGTTGCTAAACTTGATCATTTATGAAGACTATCAAAATGGTTGATGGAGCTAAGCAAGTTCTAAATCACCTAGACAACAAGGGCAATAATTAAGGCTTAGACACTTATCAACATCCTTGCCCGCTTCAACATTCAAGCAATAAGATAGAAGTTGTAACTCAATAACCACACAAGAATCTTTGTGTTGATAGATGCTCAAGCAGGCAACTAATAGGTGTGGGCTTGGTTTTAAAGAGTCTGATAAGAAGTAACTCAATAATCACATAAGCTACAACACCTTACTCACTAGCTTGTTTCTAATTTAAGGGTGTGGAGCAACCTAACAATGCACTCTAACTTACATATGATGGTGAATCAAATAAATGGTAAATATAAAAAAAGGGATTAGTTGTTATTAAAGAGAACTACATTTTTAAATTAAAGATAGATATCATATACAAACCAAAATTCAAAATAATGCAAACACGTAAGGAAATCCAAATTGGCGATCATCTCTGAAGATAATAAAATCCATAATTAAAGAAGGGAAAGTCATTCATATGGAGGGAACCCTCTATGAAAGTTAAATAGAACAAATTTTTAATTACTTAAATGTAAGAATAATTTGTATTAGAGATGGTGGTTCGTGATTATTACAAATAAAAGTAACCAGATATCTGATCATTAAAGGAAATCTATTTGAAAGATTACTAACCTCACTAAATCAGAGTTGTCATAGAGAGGATGAGAAGGATTATATTCTTAAAGAAATCCATCAAAACCACTTTTGGAGTAACTGTCAACCACATCTTTTAATGAGGTCAAATCATTCCCATTAGCCTTCATTAGTGCTTAAGGTCCTTCTACCGTAAGGTTGATTTAGCTTATATGAATCATAAGAGGAAACTAAAGAATATAGACATTGTTAGTATCAAGTTATCTAAATTATTGTTTATAAAACTCCTAATGACATTAGAATGTCCCCACACCCATTTCAGACCTAACCATAGGGCCAAGCCTAGTTCAAAATTAAAAGTTTCCCATATTCACCTACTATGCCATAGAACACCTCCTTTTAACCTAAACATAAACCTTTAGCCTTCGAATTGAAGAACACCATCACAGATGTATTAAGGAATTTATTTGGTACACCTAAGACCCTTGGTCAACCCTAGTTAGCCATGTTTAACTAATAATCTCTAAAATTATCATTGTCATAAAGACTCTATTCCCCTAAAATTTCTTTGTCATACTAGCCACCCTAGGTCTTGGAGTTAGATTTTTAATATTGAAAATTAAACCTAAATATTTTCTAAATATAACCTAAGCCATATTAAACCCTTGGATAATGGTCAATGTTTAGAAACCCTAAAATACTTTAAACCATAAAATTTCTTTATCATACTAGCCACCCTAGGTCTTGGAGTTAGATTTTTAATATTGATACTAAACCTAAATATTTTCTAAATATAACCTAAGCCATATTAAACCCTTGGATAATGGTCAATGTTTAGAAACCCCAAACCATCTGATAGTGCCTTTCCTAGGTTAAACCAAATCCTAACCTATAAAATAAAAATATAAAGATTTCAAACCATTAAATAAACTTATTGAACCTATTTTAACCCACAATTTCCATGGTTTGACCATGGTTAACCAAATCAACCAAAGTTGAATCATGTGACTGTTTGATTGAAAAACTGATTTGAAAAAGTTCCATTTTCTTTTGGAAAAATTTGAAATTGACATTTTGAATCTTAATTTTAAAATCAAACATCCATTAGAAATGATATATCATCTCAAAAGATGAAAATAAATTTTCCTAACGGGTTTAGATTTAGAATTATAAATTTTATCCTGGATATCGTAGCTAGATTCAGAAGGGAACTACATATAACCTCGAAAGGTCAGAATGGAGTTCAATCAGATATCTGACTATAATAATCTGGATAGATTATCTTTGATCTCGTATTTAAAGCTATATCAATAAATGATATGTCATCTCGAAGGAAGAAGATATCATTCATTATTAATTAGTTGAATATGATGATAATGATCTACAATTTTTTATTTCCTAAAGGTAATTAATTGACAATTTTGAAAAGTTTAATTTTGAAAAATTCAATCTGGGTTTCTAAATCTCCTACAAGCGCAAGCCCTCATAGTTAATTATATCACAAGAAAACTAGAGTTTCCTATGAATACTCTCGATTAAAATAATGATATGAATTTCATTTAAGAATTCAAAGCTTGATGTCAAACAAGGTAAACGTTGGAGTTTTCAAATGGGATTGGATCAAAGTTAAACACTTATTTCTGGAGTCAAAGGAAGAAAGGTAGGTGGTGTTTTGAGATTCTGAATCACTTTAGAAACACCTCAGCTTATCCTAAATGTTGGGCTTGAGTTTGATGGAAAAAGATTTAAGTTTAAGTTGGCAATTTTATTACAAGGTTAGGATTAAATTGTAGGAGGTTGAGGACTTAAGATTGAAAATATGCCTTAGAACCTAAGTCTAAACTGGGTACTAAAAATTAGTAACCCAAAACCTAGCTAATGCAATACAAGATCTGGACTTACCCCAGCCTGGATTGAAGAGCCAGCTAAACCACCTAGGCTCTTCAAAATTATGTATCCATTCATTTAATATAGAGTGGTATGAATATTATTTAAGATAATTATTTGAGAATAGGACTGAAATCTAGAGTAGATCCTTAATTTAGCCCCCCAACATATGTTGGGTGATATGAAACTTGAAATAAAATGCATTTAAGTTTAAGACTCAATTTAATTTGTTACTAATGTAATTCATGCTAGTTAACTAGATTAAATGCTTAAATCATAATTAAGAAGTTTTAAAATTAGGCTTAAAAATAGGTTTTATCCTAAATTGCACAGACTCCCCTTGATAGATCTGCACCCTCATAGGCCAGGTGGTCTGCTAAAACTCACAGGTAGGGAGGTACCTAATAAATGGAAAGAAGGTGCAGAAAATATGAAATGAGAACTCTCGATGGTCCTAGGCTTACATATAAAATGTTAGAGTTGCTATGTGAGCTTAAATATTTTTAATTTTAATAAAAGTAGAAATAGTTTATTCGTACCCTCACGAGCCTCTGATTAGGTTCCAGGCTAAAACAAAATATGGCATGTAAGATCGCCAAAACACTAAGAAAAACTGGCAAATCTTAATTACAATCAACATTAATCAATCATTAAATTAAATCAATTAAATTAAAATTTAAATTGAAAGTCTATGTTGCAAGTGCCACTTAATTACATAACCTAGGGTCTACAGGAAAAGTCAAGTGGTCAGGTACCACTGACTACAACTCGGATTCTATTCCTAAGACACAAGTAATTTTGAGAATTGAGATTCTTTTAGTTCTCCACTTTTTGGTCCTTCTACAATATCTTTGGATCATTGGGCTCGGATATCCAAGTGAAAAGAAACTCTCCCTCGAAAGGGGTATTATATTTTCTCTTATACATTTTAAAGTCATCTAAATTTGGATTTCTAAATGGAGAGGGACTCTCCCCTAAGGGATGTCCCTTCCTCTTTGGATTCCAAATTAGATATTTAATCCAATTCTCAAAACATTTTAAAATACAACTCAATTACATCAAATTACATTTAAATGAAAATTAAAATCTAGACTCAACAACATGCAGGGATATCCGAATAAATCAACAGTTAATTTAGTATCCCAAGTAGTTATAATTAATCTCAAGCAATTAATAATTAGAAAATACTTAAACTCATAGCCATGCTTGGCCATGCTCTTTTGATTTTAAAGGGGACTTAGCAAATTTTAAAGCACCTGCAGAAAATAGCATCAATTTTAAAGCTTAATTAAGTTGTCCCCTTTAATTTTAATGCCATGTATGAGCATGGACACCAGTATAAGATTATATTAGTATAAATTATCCCTAACCTAAGGGTAGATCTAACACATAATCAATCACATCACGGAGTATAGAAATTTAATAATCAAACACATCAATCTAAGCTAGCAAACAACATATAGTGAAAACTAAAAAAAAATTGGCACATAACTGCAGTAAAGTAAAACACTAACCTAGCCTAAGACTAGAGTTGGTTGTCCTAGCAAACCATCTAAAGTGTGTGAGATAGGTTGTGTGGCTTTGATGTATCCGATGTGGGATATTTATTTCAAGTTGTTTGACAGCTTGATTAGTTGAATGGCTTGAGGGAGGATTTTAGTTAAAGTTTAAATCTTAATGATTTAAAATAATTTTTTAGATTGATTTTAATTATTTATTGGATATCACCTTTGTTGCTCACTAATTCTGTGAAGTTTATTTGACTTTCCTTGGGGCTAATTTAATAGCCTCATAGGCCTAGGTTACCTAGTGGTACCCGGTACGATTATGTGATTTAATTTAATTAATGTTTAAAAGTTAATTAGTTTTTAATTAAGTTTGATTGATTGCTAATTTTTAAGATTTAATTTGTTTATATATGACATTAATCAGTTCGTGACGTTGTGCTAGCAGGCTCGAGGAACAATGCCTCCTTAGGACATATTGCCCCGCAGCTCGGAGTAGTCCAGCCTAAAAACTAGGTTAATTTATTTGAATTAAGGATTTTAAATTTAGTTAAATAATTATTAATCAATTAGTATTAAATTTTTATACTCTATTGAATTTGTTCGTAGCATTGTGCCACAAGGCTCGAGGAACCAGGCCTCCTTACGACACGTAGCACCGCAGCCAGGAGTAGTCCATCCTAAGAACTTTATCTTTAGAGTATTTGTTGTAAATTAAAGGGTTAGTTGAGTGATTTTAATATTGATTTAACATTTTCTGGAATTTACAATTAATTATCAAATTTTAGAATTTTTTTTTATTATTTTAATCATTTAATTAAAGGGTCAAAAATTAACTTTTTAATTAAGAGTGATTTATAGAAAATTAGTATTTTTATAAAATATTAGACCTTAAGATGATCAGTTAGACTATAAGTATGCTAGATTTAGATATTTGTATATTTAGTTAAGAATGTTTGAAGATTTGACTTGAAATTTGACTTAGGTTTTACCAAATGTTGACTTTTTGAAATTTGAATAATCTCTAAAATCTTAAGATTTTTTATAAATATTAGATTTTATATTGAATTGAATGCCTTTGAGTTTGACTGATTTATAATTTTCTTGAGTTAGTTATGATTTTTCCAAGTTTGATGACTTAATTGAATTATTTAATTAGTTTAATTAAAGGCCTTTTATTGATTTTGCTCCAAATGAACTTCCAACTCCTTAAAATTAATTCAAAAGGTCAAGAATGACCTAAGAAGGGATTTCCAAGTGTTTTGAAATTTGTTTGGATTTTTTAAATATTTTTATTTAATTAAACTAATTAAATATTAATTTTTAATGAAAATTAATTTAAGGTCAAATTTGATGTCAAATCAGAGGGCTTTTATTTTTTGTTGATTAAGTATTAAAGTATGGTCAGTTAGAGGTATTATTTGTATTTTTTATATATAAATTTGATTTATTAAAATTTTTAGAAATTTTGAGGACTTAATTAAGGGGTTAACTTTGATTCAATTAATTAAGTGGCTTAATGATTTCAAAAATTAGTAAATATTTTTCTATGGGCTGTAGATGTTACTATGTTCAAGTGGTTCAAATTTCATATCAATAGGAGGTGTATCCTAATTTCTGGAATTAATCTAAGTTTCCTAAATATGTCCTTAATTATTATCCTTAATGATATCACTAATTTCAAATGGGTTTGAATAAAGGTTTGTCTAACCCTTGAACTAAACATACATATATGCATCATACATAAACATAATCATATCCTAAATCTTGGAGAGCCTATGCTAAGTGCGAGTGTGTGCACTCTAGGCATGCAAGAATTAAGATAAGACATGTAATTAAAAATTAAATTAGTGAGCAATTAAAATTTGATTGTTCACTAACCATCCCCATCAAATCTATTCAAGTAGCTCAACCCATGTTTGAAATTTCAAGAGAATCTCTCAAAACGAAAAAATATAATATATACATATAATTTTAAAATAAGATTTTAAAATATGAATTTATATATATATATATATAAACCTACATATAAATATAAGTTTTAAAATAAAATAATTAAAATATGATCAAACTAATTTTGATATGTTATTGAGAGACCCCATGATTATCAAAAATAATTTAAAAATAAATATTTAGTTTTGAAAATAATTAGTTTAATATTTAATTAAATATTAATTAAACATTAAAATAATCAAATGAATCAAATTATTTAAAATATATTAACATTGAAATTTTAAAAATAATTTTAAATTAAAATATTTAAAAATCTAGAAATTTTAAGGTATTATGGGTATTTTTTTTGTTTAAATTGAATCTAATTTGAATTTTTTAAAGTTTAAAGTAATTATGTGTATTTTTAAATAGTGTAAATTAATTAATATTCAAAATTATTCTCAAATTAAATTAAATTAATTCATAAACAACTTCTAAAAATTTAAAAGTATTTCAAATAATTTTTCTTAAAAATTTTAAAATTATTTGAATTAAATAAAGCATCAATTAAATATTAAGTATTTAAACATTTCAAAATTATTTAAAATATATATAATAAAATATTTTAAAATATTTTTCTATTTAAAATTAAGTATTTTTTTAAAAAAATCTCTCTAATTTTTAAGATATTTAGTAATAGAAATAATTTTTTAATTGAAAATATTTAAATTAATATTAAATTAATATTAATTTAACATTAATATGTTAAAATTATTTAAATACTCAAAAAAAAAAATGAATTTCAATTTAAAAAAAATTAAATGACTATCAAAAAATTTAAAATATATTTTAATTTTTTTTTCAAATTTATAAAATATTTAATCAATTTTAATTAATATTAATTTAAAATAATAATATTTAATTAGTTAAAATAGTTCAAAATTTGTTTAATATTTTAAATTAATAATAATTTTAAATTAAAGTATTACATTTTCTAAAAATATTAATATATAATATATAATTTTTTTATTTTAAAGTAATTTTAATAATTTTTTTAAAAAAAATGGAATTAAAATAATTAAAAAAAGTAATGAAAACTTAATTCAATTAATATGGCTTCGTGGATGGCATCTGGCAACTCCTAATTTACTTGCACAAAACTACGATGGTGGCATCATTAATGGCTACTGATTGCACCACCGCACAATCATTAGCATTAATGAAAATGCATTGGCGGCGGACACGATTTCAACTTATCAGTGTCAGTGCCGTGTGTTAGCCGTTAGATTATCTGTGGTTTTGAACAAACAGCCAGGATCATGAGGAATAACTATTTGATCTAGTGGATGTGTATACATGGAAGATCAATGCACGGAGTAACATGATCTGGACCATTGATTGCAAGATCAACGGTCCAAAAAATGTACAGTTAACAATCTACATAAAATGCCCTAGAATAATAAAATGCTTCATTCTTAAAAATGGCCGGATGAAATGCGATGAAATTTTAAATACAAGTTGAGTGTATGAACATAAGTTATGGGGATATAATTGAGCAGTTAGATAATCACTTAATGAAATGCTAATTAAGCCTAGGTGTCCTAAGCTAGATTTAGAGTTTTACCTCAGTCCAACCATTAGATTCGAGTGATTTTAGATCCTTTGAGCTTGTAGACTATCTACGATTCTTTTCCTTCTTGAACTCACAGTTCAATAAGCTCTAGATTTAAGGATATAGCCCTTAGATGGAGTTAGCCTTGGGCTCATTAAAATTTTGTCACCGATAAGGCTTGATTGGTGGTGTTAAGCTTGGAATGTGTTATGGGATATATGGAGGGCTTAAACGAACTAAGAGTTTGGCTGGAGAGGGCTTGAGATGGTGAGAGAGTGGATATGTTCGAATGAGGCTCCATTTGGATGACTTAGCCTATTCAAACATCCCCAACTAATTTGGATGGTTGAGATTAACATGCGGTCTCCTCAGATGCATGCCAAGTGTCCTAGGAGTTGATAGGTGCAGGAGCATCAAAGGACACAAGGACATCCTAGGAGGAAAGGTGTCCTTGTCCTCATACAAGCATGTGGGGATGCTTAGGGTCATTTGATCTAGATCTAAAGGTTGAGAGGCAGCTTAGGATGGTTCTAGAGTGCATTAATATTGCTAGAGTGCTTTAGATTAGAGAGGATTAGGGTTAAGGTGGATTTTGACCAAGTTTGACCCACCTAAGGCCTTGGTTTGAGTGTTTGACTAGTCCATTTGCCATGTGGACTGATGACATAGCATAAGAGGATGCTTGAGCAGGTGGAGATAGCTTGAAGAGGGTTTCAAGCCTCAAGTTCAATGTTTAAATGCATTATATACAAATGGAGGGAGATTTGACCAAGTCAAATAGTTTGACTTGGTCCAACCAACCAAGGCATGATGTATGTGATGTTAAGATATATTTGAAATAGATATTGGAACAAAATCAAGGATTTAAGAATGTAGTTTTAAGGGTATGATTTTATTTGACTCATATGGGTCAAAATGGGTTAAGCTTGGGTCTTAGTTGACCAGGTCAATTATTAACTGAGTCAAGGATCCAATCAGGTCCAAAATCACTAGGGGAAGTAGTCATAAGGATTTGATAAAGCTTTGAAAGCATTTAAAACATGATTCTAGATAGAAAAGCTTGAGGGTTAGAAATGGTAAATCTGGGTTGACTGGGTCAACCCACTTGACCTTGGGCTAGGGCTTGGGCTAGATAGGTGTGAATTGATGTTTGGGGACCAATGGGGGTGATCCTAGGGTTTGGTGAGTTCAACTTGAACAAATCACCTATTTGGACCCTTGAGGGGCCTTTAGGTCAACCTAGGTTGACTTCGTCAACCAGGTTGACCCAAGCTCTGGGTCTGAGTTAAATAGGTTTGGTCTGATATTTAAAATTTACTGGAAGTTGTTGCATTCAAATTGGAGCTCATTTGGTTTGAAATGAATATTCAAACCCCTATGGGGTAATTTGGTCAAAGTTGGTTAACTTGGTTAAGAAGGCTTGACCAGGGTCTGGGCTAGAATCCATTACAATCCAAATAATAATTAGGATGCATTGGGAGTGGTTCTAGAGTTTAATTTGATAATGTTATGTTAATGTTGGGAAAGATCCTCAAAATTGCCCTTTAAAGGCATTTTGTTCATTTTTACCCTTGGTAAACTGAGAGTTAAAATGGGTCCATCAAAATGTAGTTTACTACTCATCATAACATAATCAAGGGTCTGGAAGTGATTGGAGGCTTTGGAGAAAGCTCAAAGGTCAAAATCCACTGGGTGGTTGGTCCAGTGGCATAGGCCATAAATATTTGAAGGTTTTACAACCTTTGGAAATCAATTCAATTTCTTGGGTAAGAGACCTCAAAATGAGCTCAAATTTGGAGGGTTGCCTCTATAAAAATTTCCCATCAATATGAAATTGATTGACTCTAAATTAGAGGTCATTGGACTGGGGTTTGAAGTGTTTAAAAATTCAATTAAAAAAGCTTTCAGGACTTAGACCTTTAACCTTAGATTTGGATTGACTTTCTAGATTTAATCTGGAATTTTGATTTAATTACTTGAATTTGAACTATCTAAACCAATTACAATCACTTGGATGACTCTTATTGCTTGGATAGGGATTGGGGTTTGATAGTAGGTTGAATAGACTAAAGTCTAGGCTAGGGGCTGGATTATTTTGAAGTCTGGATAAGTTTGAAGCTTGAATTGGTTTAATGTCTAGACTGGTCTAGAATTTGGATTGATCAAGAGTCTGGATTTGATAAATCAGGATTTGATTGAAGTTTTAAATTTGAATTGAGATCTGGATTGGCTTGAGGATAGGATTGATTTAAGGTAGGGTTTGATTTTAAGCTTGAATAGATTATGATTTCAATTGAAATGCTGGATTAAAGTTTTGATTGAGGTTTTGATTAAAACTTGGGGTATGGATTGATTTGAATCTGGTTGATCTTATGTCTTGAGTAGATCCTAGGGTTTGAAGTCCAAAAAAATCCTTGAGTCTAGAAGTCCTAAGGTTTAGAGTCTAGAGGAATCCTAGGATCTGGAGTCTAAAAGGATCCTAGGGTCTAAGAAGGTCCTAGGACATAGAGTCTAGAAGAATTCTAAGAGTTAGATAGATCCTAAGGTTTAGATTAACCTAGAGTTCTGGGTTGGGTCCTAATGACCTCATATAAAAATGAGGTCAACAAATGGGCCCCTAATATGTATAATAGAATAAAGTATTATTGCTTATATTGACTTTGACAAAATTAAAAGATCAAGTATAGAATTTTGATCCTAAGGAAAGGAAAGTTTCTCCTTGGGGAATCAGTGCTTGGATTGATACTAGGGTAGTGCCATAGAGGGCGTACTCTACACCTAGTGGGTCTGGTGCTAAGGGTAGGAAAAATCTATCCCTAGAGAAACAGGATGCCTGGGTGGTCGTATAGGAAGTAAGAATTCCTAACTACAGAGGATTGAATTTAGGTTTTGATACTAGGGGAGTGCCATGAGGGGTGTACTCTACCTCTAGTAGATCTAATCCTAAGGAAGAAAAGAACCTAACCTTAAGGGGAAGAAGATTGAAAGATCGTATAGGAAGGAAGAACTCCTAACTATAGATGATTGGATCTGAGTTTTGATTCTAAGGAAAAAAAAAGTATAACCTTAGAAGATTGAATTTTGAATAGATACTAGGGCAGTGACATAAAGAGCATACTCTACCACTAGTGGATCTAATCCTAAGAGAAGGAAGAACCTAACCTTAAGGAGAAGAAAATTGAATAATCGTATAGGATGGAAGAACTCCTAACTACAGAGGATCAAGTTTGAATTTAATACTAGGGTAGTGCCACAAAGGGCATACTCTACCACTAGCAAATCTAATCCTAAGGGAAGGAAGAAATACCTATCCTTAAGGAAAAGATGAGTGAATTCGTTGACTTGAAGTTGGAATTGAAACTAGGATGGTGCCACGGGGGCATAGACCATCACTGGGGAGTCTATTCCTAAGGGAAAGAGAACACCTACCCTAAGGAAAAGAAAATCAGATGATCTCATGGGAAGGTAGTGTTGCTTCCCATAGAAGATCAGGCCTAGACTTTTGAATTTAGATATTAGGATGGTACCACAGAGGGTGTTATCCACCACTTGGAGATCTAATCCTAAGGAGAGGAAACATCTAACCTTGAGGAGGAGAAAACTAGAGGATCCTGTGGGAAGGAAGCATTGCTTCCCATAGAAGATCAGATCTCATTTTTAACCTAGGATGGTGCAAGAGAGGGCATGCTCCATCACTAGAAAATCAAATCCTGAAGAGAGAAAGCATAATCGCTCACATCTGTCCTTATGAAAAAGAAGACTGGAGGAACCTGTAGGAAGGAAGCATTGCTTCTCACAAATGATCAGATCTGGATTTTGAACCTAGGATAGTGCCGTAGAGGGCATGCTCCATCACTAGAAGATGACCCTATGGTAAGGAAACTTGCTCTACACAAAAGATCAAATATGGATGATCATGTTGGAAAGAGTATTGTTTCCCATAGAGGATCAAATCCTGATTTTCAAAATTTGAAACTAGGATGGTGCCTCAAAGGGCGTGATCCATCACTAGTAGATGATTTCATAGAGAGGAAACTTGCTCTACATAAAAATTAGATATGGACTTTAAAACTAGTATGGTGCCACAATGGGCATTCTCCACCACTACTGGATCTAATCCTAAAGAAAAAAATTATGATGACTCACATCTATCTTTAGGAAAAAGATCACTAGATGATCTCTTGGGAAGAAAGCATTGTTTCCCCTAAATGATCAGGTCTGGAATGATCATGAGTGAAGTAAATTTGCTCCACACAGAGGATCTAGTATGGAATGATCATGGGAAAAGGAAACATGGTTTACGTAGAGGATTGGGTTTGAAATGATCATGGGTGAAAGAAACTTGCTCCATACAGAGGATCGGGTTTGAATTTAAAATTTAAAACTCAGAAGGTACCGTAGAGGGTGTTATCCATCACTAGTGAGTGATCATATTAGGAGGAAGCTTGCTCCATATTAGATTAAGGTTAAGGATTGAAATTTAGGATGGTGCCACAAAGGGAGTGTTCCTCCACTAAAAGAGCTAATCTTAAGGCAAAAAAGTACGATGACTCACATCTAAACTTAAGAAAAGAGAAATAGGATTCTGAGATTTGAAAACTTGAGCAAGATTGAGTCAATTTGATTCAAAACTTAAAAATTTTATTGATTCAAAATTCAAGCTAAATCAAGCATAGTATCTCCCAAGAAATTGCCCATTTATAGAAAGTATTGGGTGATCTCCCTTACAATCGACTAGCTGATACGAACCTCCTTCGTAGACTGTCTCTACTATGAAGGGTCCTTCCTAGGTTGGTCAAAATATTCCACCAACCTTTTGGTGAGCTAAGATAGGCATACGAAGAACCAAGGCCAAGTCGCCTACTTAGAAGGTTCTAGGTCACACTAACTTATCATGAGTTTGAACAATTCAGGTTTTGTAGAGTTATAGATTTTGTTGGGCTTGGAGATGATGTTCTTTAAGACCCTCAAGCTCTTCTAATCAAAGTTGTGTATTTTGTTCTATGGTGATCTCGTTCTAGATTACAGTTATGAGCAAAGGAATTTGAATCTCTAGAGAGAGTATGGCCTCAGACCCATAAGTGGTCCAGTAAGCCCACAAAGCTTCCACCAACCTCTCATCCCACTAGCATTTATTGTCATATAGGGTCTTTTTGATGATTTGAACCAAGGTTTTATTGAAGGCCTTAGCCAATCTGTTAGCATATGGATAATAGATTGTTGAGTATCTCCAATTGATACCATGATGACTTGTAAAGTTATTAATTTTTGTAGACTTGAAAGCGGACCCATTATCGGATATGATTCTACAGGGTAAGCAAATCTATATACAATTTGGTCATGAAAGAATTTCATTACATGGTGTGATGTTCCATTTCTTAATGGGACTGCTTTTGCCCACTTTGAATAGTAATCATTCACTGTTAGAGTGAAATGATGACCCGTTGAAGAAGGAGGATCAATTGGCCTGATGATGTCCATGCCCAAACTTTCAAAGGGCCATGAAGCTATCATGGGGTGCAACACGTTAGGTGGCTCATATAAAACCACACCATGTACCTGACAATGATGACAACATTTTGCAATTTTCTTGCAATCGTCAATCATCGTAGGCTAGAAGTAACCAAGTCATTTAATTTTCATTTTCATCTTTAGACCCTATTGATAAGCATCATATAGTCCAGCATAAACTTCATTAATAATCTTTAGGGCTTCTCATTTATCTAAATAATGGAGCCACATCTAATCGAATGATCGATGGTATAATGTATCGTTGACTAAGCCATATCATAGGGCGCACTTCTTGATTTAATTGGCAAGTGACCGGTTGTGGGGAAGCTTTCCTTCTTGAAGGTATTTGATTAAAGGTTATTTGCAATCATCTTCTTCATCAACTGTTGAAGTGGTAGAAAAGACCTGGAAAGTTTATTTATTGATGTGCTCCAAATCTATAGGGGATAGGACTTGACGACCCTGAACTTCTATTGGGATGGAGTCTTCTTCTGGAAAGGCAAATTCTTTGGCGAGCTTTGCTAGGGCATCCGCCAAATAATTACTTCCATGGGGAACCCTATACATAGTTAAAATGGAAATTTTCTCGAGCAGGTGCATTTTGTACTAGTGGTACTTCAAGAGTTTAGGATTCAAAACCTTATAGGTCCCTATAATCTGGGTGATCACCAGTTGAGATTCACCAAAGATTTTAATCTCTTTAATCTCCATTAGGATTATAAGTTTCAGGATAGTTATCAGGGCTTCATAGTTAGCCTCATTATTTATACAAGACTTTGATAAGTGGTAGAGAAGGTGCATCATTCCCTTATATGGTGTTATGAAAATTAGACTAACTCTGCTTTTTCTGGGAATAGTAGATTGAGGTGTTTTGCCCTGCTGCGAGGATGCTGCACCATCAAAATATATTTGCCATGTTTGATTATTAGACTCCTCAAAACTCATGATTTACTCATCAAATAAATCATTATTTAAAGAAGACTCCACTGGCAGCGGGTGTGCTTCAAGGAAGTTGGCAACGACCTACCCTTTCATAGTGTGTAGGGGAATAAAAGTGATTTCAAATTGAAGCAATATCATAAACCAATAAGCTAAACATCCTGATAATGTAGGTCGGGTCATAAGATATTATAAAGTGTTGACACTAGAAATCAAACTAACTTGATGGAAAAGCATATAATACCTTAGTTTCTATGCTGTAAAGACTATGGCAAGATAATGTTTCTTGATTGCAGGATATCAAATTTCTATTGGAAGGAGTCTCTTACTTAGGTAATAAAGAGAATTCTCTATCCCATCATCATTGACTTGAGCTAGGAGGGCCCCCAGAGAATCTTCAAGGGCTGTAGTGTAAAGGAGTAAAGGTCTCTCTGGAATAGGGCCTACCAAAACTAGTGGATTTGTCAAGTATTATTTGATATTTTCAAGAGCAGATTGACAGTTCTCATTCCAAATGAATTTGGCATCCTTTTTAGCTATGATAAAAAATGGTTGGCATCTTCTGGAAAGGTTAGAATTGAGTCTTCTTATATACACCAGCCTGCCCTGAAGGGACCTCAGTTGAGAAAGGCTCTTGGGAGGCGACAAATTTAAGATAGCTTCAATTTTGGCAAGATCAATTTGAATTCTGTGGTGCCTCACTACAAAACCTAGAAATTTCTCTAATGTGATGCTGAAAGCGTACTTTAAGAGATTCATCTTAAAGTTGTAGGGGCACAAACGCTTGAAGATGATTCTTAAGTCATAAAGATGAGCCTCTTTCACTCTACTCTTGATAACTAAATCATTGATATAATACTTGACTTTATTGGGGATTAAGTCATCAAAGATGTGAGTTATGGCATGTTGGTAGGTTGCACCGGCATTTTTAAGGCCAAAGGGTATCACTTTATAATAAAAGATCCCTATAGGACTTCTGAATGCAGTGTATCTCTCATCTTCTTGGGCCATCTTGATTTGATTATGACCCGACGATCCATCCATAAAGGAGAAAATAACTTGTGAGGAGGCAATATCGACCATGAGTTCTAGAATTAGCAAAGGAAATTCATCCTTAGGACATGCCTTATTCAGGTGTCTATAGTCAACAAAGACTCGAATTTGTCCATTCTTCTTTCGAACTAGCATGACGCTGGCTACCCAAGAGGGATATTATTCCTCTCAAATAAATGCAACTTTGGCTAACTTCTTGACTCATAAATGACTTATTGTTTGATCTCCAGATACATGCACAATGGAATTTGCTTGACAGGAATCACATCATACCAGATTCTAAGTTTATGGACTACTACGCCAGCAGATAATTCTTACATTTCATCATATGTCTAGGAGAAACAATCCTTAAACTGGGATAAAATTGAATCAGATCCCTAGACTTATCCTCACTCAACAAATAACTTATGAAGGTGGGGTGAGGGTAGTCTTCTATTCCAAGGTTTATTTCTTTAAGTTCATTAACTATCGACTTAATTTCTTCTTCAAATTTAGGGGGTGCATCCAAAACCTGAAGTTCATCAAAATCATCCAAAGTCTCCAAACAAAGTATTTCGAGTGAATTGATGACTTCAGTAGGGACATTTTCATATTTAGGATGACTAGATATCATTAAACAAAATTCATCATCGTCAAATGAACTAATAGTACCAAAGCTGACACCACTTGTCCAATTCTTGTTAAATTTTTAATTCCAGATATTTTTATGGTATCTAGCTTGACCCTTAGTCCATCGACATTGAGCAAAACCTTTAGAGATAAGAGCTTTGACACCAACAGGAAAGTAGCCAAGAGGTAGTTCCATTCATTCATTAAAATTTGACTCTTCAAGGATTACATCATCATCATTCCTTGAAGAGGAAGAGCCAGGGTAGAACTTTTAAACTTTCCTTACTTCTCTATCTAAGTTAGAGGCATCCTTAATCACTAACCTTGAGACCATGTCAGCATATAGTGGGGTTAAGGTTAAGGATTCAACTGCCCTATTAAGCTTTTCATATAGACTCAATTCAGGCTCATCACTTTGGATTTTTTATTTGGTACCCTTCTGGTCACTATCTGATTCTAAGGTGAGATCAAACTTTGAAGGAGGATTAATTTTTGTATAGTCAAAAGCAATGCTAGCACTCCTTTTTCTTGATTCTTCATCAGAACTTGATTCAATTTTTATGTATATTGGGGGATTTTTTTTTTCAATTGTAGGGCAACCTCGACCGCGTGATGTTTAGGCCAACCTCCCACCTCTTTGAGGTAAACTATTTGGAGGCCTAAAGACCATGCGCTCGATATTGTCTTCACTAGTAGAATTTTGTCTTTTTTTAATTTTTGACTTTTTCTTTTCTCAACTTTTGAATTACTTTTAAACCTTGACTTTCTACTTTTTCCTCCTTGATCTTGATCTCTACCTTTTAACAGGAAATAGACCCTTTAAATACATAGTACGCCGCATCCTCGTAGATCCCAACCTCATAAATAGAGAATGGTTGCAGATCACCCTTAATTTCAAACTCAATACTACCTCGTTGGTACTTGATGCATTGATGTATGGTAGAAGGAACCATCCTATACACATGGTGTTGCAAATCTGGTTTTGATGATGACAAACATATTTCCAGTGTGTTTTGCTTGGCTAATTATTTTCAGGCACAAAAGACCGCGAGCCACTCAAGCCAACTCAAGATCGGGTCCAAGTGTGTCAAATGTATGATTTTTCTTTTTATTGAGTCAATTGTAATGTAACTGATTCCCTAGCTAAGTAACCTTGCACACACACACTCAGAGGGAGAGATTGAGTGAATTAGAGTTTCTGTTGCAATTTTGTTCAGATCGTCCTGGACGATATCCACATCGTCCTGGACGATCCAGTTAAAACAGAAACCCTAATTAGGGCGACTAAGTTAAGAGGGTCTGATTGAGCCGATCGTCCTGGATGATCTACGGATCGTACGGGACGATATGCCCAAATCAGAAATTCTCAGCCTCCAGATCAAGTTAGGCAAGTTCTTATTTTTAGATACTTGGTCTGATCGTCCCGGACGATACGTGTATCGTCCCGGACGATCCAGTACAATCATGCCTAAATTAGTCTGGTAGTTAAGGAAAGCAATTAATGTTTAATTGATACGATCACATCGTCCAGGACGATCGCAGGATCATCCCGGACGATCGTGATCGTCTTGTGCATTTCAGTTGTACGTCCAGAACTATGTACAGGATGATTTGGGGCCTTTTTGAACTAATCGTACCAGACGATTACCCTATCGTCCGGGACGATCAAGTCATTTTTTGATCGTCCAGCACAGATTTCTCTGGACGACCCGAACTGTCTTCTGGACGATTTCCTTCAATTTGAACTAATCGTCCCGGACGATCGCATGATCGTACGGGATGATATGAACAACTTTTTCTACTGATCGTCCAGAAGAGCCAGATCGTCCAGGCTGAAACAGCTGAATTTGAACTAATCGTACAGGACGATCTACCGATCGTCCTGGACATTCTTGGCCGACAAGTTGAGATTTAGGGCAAATTCTAAGCCCTCCTTTAAAAAGAACTTTTTCCTAGATTTGGAAAAATCTTTTGCTGCCTTCCTTCCCTGAGAAATCCTAGAGAGAGAGAGAGTTGGGAGAGAGAGAAGAGATCTTGTGAGGGGGAGTTAGTGAGGGATTCACTAAGGTTGCTCCAAGCACGGATCAGAGTCATCTTCTCCGCTCGTCGTCTGTCGTCTAGTCGGTGTTCTTCGTGGGAGGATCGTTCGCAAGAAGATCCGGGTTCTCTGCCTGCTTCAGGAGGAAGCGAAAGGAGTTCGTAGGTTCTCTGCCTGCTTCAGGAGGAAGCGAAAGGAGTTCGAAGGTTCTCTGCCTGCTTCAGGAGGAAGCGAAAGGAGTTCGAAGGTTCTCTGCCTGCTTCAGGAGGAAGCGAAAGGAGGTCGGGTTCTCTGCCTCACCGTGTGGTGAAAAGGAGGTGTTTTGTACAGGCTTCTCCGCCTTGCTGTGGGAACAAAAGGAGAGTCACTTTCGTTTAGTGCAATACCCGGAGGGGAGGCTCCGGGGAGTGGACGTAGGTCAAGTTGACCGAACCACTATAAAATCTGGTTTGCTTTTCTGATTCAGTTTTGCATTTTACTTTTCAATATAAACTGCTTGGGTGAATATCGTTGGTTGATCTTTTCGTTATTGTTTACTTATTTTCGCTGCTAAGTATCGAAAAGATTTTTGTAGTTATCGTGAAATTTTTAAATAACCAATTCACCCCCCCCCCCCCTCTTGGTTAGCCTCGGGACTAGTTCACTAGGGCTTAACATCCCTTTCGAACTTTCAAGTGGTATCAGAGAGGGATTCAAAATTTCTGTTTAAAAACTTTTGAATTTGATCCAATGGCTAACTGTAACAATCGTAATACTGCTGAAGGTTATTCTATTACCAGACCACCGTTGTTTGACAATATTCCTTTTGATTTTTGGAAAACACGCATGTCTACTTTTCTGCAATCTATTGATTATCGCATGTGGATGTTAGTTAAGGATGGATACGAACCACCTTTTCGAATGATTAACAATGTGAAAACTGAATTGCCGTTTGCTGATTGGACGTTTGATGATCGTGATTTAGCACAGTTGAATGCAAAATGTTTGAACTGTTTCTTTTGTGCTTTGAAATCTGAAGACTATATGCGTGTTTCTACTTGTACCACGGGAAAGGAAATCTGGGATAGGTTATGTATAACATACGAAGGTACAACTGAAGTCAAACAATCTAGGTTAAACATCTTGTTACATGATTACGAACTTTTTCGCATGAAACCTAGTGAGACTATTTCAGAAATGTACACAAGGTTCACTCAGATTGTTACCTCTTTGCATGCTTTAGGTAGAGAACTTACCAACTATGAAAGAGTGAACAAGATTCTTAGATGTTTGCCTGCTTCTTATGATGCTAAGATTACTGCTATTACTGAATCCAAAGATTTAAATACTTACTCTATTGACAGCTTACTTGGATCACTCATTGCTTACGAGCAAGGGGTGAACCAAAGGCAACTTGATGCAGGTGAACGCAAGAAAGAGAAGACCGTGGCACTAAAGGCCAAACATTCAGATGCTAGCACTTCCGGGTCTGATAGCGACGAAGTTGCCTTAATCACAAGGCAATTCAAAAGCTTTCTAAGGAAGAAACATAAGAACTATCAGAAGTGGAACAAGGGTAAGTTCAATAAAAACTTTAAGGGTTCATCTGAATCGATTTGTTTTGAATGCAGGAAGCCTGGACACATTAAGGCTGATTGTCCAACACTTAAAGCTCACCCAAGCAAGGAGAAGAGTGAGGAGAAACCAAAGTTCAGGAAGGACAAGAAGCGGATTCAGAAGGCGTTCTGGGCAGACTCTGCATCCGACTCTTCTGAGACTGAAGCTGAAGAGGAGGAAACAAACTTGTGTCTGATGGCGGATGATCACCCTGGTCAGTCGGACCAGGAAGAGGTATGTGAGCTTACTTACGATCAGTTATTTGAAGTTTCTGAAAAGATTCATACATCGTATAGGAAGCTTAAGAAAACCCATGCTAGTTTGAAACTAGATTATCTGACTTTGCAAAAAGAGCATGAAGTGTTGATTAAGGATCATTCCACCATTGATAGCAATCACATGTCTTTACTAGATGAGTTTGATGAATTGAATAAAAAGCATTCTGATTTAATTGTTGAGCATAACTTGTTAAAAACATTGCATGATGAATTAGAACTTGCTTTTAAGAAAGTGAATGATTTGGCATCTGAGTTAGAAAGTATTGAAAGTGCAAAAACGTTTGAAATTGGAAGTTTAAACAAACACATTGAGTTTTTGAAAGTGAAAATCAGTGCTTTTGAAAATAATAAAATACCGCCTACTTTTGAACAATTTTATGCACCGCCACCTTTTAAAAATTCTGTTGCAAGTTCATCAAAGAATGTTTCATACACTACTAGGAAGAGGCACTATCACTCACGACGTTTAGTTAATCCTTTTCCTGGTGTTAGATGTTTTTCATGTGGCATGTTAGGACACATATCACACACTTGTACTATTCACCGTAGTACACATTGGGTGTAGAGACCCAAACTGCCTGTTGCACAGCACAGCACGCATGCATCGCATTCTTCTTTTCATAAGAAGGAACCCAAACCTGTTTGGGTTCATAAGACTGACATTTTATGATTTTGTAGGTGTGCTCTCACACAAGACCTCGTGAGAGCATGTGGTACCGGGACAGCGGATGTTCTAGACATATGACTGGAGATGCAAATCAGTTCATTTCGCTGGAGGCCAGAGCTGGAGGCAAGGTTACACTAGGAGATAACACCACCAGGAAGGTGGTAGGCACATGTATAATTGGTGATTCAAAGAACTTTATGATTGATAATGTTTTGCTTGTAGATGGACTGAAACACAACCTGCTGAGCATCAGTCAACTCTGCGACAAGGGATACAGCATCAAATTCCTGCCCACTGGCTGCATTTTAAGCTTAAATGATGAAGTTGTTTTGCAGGGGCAAAGGATCAACAACATCTACAAGCTGGATGTAAGTAGCATTAAATCTGATAATTCAATTTGCTTAAAAACTGCTGCTGATGAGTCTTGGTTATGGCATAGGAGATTGTGTCATGCCAGTATGAAAACCCTTAGGAGAGTCACCCAAAAGGACTTAGTTAGAGGTGTGCCCAAGCTTAAGTTCACTAAGGATCACCTGTGTGATGCCTGTCAGTTGGGGAAGCAAGTCCAGTCCTCTTTTCACTCTGTTAAGGACATTAGCACCTCTAGACCTTTAGAAGTTCTTCACATGGACCTCTTTGGACCCATTAGCACTGCCAGCTTAGGGGGGAGAGTCTATGGTTTTGTGATTGTTGATGATTATTCAAGGTTCACTTGGGTTAAGTTTTTGTCACACAAATCTGAGTCATATGATGAGTTTAGATCTTTCTCTACTTGGATTCAGAAGAAGTTAGGATGTGAGATTATTACCATCCATAGTGATCACGGAGGGGAGTTTGAAAATGAAAGATTTGGAAGTTTTTGTGAGGATCATGGGATTAGTCACAATTTTTCAGCTCCTAGGACCCCTCAGCAGAACGGGTAGCTGAAAGGAAGAACAGGACCTTAGTGGAAGCCGCTAGAGCCATGCTTGCCGAGTATTCACTTCCAAAATACTTTTGGGCTGAAGCGGTGAACACTGCCTGTTATGTGCTGAATAGGGTGAATGTGAGAGTCAAACTGAACAAGACACCTTATGAGATCATTAAGGGTAGAACACCAAATCTGTCCCACCTCCATGTTTTTGGCTGTAAGGTTTTCATTCTGAACAACGGGAAGTCACCCTTAGGAAAATTTGACCCCAAATCTGATGAAGGAGTGTTCTTAGGATATTCAAGTGTGGGGAAATCCTTTAGGGTGTTCAATAGGAGGACTTTGGTGGTGGAAGAAACAACCCATATAGTGTTTGATGAATCTGATCCTAAGGAGTCTAGATCTGAAGTAGAAGATGAAGAGATTGTTGAGGTTACCCAAGGAGTTGGAAATACAAATTTGGAGGAAAGGGTAGAACCTCAAACCCCATTGCCTAGAGATTGGAGATATTCTTCGAGTCATCCTAAAGAACTGATCTTAGGAGACCCTTCTGAAGGTGTTAGGACTAGGCATGGACTTAGGAAGGAAGTAAACCATTCTGCCTTTATCTCAATGACTGAACCCACCAACATCAATCAAGCCCTGTCGGATGAATTTTGGATTTTAGCTATGCAGGAAGAATTGAATCAATTTGTAAGGAATGATGTTTGGGAGTTAGTAGAAAGACCTAAAAATCAAAGTATTGTGGGAACCAAGTGGGTCTTTAAGAATAAGATGAATGATTCTGGTGTGGTGGTGAGAAATAAGGCAAGATTAGTGGCTAAGGGCTATAATCAGATAGAAGGGATAGATTTTGAGGAAACTTTTGCCCCTGTAGCTAGATTGGAAGCCATTAGAGTGCTACTAGCCTTTGCCTGTTATAAGGGATTTAAGCTGTTTCAAATGGATGTCAAGAGTGCCTTTTTAAATGGGGTAATTAAAGAAGATGTTTTTGTAGAACAACCCCCAGGTTTTGAGAGTTCCCAATATCCAAGTCATATCTATAAATTAAAAAAAGGCCTTATATGGATTGAAACAGGCACCCAGAGCTTGGTATGAGAGGCTTAGCACATTCCTGTTAGAAAGAGAGTTTGTTAAGGGGAGCGTAGACACCACCCTTTTTCTGAGGAGATTAGGAGATGACTTACTCATTGTCCAGATCTATGTTGATGATATAATTTTTGGATCTTCTGATAAATACTTATGTGAAGAGTTTTCTAAAATAATGAGTAAAGAGTTTGAGATGAGTATGATGGGAGAATTGTCCTACTTTTTGGGGTTTAGCATAAGGCAAACGGATGATGGAACCTTTCTCAATCAATCAAAATACACTAAGGACATTTTGAAGAAATATGAAATGGACAAACCCAAGCCAATCAATACTCCCATGCCCTCCTCAGTTCAGTTAGATAATGATTCAAATGGAAAATCTGTTGATCAGAAGAAGTATAGAGGGATAATAGGGTCACTG
This sequence comes from Dendrobium chrysotoxum, assembly GCA_019925795.1. NCBI lineage: Eukaryota > Viridiplantae > Streptophyta > Magnoliopsida > Asparagales > Orchidaceae > Dendrobium > Dendrobium chrysotoxum. The sequence continues at coordinate 34,507,918 of CM034314.1, forward strand.
CTTTACCTGACTGCTAGCCGACCTGATATCATGTTTAGTGTCTGTCTTTGTGCTAGGTTTCAGGCTGATCCTAAAGAGTCCCACCTGACTGCTGTTAAGAGAATTCTTAGATATCTTTTAGGAACCCCAAACCTAGGAATTTGGTACCCTAGGCACAGCACCTCTTTTGAGATCATTGGATATTCTGATTCTGACTTTGCGGGGTGTAGGGTGGATAGGAAGAGTACTTCTGGGACTTGTCAATTTATAGGACAGTCGTTAGTCTCCTGGTCCAGTAGAAAACAGAACTCAGTTACACTTTCCACTGCTGAAGCTGAGTACATTGCCTTAGGGAGTTGTGTGGCCCAAGTTCTTTGGTTGAAGCAGCAAGTCTTGGATTTAGGAGTACCTGTTGGCACAATTTCTGTTCTGTGTGATAATACTAGTGCCATCTGTATCTCTAAGAATCCAATCCAACATTCTAGGACCAAACACATTGACATTATGCATCACTTCATTAGGGACCATGTTACAAAAGGGGACATTGAGCTACACCACGTAGCAACTGAAAATCAGCTGGCTGACATATTCACTAAACCACTGGCCTTTGACTCATTCAGCATTTTGAGAACCAGATTAGGAGTGATTGATATAAATGCTTGATTCTGATGACTGTTGATTTATGATTGTTATGATTGATTTCTGATTTCTGTTAGTTAGTTTTTGCCTTGATTATTTTATTTTCAGTTGATTTTATTTCTTCTGCTAATTTCTGTTTTAGCCTTATTGTTAGTTTGATTTGAGTATTTACTTTGCTATGATTTTCTACCTATTTTTTATGCTTTTCAAGATCTGATCACCGCTCACTACTTCTGGTGATCTGAATTTCTGACTGAGAGTTTTTATCTTGTTTTGGTTTGGAAGCTGATAAGCAGTGATTGACTTCGCTGAATCTGTTAAAGGGAAGAAACATTGATAATTGTTTCTCTTCCTCTAACTCCTTTACTGGTGTGTAGTTTCTTTTGAATAAAAATCCTTTTCAAAATTAAAATGTTAGGTTTTAAAATAGAGATTATTTTTTCTTCCTACAGTAATCTGCCTCATATCAATAGTCTTTTTCAAAGTCTTGAATCATTAGTTTGATTTTCTAAACCAAGTGATTGCATTTATCATATGTTGTATGGATTTTGTTTTGTGAATCGTTCATCCTTACTGCGGAGAGTCATCTCCTATTTCTGGAAGATAATCTCACAGCTGAGACTCTTTAATGATTATGAAAAGGAGAAAGCTTACAAAAGATGCGCAGTGCGCCAGATAATTTGAAAAAGAGGCATCAAATGAGCCCAAAACTGAAAAGATGCGAAATTGCCAAATTGGATACACAAAGTGTATCAAAAATCAAAAGATGCGCAAAGCACCAACCAATTTGAAAAAAAGAGGCACAAAATGAGCCCAACACAAGCTTTCTTTCCTTTCAGATTATTAAATGTCTTAGAAAAATCTGTGCGCCACTTAATATTTTCAAAAGCTTGAGTTTTGAAAATCCCGATTTCTGATTTTTTACTTTGTAACACTATTATATCAGATATTTTTCTGGAACGAGGCTTGAAAGGATTTCTTTTCAAATCTAATGTCTTTTATTCTGAATTGGATTTTTGTTTTGAAAGGGGTTTGCATCGATAAGGTGCCCGGGGTCGGCGCTACGAACATTGATTATTTCCAACCTTTTCTGGATTTCAGCGCTGTCAATCGTCCTGTCATTGGTCTTCGAATCTAAAGTCAAGGAAAAATTCTGATTTTCTAAGAGCAGTTTAATCAAAAATTTTAAATAATATATATATATATATATATATAAAATATATATATATATATATACTTCTATGTGTTTTTTACGTAAGTTTTATTCGTTTTTTTGTGATTTTGATTTCATGGTTGTGTTTTTTGGATCCTGATCGATCATCTTCATCCTCCATTCTTTTCTGCTTTTCCTCACATCGTCCTGGACGATACACCTATCGTCCTGGACGATCCTCTTCGTCCTGGACGATCCAAAAAATCATCCTGGATGATTCATTCAAAATCATTCCCACTGCTCCTGCTGCTGAAACTACCCCAATTATTGGTGATCGTCCTGGACGATCCTTACATCGGCCTGGACGATATGATCCATATCTTCCTGATACGATCAAACGGCTGACATTGCACCAATTATTGCCCATCGTCCTGGATGATCAACCTCATCGTCCTGGACGATCCACGTGTCAGCCACTGGACGATTGGAATTCGGCCCGTCCGACATATTTATTGCCTATCGTCCTGGACGATCCACCTAATCGTCCTGGACGATACTTTTCGTCAACGGTCGTACAGCCTGACTCCTCGGGACGATCGCCTGTGTCTAATCGTCCTAGACGATCTCTGATCGTCCTGGACGATCGGACTGCCTTTTTGACCAATCGTCCAGAACGTCATAAATGACCACATCATCCCGGACGATCCTGCGATCGTACGGGACGATCCGCCCGTTTTCTGTTTAAACAGCGGTTTTTTTCATGTTTTTCACACCGTTTTTCCTCCACTTTCCTTCTCCTTTCCTCCTCTCTGGTTTCCTATTGGCTGGTGGCAAAAGATCTCGTCAAAAGGGGGCCAGTTCGTCCCGGGGACATGTAGATCCTCGCTTCCCGAATGCCGCCGATCAGGCGGCTTTCGAATGTTATCGTAATGTAGGTATCACGCACTCCAAGATTGTCAATCCACGCACTCTCACGTATCCCGTTTTAGACTTGTTCGCACACACCTCCCTAACCTTCATTCTGACCTTAGCCTTTCCCTTCAATCTGGAACTCCTTCGCATCTTCTTTGCCAACTTGCACATTTCCGCGGACTATTCCACTCTTCGCTCCTACGTAAATCAACGCCCCGTGGAACTCACGACCCACGATTTTCACAATATCCTCAACTTGTCTATCACTGGCGACAAGATCCACACGATCATCACTGATCCTGACTATGATTGGAGTGTCGCCAATCACTTCCTTCGCAATACCAACGCACCCTATCACGACAATGCTTGCACTTCCCTTCTCAAGGACGCCCGGACCATTCAGCACGTCCTTCGTTCCTCCGTCATTCCAAAGGCGGGGGATCGGATTCACATTACTCCGCTCCTGTCCTTGACCACCTACTACATCATGGCCCGTCGAGAATTTAATGCCTCTGATTTGATCATCCGATACATAGAACATCTCACCACCATTAGAGATCCGGGCCACAGGCGTCGCCCAAATCTAGCTTTAGGTTATCTTATTCACTATGCCTTAGAGACAAAATATGACCTTCAGTATCCTGTCCCTCCTAATGTCCCTCCTTCCTTCTTCACAAACAACTCATTCCACGTCCTACACAGCACCCGCCTACATCCGGAACCTGCCCCGGATGTTGAGGAAGAAGAAGAAGAGGCTGCTCCAGTTCCTGCTGCACCAGAGGCACCTGCACCCCTTCGCATTTCCTCTCCCCTTGACCACCTGGTGCAGCGCTTCGACCAGTGGGAGGCCCGTTTTGACTCCTACGTGGTTGCCCAGGAGCAGCAGCACAACGAGGACCTCCAACGCTTCGCGGACTATGCTGCGCAGCAGCAGCAGCAGCACGACCAAGACATGGCCTGGTTTGGAGCTCACTTTCAGGCCATTCACCATTACTTCTACCCTCCACCGCCACCTCCTTCTTCCGATCAGGATCCGCCTCAGTTTTAGTTTTCTATCGTGTTGTTGTTCTGTGTATGTTTTATTTTATGTTTTATTTCCGTGTTTATGTTTTTCCATCCTCCTTTTTGTGATGTCAAAAGGGGGAGTCAGTTGTAGTCATGTCGTGTCTGTTTCTGTTTTCTGTTTCATGTTTTCTGTATTGTTTGAGCTGTTAAATGAAAATTAAAAAAAAAATGTTTGTTTTGTTTGATCTACTAGTTTACCTTTGTTTTCAGACTAATTTACAAATGTTTGCCATCATCAAAAAGGGGGAGATTGTTGCAAATCTGGTTTTGATGATGACAAACATGTTTCCAGTGTGTTTTGCTTGGCTAATCTGTTTCAGGCACAAAAGACTGCGAGCCACTCAAGCCAACTCAAGATCGGGTCCAAGTGTGTCAAATGTATGATTTTTCTTTTTATTGAGTCAATTGTAATGTAACTGATTCCCTAGCTAAGTAACCTTGCACACACACACTCAGAGGGAGAGATTGAGTGAATTAGAGTTTCTGTTGCAATTTTGTTCAGATCGTCCTGGACGATATCCACATCGTCCTGGACGATCCAGTTAAAACAGAAACCCTAATTAGGGCGACTAAGTTAAGAGGGTCTGATTGAGCCGATCGTCCTGGACGATCTACGGATCGTACGGGACGATATGCCCAAATCAAAAATTCTCAGCCGCCAGATCAAGTTAGGCAAGTTCTTATTTTTAGATACTTGGTCTGATCGTCCCGGACGATCCAGTACAATCATGCCTAAATTAGTCTGATAGTTAAGGAAAGCAATTAATGTTTAATTGATACGATCACATCGTCCAGGACGATCGCAGGATCGTCCCGGACGATCGTGATCATCTTGTGCATTTCAGCTGTACGTCCAGAACTATATACAGGACGATTTGGGGCCTTTTTGAACTAATCGTACCGGACGATTACCCTATCGTCCGGGATGATCAAGTCATTTTTTGGTCGTCCAGCACAGATTTCTCTGGATGACCCGAACTGTCTTCTGGACGATTTCCTTCAATTTGAACTAATCGTCCCGGACGATCGCATGATCGTACGGGACGATATGAACAACTTTTTCTACTGATCGTCCAGAAGAGCCAGATCGTCCAGGCTGAAACAGCTGAATTTGAACTGATCGTACAGGACGATCTACCGATCGTCCTGGACGATCTTGGCCGACAAGTTGAGATTTAGGGCAAATTCTAAGCCCTCCTTTTAAAAGAACTTTTTCCTAGATTTGGAAAAATCTTTTGCTGCCTTCCTTCCCTGAGAAATCCTAGAGAGAGAGAGAGTTGGGAGAGAGAGAAGAGATCTTGTGAGGGGGAGTTAGTGAGGGATTCACTAAGGTTGCTCCAAGCACGGATCAGAGTCGTCTTCTCCGCTCGTCGTCTGTCGTCTAGTCGGTGTTCTTCGTGGGAGGATCGTTCGCAAGAAGATCCGGGTTCTCTGCCCACTTCAGGAGGAAGCGAAAGGAGTTCGTAGGTTCTCTGCCTGCTTCAGGAGGAAGCGAAAGGAGTTCGAAGTTTCTCTGCCTGCTTCAGGAGGAAGCGAAAGGAGTTCGAAGGTTCTCTGTCTGCTTCAGGAGGAAGCGAAAGGAGGTCGGGTTCTCTGCCTCACCGTGTGGTGAAAAGGAGGTGTTTTGTACAGGCTTCTCCGCCTTGCTGTGGCAGCAAAAGGAGAGTCACTTTCGTTTAGTGCAATACCCGGAGGGGAGGCTCGGGGAGTGGACGTAGGTCAAGTTGACCGAACCACTATAACATCTGGTTTGCTTTTCTGATTCAGTTTTGCATTTTACTTTTCAATATAAACTGCTTGGGTGAATATCGTTGGTTGATCTTTTCGTTATTGTTTACTTATTTCCGCTGCTAAGTATCGAAAAGATTTTTGTAGTTATCGTGAAATTTTTAAATAACCAATTCACCCCCCCCCTCTTGGTTAGCCTCGGGACTAGTTCACTAGGGCTTAACATCCCTTTCGAACTTTCACATGGATCCAAGGCCTACCTAGGATCATGTTAAAGGACATCATCGAATCAATTCTATAAAATTTTGCTTCAGTTTTTAACTCTCATATCTCTAGAAGAAGGGTAATTGGACCTAAAACCTTTTTGCCCTTTTCGTTGAACCCACAAAGCACCAACTTGTCAGTTGAGAGTTTACTAGTATCAACTCTAAGGTATATGAGAGTCTTTATGTTCCTCACATTGACCGACACACCTGGATCAATGAGAACTCTTGGTAACTTGAAATTACCCACATTTACAGTGATGTAAAGTGGATAATTATGGTCAATATTTCAAAGGAGTAAATCATCATCGGAGAAGATAACCCCTCGTATTTATTTGAAGTAAAAAGCTTCTTACTTGAAAGTTCAAGCTAACTGAGTTAAGCAAATCTTTGGGTTGAGAAGTACTTTAATCAAAGTTTCCCTCATCTCTTTTGAAAGGATAAGGGTGTCATAGATGCTCAGCTTAGCAGGCAACTTCCTAAGATGAGCTAAGACATTGTAATCAACACTTGGAACATTGACATCAGGACCTGATGGATTTGAAGGAGAATTCAATTGTTGAGTTTGGATTTGAATTGGATCATCGAAGGAAACTTTCTTTCTTTTATCATGAGGTGGAAGCCTAGGGGGTAGGACCTTACCACCAAAAAGTTATACTTGCATGATCTCATCAAAAGGAAACACTATAGGGGGGTCTATGCTCTCCTTAGGTGATTTATTGTCACTTCGTGAGAGAGAGTTAGAATTTGAAAAGTCTATCATGATAGGACTCCCTTGAAAGTTAATTTCAGGGGTATCACCATCTAACAAGACATCAGATTTATTTCTCCCTTGAAGGGTCAAATCTGGAGAGTTGAGTGTTTGAACTTCTTGATTGATCTCAGCTGGCTCTTGATTATTTTTAATAGAAGAGTCATTTAAATTTGCATTCTCAATATTAATCATCAAAATATGAGTAGAAGGATCAGTCTTTTTATTTAATTTTTGAACCTTTGCCTTTAATGGGGCAAAGTAAAAATTAGATAATTTCAGTGGAGAGAGTAGTTTTAAGCCACCATCGACCACTTTTACAGATCTCTCATCACAAGATTTCCTCTCTACAAAAGTATCACCCTTTTCTTTCTTATTGATTATAGTAGTTTCTACCACTACTGTAGAGGAAACCGCCTTAACATCCTCCTGCGAAGCCTCTAGGTCAACCTCTCAGATCGAGCCCCGGGCTCTTATCGGTAACTATTAAGAAAGATGAAAAGATTTGTTAATTAAATTTTTAAATACATGGGATAGTCATATATCCCAACCATCTTTAATGGATAGAGAAGGATTAGAATGTTTACCTAAGATTGATTTGACAGACCCCTGATCCAGATCGACTAGGTACTCCTTTGGAATTATAATGTTTCCTTGATAGAAGTTTTTCTCAAGCCAGTCCTTGATGATCATACAATTGTCAACTGTATGGCCCAACATACAGTGATAGGGGCAAAAAGTTGGATCATCTTTCTTATTTCCCTCTTCCAGCTTCTTGGCCTTTGGCAATCAAAAGTCTGATTTTTTTTAGACTGTTAAAGATCTTTCTCTCTGACTCCCTCTATGGATACGGATGAGCCAATCACTCTTTAAAAGTAATTGGGTGAGACTCTCTAGTAGGTCGAGGAGTTACCTGAAAAGGTTAAGATTTTTGAATTTGTTGAACTAAAGGATTGTTTGATTTAATATTGATTAGTTTCTTCCTTTTATTAACAGCTGAAACTGTTATCGTTCTCTTTTCAAAGGACTTCAACAGTTTGCCAGCTTTCTTATCTTCAACATAATCCTTCAAGAATTGCATTCTAGAAGCCTCTTCATGTAGATTACTTGCTTTATTAAGAAGTTTTTCAAATGTTTTGATAGTGAAACCGTTCAAGAGAAAAGAAATAGGTCCATGGATATTCTTTAAAAGAATCTCCACTACGTATTGCTCATGTAGTTGGGGTTCGTAGTTCATCGAGAGGTTTCACCACCTCAATATATACTTAACCAAAGACTCTCCAGGTTTTTATTTTTTGATAATGAGATCGCCAATTATTACAAGCTGCTGAGCTCCTATGAATCTCTTTAATAGTAGACCCTTGAGCTCTATGAAAATCTTCATTGAACCATTTGGCAAATTTATGTACCGCTAAAAAGTAATATTGGACAGACTACTTATAAATTGATGAAAGAGTAGAGCATCCGACCCTCCTGGGATGCAACAACTCACTAAAAAATGGGCTAAATATTGTCTTAGATTTCCTAAACCACTAAAAACTTTAAAAGAAGGTGGCACAAAGCCCTTCAAGTAAGGAACTAGATTATATTCCTCGGGGTATGGCCTACCCATTGGAATATATATAGTCCCTTGGGAATGAGCTAGGGCCTCCCTTACCTGGGTCTCAATCATCTGAAGGATATCCTTATTTGCTGGAGAGATTAGGTAACTAACCTCTAAAATCTTAGGTCTTGAGTCTATCTTCCTGTTGTGCTCAACCACTATATATATTGTAGGTTACAACTGCTCGGACTGAGACTACTAAGCTTTAATAATCTGCCCCTATATCTGTTCCATTTTTTAACATCATATGATCAATTTTCTTTTTCAGACTCTTAATGTACTCATCTTTTTCATTCAACTTGATTAAGCCATCTATGTCTAAATCTACAGCTGTATATGCTTCCTCTTTACTAGATCAGTGTCCTGAAGGCTAAGCATATTTATTTGATGCTCGAGTTTTAACCATGCAGATATTTTCAACTGAATCCTCCATCATCAAAATATGGATTAAAGGCCTTGATTTCCTTCTTCTTAAGTATATCTCTGATCTCTTGAACCACCTAATCGATCGGAATACCATTAATTAACTCGATATTGATGGGTAGGTACCCTTTGTTGTTGAACATTTCCTTAAACTCCTCCTCTTCCAACATGGCAAGAATAGCTTGAATTTTAATATCAGTAGTAGTATGCTCTGCTACTAATTGATCTAGCATTTCTTGATCAACATTTGGCACTATGCCCTCCCCTTCAACTATCCTGGGGTCAGTAGTCATGAGGATGTTATCCTCAAGACGGTGAGGGATATCCATCTTAATTGGTGATGGAGGAGCTTGAACATTGAGGTCTCCAATATAAATAAGAATAGAATCCTCACATCCTTGAACAGAGAGTCGGGAGACCTCAATTGGCTACTAGACTAAATTTTTGCTGATATGAATTCCAATATATCTGCTCAATTTCATCAGGACATATGGTTCATCTGGTAACTTGGACCTCTTTCCCTTAACATCAACTGACCTCAAATCATCAATGATCTCTTTTGATTTCATTATCACAAGGGCCAATTTTGAAAATCTTGAAGGTGGGATTAGTGGTCCAACGCTGAGAGGGTGACCCTTATTAGACCAGGTTAAAACTGTCTCCTCTGTCTTTATGGATGGGAGGCGAGGCACCTAGTGATATCCATCTACTAGGACTGAGGTAGCATGCTACTTAACAAACTTCTTATTTCTCCTCGCTGGTTAAAGAGTCAGGTTCCTGGCTTCAGTTTCCTCTTCCTTCAACACTTCCTTTCCAAGTTTGTGAGAGATCATCCCCTTTAGGTGTCTCATGTACTGTTCTTTAGTTTGACCCACTTGTGTAGCGCGGGTATGGATGATATTCCTTAACATCCTGGTTCTCAAAGTATTCTTCTCTTTAGGAGTCCTCTTGACATGATAATCCACCGAGCTAGGTGGAAAGCTAGCAATCCTAGTAACTCTCTCCTCCCCTACAGTAGCTGTGAAGGGATGAAAATGACTCCCTTTCAGGATTATAGAAGAGGCAGGGATTGGTAACTCCTTAGTAGCCTTAGGTTCAACTAAACTCAAAGCCTTTTGTTCAATTATCTTCCTTGACTTGGTGATCTTCTTCCTTACCCTTCTCAAATATTTCTTTCTTGCACTTTGACTGCCAAATAGTGTTTCACTGCTGGAAGATCCCTTCTCAAAAAATGGTTATATTTCTAATCCAACTGTGGATTTTTGTTCCTTGTCCTCCAGAGCAGAGGGCATAGTAGGTAAGGGGGTGACAACTGCCTCCATTTTAAGAATAGGAGGAACGTTAGTCCCTACCCCTGCTGCTAACTAAATTACAGGAGCATCCTTATCACTTTCAGTAGCGAGTTCCACAATTATATTTCCATTAACAGATAGCCTTAGGGACTTAAACCCCATTCTAAACTAGATTACTCTTGTATGGATCAGTTCTTCAATTTGGAGGTCTCGGTCAACAGAGAAAAGGAGTTTTCCAGCCATTGATTCAGAAAGTTTGATTGTCTAAAATTTAAGAAAGAAGATTTGAATCAGATTTTTGAATTTGAAATTTGAAAAGGAGTTTTTTATATTTTATCACGTATATTGAATTATAAGAACTATAATCTGGTATACAATGATAAGATATAGAAGTTAACTTTGACTTGAAGAAAATTTGGATTTCTGCAGTATATGTTTAACTATAAGAAAATGTTGTAGAGACACATATAACAATGATGACTTGGATTTGATGTGGATGGATTTGAAAAGGAGCTTGAAATTTTGTAAGTTGAAAGATTTTCCTCAAATATTAAAACTTAATAAGTTGAGTTTGATTTCAACTTGATGGTTTACAAATTTAAAGAAAAATTAGGAGGTTTCGACTTGACTCTCTTACCCCACTGACTGATCTTGGGGTAAGATGTTAGTTACTTGATTTGATGGAAAAATTGAATCTCAAGTTTGAGTTTAAGAATAATTGATTTTGTATTGTATATATTATACCACAAGACCATGTTGTAGTAATACATATGATAATGGAAATTGAATTTGATTTAAAAGAAGGAGATTTAGAAATTTAAAAATTTTATTGTATTTCCCCTTATTTTGAAACTCAAAGTGTTGAATTTGTATTCAACGTAAAGGCTTACACAATTTTAACAAGAAGATCCTAAGAAGTCGACCTGCCTCTTTCATCCCAACGAGTGATCAAGGAGTGAAATATCGAAGGCAAGCTTTGTCGAAAGGATCAAACTTTTGAATTGAATTTGAAAATGACTTCTATATTCAATCACATATATTAAATTATAAAAATTACAATCTAATATATAGTAATACAATATAGAGATCACTTAGAGTTTGAAAATAATTTGGACTTTGTTAAAGAGTTAAAAATTTAATTTTGAAATTGAGGGATATTCTATACGTTATATAACTTAGAATGCTATTGAATGATCTGAGCATGCAGATTTCTAACATTTATAGGAGGGTTTGAATAGGATTTGGCTTGACTCTTTTGCTCTACCCAAGAACTTAGAGGCAAAATATCAAAGTCCAGCTTGAAAGAGATTTCTTATACTCGCCTCTCATTTTGACATATGTTATTGAGTTGGACATGAAAGTGCGAATAGGTTATTAGACCAATTGCTTACGTCCCTAGGCTAACCAAGAGGGGAGGGGGGGGGGGGGGGGGGTGAATTGGTCCTTTTAAAAATTTCACTTGGAATTTTGGAAAACTTTTTATTTAAAAAACTTATGCAAATCGTATAGTACGATTTACCTTCGTATAGTACGAACAGAGTGATTTTTAATGCTTTCTTCAATTTCAGAAATTCAACCACAGAAAAATAAAATGCATAAAAGTAACAGTGTGGAAAAGTAAAAAGTAAGAACAGAAAATACCAAAATTTATAGTGGTTTGGTCAAATACGACCTACATCCACTCCTTAGAGATGCCTTCTCTAGGTATTGCACTAAACTCAAGTGACTCTCCTTTTGCCCTCACAGCAAGGCGGAGAAGCCTTTACAAACTCTCTTCCACCAGCCCGGTGCGTCAGAGAACCATCATCTTTTTCACTCTCTAAGTGACGGCAGAGTACCAATCATATTTTTTCACTCTATAAGTGACGGCAGAGAACCGATCGTCCTTTTTCACCCTCCAAGTGATGGCAGAGAACCGATCATCCTTTTTCACCCTCTTGGTAACGGTAGAGAACTGGACCTTCTTCAAAGATCTTCTCTCAAGAGTCTTCAAGAAGATAGGGAAGTGACTTGAAGTACAAACAATGAAATTCTCACACTTGGATAACCTTGTCAATCCCCTCATAATTTTCACTCCAAGGATCTCACACAACACACTCTCAAACACTCTCCCTTATCACTCTCCCTTCCACTCTCAAGAAGAAATTCATAGAAGCATCACACTACAAGTCAGTTTAAAGATCCTTAAAAACTAAGGATAAGAAAAATCATGCAAAAACTAAATTTTTTAAGTTTCACGCATCCTGATCATCCCGTATGATCGCTCTTCATACTGTATGAATAGTTCAATTCACTAAACGATTCGTCCCGTACGATCTCATATGAACCAAAGTCAGAGCCGTTCGTACCTCAAAACCTTCTGTACGAATTATATTTTCTACTGTACAAATAGTTCCAAAATGAATGATTCATCCCGTATGATCCAGTACGAACCAACTTCAGAGCCGTTCGTACCTCAAAACCTTCTGTATTAACCATATTTTGTACTGTATGAATAGTTCAAAAATTAAACGATTCATCCCGCACGATCCAGTACAAACCAAAGTCACAGCCATTCATACCTCAAAATCTTCTGTACGAACCATACTTCGTACTATATGAACTGAACTTAGAAAAAATTTCAAGACAGATAGGTTTATTATGGAGGACATATAATACAGATTATTCCGTATGATACCATATTGTACTGTATGATCAGTTTTTAAATTTAAGTTTTTACTCCCCCATAGTGTGTGTGCGCACAGTTATCCAACTTATAATCACACTCTCTCAGACTCAAGAAAAATAAGAAATACGGACTTCACTGTCAGTAAATATTAACAAATGACTTTGAAGTCTTCAGTAATCTAGAGTGTGAATATCTTGTAAAATATGTTAGTACACACAAAATGAAACCCAATATATGTTAGGAGAAGAATAAAATAAATAATAAGCTTTTGTAATCATCAAAAATGATTTGTATCAGAATTTTCTTTAACGAACGGATTTACACAATTCATAACAATCTCCCATTTTTGATGATGGCAAAACATTTATTTGTTTGATTTAACAATTAAATTCACGTGTCCCCTAAACTTCCACTGAATGTACACTCCCCCTAAGTAAATGATCTCCTACGCTCCCCCTAAAGAAATGACCTATCCTAAACAAGGGATAAAAAAAGATTAGATGATTTAACATACTGAATAAGTAAAGGGAAGAGAAAGAAAAATAAGAAAAACAAACAAGACATACAACACAAGCACTACACACAAGCATATATAACACAAACACAAGCAACAAAAAAATAATAATATTAAATTAAATGAAATAAGTCAAACAACAAGTCAAACAAAGTCAATCAAACAATACACATCTCCCCCTTTTGACAACAACAAAAAGGGAAGTCACTCAAATTAGTTGAGGAATTGAATAATGTTAAAGGAAGGTTAACTACAATATTAAAATCAAATACAAAAAGTAAAGACTCAAAAAGATCTAGATTGTATATTATAATGAGGAGAAGAAAAGTTGATCTAAAATAGTATTATATTAGGCAGATTATGTAGCCACAACTTTGCACAAAAGATGAAATAAAATTACCAAATTTTTAAGTCAAAAGTGACAATCATTGATTAGTGAACTTGGAGAAAATGCTAAAGGAAAGAACAATTGGCGACATTGCGCATCTTTTTAATCTTTGGGCTAATTTTGTGCCTCTTTCTAGATTTGGTAACCTTGCCCATCTTTTATTGTATGGCACACTTTGTGCCTCCTTCTAGATTTGGCGACATTACGCATCTTTTATTGTATGGCACATTTTATGCATCTTTTTAAGCTTTACTTTGGTTTTTTTCATTTAATAAGATTCTTTCCAACAATGCTTTCTCTGGGTCACAATTATAATAATGAACACTTTAATATAGAATGTAAGAGTAATATTAAGACATCAAATATACAACAATTTAGGCTAAGTAATACATGTCTAAATAAGATAAAGTAAGATCTTCCAATCCACACCAAATAATAATAAAATCTAAATATTTTGAGAATTTAAAGTTATGCACAGAATTTTCTATTGTAATATAAACTCAATTAACATTTTAGAAATTTAATCAACTACAGTTGACTATTTTAAGATAAGTAAATTTGCAATTACACTCATTATCACAAAATAATATGTACATAAACACTGAGCTTTTTCATTTCATGATATCAATTCAAACAACTAACATAGTAAGCTTTTACATTTTAACCATAAGTGCATAAGATTAAGCTTGCTACACCCCATACAACATTCAAAGAAAAAAACTTACAACCACAAGCACAATCAACTACAACTCAAAAAATATCAAATAAATAATCAAGACAACTACCAAGACGAACAACAAAAATAATCACAACCATAGCCAATCCAAGCCAACACAAATCCTACTAGTAATCTGAGGGACCCTGATCTGGAGGAGGTGGAGGAGAACCAAACATAGCAAAATAGCTATTGAGTGTCATAATATTGGTGTTTATAGAATCAAACTGTCCTCTAAATCACCCCCTATCCTCATTGTATTGATCATCCTGCCTCTCCAAATGTGCCTCCACATTATCAAATCTTCGATCAAGCCTATTAAATCGTTGGACCATATCCTAGTAGAAGTCTTGGTTGGGTCTAGGTGCAGGTGCAGGAGCAGGTACATGTTCATCATCAGAACTGTTTACATTTTCATCTCTCCCAAAAAGTGCTCAAAAAGAGGCATAAGTTAAATAGAGTGGGAGTTTAGAAGGTCTATCAGGATGGATTATGTTGTACTTCTTTTCAAGGATAAAATAAAATTACATGACCAAGAGCAATATTCTTCTTTCTCTTCACACTGGGATGGCCAATATCAGTAAGATAAAATATGTAGTCCAAAATCAGTTGGGCTTCATCAGTAGGTTGACCATATATAATCAGGTAAGTGACACAAGAGAGAAGAGGGGTCATATTTAGTCTATCTCTGGCCTTGGGAATGATAGAGGTCCTAGGAACATGTTGAATTATTCGGGCATTTTGGTTCAAGGTGTCAACTCGAGGAACATGAGTAGGTTGGCTTACACCTCTAATGACCTGATTGACTTCAGACCAATCATAATCAGATCAAGCAGTTAGAGTATGTGCCAGTATGCCTAAAGTTCTTAGATGAAAATATTCTCCTAGATCCTCCTTGGTAATTTCTACTCTTTGTTTCAAGACATATGATGAGATCCTAGTATGATCCTGACTAAAAGTCATGTGGGCTAAAAATACATGGAAAATGTCTTTATTATATAAATAGATCAGTGTGAGAAGGAAAGAGAACTAGGCAGCATCAAATAGAGGCATTACTGCAAAATGGAGGTTTTCCTGCAGTAGAATGCGGGAAGGAGTGATTTTAGATGCGGCATACCTATAGTATGCCTCTTCATTTTATCCACTCAAAAAGTTATCATCCTAGTCCCTCCTAGAAGATGTCCCTCTGGATTGATGCACTCTCTTGCCACTTCCTAACATCTCTATACTATGCTCTGAAGAGTTTGAAGTGAAAGTGAAATGAAAGAAAATGACCCTCCTTTATACAGAAAATCAATTCAATCGTACTGTACGAACCCATTTTGTACAAAATGAAATTAATTTCATCCGGTATGAACAAAAGCAGTCAAAATGAAATGGTTTTTTATAAAATGCTTGTCCTGAGGCATCCTTTTGTATAAACTTTTTGACTTTCTGATCGTACAGACGATGACATGTTCGTCCAAGATGATCAGGATATTAAAGGATCATTCAGGCGACGGTTAGGATCGTCCTTATCCAAATTAACACATGGATCATATAGATAAAAACATGTTCGTCCGAGATGATCAACATGAATAACTGACACTAACTGTGGATTCTCTCAATTCGTATATACGAAACTCCTACAATCGTATAGTACGATGATGTCATCATATAGTACGAACAGACAGAAAAATAAAGTTTCGTCGCTCCAACTCTATAGGTTTTCAGCACCCAATTAAAGACCAACACAAGATATAATATATATTATTTTTTTTATTTTTTTTTATTTTTTAATTTTTAAAGAAGACACACAAGATAACCAAAAAACACAATCAACTAGAAACAAACTAATGAACACTTACAAAACAAAATTTGTAGAATTTTTAATCAAGCATTAAGATCAATTACACCTAGCCTTGTCCTTAAAATGCTAAAAGTATCAAAAGCTATGGGTTTTGTGAAAATATCTGTAAGTTGATCTTTAGTAGCGACATGATGTAGTTTAATTTCCTATTTCGCTACATGATCTCGTATGAAATGATGCTTTATATCAATATGCTTTGTTTTAGAATGTTGAATTAGATTTTTTGAAATGCAAATAGCATTAGTGTTATCACAAAAGATTGGAATGGTACCAATAGAAAATTCTAAGTCAACGATTTACTGTTTCAACTAAAGCACCTGTGCAACACAACTTCCTAAGGCAATATATTCTGCTTCAGTTGTAGAAAGTGCTACTTAATTTTATTTCCTGCTGGACCAAGATACTAAAAAATTTCCCATGAATTGACATGTCCCAAAAGTACTCTTCCGATCAACCCTACAGCCTATAAAATTAGAATCCGAGTATCCAATTATCTCAAATGAAGAACTATTCTTAGGATACCAAATCCCTAAATTTTGAGTTCCTAAAAGATATCTTAACATTCTTTTCACTGCTATAAAATATGATTCATTTAGATCAGATTTAAATCTAGCACATAAATGAACACTAAACATGATGTCTGGTTGGCTAGCTATCAAATAAAGTAATGATCCGATTATTCCTCTAAACTTCTTTTGATCAACAGATTTTCTCTTAGGATTCTTATCTAATAATACTGAGGAACTCATGGATGCAGTTACAGGTTTAGCATTATCCATTTCATACTTTTTAAGAATGTCTTTAACATACTTAGATTGACAAAGAAATATCATTTCCTTATTTTGCTTTATGCTAAAACCGAGAAAATAACACAAGTCACCCATTAAACTCATTTCAAATTCAAAAGTCATTGCTTTTAAAAATTCATCACATAAATTTTTATTCGTTGATCCAAAAATGATGTCATCCACATATATTTGTACAATGAGTATATCATTCCCAACTCTTTTCAAAAATAGAGTGGTATCCACACTTCCTTTAACAAATGATCCTTTTAATAGGAAAGTGCTTAACCTTTGATACCAAGCTCGAGGTGCCTGTTTTAGTCTATACAATGCCTTTTTCAATTTAAAAATATGACTAGAGAATTTAGAATTTTCAAAACCTAGAGGTTGCTCAACATAAACATCCTCTTCTATCACCCCATTCAAAAATGCACTTTTAACATCCATTTGATATAATTTGAAATCTTGAAAATAGGCAAACGCTAATAATACTCTAATTGCTTCAAGTCTTGCTACAGGGATAAATGTTTCCTCAAAGTCAATCCCTTCTATTTGATTATACCCCTTAGCTACTAGTCTAGCCTTATTTCTTATAACAACTCCTGAAACATTCATTTTGTTTTTGAACACCCACTTAGTTCCAACTACACTTTGATCCTTTGGCCTTTCAATTAACTCCCAAACATCATTTCTTTTAAATTGATTCAATTTTTCTTGCATGGCCAAAATCTAAAATTCATCCATAAATGCTTGATCAATATTAGTGGGTTTAATCATTGAAATTAATGCTGAATGATTTACCTCTTTCCTCAAACCATGCCTAGTCCTAACTCCTTCACTTAGGTCTCCTAAAATCAACTCTTTAGGATGACTCTTGAGATAATTCAAATCTCTAGGCAAACTTTTCTCTTCTTAAATTTCAACCCATTCTTTCACTTTTACATTTTTAAGTCCTTGGGTTATTTTTACAACATCATCTTCCTCTAACCTAGACCCTCCACTATTATTGGATTCATCAAAAACAACATAAGTGGTCTCCTCAACTACCAATGTCCTTCTATTGAAAACTCTATAGGACTTTCCAACACTTGAATATCCTAGAAACATTCCTTCATCAGATTTAGAATTAAATTTTCCTAAGATAGTTTTTCCATTGTTGTGTATGAACACCTTACATCCAAAAACATGTAGGTATGAGAGGTTGGGGATCCTACCTTTAAGAAGTTCATAGGGTGTCTTGTTTAATTTTGATCTAATGTTTACCCTATTCAACACATAACATGTGGTGCTAACTACTTCAGCCTAAAAGTATCTTGGAAGTGAATACTCTACTAACATGGCTCTAGCAATTTCAACCAATGTCCTATTCTTTCTCTCAACTACTCCATTCTGTTGAGGTATTCTAGAAGCTGAGAAGTTTTGATCTATCCCATGAGATTTGCAAAAATCATTAAACAACTCATTTTCAAATTCTCCACCATAATGACTTTAGATTGTTACAATTTCTAGACCTAGTTTTCTTTAAATCCAAGTGGAAAAATCTCTAAACTCTTCAAAAGATTCATTTTTATGATACAAAAATCTAATTCATGTGAATCTTGAATAATCATCCATAATTACATACCCAATCTCTTTCCTCCTAGACTTAATGTGCTAACATGTCCAAATAGATCCATGTGTAGGATTTCTAAGGGCTTGCTAGTTCTAACCTCCTTGATTGAACTAAAAAAGGATCTGACTTATTTTCCTAATTGACATGCATCACACAAGTGGTCTTTTATAAAGTCAAGTTTGGTTACTCCTCGGACTAACTCTTTTTGGGTGATTTTCCTCAGATTTCTCATGCTAGAGTGACAAAGCCTTCTATATCATAACCAAGATTCATCTGATACAGTTTTCAAACACAAAGCAGTAGAAAGTTTTATAGCATTCAAATCTAGCATGTAAATATTATTTATTCTATCACAATTCAATACAATAAGTCCATTCTGACTGATAACACAACTAGTAAGTAAGAATTTTATATGATAACCTTTGTCACACAATTGACTTATGCTCAACAGATTGTATTTTAAATCTTCAACTCACAGAACATTTTTAATCACAACATTTTTTTGAGTTTCCAATCATACATGTACCTACCACTCTCTTGGTAGTATTATCTCCAAGTGTAACCTTACCTCCATTCCTGGCTTCCAGCGTTATAAATTATTTTGCTTCTCGAGTCATATGCTTAGAGCAGCCACTGTCCAGGTACTAAATGCTCTCACAAGGTCTTATGTGAGAGCGATCCTACAAAATGATCAAATGTTAGTCTTGGGAACCTAAACAAGTTTGGGTTCTCCTCTTAGCAATTTTAAACCAGATGCATGTGTGATATGCTGTATTTTATGCACCTTAGGTATCCACACTAAATATATCCTATATCTAAGTGTACAAGTGTGGGAAATGTGTCCTAACGCTCCACATGCAAAACACCTCCCTCCAGGAAAAGGATTCCTTAGTCTATATAAGTTATAATTTTTCATCCAAGGTGATGAACTCACTTTCTTTTGTTTAGAATTATAGTATTGTTCAAGTGTGGGTATTGATTTATTTTCTTCAATAGCTTTCATCATAAGTTCAAGATATGAGTTTCTATTTTCCAAAATTGAAATCTCCATGCCCATATCTATCTCTCTATGTTCTGATTCCTCCAAAGAAGTTCTGAAATCATTTTTAAGTTCAGTGTGAGATGATTTTAAAAGATTATACTATTTTTTTAAATCATCAAATTCGTCCAACAAAGTCATATGGTTGCTATCAATTAATGCATGATCTTTTCTAAGGATCTCATATTCTTTCTACAGCTCTAAATAATCCAAATTCGACTTAGTATGCAGTTTTTTTAGTTTCCAATATACTGAATGTATGCATTCAGAAAGTTTAAATAATTCATCATAACTTAAGTCACATACCTCTTCTTGATCTGATTGATCAAGATTATCAGCCATCAAGCATAAATTTGTGACTTCCTCTTCTGGTGCAGTTTCTGAGGAATCTGAACCTGAGTCTGCCCAAAATGCTCGTTGAATTCTCTTTTTACCCCTTCTTTCCTTTGGTTTCTCCTCGGCCTTCTCCTTGCTAGGATTTCCCTTGAGATTGGGGAAATTAGCCTTAATATGACCTGGCTTCTTGCATTCATAGCAAATAACATCGTTAGAAGCCTTTGCATTTCTATATAACTTATCCTTGTTCCATTATTGGCGTCTTCTCAGCTTCCTTTTTAGGAAACTCCTAAATTGCCTTGTCATCAAGGCAATGTCCTCTTCATCCTCAGGTAGTGACTGATCACTATCTAAATCATCCAATGTCAAATCTATGTTCTTCTCCTTCCGCTTGTCTCTTACATCAATCTGTCTTTGAATCACAAATTGCTCGTAAGCAATTAGTGATCCAAGAAGATTGTTAATAGAATAGATATTTAAATCTTTTAATTCAGTTATAGCAGTTATCTTTGCATCATTAGAAGTAGGTAAGCAACGAAGTATCTTATTTACTTTTTCTGCATTTATTAATTCCCTACCTAAGGCATACAATGAAGTGGCTATATGTGTAAAGCGTGTATACATGTCTGAGATTGATTCATTCAGTTTCATACGAAATAGTTCATAGTCATGTAAAAGAATGTTCAAACTAGTTTGCTTCACTTCATTTATATCTTCATAAGTAATAGAAAGCCTATCCTAAATTTCTTTTCCTGATTTACAAGTAGAAATACACATGTAGTCTTGCAATATCAAAGCACAAAAGAAACTATTCAAACACTTAGCATTCCATTGAGTTAATTCTCGTTCTTTTATAGTCCATTCAACAGAAGATGTTTGAACTCTAATTCCTTCTACAATTCTAGTGGGTTCAGTATAACCTTCCTGTATTAATATCCACATACGATAATCAAGAGATTATAGAAATGCAGACATGCGAGTTTTCCAAAAATCAAATGGGATATTGTCAAATAAAGGTGGTCTAGTGATCGAGTAACCTTCTAAAGTGTTTGGGTTTCCAAAATTAGCCATGATCAAATTACAAAAAGTAGTTTAAATAGTAATGTTTGAAATAAGCTCTTATACCACTTGAAAGTCAGAATAGGTTATTAGACCTATTGCTTACGTCCCTAAGCTAACCAAGAGGGAGGTAAATTGGTCCTTTTAAAAATTTCTCTTGGAATTTTGGAAAACATTATATTTAAAAAACTTATGTAAATTGTACAGTATGATTTACCTTCGTACAGTATGAACAGAGTGATTTTTATTGCATTCTTCAATTTCAAAAATTCAACCACAGAAAAATAAAATGAATAAAAGTAACAGTACAGAAAAGTAAAAGGTAAGAATAGAAAACACCAAAATTTATAGTGGTTCGGTCAAACATGACCTACATCCACTCCCTAGAGATGCCTTCTATAGTTATTGCACTAAACTCAAGTGACTCTCCTTTTGCCCCCACAGCAAGGCAGAGAAGCCTTTACAAACACTCTTCCACCAACCCTGTGTGGCAGAGAACCGTCATCCTTTTTTACTCTCCAAGTGATGGCAGAGAACTGATCTCCCTTTTTCACCTTCCAAGTGATGGCAGAGAACTGATCATCCTTTTTCACCCTCCAAGTGACGGTAGAGAACCGATCATCCTTTTTCACCCTCCTGGTGACTACAGAGAATCAGACCTTCTTCAAAGATCTTCTCTCAAGAGTCTTCAAGGAGATATGGAAGTGACTTGAAGTACAAACAATGAAATCCTTACACTTGGATAACCTTGTGAATCCCCTCACAATTTTCACTCCAAGGATCTCACACAACTCAATTTCAAACACTCTCCCTACCACTCTCAAGAAGAAATTTATAGAAGCATCACACTACAAGTCAGTTTAAAGATCCTTAAATACTAAGGACAAGAAAAACCATCCAGAAACTACATTTTTCAATTTTCACGCATCCCGATCATCCCGTATAATCACTCTTTATACTGTATAAATAGTTCAAATCATTGAATGAATCATCCCGTACAATCCCATACTAACCAATGTCAGAGCCGTTCGTTCCTCAAAACTTTCTATATGAATTATACTTTGTACAGTATGAATAGTTCAAAAAATGAATGATTCATCCTGTACGATCAAGTACGAACTAACTTCAGAGGCGTTCATACCACAAAACCTTCTGTACGAACCATATTTCATACTGTATGAATAGTTCAAAAATTTAACAATTCATCCTGTACGATCCAGTACTAACCAAAGTCAGAGCTGTTCGTATCTCAAAACCTTTTGTATGAACCATATTTCATACTATACGAATTGAACTTAGAAAAAATTTTAAGATAAGTAGGTTCATTATGGAGGACATATAATACATATTAACCCGTACAATACCATATCGTACTGTACGATCAATTTTAAAATTTAAGTTTTACTCCCCCATTTTGTGTGTGTGCACAGTTATCTAACTTACAATCACACTCTCTCAGACTCAAGAAAAATAAGAAATACAGACTTCACTTTCAGTAAATATTAATAAATGACTTTGAAGTCTTCAGCAATCTAGAGTGTGAATATCCTGAAAAATATGTTAGTACACACAAAAAGAAACTCCAATATATGTTAGGAGAAGAATAAAACAAATAATAAGCTTTTATAATCATAAAAAATAATTTGTATCAAAATTTTCTTTAACTAATAGATTTACACAAATCATAACAGGTCACACTCAACCAGGGGAGAAATGGGTAGAGGGACCAACAGAAGGAAGGTTAGTCAAAACTACCAATGCAATAAAATTTATACTGCTATTAAAGATGGAGAGAGAGATTCTCCCTAGTAGAGTCACCATTTTTTATTTGATTTAAAAAGTGATTTTGAAAAGTTTAATTTTCTTTAGGAAAAAGTTGAACTTGACATTTTGAATTTTACACAATTTCTTAAAGGATTCATATCATTAAATGAGTATTTGACTTTTAACTGGACACAATGGAGAAAAAGGATTCATGTAGCCGACCCCACGTAGTTGGATAAAGGCTTGATTTTTTGTTTATTATTATTGACATTTTAAATTTTTATTATAAAATCGAATGTCTAGTGATCTCGAAAGATGAAAATAAAATTTCCTAACTAGTTAAAATTTAGGATTATAAATTTTATCCTTAATATCATAGCTAGATTCAGAAGGGTACTACATATGACCTCAAAAGGTTAGAATGGAGTTCAATCATATATCTGAGTACAATAATCTGGATAGATTATCTTTGATCTCATATTAAAAACTTTATCAATAAATAATATGTTATCTTTAAGGAAGAAGATATCATTCATTATTAATTATTTGAATATGAGAATAATGATCTTCATTTTTTTATTTCTCAAAGGTAATTAATTAAGGGTTTTGAAAGCTTGATTATGAAAATTTTGATCTGGGTTTCTAAATCTCCTATGAGTGTAAGCCCTTATAGTTAATTAAATCATATGGAAATCAGAGTTTCCTATGAATACTCTTGATTAAAATAGTGATATGAATTTCATTTAAGAATTTGAAGCTTGACGTCAAAGGAGGTAAAGGTTGGAGTTTTCAAATGGGATTGAATGAAAGTTGAGCACTTATTTTTGGAGTCAAAGGAAGAAGGGTAGGAGGTGTTTTAAGATTCTAAATTAGTTCAGAAACACCTCAGCCTATCGTAAATGTTGGGCTTAAGTTTGATGGAAAAAGATTTAAGTTTGAGTTGTCAATTTTATTAGAAGATTGGGATTAAATTCCAGGAGGTTGAGGACTTAGGATTGAAAATCTACCTTAGAACTTAAGTCTAAATTGGGCACTAAAAATCAGTGATCCATAACCTAACTAATGCAATGCAAGATCTGGACTTACCTTGGCCATGATTGGGGAGCCAGCTAAGCCACCTAGGCGGTTCAAAATCATGTATCCAGTCATTTAATATAGAATGGTAGGGATGTTATTTAAGATAAGTTTTTTAGAATAGGGCTAACATCTAGAGTAATTTCTTAATTTAACCCCTTGATATATATTGGGTGATATGAAACTTAAAATAAAATGCATTTAAATTTTAGACTCGATTTAATTTGTTGCTAATGCAATGCATATTAGTTGACTCGATTAATTGCTTGAATCAGAATAAAAAAGTTTTAAAATTAGGCTTAAAAGTAGCTTTTATCCTAAAGTGCACAGACTCCTCTTGACAGATCTGTAACCTCATAGGCCAAGTGGTCTACCAGAACCTGCAGGCAGGGAGGTGCCTAACAAATGGAAAGAAGATACAGTAAATATGAAATGGGAACTCCCAACGGTCCTGAGCTTACTTCTTAAAATGTTAGAGTTTTTATATGAGCTTAATATTTTAAATTTTAGTTAAAGTTAAAATAGTTTATTCATGCCCTCATGAGCCTCCGATCGGGTTCCAAGATAAAATAAAAAATGACATGCAGATCACCAAAAAACTAAGAAAAGAAGATAGATCCTAATCACAATCAAAATCAATCAATTATTATATTAAATCAATTAAATTAAAATTTAAATTGAAAGTCCATATGATAAGTGCCACTTAATTATACAACCCAGTATCTATAGGAAAAATAAGGTGGTTGGGTACCACTGACTGCAACCTAAATTCTATTCCTAAAATACTAGTGATTTTGAGAATTGGCATTCTTCTGATTTTCCACTTCTTGGTCCTTCTACAAGCTCCTTAGATCATGGGGTCTGGATATCCAAGTGAAAAGAAATTGCCCCTCAAAAGGGGTGTTCTCTTTTCTCCTTATACATTTTAAAGTCATCTAAATTTTGATTTCTAAATGGAGAGGGACTCTCCCCTAAGGAATTTCCCTTCCTCTTTGAATTACAAATTAGATATTTAATCTAATTCTCAAAACACCTTAAAATACAACTCAATTACATCAAATTATATTTAAATGAAAATTAAAATCTAGACTCAACAACCTGCAGGGTTATCCTAATAAATCAGCAGTTAATTTAATATCCAAAGTAGTTATAATTAATCTTAAGTAATTAATAATTAGAAAATACTTAAACTCATAGCCACGCTTGGTCATGCTCTTTTAATTTTAAAGGGGAACTTAGCAAATTCTAAAGCACCTAAAAAAAATAGCATCAATTTTAAAGCTTAATTATTTGCCCCCTTTAATTTTAATGCCCTGTATGAGTATGGCCACCTACATAAGATTGAATTAGTATGAATCATCTCTAACCTAGGGGTAGATCTAATGTACAATCTATCACATCAAAGAGTGCAAAAATTAAAAAAAATAAACACATCAATCTAAGCCAGCAAATAGCATGTAGTGAAAATTATGAAAAATCCAGCGCACAACTTCAGTAAAGTAAAACACTGGCCTAGCCTAAGACTAGAGTTGGTTATCCTTGAAAACTATCTAAAGTGTCTGAGGTAAGCTGTGTGGCTTTGATGTATCCTATGTCGGATATTTAGTTCAAGTTGTTTGAAGGTTTGATTGGTTGAATGGCTTAAGGGAGGATTTTGGTTAAAGTTTAAATCTTAATGATTTGAAATTAATTTTAAGATTGATTTTAGTTATTTGTTGCATATCACATTTGTTGCTCATTGAAGCCGTGAAGTTTACTTCACCTTCCTTAGGGCTAATTTAATAGCCTCGTAGGCCTAGGTTATCTAGTGGTACCTGATATGATTAAGTGATTTGATTTAATTAATATTTGAAAGTTAATGATTTTTAATTGAGGTTAATTGGTTGCTAATTTTTAAGATTTAATTTATTTAAGTTTTTTATTAACCAACTTGTGGCATTGTGCCACCAGGCTCGAAGAATAAAGCCTCCTTAAGATACGTAGCCCCACAGCCTGGAGTAGTCCAGCCTAAAAACTAGATTAATGCATTAAAATTAATGATTTTAAATTTAGTTAAATAATTATTAATCAATTAGAATTAAAGTTTTACACTCCATTGAATTCATTCGTGGCGTTGTGCCACGAGGCTCGACGAACTAGGCCTCTTTAGGACACGCAGCCCCGTAGTTTAGAGTAATCCATCCTAAAAGCTTCATCTTTATAGTGTTTGTTGTGTATTAAAAGTTTATCTCAGTGATTTTAATAATAATTTAATATTTTTTGGAATTTAGAATTACTTATCAAATTTTAAAATTTTTTGGATTATTTTAATCATTTAGTTAAAGGGTCAAATATTAACTTTTTAATTAAGAATGATTTCTAGAAAATTAATATTTTTATAAAATATTAGACCTTAGGATAATTAGTTACACTATAAGTTTTCTTGATTTGGATTTTTCTACATTTAGTTATGATGGTTTGAAGATTTGACTTGAAATTTGACTTTGTTTTGATAAAAAGTTGACTTTTTCAAATTTGAATGATTTTTGGAATTATGAGATTTTTAATAAATATTAGATTTTATATTGAGTTGAATACCTTTGAGTTTGACTAATTTGGAATTTTATTGAATTAGTTATGTTTTTTTCAAGTTTGATGACTTAATTGAATTATTTAATTAGTTTAATTAAAGGCTTTTTATTGATTTTGCTCCAAATGAACTCCCAACTCCTTAAAATCAACTCCAAATGTCTGGAATGACCTAAGAAGAGATTACTAAGTGTTTGGAAATTTTTTGGAATTTTTAATTATTTTTAATTAACTAAATTAATTAAATATTAATATTTAATGAAAATTAAATTAATGTCAAATTTGATGTGAAATCAAAGGGCTTTTATTTTTTATTGATTAAGGTTTGAATTCTGGTCAGCTAGAGGTATTATTTATATTTTTTGGATTTAAATTTGATTTATTAAAATTTTTGGAAGTTTTAAGGGATTAATTAAGGGGTTAACTTTGATTCAATTAGTTAAGGAGCTCAATGATTTCAAAATTAAGTGAATATTTTTCTATGGGCTATAGATGTTACTAGGTTCAAGTGGTTCATATTTCATATCAATAGGAAGTGTATCCTAATTTCTAGAATTAATCTAAGTTTCTTAAATGTGTCCTTAATTATTATCCTTAATGACGTCACTAAGTTCAAATAGATTTGAATCAAGGTTTGTCTAACCCATGAACTTAGCATACATATATGCATCATATATAAACATAATCATATCCTAAATCTAGGAGAGCCTATGCTAAGTGAGAGTGTGTTCACCCTAAGCATGCAAGAATTAAGATAATACATGTAATTAAAAATTAGATTAGCTAACAATTGAAATATGATTGTTCACTAACCATCCCAATCAATTCTATTCAAATAGATCAACCTATGTTTAAAATTTAAAGAGAATATCTCAAAACCTAAAAATTTAATATATACATATAATTTTAAAATAAGATTTTAAAATATGAATATATACATTGGACTATTTTTAATTACTTTATTTTTCAAACTTATATATTTATGTTCTAATATATGTGTATTTTCAAAGATTTTAAAATTGTATATATATTAAATCCTTTAATTTTGAGAGATCTCCATGGAATTTTAAAACATTTGTTATGTATGTGAATAACATTCATGGGGGAAAGGATTAGTGAATGATTGTACTCCAATCATCCACTAATCACATTATTAATCCTGTTTAATCATCGTTTAGTCTTCTATTACATATGTAGGATGAACGAGCAATTAGTCTAGGTTCTCCTAGTTCTAAGGGCATGGTGTGCTATGACTTGTTGCATTTCACTTTATGTTATCCCAAGGGTTAGACATTAACATTAGATTTGAACCTGTTTAACTTAGTGACACATTAAGGATAATAATTAAAAACTCATCTAACAAACTCAGAGAAATTCTAAGAGCTAGGATACACCTCTAATTGGAACAAAACATGAACCATTTGACCTCAGTGACATCTTGAACCCCCTAGAGTTTTCTAGGAATTTTTTTAGAACTCTTTAAACCCCTTAATTAACAAACCCTAATTTACCCTTTAATTAAGCCCTGGTACTTCAAAAAATACTAATAATTCCAATTAAATCCATAAATTATCCATAATATATCAAAATCTTCATAATTTAGTCCTTAATCTTAGAAAATTAAAATCCCCTTAATTGGACTTCAATTTGAGCATTAATTTAATTTTGATTAAAAAAATCACCCTTTTAATTAAATTAAATAATTAAAAATTATTAAAAATTTCAAAATTTCCCCAAACAGCTGGAAACCCTACCTTGGGTCATTCCTGACATTTGGAGGTGATTCCAAGAGATTTTGAGCTGATTTGGATGAATATCTCTAAAATAGCCCTTAATGAAATAATTTTAATAATTCATTAAATACCTAAACTTTGAAAAATCATAACTAACTCCAAAAAAATCCAAATTGAGTAAACTAAAAGCATTCAACTCTAATTAAAATATAATATTTATTAAAAATATTAACTTTCTAAAAATTGGTCTAAATTAAAAAGTTAACTCCTCAACCAATTGTAGTTCGATAACTAGGGCCCAAAACGTCAAAAAATCATAAATTTATGAAGAAAACTCCAAATCCAGCAAACTTAAAGTCCAATTACTCCTTGTAAGGTCTAATAATTAATAAAAATATTAGAACTCCAAAACCTAGCCTATTTCTAAAAGTAACCTTTTGTATCCCTTTAACTTAGTGGATCGGATGACTTCGGACCTTCTAAAATCTACTAATCCAACTTAAACTTTAGAGAACATTGCCCTAAGTATGAAAATTGATCAACCAACTAAATTAATTTAACAAAATTTTTTACTACTGGGTAACCCATGTCTACAAGGTTATTAAGTTAGCCCCAAAGAAGGTGAAATAAATCTCACGGTATTGGTGAGAAATAAAGGTAGTAATCAACTAAATACTAAAAATAAAACTCTTAAAATCAACCTTAAAACATGAATACTTAAACTTAAACCAAAACTCCCCTTTGAATTTCAATAAATTGGATCACAAATAACTTGAACTAATTATCCGATATATGACACATCCAAAAGCACACAGCCTACTACACACACATAGAATTATTTGCTAGGGCACTACTTCTAGCTCTATGTTAGACCGGTGTTTTCCTTTTTTATTTTTGTGATGTTATGCTCTGTATGTGGCACATGTGCTAGTTGTTTGATTTGTTGTAATGATTATGATTAGTTTTAATATTACACTTTTTTTTGATGTGTTATGTGATAGATTACCCATAGGTTAGGAGCGATCATGAAACTAATGATATTATATATAGGTGGCCATGCTCATGCAGCATAAATAAAAGGGGATAAAATAATAAATAAATCATGTAAATGCTTGCTATAGGTGCTTCAGCCGCTTAGCCCCCAAACAAATAAGAGCATGGCTAAGTGTGGCTGGCAATGAGTACTTTACTTTCTATATATAACTACTCGGAATGTATTACCTTTAACTGCTTAGGATAACTATACAGGAGAGTCTAGATTTTTCTTTTTCATGATGTAATTTTTATTTGATATAATTGAGTTGTGAAAGTTTTTAAAAAAAAAGGCATTTCAAGTATCAGGGATCCAAAGGGAAAAAGAAAGGCTCTTTATAAGGAATTTCTTTTTCATTTGGGTACTCTTCTGAAGGAAGAACCATATGAAGAATGAGGAAGATTATCCGTAGAAGGATAAGAAGATGACGATGAAGATGAAATGCCTTATTTTTAAGACTTGTGTCATTCAATAAGATTAGAATCCAGGATGTTATCAGTGGGGCCTGGCCACTATTACTTTTTTGCAGACCCTAGGTTATATTTATATGGCACTTGCCATGGACTTTGGACTTTCTTTTACTTTGATGGTTTTATTTGTATTGATGTGTTTACTCTATTTGTGCAGTACAGATTGCCTGCTTTTTCAAGGTTTCTTTCTTGCATGTGTGAGCATCTGATTATGCTAGGCTCTCTAAGGACAAAAATTCTTCTACTCATAACTAAGATCTAAAATTTTAAGAATTAACTAACATAGAATCTTAACAATCTAGGAAATAGCCAGAATCATTTGGGGTTACATGCATATTAATACATCCCTCTCCTTTTTTAAGACACTTCCTCACCTACGAGTAGAGTCTAGATAATTCGACCTATAACGATCAGATGCTGGATCTAGGGAAGTCTAGTCTTTCTAAAAAATTATTTTATAAGCCTTTTTAAAAACTTCATACATTCATGATTTGGAGATTTTAACTAGCATGCATTGAATTGAAAACTAATTAAAATCAAAATTTAATTGCATTCATTTTAGGAGCATAACACCCTTCATAAGTATAAGGACATTTAGGAACCTCTCAAAATATCAGCCTTAATTTCTAAAAATTTAGCCACCCACCCATCTTTCATAATGATAAGATAGCATGGATTTCATATGACTAGGTTGTTAGTTGGCCTTCCTTTTTAGGCAAGATATAAGTCAAGGATGCATTAGCTAGGACATGGGTGTTCGTGTTGTGTATAGAACACTAAACCCACTATAGATTTAGGGTTCAAGGCTACTACCATCGGTGTCCTGTAGTATGTCTCATCGATGGGTAGGTCCTCTATCCTTTAGAGGCTATAAATCCTGCCTATCCATATCACATGGATGATGCCACCTCCATCCTTCTCTCTTACATGCTCAGAGTGCAATGTTGACTTTTTATCTAGTTTCTTTTCACTACCTTACTTCTTCTGGATGATGATGTGTGCTATATATATTGATTAAGCCAAGTTGAACCTTTCCTTCCCTTTGAGTAGGAACTTCTTAGTCTCCTCCTTATGTGCCAATCCCTTCTAAGAGAATAATATAGGATCCTTAAACAAGAGTCTTCCTAGGCCCAAGCTTAAGATGTAATTAACCACAGGAGATTACACTCATGGGAAATTGAATCCCACATCAAATAAACCTTACTTGAGCTGATGTATAGGGTGAGGGAAACTCTGTGACTCTGATCAAGTCATGCATATTATTGCCCATCGAGGTGCATAGGTGAGAGACACTATCCTCAATGATTAATCATATATATGATCTAATCTGTCCTCCCATTGGCCTGCTTGTCAAGAGTGCAAAGGACTGCGATCATTTTATCCTACGGGGCAGTGCGATCGTACCCTTTGCACTCTGTTCCCCTACCAAGCGGTGTCCTTTCGAAGGTCCACAGAAACCCTTAATGACCTAAAACTTTAATAAATACAAAACTAAATATAAAAAGTAAACTAAATTACAACATTCATGTAATAAACTAATCAATAAAAGAGAAAAAAATTTCTTTCCTAATTTCATCATATAATATTTATTGAAGTAACTTTAACAATAATAAATAAATAAATAAAATCATTAAAAATTACACATAATTCCAAATGTCCTTAAATTTTCATGGGTTTTATTTTGTGTCATTTTTTACTTATGGTGAAAATTTAATGATGATTTGAGCTCATTTGTTACCTAATTTAACTCTTATATGAAAAATTAATAAATAAGTTAACTTAATAATAATAATAATAATAATAAGAATAATAATAAGAATAAGAATAAATTAATAAAAAAATGGTTAATTTTAAAAATTTATAAGTAATTCGTAAAAATTTATAAACAATACACTCACTAGTATTGTACATCTAATAAACTACATAATGTTTTAAAAAAATTAAAATTTGAACTTTAAAGTCAAAGCCAAACTTGGCTTAAACGTATGTTAGATATAAAGAAGACATTAATGTTAACAAGGCATTTAACCTTGCACTGTTCCAAATGACTCTAAACCTTCATGAGATGTTCTTTTGGTTAGCAATGACTCATGGATCAAGTTTCATGAATTTTAGGATTTATTTGGTATGATAATTACCAAACATTTAAATAGAAAGGAGTAAAACACATAGTCTAGCTTAAATTTTAGTATATTTGTTAGGGAAATTAATTCTCATTTAGGATAGGAGCACGATTTTACTTTTAGTGATGTACTTAATACCTATGTTTACTACTCTTTCAAGATTAATGTTCATGGATGTGTATAAATGTTCTAATGCTTCATTATGACTGTAATGATAATGTGTTACTTCTATGATGAATGTTAGTTAACCTAGTTTTGCTGCAATCTAATTGTTTATCATTAATCCAATCTTAAACATATGGCCATGCTTACGCATGGAAATAATAAAGGAGGGAAAATTCAATATGTGATTCTATCTTCTTAACCACCTTTAATTAATAAAAATCATTTCCAAGGTTTAAGGTTACTCAAAAATGAGCTAGTGCTTTGTAGCACAGTGTGAAGAAAATTTAAATGCTTAATATATAATGCCTAAGATATGAATCATTCTTTTTGCTAACAATGTAGGAGCCTGAACACTTTTATTTTTTTATAAATCTAATAAATAACTTGTAAAAAAGTTTAAAAATTCAAATATGTGAATTATTTAACCTAAGGAGAAAGGAACCAGAAAAGGAATCTTCTTCCTTTGAAGAAAATATCATTGGAAGCCTTTTTGGAAGGAAGATCAAAGTTAAATAATTTGAAGAATTAAAGACCATAAACTATCTTATTTTTAAAGTATGGTTGAAGCTAACAACATTCTAGGAGTAGAAATCTATGTTTTTTAAGTTGGAGCATGGCCAACAATTTTTTTTTTTTGGCCATGGGTAATATTAAAATAACACATGCCACATTTTGACTTTTTTTTATGTTATATAAATACATACAACACACACACACACACACACACACACACACACACACACACACACACACACACACATATATATATATATATATATATATATATATATATATATATGTGCGTGTGTGTGTGTGTGTTTGTGTGTGTGTGTGTGTGTGAGTTTTCCTAGGTTTCTTTAGTTTGCATGTGTTTTAGCCTATATATTTGTTAAAATCTTAAGAAAGGTGGAAATTAACCTTTTAAACACACACTTTGCTTTCCTATGAGCATACATTCAATTTATTTTTTCTATTATGAACACTAAATTCACGCACTTTAGTAGCCTAAGCGATGCGGTTGAGCCAAATATATGTGTTGGTTTAGGGATGTTTTGTTGCCAAAATTTTCTTAAAAAGAAAGCTTTTCTTTTCATACTTGCATTAGAACATCTAAAACGTATAAAAAAGTGCTTTCTTACATTATTTAGATAGATAAACTCCATTGATATATAATTACCATATTTCTTAAATAAATAACATCCTACCCATCTTGCATTTCTTAAAGATTAGAATTAGAGGATTAAAGCCCTAGGTGATTTTTAGTAAGAATTTTAGTCCAACAAAATGTAAGTCCAATAGTGGCGGGCTTTCATTTTAATCCTATTAAATATTTTAGGATATAAGTCCCATCGCTCAAATTTTAGCTTCTCATTCAATTCTAGTAACGACCCTATGGAAACTTAGCTTAGACATAGGTTATGAGTCAAATTCCAAATCATAAGTCCTCATTATTCTGGAATATAGTCTCAACATTCTAATAAACTATAAATTCAAACATAAAATATCATTTCATTCTAAAGAAATAAAGTTTAATATTGAATATATTAGATTACTTTTGTGTTTCTCATAATCTAAAAGCAATGAATAATAAACTTGTCAATAAAAAGTCTTAAATAAGTTAATTGATCTCTTTGTAATCACTATTGGTGATAATTGCTCATTTAAAAATGTAGTGTTTTTTTGTTTGCGACTTGTTTTTTCTATTTTTTTTTTCAACTCAAAAATTCATTAAAGGGTTTTTAGGTTCCAATATTAAAGGTATAAAATAAAAAGATTACATGGGTTTTGATTTTCAAGTTTTTGGTATGCAGAATTTTTTTTTAATGAAATTCTCAAAAGCCACATTTTGTGTATCTAAAATTCTCCCATATTGATTGACTTCCAAATGCATTGCTGCACCTGACCCATGATTGACCTCATTCTCTCTTGAAGAAAACCCCCTCATCCCATATCCTTTGATGATTCTCTCGCTCTCCTCCTCAATAGCCATGTGACCATCCTGTTGTTGGCCCTTTATCTTCTCCTTATTTATTTTCTAATGGCAACAAATTAGCTTTGTAGTACATCAAGTACCACATTGACATCTCTGTCATTGTAATTGTCATGTTTTTTCTTCCTCGTGATCTAATCATGTTTACTCTAAAAAGAAATATATGTGATTGAAGAATGTTCTAAAAAGAAATGTTCAATTTTAATCTAATCCTGTTTGAAGAATTCAAGACTCTTAATCCTTGCTTAAATATTGAAAATCAAGAAATTTTTAGAAACTATTTTAATTTAGATTTTTCTTAAGAATTTCCCCTCTTGAAATATAAATAATTTTAGTGACTTACCTTTATGGGGGGCATGCAACCCTAGTTAAAAATGTCCTTTACTAGTTCCTTAACGTAGGGGAAAAAACATTGAGACCATTGTAGAATATTATGTTCATCACTTGAGGTGATATGGAATTCTCATTTCATTTTTTTTATTATAGAAATGGTAAAGTTTTTAGGGTTTGTTCTAATTTTAAAACATCATCTAGAATATCATGTTTGCCTACCGAGATAATATGTAAATCACTTTGTTACATTTAATTATAAGAATTGTTAATTTTCAAATTCCTATTTTTTTTAAATCTATTATTGAATTATTATGTCTAACTCTTGGGATGGCGTGGTTTTCTTTATGTAGCATTCAACCAAAAAAAATAGGAGTTCCCCCAAGGTTTACTGGTGTTTTTTTTTCACATACAAGTTTTATGGAGACTTTGTTGGGCTGGTTCCTCTCTGTATCTTTAATGGTGGCTGAATAGTTTTTTTATCCACAGTATTCTTGCACCATATGTAGGCTAATACTACATGTCTTCAATTTTTTTCCTTGCCCATTTCTCCCTTAGGCAAGTGTGGTCAATATCAAGGTTTAAAAATCCCTATCGGTTGCCAATTTTTTTGGTAGGTCCCTAATTTGCTTAAGAATCAATAAAATCTTTATGATTTATTAAATTCCATAAGCTCTTAGAAAAACAATTGGACTCCAAATTTTAAAAAATTAATAGATTCCAAAACTTTGTACTTTCATAAAAATTCCAAATCTCTTTAAATTTTCCAAAATAACAGCTCTTTCCCAAAAATATTTATGATTTTCAAACTAGTAATCTATTTCAAATTTAGTGTGCTAGTTTACAAATTTTTCAAAATTCAAAAATAAAAAATCAATCTTGTCCTTTTCCTAACAAGCATATTAAAGTTACATATTTGTACAACTTGATGTATTTGCTAGGAAGGGTCTGGAAATTCAAAATTTTTAAATATAAAAAAATCTATCCCTAAAAATTCATCCCTATATTAATCTACATTTTGCTATTACATTCTTTTTTAGCTTAATGTGTGCTCTTGTATTTGGTCAAAAATTTCAAAAATCAAATAAAATTCTTCTATGAGAAAAATGTTTTCGTGTCCTATCCAACATATTATAGTTACATAATTTTGTAGCTTGATGTGTATGCTAGGACAGCTTCCAAAATTTAAAATTTTTATTATCATAAGCTTTTCTTGCTCTAACCAGTGTAACATAGTTACTTATTTTTGTAGCTTGATGTATGGAAGATCAATGTCAAAAATATAAATATTTAATTCAAGTTTTTCTTCCCATATCACATATTATCATTACATGCTTTATGGTAGCTTGTTATGCAAGGTGAGACAAAGTACATATTCTAGAGAATTCATAACAAGTAGATTTGATCCAAAAGAAAACTAGTTTGCTTTAATCATTAAATTAGAAATAAAAGTCTAGGTTATAAGGAAGACCCTTTAAGAAAGAAAATAGCTACTTTGTTCCTTTTGAAGGAAATTTAGCTGTATATTCTTCAAATTGTAATAGAAAGTGAGTAGTGATTGAATCCTCCAAATAATAAAGAAAAAAGGTAGACGATCATCAATGCTAATAGGAAAAGTCTATTCCCTAACCACCAATACTAAGTGGGAAATGATAAAGATCCCAATTCCCTCAAATATTTAGGCTAATTGTTTAGATGAAAAATATATTTCATCTTGCTTTTGAAACCTTGAAGAACAAAAATTTGATATGATACTTTTAGTCTATGTTGTAAGGTTTTTATTGACAATCTCAATTAAATGCAAATGCATTTTCAAATTTTATATTCAATAATATTTTTATTGATTTCCTAATCTTAGAGACCTATAAATAGTGGTTGATGTTTTGAAGTTTTAAAATCTATTTTAAAGTACCATCATTACTTATACTCTAATTAAAAATTCTTGCAGGTTAGAACTTGGAATGCATTTGAGTTCTATTCTTTAAGGGTATGGATATGATGATTCTCTTTATGCCATGCAATTTAACCAAAATTTATAGTGGATCTTAGGACATGTACTAAAGTTAATGGCCTCTCTTAAACATATTGAATTCCCATTTGCTAATTTTAGCTTTTCAATGGCAGTGTATTAAAAAACCTCTAGCTAAGTTTATTCTTTGCTCCATCAATCTTTTTGAGAAAACAATTGGGAAATCTTTGCTAATATTGATTTTATCCTGATCTTATTAATTCTCTTCAAAGTCAAAGACTAAGAAGATTCCAAGGTTTAATATTATAGTCAACACATGAAATGGTAAACATTCCCACTATCATGTGGCTTGACTCTCTCACAATTAGTAATCGACTTTGAATTCCTATAAAGCTTGGTGACTTTATAATAGCATTAAATGTTTTCTCTTCTTTGTAGTGAATTAAGAAAAAAATATATTTGGGTTCACCCAAATCTCATCAATACATTTAAAAAAATATTTTAAATTAAAATATATGTCAAATTTAAATTTGAGTTTGAAAAGAAAACTTCTTTATCTGCATGCTATTATATATCTAATAGACATCTTTGCATGTTTTTTTCATACCAATCTTAGTCATGTCGCTTATTCCTTCTATAGAAAAGGGTCAAATTTATTAATCTATCTTTGTTGCCTTAGATGAATAATTCCCTTCTCTTAGGCTTGGGGGGCATTCTATAATTGAAAATATACTCTTGAAGGTTTAAGAAAGAAAACCTCTACAAAAAGAAAGAGAAAGTGAAAAAAAGAAGATGAAGAATCAAAGAGATGGACTCATAACAACCTATGAATATGATAAACATCCCCTATATCAAGTGGTATGTTATATATATATATATATATATATATATATATATATATATATATATATATATATATATATATATATATATATATATAAGGATCTTTTTATCCTTCATGTTCTTTAACACTTGACTATGAGAATTTTAACTTAAGTTTATCATCATGGAATGATGGTATATTGGATATGTTAATACAAGTCATGTTAGAGGTTTAAAAAGGTTATGTTTTTATTTTCAAGTTAATACTCTTTCAATTACATTTTGACTTAATCAGAAGAGAGAGGGAAAACCTCAATTTATCTTATAGGAGCTTTAAGCTGGGTCAACAAGTCTAAGTCCTATGACATCTTTCGTTAGCAACTTGAGCAGGTCATTTCATTACATCAAAATTTAATACGAAGATAATTAAAAAAATGGTATTTATATATTTTAATTTATAGTGGAGATGGTTATGCATCATTAGTCTTTACATAATTGAACCTAATTGAACTGCATAAACCAACCATTAATAAATTATTTTCATATTTTTTGAGGGTAGATCTTCTTCTCTTTTGAATATGTCCAAGTTTGATTAATTCTAGGCAAGGTCTTGATGCTTGAAAGATAAATAGTGATACATAAAGACTTAAGCATCACTCTTTTTAATTTTTACCTTGAAGCTTAATCAATGGACTACCTTCTTGTTTGGTTTTGATGAGATGGTTTGATGTTCTCATTTAACATGACTAGGTATCCTATTTAAAAATATACATAATGTTCTTATTTAACATGGGTAGGCATCCTATTTAAAAAAAAAATCTTATGAAAATCTTCCATGTGAGTTGGTTCTATGTGAACAAAAACTAATGTTTTTCATCTCTTGATTTTCTAATCTAACAAACCAAGTTTAGAAAGGCACAAATTTGAAGCTAATCTCTTTTCATATCAAGATTTAGTTTATGATTGAATACCTTGTTAATTAATAATATATGGTGTTCTATTCTTCGACTAGGTCCACGCTAACTTTATTTACATCATTACAAAATTTCAAGTCAAAATAAATTTTTGATCTAATTTAGTCCATTATTTATTAAACCAAGATGTTATAATATGAGAGGTTTGATCCTCGATAAGGTCCATGCTAACATTTTTTACATCATCATAAAGTTTTAAGTCAAATTAAATTTGTGATCTAATTTAGTTGTTGATTGACTTAGCTGGGTTGTTATAACATGACGAGTTCTATCCCTAGCAAGGTCAATGATGACTTCATGTCCATACATATTACCTTTTTGAAAATATCAATTGGTAATTCTACTTAGTCCATAATAGATAGACCCAGATGTTAGAAATATAGGGTTTCTATTCCTTGAGAAGTCTTTGTGACTTTATCTAATATCTATAAAAATAAATTCAAAATACATCTTAAGTTTATGATAAACAAGAATTAGATTTTCAATTTTTTATAACTCTATTTCTGATAACATGTAAATGATATTAAAAATTTAATCAATCCTATAATTTTCTTCACATAATGTTGTTAAGTTTCAACTATTTTATTAAACTCATTTTAGTCAAGTTCAATTCATTTATTCTAGATGGAGTAAACTAACCTTTCTCATGGGTTTTTGAATCCTATTCAACGTGTCATTTTGTTTGGGACCTAATAATTAAAACTTGAGTGACTGAAAAATCACTTTCAAACCACTATTTTTTTTAAATTTAATAGAAATTGAAAATTTTATTTTCTTTGGTCTTTCATTCATTTAAATTTTCATGTAAAAAAATGATTATGAAACATATAAATCCAAGTCTAATTGAATTGAAATCAAGTCCTTCAACTTTGAAATCTCTTATAAGCTTAAAGTCTTTTTAGATATACTTGATTTCACTGGTCCATGCAAATATGTGCAATCAATTAGGAAAAGTTCACCATAGCAATTTGTAGTCCATTTATTGACCTTATTTTTTAATGAGGTAAACTATTTCCCCTTTCAAATTACTTAGTGCTTAAGGTCCTCCTAGCTTAACATAGGCTTAGCCTATATAATAGGAGGCAACACAAGGACATAGAAATGGATAACCTTAGGTGATCTAAAGTCTTCTTTGGACAACTCCTAATGACATTATGGAATTTCCAACTCCATTCCAAACCCAACCTTTTTTCTAAGCCAAAAACAAAATTCAAAGTTTCCAACATTTATGAATTGTGCCACTCAAAACCTCATTTCAAAGAAAACCTAAATAACTACCTTACATATAGGGTCAAACTATCTTAGGCACATTGCCAAGTTGATTTGACTTGCCCATGAACATTAGTCAAAGCATGATTAATAAATTTGACCACTAACCCTAAAATGACCTATACGTCTTGAAGACTCTTTTCCACTCAAATTTCTTTATAAAAAAAGAAACTATAGGTCTTAGCATTAGATTTTAGATTTCATAAAAAAAACATAATTTTTTTTTTAAACCTACCCCAAGCCATGGTCAACCCTTGGACCATGGTATCTTCTTAGAAACACTAAAATACCTTAAATATCCTAAACCATTCTAAAATGCCTTCCCAAGTTAGACCTAACTCTGACTCATAGGAAATTGATCTAAAGCTTTCAAAAATTACTTATATTAAATAAACCTATTCCAACCTACCGTGGCCATGGGTTGACATTGGTTGACCATATTACCCTTAGCTGACTCATATAGCCCATGTGACATTCTCCATTGATGTAGCTTTATTGCCTCTAAAATTGTGGACTTAAGCAATTCCAATAGGTTCTTAGAATCCTAAACTCATCTACTTAGCCAATCCTTACAATTGGTTGACTTAACGTAACCAATCAGTATAACTCAAGTTAGCCCAAATAGGCTCAAACATTAATTATGTTCCATCAAAGTTAGCCCAGCCCAACATTTATCTTAATACCTTCATGTAGTACTCTTAACCCAATCCCAGCTCTCAAAGACACTTGGACATCCATGGATGGATAAAAATTGTAAAACTTAAGATATCCTATATTCATATAACTAGTTATAGTCAACCAGCTCTCCTTAACCTCTACCTAAACTCTAACTACCAGGTAACTCTTCATTGGATACTTTCTTACCTATATAACAACTTACTATGGTTAGATATTCCTAGAATTCTAGCCACATACATTCCTAAAACTTTTGTAAATATCCTTTTTTTAGAGAGCCTTAAACCCAACAAAGGCTTCCTTTACTTTCCCTACAGTGCATGTGAGTGCTAGTAATTACTAACCCTCTAGAAACCTACAAGTGAGAGTATGAGTGAGCTCAAGTGAGGTTAGTTTGATGAGAACCCAACTTTCATTTTGGTGATTCTCACACTTTAATTTCTTCATCAATATTACTTTTCGGACTAAGATAAATTGAATCCAATAAAAAATCCATCTCTAATTCCCACAACATAGAGGCACTGTTCAATCCTAAGCTAATTTTCTTAGGGGTTCAAAACAACATAAAATGAATGTTCAATCAAAGGTAATCTAGTCATTATACTGAATTTTATGATCTCCTAGATCCTTTAGGATTAACTTAAATTGAATTTGAGCATTTTAAAGCTCATAAGAAGTCAATTTACATAGTTGAATATTGAGCTAAGCTTAAGATAGAAGATAATTCAAGAGGTGTTGCTAAATCTTGTAGTTTAATTTTAATTGGACTAGAAAATGTACGCCTGCCCCATGACTCTAAGTCTTTAAATAAAACCAATCAACCTTGAGATCAGATAGCTATCATTAGATCCAACTTGTAATGAGATTCTAATGCCATTTGGATAAAAAATTAAAAAGTGTCAAATGGAAAAGGTTTTAGCATTCAATATGCTGACTATCTAAACAACTTAATATCAGATTTAAATGTACTTTATTCGATAAAAACATATGAAAATCACATTTATGAAAATACTATTCCAAATCAAGCATCTGCGAGCTATATGTAATGTTATTTTTTTTTACTATTTTATAAAAGTAAACATTAGTAGGTTATAACAACTCATTAGAGGGAATTTTTTTTCATTCAAATAGGTTATTTAATTATATCATATGCTTGAACCTTTTGATTATCATGGAATTTTTTCAAGTGATCTGAGGGATGTTTCTTATATCCCTAATTTTTCTTATGGTCATTTGATGAGTCTTTTTTTTTTTAGGGGAAACCCACGGAAGGCCTAGGCATTAATAAAAATTTCAAATTACTAAGTTATAAATTGACATAATAATTTTAAAAATTTATAAATCCTTATCCTTAAATATTTTTATTTGCATTTGCTTTGAAATGTATGTCTATGGGCATGGGTTAGATGTCCAATATTAAATATCTACTTATTGAACCCCAATTCAACTTATATATTTTCATGTGTAAATTCCCTAAGATCTTAGGCTAGACATCTTGGAAATAATCTAAAAAAATCTCTATGGATTCAAATGTGCCCCAACATTTATGAAGTCTTACTAAAGTCTTTAGGGATCTATGGATTTAATTCCATAAGAGTTTCCATCCAATTAATTACATAATTAACAAACCCTAAAATTGGCCTATCCTGAAACCTTAGGAATGGTTATATAACTTTTTCGTTTAGTCTTGGGGTCGTTACTTTTATTAGTGAATAGGTTCTTTAATTTTGGGTTGTACTTGGTTAGGTGTTTCGTGTGTTTCTCCTATTTTTGTTTGCATCGCTCTCTTACTAGTTCCTCTGTTCTTCCATGTTGGTAGTGTCTTTATATTTTTTCAGTATTGATCTAATTTTCTATATTTGGAGGCTACTTCCCTTCTGATGGTTGTCCCTAGTCTCGATGGATGCTGTCTTCATCTTCCTGTCAACTTCTTGGCTATTTTTTTTATATTTCTTATGATTTTTTTTGATAGGATCATAAGCTCTTTAGGGTTCGCTTCAAATGATGTATTTTAGAGAGAACTTGTTCCTTTTAGTGCTTGTATCCTTTTTATTAATTAATACATATGCCCCTTTGTGGGTTTTATCCAGAAGAAGAAAAGAAAAAAATCCTAAGAATTTCAAAAATTAAAAAATTAAAAAAGAAAAAATTCCTAAAAATTTTAAAGTTAAATGCATTTGTGGTCAAATATATTATGACACTATATTTAATTTATATTTATATATTTAAACCTACATAGCTAACAACAAATCATCTCAAAAGCTAAAAAAGTGTTTACTATCATTTTGATAATATGAGTAGAATTTATTTTCATAATTAAACTCAGCATAGAGAAAATACTATTCACCTCAAAAGATGAGATGATATTAAAATATTATTTTAAAAATGAAACTAATAATGGACAAAATTTATCTACTTCCAAAGATTTCTTTGCTACTTTAGTGAACTAAAGCAAGATTTATTTTTTTACTGGATTCGAGGTTTACCGAAGAACAAGGCTCTATGGTTCATTATATCCCAAGATAAATCTTGAAGAAACTCTAGATTTAATTAATGACCAAACTTCTTTAGATTTATAAATGTTGTAACAAGGATATTAGAATGAGACCAGCCAATTCTGAAAGGTTCAAATTTTTAACACTTCTTTACAGAATCAAAGGAAGAACGGTAGAGAGTGTTTAAGATTCTAGGAAATTAAAAAAAAAGCACTATAATTTATTCTATGGTTAGGATTTACCAATTTAGAGTTGGATTGAATTATACATTTTAAGTTTACAATTTATTTGATAATTGAGTTATACATCCTGGAAGTAAGTGCGAGAATTATGCAAAAGTACAAACATGACTTATGTCTATGTGGAGTAGATTGCTAGCCTAATCAACTAGTTTCTTTTATAAAAGTATGATTTTCTTGTCTAGTGATTGCAAGGCAAACTATTTATTTAGTAATCAAGGGTTTATAATTTAGAATTTAATTAGGGATTTACATATGTCATGGATTCAAAAGCACCAAACAAATGCAATTTGAAATTAATTTTACCCTAATAGTTAAATTCTTATATTAGAATAATAAAAAATTATATGACCAATTTTTTAGGAATGTTTTTTAATATAACAACCCTATACTAATAAGAATAGAAGTGTCGACCACATCTCTTAGGGGAATGATAGCTTGCAATTAGCTATTGTGCATTGGTTTATGTAAGTTGCAAAAAATTAAATATACACAACATATATGAAAATATTTGTAAAGGAGTTATGGTGTAAAAATATAAAAAAAAGTCCTAAGAGAATAATATATATGTCTTTCCAAAATCACACGTACTGCTAATAAAATAATGAAAAGTATATTATTTTTAATCACAATCAATTAGAAGCAATTATTCAATCTCCATGCATAAATGCAATAGTGTAAAAGAAAGTCTATTGTAAATGCTACATAAAATATAAAAGGGTCTACTGTAAAGTTAAGGTGGCTAAGCTCAACTAATAACAAGCCTAAATTTTAACACTTATATAATGATGCATTTGTTTCATCCCTAAGGATAAAGCAAATACTTGGTTTTAATACTTGGTTTTGAGAAAGCTTGTGGTTTCAGATTATCAGAATTTGATGGAGAAGGCGTTGAGTAAATTGAGTGCTTGGGTAAATAGATTTATTTCTGTAGAAGGAAGGATGGTTCTTGTAAATTCTACATTCATGTCTTTCCCTATATTCTTGTCGATCCATTCATTAGTCTCTTTCGGGTTATTAAATGATTTTGATAAAATATATAGCAAGATGGAAGTTTTATATGACATAAGAAAGATGGAAGCCAAGGAATTCATTCTGTAGCTTGGGATGTGTTATGCAAAGCTAAAAATTAGGGAGGCCGTGGGCTTCACTCAGTTGTTGCTAAAGTAGGTCCTCTTTATGCAAAATTTACTTGGAATCTCATTGATAAACCAAATTCTCTTCTTAATCGAAACTTGATTTCAAAGCATGGATCTGATATTTGGAACACAAATATTAAGAGAGGGAGTTTGATGACGTGGAAATTAATTGTCAACGGAGATAAGTTTCTTCAATCAATTATGAGGCAGAAAGTCAAAACAGGAGATGCTATCAATATTCTAAATGATGTGTGGATCCTTGAGAGGAGTATTATTAAATGGCCTACTTTTATTGCAGATTTGGAGGATGTGGGATATTATTTTAATAATTTTGTTGCAAATGGATCATGGAATGTGGCACAGCTTGAAAAATATTTTGGAAAACACTTGGTT
Organism: Dendrobium chrysotoxum; assembly: GCA_019925795.1. Lineage (NCBI taxonomy): Eukaryota > Viridiplantae > Streptophyta > Magnoliopsida > Asparagales > Orchidaceae > Dendrobium > Dendrobium chrysotoxum. The sequence goes on from CM034314.1 coordinate 34,551,916, forward strand.
GATCTTATAATATAGAAATTGATTCTAATTTGCTGATGGATTATGTGGAGCTGAAGGCAAAAGTTTTGAGAAAAACTATTTCAACTTTTAATATACAGGAAGCTTTCGTTGAAGATGGTGTGGAGGATGGTTATTGGAGCTGGATGAAAAACTGCGACTTAGGCCACAGGTGGAACTATTTTGGTGGGGTTTAATGAATTATGCTCTTTGTTCTACTTTTTTTCTAATGTATAGAGGATTTTTAGATTATAATGGCTATCCAAGAGGTTGCTGTTCGATTGAAGACGTTGATCACATAGCAGTGGTTACGTCAAGCTTATTCAAGTTTTAAAACTTTTAAATAAGTAGGGTTTCAAAGTCCCAATTTTTTCATCCTTCACATTTTTGCACTGAAAGTTTGAGAAGTCTTGCATTTACTATTCCCTTTTTTGCTAACTTATATTGTACAACAATTTTCTTTTCTTGGAAGAGTAGGAATAAAGTTGTAAACATTGGTAAGGAGGATAGTTTGATTTGTATTGTTGTAAATGCTATCACTATTGTATCTGCATCATCTTTTGTATATATTAATTTGAAAAACTAGGGTGTTAATCAGCTTCCTCAACTATCTTATGCTTGGCACCCTCCTTCTCCCAAATGATTAAAGGTTAACATTGAAGCCTCTCTTCTAAGATCTAATAAAGGTGGTATTGGTGGAGTTTTCAAAGACCACAAAGGAAGGTTCCTATTGGCATTGGTCTTTAGTTGTGTTCATTGGGATATAGCTCATTTAGAGCTTAAGGCGATTTGTTCTTTGAAGAGGGTGGTTCAAGATTGGATGTCGGAAGCCAAAGGCATTATTATTAAAGGAGATAACTTCAATATTATTGAGTTTCTTTAGAGTTCGGTTGGTTTAAATAACTGGAAGGCTATTCATTCTTTGGAAGAGGATCTTTCATTTCTAAGGGTGTTTAATCAAGTTTTATTTAATTATTCAAATAGGAATTGTAATAACATAGCCGATTTTTGTGCTAAGTATGCTATTTTTTGTGACTTTATTTGGGATGATGTTAGTTGTAATGATATTCCTCCTTCCTTTTTTTCTTTATTAAAGGAGGAAAGTTATGGTTTAGTTTTCATTTAGTAGTTTGTAATAAGCTTTTCTTTTAATGCCAATTGCATTTTCTTCCAAAAAAAAAAAGATAAAGCAAATGCTTAGTTTTAATAATCTTCCTCCATCATTTGTTAGGATAGTTTTTTAAGAGTGTGATAGGATTTCTATCACTTAGGCTGTTATCTTTTTTATGATGTTAATGCAATTTGCAATTTTTTTTTAAAATAAACGATAAAGTAAATACATAAAGCCTTTATTTTAATTAAGGATTTAATTAGTTTAGGTTTTAGATTACCAGGTCAATTAAAAATTTCAATGTGCTTGAAGTCATTAATCAAAAAGTCAAAGGCTTTGAAATAAATACATTTGTTTTATCCTTAACGATAAAGCAAAGACATAATGCCTTTATCTAATTAAGGGTTTATTTAAGTTAGATTTGTTTAATTAAATTATTTTAAATTTATTTATTTAATTAAATTGAATTAAATTTTATTTATTACAAAAATATCATTAATTTAAATCATTTAATTTCTTTTCTTATTCTTTGATTTATATCTTATTTATTTAGTTTGAAATTTATTCATTTTTATTTAATTTTTAATTTATTTCTTTTATTTTTCAAAGTTGGGTTATTTAAGTTTTATTTAAAATTTTAATGTTCTTAATTAATTCTTTCTGATTTTATTTCTATTTATTTAATTTTGACCAACTTAAATTTTATTTAAGTTTTATTTAATTATTTTTTTATTTTTAATTATTTTATTTTATTAACTTAAATTGAATTTATTTAATTATTTTAAATTAAGACTTTGTTCTTATTTTATTAAGTTTAATTTATTTATTTTTATTCTAATATGGAATTATTTAATTTATTCATTCTAAACTCTTAATGCTATGTTTGACAACAGGTTGACTTTCTAATTTACATGAAATTTTGGAGATTTATTATTTTTAATAAATTATAATATTTATTTTAAGCTCATTTTTATTGTGTTTACACTTTTATGATTTTTTAATTTAATTAATATTTAAAAAAAAATCCACCTTTATTATGTTGTTATTTTTTTCAGAATTTTGGTATTTTTTTATTTTTGTACAAAATGAACTCCAACTCTCTTGAAATCACTAAAATAGGTCTCAAAGATCTCAATATGTTTAAGGTAATTTGGACTTGTATTTAATTATTTAATTATTTAATTTTAGAATTTTCTTTAGATTTTAATTTTAATTTTTTATGTTTTATGCTGGGGTTTTTACTTTTCCTTAACAAGATTACTGATTTTATAAAGTTTGCAATTTATTTTGATGTTTTTTTATTTAAATTTATTTTTTAATCAATTTTTGAATTTCCTAGGTCAATTATGTACTTGGACTTATGGTTTGGTAATTGACAGGCCATGTGGCTTCAATGGGCTAGAAATTTAAACCATGGGTCAGTGTTGACCCATGGATTAAACCATACCAATTTGAGACAACCAAAGTCATCATGGGATTTTTAATGAATTTTTTGAGTAAATGCAACTGTACTTTAGATAATTCATATGAACCAAACTAAACCAAAGATCAAGATGAAATTAATGGGTAACTAGTCTATGACAAGTTCTCAAACAATCCACAAAAAATACTCAAATATTCCCTAGGGATTCAGTTTTAAGAATTTATAAATTTCTAGGTTAAATAATGATATAGGAAATTAAAAATTTAATTAAATTCAAACCATGAATCAAACTATCATAAAAAATTTTAGGAATGCTTATAACATTCTTAAGAATATTCTCTAAAAATTTGAGGGCATTTCAAATCTTCTACATAATGTAATTTCACAAATACAGTTGACTTTAATTATCAAATTACTTTAAATTTATGAAACATTACACCTTAATTTTATGTGCATTTGAAAAGTCTACTCAAGATGAATCTATAAAAGACTCATACATGCAAACTAGTCAACTATGTGAGGATATAAAAAATTTCAAAGTAATTTGATAATTAAAGTCAAACATGCAAATTACTCAACTATCCAAGCTAATTTTTTGAATTTAACTCCCCAAATTAAGCTAAATGCCTAGTCAACCTAGCTGATTAGGATTGCACTTTTATAGATCTTCATACCTAATTGTGCACGTAACGAGCTACAGGCACCTCATACAACATAACATTGCTCTCAAATGTTCGATCAAAGATCAAATCGTTGGATAAAGTAGCTTAAAACTATGAGATCTGAGTATGGAATACAATCTAACTAAATCACTATCATCCCATCAATAAAAATGAGATAGATAGTTGTGATTTTGTCTTTAACCACTAACATAATTTCTTAATTGTGAATCTTGATTTGAATGATTTACAAAATTCCATCCACTAAATTGGCTCAAATTAATCAAGGAAGATAATATGATAGTGAACCTTCAATCCATTGGTCAGATGGCTGTGGATTGAAAGTTCCCTTCATAATTGATCAGACTTATATAAAAGGTGTTCATGTTTGAAAATTACATTTGCATAATGGTCAATTGAAGGAGCTTTTACTTCCTTTACACTCGACTAGACTTGGAGCACACTTCATCTTTAGATGCCAAGAGCTGAAGCGCAAAGGGTCAACAATGAGATGTTCAACTAGAAAAGGTCACCGAAGCTTACTTGAACTCAAGGATAAAGAGCTTTATAGGATTGGGGAAGCTGGGATTTTTTTTTGGAACACTCAATAAATCTTTGGACATCATATGGTAAAACCTTTCTTCAAAAATATCTTAAGTATTTATAAGGTGTTGAAGTTTAACTTTACTAGAATTCAGGCAAGGGGAAGATCAACCAAATGTTTAAGACTATTAGGGACAGCCCACTAAGCTTCTAATAAGTTTTTTAAAAGCATTGAGGCCATGTTATCAATAGAGCAATTTGTTAAGATTGAACTAAGATAAACAGAAAGTATGCTGGAACTTTTTAGCTAGCTCAACTATGGTTGTAGACTAAGATTGGCTTGGAAAGTATCTGGGACCTAGGGGAACACATCCAATGGGTTTTCTTAGGATAATTTGAACTAGGTTTAGAAATGCCTCACAAAATATTGAAATTTGAAGCTTGGGTTATCAAAATTTACTATCCTAGGCTAATATATGGGTTGGGCTTGCTAGTTTTGTTACAAGGAACCTATATGTACCTAAAGCATTAATTGGCATGGGAAGATTCCATTTATATATTTTTTAGCTTAAGGAAACATCTTTGTGTTCACTTGGGTTAGCCCAATCGGCTAAACCAAGTGGGCCTAATCGTTGGTTAAGCTTAAGCAAAACCACGGGTATGTAATGCATTAGTTTCAGGGATTTGGAGGCCATGGGTCCACCTAGGATAGTTCAGTTAAAGTCAGAAACCCATATGGCATTATTGCTCAACTTAAGCTAACTGGTCAACCAGGGTTGACTAGGCCCACAGGTTGGGTCCAATGGTTCGAAATGACCAATGGAGTTTGTTGAAAGATGTTCTAGGATATGACATGACCTATATGCATTGAGTTACATGAAAGGATCCTTTAGGTAAGAATTACATTTAATGGTGGTCTTTATTAACCATGGTAATCCATGGCTCACCATGGGCTCTAAAATAGTTAATCATGTATGAATGATTGATGGAAGGTTTAGAGTTGTTTTGTATGACTTAGTTTACCATGTATACATGATTTATGAATTTGGGTCAAATGGGTTCCATATGGTCAAAGTGATCAATCTTGGTCAACCATGTTAAACCATCAATCCACTTGAACGTGTTGTTGTGCATTAAGAGGGGAAGGGGTTAGAAGTCTTAACTTGAAAAACAAATCAGATAAAGGTGCATTAGCTTTAAGAAAATTTTTAAAACCTAAAATATGAAACAAGTATTTTTGTTTTTCAAGCTTTTAAAAATATTCACTTTTTATTTTCATTTTATCTTTCTACTAAGATTTTAATAAAAAATTCTCAATCAAAACTTTCCAAAAGATCAACCAAATAAACCGAAGTGTAAGAAAGTAAATATAAGAATGTATGTGTAGTAAAGTTGGAATATGGGAACATAATTTGTAGTGCTTTAGCCAAATCAACCTAGGACATGTGGCATGGCCCAAAAAATTTAGTGTGTCTTCAAAGAGTGGAATTTGAAAATTTGCGAATTTTCTATAATCACTGTAACATGCATGGTAATACTCTTTCTGAATGCTTTAGTTTACATCTGCATCTTCATAAACACAAAGAATCAATTAGAGATATTAATGAACCTAATACTTTGGAGGTTTCTACACGAATTATTCATATTGAGAATTATGATAATCCACATATTTATGTTTCTATGCAAGACCTAAAATCGATGAATATGATTCCTAAGAATACTTCCAATGATCATTTTATTTTTCCAAATGTGGTTTGAGTGGAGGATTCTGGTGAAGCTATTCAAGCTGAAACTCTTCAGGGATTGGATGTTACATTGAATGTTCCTAATCTCTCCACTAATTTTATTCCCTCACATGCTTTAGATGATCAAATTATTGTGATCAATTTAGAACATAATAATACTCTAGCCTTATCTTAAATACCATGTGGTTTCAATAAAAATCTTAGTGAATTTCAATGTATAAGCACTAATAATGGTGATTGTTCTGATCCTGCACCTAATGTATCCAATTTTCATTTGTATGTAGATGTAGAAGAAGGTGAGGTTGTTCATTATTATGATTCTAATAAAGGCTCAAAAGATGGTTCAAAATATAATCATAATGTCAATGGTTTATATAACTTTGGTAAATTAAATGTTGTTGAGGATATTGTTTATGATGATAATATGGTGGATAGCATACAGGGTCCTATTACCTCTGGTAAAATGAATGCTATTGGAAATAATGATTATGATGATATTATGGAGGATAAGATTCATAGTTTTACCAAAGTTCTAGGTAAGAAAGGCTAAAAAATGGAAAAATCTTATATTGTAATCTTTCAGGAGTACTAAATCTCAAACTATTATTAATTCTTTTTATAATATTTAAGTCCCTCATTTGGAATGTTAGGGGCATTAGTTGCCCCTCTTTTAGGATTAGAGTTAAAAATATTTGTAGAATCCATAATATTTTTACTTGAATCATTAAACCCTATAATTAAGTTGCTTTTTTCTAGTCACTTTATGGATTTTAAGCATGTATTGGCCAATATTTCTAATAAGATTTGGTTTTTCTGGAAGGACCCTACGATTATTGATGTTATTGATAACTTTAACCAAGTGATTCACTATCATATTGAGTTTTACAAACTTAATTATTTTTCTTCTTTTGTGTATGCTTCTTCTTCTAGAATTACTAAAAAGCCTCTTTGGGAGCAACTTTTTAATTTTTACACTATGGCTTCCTGACCTTGGATGGTTGATGGGGATTTTGATGCCATAACTGCTTCCTCTGAGAAACTTGGTGGTGCCCTCCCTGATTATCAATCTATGGAGGATTTTAACAATATGATTTTGGAATGTAATTTAGTGGACATTAGATTTTTTGGTAATACCTTCACTTGGAATTGTGGCAATTTATGGTAACTTTTGGATCGTGTGCTTTCTAGCAATCTCTGGATCAATAATTATAATGGAACCCATGTGGAGCACCTAAGTAGAACTTCAAAATATGCAGCTCTTAGACCTTAAAACATGCGGCTCTTAGATAACTCTTTTTTAACTATGGTTCATGAAAATTTGAAATCTCCATTGCATCCTGATAATTCTTTTCAAGGAATGATCAGACTTTGGATGAAACTTAAAAGACTAAAGTTCAAAATAAATTTTTGGAATAAGCATATTTTTAAAAATATTTTCACTAATATTTTGGCTGTTGAAGATATGGTGACTTTAAGGGACATCAACTGTCAAAATAATCCTACTAATCACAACTTTAAACACTTCAACAATGTTAAAATTTTCCTTCTCCAATTCTAGTCTCAAGAGGATACTTACTATAAAAAAAATGTTGCTTCTCAACATCTTGTTGAGTTGATAATAACACTAAGTATTTCCATGCTTTAGTCAGTAAGGGTAGAACTATGAATTACATTCATAATATTTCATTACCTGGTGAGTCTTCTTTAAAAATGCTGAGGATATTGCCAATTCTACTGAGCAAAATTTTTAAAATTTGTTTAACAAAGATTTTAACCCTAAACTTGATGATTTTCCTCATATTATACCTTCTCTTTTAAGAGAAGCTTATAAAATGGCCCTCATTTAACCCCTTACCCCCAAGGAGATTTTCATAGTATCCTGTATATGAATTTTGATTCTGTGGCTGACTCTGATGGTTTCATGACTAAATTCATTCAAAAGGCTTAGATATTTATTAGTGATGATGTCTTTCATGATGTCTTAGATTTCTTTCATGGTAATAATCTTCCCAATTTTTTTACTTCCACTTCCATTATTCTTATTCCAAAGAAAAATACCACTAATTATTGGGATGATTTTAGGCCCATAAATCTCTATACTTCTTTTAGCAAGCTCATCTCCAAAATTTTGATAGGGTGCTTAGCTCCTTTGATTCCCCAACTTTTTTCCCATATCAAATTGGGTTTGTGAAGGGGAGATCTATCTCTGATAACATTTTGCTTGTTCAAGAGTTTATTCATGATCTCGATACCAAGGTGACAAGGGGGAAAATTATTCTTAATTTGGATATTTCTAAAGATTATGATAATATATATTGAAGTTTTCTCTATAATATTCTTCAGTTATTTGGCTTCAACTTGTCTTATATTAAGCACATTAGAAATTGCTTTGAAGGCTACTACTTTTTTGTGATTGTCAAAGCTAAAAGAAATAGTTTTTTTAAATCCTCTCAGGGGGTGAAATAAGGTGATCCAATTTATCCAGCTCTTTTTATTTTAGCTACTAAGTATATGTCTTTTGGCATTGTTAATCTTATATGATAATTATCCTATTTTTTCCTATAAGACTCTTGGTGGTTTTCCTATCTCTCATTTATGTTTTGCTGATGATATCATTTTATTTAGTAATGGTTCTTTAAACATGCTACACATTTTTATGAGGTTTTTTCATAACTTTGAAAAATCTATTGGCCTTTTCCTTAATAATAACAAGATCCATTTTATTAGTTTAAAAAATTTTTCTTAGGATCGAATCAATAAGATTACTGCTATTACAGGTTTTATGCATAATATTTTGCCTTAAATATCTAAGGGGTGCCATTGTACAAAGGTAAGAAGAGGCTTTTTCTTTTTGATGATCTAATATCTTTTATGCATAATCACTTAGCCTATTGGGAAAACTTAATCTTATCAAAAGTGTTTTTTGCTCCCTATCTATTTACATTCTCCAAACCATCCAACTACCCTTGTAGTTTCTAACCATTTGGAGAGACTTTTTAATAAGTTTTATTTTTGGAGTAACACCCCTAATAAATTTGCAATTGTCTTATCTTCTCGGAAAAACATCTGTGGGGTGCTTGAGGAAGGTGGTTTGGGTTGTAAAAGGATGTTTGATTTATCTAAGACTTCTCCATTAAGCTTTGGTTTTATTTTAGTGATACACATAGTCTATGGGCTATGTTTATGACTCCTAAATACTATATTGGTAAATGCCCTACTATGTGTTTTTATAAATATGGTGCTTCGATAGGTTGGAATCATTTATTCAATATTAAATGGGAGGCTCAAAACTTAATTTAATGGGGTTTGGGTTGAGGCAACATTTTTTTCTAGCAAGATCACTTATTAATTTCTTCTTCTAATGATTGCAAGCTCAACGCCAACTCTACTTCTACTATTAAAGTGAGTTCTTTTATTTCTAGCAACTCTTGGGATTATAATAAATTGGCTGAGGTGATCCCTAAATATATTGTTTATATTATTATGCATATCCCCCTTAATGTTGAATCAGAAGATTGCTTATTATTTAAACTCCAAAATATTGGTACTTTTAGATTGAAGGTGGCTTGGATGTTTTTTTTATGAAGAAAATTGTTTCTTTGGTGTTTTCTATGTTATGGCAAAAAAGTATCCCATATTCCATTACTATTTTTATTTGGAGAGTTATGCATAGGTATATTTCCACTGATCATAATCTTTTGTCTAAAGGTTTTATTTTATGTTCTAAATGCCAATATTGCCTTCATGTTTAAACTATGCATTATGTCTTTATTTCTTGCCCTATTTCACCTAAAATGTGGATTTATTTTGATGATCCCTTTGGTTCTAATCATTTCAGTGGTTCTTCTAGCATTGTTTATATGTTGTACCTTTGGTTCACCAATTCTAATGGGCACATTAAAAATATTATCCCCTCACTTATTCTTTGGTTCTTATGGCTTGCTCATAATGTTTTAATTTTTAATAATGTTCATTTGAACCATTGGCATATTATTACTAAAATTAAAGATAAAGTGCTTATGCTTTTTGCTACTAACATTTTGGGCATAAATAATTTTAGGGGTTATTCTTCTATGGCTCAAAAATTAGGATTTTTGGTGCCTGTTAACAAAACTTTTAATGAGCCTTAGTTGGTTTATTAGATTAAACCCAACATCTATAATTTAAAATTGAATATTGATGGTTCTGTTAAGATCTCTGACTTGGAACATGGTGGTATTATTAGGAACTCTTTGGGAAACACTATTATGGATTATATTGTTCCTTTACATAATTATTTTGTTATATATATGGAGCTCTTTGCTATTCTATATGGCTTGAAGCTGTGTCTGTCTTTAGGCATCTCTAACATTTAGATTGAGATGGATGCTACTTAAAGCCTCTATTGTTTGAAGGATTTTGATGGTAATGTGTGCAGCCAGAATCTATTTTACCTTATTAGGGATATTAAGCACCTCTTGGTGTTCTTTAATTTCCATATTTCTTATATTTTTAGGGAAGGTAACTCTTGTACTGATTCATTAGCCAATTATGGGTGTAAGCTTGATTGCCCTATGGATTTCACTTATACTTATCTCCTTGTCCTCTTGAAAGGCCTCATTAGATTAGATAAAATTGCTCTTCCTTAGGTTAGGTTGTAATTATGTTATTTTTAGTGGTTGGCCTTGTGGTGTTTCTTTTCTATTTCTTATTGCTTGGTATTGACTTTTTGTACCTTCATCTTTATGGTTGATGAACTTGGTGATGGATTTTTATGCTTTTTTTTAAAGTTTGATAGGGATGTTAAACCCTAATGAACTAGTACTGAGGCTAACCAAGAGGGGGGTTAATTTGGTTATTTTATGAATTTGTTAGCAACAACAAAGATCTTTTCAATAATTTATAGCGAAAACAAGTAAACACAGAAATAAAAAGATCAACCACAAATTTCACTCAAGCAGTTAATAATAGAAAAGTAAAGTGCAGAAGATAATAAGAAAGAGCACACCAGATTTTATAGTGGTTCGGTCAACTTGACCTACGTCCACTCCCCGAAGCCTCCCCTCCGGGTATTGCACTAACACAAAAGTGACTCTCCTTCTACTCCCATAGCAAGGCGGAGAAGCCTGCACAAAATTGCTTTCCACCAACCCGGTGAGGCAGAGAACCTGATCTCCTTTCACTTCCTCTTGAAACAGGCAGAGAACCCGGACTCCTTTCGCTTCCTCCTAAAGCAGGTAGAGAACCTAAACTCCTTTCGCTTCCTCCTGAAGTGGGCACAGAACCCAAATCCTCTTACGAACAATCCTCCCATAAAAAACACTGACAAGACGAGAGATGATGAACGGAGAAGGTGACTCTGATCCTTGCTTGGAGCAACCTTTGTGAATTCCTCACAAACTCCCCCTCACAAGATCCTCTCTCTCTCTTCCAAGCTCTCTCTCTCTCTCTCTCTCAAGGTTTCTCTAGAAAGGAAAGTGGCAAATGATTTTTCTTGTTGGAAGAAAAAGATCTTTTATAGGAGGGCTCAAAATTTGCCCTAAATCTCAACTGGTCGGCCAATATCGTCCAGGACAATCGCTAGATCATCCTGTACGATCCGTTCAAAATCACCTGTTTTAGCATGGATAATCTGGCTCTTCTGGATGATTAGTAGAAAAAGTTGTTTAGATCATCTTGTACGATTCGGCGATCATCCGGGATGATTAGTGTAAATTCAGGAATTTTATCCAGAAGACTGCACTGGTCGTCTAGAGGAACTTGTGCTGGATGACCTAAAGTTGACTTGATTGTTCAGGATGATATGTTTATCATCATGTATGATTAGTTCAAAAAGTGCCAAAATCATCCTGATCACCGCTCTGGACGTACAGGTAAAACATGCTGGACGTTCAGGATTTTTAACACATCATCCCGTACGATCTTGCGATCATCCAGGATGATATGATTGAATCAATCAAACCTTAATTACTTTCCTTAATCACCAGACTAATTTAGGCATGATTGTAATGGATCATCCAGGATGATACATGTATCGTTCGGGACGATCAGATCAAATGTCCAAAAATCAAACTTGCCTAACATGATGTGGCAGTTCAAAGCCTATCGTCCCGTATGATGGATGGATCATCCATGACAATCGGCTTAATCAGACAGAGTTAACTTGGTCACCATAATTAGGATTTCTGTTTACAATGGATGTTCCAGGATGATGTGAATATCATCCAGGACGATCTGAATAAAAAATGAACTGAAACTCTAATTCACTCAAGCTCTCCCCCTGAGTGTGTGTGTGCAAGGTTACTTAACTAGGGGATCAGTTACATAGCATTTGACTCAATAAAAGATAAAAAAATACAATGGACCTAGATTTCAAAATATACTGACTCGAGCTTGGACTGGCTTAAACTTGTAATTAACCCTGCATACTTGGAAGATTAAACAGACAACCAGAGATAGAAATGTTTCCTATCTTTAAAATCATAATCTTTAAAACCAGAATTGTAATAATCTCCCCCTTTTTGATGATGGAAAATATTTGTTAAGTAGTTTCAAATCAAATAGACAGGAGTAACCAATGCACGTACGAAAGATAATTATCATTTCAAAATTCACTAAATAAAAAATACAATAGGGAGAACAACTACAAAATTAGAGTAATACAAGAAAAAACTAGAATAATACATGAAACTACTGGTCACTCAAAACACTAACTCCCCCTTTTGACATCACAAAAAGGAGGAGGAACAGACACAACAGTATAAGAAGAAAATAACACCAAACACAAAGCTAAAAAGGAGGCGGATCCTGATCAGAAGGAGGAGGTGGTAGCTGAAAGTAACTGTGAATGGCGGTGAAGTGTCCTCCAAACCAGGTAATGTCCTAGTTGTGCTGCTGTTACTGCTGAGCAACATAGTCATTGAAGTTGTGTAGATCCTCAGTGTGCTGCTGCTCTTAGGCAGCAACATAAAAATCAAATTGGGCCTCCCACTGGTCGAATCGCTGCACTAGATGATCAAAAGGGGATGTAATACGAAGGGGAACAGGTACATCAGGTGCAGTAGGAACAGGAACAGCTTCTTCTTTTCCTCCTCAACATCTGGGGTGGGCTCCGAATATAGTCAGGTACTATGGAGTACATGGAAGGAATTATTTGTGAAGAAGGAAGGAGGGACATTGGTAGGGACTGGATATTACAGATCATATTTTCTCTCCAAAGCATATGTAATGATGTGTCCTAGAGCTAGATTTGGATGTCGTCTATGGCCTGGATCCCTAATGGTAGTGAGATGCTCGATATATCTGAAAAGGAGATCAGTAGCATTGAATTCTCAGTGGGCCATAATGTAGTAGGTGGTCAGGGAAAGTAAAGGGGTGATGTGAATGCGGTCCCCAGCCTTTCAGGTGATGGAGGAATGAAGGACATGTTGAATAGTACAGGCATCGCTAAGGAGGGAAGTCCAAGCATTATCATGGTAGGGGGCATTGGTATTTCTAAGGAAGCGATTAGCGACGCTCCAATCATAATCAGGATCAGAAATAAGGGTGTGGAGTTTGTCACCTGTGACAGAGAGTTGAAGGATATGGTCAAAATCCTGGGCTGTGAGTTCTACAGGTTGCCGATTAACAAAGGAGTGAAGAGTGGAGTAGTCAGTGGCAATGTGAAGATTTGCGAAAAAGACTTGGAGAACTTCAAGGCTGAATGGGAAGGCCAGGGTGAGGATAAAGGTGAGGAGGTATGCAAAAATAGATCCAGGTCAAGGTAGGTAAGAGTACGAGGGTTGCAATCTTGAATTGTGTGATTCCAACTTCAAGATATCATTAGAAGGCAGCCTGATCGGCTACATTTAGAAAGCGGGGATCGACATTTCCCTAGAAGGAGCTTGCACCATGATGCCTAGATCTCTTCCCACCAGCCATTAGAAGCACAAGAGAGGAAGTATGGAAGGAGTGGTGTGAAGAAAACTGAAGAAAATGGCTGTTTAAATAGAAATTGGCCAGATCATCCTTTATGATCGTAGGATCATCCAGGATGATATTAGTAATTATAACGGCCAGGACGATTGGTTAAAAAGGAGATCGGATCATCCCGAACGATTAGAGATTATCCAAGATGATTAGAGATAGGCGATTGTCCCGAGGAGTCCTGCCGGATGACCATTGATGAAAAGTATCATCTAGGACGAGTAGGTGGATCGTCCGGGATGATATGCAATAAATGTATAGGATAGGCCGCATTTGAATCATCTAACTACTGACACATGGATCGTCTGGGATGATAAGGTGTATCGTCCAGGACGATGACCAATAATTGGTGCTTTCGCAGCCGTTTGATCAGGATCAGGAAGTATGAATCTTATCGTCCAGGATGATGTAAGGATCATCCAGGACGATCACAAATAATTGATGTAACTCAACCATTTGATCAGAGTGGGGATAATTTGAGCGCATCATCCAGGATGATGTATGGATCATCCAGGACGAAGACGATCATTCAAGATGATTTTGGGATCGTCCAGGATGATTTAAAGAACCAGTGAAAAAGATGGAGGATAGAGATAAAAGATCAGGGATCCCAAAAACATATATAATAAAATGAAAAACAAAAGCAGAGTAAATAAAACTCGAAACTTGAAACAAAAAAACACATAAAAACAAAAAAATTTTTAATAGATCTGCTCTAGTAAATCAGAATTTTCCCTTGATTTTGAATCCAAAAACCAATAAGAAGATGATCGACAATGCTGAAATCTAGAAAAGTTGGAAAATCGACTTTCGTAACTCCCACCTCGGACACCTTATAGATGCACATTCCTTTCAAAACAAAAATCTAATTCAGAAGAAAGAAATTAGATTCGAAAGGAGATCCTTTCAAGCCTCGTTCCAGAAAAATATCTGATATAATAATATTGCAGAGTAAGAAATCAGAAATCATGATTTTTCGTCTCAAACTTTTGAAAATATCAAGGGTGCATGGATTTTTTTTAGACATTTAAAGATCTGAAAGGGAAGAAAGCCTATTTCTTTGTGGGCTAATTTTGTGCCCCTTTTTTAATTTGTTTAGCGCTTTGCGCATCTTTTGACTTTTGATACACTTTGTGTATTCTTTCAATTTTTTTGGCGATATTACACTTCTTTTTAGTTTGGGCTAATTTTGTGCCTCTTTTCATTTTGGTGCTCTTTGCGTATCTTTTGTAGGCTTTCTCCCTCTCAAAATCATTAAAGAATCTCAGCTGTAAAAGTACCTTCCAGACATATGAGACGACAAAGCCCACTCTCTATAATAAGGAAGAGTAATTCACAAAATATAAACTATACATCGTATGATAAGTGCAATCACTTGGTTCAGAAAATCATAACAAAGATTCAAAATCTTGAAAATACTATTCCTATGAGGTAGATTACTGTAGGAAGATAAAATAGATCTCTATTTCAAAAACTAACTATTTTATTTTTAAGAAAAATTTTATCTAAAAGAAACAGTATACCATTAAAGGACTTAGAGGAAGAGAAACAATCATCAATGTTTCTTCCCTTTAACAGATCCAGTGGAATCAATCACTGCTTAAAAGCTTCTAAACCCAAAAACAAGGCAAAATTTTTAGTCACAAATCCAGTTTATCAGCAGTAGTGAGTAGTGATCGGATTTTGAAAAGCATAAAATAGTAAGTAAAAACCAAGTAGGAAATTGCATCAAAATAAATATTCGAATCAAGCTAACAACAAGATTAAAATAAAAATCAGTAGAAAAACAAAAATCAACAGAAAATAGATAATCAAATCAAACAACTAACTAATAAAAATAGAATAAAAAAAATAGGCAAATCAGAAATTAGTAGTCATGAGAATCAAGCATTTATATCAATCACACCTAATCTGATGCTCAAAATGCTGAATGAGTCAAAGGCCAGTGGTTTAGTAAATATGTCAGCCAGCTGATTTTCAGTTGCTACATGATGTAGCTCAATATCCCCTTTTGTAATATGGTCCCTAATGAAATGATGCCTTATATCAATGTGTTTGGTTCTAGAATCTTGGTTTTGATTCTTAGAATTATAGATGGAACTAGTATTATCACACAGAATAGAAATTATGCCCACTGGTAATCCTAAATCCAAGACTTGTTGCTTCAACCAAAGAACTTGGGCCACACAACTTCCTAAGGCAACGTACTCAACTTCAGCAGTAGAAAGTTCAACTAAGTTCTATTTTCTACTAGACCATGAGACTAAAGACTATCCTATGAATTGACAAGTTCCAGAAGTGCTCTTTCTATCCACCCTACACCCTGCAAAGTCAGAATCAGAATATCCAGTAATCTCGAAAGAGGTGTTGTGCCTGGGGTACCAGATTCCTAGGTTTGGGGTCCCTAAAAGATATCTAAGAATTCTCTTAACAGTAGTCAGGTGGGACTCTTTAGGATCAGCTTGAAACTTAGCACAAAGACAAACACTAAATATAATATCAGGTTGGCTAGCAGTCAGGTAAAGCAGTGATCCAATTATTCCTCTATACTTCTTCTGATCAACAGATTTTCCACTTGAATCCTTATCTAACTAAATAGAGAAGCTCATGGGAGTGTTGATTGGCTTGGCTTTATCCATTTCATATTTCTTCAAAATATCATAAGTGTATTTAGATTGATTGAGAAAGGTTTCATCATATATTGTCCTTATGCTAAACCCCAAAAAATAGGACAATTCTCCCATCATACTCATCTCAAACTCCTTACTCATTATTTTAAAAAACTCATCACATAAATATTTATTAGAAGATCCAAAAATTATATCATCAACATAGATCTAGACAATGAGTAAATCATCCTCTACTCTCCTCAGAAAAAGGGTGGTGTCTACGCTCCCCTTAACAAACTCTCTTTCTAACAGGAATGTGCTAAGCCTCTCATACCAAGCTCTAGGTGTCTGTTTTAATTCATATAAGACTTTTTTAATTTGTAAACATGATTTGGATATTGAGAACTCTCAAAACTTTAGGGTTGTTCTACAAAAATATCCTTTTTATTACCCCATTTAAAAAGGCACTCTTAACATTCATTTGAAACAGCTTAAATCCCTTATAATAGGCAAAGGCTAATAGCACCCTAATGGCTTCCAATCTTGCTACAAGGGCAAATGTCTCCTCAAAATCAATCCCTTCAATCTGATTATACCCCTTAGCCACCAATCTTGCCTTATTCCTAACCACCAGACCAGAATCATTCATCTTATTCTTAAAGACCCACTTGGTTCTCTTTATACTTTGATTTTTTGGTCTTTATACTAGGTCCCAAACATCATTCCTTATTAATTGATTCAATTCCTCTTACATAGCTAAGATCCAAAACTTATCAGAAAGGGCTTGATTGATGTTGGTGGGTTCAGTCATTGAGATAAAGGCAGAGTGGTTTACTTCCTTCCTAAGTCCATGCCTAGTCCTAACACCTTTAAAAGGGTATCCTAAGATCAGTTCTTTAGGATGACTCAAAGAATATCTCCAATCTCTAAGTAAAGTGTTTTGAGGATCTACCCTTTCCTCCAGATTTGCATTTTCAACCCCTTGGGTAATCTCCCCTACCTCTTATTCCTCCTCAACTCTAGTCACCTTAGGATCAGATTCATCAAACACCACATGAGTTGTCTCTTCCACCACCAAAGTCCTCTTATTAAACACCCTAACCGATTTCCATAAACTAGAATAGCCTAGGAACACTCCTTCATCAGATTTGGGGTCAAACTTTCCTAAGGATGATTTCCCGTTGTTCAGAATGAAAACCTTACAGCCAAAGACATGGAGGTGGTACAGGTTTGGAGTTCTACCTTTAATGATCTCATAAGGTGTCTTGTTCAGATTGGATCTAACATTCACCCTATTTAGCACATAACAGGCAGTTTTCACCGCTTCATCCCAAAAGTATTTTGGAAGTGAATACTCAGCAAGCATGGCTCTAACAGCTTCCACTAAGGTCCTATTCTTCCTTTCAGCTACTCCGTTCTACTAAGGGGTCCTAGAGCTAAAAAATTGTGACTAATCTCTTGCTCATCACAGAAAGTTCCAAACTTCACATTTTCAAACTCTCCACAATGATCACTATGAATAGTCAAGATCTCACAACCTAACTTTCTATGAATCCAAGTGGAGAAGGACTTAAATTCATCAAATGACTTAGATTTATATGACAGAAATTTAATCCAAGTGAACCTCGAGTAATAATCAACAATCACAAAACCAAATACTTTTCCCCCTAAGCTGACAGTGCTAATGGGTCCAAAGAGATCCATGTGAAGGACTTCTAAAGGTCTAGAGGTACTAATGTCCTTAACAGAGTGAAAGGAGGACTAGACTTGCTTCCCTAATTGACAAGCATCACACAGGTGGTCCTTAGTGAACTTAAGCTTGGAGACACCTCTAACTAAGTCCTGTTGGGTGACTCTCCTAAGGCTTTTCATACTGGCATGACATAATCTCCTATGCCATAACCATGACTCATTAGTAGCATTTTTTATGCAAATCGAAACATCAGCTTTAAAGTAACTTACATCCAGTATGTAGACATTATTAATCCTTTATCCCTGCAAAACAATTTTGTCATTTAAGCTTAAAATGCAGTAAGTGGGCAGGAATTTGATGTTGTATCCTTTGTCACATAACTGACTGATCCTCAGCAGGTTGTGTTTCAATCCATCTACAAGAAAAACATTGTCAATCTTAAAATTCTTTGAATCACTAATTATACCAGAACCTACCACCCTCCTAGTGGTGTTGTCTCGAAGTGTAACCTTATCTCCAGCCCTGACCTCTAGCGAAATAAATTGATTTGCATCTCTAGTCATGTGTCTTGAACATCCGCTATCCAAAAACGACATGCTCTCACGAGGTCTTGTGTGAGAGCACACCTATAAAATCATCAAATATCATATTTAGGAACCCAAATAAGTTTGGGTTCCTTCTTATGAAAATAAGAATGTAATGCATGTGTGCTGTGCTGTGAAATAGAAAATTTGAGCCTCCACACCCAATGTGTACTACGGTGAACAGTGCAGGTGTGAGAGATGTGTCCTAACATACCACAAGAAAAACATCTAACACCAGGAAAAGGGTTAACTAATCTACATGGGTGATAGTGCCTCTTCCTAGGTTTGAATGAAACATGCTTTGATGATTTTGAAATAAATTTTTCAAAAGGTGGAGGTGCATAAAATTGTGCAAAAGTAGGTGGAATTTCATTTTTATCAAAAGCACAGATTTTTACACTCAAAAATTCATTTTCCTTTTTCAAACTTGTAATTTCAAATTTCAGATGGTATTCACTACTATCTAAATCAGATGCATGAGTTTCTAATTCTTTAAATGTAGCTTTTAATTCAATATGTGATGTTTTTAACAGATCATGCTCAATAATTAAATCAGAATGCTTTTTGTTCAACTCATCGAACTCATCAAGTAGTGACATGTGATTGCAATCAATAGTAGAATGATCTTTAATCAAAATTTTATGCTCTTTTTGTAAATTTAAAAGTTTTAGTTTCAGGCTAGCATGAGTTTTCTTAAGCTTCCTATACGATGCATGAATTCTTTCAGACAGTTCAAATAATTGCTCGTAAGTAAGCTCACATACCTCTTCCTAGTCAGACTGACCAGGATGATCATCTGCCATCAAACAATAGTTGGTTTCCTCCTCTTTAGCTTCAGTCTCAAAGGAGTCGGATGCAGAATCTGCCCAGAATGTCTTTTGAATCCTCTTCTTGTCCTTTCTAAATTTTGGTTTCTCCTCACCCTTTTTCTTACTTGGGTGAGCTTTAAGTGTAGGACAATCAGCCTTAATGTGTCCAAGCTTCCTGCATTCAAAACAAACAGTATCAGATGAGCCTTTGAAATTTTTACTGGACTTACCCTTGTTCCACTTCTGAAAGTTCTTATATTTCTTTCGTAGAAAGTTTTTGAATTGCCTAGTGATTAAGGCAACATCATTACTATCAGACCTGGAAGAATCAGTATCAGTATCATTGGCCTTCAGCGCCATAGTTTTCTCCTTCTTCTTCTCACCTACATCAAGCTGTCTTTGGTTCACCCCTTGCTCGTAAGAAATGAGTGACCCAAGTAAGTTATCAATAGAATAATTGTTCAAATCTTTCGATTCAGTAATTACAGTTATCTTAGCATCAAACGAAGAAGGCAAACATCTCAAAATCTTGTTCACTTTTTCATAGTTTGTAAGTTCTTTTCCTAAAGCATGCAAATAAGTAACAATTTGAGTGAACCTTGTATACATTTCAGAAACAGATTCATTAGGTTTCATGTGAAAAAGTTTGTAGTCATGCAGTAATATATTTGGCCTAGACTGTTTAACTTCAGTTGTACCTTCATAAGTAATGCACAGTCTATCTCAAATTTTTTGCTAGTTGTACAAGTAGAAACACGCATGTAATCCTCAAATTTTAAGGCACAAAAAAATTATTCAAGCATTTAGCATTCAGCTGGGCTAAGTCATGATAATCAAAAGTCCAATCAGTGAAAGGTAGTTCAGTTTTAAAATTATTAATTATTCTAAAAGGTGACTCATAGCCACCCTTAACAAGCATCTACATGCGATAATAAATTGGTTAAAGAAAAGTGAACATGCAAGTTTTCTAAAAATCAAAAGGTATGTTATCAAATAATGGCGGTCATGTAATTAAATAACCTTCAGCAGTATTACGATCACCAAAGTTAGCCATGGATCAAATTCAAAAGTTTTTCAAAACATAATTTTATGAATCCCGCTCTGATACCACTTGAAAGTTTGATAGAGATGTTAAGCCCTGATCAACTAGTCCCGAGGCTAATTAAGAGGGGTGGTGACTTGGTTATTTTTAAAATTTGTGAGCAATAAGAAATATCTTTTTAATAATTTAGAACGGAAACAAGTAAACACATAAATGAAAAGATCAACCACAGATTTCACCGAAGTAGTTAATAACAGAAAAGTAAAGTGCAAAAAATAATAAGAAAGAGCACACCATATTTTATAGTGATTCGATCAACTTGACCTACGTCCACTCCCCGGAGCTTCCCCAATGGGTATTACACTAACACAAAAGTGACTCTCCTTCTGCTCCCATAGCAAGGCATAGAAGCCTACACAAAATTGCTTTCCACCAACCTGGTGAGGCAGAGAACCTGAAGTCCTTTCGCTTCCTCCTGAAGCAAGCAGAGAACCTGGACTCCTTTTGCTTCCTCCTGAAGTAGGTACAGAACTTGAACTCCTTTCGCTTCCTCCTGAAGCAGGCAGAGAACCTAGATCTTCTTGCGAACGATCCTCCCACAGAAAACACTGAAAAGATGAGAGATAACAAATGGAGAAGATGACTCTGATCCTTGCTTGAAGCAACCTTTGTGAATCCCTAAAAAACTCCCCCTCATAAGATCCTCTCCCTCTCTCCCAAGCTCTCTCTCTCTCTCTCAAAGTTTCTTTGGAAAGGAAAGTGACAAAAGATTTTTCTTGTTGGAAGAAAAAGATCTTTTATAGAAGGGCTCAAAATTTATCCTAAATCTTAACTGGTCAGCCAATATCATCTAGGATGATTGCTAGATTGTCATGTATGATCCATTCAAAATCACCTATTTTAGCCTGGATGATCTAGCTCTTCTAGACGATTAGTAGAAAAAGTTGTTCAGATTTACCCGTATAACTTGGCGTTCGTCCGGGATGATTAGTGTAAATTCAGGAATTTCATCCAGAAGACCGCTCTGGTCATCCAGAGGAACTGGTGATGGACGACCTAAAGATGACTTAATCATCCAGGATGATTTGTCTATCATCCTGTACGATTAATTTAGAAAGTGCCAAAATCATCCTGATCACCGCTCTTGATGTACAGGTAAAACATGTTGGATGGTCAGGATTTTTAACACATTATCCCGTATGATCCTGCGATCATCCAGGATGATATGATCGAATCAATTAGACCTTAATTACTTTCCTTAATCACTAGACTAATTTAGGCATGATTGTAATGGATCATCCAGGATAATACACGTATCGTCCGGGATGATCATATCAAATCTCTAAAAATAAAACTTACCTAACTTGATCTGGCGGCTGAGAATTTCTGATTCGAGCCTATCATCCCGTATGATGGATGGATCTTCTAGGATGATCAGCTTAATCAGACATACTTAACTTGGTCACCCTAATTAGGGTTTCGATTTTCACTGGATTGTCCAGGATGATGTGAATATCATCCAGGATGATCTGAATAAAAAATGAACAAAAACTCTAATTCACTCAAGCTCTCCCCCTGAGTGTGTGTGTGCAAGGTTACTTAGCTAGGGGATCAATTATAGCATTTGACTCAATAAAAATAAAAAATACACTGGACCTATATTTCAAAACAAACTAACTCGAGCTTGGACTAGCTTGAACTTGTAATTAACTCTGCATACCTGAAAGATTAAACAGACAACCAGAGACAGAAATGTTTGCTATCATCAAAATCATAATCTTTAAAACTAGATTTGCAACATTTTTGCCTATGTCCTGGGTGTTGGCTCTGCTTTATTTAATCTCTATAATTGGTTTTGACCATTCCTGGATCCCTCTGGCATAGTTTTTATAACTTTACTATATCTCATTGCTAAGGGTATGACTTTTTGTGGTTTTTCTATTATCTTTGTCAGGTTCTCCTTATTTTAGGCTATTTTGTTGGGTCAATTTCTAACAATGATTAGAACTCAAGGGTTTTTTATTTAGTTTCCAATTATTTCTCATCTCATCCTCTATTTGATTTTAGTGGACAAGTGGATCTTTTATATGTGATGTTGGGTGTTTTAGCTCTTATTTTTGTTCCTACTAGGTGCGCTGGCAATGTTGGGCTATCTGTTCGGGTGTTATTCAGGCATCTAACCTAGGTGCACAGGTTGTGTTGCGCTATCTATCCTGGTGTTATCTACCCTAGTGTTATTCAGGCATCAAACTAATGGTTCCTATTTAAACTCTTCTCATAGAAGTTCTCCATTAGAAAACGTTGTAACAGATTCCCTAAGACGGATTAGGGATGATATTTAAAAAATGCCCTAAAATAACCCTAAAACATAAGTTATCCAACTTGATTCATACAATACGATCATGAATTGTACAATTTAATTAGTTTAATGCATCCAGTTAGTACTATACAATTAACAAAGGTTTGTATAATTATTTCAAATATTTAAATTGATCATCCAGTATGATATCAAGGGTTATATAGTATGATTAGTTCAATTAAATAGGAATTGTATCCCCTATGATGGCTGGCGATTAAATATCATCTGCAGATGCAAATTAGGCCATACTATATGAATTAGGACATTATATTGTACGATATAAAATCTCAATTAATTCAAATTTGGTTGTTTAATTTTATGATTAAATTAGGTAAAATTTAACTACATCATCCAATACGATTGTAATTGTACTATACGATTAGTTCTACATCTAAATTTTAAAATATTACCTAATTTATGATTGGCGGGTAGGGTTTTAGTTAAATCATTATGTACGATTGAATTCGTACAATATGATTAGTTCAAAGAGTATTAATTAATGTATTCGACATTTTAATTATTTTCTAAATAACTGATCATAAAGTATAATATGGATCGTACAATATAAACTTTAAATAATTTAAAATTCATGTTTTCATTACACCATGTGTGTGTGCATGATCGCTAAGCTATGATACACCTTTACATGACTTTAACTCAATAAATATAAAGAAATGAAGAAATTAATATTATAGACTCTTGTAAATATCACCCTATTTTTCTCAGTATTGATCCTTCAATCTTCTTTATACGGTGTATGATGTACCGGAAATATTAGTGTGTATAAAAGCAAATATGGAATACATGTACTATGAGAAATAAAGTAGTAATAAATAATATTTGTTATCATTAAAATCATAAGCCCAAGATCTTGAATTACAATAATCTTCACCATTTTAATGATGACAAATATTATTGGTTGGATTTTATAGTTAGTTATATTTCCTCCTAATCTTCCCCTCACTAAGTGAATAATTTTAAGATTAGGGAAATATATTTATTTTATTATCATTTATTAAATTCAGGAATAACAAAACAACATAATAATAAGATAAATAAAAATTGAACTAAGTAATTCAATCAAAAAAGTTAAACGAAAACAATACTCCCCCTTTTGACATCAGCAATAAGGAGAGACAACCAACTAAAAATAAAAAGTAAATAGAAGGTAGAAAATTAAACAAAAGAAAAAAAAATAATACTATAATATAATACACACTCTATAGTTAAGTAGGTCCCTAATCAAATGGTGGCCAGAAGTAATGGTGAAGAGTAGTAAACTACTCGCTGAATAACTCCCTATCGGCCTCATTCGACTGCTAGAGCAACTCCTACTGCTGGTGCAACCACTGCCAATGTTGAGTTATCTCCTGATACTGTTTTTCCACTTGCATCTCTAGGAGGTCAAGTCACTCCACAATCGAGTTACAGTCCTAAGATTAATAGGTAGGAGCTTCTGTTGTAGCTGGTGCTGGGCCCAGTTTTGGAGCTCCCCCAGCCTCCTCTAGCTCAGGATCCACCACATAATGACCATGGCAGCATCTATCACTATGAAGTACGTTAAAAGAGCTATTGGAATAGAAGATTTCAAGGTAATCGGGCGGTGAACGATATTATAGGTTGTATTTTAATTCCATAAAAAAGGCTTTATGGTGTCCTAGTGCTAGGTTTTGCTTACATTTATTCTTGGGATCTCTAATACATGTCAGGTTTTCAAATATAATGAATAATTAGGTTTACTGAATTAAAATTAGTTTTCATGATGAAATATGTTATGAGGGATAGAAGGGGTGTGATGTTGACCCTATCGCCTAGTTAAAAAATAATGGAGTTTTGAAGGTTGTGCTAAATTTTATGTGCATCTCATATAGGGGTTCACTCTAAAGGAGCGTAAGTGTTTAGTGGAGTATCCCTAATGGTTTGTTTTCTTGGGTCCAATAATAATAAGGGCTAAATGCTATAGAGTGAGCATTTAGGCTAATAGTACAAAGATATGGGATTTGATAACAAGTTTCATAAGAATCTCATAAGATCTTCTATAAATAAAGGATTGAAGCACAATGCCCTTACTATTAATTCTAAGGCTGATAGAAAACTCAAAAAGCTATTCAGAATTGAAGGGGAATGCTATGGTTAGAGTATGGTGCTATCAAATAGCTTTAGTACCTGGAAGTTAAGAGCTTCCTGATTAATGATTTTTGATTGAGTAATCCATATAGCATTGTACCTTTGGTAGGCTTCTTCATTGGTAGCTTCATGAAATTTAGAATCTACAGGACATTTAGAAGAGCTACCTATAAGAGCCCAAGAATGCTTTTTGTCTGCCATTTGAAAGGAGGAAGGATTGAGAGTGAAAAGGGAAAGATATATAAGGATGATAAAATGTGTGGTTAAAACATTAAATTCCCTCTCCTTAATAGATCTTCGGAAAATCGTACAGCATAATATGGATCATATAGTATGATAATAAGGAGTAAATTCATCCAGTTTGATCAGTCAAAAGTTTGGTCAAATTATGTAGTATGATTGGAATTATACTATATGATCATCATTAAGATGATTATCCTGAGGAGTTGGGCTATACAATATTTGAACAATACATCATATACTATGAATTGGTGTTCGAACATTATGATAGGTTTTTAAATATTAAACTGGCCAAATTGAATTCATCCAACAGTGTCTGCCACATGTATCATACACTACAACATAAGGGTTCATACAATACAACCACCAATAATTATTTCAATCAGAGCCATTGGATGTGCTTTGTAATGGAGATGTGCAAATTTGTTAAAATCATACAATACAAACATAATCATACATTATGATGTGTATAAATTTTTTAACCTTATTTTATGTGTGATGATTATGGAAGGCTTTTACTAACAAGATACTTTTAATGTACAAACCAAACAAATAACAAAACAAAACGCAAAAAAGAAGAAAAGGTCAAGAAACATAACAAACATAGAAACATTTACACTTCTACCCTAAATCAAGCATGAATATGAGTGACACCTAATCTATTACTCATTGTACTAAAGGTGTCATAGTTTTGGGGTTTAGGAAAAATGTATGCTAAAAGATTCTTAGTTGCTACATGATACAGTTCTATATCTCCATTGGCTACATGGTCTCTAATTAAATAATGTCTGATGTCTATATACTTTGTGCGAGGTGTTTAAACTAGATTTTTAGAAATATAGATTGCACTAGAGTTATCACACATGATTGGGATAGTGCCTACAGAGAGTCCAATGTTAAGGATTTGTTTCTTTATCCATAATACCTGAGCAACACAACTTCCTACAATTATATATTATGTCTTAGTGTTGGATAGGGCTACTGAATTTTTCTTTCTACTAGACTAGGAAACTAATAATTTCCTTATGAATTGGTAAGTGCCAGAAGTACTTTTCAATCTATTCTACACCCTACAAAGTCTGAGTCTGAATATCCCATAATTTCAAATGAAGAGTTATACCTATGATACAAAATATCTATGTTTTGGGAGCCCAGAAGGTATGTAAGAATTCTTTTAACTGTTGTCATATGGGATTCCTTTGGATCTACTTGGAATCTAGCACATAGAAAAACACTAAATATTATATCTTTTCAACTAGTAGTCAAATATAGAAGTAATCCTAATATCACCCTATACTTTTTCTGATCTACTAATTTTCCATTTACATATTTTTTAATTAAATGGTAGAGCTCATGGGTGTATTAATTAGTTTATCACCTTCCACATCATATTTTTTTAGAATTTCATTAATATATTTGCTTTGATTCAGAAAGCTACCATCATCCCTTTGCTTCACACTAAATCAAACAAAATATATCAGTACTCCAATCATACTCATCTAAAACTCTATACTTAGAGTTTCTAAAAAATTTTTACAAAGATGTTCATTTATTGATTCAAGTAGTATATCAATCATGTACATTTAAACAATGAGTAAATCATCTACTACTTTCCTAAGATATAGGGTGGTATCTACACTACTCTTAACAAATGATCTATTTATGAGAAATGTACTAAGATTTTCATACCATGTCCTAGGTGCTTGCTTTAACCCATATAAAGCCTTTTCTATTTTGTACGTATGGTTAAGAAAGGTTAAATTTTCAAATCTAAGGGGTTGTTCTACATTGACATCTTCCTCGATCTCCCTATTTGAGAAAGTTTTTTTTATCCATCTGGTATAACTAGAAGCCTCTAAAATATGCAAAAGCAAATGGTACTCTAATGGCTTCTAATTTAGCTACAAAGATAAAGGTCTCCTCAAAATAAATTTATTCAATTTGATTGTACCCCTTACTACTAACCTAGCTTTTATTACTCCAGAGTCATTCATCTTATTTTTAAAAACCCACTTGATGTTTGAGGAACAGATCTATTCCATAGGTTTGCTAACTAACTCTCAAACATCATTCCTAACAAAAAGGTTTAAGTCTTCTTATGTATCTAGGATCTAAAATTCATTAGATATGGGTTGGTCAATATTTATGGGTTCTACCATAGAGATAAAAGTAGAATGACTAACCTCCTTCGTAAGTCCACGCCTAGTTCAAAATCTTACTATGGAATCTTCAAATTTGAGTTCCTTAGAATGGATAGATGAGTATCTCCATTCTCTAGGTAATGGCTCTTGAGGTTATTCTCTATCTCCAAGGGTCATAGACTTTACTCCTTGGGTAACCTCTACCTCTTCAACTTCTTCTAACTTAGGCTCACCAGATTTATTAGATACATCAAACGTAACATGGGTGGACCACTTATCAAAGATCTTATAGGCTTTACCTACAGAGGAATGTACTAAGAAGGCTCCTTCATCAGATTTAGGATCAAACATTCCTAGTGGAGACTTTCCATCGGGAAGTATGAAGCATTTACACCTAAAGACATAAAGATGTGAGATATTTGGTGTCCTATCCTTAGGTAACTCATAAGGTGTCTTATTTAATTTTTATTTAAAATTTGTTCTATTCAAAACATAATAAGCAGTATTCATTACTTTTGCCCAAAAATATATATAGAGAGAATATTCAGCTAACATTACCCTAGCAGCTTCAACTAATATTTTATTCTTTCTTTTAGCAATCCCATTACGCTAAGGGGTCCTAAGGGTAGAGAAATTATGTTCAATTCCAAACCATTTATAGAAAGATTTAGATTTCTCATTTTCAAATTCTCTACAATGATCACAATGGACTATGGAAATTATACGCCCTAGCTTTCATTATATCCAAGTGGAGAACAGTCTAAAGTCCTAAAATTACTCTATTTTATAACCTAAAAATCTAACCCAAATGAATCTAGAGTAATCATCAACAATATATTTTTGAAGCTTTACTTTGGAAAGGCACAAAGCAATTAAAATTATAATTTCCTTGGAAATTTTGAAATTAAATTTTGAATTTTATTTTTGAAATTGAACATACCATTAGAAATGGTATATCTCTTTAAAAGATGGAGATAAAATTTCCTAATGGGTTTAGATTTAGAATTATAAATTTTATCCTGAATATCATAGCCAAATTCAAGAAGAAACTATATATGACCCTGAAGGGTCAAAATATTGTTTGATCGAATATTTAACTACAATAATCTACATGTGTTATTATTAATTTAAAAAAAATCATTCATTTATAATCATTCAAGTATGATGTAAAGAACCATTTTTAATTTTAATTTCCCAAAGAGATTTACTTAATTTCTTTAAATTTATTCAGGGTCATAAATCTTTCATGAACGTTATCCTTCATTATTAATTACATCATAGGAAGTGATATCAATTTCCTATGAATATTCTCAAATAAAAAAATGATAAAATTTTATTTAGAATTTTTACGAAATGATATCAAAGGAGTGAGGTTATAATTTCAACTAGGATTGGATCAAATTTGAATAGCTATTTTGGGGGACAATGGATAAGGAGTAGGAGGCACGTTAGGATTCTGTAATAATTCAAAAATGCCTCTGTCTACCCTATGTGTTTGGCTTGACAGTTTGGTTTAGAGAGAAATTTTAAATCGAGTTGTCATTTTAATGTAATGTTGGGATTATATTCCTATAGTTGGGGTCTTATGATTTTGCGCCTACCCTAGATCATATGTATATTTTGGGTACTAAACTATAGTGACCTGAACCTAGCTAATGATAGGAAAATCTAAACTTATCCTGTCCTAGATTTAGGAGCCACCTAACCAACTAATGCTTCAAAACCATGAGTCTGATCTTTATAAAAGAAGGGTGGGCTTTAAAAATCGTGAAGGATGTTAAACCTTAAGGAACTAGCCTGAGGTTTAACAAGCGGGGGGTAAATTAGAAATTTAAAAAAAAATCTTAACTTCAAAATAACAATGACAATATTTTTGAAAAGGTTTTTAGAAATTGAAAATACTAAATCCTAGTTGATTACAAAAGCAAATAAGTTTTATCAAAAATATTAATTTACTTATGATGATATTTTGATTTATGAAATAAAGTGATAATCCTTGATTTTCCCAAGTAGTTATAACAGAAATAAATTGAAAAAAAAAAATAAAAGTATGAAATTGAAAAAACACACAAGAGATTTTTATAGTGGTTCGGTCAACCTTGACCTACGTCCACTCCCCGGAGTTCTCCGCTCCAAGTATTACACTAATACTAAGTGACTCTCCTCTTACTCCCACAGTAAGGTAGAGAAACTCTTATAGACTCACTTCCATCAAACTTTATGTGATGGAGTGTTAGACACTATGTCACCCTCCCGATGATGACAGAGTACCTCAGCTCTTTTTTCTCCCTCCTAGAGAAGGTAGAGTACCTCATGGACTTGACTTAGAAGCCTCTCTCCCAAGAGAGATTTCAAAGACTCACTAAACCCATAGGAGGAGCAAGGGTGTAGCTAGTCTGGAGCAATAATGTGATCCGCTCACACTCTATCTACCTCACGCTCGACATCACATTCTCCATCCTCTCAAACCCAAATTTTCTTCCAAAAGCTTTTCTCTCAGAGTTTCTTAAGCATCCACACAATATTTTTGTAATTACCAAGAGAATCTCTAAAAAAAACTATTAAGAATAGCCTTCAAGAAACCCTAATAATTCAAGTTGGTCATCACTATTCGTATAAGACAATTGGAGTTCATACAGTACGACCAGTTCAAAAAGTAGACCAGTCCAGTATAATGTAAATAGTCATTCAAACAAACTATTCTACTTTTCAAACACATTTTATATTATGATCCAAAGATTATCCTGTACGATCTGTTTAATTTCCTCTATTCATACAAGATGATTCTTGGGATGATTGGAAATCATCTCTATCAATCGTCCCATACTACTCTCATTGTATAGTTCGGTTTGTTAATTTCAAGTAAGTCATCCAGTATAATATGAATATCATAATGTACGATTAATTCAAAAATCATGGTTTCATTTGGTATGATCTTTGAGATGACTAAATTTTGTCTCTATCAATCATACAACATGGTCCATATCATATATTATGATTAGCTATAATTAATTAAACCATGATTTGATTGACTAATTATGGGAGTTAATTTAAGTAATATTTCAAATTATCATACAGTATGAATCAAATTGTACAA
The DNA here is from genome assembly GCA_019925795.1 of Dendrobium chrysotoxum. NCBI lineage: Eukaryota > Viridiplantae > Streptophyta > Magnoliopsida > Asparagales > Orchidaceae > Dendrobium > Dendrobium chrysotoxum. Next base: position 34,582,039 of record CM034314.1, read on the forward strand.
CATGATTAGTTTAAAAATTAATTTTTGAATATGATACTTAATTTATCAAGCAACTATAGTTTTTATATCATAACAAATTATACAGTATGATCTAGATCATACTATATGATTAGTTTATAGAGACTAATTTTTTACTTAGTTATTAAGCCTATCCTTTTTATACTAATCTTACAGTATGATTTTAAGTCATACAGTATAATTAGTACAAAAATTTTAACTTTTAAATTTATCTCACTCTCCCTGTTTGTGTGTGCACGGTCACCCAATTGCATTATTTTATGTGGCAAAACTAAAGAAATAGAAAATAAAGAAAAAAAATAAAATTATAAACTTTATTTACTTGATATTCGTATTCTAACCATTCTTAATTTTTAGTAGCTTTGAGCAGTCTATGTCTTACAAGCAATATTAGTGCTCACATATACAAGAAATTTCTAAAATATTTAATAAGAAAAGTAACAATTCTATCAATAATATTTGACATAATCAAAATCATAGAATCAGGGATCCTAGATTGCAACAATCTCCCCCTTTTTGATGATGGCAAATAATATTGGCTCATAAGCAAGATTAAAAAATCTTTTCTCCTAAACTCCCTCTCACTAGGTGTTAAATTTGAAAATTAGGGGTTACATTTTTTTTAATGATGGACAAAAGGAAAAAAAGATAGAAGAAAATAAAGTAAAACAAACATAGGATTTTATTAAACTGAAACATACAACCAAACATAAATTTTATCCCCCTTTTGACATCACCAAAAAGAGGAGGAACAACAAACAAAGTGAATATTAAAATAAGTAAAAGTAGTAAAACATAACAAACAAACATTAAAGACAAGGCAGATCCTCATCAGGTGGTGTTGGTGGTGGTGGTTAAAAGTATTGATGGATGGAGGTAACTTGATTATCAATTGAGGAAAATCTTTCTCCAAACCATCTCATTTCTTTCACATGTTATTATTTTTATTTTTGAATGTGATAGTCAAGCCTGATTTCTAATCGCTCGAGCCACTGAATTATGTCATCATGAAGGTAGGTAGGGAAGGTAGGTGTAGGGGGTGGTATTATTGGAGGTCCACTGATTGGAGCAGCTTCCCTTTCTTCAGCAAACTCTGGCTCATCGTACTTGTGCCCCCGATGGAAAAGATTACGAAATGAGGCATCCGTATAAAAAATGGGAACATTATCAGGAGGAGTAGGATAGTTGATTTGGTATTTTTTTATCTAGGACATAACCTATGATGTGTCCTAATGCGATATTTTATTTTCTTCTAGTGTTTGGATGTCGAATATGAGTCATATTTTTGTTGTAATCAATGATCATCTAGGCTTCATCAAATTGGGTATTCGACATTTTTAGGTAGGTGACTATGGAAAGAAGTGGGGTTATATTGACTCAATCTCCACATTTGGGTATAATTGAGGTTCTAAGAACATGCTGGTTAACCTGGGCATTCTTATTTAGGGTGTCGACTAAGGGTTGGTGTTGATTTGTTGCCATATTTCAAATAGTAAAATTTATAAAACTCCAGTCAAAGTTAGTTGTAGAGATTATGGATTGTGAATGAGGTCTTTTGGTGGAAAGACCAATGTGTTCCCCTAAATCTTCCTTGGTTTTCTCTATAGGTTGTCTGAAAAGATATGAAGTCATTATAAAAGTTTCCATATTTAGCCTAAGATTGGCTTAGAATTCATTAAGGAGTTTGCAATTGAAGGGAAAGACTAGTGTGAGTAGAAATTAAAGAGTGGTGGAAGTAAAGAGGTTCATCACCTCGAAGTTAAGAGCTTGTTAATTTAACATTCTAGATGGGGTGATTCGAGCCTCCTTGAGCTTGTAGTATGCATCTTCATCCCTTGCAGATAGAAAATGATCATCAAAGTGATGAGAGGAGGAGGTGCTCCCTTAGGTCATTCTACCACATTTATTTCCACCGGCTATTGGATAATTAAGATTTAGAGGGTATGAGATTGAGGGAGTTGAGTGAATAGAATTGTGAAAATTCATCCAACTATCCCCTATACTTTTTTCTGATCTACTGATTTTTCATTTGGGTCCTAGTCTAATTGAATAGTAGAGCTCAAGGGAGTGTTCAAGGCCTTAGCATTGTCCATTTCATACTTTTTAAGGATTCCCTTGATATATTTATGGTTTCTAAGGAAGGTTCCTTCATCCATCTGCTTTACACTAAATCCAAGAAAGTAGCTTAGCTCTCATCAGACTCATCTCAAATTCTTTACTCAATATTTTTAAAAATTCATCACATAAATATTTATCTGAGGATCCAAACAGGATGTCATCAATATACATTTAGACAATGAGTAAGTGTTCTTCTTCTTTCTTTAGGAAGAAGGCGGTGTCTACACTTCCCTTAACAAAGCCTGCATCTAGAAGGAATGTGCTCGGCCTTTCATACCAGACTTTAGCTGCTTGATTCAACCCATACAAGGACTTCTTTAGCTGGAATACAAGATTTGAGAATTGTGAGTTTTAAAACCTGAGGGTTACTCAATATAAATATCCTTTTGAATTACCACATTTAGGAAGGCACTCTTAACATTCATTTAATACAGTTTAAAACCCTTAAAGCAAGCAAAGGCTACTAGTACCCTAATGGCTTCTAGTCTAGCTACAGGGGAAAAGCTTTCCTCAAAATATATATTTTTGATCTAGTTATACCTATTAGCTACTAATCTAGCCTTATTCCTCTCTACTATTCCAGAGTCATTCATCTTATTTTTGAAAACCCACTTTATTCCAACCACACTCTAGTCCTTAGGTCTCTTGACTAGTTCCTACACATCCTTTCTCACAAATTGGTTTAGCTCTTCTTGCATTTCTAGGATCCATAATTCATTAGTTAGGGATTGATTTTTATTGGTGGGTTCTATTATAGAGATAAAAGCTGAATGACTAACTTTCTTCATAAGTCCATGCGTAATTCAAACACCTTCAAATGGGTCTCCTAAAATAAGTTATTTAGAATGTATTGAAGAATATTTTCATTCTCTAGGCAATATTTCCTGAGGTTCTTCTCTATCTCATATAGCAATGGCTTCTACCCCTTGAATGACATCCACTTCTTCTTCTTCAGGTTTAGATTTAGAGGTCCATTCTGATTCATCAAATACCATATGGGTAGACTCTTCTAGTACTATAGTCCTCTTATGGAAGATTCTATAGGACAAAACTACAGTAGGAGATTCTATTGATGTTTATAATGATATTTGGGTATTAGACAAATGTATTAATAAGTGGCCAACTTTTGTTGTGAATCAAATAACTGATGATCTTACAGTGGATAAGTTTATTCTTGACAGAAGTTGGGATTTTGCTAAAGTTTAGAAATTTTTGGAGAGGAATTGGTCCTTCTGATAAGGAAAATTCAAATATATCTTGATCGATTGGAAGATCAGTTGGAACTCATTCATCATAATTCTAGAAAGTTTATTACTACTTTGGCTTTTGAAGCTTCGGTGTAGGAGCGGTCTGATTATTTCTACTGGAATTGGACCAAGAAGGCAAAATTGAACGCAAGGGTAGAGGTATTCTGGTGGCAGATGTTCCACAAAGCTATTCAGACCTTTCAAATTTTGTCGTATAGAAGGCTGCAAGATGTTACTTCATGTCTAAGAGGATGCAATGTGATAGATGAAAGTTCGATAGGGATGTTAAGCCCTAGTGAACTAGTCCCGAGGCTAACCAAGAGGGGGGGGGGTGAATTGGTTATTTAAAAATTTCACGATAACAATGAAAATCTTTTCGATACGTAGCAGCGGAAACACATAAACAAGAAAGAAAAGATCAACCACAGATATTCACCCAAGCAGTTAATATCAGAAAAGTAAAGTGCAAAACTGAATCAGAAAAGTAAACCAGATTTTATAGTGGTTCGGTCAACTTGACCTACGTCCACTCCCCGGAGCCTCCCCTCCGGGTATTGCACTAAACAAAAAGTGTCTCTCCTTTTGCTCCCACAGCAAGGCGGAGAAGCCTATACAAACACCTCCTTTTCACCACAAGGTGAGACGGAGAACCCGACCTCCTTTCGCTTCCTCCTGAAGCAGGGAGAGAACCTTCAAACTCCTTTTGCTTCCACCTGAAGTGGGCAGAGAACCCGGATCTTCTTGCGAACGATCCTCCCACGACGAACACCGACTAGACGAAAGATGACGAGCGGAGAAGACGACTCTGATCCGTGCTTGGAGCAACCTTAGTGAATCCCTCACTAACTCCCCCTCACAAGATCTTCTCTCTCTCTCTCAACTCTCTCTCTCTCTAGGGTTTCTCAGGGAAGGAAGGTAGCAAAAGATTTTTCTTATTTTTAGAAAAAGTTCTTTTATAGGATGGCTTAAAATTTGCCCTAAATCTCAATTGGTCGGCCAAGATCATCCAAGATGATCGGTAGATCATCCTGTACGATCAGTTCAAATTTAGCTGTTTCAGCCTGGATGATCTAGATCTTCTAGACGATCAGTAGAAAAAATTGTTCATATCATCCCGTACGATCCTGCGATCGTCTGGGACGATTAGTGCAAATCGAGGAAAATCGTCCAGAAGACAGTTCGGGTCGTCCAGAGAAATATGTGCTGGACGACCAAAAAATAACTTGATCGTCCAGGATGATAGGGACATCATCCTGTACGATTAGTTCAAAAAGTGCCCAAATCGTCCTGAACACAGTTCGGGACGTACAGCTGAAATGCACTAGACGATTATAATCGTCCGGGACGATCCTGTGATCGTCTAGGACGATATGATCTTATCAGCCAAAAATAAATTGCTTTCCTTAATTAGCAGATTAAATTAGGCATGATTGTACTGAATCATCCGGGACGATACACGTATCATCCGGGACGATCAGACCAAGTATCTAAAAATAAGAACTTGCCTAACTTGATCTAGCGGTTGAGAATTTCTGATTTGGGCATATCATCTCGTACGATCCGTAGATCGTCCAGGACGATCTGCTTAATCAGACCCTCTTAACTTAGTCGCCCTAATTAGGGTTTCTGTTTTTACCAGATCGTCCAGGACGATGTCAATATCATCCAGGACGATCTGAGCAAAAACTAAATAAAAACTCTAATTCACTCAAGCTCTCCCCCTGAGTGTGTGTGTGCAAGGTTACTTAGCTAGGGGATCAGTTACATTACAATTGACTTAATTAAATGAAAAACCAGTACATTGGACACACTTGGACCCTATCTTGACTTGGCTTGAGTGGCTCAAGGTCTTTTGTGCCTCAAACAGATTAGCCAAGCAAAACACACTCGAAACATATTTGTCATCATCAAAACCAGATTTGCAATAATCTCCCCCTTTTTAATGATGGCAAACATTTGTAGAGTAGTTTGAAAATAAAAGTAAACTAGGAGATCAAAACACAAACATTTTTTTAAATTTTCATTTAACAACTAAAATAATACAGAAAACATGACTCATAAAATAGAAACGGACACGACTATAACTGACTCTCCCTTTTGACATCACAAAAAAGGAGGAGGGAAAAATAGAACACGAAAATAAAACATAAAATAGAACAACTACAAAATAGGAAACTAAAACTGAGGTGGATCCTGATCGGAAGGAGGAGGTGCCGGTGGAGGGTTGAAGTAATGGTGAATGGCCTGAAAGTGGGCTCCAATCCAGGCGATGTCCTGGTCATGCTGCTGTTGCTGCTCTGCAGCATAGTCAGTGAAGCGCTGGATGTCCTCAGTGTGCCGCTGCTCCTGGGCAACCACGTAGGAGTCAGATCTGGCCTCCCACTGATCGAAGCGCTGCACTAGGTGGTCAAAGGGAGAGGCAATGCGAAGGGGTGCAAGTGCCTCTGGTGCAGCAGGAACTGGAACGGCCTCTTCCTCTTCTTCCTCAACATTCGGGGCAGGCTCCGGATGTAGTCGGGTGCTGTATAGGATGTGGAATGAGTTGTTTGTGAAGAAGGAAGGAGGGACATCAGGAGGGACAGGATACTGAAGGTCATATTTTGTCTTTAAGGCATAATGAATAAGATGACCTAAAGCTAGATTTGGGCGACGCCTGTGGCCCGGATCTCTAATGGTGGTTAGGTGTTCTATGTATCGAATAATCAGATCAGAGGCATTAAATTCTTGACGGGCCATGATGTAGTAGGTGGTCAAAGACAGGAGCGGGGTAATGTGAATTCGATCCCCCGCCTTTGGAATGACAGAGGAACGAAGGACGTGCTGAATGGTCCAGGCATCCTTGAGAAGGGAAGTGCAAGCGTTGTCATGATAGGGTGCGTTGGTATTGCGAAGGAAGTGATTGGTGACACTCCAATCATAGTCAGGATCGGTGATAAGGGTGTGAATTTTGTCGCCAGTGACAAGACAGGTTGAGAATATTGTGAAAATCGTGGGTCGTGAGTTCCACGGGGCATTGATTTACGTAGGATCGAAGAGTGGAATAGTCCACAGAAATGCGCAAGTTGGTAAAGAAGATTTGAAGGAGTTCAAGATTGAATGGAAAGGCTAACGTCAGAATGAAGGTGAGGGAAGTGTGTGCGAACAGATCTAAAATGGGATAAGTGAGAGTGTGGGGATTTACAATCTTAGAGTGCGTGATCCCCACATTCCGATAGCATTCGAAAGCCGCCTGATCGACGGCATTCGGGAAGCGAGGATCGACATGTCCCCGGGATGAATTGGTCCCCTTTTGACGAGGCCTTTTGCCACCAGCCATTAGTAACCCAAAGAGGAAAAAAGTAGAAGGAGAGTGGAAGAAAAATGGTGTGAAAAATATGAAGAGAACTGCTGTTTATATAGAAAACGGACTGATCATCCCGTACGATTGAGAGATCGTCCGGGACGATTTGGTCATTTATGACGTCCTGGACGATTGGTCAAAAAGGCGGTCCGATCGTCCAGGATGATCAGATATCGTCCAGGACAATTAGACACAGGCGATCCTCCCGAGGAGTCAGGCTGGACGACCGTTGATGAAAAGTATCGTCCAGGATGATTAGGTGGATCGTCTGGGATGATATGCAATAAATATGTCGGACGGGCCGAATTCCAATCGTCCAGCGGCTGACATGTGGATCGTCCAGGATGATGAGGTGGATCATCCAGGACGATGGATAATAATTGGTGCAATGTCAGCCATTTGATCAGATCAGGAAGAAATGGATCATATCGTCCAGGACGAGGTAAGGATCGTCCAGGACGATCACCAATAATTAGAATTTTTAGCAGCAGGAGCAGTGTGGGGACGATTTTCACCGAATCGTCCAGTACGATGTTTGGATCGTCCAGGACGAAGTGGATCATCCAGGATGATAGTGGTTTCGTCCAGGACGATGTGAAGAAAACAGAAAAAGATGAAGGATGAAGATGATCGATCAGGATCCCAAAAACACAACCATGAAATCAAAATAACACAAAAAATGAATAAAACTTACCGCAAAAACACATAAAAGCATTTTTTTTATCAAGCTGCTCGAGAAAATCAGAATTTTTTTTCCTTGATTTTAGATTCAAAAACCAATGACAGGACGATTGACAGCGCTGAAATCCAAAAAAGGTTGGAAATAATCAACTTTCGTAACTCCGACCCCGGGCACCTTATCCATGCAAACCTCTTTCAAAACAAAAACCTGATTCAGAAGAAAAGACATTAGATTTGAAAAGAGATCCTTTCAAGCCTCATTCCAGAAAAATATCTGATATAATAGTGTTACAAAGTAAAAAATCAGAAATTGGGATTTTCAAAACTCAAGCTTTTGAAAATATTAAGTGGCGCACAGATTTCTCTAAGACATTTAACAATCTGAAAGGGACGAAAGCTTGGTTTGGGCTCATTTTGTGCCTCTTTTTCAAATTGGTTGGCGCTTTGCGCATCTTTTGATTTTTGATACACTTTGTGTATCCAATTTAGTAATTTCGCATCTTTTCAGTTTTGGGCTCATTTTATGCCTCTTTTTCAAATTATCTGGCGCACTGTGCATCTTTTATAAGCTTTCTCCTTTTCATAATCAATAAAGAGTCTCAGCTGTGAGATTATCTTCCAGACATAGGAGATGACTCTCCACAATAAGGAAGAATGATTCACAAAATAAAAGCCATACAACATATGATAAATGCAATCACTTGGTTTAGAAAATCAAACTAATGATTCAAGACTTTGAAAACCACTATTGATATGAGGCAGATTACTGTAGGAAGATAAAATAATCTCTATTTCAAAAACTAACATTTTAATTTTGAAGAGGATTTTTATTCAAAAGAAACTATACACCAGTAAAGGAGTTAGAGGAAGAGAAACAATCATCAATGTTTCTTCACTTTAACAGATTCAGTGGACTCAATCACTGCTTACCAGCTTCCAAATCAAAACAAGGTAAAAACTCCCAGTCAAAAACTCAGATCATCAGAAGTAGTGAGCGGTGATTAGATCTTGAAAAGCATAAAACAGTAAGTGCAAGATATGAACCAGTAAATAAAAACAGGTAGAAAATTATAGCAAAGTAAATACTCAAATCAAACTAACAGTAAGGCTAACACAGAAATCAGCAGAAGAAATAAAATCAACTGAAAGCAAATAATCAAACCAAAACTAACTAACAGAAATCAGAAATCAGAATACCAAAACTAACTAATAGAAATCAGAATATCAAAACTAACTAACAGAAATCAGAATACCAATCAGAACAATCATAAATCAGCGGTCATCAGAATCAAGCATTTATATCAATCACTCCTAATCTGGTTCTCAAAATGCTGAATGAGTCAAAGGCCAGTGGTTTAGTGAATATGCCAGCCAGCTGATTTTCAGTTGCTACGTGATGTAGCTCAATATCCCCTTTTGTAACATGGTCCCTAATGAAGTGATGCCTAATATCAATGTGTTTAGTCCTAGAATGTTGGATTGGATTCTTAGAGATACAGATGGCACTAGTATTATCACACAGAATAGAAATTGTGCCAACAGGTACTCCTAAATCCAAGACTTATTGCTTCAACCAAAGAACTTGTGCCACACAACTTCCTAAGGTAATGTACTCAGCTTCAGCAGTGGAAAGTACAACTGAGTTCTATTTTTTACTGGACCAGGAGACTAACGACTATCCTATGAATTGACAAGTCCCAGAAGTACTCTTCCTATCCACCCTACACCCCGTAAAGTCAGAATCAGAATATCCAATGATCTCAAAAGAGGTGCTGTGCCTAGGGTACCAAATTCCCAGGTTTGGGGTCCCTAAAAGATATCTAAGAATTCTCTTAACAGCAGTCAGGTGGGACTCTTTAGGATCAGCCTGAAACCTAGCACAAAGACAGACACTAAACATGATATCAGGTCGGCTAGCAGTCAGGTAAAGCAGTGAACCTATTATCCCTATATACTTCTTCTGATCAACAGATTTTACATTTTAATCCTTATCTAACTGAACTGAGGAGGGTATGGGAGTATTGATTGGCTTGGCTTTATCCATTTCATATTTCTTCAAAATGTCCTTAGTGTATTTTGATTGATTGAGAAAGGTTCCATCATCCATTTGCCTTATGCTAAACCCCAAAAAGTAGGACAATTCTCCCATCATACTCATCTCAAACTCCTTACTCATTATTTTAGAAAACTCTTCACATAAATATTTATCAGAAGATCCAAAAATTATATCATCAACATAGATCTGGTCAATGAGTAAGTCATCCCCTAATCTCCTCAGAAAAAGGGTGGTGTCTACGCTCCCCTTAACAAACTCTCTTTCTAACAGGAATGTGCTAAGCCTCTCATACCAAGCTCTGGGTGCCTGTTTCAATCCATATAAGGCCTTTTTTAATTTATAGACATGACTTGGATATTGGGAACTCTCAAAACCTGGGGGTTGTTCTACAAAAATATCTTCTTTAATTACCCCATTAAAAAAGGCACTCTTAACATCCATTTGAAACAACTTAAATCCCTTATAACAAGCAAAGGCTAGTAGCACTCTAATGGCTTCCAATCTAGCTACAGGGGCAAAAGTCTCCTCAAAATCAATCCCTTCTATCTGATTATACCCCTTAGCCACCAATCTTGCCTTATTTCTCACCACCACACCAGAATCATTCATCTTATTCTTAAAGACCCTCTTGGTTCCCATAATACTTTGATTTTTAGGTCTTTCTACTAAGTCCCAAACATCATTCCTTACAAATTGATTCAATTCTTCCTGCATAGCTAAAATCCAAAATTTATCTGATAATGCTTGATTGATGTTGGTGGGTTCAGTCATTGAGATAAAGGCAGAATGGTTTACTTCCTTCCTAAGTCCATGCCTAGTCCTAACACCTTTAGAAGGGTCTCCTAAGATCAGTTCTTTAGGATAACTCGAAGAATATCTCCAATCTCTAGGCAACTCGGTTTGAGGTTCTACCCTTTCCTCCAAATTTGTATTTCCAACTCCTTGGGTAACCTCAACAATCTCTTCATCTTCTACTTCAGATCTAGACTCCTTAGGATCAGATTCATTAAACACTACATGGGTTGTTTCTTCCACCACCAAAGTCCTCCTATTGAACACCCTAAAGGATTTCCCCACACTTGAATATCCTAAGAACACTCCTTCATCAGATTTGGGGTCAAATTTTCCTAAGTGTGACTTTCCATTGTTCAGAATGAAAACCTTACAGCCAAAGATATGGAAGTGGGACAGATTTGGAGTTCTACCCTTAATGATCTCATAAGGTGTCTAATTCAGTTTGACTCTCACATTCACCCTATTCAGCACATAACAGGCAGTGTTCACCGCTTCAGCCCAAAAGTATTTTGGAAGTGAATACTCGGCAAGCATGGCTCTAGCGGCTTCCACTAAGGTCCTGTTCTTCCTTTCAGTTATCCCGTTCTGCTGAGGGGTCCTAGGAGCTGAAAAATTGTGACTAATCCCATGATTCTCACAAAAACTTCCAAATCTTTCATTTTTAAACTCCCCTCCGTGATCACTATGGATGGTAATAATCTCACATCCTAACTTCTTCTGAATCCAAGTAGAGAAGGATCTAAACTCATCAAATGACTCAGATTTATGTGACAAAAACTTAACCCAAGTGAACCTCGAATAATCATCTACAATCACAAAACCATAGACTCTCCCCCCTAAGTTGGCAGTGCTAATGGGTCCAAAGAGGTCCATGTGAAGAACTTCTAAAGGTGTAGAGGTGCTAATGTCCTTAACAGAGTGAAAAGAGGACTGGACTTGCTTCCCTAACTGACAGGCATCACACAGGTGATCCTTGGTGAACTTAAGCTTGGGCACACCTCTAACTAAGTCCTTTTGGGTGACTCTCCTAAGGGTATTCATACTGGCATGACACAATCTCTTATTCCATAACCAAGACTCATCAGCAGCAGTTTTTAAGCAAATTAAATTATCAAATTTAATGCAACTTACATCCAGCTTGTAGACGTTGTTGATCCTTTGCCCCTGCAAACCAACTTCATCATTTAAGCTTAAAATGCAGCCAGTGGGTAGGAATTTGATGATGTATCCCTTGTCACATAGTTGACTGATGCTCAGCAAGTTGTGTTTCAGTCCATCTACAAGCAAAACATTATCAATCATAAAATTCTTTGAATCACCAATTATACCTGAGCCTACCACCTTCCTGGTGGTGTTATCTCCAAGTATAACCTTGCCTCTAGATCTGGCCTCTAGCGAAATGAACTGATTTGCATCTCCAGTCATATGTCTAGAACATCTGCTGTCCAGGTACCACATGCTCTCACGAGGTCCTGTGTGAGAGCACACCTACAAAAGTATCAAACGTCAGTCTTACGAACCCAAACAGGTTTGGGTTCCTTCTTATGAAAAGAAGAATGCAATGCATGCGTGTTGTGCTGTGAAACAGGCAGTTTGGGTTTCCACACCTAATGTGTACTACGGTGAACGGTGCAGCTATGGGAAATATGTCCTAACATGCCACATGAAAAGCATCTAACACCAGGAAAAGGGTTAACTAATCTACGTGGGTGATAGTGCCTCTTCCTAGATCTATATGAAACATGCTTTGATGAACTTGCAACATATTTTTCAAACGGTGGCGGTGCATAAAACTGTTCAAAAGTAGGCGATGTTTTTTTCTTTTCAAAAGCACTAATTTTCACTTTCAAAAACTCATTTTCTTTCTTTAAACTTGCAATTTCAAATTTTAAGGTTCCATTGCTACTTTCTACTTCACATGCCATTGTATCTAACTCTTTAAAAGCTCTTTCTAAGTCCACATGCGTGGTTTTCAATGAATCATGCTCAGAAACTAAATCAAAATATTTTTTATTCAACTCATCAAATTCATCAAGCAAGGATATATGATTAGAATCAAGTGTGGAATGATCTTTAACTACAGAATCATGCTCTTTTTGCAAAGTCAAATAATCTAATTTCAAACTAGCATGAGTTTTCTTAAGTTTCTTATAGGATGTATGAATTTTTTCAAAAACTTCAAATAATTGATCGTAAGTCAGCTCACCTACCTCTTCCTGGTCCGACTGATCAGGGTGATCATCAGCCATCAGACATAAGTTTATTTCCTCCTCTTCAGCTTTAGTCTCAGAAGCGTCGGATGCAGAGTCTTCCCAGAATGCCTTCGGAATCCTCTTCTTATCCTTTCTGAACTTTGGTTTCTCCTCACCCTTCTCCTTGCTTGGGTGAGCTTTAAGTGTTGGAAAATCAGCCTTAATGTTTCCAGGCTTCCTGCATTCAAAACAAACAGATTTAGATGAACCCTTAAAATTTTTATTGGACTTACCCTTGTTCCACTTGTGATAGTTCTTATATTTCTTCCTTAGAAAGCTTTTGAATTGCCTTGTGATTAAGGCAACATCATCGCTATCAGACCCGGAAGTGCTAGCATCTAAATCTTTGGCCTTTAGTGCCACTATCTTCTCTTTCTTGCGTTCACCTGCATCAAGTTACCTTTGGTTCACCCCTTGCTCGTAAGCAATGAGTGATCCAAGTAAGCTGTCAATAGAGTAAGTATTTAAATCTTTAGATTCAGTAATAGCAATAATTTTAGCATCATAAGAAGTAGGCAAACATTTAAGAATTTTATTCACTCTTTCGTAGTTAGTAAGTTCTCTACCTAGAGCATGCAAAGAGGTAACAATCTGAATGAACCTTGTGTACATTTCTGAAATAGTCTCACTAGGTTTCATGCAAAAAAGTTTGTAATCGTGTAACAGGATGTTTAACCTAGACTGTTTGACTTCAGTTATACCTTCGTATGTTATACATAATCTATCCCAGATTTCCTTTCCCATTGTACAAGTATAAACACGCATATAGTCTTCCGATTTTAAAGCACAAAAGAAATAGTTCAAGCATTTTGTATTTAACTATACTAAATCATGATCATCAAACGTCCAATCAGCAAAAGGCAGTTCAGTTTTCATATTGTTAATCAACCTAAAAGGTGGTTCGTATCCATCCTTAACTAACATCCACATGCGATAATCAATAGATTGTAGAAAAGTAGACATGCGTGTTTTCTAAAAATCAAAAGGAATATTATCAAACAACGGTGGTCTCGTAATAGAATAGCCTTCAGCAGTATTATGATTGTTACAGTTAGCCATGGATCAAATTCAAAAGTTTTTAAACCTAAATTTTGAATCCCTCTCTAATACCACTTGAAAGTTTGATAGGGATGTTAAGCCCTAGTGAACTAGTCCCAAGGCTAACCAAGAGGGGGGGGGGGTGAATTGGTTATTTAAAAATTTCACGATAACAATGAAAATCTTTTCGATACGTAGCAGCGGAAACACATAAACAAGAACAAAAAGATCAACCACAGATATTCACCCAAGCAGTTAATATCAGAAAAGTAAAGTGCAAAACTGAATCAGAAAAGCAAATCAGATTTTATAGTGGTTCGGTCAACTTGACCTACGTCCACTCCCCGGAGCCTCCCCTCCGGGTATTGCACTAAACAAAAAGTGTCTCTCCTTTTGCTCCCACAGCAAGGCGGAGAAGCCTGTACAAACACCTCCTTTTCACCACACGGTGAGGCAGAGAACCCAACCTCCTTTCGCTTCCTCCTGAAGCAGGCAGAGAACCTTCGAACTCCTTTTGCTTCCACCTGAAGCGGGCAGAGAACCTGGATCTTCTTGCGAACGATCCTCCCACGATGAACACCGACTAGACGAAAGATGACGAGCGGAGAAGATGACTCTGATCCGTGCTTGGAGCAACCTTAGTGAATCCCTCACTAACTCCCCCTCACAAGATCTTCTCCCTCTCTCTCAACTCTCTCTCTCTAGGGTTTCTCAGGGAAGGAAGGTAGCAAAAGATTTTTCTTATTTTTAGAAAAAGTTCTTTTATAGGAGGGCTTAAAATTTGCCCTAAATTTCAATTAGTCAGCCAAGATCGTCCAGGACGATCGGTAGATCGTCCTGTACGATCAGTTCAAATTCAGCTGTTTCAGCCTGGACGATCTAGCTCTTCTGGACGATCAGTAGAAAAAATTGTTCATATCGTCCCGTACGATTCTGCGATCGTCCGAGATGATTAGTGCAAATCGAGGAAAATCATCCAGAAGATAGTTCGGGTCATCCAGAGAAATCTGTGCTGGACGACCAAAAAATGACTTGATCGTCCAGGACAATAGGGACATCGTCTTGTACGATTAGTTCAAAAAGTGCCCAAATCATCTTGAACACAGTTCGGGACGTACAGCTGAAATGCACTAGACGATCATGATCGTCCGGGACGATCATGCGATCGTCCGGGACGATCCTGCGATCGTCCAGGACGATATGATCGTATCAACCAAAAATAAATTGCTTTCCTTAATTAGCAGATTAAATTAGGCATGATTGTACTGAATCGTTGGAGATGATACACGTATCATCCGGGACGATCAGACCAAGTATCTAAAAATAAGAACTTGCCTAACTTGATCTAGCGGCTGAGAATTTCTGATTTGGGCATATCGTCCCGTACGATCCGTAGATCGTCCAGGATGATCTGCTTAATCAGACCCTCTTAACTTAGTCACCCTAATTAGGATTTCTGTTTTTACCAGATCATCCAGGACGATGTCAATATCGTCCAGGACGATCTAAACAAAAATTGAACATAAACTCTAATTCACTCAAGCTCTCCCCCTGAGTATGTGTGTGCAAGGTTACTTAGCTAGGGGATCAGTTACATTACAATTGACTCAATAAAATGAAAAACCAGTACATTGGACACACTTGGACCCGATCTTGACTTGGCTTGAGTGGCTCGTGGTCTTTTGTGCCTGAAACAGATTAGCTAAGCAAAACACACTGGAAACATATTTGTCATCATCAAAACCAGATTTGCAACAATAGAGGATCAAGAACATGTGGCTATTAAGTGTGTGAAGCTAATTGAGGTATTTAAATGTTTGAATAAGTGGGGCTTTAGTATTCCTTCTTTTGGTGAATTTGAAGATTGTTGTTCTTGGATGAATTCTTCTATTCTAAAGAATGGTTTTTTGGTTAATTTATATTGTTCTTGGGATTACTTATCTTGGAAGCAGAGGAATAATTTTGTACATGGCAGTAATGAACATAGTTCGGTGGTGATTGCTGCTAATGCAGTAAGTTAAGCTTCAATTTCTTTTTTTAATGGAATATTAAGTTCGGGCCACTAGGGTGTTAATCGGCCATGTATGCTGTTGGTGAATTATTGGCACCCTCCTCCTCACGATTGGATCAAAGTGAATGTTGAATCTATATTTGATGAATGCAAAGGGAGATTTTTGATAGCATTTGGAAAAACCTGCCTTCATTGGGATGTTGCTCATTTGGAGCTCTTTGCTATTCAAGCTATTAAGATAGTTTTGCAAGATTGGATGTTTAAATGTAAGGGGATCATCATTGAAGGTGATAATTATAATATTATCAAATTTCTGCAAGAATCTTTGAGGAAAACAGATGCTTTAAAGGATGGACATTGGATGGATCATCTCTCATTTCTAAAAAATTTCAATATTGTTATTTTCAATTGTACTGATAGGAGTGGTAATAGATTAGCTGATTTATGCTCTAGTTTTACTCTTTTTAGTAATTTTCTTTGGGATGACATTAGTTTGAATAATATTCCTCCTTTCTTTCTTAGTTTGTTAAAGGAGGAATGTGATTTTATTATTTCATAGGTTGTAATATATTTTTGGGTTAATGCAAGAGTTTCGCATCTTTAAAAAAAAACAAGATGATATTTTAAGTTATATTATGATGGATAGATATTCTAATTGAAAAATTCATGAAATAAAAAGAATTTCTAATTTTTATTGTTTGAATTCATTGAAGTTCTTATAACGAACATCCTCCAAGTGATAAGATTGTGTCTGAAGAATTATACTGGAACTGGCAAATATTAAACTCCCCAATTTCTACTTTAAATTGCCTTCTTTTTCTTTAGGATTGGTATAAGATGGTTGTTTGGGTTTAGGTTGTTTGGGTAATACGATTACTAGTGTTGTCCTTATTTAATAACTTGAATTTTCTTATTTTGGAGTGACCTCCCATTTAATCTTACTTAAATATACTTATTCATGTTAGATCTCCCATTCATGTAAAAATTATTATTCTTAAAGATTAGTGTAGGTTTCCCTAGTGGCATCTTTTTCTTTTGAACTTTTATTGATTGGATAATACAATCCCTTGTTTTGTTCTAATCTAACCACTTAAATTTTCTTGTTAGGGTGTGACATCCCTTTCAAGCATCCTTAAATCTACTTTTTTGGGATAAATCTGTCCTTCATGTGTAAATTATTGTTCTTAAGCATTGGTATAAATTTTCTTAGAAGTATCCTCTCCATAGAACTTGGGTTGATTGGGTAACAAGGTCTTTGGTATTTTCCTGATCTAATAATTTAAATCTATTCATTTAAGAAAGATTTGTCATTTGAATATTCACTCTCAACAGACTTTTTTGGATATATCTCCAATTCAAACATCCCATTAAATTTGCCTATTAGGGACATATCTCCATGTTGAACATCTAAGGATTTGTTTGATTTGGTAATATGATCCATGGTATTCTCCTAATCTAACTATATACTTAATTTAGATATTTCCAATTCAATCCTCTTGCCAACTTAAATCTATCTTGTTTGGGTGATTTCCCTATAAGATATCCCATCATATTAAATATGCCTTAATATGATCATTTCTTTTTGATTCTACCAGCTAAATTACTTTGGATTCTGTTGATTATCTTGGTTAACACCAACCTATCTGATTAACTTTTCAAGTTCATTACACTTGTTAAGGGTCTATTTGTTGACCTCATTTTTGTATGGGTCAATTCTTTAATCATGTTGATTTAATCAATCACCATATTGAATCATGGTGTTCAAATAATTTAATCATTCAATTTAAATCATTAAACTCAATCATCTTACATCAAATTTAGCCATTCAATCTTTTTCAATATAGTTCAATCATACTCAATGATCTTCAATCACTTTCAATCATCCAACGACCTTTTAATCATTTAAAAAAACTTTAATCCTTCAATAAATTATAAACTTAAATTAAAAATCTAAAGTTTAAAATCTAAGTTCAATTCTAAAGCTAAAAGCCCTTGAACTTTTTCCTTCTCAAAGGAAATTTTCAACATGCCCAAAACACTAGTTCGTGCCTTCAAAATTATGTTTGGTCAATAATATATAGATAAGCTATATGCTAAGAGTCTCCCAAACCATTTTGGAAGCCTCCCTGCCCTTCCAAACCGTAATAGCCAAAGCATCATCCATGGTTTAAAAACCTTCAAATATTTATAGCCCATCCCATTGCTCTGGCATCTTGCTTCAAACATCATTATAGACCCTTGAAAATGGTTTAAACATGTTCATAATCATCATTATAATGATTTGAACCCATTGGAGTCCATGTTTGACCATGGTTGACATAGGTTGACCATGTTTGATTAAAAGTTCACTAAAACCATAAATCTTCATCATATGCATGTTGCATCTTGTAAATATCAACCAAAGCACTATATTTGACCACTAGGTTTCCTACAGACATCCTTAATCATGCGTAGACCCAAATGGTATCAGTGGCCAGTTCTCACTTTTTTAGGTTTAAACATATTAAGTTGATCCATATGGCATATTTAAAAATAATAACATCTCAGAGGGATATTCTTTTAGCCAACCATGTTTATTTGATAATATTCTTTTAGATTTGTTGAAGATTCATATGTCTATTTTTCTACAATGTATAGATTTTTGTATGTGCTATATGATTCTAATTAGTTATATTTTTCCTTTAAAAATTATGAATGGTGTTAAAGTAGAAATTCCATTTACTAAGTGGTCCTTAGAAGATCATGATTATGCTCAACTAAATTCAAAAAGCCTTAACTATTTATTTGTGCTTTAAAATCTAAAGATTACATACGAGTTTCAACTTGTGCTAGTAATAATCATATTTGAGATAAACTCTGCATAACTTATGAAGGAACTAATGAAGTAAAACAGTCTCGCATGAACATACTTCTTCATGAATATGAACTATTTTGCATGTAACCTATTGAATCTATTTCTTGCATATACACCAGGTTCAAAAAAGTTATTACATTTCTACATGCTTCAACAAAGGATATATTTAATGCTAAAAACTAAATAAGATTTTTATGTTGTTTACTTGAATATTGGGATGCAAAAAGTTACTTCAACATTTGATCAAAAGATTTAAATTCCAAGTCTATCAATAACCTATTTAGTTCTTTGATTACTTGTGAGAAAAAGGTTTGACAATAAAATGTATGTACATGTGAAAAACAAGGAGAAGACAATAATGCTAAAAGGTGATAATATAGAAAGCAATAATTTATGGAATGGATGAAAATGAGGATATTATGCAGATGACCAGACATTTCAAATTTTTTTTTTAATAACAAGGAAAAGCGCCACCATGACAAAAAGAGCTAAAAGTACAAAATTAAATAACTTGTCAACTTATGTTTTCTGTTATGAGTGCAAAAAGCTAGGACATATATGATCCAATTGACCAAACATAAAGTACCACCCTATGAAAGAAAAGGTTGAGGAGAAAAAAACAATTAAAAGGGGGAAAATAGAAACTTAGAGTGCATTTTTGGGCAAAGTCAAAATTAGAATAATAAAAAATAGAAGCTAAAAAGGAGGTAACAAACTCGTGCCTCTTGGCAATAAATAGCACCGGTGGCTGTGACAACGGTCAGGTGTACTCTCAAAAAAGATTTACTAAGGGCATGCGATACATTGATAGTGGATACATAGGACATATGATTGGAGACTTCAAATAATTCATCATCTAGGAAGCCAAGAGGGGAGGAAAGGTAACACTTAGTGACAACACTACCAGGAAGTTAGTTGGAGCAGGTATAATAGGTTTAGCTGATAGTTTTTCTATTCAAAATATTTTTCTATTTGATGGACTAAAGTAAAATATTTTAAGCATTAGTTTACTTTTTGATAGCGGATTCAATATAAAATTTATTTTTACAAAATGCTTGTTAATGCTAAATGATAAAGCATAATCAGATAGTTTAGGGAAACTAAGTGGGTTTGGGTTCCGCTTTATTATTTGATGTATGAAGGATATCCATGCTTTGTTGTGATGATAATACTTTTTGGCTCCAAACTAGGTGTTCTCTAAAGTGTAAAGTGCAAGAGCAAGTAATGTGTCCTAATAGATGCAAACGAGCAACAAATACAAATGAGCAACAAACACAAAAATATCACACTCACAACTTAAGATACCACTACCCCAATTTTTCTAAGCACTTATATCAATCACACTTAGTCTAATACTAATTATGAGGAATGTGCCATAATTAAGGGGTTGGTATTCATATCTACCAATTTTGGATTTCAATATCAGTACGAAGTAATTCTTCATTACACAAAGTTACATGATCTCTTTGAATTAAAGTGTTTTAAAATTCATGTTTTCCAAATGAAAATATCTAAGTATTTTGAATGATTCACTTTCAATTCAAGAAGATTCATCTAAGTGTGTTTAGTGTAATCATCAAAACAACACAAGCCCAAATTACATTCCTCCTAGACTTAATATATTAATAGGTCCAAATTCATCCATGTGAAATATTTCCAAGTTTTCCTAATGGTGAATACATTCTCAATTGATTTGAATGAGGAACTTGTTTCCTCTCCTACTTATCATGGTTCATAAAGGTCTTTCAGAATGGTTCTATCTTAAAAATGGTTATAACCATAACAAGGTTATTTAATAAGTTTCCTTAAGCTAGCAAAGTCATTTTTAAGAGAATGTCAATTACTCATAAAAAAATCATTTTCAAAATAATAACCTTCACTCATTAAAAATCATTTTCAAAATAACAATTATTACTTGAATCATTAATGCTATTCAAATGAAATTATTAATTCTTTAATACAATTTTGTTATTTTATATATTTTTGAATTTTTTGTAGAATAAATATAATATTGAAAATTTTTTTATCACAGCTGATTAATGCTTAAGAGAGTTTATGTATCCTTTAAAAAAAATAATTTAACACATATAGTTTATCAACTTTACCAGTAACACTTACACCTATTACCTTTCTGGTAATGTAATCCTCCAATGTGGCCCTTTCTTCATTTCTGGTCTCCATTAGGATAAGATATTTCAAATCACCAAAAATGTGCTGCTCTAGCTATCCAAGTACTATCTTCTCTCATTCTTCCTCTTCTACGAGCAAACCTACAAACTTAATCAAGGTTTCATTTTGGGAACCAAACTAGGTTTGGGTCCAACCTTATGCTTTGATGTATGAATTCAATGCATGCTATACTATGATGACAATTCTTTGGCCAACTAGGTGTGCTCTAAAATGTAAAGTGCAAGTGCATTTATTGTTTCCTAGTCTATGGCTTTATTGAAAGTGTAGGCCCTTATCTATTATTTTAAAGTGCATTTATTTCTTTATTAAATATTCATTTATACTTTCATAACTTGCAATATTAAACTTTAATGTATGCTCACTACTGTCTAGTTTTAATGCAAGTGTCTCTAGTTCCTTGAATACTTCATCTAACTCAATATGATCATCTTTCAAGGAATCTTGCCATTTTGTTAATTCAATATGTTTCTTGTTTAATTCATCAAATTCATTCAATAGAGATGCATACTTTGAATCTAATGTAGTGTGCTCAACTTTAAGGATAGAAGGGTCTTTAACTAAAATATCATGCTCTTCTTTCAAAGTTGTATGTTTCTTTTTCAACTTCCTTAAAGAATCATGTATTTGCTCTGAAATAGAAAATTATTCATCATAGAATAGCTTGCATACCTCATAATGATTGGAGTTCCCAATATTATAATTTTCCATTAACCAAAAATTCATTACCTCCTCCTTGGTTCAAGTTCCGAGGAGTCTAAAATTGAGTTTGACTAAAAACTTTTTGCCTCTTATATTTCCCCTTTATTGTATTAATCTTATCCTCACTCTTTTCCTTTGTAGGGTAGCACTTAATATTGGGGCAACTAGACCTTACATGTTTAAGATTCCTGTACTCAAACTAAATTATAATAAAATAAAACTTAGTGAATTTATTAGATTTAACTTTGCTCCTGTAATGGTGGTGCTTGTGTTTGTGCTTTAAGAATATTTTAAATTGATGGGTCATTAAGGTTATGTCCTTATTCTAATTAACTCATATGTTATTATTACTAACATCATCAGCCTTCAGTACTGCAATTTTCTCCTTTTTCCTATCACCTACATCTAAAAGCCTTCAGCTCACATTTTCCTCATAAGCAAAGATATAGCCCAATAAGTTTCCAATAGAATACACATATAAATCCTTTGATTTAGAAATAGTTGTGAATTTGGAATCAAATAAATCTGGTAGGAAATGTAGTATCATATTTAGTTTTTTAAAATTTGAAAGTTATCTACCCAAAGCATGCATGGAAGTGACTATCTTAGAAAACCTAGTATACATATTAGATATAGTTTCACAAGATTTCATGTGAAGGAGTTCATATTAATGTAATTATAAGTTTAAACATGATTTTTTTACTTCATTTGTGCCTTCATAAATAAGTCACAACCAATCCCAAATTTTTTTGCTAATAGTACAAGTTGATACACATATGTAATCTTAAAATTTTAAGGCACATAAAAAAATAATTCAAACACTTCATATTTAGGTGTGCTAAATCCTTATCCTCCATATTCCATTTGGTAAATGGATTTCAATTTTCTATCAATTCATAATGCAAGAAGAAACAAAATAACCAACTTGTATCATGTGCCATATTCAAATGTCAACTGATTTCAAGAAAGTAAAATTACAAATTTTCTAGAAGTCAAATAGGATACTATCAAAAATAGGTGGTGTGTTATTAAATACCCTTATGTAGTATTTATATTTCAAAAATTTGCCATGGGATTTTTTTTAAAGTTTTTAAACAAAAATTAGAGATCTCACTCTGATATAATTAAAAGTTCAATGGATGGTTGCGAAACCAATTGAACTACATAATGGCACACCAAGAGGAGAGTGAATTGGTGTTTCAAAAATATATTTAAAACCTTTTTCATTTTATAATTAAATAACACAAATTTATAATCTTAAATTTGGAAGAAAATAATAAAATAAATACTTATATATTTTTTGTTTTTAACTTGTAGAAAAATAAATAACCACTTTTTTAACTTTTCTAAAATTTTCAATTCAAACCAACCAAGATAATTTTCATGTCTTGACAACAACTAAAGGCAAACTACATTGCAAAAGGTAATCATGCAATACCATGAAAAGGTAAATATGCAAGGAAGTAAAGTGAAGTAAATAAAATGTGAAATGAAAAAGAACAAGTAAACAAAATTTTTATGGTGGTTCGGTCAAATTGACATACATCCACTCCCTAAAGTCCTCTTCAAGTATTGCATTAAACTATTAGTGAATCTTGTGCAACCCCCATGGCTAGGTTGAGAAGCCTTACAAAATCACTTCCACCTCCTTAGTGCAACTGAGAACTGGAATCACTTACACCCTCAAGGTGAGATAGAGTAGCCCAAATAACTTTAACCCTCCTAATGATGCGGAGTAGGCCTACTCACTTTCACCTTCGTAGTGAGGCGAATTACCCCAAATCACTTTCACCCTCCTAATGAGGTAGAGTATCCTAAATCACATTCACCCCCCTAGTAAGGTTGAGTAGCCCAAATCATTTTCACCTTCCCCAGTGTAGTTGAGTAGTTGGTGGCGCTTTGACACCCATCAAGTCTTCTTCACAAATCTTCCCTCAAGATGAACCTTAACACTTGCAGGAACCTATGTGCAAGTTCGTTAAAGAAACCATGTGAAACTCCCTCTCACACTCCATTGAAGCCACAAGGACCTTCTCATCCTCTCACAACTTTATCCTTTCTCTCCCTTGTATAAAGCCCTCTATTTGATGCTTTTTTACAGAAGGGTCAGCCCTCTGACTTCCAAAGATGTGTACAAAATCTATTAAGAATGATTAAATAATGGGATTCAGAAAACCCTAATTTTTTTATTTTATTAACTCTATCCATATTGTACGATTAGTTTAGTTATTCCACAGTTAGTATTGTATGAGGAATAGTAGTACGAAATGATCAGTTTAATTTCTCCATGGATTATATTGGATGAATAAACATTAGTACAATATGATTAGTTTAAATCAAACATTAGGTCACTCAGGACGAACCAAACTTTATCAAGATTATCCTTGGGTGATTTGTATAGTATGATCTACGATCACACAATATAATTTGTAATCAATTTAGATCTAATTTGACTACTTAATTAACTTACCTAAATTAGGTAATAATTCAAAAGATTGTATAGTAAGAAAGTCTTCATACAATATGAACGATTCAAATTTTAAAATTCAAATTTCTAATTTTAGGTAAGATAGATTCAACGATGGGGATTCTAGATATAACTGATCATCTACTATGATGTGGTGTTCATACTATATGATTAATTGTAATTCAAATTTATTTTTTATTTAAATTAAATATTTTAATTAGTTTTTTTAATTGATCATATAACATGATTTTGAGTGCATAGAATAATTAAGAGAAAAATTAAAATATTTCTTTTTCACTGCCCCTATGTGTGTGTGCGTTTGGTAAGTGATGGGGGTTGTGGGTATGTGAAACTTTTAATTATAACTATGGATTTTTAAGGCTCTATATCCCCTAAATAATGCTTAGGTTTTCTTTGATATAAATTAGTAAACCCCACTTAATAAACGAAAGTATACATACTGAATCAAGTAATAAAGTGATAGAGTAGAGTGTTGAACCCATGAGGAAGTATGCTTTTTAGCAATCAACTACTTCTATTTACACTAATTATAATAATTATCCTACTTGATAAAAATAGATGTTTTTGAGATTCAATCACTTAAATAAAATTAGATAAATATAATGAATACACTATATGTATATAATGTTATAGATTGATGAATATAAAGAACACATTTTTCCTAATGAATCTCTTTTAATTGTGATGTTATTCAGAGCATATACATTCCTAGATCTCTGTCGAGCTTATAGGAATAATGGATGTTTATGGACTTCCTAAGGTTATTTAATCTCCTTAAGAATTTAATAAATTTCATACCCTATGCCTAGGTATGATGCATACTATTTCAATATTCTTAGTGAAGCCTAGTTTCCTCTATTGAGGCTCCAAATTACACTTAATTTTAACTACACACAAATGGACACTATACACATTAATTAAGATCTGGTAAAATTAAAAACATTATTTTAATCATTTAAGGAATAGGAGAACTCCATTTGTATTATATATGATATTTATATCATTAATTCAAAACTAGAGAATTTAGCTAGACATAAAGTAGAATTGAAGCAATTTCATTTTCATTAATAGCATGATAGAAAGAAAATACTGGAGATAGATATCACCAGAATGGATCAATGGATCTCCTCTACACTCCATCTTTTTTTATACAAAATTGCTTCCATAAACACAAGCCAAACACTCTAATGATGGTATCAAGTTCTTCCCTAAATTCCCTTAGTTGTCATCCTAAGAGAAATTTAGAGAAGCAATCTGAAATGTATTGAAATTATCTAACTGATTGAACATCCTTACAAATAACATGGTGACTATTTATAATAAAATATAAATTAGGCAACTGGCACTATGTTGCTTAAAAGATCGGCGTCGCTGCACCCAATAATTAAATTAATACCACTATGCTGCTATTTTGGCTCTGTTACAGTGCTTGCTAATGTGAATTAGTTACATAGTGAACAGTCGTGTCATTTTGCAGATAGATTGTGTCTTTGGGAACTTAAAACTGCTACATTGTGGCACTATTGATTTTTGAACTCTACGGTGCCAAAAGAGCAATTTCAGCACCGAGCCATTATGGAGTGTGACACTGCGACATTGAACAATAGAGAACTTGGCACTGTGAAGTTGAACATTTGATGTTGTAGTGCTGTATGACAAAGAAGTTGGTGTTGTAATGTCAATATTATGGTATTCCAACAATGTCTTTGATGGCACTATGCCTTTTTTTATTTCAACGTCATTATGCTATATGAGACTTAGAATTTAATGCCCTTTATGTATTTTACCTGCACAATACAACTAAAAAATAATATTTTTACTAGAAATATAACCTATAAAATAACACATTATTTATACTTATCAAATTCTGCCTAGCTTAAACTCTTGCTTGTCCTCAAGCTAATAAATACAATGTAATTCTTATTAAATGGTTAGCCTAAGTAAAAACTGATAACATAAAATTACTAAAATATAGGATAATACATCATGGTCTAGAAGTAGTAGAAATGAACAAGATTATAATTCTATTTTAAAAAAATACTAATAATTATACTAATTAGTCACCCTTATAACTTCATTTGAATTCACAGGTTATAGATTTAATTATGAATTTATTATTTGGAAGTGAATAATGTAGTTTAATGACTAGATATGTCAGTAGCTAAAAAAGGAATCTTTATTAATTCATCGTCATTTATATTAGTTTTCTTATTTTATCCTTTAAGAATTTTAGTATATGATTGTAATTGAATTCTAAGCTTTTGACCTGAACAAATTTTTGATTGTACTCCTTTTTTTAATAGCATTATTAATGATTTTGAATATTAGTTTTTACTTTGAACCTTTTAAAACTTAATGAATTTAATGTGAGGATTTAATAAGATTACTAATTCCAAATTATTATTGCTCATTATTTGAAATTTTATTCTTCTCATACTGAATATTTAATTATAACTATTCATCTTTATTTTAGAAATTAATAAATAAAGGCATACTTATAATTTCAAATTAAAGCAATAACTTAAATGATATAAGTCATATAATTATTAGCTTCTTTTCCACTCTATGAAGTATACATAATGTTCATTTGAAATATGTTCTAGTGTTTTATTACTGTCCTAATTTTACATGATTTTTAATTATAATTTCTACTAAGGTTAATTAGATAATCAGAATATAAAAAATTATAGTAAACAAGAGAAGAATTTTAATGAAATGTAAACACAAGAAACACAAATAATAGTTAATACTACTCATCCTTTCATATAAATGATAAAAGGTGCAGAAAATAAGTGTTAAAAGAACATAATAAAGCATATCATAACATAACATTGATTACAAGATAACTAGTGCACTTAGTAGCATGCATAGAATATCAAGTGGGTTACCTCCCAAAAGCACTAAGTTTTAAGTCTTTAGTCAAACTATCCAATTATTTTGTTTTGGGATAAACCAATTTAGTAATTTTTTACACTCAATCAATATCCCCATCTACATAAGGTTTTGGTCTCTGGACATTCACTTTAAAAGTATTTAGACTTTTCTTATCCCTAATTTTCACAATTCCATAAGAAAATATTTTGACCATTGTGAATGGTCTAGACTATCAAAATTTTAATTTTTTGGGGAATAACTTAAGTCTGGAATTAAATAGTAAAACATCCTATCCAGGACTGAATTCTTTCCTAAGAAGCTTTATGTCATGCCATTTTTAACATTTTCTTTATAAATCTTTAAATTTTTATATTCATTTTTTTACCTCTTCCAGTTAACTCAATTGCATCAAACTTTTTTCTTTTGTCATTTTAAAATTACAATTTAATTCTTTAATTGCCTAGAAAGCTTTGTGTTCTAATTCCACAGGAAGATGGCATGCCTTTCCATAAATTAATTTATAGGGAGTCATATCCAATTGAAGTCTTATAAGCAGTTTTATAAGCCCAAAATGCATCATCTAACTTAATAGTACAATCTTTTCTATTTGTAATGACCATTTTTTTAAGATTCTCTTAAGTTTCCTATTACTAAACTCAGCCTGACCATTAAATTGAGGATAATAAGCAGTTGTTACTCTATGAAACTCTATATTTTCCTTAAGATTATTTCTATTTTTTTATTACAAAAATGACTTCCTCCATCACTGATTAAAACTCATGGCATTCCAAATCTTGAGAAAAAGTTTTTTTAAAAAAACTTGATCACAGATTGAGCATTAGTTTTAGAAGTTACCACACCTTCAATCCACTTTGAAACATAATTCACAGCAATAAGAATATATTGATTTCCATAAGATGGCACAAAAGGTCCCATAAAATCTAATCCCAAAATATCAAATATTTCTATTTCTAGAACTTAATTCAAAGGCATTTCATTTCTTTTAATAATTTTCCCTATTCGTTGGCATTAATAGTATTTCTTAATATATTCATTTACATCCTTAAATAAAGTAGGCCAAAAGAATCCTGCTTGAAGGATTTTAGAAGTAGTTTTAAATCCTCCATAATGTCCTCCATAATATGAATCATGACACTCCTTAATGATTTATTTTATTTTTCTATGTAGGCATAAATCCTCTCATAATTTGATCATTACAAGATTTAAATAAATAAGGTTCATCGCATAAGTAAAATTTTGAATCATGCAAAAGTTTCCTTTTTTGGCTTGGATTTAAATAATAAGGAAGTATACCACTAACAATAAAATTTATAATGTCCACCTACAAAGGTGAATTATTTGCATGAAGTGAGAATAATTGTTCATCTGGAAAATTTCATTAATCTCATCTTCCTTTAATGTATATTTGTCAATAGAAAATCAAGAAATATGATCATAAATTTGATTTTTAATACCCTTTCTATCAAAAATTTCCACATCAAATTCTTGTAATAGAAGAATCCATCTTACCAATATTGGTTCAATGTCTTTCTTTATCATAAGATATTTGATAGCAGTATGATTATTGTAAAAAATTAATTTAGTGCCAATAAAATATGATATAAATTGATCAAAAGTGAAAAAAATTGCTAACAGTTCCTTTTTAGTTGTTGTATAATTACGTTCTGTAGAATTTAAAGTTTTGCTAGCATAAAAAATGTCATGAAATTTCTTATCAGGCTTTTGTCCAAGAATAGGACCCATGGCAATATCAATAGCATCATACGTTACTATAAAAGAAAATGACCAATCAGGAGCAATAATAATTGGAGAAGTAATTAAATGTTATTTTAATGCATTAAAAGCTTCAAGACAAGCAGAATTAAATATAAAAGGAAACATCCTTCTCCAATAGTTGACATAAGGGTTTAAAAATTTTAGAGAAGTCTTTGCTAAATCTTCTATAAAATTCTGCATGACCTAAAAAACTACTAATTCTTTAACTAAATTAGCAGTGGGTATTTTTTCTAATACTTGAATCATGCAATATCTACATCCAATCCCCTCTTAGAAATTTATGCCCTAAGAAAATGCCCATGATTAACATAAATTAACACTTCTCTTCCTTTAACACTAGATTTATTTCTACACATCTTATCAAAATAGCAGTCAAGTGCTCAAGATAAGATTCAAATATAGTGCCAAAGACTAAGAAATCATCCATGAAAATTTTAATTTCTTGCTCAATTAAGTTTGAAAAAATAGATATCATGCATCTTTCAGAAGTAGCAGCAGCATTGTACAGACTAAAAGGCATTCTCCAAAAATTAAAGTTCCATAAGTGATAGAGAAAGTAGTTTTATCTTGATCTTCAAGTGCAATTAGAATTTGATGATATCCTGAGTGCCCATCTAAAAAATTATAAAAATAATTCCCTGCCAACCTATGTAGCTTCTAATCGAGAAAAGGCAAGGGAAAATGATCTTTTTTTAGTGGATTTATTCAATTTCCTATAATCTATACAAATCCTCCACCCAAAAATAGTTCTAGTGGGTATAAGATCATTGTGTTCATTTGTTATAACAGTTAATCTCTTTTTTTAAGAAGATAATGAACAGGACTAACCCAAGAACTATCTAAAATAGTATAAATAATCCTAGCATCCATCTATTTAAGAATATCTTTTTTAACAATATCTTTCATAGAAGGGTTAAGTCTCCTTTTAAGGTCTTCTTTTGGCATTAAATTTGCTTCCATTAAAATTCTATGCATAAAATTGAAGGACTAATACCATTAATGTTAGCAATTGTCCACCCAAAAGCATTTTTAAAATTACTGAACACCTTAATCAACTCACTTTCTTGATGTGATATTAATTTTGCTAAAATAATTATAGGGAGAGTGGAGTTATTACCCAAAAAATCATACTTGAGATGACAAGGTAAAGCCTTAAGTTCTAAAGTAAGGCTTTCTCACTGGATGGTTTTAACGTATTCTCTAAAGCGTATGTTGCATAATTTTTATTGGTTAGATTTTCATTCCATATGAGAAATTCTTCCTCTTCTAACAACTCTACCATAAAAATCTGCTATTACCATATCTTCTATATCCACCCTGAAATAATCTTCATTCTTCTCTTGAGGAATTTCATAGTTTTAAGCACATCAATTTTAACTTCTTGATCTTGAACCCTGAAAGTCAATTCACCTTTTTGTACATCAATCATTTCTTTTCTAGTAGCTAAAAATGGACTTCCTAAAATGAGAGGTATTTCCTTATCTTCTCCTATATCTAGAACAATAAAATCAATAGGAAAAATGAATTTATCAAGTTTAATCAACCCATCTTCTCTTACTCTAGGGTAATTTAAAGATCTATCAGCTGACTGAAGAGTAATAGATGTAGGTTAAACCACTTCAATATCTAGTTTTTTAAAATCTTGATAAAGGCATAAGGTTAATACTTGATCACAAACCACATAAAGCCCTACCACAAAATTTTCTCCAAAAGTTAAAGGAATAAAAAAACTCCCTAGGTCTTTAAGTTTTTAAGGAAGTTTCTTTTGAATTATAACACTATATTCTTCAGTTAATGCCACAGTTTCAAATTCTTGTAGCTTCCTTTTGTTGTTTAAAATATCCTTCATGAATTTTGCATAAGTGGGAATCAACTCTAAAGCATTAGAGAAGGGTATATTAATAGTTAGTTTTTTAAAAACTTCTAAAAAATTTTGAGAACTCCTTATCAAGGTTTTGATTGATCAATCTCTAAGGGAAAGGTTGTGGTGGTCTCTCTTTAACTCTCGTAATTACACGTTCAGGTTCTTTTATAAAGGCAGGTTATTTGGTTAGAGATTTATTTTTTTCATGCTCAACATCACCATTATCCTTTTTATGAAAATCTCTATCTTTATAAGGATCCCTCAAATCTTTCCCACTTCAAAGTTAGATATTATAAAATTGTTCTTTAATTTTTTTATAATTAATCAACCTAGCAAGTTGCCCTATTTAATCCTCAATTTTTTTTAAGATCATAAGATTCATTTTGTGCTTGGATTTCTAATTATAAAATAATGCTTTCTAAGGGAGTTTGTCCATTTCTTTTTGACTAAATTGTTCAAAATCTAAAGGATAACTCTGTGGTTTCACATTTTTAAAATTGATGTTGAACTTATCATATCCATCAGCCTTATTTTTAGTCATTAATTCATCCATTTTTTTAGAAATTACTACAACTTGTGTAGTCAATAATGATAAAGCATCCAATTCACAAATTTTACATACTTTTTTAGGATTTACCCTATCAAAGGCCACTAGAAATTATTAGTAGGCCTTTCCTCTATTAATTCATAAGCTTCCTTAAATGGCTTAGACATTAATGATCCTTTAGTTATAGCATCAATTATAACTCTAAGAGATCCTACTAATCCATTATAAAAGGTTTAAATAATCAACCAATCAGCTATTGCATGATGTAGACATTCTCTAAGGATTTTCTTGAATCTTTTCCAACTCTCATAAATAGAGTCTCCTTCAAACTAAGTTATAAATGTTATGCCATTTCTAAGTTTAGTAATTTTTTAAGGTGATAAATATTTAGCAATAAAAAATTATGAGCCAATTCATTCCAAGTGGATATAGAGCCTGAGGATAAATTATTCAATCTCATTTTTGTTTTATCTTTTAGAGAAACAGGAAATAGTCTAACTCTAATAGCATCATCACTGACACTATTAAACTTAAATATTAAACAAATTTCTACGAAACTGACAAAATATAAATTAGGATCTTCTACCGAAGTTCTCACAAAATGAGAGTTTTGGACCATTTGAATGATAACTAGTTTTAATTCAAAATTATTAGTTTCGAATGTAGGCATATTTATGCTCTGATGAACTTCATCTACTAAAGGGTTTGCATAATCCTTAAGAGGTCTAGAATGACTTATCTCAAACTTTGGTTCAACCATTTTAAGATCTTTTTGGATTTCTGAATTTTAGAAGGGTTCTCTCAATTTCAGGATAAAATGACAAAAATTCCTTTCTATGGCTATGATGAAAGCAAAATAATAGAATATACAGTTCATGATGAAAGTAGCTAAATAATAATAAAATAAGTAGATCTAACTATTATTTAATTCAATAATATAGTTAAAATTTTATAAAATACACAGTACTTTGCCGGCAACAACGCCACAAACTTGATGGTGGTTATGGGTAAGTGTAAATTTCGATTATAATAATAGAATTTTAAGGCTTTATCTCCCCTAAATACTTCTTAAGTTTTCTTTGATATAAATTATTAAACCCCACTTAATATACATAAGTATACATGCCAAATAGAGTAATAAAATGATAGAGTAGAGTATCGAAACCATGAGGAAGTATGCTTTTTAGCAATCAACTGGTACTATTTATTCTAATTGTAATATTTATCCTACACAATAAAAATAGATGTTGTAGATATTCAATCACTTAATTAAAATTAGATAAAGATAATGAATACATTATATGAATGTAATGTTTTGGATTTTTGAATATAAATAATACATATTCCTAATGAGTGTGTTTTACTTTTGATGCTATTCAGAGTATATGCTGAAAGTGTGAATAGGTAGTTAGACCTATTGCTCACATCCCTAGGCTAACCAAGAGGGGGGGGGGGGGGTGAATTGTTCCTTTAAAAAATTTACTCTTGGGATTTTGGAAATTTTAAAGCTAATCGTACAGTACGAATAGAATTAATATTTGCTCTTTCCTTAAGTATAGTAATTCAACCACAAAGAAAATAAACTGCAGAACTGTAAAATGCAGAAAAGTAAACGGTGAACAGAAAACACCAGAATTTATAGTGGTTCAGTCAAAGACGACCTACATCCACTCCCTAGAGACTCATTCTCTAGGTATTACACTAAACTCAAGTGACTCTCCTTTTGCCCCCATAGCAAGGCGGAGAAGCCTTTACAAAATCTCTTCCACCAAACTCGGTGCGCAATGAACCGTCATTCTTTTCACCCCCCATGTGCGACAGAGAACCGTCGTCCTTTTCACCCTCCAAGTGCGGCAGAGAATCGTCATCTGTTTCACCCTCCAAGTGCGATAGAGAACCGGAATCCTTTTCACCCTCCAAGTGCAGCAAAGAACTGGAATCCTCTCAAAAAACACTCTTGCAAAAGTCTCCAAGGAACTCGGAACATGCTTGAAGAACAAGTAAAAGAAATCCTCATAATTGGATAACCTTATGAATCCCCTCACAATTCTCTCTTGAAAGATCTCTCAATACTCACTCCCAAACACTCTCCCAATCACTCTCCTTAGACTTCTCAAAAGAATTTTCATAGAAGGATCACACAACAAATCAGTTTAAAAGATCCTTATATACTAAAGGCAAGAAAGACCGTCCAAAAATTGAATTTTTCAATTTTCACGTGTCCCGATCGTCCCGTACGATCGATATTCGTACTGTACGAATAGTTCAAATCATTGAATAATTCGTCTCATATGATTCAATATGAACCTAAATCAGTGTCATTCATACAATAAAATCTTCTATACGAATTATATTTCATACTATATGAATAGTTCAAAAAATGAACGATTCATCCCGTACGAACCAAAATCAGTGTCCTTCGTACAGCAAAATCTTCTGTATGAATTATATTTTGTACTGTATGAATAGTTCAAATATGAACCATTTATCTCGTACGAACCAATACGAACCAAATTCACTGCCCTTCATACAGTAAAATCTTCTGTACGAATTATATTTCGTACTGTACGAATAGTTCAAAAATTGAACGATTCGTCCTGTATGAACCAGTACAAACTCAATTCAGTCCCCTTCATACAGAAAAACCTCATGTATGAATAGTAATTTGTACTGTACGAATGTAACTTAGAAAAAATTTCTTGGTATATGGGTTTGATATGGAGGACATATACTACAGATCATCTCGTACGATAATAAATCATACTGTACGATCAGTTTAAAAAAAAATTAACTCCCCCATTGTGTGTGTGTGTGCACTGCTATCCAACTTACAATCACACTCTCTTAGACTCAAGAAACAAAAACAAAAATAAAAATATAAACTTCATTTATAGTGAACAAATTAAATTGAAGTCTTCAGCAATCTGGAGTATGAATTTCCTAAAAAATTCTTTAGTACACACAACAACAAAACTCAAATATTTGTTAGGAGAAGAATAAAACAAAAAATAAGCTTTTGTAATCATCAAAACATAACTTAGATTAGAATTCATATGTATAAACAGATTTACTCAAATCATAACAATCTCCCCCTTTTTGATGATGGCAAAACAACTATTATTTGAACTAACAAAAATAAAAATTGTTCTCCAAAGCCTCCACTGAATGTATACTCCCCCTAAATAAAAGATTCCTAAGCTCCCCCTAAAGAAATGACTTATCCTAATCAAGATATACGAGAATAGAGAATCTAACATGAAATACACAAGGGAAGAGTAGGAAAGAGTAGGAATGATAACACAAGCACATACACAACACAAGCACACTACAAGCACATACACAAGAATACAAGAATACAAATAAAAATAAAGACAAATAACACACAAACACAAACAATAAAAAACATATCATCATATCATTAGTCAAACAAGGCAAACAATAAAACTCTCCCCCGTTTGTTAACTGCAAAAACGGACACTCAAAATAGTTGAGAAGTGGAATAATGTTAAATGAAGTTTAACTTCAATAATCAAATCAGATGCAAAAAAATAAAGACTCAAAAGTGTTAGATTGTATATTATGTTAAGGAGAAGAAAACTTGATCTAAAGTACTAATGTATTAGACAGATCAGTAGTCTCAACTTCTATACAAAAGATGAAATAACATTACCAAAATTCTTAGTCAAAAGTGACAATTATTGATTAGTGAACTTGGAGAAAAATGCTAAAGGAAAGAATAATTGGCGACATTGCGCATCTTTTCAAAATGTAGACTAATTTTGTGCC
Source organism: Dendrobium chrysotoxum (assembly GCA_019925795.1). NCBI lineage: Eukaryota > Viridiplantae > Streptophyta > Magnoliopsida > Asparagales > Orchidaceae > Dendrobium > Dendrobium chrysotoxum. The sequence goes on from CM034314.1 coordinate 34,616,694, forward strand.
TTTTTTTTTCTAAATTTGGTGACATTGCTCATCTTTTATTGAATGACACACTTTGTGTGTATTTTTACATTTGGCGATATTACGCATCTTTTATTGTATGGCACATTTTATGCATCTTTTTAAGCTTTGCATTGAATGTAAGATTCTTTCCCAACAACACTATCTCTGGGTCACAAAACTAATAATGAACACATTGATATAGAATGTAAGAGTAATATTAAAACATCAAATATACATTAATTTAGACTAAATAATACATGTCTAAATAAGATAAAGTAAGATCTTCTAATCACATCCAATCATAATGAAATCTAAATATTTTTTGAGAATTTAATGTTATGCATAGAATTTTTAATTGTAATATTAATTCAATTAACATTTTAGAACATTAATCAACTATAATAGAGTGCTTTAAGATTAGTACACCAAAGCAAGTTTCCCGTTACAGCACATACCAAATGATAAACTTGCTAATTAACTCATAAAAACAACCAATAATAACCACAAAACATCAGACTAGCCAGTCAACGCAAGAGAACAACAAAGAAAAATACAATCACATCCATCCCAAAACAAACACAAGGAATGATAATACTCAGAAGGACCCTGATCTGGAGGAGGTGGTGGAGCGCCGAACAGACCAAAATAGCTGTTTAGCATTGTAATATTTGTATTCACAGAATCAAATTATTCTCTTATCCACACTCTATCCTCCTTGTACAGATCATCTTGTTGCTTTAGGTGCGCCTCCATATTATCAAATCTTTGATCCATTCTATTAAATCGCTGGACCATATCCTGGTAGAAGTCTTGATTGGGTCCAGGTCTAGGTGCAGGAGCAGGAGCAGGTTCATCATCAAAACTAATCACATGTTCATCTCTCCCTAAAAGTGCTCTAAAAGAGGCATCAGTGAAATAGAGTAGGAGTTCTGAAGGTCCATCAGGATGGACTAAGTTGTACTTTTTCTCAAGAATGAAACAGATTACTTGACCTAGGACAATATTGTTCTTCCTCTTTACACTGGATTGGCCAATATTAGAAAGGTAAAACATGTAGTCCAAAAGCAGTTGGGCTTCATCAATTGGTTGACCAGACATGATCAGGTAAGTGACACAAGAGAGAAGAGGAGTCATGTTTACTCTATGTCTGGCCTTAGGAATGATAGAGCTCCTGAGAATATGTTGAATTATACGGGCATTTTGGTTTAAGGTGTAGACTCGAGGAACATGAGTTGGTTGTCTTACAACTTTAATGACCTTATTGACTTCAGTCTAGTCATAATTAGATCGAGCTATTAAAGTATTTGCCTGACTGCCCATGGTTCTTAAATGAAAGTACTCTCCTAGATCCTCCTTTGTAATATTTACTCTCTATTTCAGAACATATGATGAAATCCTACTATGATCATGACTAAAAGTAATGTTGGCTAGAAAAACATAAAGAAGGTCTTTATTATATAAGTAGATTAGAGTGAGAAGGAAGGAAAATTGGGTAGAATCAAAAATCGGCATGACTGCAAAATGGATATTTTCCTGTAGCAAAATGCGGGAGGGAGTGATTTTCAAAGCGGCAAACCTATAGGAAGCCCTTCATTTTGCCAACTTAAAAAATTGCCATCCCAGTCCCTCAAAGAGGAAGCCCCTCTGGATTGACGCACTCTTTTTCCACTTTCAGACATCTCTATTCTATACTCTAAAGGGTATGAAGTGAGGATGGAATGAAAGAATACGACCCTCCCTTTTATAAAAAATCTAATCAATCGTACTGTATGAAATAATTTCGTACAAGAAAAAATTTATTTCGTCCGGGATGAATTGATGTTCATCTGGGATGAACACAAGCAGTCAAAATGAAATGGTTTTTCATAAACTGCTCATCCTGAGGCGTCCTTTCGTATAGGCTTTTTGACTTCCCGATCATACAGATGAAGACGTGTTCGTCTGGGACGATCAAAAAATTAAAGGATCATTCAGGCGATGGCTAGGGTCGTCCCTCACGCAAAATGACATGTGGATCGTACAGACGAATGATGTATTTGTACGTATGATTTTTATGATTTGGGTACATTTGTTTTTTCATGTAAATTCTAATCCAAGTTATATTTTTGATTATTACAAAAGTTTATTATTTATTTTAATTCTTCTCCTAACAATTATTTGAGTTTTGTTGTGTGTACTAAAGTATTTTTAGGAAATTCACACTCCAGATTGCTGAAGACTTCAAGTTCACTTGTTCACTGTAAATGAAGTCTGTACATTTTCTTTTTCTTGAGTCTGAGAGAGAGTGTGATTATATGTTGGATAACTGTGCACACACACACTATGGTGGAGTAAGAAAACTTAAATTTTTTAAACTGATCGTACAGTATGATTTGGAATCGTACGGGAAGATCTGTAGAGTATGTCCTCCATATCGAACCCATATGGCAAGAAAATTTTTCTAAGGCATATTCGTACAGTATGAAATACTTTTCATACATAAATTTTTGTTGTACTAACCGCTCCGACTTGATCGTCCAAGGGTTCGTCCGAGATGATCTGTTCGTACGAAGTGCACTGACTTGATCATCTAAGGGTTCATCCAGGATGATATGTTCATACGAAGCACACTGACCTGATCGTCCAAGGGTTCGTCCGAGACAAAACAGTCGTACGAAGCGCTCTGACTTGATCATCCAAGAGTTCATACGGGATGAAATATTAACATGAACTGCTCTGACTTGTTCATCTCATGAGTCATACGGGATGAGTCATTCAACATTTTAAACTATTCATACAGTACGATCGTCGATCGTACGGGATGATCGGCACGGATTAAACTTGAAAAATCAATTTTTGGACGGTTTTTCTTGTCCCAAGTATATAAATGACTTGAAACTGACTGAAGGAAAAATCCTTCTGCGAAAATTCTTTTGAGAAGTCTAAGGAGAGTGATTGGGAGAGTGTTTGGGAGTGAGTATTGAGAGATCTTTCAAGAGAGAATTGTGAGGGGATTTCACAAGGTTATTTAATTGTGAGGATTTCTTCTGCTTATTCTTCAAGCATCTTCTAAGTTCCCTTGGAGACTTTTGCAAGTATTGTTCAAGAGGATTACGGTTCTCTGCCGCACTTGGAGGGTGAAAAGGACGACGGTTCTCTACCGCACTTGGAGGGTGAAAAGGATGACGGTTCTCTGCCGCACTTGGAGAGTAAAAAAGGACAAGGGTTCTCTGCCGCACTGAGTTGGTGGAAGAGATTTTGTAAAGGCTTCTCCGCCTTGCTATGGGGGCAAAAGGAGAGTCACTTGAGTTTAGTGCAATACCTAGAGAAGGAGTCTCTAGGGAGTGGATGTAGGTCGTGTTTGACTGAACCACTATAAATTCTGGGGTTTTCTATTCACTGTTTACTTTTCTGCATTTTATTTTTTCGTAGTTTTATTTTATTTGTGGTTGAATTTTTGTATTTAACAAAAGTGCTAAAATCAAGTCTGTTCATACTGTATGAAGTCATTTTGTACTTTACAATTAGCTTTCAAATTTTCCAAAATCCCTAGAGTAAATTTTTAAAGAACTAATTCACCCCCCCTCTTGGTTAGCCTAGGTACGTGAGTAATAGGTCTAACAACCTATTCACACTTTCAAGTAGTATCAGAGCAAATTTCAAAAATCACTGTTTTAAATACTTTTTGAAATTTTGATCATAGCTAATTTTGGAAATAGAAATACCATGGAAGGATACTTGATCACTGGACCACCATTGTTTGATAATATCCCTTTTGATTTTTGGAAAACTCGCATGTCTACTTTTCTACAATCAGTTGACTATCGCATGTGGATGTTAGTTCAGGATGGTTATACTGAACCTACTAGGATTGTAGAAGGAATAAGAGTTCAAACACCTTTTGCAAACTAGACTGTAGAAGAATGTGAATTAGCTCAACTTAATGCTAAGTGTTTGAATAGTTTCTTTTGTGCTTTAAAGTCAGAAGATTACATGCATGTGTCTACCTGTAAATAAAGTGAAACAAACTAGATTGAACATTCTCTTGCACCACTATGAACTTTTTCGCATGAAACAGAAAGAATCAATCTCTGACATGTACACTCATTTTACACATATAGCCACTTCATTGCATGCTTTAGGTAGGGAGTTGACAAATACAGAGAAAGTTAATAAGATATTATATTGTTTACCAACTGCATATGATGCAAAGATAACTGTAATAACAGAATCTAAAGATTTGAATGTTTATTCTGTTGATAATCTTCTTGGATCACTAATTACTTACGAGTAATCGGTGACTCAGGTGAGAAGCGAAAGGAGAAGAACATCGCTTTAAAGGTGGATGACTCTGAGAGTGATCAGTCACTACCTGAGGACGAAGAGGATATTGCCCTGATGACAAGGCAATTTAAAAGTTTCCTAAAAACAAAGTAGAGAAGACGCCAATAGTGGAACAGAGGAAGGTTCCAAAAGAATGCTAAGGCTTCTAATGAAGTTATATGTTATGACTGTAGGAAGCCAGGACACATAAAGATAGATTGCCCCAATCTTAAAGAAAATCCTAGCAAGGATAAGGCCAAGGAGAAACCGAAGGACAGAAGGGGTTAGAAGAGAATACAACGAGCTTTCTTGGTGGACTCAGCTTCAAATTCATCAGAAACATCACCTGAAGAGGAAGTTACCAATTTGTGCTTAATAGCTGATAATCTCGACCATACGGAAGAGGATGAGGTATATGATTTAAGCTATAAAGAATTATTCAAAGTTTTTGAACGCATACACTCTACATATAGGAAACTTAAGAAACTGCACGCTAAGTTGAATTTGGAATTTTTAGAGCTGCAAAAAGAAAATGAGATCCTTAGGAAAGATCATGTATTATTTGATAGCAACCATATGACTTTGTTGGATAAGTTTGATGATTTAAACAAACAGCATAATCTTTTAAAATCATCTCACACTGAACTTGAAAATAATTTTAAGATTTTTATGGATGAATCGGATTCTAGAGAGCATGAGTTGAAGATTGACAATTCAATTCTAGAAAGTGCTAAGGCTTATCTTAAAGTTCAGATAAAATCACTTAAGGAAAATAGAAATCCTCCTAAATTTAAAGAATTTCATGAATCCTACTACAAGATCACTGATTCAAGATCTAAGAAGAAAATTTTTAGGAAGAATAGGTTGGTGAATCCCTTTCCAGGGATAAAGTATTTTTCTTGTAGTAGTTTAGGGTATATTTCCCACACTTGTACACTTAAATATAGAACATATTTAGTGTGGAGACCTAAGGTGCATAAATTATAGCATATCACACATGCATCTTGTTTAAAATTATCAAGAGGAGAACCCAAACTTGTTTGGGTTCCCAAGACTAATGTTCAAACATTTTACAGGAACGCTCTCACACAAGACCTCATGAGAGTATTTGGTACCTAGACAGTGGCTGCTCAAAGCATATGACTAGAGATACGAATCAATTTATATAGCTGGAAGCCAGGAATGGAGGCAAGGTTACACTTGGAGATAATATTACCAAGAGAGTGGTAGGTACAGGTATAATTGGAAACTCTAAAAACTTTATGATTGAAAATGTGTTGTTGGTTGAAGGTTTGAAGCACAATCTGTTGAGCATAAGTCAATTGTGTGATAAGAGCTATCATATAAAGTTTTTGCCTACTAGTTGTATTATTAGTCAGATTGGAACTGTTGTTTTGAATGGTGATAGAGTTAATAATATTTACATGCTAGATTTGAATTCTATTAAACCTTCTACTGCTTTATGTTTGAAAGTTGTATCTGATGAATTATGGTTATGACATAGAAGGCTTTATCATGCTAGTATGAGAAATCTTAGAAAAATCACCCAAAAGTAACTAGTAAGAGGTGTACCCAAATTAGACTTCACTAAAGATCACTTGTGTGATGCATGTCAATTAGGAAAAAAGGTGAGATCCTCTTTCAATTCAATCAAGCCCTTAGAAATTCTTCATATGGATTTATTTGGACCTGTTAGTACCTTAAGTCTAGGAGGAAAAAGATTTGGGTATGTTATTGTGGATGACTATTCTAGATTCACCTGGATTAGATTTTTGAAACACAAGAGTGAATCATTTAAAGAACTTAGAGATTTTGCCACTAGGATTCAGAGGAAACTAGTTTTGAAATAGTTACTATCCAAAGTGATCATGGGGGAGAATTTGAAAATGAAATGTTTAATGATTTTTGTAAATCTCTTGGAATTGAACACAATTTCTCTGTCTCTAGGACACCTCAATAGAACGGAGTTATAGAAAGGAAGAACAGGACATTAGTTGAAACTGCTAGGGCCATATTAGCATAATATTCACTTCCAAAATATTTTTAGGCTGAAGCAAGTAGTACAGCATGCTATGTGTTGAATAGGGTGTACATAAGGTCTAAATTGAATAAGACACCCTATAAACTTCTTAAAGGTAGAAGGCCCAACCTCTCACACCTACATGTTTTTGGATGCAAAATATTCATTCATAATAATGATAAAACTCTCTTAGGAAAATTTGATCCAAAATCTGATGAAGGAATCTTTCTAGGTTATTCAAGTGTTGGAAATCTTATAGAGTTTTTAATAAAAGAATATTGGTAGTTGATGAGACCACACATGTTGTTTTTGATGAATCTTATGATAATAAAGGGTCTAAGTTGGATGAAGATGAGGTTGAGATAGTAACCCAAAAAACTTGAAGATCAAAAAGTTGAAGAAATGGTTGAAAAAGAAGAGGAAAACCAATTGCCTAGAGAATGAAAATTTGTAAGGAGTCATCCTAAAGAGTTGATTTTAGGAGAACCAAGTGAAGGAGTAAGGACTAAGCATGGTTTTAGGAAAGAAGTAAATCATTCAGCATTCATTTCAATGATTGAACCCACTAATATAGAACAAGCACTTTTGGATGAATTTTGGATTTTGGATATGCAAAAGGAGTTGAATCAATTTAAGAGAAATGACGTTTGGGAGTTAATTGAAAGGCCAAAAGATCAAACTGTAGTTGGGACTAAGTGGGTGTTCAAAAACAAAATGAATGATTCAGGAGTAGTTGTGAGAAATAAGGCTAGATTAGTAGCTAAGGGGTATAATCAAATTGAAGGAATTGATTTTGAGGAGACATTTACCCCTGTAGCAAGACTTGAAGCAATAAGAGTTTTGTTAGTCTTTGCCTGCTTTAAAGATTTTAAATTGTATCAGATGGATGTCAAGAGTGCCTTCTTAAATGGGGTGATAGAAGAGGACGTTTATGTTGAGCAACCTCCAGGATTTGAAAATTTTAAATTCCCTAATCATATTTTCAAATTGAAAAAGGCATTATATGGACAAAAATAGGCACCTAGAGCATGGTATGAGAGGTTAAGCACTTTCTTATTAAAAGGATCATTTGCTAAAGGAAGTATGGACACCACTCTGTTTGTGAAAAGAATTGGGAAAGAAATACTCATTGTTCAAATATATGTGGATGATATCATTTTTGGATCAACTGATAAAATTTTATGTGATGAATTTTCAAGGACAGTGAGTAGTGAATTTGAAATGAGTTTAATGGGTGATCTGAGTTATTTTCTTGGTTTTAGCATAAAGCAAAATGAGGAAGGTACTTTTCTTTGTCAATCTAAGTATGTTAAGGATATCCTTAAAAAGTATGAAATGGACAATGCTAAACTAGTAAATTCACCCATGAGTTCCTCAGTACTATTAGATAAGGATCCTAAGGGAAAATCCGTTGATCAAAAGAAGTTTAGAGGTATAATTGAAACTTTGCTTTATTTGACTGCTAGCAGACCTGACATCATGTTTGGTGTTTGCTTTTGTGCTAGATTTCAAGTAGATCCAAAAGAATCACATTTGACAGCAGTGAAAAGGATCTTAAGATATCATTTGGGAACTCAAAATTTAGGAATTTGGTATCCTAAGAACAGTTCTTCTTTTGAAATTATTGGATACTCCGATTTTGATTTTACAGGCTGTAGAGTGGATAGGAAGAGTACCTCTGGGACATGTCAATTCATTAGAAATTCATTAGTATCTTGGTCTAGTAGAAAATAAAATTCAGTAGCACTTTCTATAGCTGAAGCAGAATACATTGCCTTAGGGAGTTCCGTTGCACAGGTGCTTTGGTTAAAATAATAAATGGATGATTTGGGTTTTTCAATTGGCACCATTCCAATCTGTTGTGATAACACTAGTACCATTTGTATTTCAAAGAATCCTATTCAATATTCTAGAACCAAGCATATTGATATAAGGCATCATTTTATAAGAGATCATGTAGCGAAAGGGGAAATCGAACTACATCATGTCGCTACTAAAGATCAACTTGCAGATATTTTCACAAAACCCTTAGCCTTTGACACATTTAGCATGTTAAGGATAATGCTAGGTTTGATTGATCTTAATGCTTGATTAAAAATTCTACAAATGTAGTTTTATATGTATTTGTTGGTTAGTTTATTGGATGTGTTTTATTTTCTAGTGTTTTATGTTTTATTAGTTTATTGTATGTTTTTTTTTTTTTGAAAAGAGAAAAATCAAAAATTTTTGTTGTGTTTTGTTTCTTGACTGAATGTTGAAAGTATGTAAGATTGGAGAAATGTGAGTTTATTGTATCTATTCATACTGTACGATGACCGTATCATACTGTAAGATTACATCATCGTACATGCACTTCATTTGTATGAATTGGGAGGAATCGTGGTTAGTGTCAGTTATTATTGAGGATCGTATGTATGAATACGTCATTCATCTGTACGATCCGCATGTCAGTTTGTGTGAGGGACGAACTTAACCGTCTCCTGAACGATCTTAAATTTTTTGATAGTCCCGGAAGAACACGTCATCGTCTGTACGATCAGGAAGTCAAAAAGCCTGCACAAAAGGAAGCCTCGGGATGAGCAATTTATGAAAAACTGTTTCATTTTGACTGCTTTCAGTCATCCCGGACAAAATTTTATTCGTCCCGAATGAAGTCAGCTTCGTCTTGTACGAACTAGATTCGTACAGTACGATCTCATGCATTTTCTATAAAAAGGAGGATCATTTTCATTCATTTCACTTTCAATCTAAAACCCTTTAGAGCTTAAAATTCAAGATGTCAGACAGTGGCAAAAGAGTACGTGTTGCTAGGGGTCCTACTGCTAGGAGGAACTAGGATGAGAACTTTCTAAGTGAGGAAAATGAGGAAGCATACCTTAGGTATGCTGCGTCTAAGGTCACACCTTCCTGCATACTGTTGCAGGAAAACATTCACTTTACTATAATGCCTCTTTGTGACTCCACCCAATTAGCTTTTCTATTGACTTTAATCTATGCATTTAACAAAGACCATTTTCATGTGTTCCTCGCCAATATGACTTTCAATGAGGATCACTCTATCATTTCCTCATATGTCTTAAAGCAGAGAGTAGTGATAACCAAGGAGGATCTAGGAGAATATATTCATCTGAGAACTCATGGGACTAGGGCTCACACCTTCTCCAATATACCAAAAAATAGTTGGTCGGACATAAACCAAGTTCTTAGAGGTGTACGCAGGCCCACACATGTTTCTCGGGTAGATTCCTTGAACCAAAATGCACGAATAATACAGCATGTGCTTAGGACATCTATCATTCCTAAAGCAGGAGATCGGATAAAAATGACCCCACTTCTTTCTTCAACAACTTTACTTATTATGACTGGCCAACCTATAGATGAAGCCCAATTAATCTTAGACTACATCTATTACCTTTCTGATATTAGTTCGGCTAGTGTGAAAAGGAAGAAAAATATTGCTTTAGGACATGTTGTGTGCTATATGCTCGAGAAGAAATACAACCTAATCCATCCCTCTGGTCCTTCTAAACTCCCACTGTACTTCACTAATGCTTCCTTTCGAGTGTTATTTGGAAAAGAAGGTACTACTGATAGCTCAGATGATGAGCCTCCTTCTGCTTCTGCTCCTTCAACTTCACCCTCAACTGCATCTAGACCATCTCAAGATTTCTATCAAAATATGGTCCAACATTTTGAGAGAATGGATCAAAGATTTGATCACATGGAGGAGAATTTGAAGAAACAAGATGATCAATATAAGGAGGATAGAGTCTGGATTAGGGATCAGTTTGACTCTGTGAATATGAAAATTGCAACGCTAAACAGCTATTTTGCGTTATTTGGCAATCAGCAACCTCCTCCAAATCATGGTCCCTCTGATTATTAGTATATCTTTTGTTTGGCTTGGTTGGATGTGATTGTTGTTGTCTTTGTTGTTCTTTGTTGTGTGTCTGTAGTTGGTGAGTTTGTTTGAGAGTTTAGCAAGTTTATTTTTTTTTATGTACTGCACCAGAAAACTTGCTATTATGTTTGTTTCATTAGTGCTTGTATGATGTATTTTGGATTATTTTGAAATGAGCAATGTTGTAGCACTTTTGTGCATATCTTTTGTGTATTTTAACTGGAAATTTTTCTTAAACTAACTCACTTAACCGTAGTTGATCAGATTTCTAAAATGTGAATTGAGAATTTATTACAATAAAAACTCTGTGCATACAATTAAATTCTCAAAATATTTAGATTTCATTATGATTTGGTGTAGATTAGAAGATCTTAATTTATCTCAATTTAGACTTGCATTACTTAGCCTAAATCATTGTATATTTGATGTCTTCATATTACTTATAATTCCTATATCAAAGTGTTCATTATTATAAAAGTGATCAAGGGATATTGTTGTTGGAAAGAAGCTTATTAAATGAAGAAAAAAAGAGGAAAGCTCAAAAAGATGCACAAAGTGTGCCATAAAATAAAAGATGCGCAATGTCGCCAAATTTAAAAAGAGGCACAAAATTAGCCCAAATTATGAAAAGATGCGCAATGTCGCCAATTGTCCTTTCCTTTAACATTTTCTCCAAATTCACTAATCAATGATTGTCACTTTTAATTTAGAATTTTTGGTAATCTTATTTCATCTTTCGTGCAATTATTGTGGTTACTTAATCTGTCTAATACATTAATATCATAGATCGACTTTTCTTGTCCTCATTATTGTATGCAATCTAGATCTTTTTGAGTCTTTACTTGCTGCATGTGAATTTTTACATTATAGTCAATATTTTTTTAACATTTTTCAAATCAACAACTCTTTTGAGTGTCTTCCCTTTTTGTTGTTGTCAAAAGGGGGAGTGTTGTATTGTTTGTTTGTCTTTATTTGTTTGATTGTATTCTCTGTATGTGTTTAGGGTATATTTGCTTGTGTGTTTGTCTTTGTTTATTTCATTGTATTTTCATGTATGTGTGCTTGTATATTTGCTTGTATGTGTATTGTTTGATTGTATTCTCATGTATGTGTGCTTGTATAGTATGTGTGCTTGTATATTTGCTTGTGTGTGTATTTGCTTTTATCTTTTCTACTCTTCCCCTGTGTATTCCGTGTTAGATCCTCTAACCTCTTATTCCCTTGTATCATTTAGGGGTTAGGGGGAGCTTAGGAGATCATTTATTTAGGGGGAGTGTACATTTGTGGATATATTTGTGGAAGAAAGTGAGTGCTTAGGAGATATTTTTTAACCAAACAATAATTATTTTGTCATCATCAAAAAGGGGGAGATTGTTATGATTTGGGTACATTTGTTTGTTCAAGTAAATTCTAATCCCAGTTATATTTTTGATGATTACAAAAGTTTATTTCTTGTTTTAATTCTTCTCCTAACAATTATTCAAGTTTTGTTGTGTGTACTAAAGTATTTTTCAGGAAATTCACACTCCAAATTGCTGAAGACTTCAAGTTCACTTGTTCACTATAAATGAAGTCTGTACATTTTCTTTTTCTTGAGTCTGAGAGAGTGTGTGATTGTAAGTTGGATAACTATGCACACACACACTATGGGGGAGTAAGAATATGTCCTCCATATCAAACCCATATGGCAAGAAAAATTTTCTAAGGCATGTTCGTATATGAATTTTTACTGTACGAACCGCTCTGACTTGATCGTCCAAGGGTTCATCCGAGATGATCTGTTCGTATGAAGCGCACTGACTTGATCGTCTAAGGGTTCATCCGGGACGATATGTTCGTACGAAGCGTACTGACTTGATTGTCCAAGGGTTCGTTCGTGATGAAATAATCATACAAAGCGCTCCGACTTGATCATCCTAGAGTTCGTACGGGATGAAATGTTCATACGAACTGCTCTAACTTGTTCATCTCATGAGTTGTACGGGACGAGTCGTTACATATTTTGAACTATTTGTACAGTACGATCGTCGATCGTACGAGAGGATCGGCACGGATTAAACTTGAAAATTCAATTTTTGGATGATTTTTCTTATCCCAAGTATATAAATGACTTGAAACTGACTGAAGGAAAAATCCTTCTGCGAAAATTCTTTTGAGAACTCTAAGGAGAGTGATTAGGAAAGTGTTTGGGAGTGAGTATTGAGAGATCTTTCAAGAGAGAATTGTGAGGGGATTTCACAAGGTTATTCAATTCTGAGGATTTCTTTTACTAGTTCTTGAAGCATCTTCTAAGTTCCTTTAGAGACTTTTGCAAGTATTGTTCGAGAGGATTACGGTTCTCTGCCGCACTTGGAGGGTGAAAAGGATGACGGTTCTCTGCTGCACTTGAAGGGTGAAAAGGATGACGGTTCTCTGCTGCACTTGGAGAGTGAAAAAGGACGACTGTTCTCTATCGCACCGGGTTGGTTGTAGAGATTTTGTAAAGGCTTCTCCACCTTGCTGTGGGGGCAAAAGGAGAGTCACTTGAGTTTAGTGCAATACCTAGAGAAGGAGTCTCTAGGGAGTGGATGTAAGTTGTGTTTGACCGAACCACTATAAATTCTGGTATTTTTTGTTCACTGTTTACTTTTCTGCATTTTATTTTTCCACAGTTTTGTTTTGTTTGTGTTTGAATTTATGTATCTAACAAAAGAGCTAAAATCAAGTCTGTTCGTAATGTACGATTAGCTTTAAAATTTTCTAAAATCCCAAGTGTAAATTTTTAAAGAACCAATTCACCCCCGCCTCTTAGTTAGCCTAGGGACATGAGTAATAGGTCTAACAACCTATTCGCACTTTCACGATCATCAATAATAACTGTCACTAACCGTGATTACTCCCAATTCATACAGATGAAGTTCATTTACGATGATTGAATCGTACAGTACGATATGGTCTTCGTACAGTACGAATAGACAATCTGATAAACATTCATCCCTCCAATCTTACATTTTTTCTAACACTCAAATACAGAAACAACCCAACCAATAAAAATTAATTTTTCCCTTTCTTTTTTTTTAAATACAACAAAAATACCAATAAAATATAAAACACTAGAAAACAAATCACATACAATGAATATACTAAGAAACACATATAAACACATGTTTGTAGAATTTTTAATTAAGCATTTAAATCAATTACACCTAGCCTTATCCTTAACATGCTAAAAGTGTCAAAAGCTAAGGGTTTTGTGAAAATATCTGCAAGCTGAACTTTAGTAGCGACATGATGTAGTTTAATTTCCCTTTTCGCTACATGATCTCTTATAAAATGATGCCTTATATCAATATGCTTGGTTCTAGAATATTGAATAGGATTCTTTGAAATATAAATGGCACTAGTGTTATCGCAAGAGATTGGAATGGTGCCAATTGAAAATCCTAAGTCACTCAATTGTTGCTTCAACCAAAGAACCTATGCTACATAACTCCCTAAGGTAATGTATTCTGCTTCAGCTGTAGAAAGTGCTACTGAATTTTATTTTCTACTGGACCAAGATACTAATGAATTTCCAATGAACTGACATGTCCCAGAAGTAGTTTTCCTATCCACCCTACAGCCTGCAAAATCAGAATCTGAGTATCCAATAATATCAAAAGAAGAACTATTCTTAGGATACCAAATCCCTAAATTTTGAGTTCCCAGAAGATATCTTAAAATCCTTTTCACTGCTGTCAATTGTGATTCCTTTGGATTAGCTTGAAATCTAGCCCATAAACAAACACTAAACATGATGTCGGGTCTGCTAGCAGTCAAATAAAGCAATGATCTAATTATTCCTCTAAACTTCTTTTGATCAACAGATTTTCCCTTAGGATCCTTATCTAATAAGACCGGGGAACTCATGGGTGTAGTTAATGGTTTAGCATTATCCATTTCATACTTTTTGAGGATATACTTAACATACTTATATTGACAAAGAAAAGTTCCTTCCTCACTTTACTTTATGCTAAATCCAAGAAAATAACTCAAATCACCCATCAAACCCATTTCAAATTCACTACTCATTGTCTTTGAAAATTTATCACATAGAATTTTATGAATTGATCCAAAAATAATGTCATCCACATATATTTGTATAATGAGTATCTCTTTTCTAATTCTTTTCAAAAATAGAGTGGTGTCTACACTTCCTTTAATAAATGATCCGTTTAATAAGAAGGTGCTTAACCTCTCATACCATGCTCTAGGTGTCTGTTTTAGTCCATATAATGCCTTTTTCAATTTAAAAACATGATTAGGGTATTTAGAATTTTCAAAACCTGGTGGCTGCTCAACATAAACATCCTCTTCTTTCACCCCATTCAGAAAGGCACTCTTAACATCCATTTGGTATAATTTAAAATCTTTAAAACAGGCAAAGGCTAATAAAACTCTAATTACTTTAAGACTTGTTATAGGGGAAAATGTCTCCTCAAAATCAATTCTTTCAATTTGATTGTACCCCTTAGCCACCAATCTAGCCTTATTTCTCTCAACAACTCCTGAATCATTCATTTTGTTCTTGAACACCCACTTGGTCCCAACTACACTTTGATCTTTTAGCCTTTCAATTAACTCCCAAACATCATTTCTCCTGATTTTATTCAACTCTTCTTGCATGGCCAAAATCTAAAATTCATCCAAAAGTGCTTGTTCTATGTTAGTGGGTTCAACCATTAAAATAAACGTTGAATGATTTACTTCTTTCCTCAACCTATGCCTAGTCCTAACTCCTTCACTTGGTTCTCCTAAAATCAACTATTTAGGATGACTCCTTACAAATTTTTATTCTCTAGGCAATTGGTTTTCTTCTTCTTTTTCAACCCTTTCTTTAAATTTTTGATCTTCAAGTTTTCGGGTTTCTACTTCAACCTCATCTTCATCCAACTTAGACCCTTTACTATCATAAGATTCATCAAAAACAACATGAGTGGTCTCCTCAACTACCAATGTTCTCTTATTAAAAACTCTATAGGATTTTCCAACACTTGAATAACCTAGAAAGATTCCTTCATCAGATTTTGGATCAAATTTTCCTAAGAGAATTTTATCATTATTATGAATGAACACTTTACATCTGAAAACATGTAGATGTGAGAGGTTGGGACTCCTACCTTTAAGAAGTTCATAGGGTGTCTTATTTAATTTAGACCTTATGTACACCCTATTCAACACATAGCATGCTATGCTAACTGCCTCAGCCCAAAAATATTTAGGAAGTGAATACTTTGCCAACATGGCCCTAGCAGTTTCAACTAATGTCCTGTTCTTCCTTTCTATAACTCCATTCTGTTTAGGTGTCCTTGAGGCTGAGAAATTATATTCAATTCCAAGAGATTTGAAAAAATCATTAAACATTTCATTTTCAAATTCTCCACCTTGATCACTTTGGATTGTAACTATTTCAAAACCTAGTTTCCTCTGAATCCAAGTGGCAAAATCTCTAAACACTTCAAATGATTCACTCTTATGATTCAAAAATCTAATCCAGGTGAATCTAGAATAGTCACCCACAATAACATACCCAAATCTTTTTCCTCCTAGACTTAAGGTACTAAGAGGTCCAAATAAATCCATGTGAAGAATTTCTAAGGGCTTGCTAGTCCTAACTTCTTTGACTGAATTGAAAGAGGATCTCACTTATTTTTCTAATTGACATGCATCACACAAGTGATCTTTAGTGAAGTCTAATTTGGGTACTCCTCTAACTAGTTGCTTTTGGGTGATTTTCCTAAGATTTTTCATATTAGCATGATAAAGCCTTCTATACCATAATCATGATTCATCAGATACAGTTTTCAAACACAGAGCAGTATAAGGTTTAATAGAATTCAAATCTAGCATGCAAATATTATTAACTCTATCACCATTCAAAACAACAGTTCTATTCAAACTAATAATACAACTAGTAGGCAAAAACTTTATATGATAGCCCTTGTAATACAATTGACTTATACTCAACAGATTGTGTTTCAAACCTTCAACTAATATTACATTTTCAATCAAAAAGTTTCTAGAGTTTTCAATTATACCTGTACCTACCACTCTCTTGGTAGTATTATCTCCAAGTGTAACCTTGCCACCATTCCTGGCTTCCAGCGATATAAATTGATTCAAATCTCCAGTCATATATTTTGAACAGCCACTGTCCAGGTACCAAATACTCTCATGAGGTGTTGTGTGAGAGTGTTCCTGCAAAATGATCAAATGTTAGTCTTGGGAACCCAAATAAGTTTGGGTTCTCCTCTTGACAATTTTAAACCAGATGCATGTGTAATATGCTGTGATTTATGCACCTTAGGTCTCCACACTAAATGTGTTCTATATTTAAGTGTACAAGTGTAGGAAATATGCCCTAAACTACCATTAGAAAAACACTTTATCCCTGGAAAAGGATTCACCAATCTATTCTTCTTAAAAGTTTTCTTCTTATATCTTGATTCAGTGATCTTGTAGTAGGATTCATGAAACTCTTCAAGTTTAGGTGGATTTCTATTTTCCTTAAGTTCTTTTACCTAAACTTTAAGATAAGCATTAGCTCTTTCTAGAATCGAATTATCAATCTTCAACTCATGCTCTCTAGAATCTGATTCAACCATAAAAGTCTTAAAACCATTTTCAAGTTTAGTGTGAGATGATTTTAAAAGATTATGCTGTTTATTTAAATCATCAAATTCATCCAACAAAGTCATGTGGTTGCTATCAATTAACGCATGATCTTTCCTAAGGATCTCATATTCTTTCTGCAGCTCTAAAAAATCCAAATTTAATTTAGCATGCAGTTTTTTCAGTTTCCTGTATGCTGTATGTATGCGTTCAGAAACTTCAAATAATTCTTTAGAACTTAAGTCACATACCTCTTCTTGATCTGATTGATCAAGATTGTCAGCCATTAAGCACAAATTTGTGACTTTCTCTTCTGGTGTAATTTCTAAGGAGTCTGAAGCTGAGTCTGCCCAAAATGCTCGTTGAAGTCTATTTTTACCCCTTCTTTCCTTTGGTTTCTCCTCGGCCTTCTCCTTGCTAGGATTTCCTTTGAGATTGGGGCAATCTGTCTTTATGTGTCCTGGCTTCCTGCACTCATAGCAAATAACTTCATTAGAAGCCTTAACATTCTTTTGGAACTTACCTTTGTTCCACTGTTGCCATCTTTTCTGCTTCCTTTTTAGAAAACTTCTGAATTGCCTTGTCATCAAGGCAATATCCTCTTCATCCTCAGGTAGTAACTGATCACTTTCAGAATCATCCACCTTCACAGTGATATTCTTCTCCTTTCGCTTCTCACCTGCATCAATCTGTCTTTGAGTCACAGATTGCTCGTAAGAAATTAGTGATCCAAGAAGATTGTCAATAGAATAAACATTCAAATCTTTAGATTTTGTTATTGTTGTTATCTTTGCATCATATGCAGTTGATAAATAATGAAGTATTTTCTTAACTTTTTCTACATTTATCAACTCCCTACCTAAAGCATACAATGAAGTAGCTATGTGTGTAAAACATGTGTACATGTCTGAGATTGATTCATTCAGTTTCATGAGAAATAGTTCATAGTCGTGCGAGAGAATATTCAATCTAGTTTGCTTCACTTCATTTGTTCCTTCATAAGTAATGCAAAGCCTATCCCAAATTTCCTTTCCTGATTTACATGTTGAAACACGTATATAGTCTTCTGATTTTAAAGCACAAAAGAAACATTCTTCTACAGTCCAGTTTGTAAAAGGTGTTTGAACTCTTATTCCTTCTATAATTCAAGTAGGTTCTGTATAACCATCCTGAACTAACATCCACATGCGATAGTCTAGAGATTGTAGAAATGTAAACATGCGAGTTTTCCAAACAAAGGTGGTCTAGTGATCGAGTAACCTTCCATAGTATTTTTATTTCCAAAATTAGCCATGATCAAATTTCAAAAAGTATTTTAAACAGTTATTTTTGAAATTAGCTCTGATACCACTTGAAAGTGCGAATAGATTGTTAGACCTATTACTCATGTCCCTAGGCTAACCAAGAGGGGGGGTGAATTGGACCTTTAAAAAATTTACTCTTGGGATTTTGGAAAATTTTAAAGCTAATCGTATAGTATGATCTTACTTCGTACAGTATGAATAGAGTTAATATTTTCTCTTTCCTTAAGCACAGTAATTAAACCACAAAGAAAATAAACTGCAGAACTGTAAAATACAGAAAAGTAAACAGTGAACAGAAAACACCAGAATTTATAGTGGTTCGGTCAAACACGACCTACATCCACTCCCTAGAGACTCCTTCTCTAGGTATTGCACTAAACTCAAGTGACTCTCCTTTTGCCCCCACAACAAGGCGGAGAAGCCTTTACAAAATCTCTTCCACCAAATCGAGTGCGATAGAGAACCGTCGTCCTTTTCACTCTCCAAGTGCAACAGAGAATCGTCATCCTTTTCACCCTCCAAGTGCGGCAGAGAACCGTCATCCTTTTCACCCTCCAAGTGCGGTAGAGAACCAGCATCCTTTTCACCCTCCAATTATGGTAGAGAATAAAAATCCTTTCAAATAACACTCTTGCAAAAGTCTCCAAGGAACTAGGAAGATGCTTGAAGAACAAGTAAAAGAAATCCTCACAATTGGATAACCTTGTGAATCCCCTCACAATTCTCTCTTAAAAGATCACTCAATACTCATTCCCAAACACTCTCCTAATCACTCTCCTTAGACTTCTCAAAATAATTTTCACAGAAGGATCACACAACAAATCAGTTTAAAAGATCCTTATATACTAAAGGCAAGAAAAACCGTCCAAAAACTGAATTTTTCAATTTTCTCGCATCCCGATCATCCCGTACGATCTATATTCATACTTTACGAATAGTTCTAATCATTGAACAATTCATCTAGTACGATTCAATATGAACCTAAATCAGTGTCATTCGTACCATAAAATCTTCTGTAAGAATTATATTTCGTACTGTACGAATAGTTCAAAAAATGAACGATTCGTCCCGTACGAACCAATACGAACCAAAATCCGTGTCCTTCGTATAGCAAAATCTTTTGTATGAATTATATTTCGTAATGTATGAATAGTTTAAATATGAACCATTTGTCCTGTATGAACCAATACGAACCCAATTCAGTGCCCATCGTACAGCAAAATCGTCTGTACGAATTATATTTCATATTGTATGAATAGTTCAAAAATTGAACGATTCATCCCGTATGAACCATTACGAACTCAATTCAGTCCCCTTCGTACAGAAAAACCTCATGTATGAATAGTAATTCATATTGTACGAATGTAACTTAGAAAAAAAATTTTGGTATATGGGTTCGATATGGAGGACATATACTACAGATCGTCCCGTACGATAACAAATCATAATGTACGATCATTTTTAAAAAAAATTTCAAATCCCCCATTGTGTGTTTGTGCACAACTATCCAACTTACAATCACACTCTCTTAGACTCAAGAAATAAAAATAAAAATATAGACTTCATTTACAATGAACAAATGAACTTGAAGTCTTCAGCAATCTGGAGTATGAATTTCTCAAAAAATTCTTTAGTACACACAACAACAAAACTCAAATATTTGTTAGGAGAAGAATAAAATAAACAATAAGCTTTTGTAATCATCAAAACATAACATAGATTAGAATTCACATGAATGAATAGATTTACTCAAATCATAACATATGCATCCTCAGATCTTTGTCGAGCTTGTAGGAGTAAAGGGTTTCCTTACTCATCCTATGGTTATATCATGTCCTTAAGAATTTAATACATTTCATACCCTATACCTAGGTATGTGCATTCTAATTCAATAATCATGGTTATGCCTGCTTTCCTTCGTTGAGGCTCCATATTACACCTAATATTAACTACAAATAAGGCTACCATGGTTATTAAATTAAGATCTTGTAATATTTAAAACATCATTTTAATCATTTACGGAATAAAAAAACTTCATTAGTACCACTTATGATATTTACATCATCTATCCAAAATTAGAGAATATAGCCAGATATGGAGTAGAATTAAAGCAATTTTTTTTTCATTAATAGCATGATAGAAAGAAAATATAAGTGATTGATATCACCATATTGATTCTATGGATATCACCTACACTTCCTTTTACTTATAGATGTTCTTCCACATACACTAGCATAAAACTCTAATGATGGTATTAAGTACTTCCCTAAATTCCCTTAGTTGTCACCATAAGGAAAATTTAGAGAAGCCTCCTGAAATGTACTAAAATTATATAAGTGACTAAACTCCCTTACAAACATAACCCAGTGGCTATTTATAGGAAAACACAAATTAGGTAACTGGCACTATAGTGCTTAAATGATCGGCCTGCTACACCCAACAATTGAACTAATATCGGTGTGCTACTATTCTGGCTTAATAGTTGTGCTTGCTGACATGGATCTGTTACTTAGTGTGAACAGTCATATCATTTCGTTGATAGATTATGTCTTTGGGAAGTTACAACTTCTACACCATGGTGTTACTGAATTTTGAATCCTACAGCATTGAAAGAGCAATTTGGGCACCAAGGCATTATAGAGTGTGACGCTTTGGTGCTGAACAATAGAGAATATGGCACTGCAATAATGAACTTTTAAGTCCATAGTATTATTCGATATAGAAGTTTATTTCGACTCCATGACACTATATGAAACATAGAACTTTCTGCCCTTTCTACATTTTTTTCCACACAATACAACTAAAACAACACTTTTTTCACTAAAAAATATAACACTTAAAACAACACATTATTTACACTTATCACTAAGATGACATACACCTTATACATACATTAACTCTAGAATAATAAAATTATATACTCTTTCGAACAAGTTTAACCTATACAATGCATTCTTAAGTTCTAATTCTTTGATAGTCTTTTTGTATGCTGAATCTAAAATGTTGGAGCTACATATAGAAAAATATGTAATATATACAGCATGAGTAATTAAAAAATTATTATAATATTTATGATCTTCAAAACATAATGTCAAGCTCCTAGATTTTGATAAAATTATGGTTGGAGGAGGTATGACAGGGAGTTTGAATGCTAAATATGGATAAGTGCTCGAAGCTTCTTGGATCTCATTGTCGGTGACCTCCAAATAGGTTGGGAATCACTAGGGGAATATAGAGGCATCTTTAGAAAACTCAAACAAAATAAGAGCTTAATCCTTCAGGCTTTGTAAAGTAAGTCACATCTATTTGATGATTTACCCTATTTCCTATAATTCTAAGTAACAAAAGTTGATCCAAGGTATGGAATTTAGTAGGGGGGATGGCCAAGATGTTGCCAAGTGTTTTTAATTAGTCATGGAGAAAGATTTCTATAGGGAGTGGGATGAAAAGTAAGAAAATAACTATGTGTTATTTTCAATTGTAGATACCACGAGGTTGAACCCAATCAAGCCTAACCAGCTCCTTAAGATATGTCTAAGTAGTGCAGGAAGGTTCTGGAAATAGTTAGAAACTAACTTGATTAGCTAGTGTGAAGAAAATCTAAATGTATTTTGAGGTTTGACCATTTGAAAATAATCTAACTATTAGACCTCTTTGACTAGTCAAAGCTAGTTAAGCCAACTAGGATAGATCTTATGAGACCACCTAAGACTAGCTAGGTCAAATACAATAGGTTTGGCTCAATGAGTTTAATGTTTACAAGGAGGAGACTAAGCTTAGCATATGTTTGATGACTTCTTGTGAGTTGATGAAGTTAACCTGAAATGAAATGATTAGGCTTAGTTTTAGTCTAGTTTTATAAGTCCATTGGATTAAGCTTGAGCAATGAGTGTAGGCTAATTGATTGCATATAGGAGTTGACCCAAGCAAGGCTGAATTGATGAATTTTGTGATGAGTTTATCATGTTAAAATTTGACCAAGGCAATTTGTCCAAATGAATGTGACATTTTAGGAGCTTTGATAAGTTTGATTGAATGCAGTTTACTGAATTATTTTAGACCTGAAGGGGTCAATGTGAGCATTTGACCTAGTTAAGCTAGTATGACCTACCTCAAGAAGGTTGATTGGGTCAACCTCTAGTATGGAAAGCTAGAGTTGATGGATTTAGTGCACGAAGTTCCCATGGACAGGACTCAATGAATAATTGAAATCAATAAGCCCATATCCTATATGTTATAGTCTACTAGGTAGGAAGAATGTAGATTCGGGTTTTGCCTTAATTCTTGTGCCAATCAAAGTATGATCCAAGGTTTAGATTAGTTTATGGATGCTTAGAAATACTTTATGCAGCTTGAGGTTCAATTTCTAGGGCTAAATCCCTTAAAATAGCCATCAAACTCAAGATAAGGTGTCTGAGGCATGTGGGGATATTTGTTGTTATCCTATGTTTAAGTAGATTCAACTTGGACGATATTAAGGTCTTGGTTACTTAGATTGGCTTAGGCATAAATCTAGACTGATCTGGGCTAATTATAAGTATTTAAATATATAATTAAGTAGGCATGAGGTGAAACTAGCAAGCAAATGTAGGAAACTAAGGGCTCGGTTTCTACTGTTTGATGAAGTAATATAACATTATAATAATATAGTGCT
This sequence comes from Dendrobium chrysotoxum, assembly GCA_019925795.1. Classification (NCBI taxonomy): domain Eukaryota; kingdom Viridiplantae; phylum Streptophyta; class Magnoliopsida; order Asparagales; family Orchidaceae; genus Dendrobium; species Dendrobium chrysotoxum. The sequence goes on from CM034314.1 coordinate 34,639,505, forward strand.
AGCTTGAATGAATTTTAAGGTTTAAGATTTCAATGACCTTAATTAAAATAAGGTCAAAAAACATCTTTATGTTGTATGTCAATTAGGGAAATAAATTTAATCTTCATTTCATTCCATTAAAGATGCAATCACCACCAAACTATTAGAAGTATTACACAGGGATTTAATAGTACTATTAGTATAGTGAGTTTAAGTGGGAAATCCTTTAGACTTGTTAATGTAAATAATTATTCTAGGATCACTTTGGTTAAATTCCCTGCAAATAAAAGTTATTCTTTTAAAGAATTTAGAACATTTTTATTTTGGATTCAGAGAAAAATAAGTTGTTTAATTTTCACAATCCATAGCGATCATAGAGGATTAAGAATGAGATATTTGAATTATTTTAGTAGGAATCTGCAATAGAACATAATTTTCTAACCCCTAGAAATACAATAGAATGATAAAGTTGAAAGAAAATATAGGACATCACTAAAGATACTAAGGCAATACTTAATGAGTATGGTCTACCCAAGTACTTTCGGGGAGAGGTAGTGAGTACTGGTTGTTCTCTTCTAAATGGGGTAAACATTAGATCTAAGTTCAATAAGAAACCTTATGAGTTGATTAAGTGTACAACACCTAATTTTTCTCATCTACATATGTTTGCGTGTAAATGCTTTGTTTTAAATAAAATAAAAACTCATTTAGGAAAAATTGATGTAAATATTGATAAAGTAGTAGTTTTATGTTATTCCTCAGTAGGGAAGGCTTGTTGAATATTTAATAAAATAACTTTAATTGTTGAGGGGTCAACCCATATTACATTTAATGAATCAAACAAAGTCTCTAAAGTTAGAAAAAATGATAATGAAGAGAATGAAGATACCACTCGTAAAGTTGAAAATTTTAGATTAGAGAATAGAGAAGAATCTTAGGAACCATTGTCTTAAGAATGGAGATATGCCTCTAGTCATCCTAAAGAACTTATCTTAGGAGACCCATCCATAGTAGATAGGACTAGGCATAGTCTTAGGAAGGAAGTTAGCCACACAACCTTCATCTGTATGATAGAACCCACTAGTATAGAATATGCCTTAGAAGATGAATTTTGGATTATTATGGTGTAAGAAGAATTAAATAAATTTGTTATGAATAAAGTGTTGGAGCTAGTGACTATATCCATTGATTATAGTGTTTCTAGAACTAAAAGGGTTTTCAAAAAATAAATTAAAAGACTCTAGATCAATTGTTAGAAATAATGATAAAATGATAGCAAAGGGGTACGGCCAAAAAATAGATAGCTTTTGAAGAAAACTTTTGCCTAGTAGATAGATTACAAGCCATCAAAGTAATATTATCATTTATATGTTTTAATGGTTTTAAATTATACTTGATGGATGAGAAAAGTACCTTTTTAAATTGAGAGATGAAAGATGATTTCTAAGTAGAATAGCCCCAAAATTTTGAGAACTCAACATTTCAAAATCATGCCTATATACTTACGAAAGCATTCTATGGGCTTAATTAAGCACCTAGGGTGTGGTATGATGACTTAGTAACTTCTTATTAGAGAAATCATTCATTAAGGGAACTATAGATATAACCATATTTATTAAAAGAATTAGAGAAGATATACTCATTATTCATATATTTATTGATGATAATTTATTGGTTTCACAGATAATGATTTATGCAAAGAAGTTTTCTCCACCATGTGTAGTGAATTTGAAATGGGTATGATTGGCGAGTTTAACTATTTCCTTAATTTTAATGTAAGCAAAGAAATATGGAATCTTCTTAGGTCAGATTAAGCAGATCAAGAAAATTTTGAGAAACTTTCTTTGGAAGCTTGTAAGAGTATGAATACAAGATTTAGCCTAACCACAGAATTTGATAAGGATAAGGATGGTATATTAGTTTAGAAGATTTTGAGAGGGATTGTATGTTCCTTACATTACCTTACTGCTAGTAGGCATAAAATTATGTTTAGTGTTTATCTTTGTATTATATTTCAGGATGACCCTAAGGAATCCTATTTGATCACCATCAAAACAATCTTATGGTATCTCATAGGCACTCAAACCTTATGTATATGTTATCCTACAAATAAATTAACCTATAACTTAGTTGGATACTTATATTTGAATTTTGCTGGATGTAAGGTAGATAGGAAGAGCAGCTTAGGAACATGAATATTTATAATACAATCTCAAGTTTCTTGATGTAATTGAAAGCAAAATTCTACAGCCCTGTCAACTACAGATATTGAATATATAGCTACAGGATGTTATGTTTCCAAATTTCTTAGGCTGAAGTAACAACTTCCTAAATTTGGATAGCTAGTAAAAACCATACCTATCAAGTTTGATAACATGAGTAAAATCTACATAAAAAAAATCTTATATAGCACTCTCACACTAAAAACATCAACAAGAGACATAATTTTATTTTGGATCACCACAGTAAAAAATACTAGTTATTAGGGCAACTTAAAGTGCCCTAAAAGGAGTCTATTAGGACACATAATATACTGGGACCTTATAGTGGTGTCACATAGGTGGTTGTTGGCATAGAGGCAAGGGCACATTTTTGTGCCCTAAAAATTATATTTCTAGACACATGAACTTGATGAAACATATCCACAGGACAGCCATAAGATGACCTAATAAACTAACTTTTCTAACACCTTAATTTGATGGAAATTATGGATAAATATGACAAATATTAAGTGTCATAATAGGCGAGCTTTCCTAATGCATTTGTTTAATGGAATATGTTTAATAACATGTCATATTTAAATTACCCTAAGATATATGATTTCCTAACACTTCCATTCAATGAAATAACCTTAATAATATGACACTATTATGTGCCTCAATATATGCTTTATCTAATACATATTACATTGAATTATCAGTTAACTATAATGACTCAAAATATTTTATTTGCTAATAATTTATCCTCACTAAAATATTTAAAAATCACAAATATGAGATCTTCATGAAGTTATTTTCTTTCAACTTTAAAATTATTTCATAAATCTAAAATTACATTATTTTTCCACCTTCTAAAAACAATGGCCACTTCAATCCTCTTATGTACATAAACAATCTATTAGAATAAATGCCTTAATAAAACATTACAAGAAAACCTAAAAAAATGGTCAAAATAATAAAATAAAATACGTTATAAGATTAAACTTCCATCAAAGTGAATTATCAAAATTGGATGACTCATTAAGCTTTTTGAGCTCTTGTTGGTGGATGTCTAACCCAAAGATAAGTCACCTACTATTTAACGATAGGAATGAAGGCCCATTTGGGAATCTAACTAAAAACTTCAATGTCTCTTAATTTGGTTACATCATTGTTAGGAGGCACTGTACAATAAAAATTAAAAACATTTATTAAAAGTGTTAGTAATTTAATAATCTTGAAATCAATTATCATTATACTTGCATATGAAACTAAAAGTTCTTGTAAATATCAAGTATCAACAATAATTACATATTAAATTAGATAAATAATTTTAAATCAGAGAATAATACCTTTAGTAACTAACCTTCGATGTACTAAATTTTTTATCAAGTTTAGATCCATTGTTTGGAAAAAGGCAGCTAGCATCATAAACTAACACCTTGAGAAGCAACTTTAAAACAAGACAATCTTGTGTTATAAGTCAGTCCTTTAGTTCAAAATTTAGCATCTTTTTTAATAAAAGAGGAGTAATTGGATCAGTATGTCAAAACTTTTAATAGTGCCATACTTACTTTTTACAATCATTTATGGTCAAAAAATTGTTACTAATAACCAACCACAAAATAAGAAAAAGTAACTATATTAAGCTAGATTACAAAAGATAACCAACCTTAATACATGAAGCAATAATTTGTCAAAAAGTTTCTATGATGTCGGGGTGCTTGAACACAAAATTCAGGTTAATTAGCTTCTTAGAAATGAGATAGATGGAGCTCTATGATATAATTCCTTTTCATATCTAATAGGTACCTATCGAATCCCATTTTGTTTGGTAGATGATGTTGGACCATACTTTATGCTGCATGTATGTTGAGAGCCACTGGGGAGAGTGTAATAAAGCTTGAGTGCATAGAAAGAAGAAAGGAGATGAGTTTAGGAAAAATATGAATTTAGATAGAATCTTTATTATCGAAGCTAGAAATATAAGAATGGAGAAAGTAGGAGCTCTATGCTATAGAGCTTTTGAACTGTACAAGAGAAGTAGTATAATGCTTCAAGGACATATTACTTCTATGAATCTCTTAATAGTTTATAGATCTTTAGCATTCTTTCCCTCCGCATCGTATTTTCAACATGTGTGCATCTAAGAAAGAAGGGTTCAAGAATTTCTGGAGGAAGAAGACCCAGCCTCCATTCCTCCTTCTCCATCCCCCTCTTTATAGGGTTAAGAAAGATGTAGGGTTGATGTTCTAATACATAGGTATCCCATCAATATGTTGCAATAACAAGTTTATTTTAAGTTAGTTAACAACTAAAGAAGGGGAGTCTGATAAGGCCGATTGATGGTCAGTAGTGTCTCTACCGAGGTGGAAGAGGGTGAGTTTCATCCAAATAATGCTGATGAGATATGGTGGATTAATTTGGGTCATCCTGTTGAAGTAAAAGGAAGAGTAGCATCTAAGTGTGGTCTTCTGGCATATATAAGATGGAAATCCTCAGAGGGGGGGGGGGGAATATGTGTTAGTGGCTCCTTAATAAATTAAACATGGATGTCTTAGCACTAGCTTAAATACATAAGGATTTTTCTAGTTGAGAGATGAACTTCTAAAGTCAACTTTCCCTAGGAGGAGACAACTGTATGGAGATATATTCGATCTTCATCCACTATACTCATGGGTTAAGTTCCCCCCAACCCTTGAGTGAGTTCCTCGGATGAGTTATTACTAGAGTTAAGTGTGCCCTACTATCACTCAACCCAAAAGTAACTTAAAAGACACCTGTGAATGAGTACTTGTAAAGGTATTCATGGTTGTATATTTAGTTCCTTGGATTATGCGATCCAATTAACATTGGATTTTAAAAAAGGTTGGATAAATAAAAATCCAGAAAGAGAGCATGAGTAAATACAAATTCATAGCCCTGAATCCCTTAAAAATTTAAAGGTCAATGTTTCCTCAGAGACCAAACAATCTTGTGGTTTGCTTTTTCTATAATACCAACATTTGGTTAGATGTTAAAATGCCAGTTGTTTCTAATTGTATGCCTAACTTAATTTCTATAAGATGGATCCTTCCAAACATCAAGCTACCCAAAGAGCTGCTGATAGGAAGTGCAAGCATTATCCCTATTGATCTGACTATTGGTTCTATATTGAAGATTACGCAAGTTAAGGATGGGGAGCCAATTATAGATGAATTTGATCAGACATATGGTCATGAAGTGAGGATGGGAGAGCTGATTTCCCTTATTATCCCTATTGTGGGATGCATGATCAAAGATTTTTAAGGTTTGGAGGACGAAGGGAATCAATCTTTTCATCATCAAAGTGTGCGAGGGAGCACGAGTGAATTTTTTTAGTAGGGCTGAATATACCATAGCAGGAGATAATTGCTGAGAGGACTATCATAACTTTTGAGAGGGATGTTAGAGAGGTGTATGATGAGCAAGATGCTGATAAGATGCTTGTGCAACCGTTGGCCTCTTTCTTGTTTCCAATGGTTATTGATCATGTTCTTCCTATTGTGCTAACTTTAATGGACAAAAGTGTAAGAAGATGATGAATATGGAGTTGGTGTCCAAGAGTCAGGGCATAAGTGAGCTTTGTGCTATTGAAGGGAAGGTTTCTACTACAACATGTGCTATTATAAAAGGAGAGATCACCTTCATGAGATTAGAGGTAGCAGTTGTATGAAGTCAAGTGGACTTGATGGAGGCTAAGTTGTTAACTTTGTTTAGTCAGAATAAAAAAAAAGTTTTTATCAGGGTTCTTAGTACATAATGTTGTACTGTAATTGGATGTATGGTCTGGCATTGAGTATGGAGAAGGATCGCTTACTAGAGAATGCTCAGTGTGGTCGTTGTACCAAATGATTTGTTTTTTTTTTCTTTTTTATGTTATATTTATCTATGACCTCAGATGTGCAGATCCATGTATGAAAAAATTTAGGCTTTCTATGAAAATTTAACATTGCTCTATGTTGAGTGGAATGGTGAGGTGGTTATGTTTCAAATTTTGAGAGAGACTACTAGGAATGGGTGCACTATGATGATCTGGATCCTATAATGATGAAATGGAAGGGTGAGATCTTCTAGATTTCATTTTGGGGAGATCTTCGAGAACCTTGTTCATAGATTTCTCAACAATAAATAGAAGCGATATGACCTGGTTAGCATATCTCTTGTTTTGTCTTTCTCATTTCTTCTGACCTTTTTATCTTTGAGCATTGAAATGTCTTGGTTATGTAAATAGTCAAACATGTTTCTTGGCGAGAAGAATTTATTCAAGACTCAATTGAACGAAGAGTATGAAATTTATGTGTTCAAGGCATTTTGCTCCTCAAATTTTGATTTCATCATCAGAGCGGTGACTAAAGATGAGGGAATTAACTCTATATTCTATGAGAAGCTAGTTATTTCCCTTGATTATCTAAAGCTGGGGATGAGGATCCATTTGTGTCCTAAAATTTAGGAAATTCTAAATTTTTATGAGGTGATTCTTGCCCAACTGTTACAAATTCATTTGCAGTCATGATTTCTATTTCTTCTCTACTATGCGAGTTCTTGCTATGGTTACTGAATGAGTTCAAACATATTTTCATGGCAAATGAATCCAAAGATAGCTTCATCCAGTTATCACACAGTATGGGCAGGAAGAGTGGCCTAGAGAATAAGAGTGAGATTGGAAGGAATATTTTATATGGGTTTGGTGAACTCATGGGTGGATGGTGTTGACCTCTCCTGTCCCATTGTCAAAGAAGCACTTAGTTATTCTGGTGTTAACCGTTGAGGAGTAAGTAGTGTTAGCGGTGGCAAAGCTTGAACCATTGTAGTTCCTCAACACATGGCTTAACGGAATATTTTCAAAAACTTTTATGATGAATAAATTTCCTGTCTTGATATATTGAGGCATTATTTTTACCTTGATTCTTTTTAGTTATTTTGTTGAGAATGTTCCAGGTTGTATATTTTCAATGAGCATAGCACCATTATCCAGTGTTATTGAGTGTTTATATAGTTGAGAGAGAAAGAGACCTTCTTTACTCATAAGGGGGATTCATCAAGAAGTTCGTATGAAGAGATAGACAAAAATAGAAGCCTATTCAAGTTCACAATGTTGTTGCTTAAGAGACTACGGTTATATGAGGAGTAGAATGATCCTACCCTCCTGCAGAGGGTAAGGATACTGTAGATTACCTCTAGAGCGGATGTACTGGTTATTGAATCTCTCACGAGGGAAGACGAGACTACTGTTATAGCTCCTGAGAAAGAGCTAGTTCTAGGTTTTGAGACCACTAATGATTCCATAGGTTATTCACCATATGATGGTGAATAAGTCCATTCATCTAACAAAAAGGAAGAGTTTATGGATGAGAACCAATGTGCTAAGACTAAAATGAGTTAATTTTTTTGACAATGATCGTAACAATTCTTCATTGGAAGAGTTTATTCAGAGATGGATCCATGTAGTTTGGCTTGTTTATCCACAAACTCACAGCTACATGTATGGAATAAAGTTCATTATCTAGGCCACCTCTTTTTGTGGTTAAATGTAAAGTTGGGATGACTAGATGTGTTGAAATGGTGTACCGAGTTTTTCTTTTTGCGGAAAGGAAAATCCACAATTAGACTGCGACTAAGGCGATTCGACTGGAGCATGAGATGGCTGAGATATAGGAATATCATTGATTTTAGATGAAGCTTACCAAGGCTAAAGTTGCATAGTACATAGAGAAAAAGATCAAGTAGAGGTAGTTGGTGCTAATTATTTATAATTATTGAGGCCAAAGAACTGACTGAGGTTATTATTGTCTTTCTGACCATAAAATAAGATGAAGGGCCATAAGGATTTAGTTGTAAAGACCTTAAGGATCTATTCAGTGATAGTTACCATGATGGAGTTAGTGATTGTATTAAGAAATTAGTGTTGAAATCTTTGCTCCATTCAAGGTTTAGCAATCCTTCCAACCTTTTTTGGAATCTTTTGGAAAAGAAAGTGAGGAAGGAAGTGACAGTTTGAGTGTAAGAAATAAGTAGTCACATTAGCTTCTTATAGAATTTTTTTTGATATATATGAAAGGAATACGAAGAAATTCTTTATTTTTGGTATATATATATATATATATATATATATATGTATATATATATACTAATTTTTAATTTTTTTCTTTCCTTCCTTTTTTTTTTTTGTACCTAGGCATAGAAGTTGTTTAGTTTTTCTTACTAAATCTATACCTTTGAGCTTTTGGGGGCTTCAACCATTCTATTTGTGAAAGAGACTGTCATTAGTTATGAGAAGTCACTCATGAGGGGCTTATGGTGCCAGGTTCTAACTCTTCTAAGAAATTAAACCTTAGGTCCTAGTAATGGAGGTAATCCTCACTACCATTGTTATGGAGCATGGCATTTTAGATGGAGAGGGAATTTCTCACCATGGGCATTAGGTTCCATCATCTGAGGCACTAAACCTCACCTAATGTAGGAACGAGACATGCACTTCTTTTGGAGAGCTTGCCTCAAAAGTTGAGGTGCGTCCCATAGTGGTGTGATGCAAAATAGTCTTGGGGACTCACACTCTACTCAGTGCAGAACTTTCCACAAAGATGGGAGTCAGCCTAAAGTGTCTGACACATTCTTTATACATGATGGCATTTAGATTTGTAGTCATCTAAAGTGCCGAAGCATGTAAGACTTGTCGCATATTGGGCACTCGCATGCTACTTAATATGAAGTGTATCATATGGGACGGAGTCATCCAATAATGGCTAAGACATTTATTATAAATGATGGCATTTATACTTATAGTTTCTTATAATGCTAGAGCACATAAGACTTGCCACCTATTGGATACTAGCATTATACTCAATGTATAGCTCATTGTAATCGGATGAGTCAACTAATAATGGCTGAGGATTTTATTTATTGAAATGTTGTGGTGAATATGACCATGAGCATCAACATAATGGTGTCTACCCTATCGATATAGAATATTAAATATTTGTGATGGAGCAGTGTCTTACCTCTGGTGGAGCATGGTGTATTTATGCTAATGCATCTTTTTAGTATTTTCTAGATTTAATGAATCCTATTTCCATTTATGGTGACTGGGAATAGTTCTTCATATCTTCCCACTTATAAATAAAGGAGTGGGTTTATAGAATGTCTGAGTTATTGTAATTTGCTTTCTTTAAAGATAATGCTCTATGTCTTTCACGGTTGAGCTTATATTTTATGGCTGGTGTAATGATGAGTCATAGTTATATTGGAGGTGTTTTTTCCAGTGACATTGGACACTAAAAAGAGGACAAAGGAAATGTGCCTTCCTTTTTAATGTTAGTCTTTAGGTGTGAATGATTTATTTACCTAGGGGAAGACTAGGTATCAAGTTCTATCTTGGATAAAGAAGAGAGTAGCTTGAGTAAATATGGATGTAATTAAACATCATACTACTTCCATATTTCCTTCTGTCTTGTGGCTCACATTGGCACTCAGAATAAATAGTTTTTGCATATGCTACTGATCAATTTTAATACCAAGCGAATTAATGAGTATGAGTATTCTCCTTGGGTGAGTAGGCAAGAGATATCTTGCCATATTCATCCGAGGGAGTTTGGGTGCTGTCAAACATGAAAGCAACCAAACATCTTATTTTTCAAATATAGATGTTACACTGAGGAACTCTTATGCGAGTATAGAGAAATGATAATGGATATATCTCTTGTCACTAGATTTGTCAGAACTGCCAGCTTGGGAAGAGTTCTCTCAAAGCAAGTTACAATAGTAGTATTCTCCAACCCATCCCAACCCCATTAGTTGGAATTTCTTGCATAGTCATCATACATTGCAATGGAAATCGATTGGAAACTTGATGCAACTATGAATAAATGTTATAAATATGAGACATGTAATAGTGGAGTGTATAATAACATTGAGATTTGAAATAAATATTACTTTTTGATACTTTTCAGTTTTTTTGTGAGAATGTCATTTGTGAAATGTTAACATTTCTTTTGGCACTTGTTTCCTATTTTTGGGATCTGAATATCTGTTATGTGAGTGAGAATAATTTTGATGAAGTATTATTGCTCTATGGGCTTTACATAAATTTAAGGGATGGATCTCACTAGAAAGATGACTTTTCTTCATATTGGGAACTCTTCAGCTCATGCAAGTCTTGAGTGCTTGGGGGGCCTCTGCTCACCTCATGAAGTAGTCCAATCTTTTTTTGTTTAGCTTGTACCCAGGGAGTTTTAATGATCCCTTATTTCTATTTGAGTTAAAAAGTTGAGGTTGAAAGGTTAATTTTTTTTGGGAAAATTTAATTTTAGAATTTTAGTTTTGAAATTAAACACATCATTATGAATGATATATCACCTCAGGAGGTGAAAATATCATTCCCTACTATATTCAAATTACAAAGTTTTGAATTCATCCTAATTATCCTGGTCAAACTCAGGGAAGGATAACATATGATCTTGGGGGATCAAAATAATATTTGATCGAGGGTTTGACTATAATAATCTGGATAAGGGATTATTAATTTCATAATCAAAGTCATAATAATAGAATAATATATTTTCCCGAGGAAAGAGGATATTATTTACTATCAATTATTTAAATATGATGATAATGACTATTAATTTTGATTTCCAAAAGATAATTAATTAGATTTTGAAAAAAAACTTAATTTTAAAAAATATATCTATGTTCTAAATCTCCTACAAGAACAAGCCCTCATAGTTAATTACATCATACGGAAACCTAAGTTTCCTATGAAAACTCTTGATTAAAATAATGATAAAAGTTTTATCTAAAATTTTTAAGGAGTGATATCTAAGGAGTGAAATTATAATTTCAAATGGAAAAGAATCAAAATTGAACACTTATTTCTGGAGGTCAAAGGAGGAGAGGTAGGAGGTGTCTTAGGATTTTGAAACACTTCAGAAACACCTCAGCCTGTCCTATGTGTTGGGTAAAAATTTTGGATTGAAAGAGATTTAATTTGAGTTGTCAATTTTTTTAAAAGGTTGGGATTAAATTCCCAATGATTGAGTTCATATAGTCTGAAGCTACCTCAGAACCTAAATTTAAATTGAGCACTAAAAATCAGTAGCACAAACATAGCTAATGTAGTGCAAATGTGGACTTACCCTGGCCTAGATTAGGGTGCCAACTAACCAATTAAGCGCTTTAAAACCATGTATCTTGTCTTTTATGCATGATTGGTAGGGAAATTATTTAGTTAAGTTTGAGGAAATGGGGCCAACATCTAGAGCAGATCCTAATTGGCCCCTTGACTTATTTAGGGTGATATGAAACTCAAAATAAAATGCAATTAAATTTTTGACTCATTTAAATTTATTTATAAAGTAATGCATACAAATCAACTCAATAAATACATAAATTTCATATGAAGCATTTTTAAAATTAGGCTTAAGAAATATTATCCCAAGCACTGCACAACTTTCCCTTAACAAGGCTGTACCTTAATAGATCAGGTGGCCTGCCAGAACCTACAGGCGGGGAGGTGCCTAATAAGAAAGAGAAAGTATAATATGAATGCATGTGACTCTCGACAAGCCTAAGCTTACTTCTTAAAATTGTTAGAGTTTCTATGTTATCTTGAAGTTTTAATTTTGTTAAAGTAGAAAAATTTTTGAATCCTACCCTCACAAGTCTCCGATCATTCTAGGCTAAAATAAAATACGATATACAAGAAAGAAATCCAAAAAAACATGCAATTTTTATTGCATAATTAATTTAAATAAATTAGTTAAATAAAGTAAATTTAAATATATTATTCATATGCTAAGTACCACTTAATGTTACAACCCATGATCTACAGAAAAAGTAAAGTAGCTAGGTACCTAAGACACAAGTGACTTTGAGAATGGGATTCTTCTCGATCTTCACTTCTTTGTCCTTCCGCCAGCTCTTTGGATTTATCGGGTCTAGATATCTAAATGAAAAGAAACTCCCCCCTATGGGGGTGTTATCTTTTCTCTTTGGATTCTCACTGTATCCTAACATGAATATCCCAATGAAGAGGCACTCTCCCTAAGGGATGTTATCCTTCTCTTTGGATTTCATGTTAGATAATTAATATCCCATCTCAAAACACTTTTACAACATTTGATTACAATCTAAACTATATAATAATTCCATTTAAATATTGAAAGATAAATCTAGACTCAAACACAACCTGTAGGGTTATCCTAAATAATTATAATCAAATTCAATATCTCAAGCAGTTGTATAATATAATATTAAAAATGCTTAATCCAGCCATACTTTGTCATGCTCCTTTAATTTTAAAGGGGGACTTAGGATTCTGTAGCACCTACTAAATGTCTGTTAATTTTAAAAGCTTAATTCTTTTATGCCCATTTTATTTTAATAGCCTTGTATGAGCATGGCCACCTGCATAAAATCATGTTAGCATCCAGATCATCCCTAACCTAGGGGTAATCTAATGTCCATCAAATTAATTCATAGATGGTAGAAATTAAGTAATCAATCACATCAAATAATTATATCAACTAGCATGTAAACAAAACTCAAAAAATCTAGCACACAGCGATAAAAAAGTATAAAATCAGCCTAGCCTAAGACTAGATGTTGTTGTCATAGCAAACTATATAAAGTGTGTGAGGTAGGCTGTGTGGCTTGGATATGTCCTATGTAGGATAGTTTGTTAAAGTTGTTTGATGTTTTAGTTAGTTGAAAGGCTTAAAGGGAAGTTTAGTTAGAGTTTAAATATTAATGGTTTAAAAATAATTATAAAATGTATTTTAAATGTTAGATAACAACCACTTTTATTGCTCACAAGGGATGTGAAGTTTATTTCAGCTTCCTTGGAGCTAAGCTAATAGTTTCGTAGGCCCGAGTAGCCTAGTGGTAGCATGTACATTAAGTAAATTTAATTTTTGAAGCGTAAAGGTTGATCATTTTTAATGAAATTGATTGGTTACTAATTTAAAAGTTGGATTAAAGTTTTCTGTAATTTTAAATTTAATATTAAATTTTGGAATTATTTGAATTATTTAAATGCAATAATTAAAGGGGTAAAAATTGGATTTTTTTTTTAAATATTAGACCTTAAGATGACTAATTAGACACTAAGTTTGTCGGAATTAGATTTTTTTACTTTTCGTCATAAATTTTTGAATTTTGAGTTGAATTTATGACTTAAGGTTGACCAAAAAATTGATTTTTTTTTAAATTTTGAAAATTTCTTATAGTTTGATATTTTTAATAAATATTAGACCCCAAATGGAGTCCAATATCTTTAGGTTTACTTAATTTGAAATGTATGGGAATTAATTATGATTTTTCAAATTTTGGATATTTATTTGAATTTTGAAAATTATTTAATTAAAGGGATTTGACTATTTGAATCCATATGAACTCCAAACTTCTTTAAATCACCTCCAAAGACCAGAAATAACCTAAGGAGGTGTTCTCAAGAGTTTGAAAACTTTTTGGAATTTGTAATTATTTTTAAGTAATTAAATTAATTAAATATTAATTTTTAATTAAAATAAATTAATCCTTAAATTGAGACCAAATCAAGGGGCTTTTAATTTTCTTAAATTAAACTTTGAATTATGGTCAATTTGATATATTATTTATAATTTTTAGATTTAATTGAGATTTTATTACAATTTTTAGACATTTTATTGCCTAATTAGGGGTTTGATTTTAAGTTAATTAAATAATTAGCTTTATGATTTTTAAAATCAATTGAAATTTTTCTTAAGGCTGGAGATGTCACTAAGTTTGAATGGTTCATTTTCACAAATTTAGATATTCAAAGTCTTCAAAAGGATTTGTTTCTTTTAAATTAGATTTGGAGCAAGCATATGACTCTATGGGATGGCCTACTTTAGAGAAAGCTCTAATGTATTTTGGATTTCCTTCTACTATTTCTAAACTGATTTTGGAGTGTGTTAAAGATCCAAATATCTCCTTGTTAATTAACGGGAATTCTTCTAGATGGATCGATGCTAAAAGCGGATTTCGTCAAGGTTGTCCCTTATCACCTTTTTTGTTTATTCTTTGTACTCAGCTTTTATCCAATGCTTTTGAACAAAGAGGTGATAATTATGGCGTTCGGCTTAGCACAAGTGGCCCCAGAATCTCTCATTTGTTGTATGCAGATGACATCATCATTTTCTCAGAAGCAAATTTAAAGGTTGTGAAGGAGATCAAAGGTATGGTTGCTGATTTCTATGGTTGGACTAGGCAAAAAGTCAATGTGAAAAAGTCTTGTATTCTATTTGGAAGTTCGGTAAAAAGAAGGAGGAAAAGAGCTATTTCTCACATTATGGGTATTAAAAGAGTCAATGAATTTCATTATCTTGGGATCAAGATTTCTTTAAGAAGCTTAGTTGGAGCAGATTTTTAATTTATTATAGACAAGGCTTTGAAAATGATCAATATTTGGGTAGAGAAATTTATTTCCTTGTTGGGGAAAATTAATTTGGTAAAGACAATATTGCTTTCTTATACTATTTTTCATTGCACTCACTCCTTGATCCCAAAAGGCATCCTTGATGAGATTGACAAACTTTGTAAAGGTTTTATTTGGAACAAGATGAATGGAAATTGTGGTCTTCATTAGGTTAATTGGAATGTTATGCGCCTGCCTTTGAAATGGGGTGGTAGAGCTCTTCATTCATGTCACTATAAAGTCGGGCCACTTAGAGATAAACTTTCTTGGAGATACATTCAAGAGGAAGAATCCTTGTTGCATAAAGCATTATATCCTAGATATTGTTTCTTACTTAGAAATGAAGTCCCTAAGAAGTCGAGTTCCAAAGCCTGGAAAATCATTCTTAAGGGGGAATATTTCTAAAGCCTATTATTAGATGGAGCTTTGCCAATGGTGAATTGATAGATGTTTTCAAGGATATATGGATCTTGGATAAGAGTCTTAATAATTGGCCTACGTAAGTTCTTTCCCAAGGTTCTGAAGAACTCACGGTCGACAGATTCATAGCAAATGGATGTTGGAATTCATTGGAACTTAGTAAGTTCTTTGGTCATGATCTTGTGAATCTGATAAGACAAATTCCTATTTCTTCTGAATTATTAAAGGATAGATTGGAATTAGTTTCTAATAATTCTAGAAAATCTATTTCGACTCTTGCATTTGAGGCTACTTTCCAATATAACCTGCAGGATCAATATTTGATTTGGATTAAGAAAGCTAAACTTACTCCTCGGGTTGAAGGTTTTTGGTGGAGAGTTTTCAACAAAGCCATCCCAACTAACCATTTCTTATGTTACAGGAGATAGCTAAGGTATCATGGATGTCCTAGAAACTGTAATACGATAGAAGATATTGAGCATGAGGTTGTAAAATGTAAAAAACTGTTAAGTGTGCTTTAGCATCTTAAAAAATTAGGATTTGGTATTCCAACTTTTCATTCATTGGAGGAATTCTTTAACTAGATGTCCTTGCAAAACTATTGGTTGGTTAATTTGTATTGCAATGTTATTTATTTTTCTTGGAAGGCAAGAAATAAGCTTTTAAATGAAGGAAGAGATGATAGTTCTTTGTTCATTACTTCGGAAGCTGTTAGCTATGCTTCCATTTCAGCATCTAAGTTCTCTATTAGCTCAGGTATATGAGTTGCTAATTAGACTCATAAGATATTGGATAATCATTGGCATCCCCCTCCACCCGATTGGATCAAAGTCAATGTTGATGCATCACTACTTCAATCTTATAAACCTGGGATTGGAGAGGTATTTCATGACTTTAAAGGTAGATTTCTATTGGCTTTTAGACATTCTTGTGTTTATTGGGATATATCTCAGTTGAAACTCTTGGCTATTCAATCGTTTAAAGAAGTATTTAAAGAGTGGATGTTCAATTACAAAGGAATCATCATTGAAGGTGACAATGTAAATAATATCAAGTTTCTCCAAGCTTTTTCAAATAATCGACAGAGTATGGAAGATCATTTTTCTTTCAAAGAGTTCAGTAGTGTTATTTTTAATTGTATAGATAGGAATTTCAATAAGTTAGCAGATCTTTGTGCTAACTATATGATTTTTAGTTCTTTTATTTGGGATGATATTAGTTTGAATAAGGTTCCTCCTTCTTTCATTTCTTTGTTAAAGGAGGAATCTTATGTTATTGGTTAGCCTTTTGTAATTTCCCTTTTAATAAATTTCAATGCACTTGGTTGCATTTTCTCAAAAAAAAAAAAGTTTGAATAGTTCATGTTTCATGCCTATTAGATTTATATTTTATTTTCTAAACTTTCTATAATTTTTTTAAGACAACTCCTAAATTTTTTTCCTAAAGATGTCACTAAGTTGAATGGGCTTAAATCATTGTCACTAACCCTTACACAAACATAACTAATATGTAATCAAACCAATCAAGGATCAAGAACTAGGAGAGCTTAAAACTAGGTGCAAGTGCATGCATCCTATATATGAAGAGAACAAGACAAACATGAGTAATAAACAACTTGATTAATGAATAATTAGAATATAATTGATCACTAATCATCCACAATAAATCTATTCATTCAAATTAACCTTTTCTTAAAATCTCAAAAAACCTCACTCAAAGAACTCAAAGATTAAACTTATATATAGTTTGAAATTAAATTAATTTTCAAAATATGTATAATAAAATATAAGCTTTAAATATTATGAATTTAAAATAATATTAAAATATAATTCAAAATAATTTTTTAATAATTATAAAAAATTAGAGATAACTTAAAATAAATTTTCTTAAATTTTAAAATTATTTAAATTAATATTTAATTAAATAATAATTAAAAATCAAATAATTTTAAATTTAATATTATATAAAATATATTAATTATTAAATTAATTTTAAGTTAAAATATTTGAAATTCTAAATATTTTTGTATATTATATGAATTTTTTATTTGATTTGAATTTTCTTTGATTTTTGAATTTTCCAGTAATTAAACACATTTAAAATACTTAAAAATAATTTATATTCAAAAATAATTTTGAATTAATATAAAATAAATATTAAATAGTCGCTAAAATTTTTAAATTATTTAAAATTATTTTTCTTAAAATTTTTAAAATTATTTGGATTTATCTTAATTAAATATTAAACATTCATATATTTAAATATTTAGAATTATTTAAAAATATATGATATATCTCAAATTAATTTTAATTATAAAATAAAATATTTCAAAATATATATCTGATTATTTAGAATAATTTAAAATAAAGCTTTTAACTTTTTGAAAATATTTAAATTAATATTAAATTAAGTATTAATTAGATATTTAAATATCTAAAATCATTAAAAGTATATATAGAATAATTTTAAAATATTTTTAATTTTGAATTAAAATATTATAAACTCAGATTATTTTGATGTCAAGCATTACTATATACATATATATTTTCAAAAATATTACTAAAATTTTTTAAATATTAGATTTATTTTTAATTAAATATTAATAAAAAATATCAAATATTTAATTTTAAAAATAATTTAAAATGTATATACTATTTCAAATTAGTTTTAATTTTAAATTAAAGAGGTTTAAAAACTGAGCAAATTGACATATTATACAGATATTTCGGATTAAAAATGGATTTTTAATAATTTTTTAAATTTTTTTTATTTTAAAATAATTTTAAATTAACTAAAAATCCACTTTAAATGAAACGGTGGTGGTGGGAGGACACGCGTTGACCTGGGATTGACCGCTCTAAATCACGGCCAATAATTGGCAATGATTACACCACCGCATAATCATTGCTATTGATTGCAGCAGTGATGTGGGCGATGCGATTTCACTTAACCGCATCAGCGTACGAGTCCCACTATCAAATCCTCCACCATATGAAATGGATGGCTCAGATCAAGCTAGATGGAGATATTATTCACGGGATCAGATCCGCAATTAAACAGAACCATAGAACAGCTTGATTTGGATTGTTGATCACACGATCAACGATCTAGAAAATGTCATTTAATGCACATTACGAATGAACTCTATAACCCATTTTTCATCTCATTCTCTCGATCGGATCGATCAAAAAAATTTAAATCTTAAACACAAGTTAAATGCATGAATAGAAATCATGGGGAATAAATTTGGCAATTTAAAATTTGCTTTATGAAAATCTAATTTAATCTAAGTGTTGTGCCCTAGGGTTTGAGTTTTTGAGAAATCTAACCATTTGATTTTGTATTTTTTTAATTCTTTTAATTTTTAGTCTGCCTACGCTCAAATTTTTTGAAGGCTCCTCCAGTTAACAACATCTTGATTGAAAGCTATATGCCTTGGATGGAGTTAAACCTTGGTTTGCCACCAGCAGGACTTTGATGGTAGGATTCGAGTAGGAAATGAAGAGGGAGTTTTGGGGGGTTAAACGAATAAGGAATTTGATTGGGGAGGCTTGAGGTAGTGAGAGAAAGGCTAGTCATTTTGCCTATTTTCTTGCTATTCAAATGTCCTGAGCTATTTGGATGGCCACGAATGGCTTGGCTATATTATTTGATGCTTGATACATGTCCCCAATTGGCTAGGTGAGCAGTAGGAAGGATAACCCCAAGGAGACCAAGGTGGAAAGGTATTTTTGGCTTCAAATGAGCTTGTAGGATCACTTGGGCTAGTTTATACCTAATCTAGGGATTATGGAGGGCTTAAGAATGTTCTAGAGTGGTTTAGGGCTGCTGGAGCAAAGAGATTTACAAAGGGAATGGCTTAACTTGATGATTTGACCATGTAAACCCCTTTTAGCTTCTTGTTGACTAAGTTGACTAGTCAACTAGCCAATTTAGATGATGAGATGGCATGGGAGGAAGCTTGAGCTGGTGGAGTTAGTTGGAAAGGGGTTTGAAGGTTAAGGGTTGGAGTTTGAATGCTTGGGAAGAAGTTTGACCAAGTGTCATAAGTTGACTTGGTCAACTATACTAAGGTTTGATTAACCAATGATTGGGCATATTTAGGCAATGATTGGGAAGTGATTTGAAGCTTGATAAAGGTTAAGTGGCTTGAGTTGATCATGATTTGACCATAATATACATGTTGACCAAACATATAAAGTTAATCAAGTTAAATTAGATGTAACTTGACTTAAGGTAGATTTCGATAAATTTAAGACATGTAATTAAAGGGCTTTAGAGGTTTAAAAGGCTTGATGGGCTTGGGTTTGAATGTAAGTCATGAATTGACCCAATTAGGTTAGGTTTGATTGGACCTGGACCGACTTAACCAAGTCAACTTTTGACTGGGTCAGGGTGAGTAGTCCAACCCAAATCACAAGGGGTATGTTCAAGGGAGTTTGAATGAGATTTGAATGGAATTAGGGTTTGATTCAAATGTAAAAGGGTTTAAGGATTGGTCTAGTCAACATAGGTTAACATGGTCAACCAGGTTGATCCAGGGTTAGGGTTTGGGCACAAGAGATTTGGTTTGATGTTTAGAGCTTGGTAGATATAGCTTTATGGGTTAAAATGGTCTAAATGGTCAAAATGACCATTTAGACCCTTAGAGGGCTATTGAGTCAACCCTGATTGAATTGGTCAGCTAGATTAACCCAGGGCCAAGGTTTGAGTGTGATAGATTTAGTTTGATATTTGAAGTCTACTAGAGGTAGTTTCAAGGACTAGAAAGGTTATTTCATTCAAATTAATTATTTGGACCTTTAAGGGGCCATTGGGTCAACCTAAGTTGACCTAGGGCCTAAGTTTGGGTCCAACATGTTTGAAATGATATTTGGAGTTTGGTAGAGGTGGTCCCAATGGTTAAGAGTGGTCATTTGGATCAAATTGACCATTTGGATCCTTAAGGGACCATTTGTACTACCTAGGTTGACTTGGTCAACCAAGTTGACCCAAGGCCTTAGTTTAGGTTCAACGGATTTGAAATGTTATTTTGGGTTGAATGGAAGCGATCCAATACCAAGATGAAGCCATTTGGATTGAAATGACTGTTTAAACCCATTAGGGGCATTTTGACTAAAATAAGTTGACTTGGTCAACCAGGCTTGCCTAAGGTATGGGTTCTAGTCCTATGCACTCCTAATGATGTTTTGGATTCATTGGAAGAGGTTTCAAAGTTTTATATTACTGGGCTATGTTGAAGTTTAAAGGAAACTTCAATTTTGCCCATAAGGGGCATTTTGGTCATTTTGACCCCTGGTCAACTGGGGGTCAAAGTTGATCCACCAAAATATAGATTAATGCTTAAAATGTCATAATCAAGGATCTGGATATGATCAAAAGCTTTGGAGGAGGCTCCAAGGTCAAATTCCATAATATATAAGGTCTAGTGGCATAGGGCATAAATATTTGAAGATTTTATAGCCTTTGGAGATAAATTCAATTTCTGGGACTAAAGGTCTAAGAATGAGCTCAAATTTTGAGGGTAGATCGTAGGGATATGCCTAATCAATATGCAATTGATAAATCATGATTTGGGGGTCATTTGACTGGCTTTGAAGATTTTGAAAAATAACTCAAAAATTCTTTTAAGACATAGGCCTTTTCGCCCTGGATTTGGTATGGATTTCTGGAGTTTTGCTAGATTTTTTATTTTCTTTTTGAGCTTGAATTATCCAAATCAATCATAATCATTTGAGTGATTATTAATGATTGGATAGGATTGAAATTGGATTGGAGGTTGGTTTGAATAAGGTTGGGTTGAATGAAGGATAGGATTGTCTTGGAGTCTAGACTGGTTTGAAATCTTTATTATTTTGAGATCTGGATTGACTTGAAGCCAGGGTTGATTTGTGGTTTGGATTGAGTTGAGATATGGTTAAGTTTGAAGTCTAGGTTTGATTTAAATCTGGGTTGAATCCTAAATTAAATTTTAGATGATTGATATTTGCAGAAATGTCAACCATCAGATCAAGTTCGTGGAGATCTGGATGGGTCCCTCTGACCTCATACAAAAATGAGATCAACAAATGCTCGATGTGGGAAAAGGGAAATTTTTATATTCAATTTTAGACATGATATTCTTTAAATATTTCCTTTATCAAATTCACAAAGATCAACATTATACCATCCCATGAGATATTTTAATGTTTCACTATCAATTTGAAAAGAGAAACTTTCAATTTATCTTCATAGTCAAATTTAACGTAAGTAATATTTAATTTATTTCGAAGGATAGAAAGAACATTTACTTATTATTTTAATCGTGAAACTAAATCAATGTATTTATTTTCATAATCAAACAAAATAAGCAATATTCAATTCATCCCTAAGGATAAAAAGAATATTCACTAATCAATTTGACCATTAAACTATATCAATGTATTTATTTTCATGATCAAACAGAATAAGGAATATTCAATTCATCCTTAGGGATAAAAAGAATATTCACTTATATATTTTTATATGAAACTAAACAAATGTTTGAAGCTTGGTATACATCCATAAATGCTTCCCTGATCTTAAAAAGGAACTAAGTTAAGGCTTATTTTAATTCTAGGTTTTAAAGTTCCTATAAAGGCAAGCCCTTATAGTTTATTATATTTTTGAAGAGAATACTCTTGATTAAAGTGAAGACTGATTATTTTCAAATTTGTATAATTTAAAGAAAGGCTTGGGCTATCGAGATTTTATTATACAGGCTTGAGAAAATAGATCTTTAATTTGGATTTGGAATTTAGATTTAGACTTTTGCTTTAGATTTTTGGAATGATAAAGCAAAAAGAATGTGCAAAGACTGAGGGGTGTAAATAATCTACACTTACACTTAGCTAGGGTGAGCTGCTAACTAAAAATCCTTATCATAATTAATTAGAGTATGAATACAAGATTTGATGGCTCTATCCTAGGAATCAATGAATTATAATTTAGAAAACTTTAATTAGGACATTATAATATTTAAATGATCATTCAATGAAATGATGCATAAATAATATTTTTTTAATAAAAGCCTTTATTTATTAATAATTTCTCAGAGCACATCTTAGGGTCTATTTTAAAGTAAAGGTGGCTAACTCCACCAAGAACAAGCCTTGATTGATATTCCTTTATAATGTAAATTTGAATATGATTATTTATTTTAGTCTTAAATCTTCTAGCTTCTATATCTTTTATAAAATTCCAAAAGACATTTATCATCAAAGGAAGAAGAATCATTTCCTTTTGGAATCAAGAATTGTATATAAATAATTATTTTCAAATCTTTTATAACTCTTGACATTGTATAATTCAATCCAGCTAAACAACAATCTAAAGCATTTACATTTACATCATTGCCTTTACATTTACATCATTTTTTAGGTACATTATACTTTCTAGGAACATAAAATAGTAGTACAAAAGAATGCACACGTATAATACTGTGTGAGTTTATATAAGTAAATATAAAATAGCCTAAGAGCCTACTCAAAGTGTGCACCAACAAAAATATAAATATGAAACTTAGAGTATAGGAAGTAAACACTCCAAACAAGAGTACCCTCTACGCAAGGCACTCAAAGAAAAATAAAGCAAACTACTGGCCTAGCCTAAGCTAAAGTATGTTATCTTAACAAACCATCTAAGTTTGTGTATAAAGTTGTGTGGCTTGGATAAATCCTAGGCCTTTTTTTGTTTTATATTTTCCATAATTTAATTTATTTTTTTAAGGTCATTGAAGGTTAGTTTTGATTCAAATTTTAGTATTTTATAAATTTAGGATTTATTTTAATAGTGTTTTAGATTTTTCATGTTGTTTAGTTTTAAGTTTTAAGGAACATAGCACTCAATGAATTCCAAGTATAAGAAATCATTGATTAGCATGTTCTAAGCTAATATTTGTAATACTACCAATCCTAAAAAATTGGGTAGATAGGTTATATCAAGTCCTTACATTTTGATTAGGTGTTTTAGTCCATAAAGCTTCCAATCCAATACACTTTTGCCTTCCTAAAAGGAGTTAAGCACAAGGGTATGAAAGCTTAAACATTAAAATATTTTAATACTAATTTTAATGGTTATTTAGTTTGAATAAAAATTACCTTTATAAAACTAGGGCTATGAGGTTTATTTCACCCTCCTAGAGGCTAAGCCTAAGTTACCCAACAACCACCTATTTATTTAAGTATGATTATTGGTTAAAAATTTTAATTAATTTAATTTATTGATTGCTAATTTATAAGATTTGTAATTTAATGTTTACATCCCATTAATTCATTCGTGGCATTATTACAACAAGTTTGAGGACTTAAGCCTCCTTAGGACAGCTAAAAGTTTCAAGCCTATAAACTTATTGATGGAGTGTTCTTGGTGTTTAATTATTCATTACTATTATTCATCTGATCTAATTTATCGAGTAGATGATTTGCTAAATTTTTTGTGATTTATTAAAAAATTTATTCAATTATTTACTTAAATAAATTTAACCAAATGTTAACCTTCTTATTTACATTGAATTCTAGAAGTTTTATACTTTTCCTAAATACTAGACTCAATGATGTGTACAATGCTTTGAGTTTTTGTAGATTGGATTTTCCTAAAATTAGTTATGATTTTTACATGTTCATTCCAATTAATGAATTACTTAATTATTTAATTAAGGGGATTTCTTTATTTTTGTATCAAATCAATTCCAAATCTCTTGAAATATTTCCCAAATATCACTGATGACTACTAGGGATGATTACAAGTGTTTAGAACCATTTTGAAAATTTTCTTACTTTTTAATTATTTTTGTTATTTAATGAATGTATTTTCTTTATTTTCAAATTATTTTTTTATTTTGAAAGAATTTCAAGGGGCTTTTAATTTTTCTCTATTTAGCATTTAATTCTAAGCATGTAATACTTTAAAATGTATTTTTAGGATTTCATTAAAATTTATTATAAATTAACAAAAATCCTAGGTCAATTATGTTGTTCAAACTTGGGTTCACTAATTAACGACCAAATGAACTCCAAGTATAATGAATTTTGAAACATTGGTTCATAGGAACCTATTCTTTAAACCCATTGAATTTGGATCTTTCAAGGTCTCCCTATGCTTCAAAATTAATAACCTAAGATAAATACACCAATATATTAGGGATTCATTTGAGAGAATTTGCGCATTGGATTATGTTGCAATCTTTGGAATGATAACCCTTATATAGAGGATAATTAACACACCAAAGCATAGACCCTAATTTTTAATGGACTCATATGTTGACCCAACTTAGGGTTACTAATTGAAGCCCTTATAGGCTTCAAATTAATATGAAAAATTTTGGGTATGCATAACACATCCCTAAGAACCTTCCCTATCAATTTCACCTCATGGTAAATTTTGTTTGATATATAATTTCAAAAATACCTCTAAGAGTATTTCTAAAATTACATTTAATTTATAGAAAATTAAAATGTGTAATTATAAGGCTTTAATAGAGATCCTCAATCTAAATCCATAGAGCCTAAGATCACCTAATTTGGTCTAGTAGTTTATGAGTTTTGAATTTATAAAGTTTATTTGATTTATCTTATTTTCAATAAGCCAATTACACAGTTAGTCACACTTCACACACGGTGTTGGCTGATTATTGGGTCAATAGTTGGCATGCTAATGGAATTATGAGCTTTCATTAATAGCCATTTGATCCAAGATCAAATGGTTAAGATTTAATCCTAATCAAACTGCAGGATTGTGAATGACCTAATCCGTTCCATTGATCAAAATTAAAGGCTAGGATTTCATCTTCAAACTCCCACAAGGTTTTATCATCTGTGAGCACATTCTAGCCAATTCCAAGAGAATGACATGATGGACACCATTCAAACTTTTTGGAGAGTGTCATCTGTACATGAACCTTTAATCCAACTGTCAAATACAAGTGGATTGGAGGATTTTCTTACACTTGATCGAACCTATCTAATCTAGAGCTTGGCATTAGAAGATTGCCTTATTGAGATCTTAATTTGATCTAATTTTGATTGTGTTGAGTTGTTTTGAACCTTAGGAACACTTCTTCTTCATGTTGTAAGAGGAGGATTGGGGAAAAAGTTAAACTTTCAATTGAACGGGATTGATAGAGCTCACTAGAACTCACTAGAAACCACCACGGGATAGGCTGGGGTGCTGGGGTTTGGAGCTTAGAACACTCAGGAACCTTTTTAAATTAAAAATAGGAAATATTCATTAAAGAAATTGGGAGCATTTATAGTGTATGGAAAATGCTTATGGCCAAGAAATTAGCTTAATTCAGGCAATCTCAGACCATTGGGTAAGGTTGGGATGATCATTTGTGACCTCAATAAGCCTTCTAGAGAGTTCCTTGGATTGGAGGCACATAGGGAGCAAACCTGGATTGAATCCATGGCTCACATGGTCAGATTCTTGAGTACTAACCATCCACAACCAATACATAAGTTGGTGATGAGGTGGCAAGTATCTAGAAGGTTCTTGAGTGCAATGCATGAGCCAATTGGTCTTGGGCAGATATGGATGTGCATTTTAGATCAATAAAGGTTGATTTGGAGAATTTGGGTTAGTTGAATTGGATGTCCCAAGTCAGCTCATGAGCTAATATAGTCAAGGTAGATGCAATGGATCACTAGGAACCCAATGTAAGGGCTGGTTTGGGCTAATTTTGTTAAGGTTTGAATTTTGCTTAATAGGGAGTGGTTTTGGTCACTTGGGTCAAGCTATGTGGCTAGCCTAAGTGGACCCATGGTTTGGGTGACTAAGGGTTGGTTTCTAGAGACCTAATGGGCAATCCCATGGGTTCAATTTTGTTTGGCCATACTTTGGTCAATGAAATTAGATAAGATTTAATTGTATGTATGTTTGTTAACCTAGGTTAACTTGGTCAACTAGGTTGGACCATGAGTTAGGGTTCGATCAAAAATATTCCAAATGACATTTTGGAATTATTGGAGGTGGTCTCATGTAATTGAGAGGTCTTCTACTTTGAAATACATGTTGGAGTGCTTAAGGGGTTGTTAGGTTGGCTACAAAGTGAATGTAAACTAAAGAAAATATGTTGGTTTTAACTTTTTTGTTGTTTAGTTTGAGATGGAGCAAAGTGAAACAAAATCCCACTTTATTCGATACTTCCCTATTTAGTTTATTTTGCTGGTAAAGTAAAACTATTAAATTTGAGAAAAAAAGGAATTCACTAGATGCTCTATTCTTAAAACCCTCCCCCCCACCCCCCCCCCCCCCCCCCCCCCCCCCAAGTTCAATAATTTTCATTCCTATTTATCGCTTTCCCCTTCTATGATGTTCCTTCCTATCATCTTTGCCCCTTTGATGATGTTCCTTTCTTGTCAATTCAGTTTGAGGAGGTTATGCGATTTAACTAGCATCATATTAACCATGGTCTACCAAGGACTCAATATTGGTTCAATGTATCATGTTAATGACAATAAACATGCTCAATGGATTTGGGGAGGCTTCTAAGGTCAATTTCTAGAAGATGCCATGTAGTGGCTTAGGATGTAAATATTTGAAGGTTTTGTAGCCTCGGGAAAAGCTTTGAGTTTAAGGGGTTAGTGGACCTAAAATGCTTCCAAATGGATGTGATTAACCTTAGAGACATGCCTAATCAATATGAAAGAGACTAAGCATAAATCGAATATCATTTGGTTGGGTTTTGAGGTGATTAAAAATTCTTAAAAAATAGGCTATAGATCAAGGGGTTTTGGGTTTCGATTTGAACACTGAATTTTGAAGTTTTAAATTTTCATTAGATATGGACAATTGATTTGGCTTGGATTTGATTTGATCAATAATTTGAAGTAGTTTTGGATTTGAAATGCTCATATCTTTGATAATCATTAATGATTGTTTGTGATTGAATATATGATAAAGGGACAATCACTAGTGACTGTCAACTAATGGATTTAGAGTTTAATTTTGGTTTATGTTTTGAATTTGATTATGAAGGTCAATGATTGAGGGAGATTTTATTATGAAATTATCATATCATTGACATTCATTATGAGATTATCTAGTGATTGATTATATGATCAAATGATAATCAAGGGTAACTGTCAAGTGATGCTTTTTAGGTTAGTGTTCTGATACTATGCCAAAGCACAATGGTGAATTGGATTTTAAGTTTGGATTGTGTGTTGATATTGGATGTTTGACGTAGAGAATTAATCTCACTCCAAAATGAGGTCAACACTCAGGTGATTGCGGTTGTCATTATTGTTTCATAATAAGCCTTTTATGGGACACTTGGGTGATTACTTTGAGGGCATTATTTAAGGTGAGCCCTTATTCTTACGAAAGAAACATGTTTATTTATATATATTAAAATGGTCCAATTCCTCGTACGCCCCAATTCTTCAAGCATACGATGAAAGGCTTATAAAATAGATTGAAGATTTGTGCTCAATTATTTTGCTAAGAGTAGAAAACTTTATGTGGAATTGTTTTAAAGATTCATACTAGTTTTCTATAGTTGCTCGATAGGAGATAAAGAGAGTTTCTTGCAAGAAAGATAACTTTTCTTCATATTGGGTGATATGGTGCTCGTGCATGTTTTGAGTGCCTATTGGCCTCGTCTTACCTCAGGGAGTAGTCCAATCTTCTTTTTCAACTTAGGCCCAAAGGGGGATTGCACTATCCCGTGCAGCTCTAGCGATTAGTTGGCAATAAAAAATTGACAGGGCTAAGGTAGACAAGGCTTAAGTGAGAGATGGGTTTGGTAGTCCCAAAGTTAAAGGACTAGAATCTGATGACATTAGCATAAGGGGTGAACTAAATTTGTTTATTAGTTAAGAGACTAAATTCAATAAGTTTAGAATATGGGGTGAGCTCAATTTTTTTAATAGTCAAGAGACAACAATCCATTCAGATTGAAATAAGGGGAGAACTTGATAATTTTTATAGTTAAGAGATTAAAATTCAATGATTTAAAATAATGGTCAAATCTAATTAGAGGTGTCCTTATCGAGTATTTAAGGATGTGGTCTATCACAAGTTGCTTCATGCAGCATAAAGAGAGAATATTTTTAAAAATATGATTTTTCTTCATGTTGGGGGCTCTAGAGCTCATGAAAGTCTTGAGTGCCATGGGAATTAGATTATCTAGAGTAGGTAAAGATTTGTGCTCATAGTGTACTCAAATATTTTACTTCATCTAAGACCAAAAGGGGAATTGGTGATCCAACACTACTCAAATGATCATTAGGTTATACAAGGTAGAGCCAATGGACTATGATAGGTTCCAACTAGAAAGGAATTCTAGAGGAGTATGTTTTTGTTTCATCTAGAAGATTAACTATTTAAGGTTTTTGTTTGAGAGTACATTTTTTTTTTGGTAGTTTATTTCATTGAACTTTTTTTTTGTCTCTTTTTCTCGCATTGTAGTTTTGTTTTTTAGTTTCTCTTTTTGGTGATGTCAAAAGGGGGAGTAGGGAGTAGTGTTGAATTTATTGTTTTCTTTTGATGTAGTGTTCTTGATTTTATTGTTTTATTTTGATATAGTGTAGTTTATCGATTTGGTATTTATGTTGTTGTATGTTATTTTAATAAATTTTGTTTTTAAATTTTAAAAATTAATTTTAATTAGAGAAAAAAATTAAAAAAATCCCCTTTTTCATTAAGTCATTTTGTGAGGGGGAGAACTTAGCATGGAATTAAATATAAAATTTATAAATTTAAATTCAAACCAACAATGTTTGTCATTACCCAAAAGAGGGAGATTAATATAATCTTAGAGCCCGGCTTAGTATTTTGATGATTATAAATAATATTGGTGTGATTAGTTACTAATATTTAATTTAAACATATTGTCAATTACTTTTATAATATTAACCATTTTAGGTATCAAATGCATCGACCAGAATTTAATAATAAAAAATTAAGATAATGCAGCACTAGGGTCTACATATATATATATATATATATATGAGTCTATACTTTTTAATTTTCTTTGGGTCATTTTATATATTAGGTGTATGTTGGCTAAATAATCGAGCATACAATCATATGGGGATAAAATTAAGTACATGAATTTAATAATTTATCGTATTGTACGATCCAGTTATGTTGTATGATCTATTAAAAAAGTTAATTTAAATATTTAATTAAATCAGATTAATTTTATTTTATTATAACTAATTGTAATATAAGACCTCTAATTATATAAGATAATCTGACTGCTTTGATACACCCCGCCATCGAATCCTTGTTACAAAAAATCCGCAAATTTAAAATTTGAATTAATCATACTATATGAAGTAGATCTTACTATACAAAGTAGTTCGTACTATACAAAAATTAATTAAAATAACTTAATATAATCCCCAAGATTAAAAAATTGAATCAAGATCAAATCTTAATTAATGATCATATGGTACAATCAGCATCGTATAGGATGATCAAATAGAGAGCTTGTTGGCTAAACCTTAATTTATTTTAAATGATCTGTGAATTGATATAACTAGTTATATTGTACTATTATGCATCATATAGGATGCTTAGAGATAGAATTAAACTACTAGAGAGGTTGAGAGAAGGAGAGGGGAGTCTCCTTGCTAGTCTAATAGTGTAAACAAATTGGGGGGAGTGTGAAGGTGAGGTTGAGGGAGTTCTTTCTTGTGGGTGTAGAGGGGTGTAAGGGCTTTAATATTATTTTTCTAATCAACCTACACATTTGATCCTATGTATTATGGTTATGGAGGTCTTGTAGAAGAGCTCTAGAAAAAGTCATTAGGCAAAAACCTTACCAGCCAAAGAGGATTAAAGATGCCATCCCCACTAGGCTAAGAGATAGAAGGAGGGATCACATCTCTTTTATAGTAAGAAGGTGAAGCAGGGACTTCATCACCTATGTAGAGTAGAGCTTAAGGAAGGAAAATATCTCTACCATAGCAAAGTACTTAAGGAGGGAGTGACATCTCCACCGGGCTTAGAGGCAAAAAGATGGAGATTATTTAGGGTCAAAAGAGTTTGTAAAGGTCATTCTCCACCATGTAAGGTAGAAGGGTTTCTCCATCATCTTAAATACCAAAGGTGCATAAGTTAGAATAATGCCCAAAGAGAAGGACCTTTGGGGAGTGGATTTAGGTCGTTTCAATCGTACCACTATAAATCTGAATTACATATCCTTACTTTCCTACACTTTCTTTTTTGCATTTACTTTCATGCACTTTTGTTTATTTGGTTGATATTTTGGAAAGTTACGATTGAGAATTTTTGGATTAAAACCTTGGTTTAAAATAAGAACAAAAATATATTAAATATTTCTAAGAGTTTGAAAAATAAAAATATTTATCTCTTAATTTTGTTTTAAATTTCTTAAAGCATCTGAATGTTTCTTTTATTTGATTTCAGCTTAAGAAAAAATTTTAAAATACCAATTAACCCTTCTTCTTGGTGCACCATAGCACTTTCATCTCAGCCTTACCATTTCATCATTACTTATTGATTTGGTAGCCCCTCACTCAATTGCCTCATTAAGTAGTTTTTAATGATAACCTCAATCTCACTCACCCAAGGCTCTCCTATCCCACTCCACATCTTGGAACCTCATCAATGGCTAGGTTATCAACATTTGGAAAGTCATTACTCAAAAACTAAATAACAAACTCACTTTTTGATAACATTATTAAGTTAGCCATCGCAATAGAAAACCAAACATAGCAAAAATAATCCAAGTATTTTATTTATTACACAAAGCACATGCATAGCTTCTCGCTAAGTAATTACTAGCAAAGCACATGCTTTAGTGTTAAATAATATAACAGTCATTAAAATTTGATGTAATTAAGAGTACCCATATAACAAAGAAATGAATATATTAAGAATAATGAATTCATTGACTAGATATGTCTCTCTTCAAAAACAAAAGATATTTTATCCTCTTCTTACCTTCACTTTCCAAGATGGCTTCCTTTTCCTGATTAAGAGTAGCCACAATATGAGTGGCTACTAATTCACTGGTATGTTTTGCTAGCTCATCAGTTTGAGATGTTACGACTATGGGCCTCAAATGTACTCACCTTTATATCCTCAAGTTTAAAGTCTTAACTTGATAAAAGTATGATGAAAAGTCAACCCTCTGAATACTTTCCACATTATCAGAAATAGTGATGGGTTCATGCTTAATCTTAACTCTTTTTATAGGATTCGTGGTAGCTGGATCGATAGATTCCTTAATTATTTTCGCACCACAATTATATCCTTATGCAATGGAGTGTTACTTGCCCTCCTCTCATACTTCTTAGCCTTTCCCAGGTGAAAGGCGACCCTCTTTGATTATTTTATGCCCCATAAAGCTAACTCAGTGATGCTCATTCTTATAGCACTCACAAGTTCCAAATAACACTCTTCAAATGATCCAAGGAGTAAGGGAACTTTTATATGAAACCACAACTTACAGAAAGCTAGAGAGAGATGGCATCACATCATCATCATTATTGTAGAATCAATGTTATTATTTATGTTAGAATAAAAAGGGAAATAAGTTTACATTTACTTTCTTGTTATTATTTGGTAGTTATATTAACTACTTATTTTTAATTCAATTATCTTTTTTTAAGCTCTTTCCTATAAGTGGGTGAAGTGAATTAGAGAACTAAATATATACTCACATATGCCTTTCTATATACCTAGTAGGTAATCAATGAGTTCGCATATAGGGACTTGCGCCTAGCAGCCCTAAAAAAGAACTCACTCATGGACTGTTAAATTTGACTCACTTAGAAACTCAAACAAAGTTCACTCCTTATGGCTTCAATTAATGGTGCTTGTAGATCAAGCATTATAGAAAAATTGTTCTTTACCGGTGGATTTTTCGGGTGGAAATGGGAACATTTCTAGCATAAATTGAGTTTTTTAGTTATTTTCTAGTGGATTTTTTTGCACTGGTATAAACCATGTAGGAAACACATTCTAGTAGAATTTTTTCTGCCAAAAATTATTTTTGGTGATATTCCAATTTGGTTGTGGTGGCGGTCACCGATGGCTTCAAGAGAATAACCATCGGAGATTTCTGATGGAATTACCTGTGGTTAAACCGTGAGTATGTTGTGGCAGTTTGACGACCAAAATTTTTTGTCGAAGAGCCGCTGAAAACACACAAGACATTTCCAGCAGTTTATTAATTTTTTGGCAGTTTACATTGTAGTTCGATATCGACGTTTTGGCAGATCGATATCGACGTTTCGGGCAGACCTTCTGCCGAAAATGGCCTAAAATTTCTTAGCGGATTACTAGATTTTTTTATGGCCAAGAGCAATATCTGATATTAACATTTTTGATAGTCAGACCACCAGTTGGCCGCCAAAAACCTCTTGGAAATTTAAAAAAAAGTTAACAGCCTCTTGATTGTCCATAAACATTTCACGCTTTATACCTGCAGCAAATACATAACATAACCAATTTTAAATTCTACCAACACATAATATTCACAATCAACGCATATTAAAAGAGTTGAATACATAATATTTAAAAAAAAAACAAACTTTGAAACATAATAAAATATAAAGTTCAAAAACATAAACAAACATTAAAACTCATAGTTCAACTACTATAAAGAGTTCATATCCATATGTTCTCAAATAAATGTTTGTTCTTCAATGTCCAACAACAAGTTCAACATTAGATTAAATCTAATCATCATCCATCTACTCACTGCCATGTGATTCATACACCAGTTCTTGATCCTTTATCTTCTGATTTCAGCTTGATATGATCGCAGCTCCACCTACATCTCAGCCCGAATCGGTTCCATCTCCCATATCACTTTGATCAGAGAAGCATCCCTTTGGCTAACAATTTCTTTAACTCCACTAGCATCACAAAATATTGAGGTGGATATACTGCTCACAATACCATATCCTTGTGAATCTAAGCCGTAAACTCTCTCCTTCTACCTTCCTCTAGTAGCTTATAACCACGTGTGGTACTTAGAGTACTAGGTTGATCCTGAAGATGATCCTTCGCTAGTGGATGGGTGACCCACACGAAGTCATATAAAATCATCCTACAAGAATAAATCCATAAAAATACATTTTCATTTATTTTTTTTTATTACTCAGAAGATTGTACTCACATAAGCTTTTCTTGCCTTCTCATCAACCCACTGATGATCAACTTGATGTTGGTGAGTCCTTGCATGGAGCTCTAATAGTGCAGGCTCCCAACCAAGATATTATTTCTACAAAAATAGAGCATAGTTAAAATAATGTAAATATATTTATGAAACTAATTATTGATAATTTTTTTACTAGTCATCATCTATGCTCAGTATGAGGCACTAAACTACCCGTGTGAAGAGAGCATTCTAAGCCCCCATAGTCATATGCTCTATTTTGCTTATTTTGCTCTCTTAATTTAGTGAACTCAAGTCTCACCCAAGCTCTGATCAAATCAGCCCATACTCCCTCGCCAATCCATAATGTAAGCTCCATAGACTTTCTAATATCTATGAACATGTCCCTTGGACAACTAGAGCCTTTTTTCTCAAAGTTGGTTCAAATCCTCGAATCATGCTCAGGCAATCACCTAAAATATTTTTGTAAAATATCTGCATAATAAATAATATTAATACAAATGTAATCATAAATGTTAAATAATGTCAAATAAATATAACTAAAATTCTCTAAACCACATTACCCTAACTTCCTTTAGCATTTTATTCCACGATATGTAATGAGCATTATATTTGCTCCATATTATGTTATAAATATTGTGGGTGGTCTGTCTTGTGGGGTTAAAGTTGTAGCTAAAATTTTTTCTGAATTATATAAGAGATCAAATTCCAATAACTTTATAAAATAAATGAACCTATGTATTACCCTCGGGCTCTAAGTATACACACTTATCTTTTGTTACTATAGACTCCAAAACCCAAACCTCTGCTTGTGTTGATGGTCCATCCTATTCTAGAAGCACAAGGCATGGGTGATAGTAGGGGTGATGGTAAGGAGGATAGGGGTAGGTTGATGGAACTATTTGTGATATTGGTGGAGTGTAATATAGATAGAAGGGAGCTAAGTGTCTCTGATCTGGAGATGGAAATTGAGGACTAGTGGAAGTAAGAGTAAGCAAGTACCCAACATGGGGTGGTACTCCAACCATAGGTGGATTTGTCTATTCCTGACCCTGCTTAGTGGGGGACTGATCTTAACTCCCTGGTGGTGGTGATGGCACTCCTATAATTGGTGGAATTATCTGCCCCTAATCATGATCACCTTGTCTAGACCTAGTTGGTCCAGTGCTAAACTTCTTCCTATGACTAAACATTGATGTAATTGATCTACAAGGAGGGTCATCACCTGAAGCCCTCAGTAATAAAAAAAAAGTAATTTGTTTACATTTCATGAAATTAATATAACACTATAATTGTAACATATATACATAATTATAAATGAATTTGTAATATTTATGAAGATTTGCATAAATAGAAATAAAAAAAGTATAGTTACATCCAAAAAATTAAAATAAAATATTCATTTGATTAATTTAAATATCATCATTGACATATATGATATAATATACCTTAACTAATGCCTGAGATATGTAAATAGATATTTATTGTGCTTGACTTATTTAAATTTAACTTATTATGATTCAAGTCTTCCTAAAATACTTAATTAATATATTTGAACATCCAATCACACATTTTTTTATCATTATAATCAAATAATGAACATTCTAGCTTGTGGGACTAACATTAATCACACCTACAAATTAATTGATACATTAATAAATGCTTAGAAAAATGCATATCATGTTGATACCTCCCATCAAATTGATGTTTGTTTATTTCAAACAAAAAATATATTGAATTGATGTTCATTTGATTCCAACATCATAGCTTTCATAAATATGTTTAGAAGATAAATAATTTATGTATCAAAAGTTTCCCAAATTGAGAGATAGTTAACTTAAATGTTTTGTTTGCATGTAGAGGGGTGTGATTGTTCTAAGGACCCCAAGTTCAAATGGAGTTCTATGAAGCTAGATAAATTCTAAACATGTTGTAAACATTGCTTAGTATTCATACTCGGTAAATAATTTGGAGAAAAGCTTGTTTCTTTCATCATCCTTCCATCCTTATAACTTCAAAGATATTTAATTAAAGGGTTCATAATGAATTTAATTGTTATTATGAGCAATAAAAAATAAATCATATAAAGATTGATTATAACTCATATGGATCTGTCTATTATTTGACCAAGTTATTCTTGCTAAACATTCATTTGATTACAACTTTGGTTGATACAACATTAACTACATTCAAATAAATTTGATCACTTAAGCTACAAGAACTATTCTGATTCATAAAAGGTTTCAGAACTCTCTAAGGTATCTTTACTCTCTTCCTCATTCTCACTTGAAGAGCTTGTCGAACTATCTACTTCCTCTAACTACATTTTCATATTAGACAATGAACAATCATGAACATTAATTTCAACAGCCCTATAATCTGACATATCATTCTCTTGATGTGTAGTAGCTATGAGGTATTGCTGGTAAACCATTCATGTGCTTTAGTTTTTATGATAGCTAGCAAATCTTTCTTATCTCAAGGGCCATTGGGATATTTGTTAAAATAAACTTTACATGATTTCTAAAGAATAACAGTGTAGATTATGATTATTACTTGATTTAGAAGTCTATGTTACGACCAATTTTTTTCTTGTACCTCTCAGAAGGGTACATCCAATGATACTACATAGGTCCTTATACTCAAGCCTTATAAGATAAATGGACTGGAAGGTGTTTTATAGAATTAAAGAATCTAGGGGGAAATTTTTTTTCTAACTTGCATAGGATGATTGGTATATTTTCCTCGCTCCTCTGTAAAGATTTTTTTCACAGTTTAGAAGAACATAGATCGTTAAAGAAAAGGATAAGCTCTATCAACGAACTTAATATGTAATCTGGAAAAAGACATATTATAATTGGAAGGTGCACCTCCATATTTATGTGATAATCATAACTTTTTAATCCAAATAATCTCATGGATTTAAAGGTATACATATTGGCTCAAGTTTGATCCATACTAATCAGGAATTTTTAAATCTTGAAACCACTGACATATTGATCTTTTTTGCACAAATATGAATGAGAATGGTGCTTTGGGCTTTAGGCTTCAAAATTCTATCATTGTTGTTTTTTTACTAGCTATAGATTTCTTCGCCTGTTGTACTCATTAATGTCCATTCTTACTTTTACATTATCCTTTTTCTTGCTTTTAACATCTTTTTTAATATGCATAACATTAAGATTATGCCTTATCAAATTTGTACTCTAATATGGCAGTGTTCAAATAATACCTCTTTTAATCCAATTATGTTGAACCTCAAATTAGGACACTCTAATAATATTAGAAAATCAATAATTGATGAAATACTAAAAAGTCTCTATTATATGTCATAACCACTTAATCTAGGTGGAGGAGATGATCTCTCAACTCTATTTCTAACAAATGCATCCTTGTTTCTTCTAAATAAATAATCAGAAGGTAGGAACATACGATGAAAATCAAACTAAGTTTTTTTTTCTATATTTTTGTGTGAAAGATTTGGTATTTTCCATGCTGTAATGGCAAGTTAACTTTTTATTATGCTTAAACCTAATAACATTCCATAAGCTGGAAATAAACAATGGTCCAAAGCAATGTAGCTTTAAGAAGAAAATTTTATTTGGTTGAGATGTCATATGTGCAGACACCTTTTCCCATAAGAACATGAGATCATCAATTAATGATTGCAAAAAATTATCAATTTTGGCTTTTGGATTATGTGGTTCTAGAATTATAAGTGCTAAGAACATGTACTGGGTAGTCATGTACATCTCTGGTGGAAGGTTTTATGGTGTTAGTATGACTGGACAAAAAGAATATGGTGAAGTTACATGACTGTATGGAGTGAAACCATCAGCAAATAATCCAAATCTTATGTTATGTGGCTCAGCAGCAAATAAAGCATGTGTCCGATCAAAATATTTCCATACTTTAGCATCTGATGGACGAGAAAAAATACCACTATGAGCTAATTTCTCCATATGCCATCTCATCTGACCTACATAACTTATTGATGCATAGAGGCATTGAAGTCATGTTATAATCGGCAAATAAAATAAATGAGAACATGAATCATCTTTTATTTTGCCGACCTTATTCTCTTGAGCTAGGTTTGAACCGAGGCGCGCTGCAGGCATGATAATAAACTTCTGTCGCATGATCTTTATAGTATAACATACAATCATTTATACCACAATCAAATTTTATAGCAGTGAAACCTAACTGGGAGACTAATTTCTTGGTTCGATATAATCTGTGGGGATAAAATTCTCTACTGGATTTGTTTCCTTAAGAAGATAAATAAAGTCATTGAAGAACTCCCAAGGAATATTATATTTAGTTTTGATACTAAACATCCTATCATCAATCGATAATCTAAATGAGCTGTGCAACCATCCCAAATTTATTTTTGAGCAGCATATAGTAATTAAAAA
Source organism: Dendrobium chrysotoxum (assembly GCA_019925795.1). Classification (NCBI taxonomy): domain Eukaryota; kingdom Viridiplantae; phylum Streptophyta; class Magnoliopsida; order Asparagales; family Orchidaceae; genus Dendrobium; species Dendrobium chrysotoxum. The sequence continues at coordinate 34,677,086 of CM034314.1, forward strand.
AAAATTATTTTTTGGGTTTGGTGGCTCTTCCATGTTTGCTCTTAAATATGGACCTACTGCATTAAAAATAAGTTCTTCATACAGTCCATTAAGTTGATCTTCATATATTATTCTTGAAGCTATGGATAGACCAACATGAGTATCTCTATGTGGCTCGTACTTGACATGTGAGGTCCTACACCAATATCCTGGAATAAATCCGTTATGATATAAATCAACCTTAACATCATCGGGCTTAAGAAAAGATTATTTTTTTGTGCTTTGAGCATGGACATCTAAACATTCTATCAGACTTAAATCAAGGTAGTTGACATGTGACTTGAATGAAAGTCTCAACTCCCTTAATAAATTCATCTTTTAATCATTTTCATCCCGGTAATAATCTAATATGCATGCAATCTCTCTCTTCTTGGATACTCATGGGGATGTTGAATTAATAATCCTAAAATAAAAGAACATAAAAATTTAGTATTATAAAACTAGTTAATCTTCTCTTACTAATTCATATATCTTTGGTTTTAGCTATTGATAAAACCAGATAATTTTCTTATGATTTCATTTCATAGATAATTCCTTTACTAGCTATTATTTTTAATTTATTTTATTATTTGACTTACATGTGAAAAGATTCCAAGATTTTACCTACATGTATAAAAAAATTAATGAAGACAAAGGCCCTCAAACTTGTATAGGTGATAGACTATTACCTATTTTAGAACAAAAATAGCTCTTATCAAGAGAGTCAATTGGACTAAATTGGGGCAAGATGTAAACATGTAATAATTTAATAATTTTTTATAAATGGGACCTCCTAAGTCCTATAACACTATTGTATGGTTGAAATGAGGCATGATTGTAATGCATTCAACAATATTTTATCATCCATCATATCCTAACAAAATTTTTTAAGATTGAAGGCACGCAGTCAGAACTTGAGATGAAAGGATTTAACATATAGTAACACAATAACATTTGAAAAAATATGTTTGGATCTTGAATACTATAGAGTAACATATAAGCTTTGGTTCTACATATTATTATGCTTAAATACATGGTGATGCATAACATCGACAATCATCCTGGCACTTCATGTTGTGTATGACACTAATCTTAATATAAGCATACAATAAGGAGGACCTAATTGGTTTCTACTAAAAAGTTTAAGCAAATGTCGAGATTTCTCTCTATAGGCTCATAAAACTGTTTTCTTAAAGATAGAGATTTAAAAGTCTATTCAAAGAAAAATATAAAAGAAGAAAATGTGCCCTAACTTTCATAAAAATGACTCAATAATCATATCTTATTTTCATTATAATATCTAACCAACTTCTTTTTCACTTGTAAATTAAGTAAAGTAAATCAACTTTTGTTTGAGATTTATCATAGAAAAAGAAATAGAGCTTTCTCCCTACCCTTTGAAGTCAACCCTAAGTCAAAACCCATCCTCAAATGCTTTAGATAATTCTTCTAATCTTTATAAGAAATAGCACATAATAAAACTACCTCACTAAATACATCCAAATATAGGGAAGTGAAACAATGCTCATGGGTCTCATGAATATGTAAGGTGCATTTAAAGGACTACATATCATGCCTAACTACTCATAAAGCACATTTTGAGCCACGAAAGAATTCTTCCACTCTCTACCAATATAAATGGTAATTTGATTATAATGTCTTTTAATAAATGAATAAGTAACTAGCACCCAAGACTAAGTTCAATATGTCCAAAAGTATTTATATGATGAACTTATAGTTGATGGTAATCTTTTTTATAGCTTGAATGTCATCATAAAACCAATATTTAACATTTTTTAGGGGTTTATAGGCTAAGAACAAAATAAGGACTATAATTCTATTAGAGAAATCCATTCCTACATAGTTTATCTGACAACCTTTTTTAACCTCCCCATACTATTGAACTTATATATCTCAATCCTAATATCATGGGCAGTTATGTGTGGTATGGTGTTTATTTCTTTAGACTCAAATGATAGATCATTGTGCCTAAACAACGAAAGATATTAATGTCAAACATCATTGATATGTCAAGAAAAATTTAATGTGTACCATATTGAACAATGTGTGGTACCAAAAATAAAATAAGCATACATTTAAATAAAATGTGGGAAGGAAGAAGAGGAAGGAAGGAGAAGAGATCATCTACGACTGGGGAGATGAGGCTGAATTCTGGTGTCGGCTAGGGTAGAAGGATGGCAAGAGGCAACGAGAGTGTGCCTTGGATTTCTCTAGGATGGAGATGCATTAAAAAGAGGAAGAAAGAGTGGGTCGAGTGAAATAGAGCTCCTATCGACAGTATTTCTAGTGGCCTCTATAGCTGGAATAAACTTATCTGAAATCAGCGGTCATTTCGTTAGAAAATGTGTCGAACTTAAGTAGAATCGGCGGCTCTGAGACTGCTGGAATTTTTGGCGGTCATACCACCAGTATAACCGCTAGTTAATACCAGCGGTCAATCCACCGGCTTAACTGTCGAAATTTCTGGCGGTACCAGAGCCGCCAGAAATGCCACCTGTATTTGATGATTTTCTTGTAGTAAAACAAAGTGTCACTCACCTCCTGAAGGGTGATCGATCATCAAAGATACTCGACCTCATCTAAGGTGGCTATTTTATTCATGATCTGCAATCTTAACTATAGGAAGATGCTTACTCTCTAGGCTCTCAGCTTGCCTTGACATGACCATCTATCCACAGACCTCATCCTCCTCGCAATATGAGCTCACTCACCTTCTTTCTAAGGTGATCTAAGACTCTAACACAAGTGCGACTCTGTGGAATCTATCTGTTAATGGCCCCCTTCGATTCAATATTTCCCAAAGCAGATGCCCATGTGCACTTGCCCATACCTACTCGGCATTACTCAACTTGCCTAGAGGTAGATCATCAACTTATTTTATTTTTTATTCTTTTTTATGATCCTTTCTTGTAGCTTCACTATAAATAAAGGCTAAAGAGGGGACCTAGGGTTATTTTAGACTATTTGAGAATTTTTTTATATCTTGAGCACTTGTACTATAGATCTTTGATAGTGAATTCTTCTCTCGATTCACACACAAGTTGCAGGATTATTTTTTCAGAGTCAGTCTACTTGTATGGTTGGGTATCATCCATGGATATATTTGGTTTCAACATGTTGGTTGATTATCTTTCTCAACAATCCATTATTTCGTGCATCCTTATTTTTCTGCCAATAGTTTTGTACAAATTTATTCTTAATTTAAAGGTTAGTAACTGATATATATTATTTAACAACTATAAATGTGTATCCCTTTTAGAGTTAAATTCAAGTGACTAATTTTGTTTCTCATATCATTTATTATCAATTTTTAACAGTCTGCACGAAGAATCACTTCTTTTGCAAATATACCGGAAGGAACTATCTTTGGGGCAGATCTAGCCTCAAGTAGATCAAATGACCATTTCCTTAAAGCAACACCCAATGCTTAAGATAAACCAAGGAACTATCTAATGTTTCTATTACTCTCACTTCAAAACAATCTCCAGGTTTTGATGGATAATACTCAGGAGGAAACATGGAATTACCATCGAACTCCCACGAAATAGTATATTCATGGTATTAACAATTCATGAACTCCATCCTAACCATGGAGATCCATCCAATTGCAAACATATTATCTTCGCACTATGTGAACCTAAATTCTCTACAATACAGGAGCCATTGCACATAAGAGCCATCCAAAAAGGCGTCCTTGACTTCATAGAAACAAATTTTAAGATTACCAGGGCCATGAGCAGATTCGACAAAGGAACAAGACGATACATATATTTTTTTTCGATTTACATATATACCACTTTATATCATACTATTTACATATCTAATACTTAAAATTTTAATATTTCATACCTACCGCCCATAGATCAAATATAGGTGCAAGAAATAAAATTTTAAAGTTTATAGAGTGGTATGGGTAGTAGGAAAGAAATATAGGAGTGAGGCATCTGATATTCATGTTATCTTTGAGAGGAAGGTATTAAATATTAAAATTCTAAATATTAGATATATAAATAACATGATTTCAAATGATATGTATATAAATCCTTTTTCTTTTTGCGGTGGAATTTTAGAAAAGATCAGGCTTTACGTAGAAATTATGAGAAGGAATGTCATGTATGATAAAATTAAAAAATTTCATAAAACGTAAAATGTAATTGTGTTTTCTGTTCAAATGTAAAAAAAAAAATTGTGTTTTTACAAAAGAACTTAAAAAAAACATTGCATTTTTTTTGGGTATGGTTTTAGTTTCTTGTTATTTTCTTGGTTTTTTTATTCATTAAAATTGTAGAATTAGGGGATAATAATTTTAATATTATATTATGAAAAATATTAGATTAAAGTGTTTTAAAATTATATTAATTTTATTGATTAATTTTAGTATTGAATTTAATTTTAAAATAAATAATTATTTTTAAATTAATTTTTAACTCAAGTAAAATTAATATTCTAAGTTTTTATTTTCTTGTTATATTCTTGGTTTTTTTATTCAATAAAACTGTAGAATTAGGGGATAATAATTTTTTTAAATTATATAATTTTAAAACTAAATTTAGAAAAATATTAGATTAAAGTGTTTTAAAATTATATTAAATTTATTGATTAATTTTAGTATTGAATTTAATTATTATAATAAATAATTATTTTGAAATTAATTGTAAACTCAAGTAAAATTAATTGCAAAAGACATTATGATTGTATGTTATTATTAAAAAATATTTCAAAATTTTAATATATTTAAATATTTAATTATCGTTGCTAAGATTTATCAATTGTTTGCAAACTTAATATCAATATTAATGCTTATTAATATCGAATAGTATTTTAAATTATTACATATTTAGCATAAGTAAAAATACAAAATTAGCATACTTAATTACATACCTGATTTATCTGATATTACAAATCAAAAGAAACAAAATTATTTTATTAAAATTTTAATATAGTTTTAATAATAACATAGGATCAAAATATCTTCTACAATTAATAATATTTTTTTTTTACTTTTAAGCATGTTAACATTACTAGAGTTAACAATTAATTAAAAAATATTTTTGTTGCATCCAGGAGTATTTGCGGTGGCAGAGAAATATAGAGTTTAATATCTCAGCTTCGTATGAAGATCCAGCACGTATACAGATAAAAGAGAGGGTGTAGCATTCATAAGAGACACCCAGATTTTTACGTGAAAAACCACTGAAAAGGCGAAAACCCATGGGGCCTAGCCTAGTTTGAATGAATCCACTAATGCTTGCAGTTGATTATAAATGAGATCATTCATTGGGGGAAAGTCTTGGCTTTATGTAACAAATATACTTCAAACAGAGTGTGTTACATGGTGGAAATAGGAAGAATCACTATTGATGTGTTCGTTTGATCAGAAGAATTGTAGTCGGCGGGCGACGGGGGTCATAAACATCGTGGTTTGGCCACAGAGCTCGGAAGGACCATAGTCTAGCGATAGAGGTCTAAACGATGGTAGTTAGCGAGCGACGGAGGTCGGAAGGACTATTGTCTAACGACAGAGGTCAGAAGGACTGTAGTCGGTGGCCAGCTAGAATTCGGACGTCAGTTGGTGGCCAGCTAGAAGTCTAGCATTAGTTGGTGTCCGAGCAAAAGTTTGGCATCCCAAGCAGAAGTCTGGCATCAGTTGATTGCCAGGGGGGAAGTATGATGTCGAGTAAAAGTCTAATGAAAGTCCAGTAATGGGCAGAAGACCAGGGATGGACTGATGTCTGGTGTATGGTGGAAGTTCGACAAAAGTCTGATGATGGGGAGAAGTCCGGCCAAGGTCAAAAGTCCAAAGATCGATGAAAGTTTAACATCGGGTAGAAGTCCAACAAAAGTCTAGCGACGGGCAGAAGTCCGGAGATGGAATGAAGTCCGGTGCCGGGTAGAAGTTCGACAAAAGTCTGGTGATGGGCAGAAGTTCGGCGACAGGTAGAAGTCCGGAGATGGACTGAAGTTCAACATTTAGAAGAAGTCCAGCGACGGACAGAAGGCTGGTGATGGATTGAAGTCCGGCATGCGGGCAAAATTCTAGAGATGGACGGAAGTTCGGCATCAGGTAGAAGTCCAACAAAGTCTGACGATGGGCAGAAGTATGGTGATGGACTGAAGTTCGGCATGGGGTAGAAGTTCGACGAAAGTCTGGCCAGGAGCATAAGTATGGTGACAGTCAGAAGTCCAAATATGGACGGAAGTTTTGTGTCGGGTAGAACTCCGACGAAAGTCCGGCAACGGCCAGAAGTTCGTCGACAGGCTAAACTCCGGCGTTAGATAGAAGTTCGACGAAAGTCCGGCAACAGGCGGAAGTCCAGTGACAAGCGGAAGTCTTGGGATAGATAAAAGTTCGGTGTCGGGTAGATGTCCAACAAAAGTCTAGCAACGGGCAAAAGTCTGGCGTCAGTCAGATGCCAGGTGGAAGTCGTGCGGTGGTTGAGGATGAGTCTGGTGGCAAGAGAAGTCAAGTTTCTCTTCTTTTTTCTCTTCATCCACTTCCTTGCTTGGTCACCTTTCTCCTCTCCTTTTTTCCCTCCTCTTCCAAAAGGAATGAGGGTCTATTTATAATTTTCTGAGAGTGACATGACCAGTAAATAAGAGAAAGATCAATGGTAAATTACGAGTGGTTTGAATAGACGACCGATGTAAAATCCATTAATCATGGACCGTTTAATAGGCATTTGAATTTCTTACTGATATCAGAATTCGGCGATCTTGGGCTCTTTGGATTTGTGTCGTCGAGCTGCTCCATTCGGTTATAAGCATGCCACTTTTGAAAACCGTTTCAAAATCTAAATTATGGTTTGAACTTTCCAAACGTGCTTTAGATCTTTAATTTGGACTCATTTGGGCTCGGATTAATTCGAATTTGGTGTCGTTGGATTCTTATTTCTGAGACGTTCAATTCGACGATAAGTTTGCTGAAATCGGAGTTTAAATGGTCTCCGATTTAATTTTTGAAGTTTCCAACTTGATTTTTGCCTCAAGATTTGTGCCCGATCACAATAATTTTTTGATGATATATCAATTTTTTTATTATAAATAATTAAATTCAATACTAAATTTAATCAATTAATTTAATATAATTTTAAAAAAGTTTTAAACTAATATTTTTTATTATTTAATATGAAAATTATATAATTAGAATAATATTAATATCCCCTAATTATTAAATTTTAAAGAATAAAAAAATAGAAACGTTAACCTGCAGCGAATTTAAAAAGAATAAAAAAATAAAAACAAAAAGACATTAACCTGCAGCTTGACCGCATAAAATGAGAACCCAAGACGGCGGCAACGGTAAGTGACGTGAGCTTGACGAACCTGGCATTGGGGCCCACAGCCGAAAAGGACAGCAAACGAACAGGCAGGGGACCACCACGATTTCACATGCTGCGGGCTCCTTTCCCGTTCACTTTTTTTTATCTACGGCCCACTTTCTCTGTCGTGGGATTTGGGGCAAATCTTCTTCTTTAAACTCAATGTTTTTTTGGGTAATTTACTCTCAGAAAATTTTTTAATCCTAAAGTACAATGTTTATTTTTTAAATATGTGTCCTTGTAAAAATAATTTATTCTTATATTTAACGGATTATAAAATAATACTTTTTTCTTTTATTTTTTTATTTTATTTTTTATTATATGATATTTGTACAATATTTATTATCTATCTATAAGAATTTACTTTTATGTTGAAAAGGTCATAGATTAAAAAAATAAAAAATAAGTTGATCAGATCATACTTTCACTTGTTTAATATTGCTATCAATTAAGCTCTTTAAATAAAATTACTTACATACTAAGCTCATTGCTATTTTGGGCCAGCTATCTTCAAGGAAGTGTCTCTTCAAATTATGTTAACAACATTCTCCTACATATCTTTATTTATAAGTCTCTCACACATACCTTCAAGATCATCTATCTCCATGTATGCCCCTCACAATCCAACTTTAAGAGCATCCCGATTTTCCTTTTTACCAAATGCTCATCAAATACTAAGGATGTTTTGAAAGTAGCCATGATCATCGTGGTTGAAGTTATTCTGCCCACTTTTAATGTTTTTGCAAGTTACATTTTTGTACATTTTTACATCCACTTTCATTTGTGTTTAACTCTCAAACTCAGTAAAGTATCTTTATTGTCTTCAAACTATATCAATCATTTTCTTACAATCACAATAATTTTTTCTTAATTAAACATAATATATAATTCCCTTTTACACATTACCTAAGACTCATGTTATCTCTTAGCATGTTAGAAAGCTTATTGATTTCAATTTAAGCTTTAAGATATCAACACCAAATAAAGATGAACAAAGTATAGGATTACTAATATGATAATAGGATAAACAAATTAGTATATAGGATTATTTCTCTATAGTTATACTAGTCCTAATCTCCTTATCCCATTAGATGTGTTGAGGCAAAACAAATCAGTATAAACCTATTCTTTTTGTGAAACCTCAAATATAAAGTAGGTAGTTCAAACAAGGTGAGAAGTGATGATCAAGGTAAATGCTTCGACAAGGATTGACTCCTGCCATATTAGAAAAATGAAAACTTCTAGGAGAAAATGGGGGTATAATGAACTATATCTAATAGCAAAAAGAGGTGGAAGTTTATTAGGCTATATAAATAAAGGGCTAAATAAAGTATAGGAGGTAATTTTTAGTGTAATAGGTAGATCTTCCATGAAAACTTGATAATTAAGCATGCTCATATGGGATCACTTATAAGATAGGTGGCCTCTTTATGACAATTATGAGGTTTTGCCTGCTATAAGATAGGATGATGGTCATTCTTTCAAAAATAAAAGTACCACATTAAGTATATTTTGGGTTAATCCATTTATTCTTGATTTTGAATAGGATTTATACATTAGTATGGTAAAGGCAGTTGAGGAGTTTTATCTTGCTACTTGGTTTGTCTTACTTTCTAAAATGGGCAAAACTAGTTGTGCCCTCTTAAAATCCCCTTTGTGTGCCTAAGGGCTAGTTGAATTACTTTTAATGATTCCATACTGGCTTATTGAAAGAGACGCACCATAATTTACTAAATAACATCTAGGTAAGAGCAAACCATTTGTGTATTAGCATAAGTTAAAGTTATTTTTTGATTGAGTCCTCTAAGAAACTCTATTTAAAGAAACTCACAATAGCAAGCCTCACAAGGGATCATAAGTATTCCATCTAGAATTTTACTTTATTCTTTTGCTTGCATAAAATATAAGAGTATTTTTTCTATAGTTTTTCTATTCATGATGAATTGGTTAGTTAAAAGACCATCTAACCACATGAAGTGAAAGAGCTAGTCGAAGGGTGTATAGGAGGCACATTATATATGCATTATAATGGTATATTGACCAACATGCTTATGAGGTTCATACAGAATATATTAAAACCATACAAAGGGAAATACCTAGATGAAAAGTGTATCAAAGGTACATTATATAAGCATGATTTCCTCTATTGGTCAACATGCATGTAGGAATCAAATGAGCCACCATAGAAGTTAATGGTTAGTAGCTTGAAAATCCTACTTGAATGTGATCCTAAAGGATGGAATTAATAAGTGGCAGGACTCTTAAAAGTTTTAATGAGTAGGCTGAAGTATTTCCTCATAAATAAATACTTGATATAATAGATATTAATTCTTGTATTGCAAAACAATATGAGAGTGTCATTGATGTGATGCATGTGTGTAATTATTATTATTATTATTATTATTATTATTATTATTATTATTATTATTACTATTATTATTATTATTATTATCATTATTATTATTATTATTATTATTATTATTATTATTATTATTATTATTATTATTATTATTATTATTATTGATACGTCATCAAAAAATTATCTTGATCGGGCATGAATCTCGAGGCAAAATCAAGTTGGAAGCTTCCGAAATAAATTTTGGGACCATCCGAACTCTGATTCCAGCAAACTTACAGTTGAACTGAGCGTCTCAGAAATACAAACCCAACGACACCAAATTCAACCGAATCCGAGCCCAAATGGGTCCAAATCAAGGGTCTGAAGCGCTATTGGAAAGTTCAAACCATAATTTGGATTACCAAACGGTCACCAAAGGGACAAGCTTATAGTTGAATCGAGCGTCTCGACGAGACGAATCCAACGAGCCTAAGATCACCAAAATCCGACATTTCTAAGGCCTTCAAATGTCCATCAAATGGTTCACGACCAAGGGATTCAACATCGGCCGTCCATTCAAACCACTCTCTAACTACCCTTGATCTTCCACCTATTTACGGGCCATGCCACTCATGAAAATCTATAAATAGAGCCACCTCTCCTCTTGAAAAACACACCTAATCCTAAGGAGAAAAAGAGAGAGCTCTTGCCTCCTTGCTCCTCCTCGACCACCGCCGGAGTTTCGCCGGACCACCACCTGAGGCCCTACACTTCGCCGGACCTCCACCTGAGGCCCTGCTCTTCGCTAAACCACCACCTGAGGCCCTGCAATTCACCGGACCACCACCTGAGGCCCTGCACTTCTTCGGACCACCACCTGAGGCCCTGGTCTTCGCCGGACCACCACCTGAGGCCCTGCTCTTCGCCGGACCACCAACGGAAGCCCTGCACCACAACCTGAGGCCCTGCACTTCGCCGGACCACCACCTGAGGCCCTGCACTTCATCGGGCCACCACCTGAGGCCCTGCACTTCGCCGGACCACCACTTGAGGCCCTGCACTTCGCCGGACCACCACCTGAGGCCCTCCACTTCGCCGGACCACCACCTGAGGCCCTGCATTTCGCCGGACTACCACCTGAGGCCATGCTCTTCGTCGGACCACCACCTGAGGCCCTGCTGTTCGCTAGACCACCACCTGAGGCCCTTTTCTTCGCCAGACCACCACCTGAGGCCCTGCTCTTCATCGGACCACCGCCTGATGCCGATGTTCCGCCGGACCACCATTTAACGTCCTCAACTCTGCCCGACAACTACCTAGGGACCAAAATTCTGCTAGACCGCCGGGTGACCCCAAAGTTCTGCCAGCGCTACCTTAGGCCGTCACAAGCTTCTAACGTCCACCCTATAGGTGATACTTGTAATCTGATCGCCCTTGGAGGCGAGTTAGCCCCCTGTAATCTACTTAAGTTCTAGTGGAATCATTTCAACTAGGCCAGGCGCCGTGGTTTTTTCCCTTTTTAGGGTTTTCCACCTAAAAAACTTGTGTTCTCTGTGTGTGAGATGGATATCCGTACAACGCTAAGACATAGTATTTAACTCTATCGTCGCGTATATTCTAGCCCGCAACAGTCTGGCACCGTCTGTGGGAAACTGCCAATACCACTATCCTTAAGAACCACCGCAATGGCCAACAGGCGTAGTAATTGCATCATGGGAGCCTCTCACTCCAATTCACATCAATCTCGGAATCAATCCCTGAATCAGGGATGCCAGGCATCTGCCTATTTTCATCTCGGTGGCCGAAACCCTATCAGAGAAGGAACTTCAGGACCGTTCCTAGAAGATCGCATTATGAGGATGGAGGATTCCCAGAAGGAGATCCTTCAACTCTTACGAGAGACCTCACAACCTACACTAGCACCCCCTGACGAGATTCTGCTCCCCTGAGATCCCCCACGGGTCGATGATATTCCGCCGGAACACCTCCATGTCGAGTTTCCTCTCCCTCCACCAAGGAGACATCCTCCGACACGCCAAGATGATGAACTTGCTGACACCGCCATCTCTACCCATCCCTCACAAGAAGATCAGCAACACCGCATTTCTCCGGACGCTGCCGAAGGCTTAGTCCGGCCACATATTGCCGAGCTCCCCCACAACACCTTGAGGCATGAACTACGAAGGCTGGTCCAAGAAGAATTTCCTGGGGGAGGTGTGAGGTAACCTCTTCACCCATGGGATTTTTAGGAGTCATCACCTATGACTGAGGCCATTCTTCAGCATCCTATCCTGACAGGATTCAAGCTACCCAGCATCGATTCTTATGACGGGACATCTGACCCGTACGAGCATATCGACCACTATAGAACTATAATGCACATTCAGCGAGCCTCAGATGCACTGCTTTGCCAGGTCTTTCCTGCCACCCTCAAAGGGCAAGCACGGACATGGTTTTACTCACTCCCAGCTGGATCCATTCCTACAACAACAACAACAACATCAAGCCTTTATCCCACTACGTGGGGTCGGCTACATGAATCCTTTTTCTCCATTGTGTCCTGTTAAAAGTCAAATTCTCGTTTAAATCTAATAAAGAAAGATCATTTCTAATATTTTCTGACCAAGTCTTTTTAGGTCTACCTCTACCTTTCTTAACATAAGTCAAATCTAAGACCTCTACTTTCCTAACCGAGTCATCGGGAGGCCGCCGTTTTACGTGACCAAACCATCTAAGGTGACTCTCTCTAATCTTATCTTCCACTGGAGCTACTCCAACCTTTTCACGAATATGCTCATTTCGTATCCTATATCTAAGGGTAAAGCCACTCATCCACCTGAGCATCCTCATCTCTGCAACACTTAACTTAGAATTATGCTTCTCTTTTAATGGCCAACATTCGGCACCATAAAGCATTGCAGGTCTCACCACCATCTTATAGAATTTTCCCTTAAGTTTGAGGGGTACTTTTTTATCACACAATAAGCCTGATGCATTCCTCCACTTCAACCATCCAACTTGGATTCTGCTGATAATATCCCCATCTATATCACCATCACTTTGAACAATAGATCCAAGATATCTAAAACGTGTACTCTTATTAATGACTTGATCGGCCAAAGTCACAATGCCCTCACTAGGTCTATTATTACTAAAATTACACTCCATATTATTACTAAAATTACACTCCAACACATTCAGCTGGATCCATTCCTATGTTCGTAAAATTGGCCAAGGTGTTCGTCGAACAATTTGTTGCCAATCGAAGAATAGTTAAGGACTCTTCTCACCTCTCGGGGATCCGCCAGAATGAAAGTTAGTCCCTTAAGGAATACTTCCAAAGATTTTCTACTGAAGCTCAACAAATTTTGGGAGTAGATCTCGAGTTACTTAGAGGTGTTTTTCTCGGAGGGCTTCGTCCTGGCCCCTTCTACTCAACACTTATGCGAGACACGGTCCCTTCATATGCCAACCTGATCCATCGTGTGGAGGCACAAATATCAACGGCTGAAGCTATTAGTGCCCATAGAAAGCAATTTGAACAAACTCTTGGAAAATGCAAAGCCCCTACAATGGAGGACTCATTCTCGTAAAGAAACAAAAACTTCTCTCCTAGACCTCTAGTACCACGACGTGAGTTTCGACAAGAGGAGGAATATACACCACTCAATGCCCCTCGAGCAAATGTGTTGATGGCCATCCGAGATCAAGAAAATATTAAGTGGCCAAATCCTTTGAAGCCGAATATAGGAAATCAAGATCAATACTGTCATTTCCACCGTAGTCGTTGACATACTACTGAAGCTTGTAAATAACTCAAGGATGAGATTGAGAGATTGATCTGACAAGGATATCTCCAAAAATTCATCAAGAACCCACCTACTCAAGATGATGCTGGGGGGTAAAATCAACAACAAAGACCACCATTGAATAACTTTCAAATGGTTGGTGAGATCAAATGATCACACAGTGTATGCATCTATGTTAGTAATGGTAGTCGTCTTATTTTATGGTATCTCTTTTTTAAGTAGGGTGTCTCTCTGATACCCCTGGTTTTTTTTTCTTTCCATGTCAAATATTGTGTTGTCCTTGTATGTATATCTTATGTATTTAGCATGGTGTAACACTTATATCCCTAGGTTGTACTAGGTAGTTGTTATATTATCCTACATAATATAGTGATGTGTTGTGTACTCCATTTAATATTATCTGCTTCTTTAGAAAGGATTAAAAATGATGACAATAGAAAACTACTGACAAAGATAGTCTCTTAATCCTTGATTCGAGAAATACACGATCTTTATTGTGTCTCGATCACGGGACGATAAATCCCAGGGGGATTCGATCTCGACCTCTTCCACACAGGTTAACGTCATCGAGTAGGGCTCTGACATACAACCTCAGATAGGTCATACATCCTTGGTAGATTCTCTCGACCTCCTCCACAAAGGTTAACATCATCGAGTAAGGCTCTGATATATAACCTCGGATATGTCATACATCCTTAGTAGATTCTCTCGACCTCTTCCATATAGGCTCATGCCATCAAGAAGTCCTCGACGATGAACTTCTACCCGTCGTCAGGGTTCTGCCGTCGCCGGACCCTCGTCAGATTTCTACCCGCCGTCAGACTTCTGTCCGTCGTAAGGCTTTTGTTGGGTTTCCACCAAACGCTGGATTTCTGCCCGCCATAGGATTTTAGTCAGAATTCTACCCGACGTCGAGCTTCCACCCATTGAAAGACTTCTGCCAGTCGCAGGACTTTCGTCGAACTTCTACCCGACGCCGGACTTCTGCCCGTCGCCGGACCCTCGTCGGACTTCAACCCGACGCTGAACTTCTATCCGACCCGGACTTCTGCCCGTCGCTGGACCCTCATCGGACATCAACTTGACACTGAACTTCTACCCAACGCCGGACTTCTGCCTGTTGCCGGACCTTCGTCGGATATCTACCCGACGCTATACTTTTACACGACGTCGGAATTTTGCCCGTCGCCAGACCCTCGTCAGATTTCTACCCGATGCTAGACTTCTGTCCGTTGTAGGGCTTTCATTGGGTTTCCACCTGACCCTGGATTTATGCCCGTCAAGGGACGTTCATCAGAGTTCTACCCAACGCCGAGTTTCCTCCTATTGCGGAACTTCTGCCCGTCATGGGACTTTCACCGGACTTCTTCCTGATGTCAGACTTTCACCCGTTGCCAGACTTCCACCGACTAACATAGGACCTCTACATGATCTCTCAAGAAAGTAGGGGAAGACTCCTGCTCAGTGAGGGGCCCTAGACCGGCTCAGCGGATACCACCTGAAATGGACTAGGGGAGTGCCTCAGCGTGAAGGAGAGAAGAAGAAGGGGGACAAATCTCTTTCTTGTAGTGAGGGGCCCTTGCCTGGACAGAGGATACCGCCTGTACAGGGCCAGGGGAAGGCCTCAAATGAAAGAAGAGAAGGGAAAACGGGCAGGAGGGCGGAGGGGAGGAGGTCTCTTTCTCGCAAAGAGGGGCCCTAAGCCTAGACGAGGGAAGTCACCCGTTCAGGGCAAGGGGAAGGTCTCTATTGAAAGAAAAGAGAAGGAGGGGGAAGGGTGCAAGGTTTAAGGCCCAAGGGGGGGCCTATTTATAGTTGGGGAGGGGGCACTTTGGTCTTTTAAAAAAAAAGGAAAAAGAAAAAAAATAATAAATAAATAATATTATATATATATATATATATATATAATTTCATTTTTTGTAAAAAAAAATTTTTTTGACCTAACAGCCGGCGGTTAAGTTAATCGGAGCCGGCGGTCAAGCCAACCGCCGGCAATTGGCTCCAGTCAACCCACGCGCGAAACCGCACGGGCAGTGGGGAGTAACCGTGCGAGCAGGCGCCTTGGCTCGGCTGCGCGCGGGCAGGCGCGCAAGTGTCGGGTAGGAGCCCGGGCAAGGGCGTAGTGCGCAAGCGGCGCGCGGACAGCGGCGGCTGTCGGCGGCGGCCGCCAGTGGCTGGGCCTTCCCAACTCATTTCTGGGCCCAATTTCGGGCCCGAAAAGGTCAAATCGGACGTTTTTGGGGTCCCCGGAGCCATTTTTCAACGTTACGGACTCAATTTTGGCACTTTTAAGGCCATTCGAGACCTCTACACCTAAGATCAGATTTTTGCAAACTTCAAATTGCATGAAAAAAATTCCCCAACGATTGAAACGTGTATTTTCAAACTTCTGGAACTTCGACGTCCGAAAATAGGGGGGCAACTGATAGTCATCAAAAAATTATCTTAATCGGGCACGAATCTCGAGGCAAAATTAAGTTGGAAGCTTCCATAATTAATTTTGGGACCATCCGAACTCCAATTCCAGCAAACTTATAATCAAACTGAGCGTCTCGGAAATACAAACCCAACGACCCCAAATTCAACCCAATCCGAGCCCAAATGGGTCCAAATCAAGGGTCTGAAGCGCTATTGGAAAGTTCAAACCATAATTTGGATTACCAAACGATCTCCAAAGGTGAGAAGCTTATAGCCGAATAGAGCATCTCGATGAGCCGAATCCAACGAGCCCAAGATTGCCAAAATCTGACATTTCTAAGGTCTTAAAATGTCCATCAAACGGTTCACGATCAAGGGATACAACATCAGCCGTCCATTCAAACCACTCCCTAACTACCCTTGTTCTTCCATTTATTTACGGGCCATGCCACTCACAAAAATCTATAAATAGAGCCCCCTCTCCTCTTGAAAAAGACACCTAATCCTAAGGAGAAAAAAAGAGAGCTCTAGCCTCCTTGCTCCTCCTCGACCACCGCCGGAGTTTCGCCGGACCACCACCTGAGGCCCTGCACTTAGCCGGACCACCACCTGATGCCCTGCTCTTCGCCGGACCACCACCTGAGGCCCTGCACTTCGCCGGACCACCACCTGAGGCCCTGCACTTCGTTGGACCACCACCTGAGGCCCTGGTCTTCGCCGGACCACCACCTGAGGCCCTGCTCTTTGCCGGACCACCACCTGAGGCCCTGCACTTCGCCGGACCACCACTTGAGGCCCTGCACTTCGTCGGACCACCACCTGAGGCCCTGCACTTTTCCAGACCACCACCTGAGGCCCTGCACTTCGCCGGACCACCACCTTAGGCCTTGCACTTTGCCGGACCACCACCTGAGGCCCTGCACTTCGCCGGACCACCACTTGAGGCCCTGCACTTCGCTGGACCACCACCTGAGGCCCTACACTTCGCCGGACCACCACTTGAGGCCCTTTACTTTACCGGACCACCACCTGAGGCCCTTTACTTTATCGAACCACCACCTGAGGCCCTGCTCTTCGCCGGACCACCACCTGAGGCCCTGCTTTTTGCCAGACCACCACCTGAGGCCTTGCTCTTCACCGGACCACCGCCTGACGTCGGAGTTCTGCCGGACCACCATTTAACATCCTCAACTCTGCCCGATAACTACCTAGGGACTAAAATTCTGCCAGACCGCCGGGTGACCCCGAAGTTCTGCCAGGACTACCTTAGGCCCTCACAAGCTTCTAACTTCCACCCTATGGGTGATACTTGTAGTCTGATCGCCCTTGGAGGTGAGTCAGCCCCCTGTAATCTACTCAAGTTCTAGTGGAATTATTTCAACTGGGCCAGGCCCCGTGGTTTTTCCCCTTTTTTGGGGTTTCCACGTTAAAATCTTGTGTTCTCTATGTGTGAGCTGGATATCCGTTCAACGCTAAGACATAGTATTTTAACTCTATCACCACGTATATTCTAGCCCGTAACAGTTATTATTATTATTATTATTATTATTATTATTATTATTATTATTATTATTATTAGAGGGTTTTGGGCCAAATGCATTACCCTTATATGGTGAGATAAAAAAGTTATATTATAGGCTTAATTATTTTAAAAGTGTAGTTAGATGGGAAATACTAGCCTAATTTTAAGAGAATTCTATATGGTTTTTGGCAGAGTTTCATATCAATAAAAGATTGTACTACTTTGAATGATATAATATAGATTGAACATGATAATGAATGAATGGAAAATAGGGAAATATAGTCTAATGATTTCCTCTCAGACTTATAAATAATAAAATATTGGTCAATTATTTAAGGGAGAACAAATTTCTTTATAATCTCAAGCCTCTATTGTTAATTTACATCCTAGGAGAAACATGTATGACTATTTAAATTAATGACCTTAGCATAAATTCTTAGTTCAGGAAAGGATATAAGGTACTACGAAATGTAATTGTCAACAAATATAAATGGCCAAGGTTAAGTGATTGATAATAATACTTTACAGATGAAAGATTCATATGTTTTTACCTAGAAATGATCATTAAATGTATCAAAAAGGTAATCTAAATCATGATAAGAAAATATGGGGCCTAAATATGAGACTACCTTCTTCATAGAAAGAAATTATACTATAGAGAAAAATATACTTATCAGAACGAAATTTTAAGGAGAAAAAATTCCTAACAAACTCCATAATATCATTGAGAATTGTTCTTGCAAATCATTAGAGATGCCCAAGAAAAATATAAAGTATAGCTTAGTCATACTTACAATAAATATAATTTTTAATAATGAACAAAGATAGATCTTCTGACTCTAAGAGAAAGGTAAGGAACATAACCTGTCACTCCTCAATTATTATGTGGATCTTCCATAAATGATGAGTAATTGTGCCAAGAGGCTAATGTGAATTACTCAATGGAAACTACAAATTGGATGGGGGTGCAATTATTGGTTGTCTAATGCTAGTTCCACAACACACATCTTAAAGAAAAATTATAACCAAAAGCACTACGAAAGGGGAAAAGTGAATTTTAAAAATTATAGGTCAAATAATGACCTAGGATCATGGTAATTCAATTAAGGGAAAAGGATACTCAAATGGCAAGAATAAAATTTAAGGAGGTGTGGAAGATCACTATGATTCCCCATGCCATCTTTGAGACCAATTATACATCAGACCATGGATAAAAAACTAAATACCCTACTATAATAAATATTTAAAAACTTTTAATAAATTATTTAATAAATTTTACATTCAAATACAATTTCATATAGGTATTATATGCAACAAATGGTGAATAAATGAACTATTTCTAACTTGTTAAACTACAAAAAATTTATTTGCTTTTATAAATTCATGATTAGGCTAATTTCATAATTAGTATTAATTATGTAATGCTTTTCCACATGATGGCAGGGGTTTTGGTATTTAAATAATGGTAGCTCTTACATAACCTTTTGGTTAATTCTACTGATTCTATTTAATATTGGATTCTCTAATTAAAATGCTCATAATAAGGGAATTGACTAAGTCTTCTGATCCGATGAAATTAGTGTTGTGCATTAAAATACATTGGAATGGATGGCTCAAAATCCATCTTAAACCTCCAATGCAAGAAAGTGACTATTGGCATGAGTTAGCTTGATCCATGAAATTGTTAGTGAAAATTTTGTTTTATTTTATGCTATCTTCTTTTGCTTTGAAAAAATTTCACTTAATGATTTTGTGTAGGAGAATTTGCTTAAAAAGCCACAAAATTGAAGAAAAACGCTTAGCATTATGGTAGTACCTTGGAGTGCCACAAAATTTAATCCTATAATTTGACTAAAGATAGAGAGAAAGGTGCCACAACAAAGCAAAGTCCTAGTGATGTTACATCTTATAGCACTACAACGTTGTTCAGGCTGGTATAGTGCCAAATTGCTTGACCATCACGGTGGAGTAGTTTTTTTGAATACCATAGGGAAACGACACATCAATTCAGATAGGGCACTGTAGAGGTGTACTTAATAACCATTATGATGTTGTTTCATTATAGTAGTTCCACATCACTAGCACTAGTAGGATTGTGGTGCCCCAAGTAAGTTGTATATGATAAATATAAATAGTTCGGTTGAATTTTTGTGAAGGGGCTTGCCATTTGTTCTCTTGTATTAAGTCTTAGGTAGAGTTTAAATGGAGATCAGGTGTGTGTGCAAGCGAAGGGAAGAGAGACCAATTGAGCAAGTAGTGTTTATTTGCATTTGGAAGGATTTATGCTCCTATCTTTTTTTACTTATTCTCTTTGTTTTTATTTATCAGGGAAAAGGAATATGTTTTGTTTATTTAATTGTAATGGTTATCTAAATCAATTCTTTTTTTCATTTGATATGTTTAGAATAATGTATACATAAGAATCGATCCAATTTGTATGAATTATGCTCTCCTATTTTTAAATCATTCATGCTTCATTTAATTTTTATAGAGGCCTTATAAGAATTCAAAGGTTAGTATGATCAATGTCCTTGAAAGAGGGGTAGTCGAAATAAATAGGGGATTTAGGATTTAATTTTTCCATATATAAACTAATGGTGGATAGAGTTTTGGAATCATTCAGGAGTTATAATCAATATAATTAAGTGTATCTTGGCTAGAAACTCTAACGAGCTTGATAGAGATAAGGAGTATTCATGCTTTGATTCAAAATAATAATATTGGAGATCTAAATTTTGCATTCATGACTTTTAAACTATCATATGTTCAAATTCACTTAAAAATAGGATTTTACTTTCTATAAACTTAGTTGATTTTCTTAAACTAGACTCACTCCAATATTTTTGTAATAAGGTAAATCTAATAATTCATAAAGTACTATTAGAGCAGTTTAGAGGTTACATCTATGCTCATGGGAATAATACTTAACTCACTACTTTTATAATTTGACATGACACATGTACTTGTATAGATCTAGTGATAACCAATGATTTATACTAAGTGCTAGGCTTGTGAAATCAAACATTCACATAATATATTACATGTTAGGTTTTTTATTCCATTGCCAGAGATAAGGGTTTATTATAATTTTTAGTCACTTTACATTGCTTAAAGGATGGTTAACTTACTCTTACTTTTATTTTTGCTCAGCCTATTTTGTGTTTGTAGTACTATTATTTATTTTTGTGTATAATTGTAATATTACATTACGGTGACTCATTTGGTTGATTTGGTGTGAATCCATATTTTCTTAATTACTCCACTATAACACTAAAAAAGTAAAGCAATGCCGCACTTGAATGTGTAATTCGGTGCAGCGATGTCATAATACTTGATCCTCTGGCACTCAAATTCTTAAGACTCAAGTGTTGTAGGGTGAATTTTTGATGATGCAGCAATATGAAGTACTATGATATTGACCTTAGATCCATTGGGGAACTAAATTATTTTGTCATATTTTAGAGGCTTCGATGCTATGATTCCCCAATATGGTGCTGAGGTGTTGTAGATGTTGTGAATCTTGTGGTTAGAGTATAGTTGTGCTAGTTCAACACTTAAGCATTTTTTCCTTTTTTTGACCATTTCCTACTGAACATTAACTAAAATAACATTTTTTTTATTGAACTTCAATGTAATTCCTCCTATCTTAAGCTCTAACTTTTCCTCAAGCAATGATGTAATCACTTACTGATTAGCTTAGCTGAAATAAAAATTGGTAATTAAAAACTACTAAAATGTAAGATAATAAATCACTGTTTTGAAGTAATTTGGAATGATCGAAGTTATAATGCTAATTTGAATATTCATAAATAATTAGCCTATGTAATAATCCTTGATTTTACTCTAATTGAACTCATCTGTTATGAGTTTAAGTGTAAGATTGGCTTCTAATTTTAGAAATGAATAACATATTATTTGGAGATTAGTTATACTTTTAGTTACATTAGAGGTTCATTTGTGCACTTTCATATGTATTAGTTCACCAACCTTGTCCTATTTGGTTTAAGTATTAGTATACTTTTTGGACTTGAGCATCA
This sequence comes from Dendrobium chrysotoxum, assembly GCA_019925795.1. NCBI lineage: Eukaryota > Viridiplantae > Streptophyta > Magnoliopsida > Asparagales > Orchidaceae > Dendrobium > Dendrobium chrysotoxum. The sequence continues at coordinate 34,698,568 of CM034314.1, forward strand.
ATAAATATCAAATTTTTAATGTTTATTTTTCTCCTTTTTCAAATTTCTCTTTTGATTTTTCATTTTTTTTTTTTAACTTTTTCCATACTTAGAGTACATATTAATGATTTTGAATGTCAAGTTTTGCTTTATTCCTTATTCAATTTTAAAAAAGTTTTTTGTAAGGATTTAGTAAGATCACTAATTCTTTTTTTAAGTTTATTATAATCTTCCTAATTTAAGCTATCCACATCTTTTCCCTAAACTCAACTATTCATTCTTTAATTCAGTAGTTAGTGCAAGAGTGTATAGCTTCTAAGTTCGACATAAGTCAATGAATTAAATTATATTCCTTAATTAATTATTATGTTTTTTCAAATTATGAATTACTATGCTTTGTTCATTCAAATTACCATCTAAAGTTTTAATATTATCATTAATTTTAGGTAAATTTTAATTATTATTTTTATTTTAACTAAATAAATAATCAAGTACAAGTGCTTTGTAGAAGATAAGTTTTAATAGTTAAGCATAAATAAAAATTTAATTAAATATAAATTAAACTAACACAACAATGTAAACATAGGTTAACAATAAAGTAACTAAGGACTATCACATATAAACATAACATGACACATAAAAAGTAAAACATGCCTTTTCATTAACATGATAAAAAGCTCTAAGGCAATGAAATATAAACTAACAAAGATAAATGATAATTGTAGTGCATGAAGCACTATTCTCTAAATCCTAATCCATGTAAGACCTGCAATTATCTATTCTTGTCCGCGCATCAGAAATTATATCATAGCCATTATAATAACCATTATTACATCATATCATCATGGCGATCCCCTCGAAGCAAAGAAATGAAAAATAATAAGACAAAAATAAACTATAATCCTGACTAACAACAACCCAAACTCTCTATACTCTCTCTAGCCTACAAATCATTAATAAAATAAAGAAAATAACAACCCTTAATCACTAAAAATTTTTATCCTTCCCGCCCTCCTCATCATCTCTACTAGAAGATGGGCACCAAACGAAAGGCTCATATATAGGAGCGGCAGGGAATTGAAGTTATTCTGGATTTTCAACAAAAGGGTTCCTTCTGAATATTCCCACTAATGCATCATTCAAATCAGATATATAGTGAAAGGCCTCTCCTGCAAGTCCACCATATTAGCCTTCCAACTCCTGCTCTTGTCATAAAAATTAGTGACTCAGTCCAGCTGCTTCCTACAGTCTTCCACCTGCTCTCCTAAGGGCTTAGGGGTCCGAGAACTCCTACTATTGCTGGCTATACTAGTCAACCTAGGATCATTGGGTCCAGCCTCCTCATCTACACATAGTCTTTTAATGCTCTCAATTTTTCTTTAAATGAGGGTAAAAATAGAAAAAAGTTGTTCCTCACATGGATCTCATCTAACTCTAATAGTAACATAGAGAGCATAAATTAGAGTGGGGTGACTTAAACATATAGAAGTGGTGCCCCTAATAATATACTGAAAGTTTGATAATGATGTTAGGCACAAGTGAACTTGTCCCTAGGCACACCAAGAGAGGGGTGAATAGGTGAATTTAAGAACTAATTGCTTAATTTAAACACAAAGACAATATTTTTGGAGTTTTCAATATTTGAAAAATAAGTAATAATTTTCACTTAATGTAGAAGCAAATAAATCTACCAAAACATCTAAGCAACGATGATGATATTCTAATCAATCGAATGAAGCATTGAGTATGATTTTCACCAAGCAATTATAATGGAATTAAAATGCAGAAAAGTAAAAATATGAGAATAAAAATAAGAATAAACACACTAGAGATTTATAGTGGTTCAGTCAAACAATGACCTACATTCACTCCCCAAAGTCCTCCTCTTCTAGTTTTGCACTATCACTATAGTGTCTCTCCTTTTGCCTCCACAGCAAGATGGAGAAGCCCTTACATAAATCACTTCCACCAAACCTGATGCTGTAGAGAGTCAGAAGCTTTGTCACCCTCCTAGTGACAGCAGTTGACCTTCATTCGTTTTCTCTCATTTGGAGAACACAAAGAACCTTGAATCTTTTTCTCCCTCATAGAGGAGGTAAAGAACCTTGAACTCCTTTCTCAACGTCCTGGTGATGGCATAGAACCACATCCTTGGGCTGAAGAATCTCTTCCCAGAGCCACCTAAGAAACCTAGGTAGACAGTTAGAGGAACAACGCAAGACACTTGCTTGGAGCAACTATCTGAACCCCTCACACTACTTCTCCCTCACATAAACGCTCTGCCACTTCTTCCTAAAGCTCTCCTAGATCTTATTCTCAAAGCTCCCTCTCAAGAATACTCAGCCAAAAGACTTAAAAATAAGTCAATGAGAAAGATTAAATACAAGGTCTCATAAAAAGCCCTAAATTTTTTTCCTGCAACACTAATCATACTGTATGATCATGAATTATTTTGAATATTTTTTTAAAGTACTCCTATTAATATATATGAAGAGATAGGTATTGTATGATCTATTCAGGAAATTGAACTGATCATCTAGGACAATTTAGATCATCATATAGTATGATTAGTTCAAACAACTTGGATTATCATCCTATATAATTATTGATAATTTAATTGTCATCCCATGCAAGAATCATGTCATACAGTATGATTGGTCAAATCATCCTGTATGATCTGACTATATCAATTAATCCAAATTCATTCCATAATCATTAGATTAATTGAGGTAATATTTAATTACATTGTATAGTACGACACTTATCATTTAGTACGATGAGCACAAAATTTGAAATTCAAAATATTGCCTAAATTATGATTGGTGGCTAAGATCCTGATTTTAATTGATCATCCTACATGATATACATTGTACAGTTCGATTAGTTTATCTTGTATTAATTATCACAATTGACCATTTTAATCAGTTTTTGATTAGCTGATCGTATAGTATGATATGGATCATATAGTATGATTAGTTCAGAAAATCAAACTTATCATATTATCACTAACTTTCTCCCTTAAGTTTGTGTGTTTACGATTATAGAGCTTAGTATCCACCAAATAAATGATTTGACTCAAGAAAGGTAAAAATACATAAGAATTAAAAATACAAAATTTTCACAACATACTTAACACTAATCTACCAAATCTTGAGTTGATTAAACTTGCAAGAGTACGGTGGACTTGAAAATATTAGTGCATAAGAAAAAGCAAGCATGTAATAATAGTTGTTAATAGGGGATAGCATAGTAAGGAATCCAATAATATTTGTTATCATCAAAATCACAAGACTTGGGTCTAGATTTACAACAATCTTCACCTTTTTTAGAATGATAGACATTGTTGGTAAATATCTCAAAAATATTTTTGCTATTTCCTAAACTCCGCTTACTAGGTGAATCTTTCCAAAATAGGGAGGGTTTTTTTTATTTTTTATTTTTTTTAAAGAAAATTGTGTTTATATAAATAATAAGAAATAAAAATGAAAAAGGAACAATATATTAATCATTCTAACATAGAGTACAAACTACCAATAATAAACTACTCCCCCTTTTAACATCACAAAAAGGAGGAAATTGTTAAACAATGACACTAAATAGAAGCACATATATCATAAAGCACATAAGTAAAAATAATACATACACAAGGATGAGAATACAGAGCAAACTAAAAGAATGAAGGATATTGATCAGGTGGAGGTTATGGTGGTGGTAGTTGGAAGAATTGATGGATTAAAGAAAATTGCTCTCTAAATCAGGCCAAGTCATTATCGCCTTGTTGTTTCTGCTGTGCTATATAGTTATCAAAGTGAGCCATAGCATTGTCATGTTGTTTTTGCTTCTCTGTTATCTAGGTGTCATAATAAGCCTCCCACTAGTCAAACCTCTGAATCATCATATCATACTGAGACTACTAGTAGACAAGTGCTAGTGCTAGACCTCCCTCTGCTTCCACTAGCTCATCGTCCATATAGTGAACATTACAGTGGCTAGCACTGTGAAGAATATGGAAGGAGCTATTGGAATAAAATATTGGAAGGTGATCAAGTGTTGCAGGGGAATATAAGTTGTATTTAGATTTAAGGATGAAAGAAATTATGTGACCTATGGTAAGATTTTTATTTCTTTTATATATAAATGGCACTAGTGTTATCACACATGATTTGAATAGTGTATACAAGTAGTCCAATATCTAAGATTTGTTGTATAAGTTGTAGGACTTGTGCAACACAATTCCATACATCTATATATTTTGCTTCAGGGTAGATAGGGCTACGGAGTTTTATTTTCTACTGGACCAGGAGACTAAAGATTATCTTATGAATTGGTATATTCCAGAGGTGCTTTTCTTATCAACCCCATATCCTATAAAGTCTAAATTAGAATATCTTATGATCTCAAAATAAGTACTATATTTAGGATACCATATTCCTACGTTTTGGGTTCCAAGAAGATATCTAAGAATCCTTTTAATAACACTCATGTGGGATTCTTTGGGATTAGCCTGAAATCTAGCACATAGATAAACACTAAATAGGATATCTGGTGTACTAGTAGTAAAGAAAAGGAGTGATCCAATTATGCCTTTATACTTCTTCTAATCAAATAAATTTTCATTTGGGTCATTGCCTAACTGAATAGTAAAGCTCATAGGCGTGTTTATTGCCTTAGTATTATCCATTTCATATTTTTAAAGGATGTCCTTGATATTTTTTGATTAACTAAGGAAAGTTCCATCATCCTTCTGCTTCACACTAAATCTAAGAAAATAATTTAGCTCTCCCATCATGCTCATCTCAAACTCCTTACTCATCATTTTTGAGAATTTATCATAATGATTTTTATTTGTAAATCTAAATAGTATATCATCAATATAGATTTAAACTAAGAGTAGGTCTTCTCCTTCTTTCTTTAGGAATAAGGTGGTGTCTATACTTCCCTTAACAAAAGCTCAATCTAGAAGGATTGTGCTCAGCCTTTCATATTAAGCTCTAGCTGCTTGCTTCACCCATACAAAGCCTTCTTTAGTTTGAATACATAATTAGGGAATTTAGAGTTCTCAAAACCTGGGGGTTGCCCAACATATACATCCTATTTAATTACCCCATTTAGGAAAGCACTTTTAACATCTATTTGATGTAGCTTAAATCCTTTAAAATAAGTAAAGTGAGGAGCACCCTAAGGGCTTTTAGTCTAGCTACTGGGGCAAAAGTCTCTTCAAAGTCAATCCCTTCAATCTGATTGTATCCCTTAGTTACTAATTTATCCTTATTTCCCACTACTTAGCCAAAGTCATTAATTTTGCTCTTAAAAACCCATTTGATTCCTATAACATGCTGGTCTTTAGGTCTACTCACCAACTCCCAAATATCATTCCTAATAAATTGATTCAGTTCTTCTTGCAATGCTAGGATCCAGAATTCATCAGCTAGGGCTTGATCAATATTAGTGGGTTTTATCTTGGAGATAAATACAAAATGATTAGCCTCTTTCTTAAGTCCATGCCTAGTTCTAACACCTTTAGATGAGTCTCCTAAGATCAATTCTTTAGGTTGACTAGATGTGTATTTCTATTCTCTAGGCAAGGGTACCTGAGGTTCTACTCTATCTCCTAGGTCAATAGCTTCTACCCCTTGAATTACCTCTACTTCTTCTTCTTTTGGTTTAGATTCAGTGGAACTATCTGCTTCATCAAACACAATATGGGTAGGCTCTTCTACTACTATGGTCCTTTTATTGAAGATTTTATAGGCCATACCTACATATGAAAAACCCAAGAAGACTCCTCCATCAGACTTGGGATCAAATTTTCTTAAGGGTGATTTTCTATTGATTTGGACAAAATATCTACATCCGAAGATATGTAAGTGAGAAAGATTAGGTGTCCTACCCTTAAGGAGTTTATAGGGTGTCTTATTTAACTTGGATCTAATATTCACCTTATTCAAAATATAATAAGCAGTATTTACTACTTCTACCCAAAGTTTTATTTTTCCTCTTAGCTATTCCATTCTGATGAGGGGTCCTAAGGGCAAAAACGTTATGTTCTACCCTTATCTCTTGACAAAAGATTCAAATGTCTTATTTACAAACTCTCCACCATGATCACTACGAATGATTCATATTTCACATCTTAATTTTCTTTATATCCAGGTGGAGAAGGTTCTAAATTTCTCAAATGATTCACTTTTCTATGCTAAAAATCTAACATAAGTGAATCTATAATAGTCATATACTATTACAAATCCATATAATTTCACTGCTGGGCTGGCTATACTAATTGGTCCAAATAGGTTCATATGGAGAATTTCTTGTGGCATAGAGGTGTTGATGTCTTTAATTGAATGAAATGAAGACCTAACTTATTTTCCTTGTTTGCAAACATCGCAAAGGTGATCCCTAGTGAAGTCTAATTAAGGTATGTTTCTAACTAGATTTTTTTGGGTAATGTTCATAAGGGTCTTCATGCTTACATCACATAGTCTCTTATGCCATAGCGAGGATTCATCAATTATAATTTTTAAACAAAAGGACTTGGAATATTCAATTTAATTCAAATCAATCATATAAATATTATTTACCCTTTTTCCTTCTAAAACAAATTTGTAATTTAAACTAATCCTGTATTTTACTGATGAAAATTGTATATCAAAACCCTTATCACATAATTAACTAATGCTCAGTAAGTTATTCTTTAGGCCATCAACTAATAAAATATTTTCAATGTTAAATTTTTTTGGAATTGCCAATTATACCTGTGCCAACCACTCTCCTAGTGTTGTCCCATATTATCACCTTGCCTCCTGACCTGGCCTCAAGTGTGATGAACTACTTCAAATCACTAGTCATGAGCTTCGAGCATGCACTATCCAGGTACCACATGCTCTCACTAGGTCTTTTATGAGAGCTTCCCTCTTCTTAATCTGATGGATTATAATTATCGCTAGCCATAAGACACAAGTTTGTTACCTCCTCCTCTACTTCTAGTTCCTATGATTCAGAGATGGATTCGGCCCATAATGCCTTATGTTTCCTATTCTTCCTCTTCCTAAATTTAGCCTTTTCTTTACCCTTCTCCTTGACTAGGTGAGTTTTCAAGTTGGGGTAGTCTATTCGGAGATGTCCTAGTTTTGTATATTCAATACATATTATGTCAGATGACACTTTGAAATTTCTATTACTTTTACCTTTGCCTATAATTGCCAATGACACCTTTGCTTCCTCTTTTAAAATATTTTAAACAGGCACGTCATCAATGCAATGTCATTATCCTCCTTCACTACTGAACTATCAATGTCCGAATTATTCACTTTCAAAGCAATAATCTTCTTATTCTCTTTATCACATGCATCATCTAGTCTTTGACTCATGCCTTAGTCATAGGCAATGATTAACCTAAGCAAATTATCAGTAGAATAAATATTTCAATCTTTTGATTAAGTAATTACATTAATTTTAGCATCATACACACTCGATAGGCAACATAAAATTTTCTTAAATTTTTTAGAATTCGATAATTCTCTACCTAATACATACCAGGATGTCACTATCTATGTGAACCTAATGTATATTTCTGATATTGATTAGCTAGGTTTCATATGAAAGAGTTCATAATCATGTAATAGAATATTTAACCTAGATTATTTAACTTCATTGGTTCCCTCATAAGTGATTCATAATTTATCTCAAATTTTATTTCCAATAGTACAGGTTGATACACGCATATAGTCCTCAGATTTCAAAGCATAAAAAAATAGTTAAGACATTTAGTATTTAACAGAGCAAATTATCTATCCTCTTTACTCCATTCAGTATAAAGAATATTAGTTTTCACACCATTAATAATACTTGATGGTAAAGAATATCCAGATTGAATTATATGCCACATTCAGAAATCAATAGATTCTAAAAAGTTTAAATGCAGATTTTCTAAAAATTAAAGGAAATATTCTCAAATAATCATGGACAAGTAATAGAGTAACCTTCAACGATGTTTCTATTTCTGAAGTGTGCCATTGATCGTTTTTGTCTAGATTTTATAAAACACTATTTTGAGCACCGCTCTGATACCAATTAAAAGTTTGATAAGAATGTTAATCCTAAGTGAACTTGTCCCTAGGCACACCAAGAGGGGGGTGAATTATTGAATTTAAAAATAAATTTCTTAATTTAAAAACAAAGATAATATTTTTAGACTTTTTAATATTTGAAAAATAAGTAATAATTTTCACTTAGTGCGAAAGAAAACAAATTTACTAAAATATCTAAGTAACGATGATGATATTCTAATGAATAGAATGAAGCATTGAGTATAATTTTCTCCAAGCAGTTATAAAAAAAATTAAAATACAGAAATGTAAAATACCAAAATAAAAATTTGAATAAACACATTAGAAATTTATAGTGGTTTAGTCAAATAGTGGCCTATGTCCACTCCCCAGAGTCCTCCTCTCTAAGTATTGCACTATCACTATAGTGTCACTCTTTTTACCACCACAGTAAGATGGATAAGTCCTTACACAAATAACTTCCAATAAACCTAGTGTAGCAGAGAGCCAGAAGCTTTAACACTTGAAAGTTCATTAGGGATGTTAATCCCTTATGAACTAGCCCGAGACTAACCAAGAGGGGGGTGAATTGATAGTTTTAAAAAATTCTTTAAGCAAAAATAAGATTTTGAAAACCTTTTTGAATGTTTTTAAAATAAATACAATTACACGTTGATGTGAAGATGATTAATCAATAAAATAATAACTTTAACCATAGGATCATCCACAAGAAAGCAAAGTACATAAATTAAAATGCAAAATAGTAATAAGAAAGAACACACCATATTTTATAGTGGTTTGATCAACTTAACCTACATCCACTCCCTGGAGCCTCCCCTCGAGGTATATCATTAAGACTCAATGACTCTCCTTTTGCTCCCACAGTAAGGTAGAGAAGCCTTTACAAAAAACTCATTTACACCAACCCTAGTGAAGCAGAGAACCCAAACTCCTATTTCTTCCTCCTGAAGCAAGTAGAGAACCTTACCTCCTTTTGCTTCCTCTTGAAGTAGGAAGAAAACCTTACATCCTTTTTCTTCCTTCTGAAGTGGGCAAAGAACATCGATCTTCTTACTGAGAATCCTTCCCATAGAGCCACAAAGGAACAAGGGACGATGATTGGAGAAGATGACTCGAATCCTTGCTTGGAGCAACCTTTGTGAACACCTCACAAACTCCCCCTCATAAGATCCTCTCTCTCTCCCAAGCTCTCCCTCTCCCTCTCAAGACTCTCTCGGGTGAGGATAGCAACAAAATGTTTTTCTATTAATAAATAAGAGAGCTTAAATAGAATGGCTAAAAAATTACCCTAAATTTCAACTTGCCATCAAAGATCATCCAGGTTGAATTTTGATCATCCTGTACGATCAGAGTAAATCAGTCCTTTTAGCCTGGATGATCTGGTTTTTCTAGATGATTAAGAGATATGGTTTGTTCTGATCGTCTGGGATGGTCCTGCAATCCTCCTGGCTGATTAGTTCAAAATAAAGAATATCATCCAGTAAATAGTTTGGGATGTCCAGTAGAAAAGTTTGGATAATGCGTAAAAATATAACTAATCATCTAGGATGATAAGCCTATCATCTTATACGATTAGTTTAAAGATGTGTAAGATCATCTGGCACATAATTTGGGTTATCCAGGAAAACTATGCTGTATAGTTTAAATATAACTGATCGTCTAGGATGATAAGTCTATCATCCTGTATAATTAGTACAAATAAGGCCATATCATCTAGCATATCGATCGGGTCATCCAAGAAACTTATATTGTATGATGAGGATTTATAACTAATCATCCCAGATGATGTGATCAATTAATCAATTCTAAATTACTTTTCTTAATCACCTAACCAATTTGGGCATGATTATAATAAATTATCTAGGATGATACGCGTATCATCCTGTATGATTAGATAGAAATCCTAAAATAAAAACCTGCCTAAATGAGTCTGGCAGCTAAGAAGTTTTGATTTGAGGATATCATCCCAGACTATAGGAAGATCATCCAGGACAATCTGCTTAATTAGACTGGCTTAATATGGCTGCCCTAATTAGGGTTTCTATTTTTAATGGATCATCTAGTATGATCTTACGATCGTCTAGGATGATATGATCAAAATAGAACAGGAACTCTAACTCACTAAATTTCTCCCATTGAGTGTGTGTGTGCAAGATTACTTAGCTTGGGGATCCATCATATTACATTTGACTCAAGAAAGGGAAAAATTACATTTGAACACAAATAGACCTGATCTTGAGCTAGCTTGAATTACACTTGATCTTGTAGACCTCAAAGGTTAGGCAATCAAATAGAAACTGGAATATTTGTTATCATCAAAATTATAATCCTTGAATCCAGATTTATAATAATCTCCCCCTTTTTTATGATGGCAAATATTTATTGGGCAGTTTCAAATCAAGCAGATTAAACAGATTAATATATATGACAAAGAAAAAATAATTAAACATAAGATATTTATATTTCACTAAAATAGGCACAAACAGTACAACTGACACTACTCCCCCTTTTGACATCACAAAAAGGAGGAAAAAGAAAAATAAATAGAAAACACATAGAGTAACACAGGGAAGGACTACAGTATAAAATATCATAAAAAAATAAATGAAAAAATCTAACAAGCTAAAAGTAGGAGGGACCCTAATCAGGTGGAGGAGGAGGTGGTGGTGGCTAAAAAAGAATGTGGAGGAAAGTGAACTATTCTCGAAACCAGGCCATATCCTGGTCGTGCTGCTGCTGCTGCTGGACTACAAAAGCATTAAAGTGATCAACATCTGTAGCATGCTGCTGCTCCTATGCATCAACGTAGGAGTCAAACCTGGCATCCCACTGGTCAAACCTCTCCACCAGCTGATCTAGCTGTGACTGGTGGCAGATAAGAACAGGTGTAGGATTTTCCTCTTCTGCTACTCCCTCAGCTTATTCATGCTATGGATGGAGATGAGTATTGTGAAGGATATAGAAGGAGCTATTTGTGTAGGAGGGTGGATAATTTGAAGGGGTAGGATATTGAATATTGTACTTGGTTTCGAGGACATAAACAATGAGGTGTCCTAGGGCCAAATTTGGTTTCCTCCTATGTTCGGGATCCCTAATACTAGTCAAGTGCTCAATGTATTAAGAGAGAATATCAGTAGCATTTAATTCCCTATAAGTCATGATATAGTAGGTGATGGAAAGTAAGGGAGTAATGTGAACGGGTCACCAACCTTGGGAATTATAGAAGTTCTGAGAACATGTTGGATGGTCCTAGCATCTTTAACCAATGAACTAGAGGCACCATCATGGTAAGTGGCATTTGTATTCCTGAGAACCTGATTAAACTACTTTAGTTAAAATCAGGATCTAAGGCAATGAGATAAAGCTTTTCTCCAGTGGTAGAAAGTTGAAGAAGTTAAAGACAGTCCTGAAAAGTGATATCTATATGTCATTTGGTTACATAGGACTGGAGTGCAGTATAGGTAGAGTTAATTCAGAGACTAGCAAATAATTCATATAAAACTTCAGAGTGAATGGGAACTGTAAGGGTCAGAATGAAAGTAAGAGTAGTGTGGGCAAATAGATCTAACACTAGATAGGTCAGGGTACGGGGATTGACTATCTTGGATGATGTAATCCCTATAGTTTTATAGCGAAGGTAGGCAACTTGTTCTGTTGCATCAACGAAGAGGGGATATATAGTTCCCTTTGAATAGCTTCTAGTAAGCATCTTGGAGCATTTACCACCGGCCATTGGTGAGCTTGACTGAAAGGAAGAAGGAAGAAGAAGATTGGAGTAAAGAAAACATTGAACTTATGCTATTTTTAAAGATATACAAATATCATCCAGGATGATTGTGATATCATCTAGGATGATTTGTAGCAATAATGTCAGCCTTACCGATTGGTCAAAAAGGCAGTCAGATCATCAAGGATGATCAGAAATCATCCAGGATGATTAGACACAAACGATCATCCGGAGGAGTCAGGCTGGATGACTTTTGATGAAAGTATCGTCTATGACAATTAGGTGGATCATCCAAGATGATTAGGTGGATCGTCCAGGATGATGAGTGATTAACGAATTGGATGGGCCAAATTCAAGTCATCCAACTATTTCCATGTGGATTATCCAGGATGATTAGGTGTATCATCCAGGATAATCACCAATAATAGGGTCAGATCAGCCATTGGGTGCATGATGGGGATGGTTTGATCATATCATCTAGGATGATGTGAGGATCATCCAGGATGATGTGAATAAAAAATTAAAAAAAATTAAGGATGGAGAGGAAGGATCAGAGGATCCAAGAACCATAAAAAAAAATAAAGTCAAAATAAAAAGAACCAAAAAAGGTCAAGAAAATAAACATAATCAAAATTTTTCCTTAATTTTCAATTCAAAAACTAATAAGAAGAAATTGACGAGCTAAAATCTAGAAAAAGTAGGAGAAAAACACTCTCGTAAACTCTAGCTCGTACACCTTACAGGTTGAAATTTCTTTCAAACAAAAATCCAATTCAAAAAGGAAGAGAATGGATAAAAAAAGTGATCCTTTCAAACTTTGTTCATGAAAAATACCTGATAAAATAGAATTCCAAAGTAACACTCTTCTTTGATTTTTAAAGGTTTGATAGGGAAGGAAGCTCATTTTTGTGGGCTCATTTTGTGCCTCTTTTTTCAGTTATTTGTGTTACGACTCGGGCTCACAAGTTTCTATTTTGATGATAACAAACATTATAGCTCACATCTTCTAATATTTGGAATGTATATTTATTTGTGTGTGTACTAACATTTCAGGAACAACATGCATCAATATAAGAAAGATTCAAGACTCAAGAATGAGTAGAATAGGCTTTATTATATTTCTCATTGATGTACTTTTTAATTCCTTGAGTCAAGTCCTGTAATGGTATATGTTTATTTATGACCATGTGTACACATACTTAGGGGGAGTGAGATCCTATCAAAACCAGAAGTTCAACTTTTGAACAAATCGTACTGGACGATTTCTGATCGTCCAGGACGATCTGTTCATTAAACTAATCATCCTGGACGATATTCATATCATCCTGGACGATCCAATATGATCTCAAAACCTTAGCCGCCATGACAATTTAGGCAAGGATTTAAGAGTCAAAATTTGTTCTAATCGTCCTGGACGATCTATATATCGTACTGGACGATTTGTGCAAAATTTGTTCTGATCGTCCTGGACTATCCCAGGATCGTACGGGACTATCAGGTGAAATTCTGCACATCGTCCTGGACGATCCTGCGATCGTCCTGGACTATTTTTGGCGGCAGAATTGAGTTTTTAGGGTTTTCTGAAGCCACCTTTTGGAGCACATCGTCCTGGACGATCCTGCGATCGTCCTGGACGATCTTTAGCGGCAGAATTGAGTTTTAGGGTTTTCTGAAGCCATCTTTTAGAGCACATCATCCTGGACGATCCGGCGATCGTCCTGGACGATCTTTGCCACCAGAACTAATTTGGAATGGTTTTTGGAGCTCTTTATTTAAGCTTTCTCAAGGCCCTTGATAGGTGTCTTTGGCAGCCATTGATGCTTCGTTCTTTTGGAGAAAACTTGAAGAGAGAGCTTGAAAGGGAGAAAGGAAAGGGTGGAGTTTGAGAGGGAGAAGAGCCTGAGAAGGGGGTTTCTCGAGGGAGTGTGAGGGGGTTCACACGGTTGCTCTGGCAGGTAAGTACCGTCGGATTCAAGGCTTGTCTCGAAGGAAGTTTTGGGAAGAAGAAGTGCTCTTTGGTGTCAAAGGACCCGACTACTCCGCCGCACCGGGGAAGGTGGAAGTGATTTTGTAAGGGCTTCTCCACCTAGCTGTGGGGGCGAAAGGAGAGACACTATTTGGTTTAGTGCAATACTTGGAGGGTGCCTCCGAGGAGTGGACGTAGGTTAGGTTGGACCAAACCACTATAAATCCGGTGTGTTCTTTCTTATTATTTTCCGCACTTTATTTAACTGCGATTATCTGCTTGGGTGAAATCTGTGATTGATCTTTTTATCGTTGTTTTAATTCGTTTCCGCTGCAAGTTATAAAAAGATTTTGATTTTGTTTCAAATATCCAATTCACCCCCCCTCTTGGTTAGTCTCGGGACTAGTTCATAAGGGCTTAACATCCCTATCGAACTTTCAAGTGGTATCAGAGCGGGATTCAAAATTTAAGTTTAAAAACTTTTGAATTCGATCCATGGCTAATTTTTGTAATCGTAATATTGCGGAAGGATATTCAATCACCCGGCCACCTTTATTTGAAAATATTACTTTTGATTTTTAAAAAATCCGTATGTCTACTTTCTTGAATTCTATTTATTATCGCATGTGGCATATGATTCAAATTGGTTATTCTGCACCGTCACGTATTGTAAATGAAATTAAAATTGATATTCCCTTTTCTGAATGGAGTAGAACAGATCAGATCAATGCTCAATTAAATGCTAAATGTTTAAATTATTTTTTCTGTGCTTTGAATTCTGATGATTGTATGTTAATATCTGCATGCACTTCTGGCAAAGAAATCTGGGATAAATTATGCACTAGATATGAAGGTACTTGTCAAATCAAGCAATCTAGGCTAAATATGCTAATGCATGATTATGAACTTTTTAGCGTGAAATCTTATGAAACGAACTTGGACATGTTTACTAGGTTTTCTTAAATTGTGACATCATTATATGCTTTAGGAAAAGAACTTTCCAATTTTGAAAAAGTTAATAAAATCCTACGTTCTCTACTTGCTAAATTTGATGCCAAAGTCATTGCAATTTCTGAATCAAAAAATTTGAATGAATATTCTATTGATAATTTAATTGGCTCACTCATTACCTACGAGCAAGGTTTGGGTCAAAAGCTTTTGGATGCAGATAAAATGATAGTGCTGAAAACTGAAGACATTGGAAAAAATAACTCAGAAAGTGATGAAAGTGAAGAGTTAGCATCAGCAACAAATAAATTGAAAAATCTATTAAGGCACAAACATCAACATCAAAAGTGGAACAAAGATAAAAATGGTAAGAATGTAAAGTTTTCTTCTGATGTTATTTGTTTTGGATGTCGGAAGCCTGGACATATAAAAAATCAGTGCCCGAACTTAAGAACCCTTCCTGAAAAGGAAAAGGGTAAAGCTAAGAAAATTATAATAAGGGCTGATAATGCCAAACGAAAAATGTTCTGGGCAGATCTAGTTTCTGAATCATCAGATCAGGAGCAAGCAGATATAAATTAATATTCTTTTTGTGTGTTTATGTTTTTTGTTTTGTTTTTCTGTTACTATTGTTTTATTCATTGTGTTTTTTGGGTTTTAGTATTTTTGTTTTTCCTTTTAAAATTTTTTTTTGATGTTTTTTGTTATTCCTCTGATCAAGCACACACATAACACCTCTTATTTTAAATCATTTTTTTAAGATCTTATTTTCTAAAAATGGAAAATTTACCTCCTGTATTTTCTAAATACTTTGTTAGTTGTTGTTGATTTCTCTAAAATCAAGTAAAGGAAGGAAACTCATGATTTTGTCTCTCTATCTCATTTCTTTGAATAAGGCTATCTTACTTTTGAGTCAAAATCTGTTTCAGATTATAAATTGGTTTTTGAAATTAAAACTTTTTTCATCTCCCAACATTTTTTCTATCTCATAGGAATCATTGGCAAATTTTTGAACCAACTTCAAGATTATCTTATTCAGATTGTTCATCTTTATCATAAGAATAAGGTTTGATGATTTTAAAGATTTAGAAAGGAGGCAATCAAAAGATGTGCAGTGCGCCAAACAAATTGAAAAGAGGCACAAAATGAGCCCAAAACTGAAAAGATGCAAAATTGCCAAATTGAATACACAAAGTGTATCAAAAATTAAAAGATGCGCAAAGCGCCAAATAAATTGAGAAAGAGGCACAAAATTATCCCATAAAAGCTGCTTCTATTCTTGTAAATCTCTAAAGTTTAGAAAACTCTTATGACTTTTTGATAGATTCGTTACTTGAGTTTGAAAATCAAGATTTTTTTATTCATTACTTTGCATCAATCTTCTATTAGATGTATTTCATGAAAGGAGTTTTGAAAGATTTTTGTTTCCTTATCTAATTTGTTCCTTGATTTAGATATTGGCTTAAAAAGTTTTTTCACCTTTTAAAAAAAAACCTGAGTTTGGATTTACATTTTCTGATTCTCTAACCTTTCTGGGTTCAAAGAAGTCAATTCATGTCTTACTAAGTTTTGGAGAACCTTAAGAGGTGACTTTTCAAATTTTTGCTCCTCCTCTTTTTGATAATGTCAAAGGGGGAGAACGTACTGTTGTATTTGTGATGTTTTTTACGTACTGTTGTATTTGTGATATTTGTTTTTGTGTTATTTATTTTACATCATATTGTTGTTGTAGTTATTTTAAAATTTAAAAAAAAAAAGAAGAAAGTATTTCTCCCTATTTTTGAAAGACTTTTTCTTAGTGAGGGGGAGATTAGGAGAAACTATCTTTTTTGCAAATTCAACCAGTAATGTTTGCCATCATAAAAAAGGGGGAGATTATTATGACTCGGGCTCACAAGTTTCTATTTTGATGATAACAAACATTATGGCTTACATCTTCTAATATTTGGAATGTATATTTATTTGTGTGTGTACTAACATTTCAGGAACAACATGCATCAATATAAGAAAGATTCAAGACTCAAGAATGAGTAGAATAGGCTTTATTGTATTTCTCATTGATGTACTTTTTAATTCCTTGAGTCAAGTCCTGTAATGGTATATGTTTATTTATGACCATGTGTACACATACTTAAGGGGAGTGAGATCCTGTCAAAACCAGAAGTTCAACTTTTGAACAAATCGTACTGGACGATTTCTGATTGTCCAGGACGATCTGTTCATTGAACTAATCATCCTGGACGATATTTATATCATCCTGGACGATCCAATATGATCTCAAAACCTTAGCCGCCATGACAATTTAGGCAAGGATTTAAAAGTCAAAATTTGTTCTAATCGTCCTGGACGATCTATATATTGTACTGGATGATTTGTGCAAAATTTGTTCTGATCGTCCTGGACTATCCCAGGATCGTACGGGACTATCAGGTCAAATTCTGCACATCGTCCTGGACGATCCTGCGATCGTCCTGGACTATTTTTTGCGGCAGAATTGAGTTTTTAGGGTTTTCTGAAGCCACCTTTTGGAGCACATCGTCCTGGACGATCCTGCGATCGTCCTGGATGATCATTGGCGGCAGAATTGAGTTTTAGGGTTTTCTGAAGCCGTCTTTTGGAGTACATCGTCCTGGACGATCCGGCGATCGTCCTGGATGATCTTTGCCGCCAAAACTAATTTGGAACGGTTTTTGGAGCTCTTTATTTAAGCTTTCTCAAGGCCCTTGATAGGTGTCTTTGGCAGCCATTGAGGCTTTGTTCTTTTGGAGAAAACTTGAAGATAGAGCTTGAAAGGGAGAAAGGAAAGGGTGGAGTTTGAGAGGGAGAATAGCCTGAGAAGGGGGTTTCTCGAGGGAGTGTGAGGGGGTTCACACGGTTGCTCCGGCAGGCTTGCACCTAAGTACCGTCGGATTCAAGGCTTGTCTCAAAGGAAGTTTTGGGAAGAAGAAGTGTTCTTTGGTGTCAAAGGACCCGGCTACTCCGCCGCACCGGGGAAGGTGGAAGTGATTTTGTAAGGGCTTCTCCGCCTAGCTGTGGGGGCGAAAGGAGAGACACTATTTGGTTTAGTGCAATACTTGGAGGGTGCCTCCGAGGAGTGGACGTAGGTCAGGTTGGACCGAACCACTATAAATCCGGTGTGTTCTTTCTTATTATTTTCCGCACTTTATTTAACTGCGATTATCTGCTTGGGTGAAATCTGTGATTGATCTTTTTATCGTTGTTTTAATTCGTTTCCGCTGCAAGTTATAAAAAGATTTTTATTTTGTTTCAAATATCTAATTCACCCCCCCTCTTGGTTAGTCTCGGGACTAGTTCATAAGGGCTTAACATCCCTATCGAACTTTAAATTTGGCGTATTATTTTGTGGGCTTATTTTGTGCCTCTTACTTTGCACATCTTTTAATTTTGATACACTTCGTGTATCTTTGAATTGACGAACATTGTGCATCTTTTCAATGTTGGGCTCATTTTGTGCCTCTTTTCATTTCTTTTACAGGCTTGCTTCCTTTCACAACCCCTAAATATTCTTAGTTGTGAGATTATCTTCCAGATATAAGAGAGGGAGAAACACACTCTTTAGTATATGGAAGATTAATCATAAAATAGAATCATACTCATATGATAACTACAATCACTTGATCAAGAAAATAAGCTCATGATTCAATGATTTGAAAATACTATTCATATGAGATAGATTCTCGTAGAAAGATAAAATAGATCTCAATTTTCAAAGTCTAATTTCTTGAATTTCAAAAAGATTTCAATTCAAAAAGAGACAATATACCATTAAAGGAGTTGGAGGAATAGAAAATAATCATGAAAGTTTCTTTCTTTAATTATTTTAGAGAAGTCAATCACTGCTAATAAATTTCTAAACCAAAATAAGGCAAAATTCTTAAATAGAAATCAAGTTTATCAGCAGTAGTGAGCATTGATCTGATTCTGAAGAAAATAAATAGGAATCCAAAAATAAGAGGAAAACGCATAAAAAGAATTAATCAAATCAAACAAATAACAACAGAAAAATGAGAAAATTAGTAGGAAATCAAAAACACATAAAAAGAAATAAATAAATAAATCAAACAAAAATAAAGGTAAAATAAAATAAACACATAAATCAAAATTCAATAATTATCAAATTCATGCATTTATGTCAATCACACCCAATCTAGTCTTTAAGATGTTGAATGTGTTAGAGGCCAATGGTTTAGTAAAGATCTCAGCCAGTTAATTTTCAGTTAATATATGGTGTAACTCAATAATTCCTTTAGTAATATGGTCCCTAATAAAGTGATGCCTTATGTCAATGTGATTTGTTCTTAAATGTTGGATAGAATTTTTAGAGATGCAGATGGCACTAGTGTTATCACATAGAATTGAAATTGTGCCAACAGGTAATCTTAAATCCAGAATTTGTTGTTTCAACCAAAGCACTTGGGCCACACAACTTCCTAAGGCAATATATTCAGCTTGAACAGTGGAAAGTGCAATAGAGTTTTATTTTCTACTGGACCAGAAGACTAAGGACTGTCCTATGAATTAGTAAGTTCCAGAAGTGCTCTTCGTATCCACCCTACACCCTGTAAAATCAAAATTAGAATATTTGATAATTTCAAAAGAAGTGTTGTGTCTAGGATACCAGATTCCTATGTTTGGGGTCCCTATGAGATATCTAAGGATTCTCTTAACTACAGTCAGGTGGGATTCTTTAGGATCAGCTTGAAATCTAGTACAGAGATAAACACTAGATATTATATCAGGTTGGCTAGCAGTTAAGTAAAGCAGTAATCCAATTATTCCTCTATACTTCTTTTGATTAACAGATTTTGATTGATTAAGAAAAGTTCCTTTAACCATTTTCCATATGCTAAATCCCAAAAAGTAGGACAATTCTCCCATCATGCCCATCTCAAATTCTTTACTCATTATTTTAGAAAAATCATCACATAAATTTTTATCAGAAGATCCAAAAAGTATATCATCAATAAAGATCTGGATAATGTGTAAATCATCTCCTACTTTCCTTAGAAAATGGGTGGTATCTATGCTCCCCTTAAAAAACTTTATTTCTAGTAGGAATTGTCTAAGCCTCTCATACCAAGCTCTGGGTACATGTTTTAATCCATACAAGGCCTTTTTAATTTATAAACATTATTTGGAAATTAGGAACTCTCAAAACTAGGGGGTTACTCTACAAACACTTCTTCTTTTATTATCCGATTTAAAAAGGCACTCTTGACATTCATTTGGAAAAGCTTAAATCCCTCATAATAGGCAAAGACTAGTAACACTCTAGTGGCTTCCAATCTCATTACTAGAGCAAAGGTCTCCTCAAAATCAATCCCTTCTATTTAGTTGTACCCCTTAGCCTCCAATCTTGCCTTATTCCTAACCACTACACTAGAATCATTCATTTTATTCTTAAAGACCCATTTGGTTCCTATTATACTTTGATCCTTGGGTCTTTCTACTAACTCCCAGACATCATTCTTCACAAATTGGTTAAGTTCTTCTTACATAGCTAAGATCTAAAATTTATCAAAAAGGGCTTGATTGATGTTGGTGGGTTCAGTCATTGAAATAAAGGTTCACTTCCTTTCTAATTTCATGCCTAGTTCTCATACCTTCAGAAGGGTCTCCTAAGATTAGTTCATTAGGATGACTCGAAGAATATCTTTATTCTCTAGGCAAAGTGTTTTAAGTTCTACCCTTTTCTCCAGATTTATAGTTTCTACTCCTTGGGTAATCTCTCCTATTTCATCTTCTTCTTCAGCTCTCGACTCCTTAGGATTAGATTCATTAAACAACACATGAGTAGCCTCCTCCACCAACAATGTCCTCTTGTTAAAAACTACAAAGGATTTCCCCACACTTGAATATCCTAAGAACACTCCATCAAATTTTGGATTAAATTTTCTTAAGAGTGATTTCCCATTATTAAGAATGAAGACCTTATAGCCAAAGACATGGAGGTGAGAAAGGTTTAGTGTTCTACCCTTAATAATCTCATAGGATGTCTTATTGAGATTGGATCTAACGTTCACCCTATTCAACACATAACAGATTGTGTTCATCGCTTCTACCCAAAAATATTTTTGAACTGAATACTTAGCAAGTATGACTCTAGCAACTTCCCAATAAAGCTTCATAATAAAAAGTTATGGATATATGAACCATTGAATGCACTACCAAGAGTAATGTACAAATACATGACCTAATGCCACAGTGCTTTAAGAGTAATGTATCATAGCACTGCGGTCTTATCAAGGAATTCACTACGACATTGTAGTCAATGAATTTTCCCAAAACTCAAGGGCTACAATATCATGTTTGAATGTTATAGTGCTTGATAAATAAATGCCATGAAACTCAATATCCTAATGTTGCAGTGCTAGTTCAGTTTCAGCTGCCTAAATTTTGCTCAAAAGATTTTTCATAAATTATCAAAATTAAAATTAATGACTTAAGAAATAACAGATATCACATTTTTTTAAATTTAAATATTTGATTTAAATATTTAAAAGCTTCAATCAAAATCACTTTATTATTTTGAAATTATAAAGTTCATTTGGAAGGTTGGGATAATTACTCCTAGAAGGAATTTTGAGTGGTGCAAATGAATCTAGACTTATGCTCACTTGAAGTGCATTAGCAACTAACCACCTAAGAACATAATTTTAAAATCATAACTTCAAGTCTAATGCATGTAATTAAGATAGCTATTTTAGTACCAAAATCAAGGATTCTGATATTGATTTATAATTGGAGTTTAGCAATATGAATAGGATCAATTGCACCTAGCGAATGCAATTTGCTATAAAAGATACCCTAAACACTAACTTTTATCTTTTTTACCTAAACTAAGTTGTCCAAATGCAAAATCCAATTTTTTTAGAAAAAGTTGGCAGCATAATGGACTTAAACCCATGGGGATTAGTAAATCAACCCCTAACACAAGGGGTACCTCTTATCCTTGCAAATGGATTATGTGTTGGACTTATGTATGTTGCAGAAAAAAAAATGTAAGTATATATGCATGTAATGGTAAAGTTGTTTGTGTAAATGATACCACTGTTGTATCATCCTAAAACTTACAGATTTGTTCCTTCAAAGTCCAAAACATATACACTGAAAGAAACCTACAAAAAGGACTATCCCCATTCTTAATCTTTAACCGAAATGAATGTAATGCATGTATATAAAACAAAGTATAAAAGAAGTGTTTATAAAAAATTTAATTTTTTTACTTAATAAAGAGAGAAATACAACCCAGGGTCTACTTATAATATTGTGGTTGGGCTCCCCCATAATAAACATAGTTTTCTATGCCTAAAAAATATGTGTATAGATTTAATTATACTTGCTTTTCATCTTTTGGCTCCAAGTCTTCTTATAGAATTCAGAAAAAGAATACCCTCGAAGGGAGAGAGAATTATCTTTTGAAGTCCTATATTTATACATAAGTACCTTTAAATCTTTATAACTAATTGACACTTTACAAATTGATCTATATACATACACTCTCTCTATATATGTACAATTACTCTTCACATTTACATCAGATCCTAAGTACATTCTACACTGGCTCTTGTAAGTAATAAAAGTAATGAAAAAGAAATTATAATAAGGTGCAACGCAACAGTGTATAACCTAATGAATCTAATAAAACCTATAAAAGACTAAGGTGCACCAACATAAATTTAAACTTGTATGACATTCAGAGCTTTGAAAATAAATAAACAAACATAAGATGGTCTCAAAGCAAAACATCCACAATCATACAAAATTAACTACCGACCTAACTTAGACTAGAGTTGGTTGTCCTAGTAAACCATCTATAGTGTGTGAAGAAGGCTTTATTGCTTTGATATATCCAAAGTAGTTTATTGTTTAAGTTGCTTTATATGTAAGTGTCTGTTTAAGTTATTTTATAAGAAGTTGTTTGTTTATTATTGATTTATTAAGGACATAAGAAACCCACACACTTATGCCTTTTAAAAATCGAGGTAAACATAGTGTATAAAAGCCCTTTTCTTTATTCAAAGTGTCTTAAAGATCTCTTAATCCAATGCATTTGTGTTTTTCTAAGTAGAGTTATACACAACACATGATGGGCTTTTGGTTATTTAAAATTGTTTGAGGACCTTTTAAATCCAATGCTAACATTCCCTCCAAATGAGTTAATATATATAAAGCATGAAGGTCCTTTAAATAATTATTTAATATTTAATTATCAAATTCATTTAATTAAAAGAAACTTAATCAATTGAATTATTAAATTAACTAAGTTTATATGAATTAAAATTTAATTATTATTTATTAATTTTCATTTAATTTATTTAAATTTCCAATAAGTCATTTAAATTTTAAATTAATTTTTAACTAATATTCCTTAATTATTTAAGTTTTATTCTTTAGTTATATTTAGAATTTTATTTAAATTTTAATTAATCAAAATTAAATTTTATTTTATTTTGTTTTATTTATTTAAATTGAATTTATTAATTTTTTTAAATTTTTTTATTTTAAAATATTAATTTAGGTATTTTAAACCATATTTTTTATAAGAATTTAGAGTCGATGTTATTGCAAACCTAGATTTAAGGATTATAATTTTGATGATAATAAATATTTCTGTGTTCTATTTTGTTTGGCTAACATTTCAAGTAGAAAATATCAATGCAATTCAAACCAACTAAAGATTGGGTCCGTGTGTGTTTAAATGTAATTTTTTATGTAATATAATTGATCCCCTAGCTAAGTAACCTTGCACACACACACTCAGGGGGAGAGTTTTAGTGAGTTAGAGTTTCTGTTTCAAATTTTATTCTTATCATCCTGGATGATATTCATTTCATCCTATACGATCTAGTGAAAATAGAAACCCTAATTAGGGTAACCATGTTAAGTCGGTTTGATTAAGCAGATCATCCTGGATGATATACCCATCGTACAGGATGATAGGCTTAAATAAAAAATTCTCAGCCTTCAGATTAAGTTAGGCAAGTTTTTATTTTTAGAGATTTGGTCTGATCTGGATGATACGTGTATCGTCCTAGAGGATCCTTACAATCATGCCTAAATTAGTCCGGTGATTAAGAAAAGTAATTAATATTTGATTGATACGATCATATCTTCCTGGACGATCACAATATCATCCTGGATGATACATGCAAAATCCTGACCACCCAGAACACTTCACTTGGATGACCTGAGAAATGTGCTGGATGATATTCTGAATTTTGAATGAATCGTACGGGATGATAGAGTTATCATCCCAGACGATCTAGTCATTTTGAGATCATCCAGCATATTTTGGCTGTATGACCCGAGCTGTGTGCAGGATGATATTGTCATTTTTAAACTAATTGTACAGGATGATATCGATATCATCTTGGACAATCAAGTCATTTTGAGATCATCCAGCATAAGTTGCCCTGGACAGCCTGAGCTGTCTTTTGAATGAAATTCCCGATTTACACTATCATCCCGAACGATCACAAAATCATACGGGATGATCAAAACAAATTTTGTCTACTAATCATCCAAAGAAACCTGATCGTCCAGGCTGATACATGTGATTTTGTACTAATCATATAGGACGATCGATCGATCATCCTGGACGATCTTTGACAACCCGTTGAGATTTAGGATAATTTTTTAGCCCTCCTATTTAAATTTTTTTTCTTTCAATAAGAAAGATCTTTTGCCACCTTCCTTTCTAGAGAGAACCTTGAGAGAGAGAGAGAGAGAGAGAGAGATTGGGAGAGAGAAATGATCTTGTGAGGGGGAGTTTGTGAGGGATTCACGAAGGTTGCACCAAGCAAGGATCTGAGTCATCTTCTCCGGTCGTCGTCTCTTATCTTATTGGTGTCTATGTGGTAGGATCATCCACAATAAGATCCAGGTTCTCTGCCTGCTTCAGGAGGAAGGGAAAGGAGTCCATGTTGTCTTCCTGCTTCAGGAGGAAGCGAAAGGAGCCTAGGTTCTCTGCCTGCTTCAGGAGGAAGCGAAAGGAGTCCAGGTTCTCTGCCTCACCAGGTTGGTGGAAAGGAGTTTTGTATAGGCTTCTCCACCTTGCTAAGGGAGCAGAAAGAGAGTTACTTAGTATTAGTGCAATACCCAAAGGGGAGGCTCCGGGGAGTGGACGTAGGTCAAGTTGATCGAACCACTATAAAATCTAGTGTACTCTTTCTTATTATCTTTCGTATTTATTTTTCTGATGATGATTGTGTGATTGTGATTATTATTCTGTTATTGTTGAACATCTGCATATCATCGCGAAATTATAATTGTTTTAAAACATTCAAAAAGATTTTTCTAAATCATTTTTGCTCATGAATTTTTAAAATAACCAATTCACCCCCCCACTCTTGGTTAGCCTCGGGACTAGTTCACAAGGGCTTAACATCCCTAACGAACTCTTAGATGTTTGATTAATAAAATTAATCCAAATGCTGAAGGAATTAATGTTATTGGTTAGGATTAAACACAAACTAATCTCTAAAATTTCAAATTATTTTGACTAATATTTAATTTTATATAATTTTATATAATTATTAAATAAAAAAGGATTACTTAAATAATAATTAAATTAAAAATGAAGTGAGATTTTATTGATTATATGATTCATTAAGGGTTGATAGAAATTTATATTTAATTTTTTAGGAGTTTCATATGATTTATTATCATTTTTGGAAAAAATCAGCCCCAAAATAAGGATTAATTTTAGGTTAGTTTAATTAAGGATCTTACTGAATTTAAATTACTATAAAATTAATTATTTGGGCGTATAATGTCACTAAGTGTGCAATATTTAAGTTTTATTCCTATTGGATGTGATGAAAATTTTCTAGAATTTTTCTAATTTCTTTAGGCAAAACCTTAAATGTTTTTTTATCCCTAAGTGTCTCTTTTATTCATCTTGGTTTGAAAGTTGGTGTGTTTAACCCTTATTGTAAACATACAACATCAATTTGGGACCCTAATTCTACATGCATTGACTGTAATGAATTTCTAATTATTTAGGTCAAATATTTACCCATATACTTAGATATTCAATTTATCTCAATAGGCAATTTAATAGAGATTGAGAAAATTATGAGATGTGTATAACATCTCAAAGTCCAGTTGATATGTATTTTAAGCATAATTGAATAAAATTAGAAAAACTAATAATTGAAATAACTTTTAAAATACTCACAAATTAAACTAAACTTAATTTTATAAAGTAGAGCTTCTCACCGTGAGTTCATAGAATACTTATTTACAAGAAAGGATTTAACAAAGAATTTTAAAAAATATGGGTCCAATTATGACCTATACGTTTAAAAAATTCAATTAAGGTCAATGAGGTTTTAAATGAACCAAAGAAATTTACTGGATGTCATAAACATCCCATAATTTAACTCAGTCAATTTTGAGCATAATTGGAGGAATATCAAGAGAGTATTTTTTATGAAATTTATCAAACACTTAAGGTGAAATTAATTCTAAGATATTCATCAATTTGGCTCAGATTTATTTTTAAAATATAGGGATTTTTAATCTGAACCCATAAAGGTATAGAATGTAGAATTTGGTTAAGTGTGCAATTTATTAGAAATTTTTAAAGTTCCATATATTTAAAATATATTTTATATTTAATTTAAATTATATCGGGCTAGTAGCATACTGATTGCACAGAGCTTTAACACTCACCAGCATGCTTAAGGCTTACTCAAGTGGAAGTGATTAGCTGGCTAAACCACTTAAACACGTTGGTAAGAGAGGGACACTATCTTATCAGATGCATGTTTAATCAAATAGACAAGATCAAATCCCATAGTTGGGAATGATTTGGGAGGGTTAGCCGCATCTCAGGAGTAGTACATCACAGTCATTTAACATAAATAGGATAAATAAAAGGTTGTGCTTTCATTTTCTTCACAGCACAACTAAAAACTCTAATTATGAGAAATTGTTCAAACATGTTATAAACTAAACCTAAGGATCTAAAACTTTAAATAGAGGTTTCAAATGACTTAATAAAGAGTGGAGATGTCTTTTTAAGACTTTAGAAAAAATATCCATAGGATAGTCAGTAAGTATTTAACTATGTCAAACTCATCATGATTTGACTCATAAAGGGTTTGAGCGTAGTTATAACATGCAATGAATGATATTTTGTGATTGGAATGGTGGATGGATGTGGGTTTGACCCAAGTCAACCTAGTTTGACCTGGTTTAGGTTTAGTTGACCCAATCAACTATTGATTGGTTTAGGGTGACTAATCATGTTCAATTCATTTGAAGTTATGTGTTAATGAGATTTGGTGAAGTTTAAATAGAGATTGGGGTTGATTAGAAGTGAATATGGTGATTGATCAATTGGGCTAGGTTGGATTAGCTCAAGCTACTCAAATGGGCCAGTGATAGGCTTACGAAGCCACTGATAATGATTTTGATATATTAATCTCCAAATGAGATGGTTTGAACAATAATTGATGTGTAAAGGTTAGTGCTCTAAAAGGGGCAATGCCCTGTATTAATTGACAATATTTTAGTCTTGTACTAAGTCTATTAATTGTATTTTAGGATTTCCATTTTATAAATAATTATAGTTTAAGTCTCTGAAGCTCGGATTCCCTTAGCTAAAAATGAGGCCAATAGTTATGTAGCCTGGGAACAAAGAATTTAAAACCTGTCACTTAACAAAAAATGGAAACAAAAGAAGCCTACTAGCATCATCATTAACATAGTTATAATTGAATGTTACACTAATTTCTAAGAAGCTAGTTAAGTGTTGGTTGGGATTCTCAATAGGAATTTCCCCAAACTAGGAATTTTGTACCATCTAAATTATTACAGGTTTCAGTTCAAAGCTATTAGCCTAGATGTTAGGTTTATTAATACTCTGGTGGATTTCATCTACTATGGGATTTATATACTCTCTAAGATGTCTAGGATGGTCCTGATCTTATACTTGTTCAGACATCTCTAAAACTAAAATCTTTTTAATTTTTCTAATTTTTTATAAGATCCTTTCAATTTCAGAATTAAACAATATGGGCACCTTACTAGATCTACAACACATGTAATATCAATGCACTAAAAAGTAAAGAACAATAACTAAATAAAGAACATTTTTTTCCTTTTAAAAAATTTAACAGAAACTTTGAAATAAAGATGCAGGATATAAGTAGGTCTAAATATGCAACTAGTTTAATAATATAGTTTTAAATTGTAATATGCATGTTACTTCCCTAGCAATGACACCCAAAAATTTGATTGGGGCATGAGCACATAAATAGCTGAATGCGAGTATGAAATATAATATAACTTGGGGTCAATATATTCCTTAGAGTTTCTTAGATATAGATTGCACATTAGATACACAAATATACGCATCAATCAAGTAATAAAGTTGTTGAGAGAGTGTCAATCCCACAAGAAAGTGTTCCGCTAGATTGGAATCAAAGTAGTATTGTATAATACAAATGCAAGGTTTATCCTAATAAAAAATCAAGTGTTTGGAGTTTTAATAAATTATAAGGAATAAAAAAGATGATGATATATTAATATATAAAATAAGTTTTATATAAATTCCCAAAAAATAACAAAGTTTTCCTAATGAGTCTTTTAATTCTTGATGTGGATTAGAGCATATGCATCCCTAGATCTCTATCAAGCTTATAAGGGTGAAAAGGAGGTTTATAACTTTCCTATAATTTAATTATCTCTATAGAACCTAAAAGATTAAACATCCTATATCTAGGCATGCCAACATTCTATTCCAATATTTCTCTATCGAGATAATATATCACACTTAAAATTAACAACATACATGACCATTATATGTAATAAATTAAGAACAAGAGATATTAAAAACATTCATATTACATTTTAAGTTAAAAGTGTTAACATTAGCACTTGAATTGTGTTGACATCCTTAGGTCAAAGCATAAAAAATTAGCAATACATAGATAAAAAGAGAAAGAAAACACATCCTTATTTCAATTATAGGAGAAAATATATAGGAGAAACAATAAAGAGAAATTTCACAAAGATAATACAAATGAACTTCTTTAATCTCCTTACTCCTCTAATGTTAGGTTTACTTACACATGATAAGTTAAAATCTCTAATGAAAGTATCTTCCACTTCCTTGGCCTCCCTTAGACTTTACTCTAAGTGAGCACTAAGGAACTACACTAAAATGACATCACTCCACTAAACATGGTAGAATTCACAAAGAGAAGAACAAAAAAACTATTTATAATAAGTATAGAAATGGCCTCAGGTGCTATGACTCTTGAAATGGTGGTTCTGAGGTGTTATAAGATGAACTAATACCGCGATGGTGCTGGGCTTTCTCTGTCGCTGTGCTGCGCTGGCTTGGTGCATCTATTAGCTAAACTATTGCATTGCTTAGCTAATTTTGTGTGGCTCCATCTTTTATCAACTTCTCCACTATGGTGCTACAAAATTTAAGCATTACGATGCTTGAATGTGCAATTCAGTGCTGCAGCATAGTAATGCTTGGCATTCTAAAGCTCAAATTCCTAAGATTTAGGTACTATGGCATAGATTTCTGATCCTGGGAAGCTATAAAGCACTGTAGTGCTTACCTTGGATCCATCGGGCCTTGAATTATTTGCCATTTTCTTAAGGCTCTAGCATTGTGATTCCCTAATCTTCCATCAAGGATTTATAGATCTTGTGTTGTTGGTTCAACACTTGTGAATTTTTTTGGGCATATCCTACACAACATCAATTGAATAGTACATTTTCACTAAATTTAATGATAGTAGACAATACAAAATTTACACTTAATAATTCGTTACACCCACTAGGAAGATTATAGGTTTTTGGATATATATAGACTATATGGAACTGAATAATGCTACTAGAAAGATCATTTTCTATTGCCATTTATTAGTATGATGCTAGATAGGTTTGTAGGGTACCCTTTTTATTTCATCCTTGGTGGACACTATGGATGCCGCCAAATTCCTGTAGCATTAGAAGACTAGGATAAAACCACTTCTACTTTTATCTATCCTTTTAGAATGTTTAGCAATAAGAGGATGCCTTTTTATTATGTAATGCCCTTATAAACTTATAGAGGTGTATGAAGTCATTTTCTTCAAATTTAAATTAGCAGGAGATCTCCATGGATGACTTTTTTATTCTTAGTACTTTTTATTCTTATGTTGAGCATTGATCATTGTTCTAAAAGTTGTGCAAATAAATTAATACTAAATTGGGAGAAGAGTCAATTCATGGTTGTAGAAGGCATTATATTAGGACACATGATTTTAGAGAGAGATATAGAAGTAGATAGGGCCAAAATTTAGGTAATTTAAAATCTTCCACCCCCTACTTCTATTAAGGGAACTAGAAGCTTCTTAGGACATGCTAATTTTCATAGGAGATTCAAAAAGAATTTCTAAAAAATTATTAAACCTTGCACCATGTGCTTGGAAAATTTTTTGTTTTTTAAATTTTAATGGATGGTTATAAAAAATATATACTCTAAACTATACTTATTATTATAAAAATACTTTCTAAATTTTATTTTTGGTGCGAAAAAGAAGTAAAACATGACTCATAAATAAAGGAGTTCCACAACACCATATACTGACATGTCACAATACTACACCCACAAGCACTGGAGTGTTATAAGAAGCACCACAACAATAAAGTGCTAGATCGAAGATAGAGAGCAAGGCCTCAGGGTGCTAAGGAAGGAGCACTACAGCACTAGATTACCACTGCAATAGGTGGCAAATAATAATATTTTTTCTTGTTATCTGATGTGAATATTCATGACACATTTGTTCAGGAGCTTTGCATCACCACTTGGTTTACAATTTTGGTGCAAGATTAGTTATTTTTAAAAGCTATAAATAGGTAGCTCCTTCCTTACGTAAGGGGCATCATTATTATGGGAATGTGTGGACAATAATGTTGTACTTTCCTATATCTTGAGAGTGTGTGAGAGAGAATGGTAATATTGAGAGTGCTGTTGGAGAGAATAGATATGATCAGATTCAATTTCTAGTAGCCTCCCATGGATAATACTATTTTTGTCCCTTTAGCTCCTACTCTTGTTTCTTACTTTATTATGCAGAAAAAAGGTTTGTACTTTTTATTTAAACCATGGTCTGTAATGAAGATAGACTTTTCTAAACTATTAGTACACTAAAATTTATGCATGTTGAAAGAATGTATTACATGTGTAGAGAATTATGTTATGTTTCATATTTTTTTATGCTTAATTTAGTTGTGTAGTTTGTAACTCACTTTTAAAATCTAAAGTCATCTACAACCTCAATAGAGGCATAGTGGAATCAACAACAATAACAAAAATAACATCAAGCCTTTGTCCCACTACGTGGGGTTGGCTACATGAATCCTTTTTCTCCATTGTGTCCTATTAAAAGTTAAATTTTCATTTAAATATAATAAAAAAGATCATTTCTAATATTTTCTAACCAACTTTTTTTAGGTCTACCTCTACCTATCTTAACATAAGTCAAATCTAATACCTCTACTTTCCTCATTGGGTCATCGAAGGGCTGCCGTTTTATGTGACCAAACCATCTAAGGTGACTCTCTCTAATTATATCTTCTACTGGAGCTACTCCAACCTTTTCACGTATATGCGCATTTTGTATCCTATCTCTAAGGGTAAATCCACTTATCAACCTGAGCATCTTCATCTCTGCAATATTTAACTTAGTATTATGCTTCTCTTTTAATGGACAACATTCGGCACCATAAAGCATTGCAGGTCTCACCACCTTCTTATAGATTTTTTCCTTAAGTTTGAGGGGACATTTCTATCACAGAAAAAGGCTGATGCATTCCTCTACTTTAGCCATTGAACTTGAATTTTACTGATAGTATCCACATATATTCACCATCACTCTAAATAATAGATCCAAGATATCAAAAATGTGCACTCATATTAATGACTTGATCGCCCAAAATAACAATTCTCTCACTAGGTCTATTACTACTAAAATTACACTCCATATATTTAGTTTTAGATTTACTTAAGCAAAAATATTTAGACTCTAAGGTTGACCTCCATAATTCAAGTTTACTTTCAATCCCTCTCTAGTCTTATCAACAAGAAGAATATCATCAACAAATAGCATACACCAAGGTTCACCCTCTTATAAATTTCTAGTGAGAACATCCATGACTAAAGCAAAAAGATATGGGCTTAAGGCTAATCCATAAGCTAATTCAACCAAAATAGGAAAATACTTGGTCAAACCGCCTTGTGTTTGAACACAAGCAATAGCTTCTGCATACATATCTTTAATGATTTGAATATAAGCATTTTAACTCCTTACTTTTAAAGAACTCTAGTCAACACTTCTCTTTGAACTTTATCATATGCTTTCTCTAAATCAATAAATATCATATGTAGATCCTCCTTAATCTCTCTACATTTCTCCATCAAATCTCTTAATAAATTTATGGCTTCCATAGTAGACCTACTCGGCATGAATCCAAATTGATTTTGAGAAACATTAGTCTCACGCTACAACCTACACTCTATTACTCGCTCCTATAGTTTTAAAGTATGACACATTAACTTAATTCCTCTATAATTCACACAATTTTGTGCATCACCTTTATTCTTAAAAATAAGAATTAACACGCTCATTCTCCACTCATCTGGCATCTTTTTAGTCATCAAAATAGTATTAAAAAGTTTAGTAAGCCATGAAATTCCTTCATCTCCTAAGCATTTCCACACCTCCATTGGAATATCATCAGGTCCAATAGCTTTTCCACACTTCATTTTCTTTAAAGCCTCTCTAACTTTAGTTTTACTAAAATGCCAATAAAAACATAAATATTTATTTTCATTTAGGGTGCTAAGGTCACTAAAGTTAATCATATTTTGACATTCTTCATTAAAAAGTTTAGCAAGACATCTTATCCAGCTTTATTGAATATCATCTTCTAAGAAAAGTACTTTCTCATCTTCATCCTTAATACAGTTCACTTGAACAAAATTCTTACTACTCCTATCTCTTTGTTTGGCTAACTTATACATATATCGTTCACTCTCCTTAGTATCAAATCTATTACATAAATCATTAAAAGCTAAGATCTTTGCAGCACATATTACTTTCTTAGATTAATTGCGTGCCTCTTTATATCTTTCCCAATTATCAGAATTTTTACTTTTAAACCAGTTTTTACAACAAATCTTTATATCTTTTATCTTTTCTTGCACATTTGGTTTCCACCACCAACTATTTTTACTATTACTAGATTTTTCCTTTGAAACTCTAACTATATCTTTTGCAATATTCTTAATATAACTAGCCACTTTTTCCCACATAACATTAGCATCCTCATGCACAGACAAAATCTTAAGATCTAAAATCTTACACTCAAAAATATTTTTATTAATATTCTTTAAATGCCCCCATCTAATCCTAGATTATCATTTTACTTTATTTTTATTTTCATCCCCTTTATCTTAAAGTCAAAAACTAATAATCGATGTTGGGTACATAAATTTTCACTCAGAATAACTTTATAATATTTGTAATCTAAATGATCTAATTTTCTTATAAGAAAATAATCAATCTAAGCTTTACTATATCCATTTTTATAATTGATGAGATGCTCACTTCTTTTCTTAAATAAGGTATTAGCAATTAAAAAATCATAAGCTAATGAAAAATCTAATATAATTTTACCATCTTCATTTGTCATTCCAAACCCATGGCCACCATGAATGCTTTTAAAATCATCAACTCTTTACCAATATGTCCATTTAAATCTCCTCCAATAAAAACTCTTACTTTAAGAGGTATCTTTTATATTAATTCTTCTAGGTCATTCCAAAATTTTAATTAGAACCCATATCCAAACCTATGTGAGGCGCATAAACACTTATAATATTAACAATCTTAGCATCAACAACAATCTTTAAAGGTATAATTCTATCTCCAATTCTATTAATTTTTATAATATTATCTTTCAAACTCTTATATATAATCACACCTATACCATTTCTAGTATGACTCCTACCCGAATACCATAGTTTAAATCCTAAACTATCAATCTCCTTAGCCTTCTTTCCAACCCATTTAGTTTTTTGAATGTACAGAATATTTATCTTCCTATGAATCATAATATCTATTAATTTCATTAATTTTTTTATAAGGGAACCTATATTCCAAGTTCCTATCCTAATTTTAGTTTCATAGACTAGCTTCTTTGCCCACATCCATCCTTAGTGGGGGAACCCTTGCTTATTTAACACTACACCTGGGCACCAGTGCAATAGCCCTTGCACACTTGTCATTGTATTCAAGCCATACAGCGCATCACTTCCAGGGGACACCCTAGCATTAATAAAAATATTTAAAGGATTCATGTCATGATTATTCAACAAGTTTTACGCTGCCTATTGACTACCTAATGCAACCCTCCACTTTTCTCATCCAAGACATGGAACCTAGCAACGACAGTGCTTAATAAAACCTAAAAATTGGCTAATTTAACATTTAGGATCTTAAGGAGATATTTTTAAATGTAATTATAGTTAGAATAAGGATGAATATGATATAGGAGAAGGACTACTAATTATTTGATCCATATTAACTTGTTTTAACTTGTCTTTAATTAGCATATAATTAAGAACTTTAATAGTTTAGAAATTTTGTATATCTTATAAATTAAAAAAATTCTAAAATAAGGTATATAGTAGATTTTACTATGTCAAGTTCACTCTTAGTTGGCAAGATAGCATTAAAGTTTGAAAAAAAGATAAATCAACTTTTTAAATAGGCTTAAGTTGATCCTTATGGGAACATTACTCTACTTATCATTTAATTACCTTATTTTGGCATTACATCTTTCGGCCAGTTAGATGGGGAGTGTACATATGAGGCTTAGGAAAGGTTTAAGGAAATGTTTACAAAATTTTCAACACCAAGATTTACCTAATTGGTTGATTATTTAGATATTATACAATTGTTCGGTATATTTCCTCAGAGCTATTATAGATGCCTCAGTTATGGTTCTTTGATGTCCAAACCCTTTGATGAAGAATATGCTTTAACCGAGGAGATGGTCACCAATAATGTCTAGTGGCCTTCTGATAAAATGAATCTTATTGAGGTAGATAGCATGAAAGAATATGATGTTTTATGCATTTTGACCTTACAGGCTAATATTATTTCTATAAAACTAGGTAATTTAGCAGTTAGTGCAACCGTAGGAGGACATATGCCTCTAGAAGAAGTTATATCTAGAAGGCCTAGTGATCATAACTTATCAAATATCAATTTTCTGAATTTCATTAAAAGGAAGATTAACTTGTATTCCAACACATATAATATAGTTTGGAAGAATCATCCCAATTTTAGTTGAAATAATCAACAACTAAACCTTGTGGGCCTTTGAAATTCTCCTTCAAAAGAGAATTATGCCAACCCTAGACCTAGTCATCCTTTATGTTTTAATTCAAATAACCAATATAAGGATAAGAGGCTTTCTTTAGAAGACTTAGTGCTATAAATGGGAAACCATATCCAAAGTCAAAGTACTACCATTAATAACATATATTAGGGCAGACAGGCAATTCCTTGAATAATATGCCCCAAGGAACCTTACCTAGTAGCACAGAAATAAATCATAACATGAAGGGCAAAGGGCATTTTAAACCCATTAAGCTTACGACTGATAAAAATTTAGACAAGGTAGAGAGAAAAGACAAGTAGACCAAGGAGGTACTAGTAGATGAAAGAATTGAGGAAATATCAGAAGATCCAAGCTTATCTCTAGAAAAACCTTAACCTTATATTTCATTAAGTAAACCAATCAATAAATTTGTATGGAGAACTCCATGACCATTCCAAAAAATATTGTAGAAGGAAAATTTTGATAGGAAATTCTCTAGCTTTTTGGGGATGTTAAGGAAATTGACTATAAGCAATTAAATTAATGTAAGATATCATGATCTATAAGTGGGAATTAGTTTATTATGAGACCATTTCTCTTACTAAAGATTATAGTGCAATCTTATAATGTAAACTTCTTAAAAAGCTAAAAGATTATGGAATCTTTACTATACATTGTGCTATTGGGGAGATGTTAAGCGAAAATTCATTGAGTGATTTAGGAGCGAGCATTAATCTCATCCCTTCATCTATCTTCAAGAAAAAGACTTAGGTGATGTACTACCCATAACTACCACCTTGTAATTAGCTAGTAGGCCTTCACTTGCCCTAGGGGTGATAGAGGATGTCTTATTTATGGTAGAAAACTTTATCTTCCTTGTAGACTTTATTATTTTAGACATTGAGGAAGGTAGGGAAATACTTATTATTTTAGGTAGACCATTTCTATCCATAGGTATAGTTTTGATTGGTGTTCTTAAGGGGAATTAACTATGAGAGTCCATAATGAAGAAGTAGCTTTCAATGTGTTGAAGTCAATGAAGTTTCCAATTAATGATAGTGGGAACCATTGCTATGAAGTCAACATGGTAGAGAAAAGTGTACAGATGCTCTAAATGACATTTTTTATTTAGATTTGTTAGATTAGTTATTGATTAAAAATTTCATGTAAGAGCCTTGAAGTGATATTACTATCCTCCCAGAAGTTGATATATCCCTGAGAGGAATGAGACCTTAGATACTTTGGCGATAGGTAGATCTTTTAAGCCATCTTTTTTTAGAGGTAGCCTCCCTAGAGCTTAAAGTATTTCCATGCCTCTTTAAGTATGATTTTGGGTGTTTCATCAACTTTACCAGTGATAAAATCTTTTTCAAGATGAACTTTAGGAGAAAAAGTTGACGGGGGTTCTTAGAGACCATATAAAAGTCATAGGTAAATTATAGTAGAAATTCAAGGGATTAATTTATTTGTGTGCATGCATGGGATTGTATTATATGAAGTTTTTAAGGCAAATGTTTTCCTATAAAGGAGTTTGAACCCTACTATGAAGGATTAGTGAAGAAAAAGATCTTTAGGTTGCTAGACACATGAATCATTTAAGGAGGTCAGGTTCTTTGCCTTCACCAGGAGGGTGAAAAAGGATGAGTTGGTACTCTTCCATCAGCAGGAGGGTGAGAAAGGACATTAGGTTCTCTACCTTCACCAGGAGGGTGAAAAAGGATGAGTTTGTACTGTGCCATCACTTGGAGGGTGTAAAAGGTGTCAGTTCACTGCCGCACCGGGTTGGTGGAAGAGAGTTTGTAAAAGGCTTCTCCGCCTTGCTATGGGGGCAAAAGGAGAGAAACTATTGAGTAGTGCAATACCTGGAGATGGAGTCTCCAAGGAGTGGACATTGGTCTTGTTGGACCGAACAACTATAAAATTATGCGTTCTTCTGTCTTTATTTTTTACTGCTTTTTATTTTATGCACGTTTAATTTTAGTGGTTGAAAATTATTTTGAGAAAATCTATCATTGTAATAAAAATCTTAAATTGGTTTTCAAAAACACCAAGAGATTTTTAAATTACCAATTCACCTCCCCTCTTGGTTAGCCTTGGGACAAATCTATTAGGTCTAACAACCTATTTAAACTTTTAAGTGATATCAGAGCCAATTTCAAAAATTAAAGTTTAGAATACTTTTTGAAAAATGATTATGGCTAATTTTGGAAACCATAACACTCCTGGAGGATATTCAATCATTAGACCACCGCTATTTGATAACATTCGTTTCGACTTTTCGAAAACCCGTATGTCTACTTTTCTGCAATCACTGGACCATCGCATATGGATGTCAGTATAGGATGGCTATACTGCTCCTACTAGACTGGTTGATGGCATTAGGATTGAAACATCATTTGTTGATTGGACATTAAAAGAAAAAGGCTTAGCTCAGTTAAATACAAAATGTTTAAATAATATTTTCTATGCTCTTAAATTTGAAGATTACATACGTGTTGCAACCTATAAAATTGGAAAAGAACTTTTGGATGGAATTTGCATTACATATGAAGGAACTAATGAGGTGAAACAATCTAGATTGAATATTTTATTACACAACTATAAACTTTTTGCATGAAACTAAATGAATCAATCAATGACATGTATACTCGTTTTACACAAATAGTCACCTCATTGCATGCTTTAGGTAGGTAACTAACAAATTCAAAAAAATTAAATAAAATCCTATATTTCTTACCTACTTCTTATGATGCAAAGATAACTAACATAACTGAGTCAAAGGACTTAAATGTTTATTCTATGAATAATCTGCTTGGATCACTGATTGCTTACGAGCAAGGAGTGACCTTAAGACAAATTGATATAGGTGACAAGAAGTGATCAATTACTGCCTGAGGATGAAGAAGATATTACACTCATGATGAGGCAATTCAAAAGTTTCCTA
The DNA here is from genome assembly GCA_019925795.1 of Dendrobium chrysotoxum. Taxonomy (NCBI): domain Eukaryota; kingdom Viridiplantae; phylum Streptophyta; class Magnoliopsida; order Asparagales; family Orchidaceae; genus Dendrobium; species Dendrobium chrysotoxum. The sequence continues at coordinate 34,736,628 of CM034314.1, forward strand.
AGAAGAAAGAAACGATGATGTCAGCATTAAATTCAATAGGAATGCAAAAGTTTCAAATGATGTCATTTGTTATGAATGCAGGAAGCTTAGACATATTCAGACAGATTGCCCAAATCTCAAAGCTAATCCTAGCAAGGAGAAAGTATAGGAGAAAACCAATGTTAGGAAGGGCAAGAAAAGACTACAGAGAGCTTTCTGGGCTGACTTTGCTTCTGACTCCTCAAAAATAGAACCAGAAGAACAAGTTATAAATTTATGCTTAATGGTGAATAATATTGATCTTTCAGATCAAAAAGAGGTATGTGACTTATCTTATGATGAATTATTTAAAGTTTCTGAGAAAATACATAATGCATATAGGAAACTCAAAAAACTACATGCTAAGCTTAATATAGAGTATTTAAGTTTGATAAAAGAGCATGAAATTCTTAGGAATGATCACACAAACATAGATAGCAATCACATGAGCTTACTAGATGAATTCGATGATTTGAACAAAAAGTATGAACTGTTAAAATCATCACATACTGAACTTGAAAATGATTGTGAAGTTTTTATGGAAGAAGCTGAACATAGGGAAATTAATTTGTGAACAAATATTTTAATGTTTGAAAATAGAAAATCATATCTAGAAACAAAATGAAGGCTATTATGGAAAATAGACTGACACCCATACTTAAACAGTTCTATGAGTCTAAGCAAAAGCATACAAGTTTAAAACTTAGGAAGAGACATTATAACTCACATAGATTGGTAAATCCTTCAATATACATCAATATTTATGGGCCCAATGCTACTAAAGTGTGGATTCATTTTGAGGATATTTTTAAACTCAATTATTTTAAGGATGATATTTCTATAAAGGATATCCTCCATTTGTGGTTTGTTAATGTGAGAGGTCATATTGTCAATCTTATTCCTTCCCTAATTTTTTGGTGCCTCTAGCTTAGTAGGAATAATTCTCTTTTCAACAATATTACCATGAATCATGACCAAATTATTAGGAATGTTAATGATAATGTTTGTAGGCTATTTAATGTTAATCTTCTTAGCTCCAAGAATTTTAAAGGTTATTCTTATGTTGCTAAGGAGATTGGTATTATTCTTAACGATAAGGCTATCAATAAGAGTTATAAATTAATTTACTGGATGAAACCTCCTTCAATATGGTTAAATTAAATAGTGATGGGTTAGTTAAGGGGGAGATGTGTGGTTGTGGTGGTATCATATGAAACTATAATGGTGATTTTATTGTTGCTTTTGCTAGTCCTCTTCCCACTTGTTCTGTTATGTATTCTAAACTTTTTGTTATCTTATTTGGTTTCAAATTTTACCTTTCCCTTGGTCTCGTTAATATTTGGATTGAAGTTGATGCGTTACACATGCTTTTTTACCTTAAAGACCATGATGAGAAAAGTTTTAGTCCTAAATTTTTTTATCTTATTAGGGAAATTAAACAGTTTATGATTTTCTTTAATGTCAAGTTGACTCATATTCACAGAGAAGGTAATGCCTGTGCTGACTGGTTGGCTAATCATGGTTTTAATCTTCCTTTCCTTACTGAATTTTCTTATTATCAACTCCCCCCTTTTGTCAAAGGTATCATTAGATTAGATAAAATTTGCTTTCCTTATGTTAGAAAAAATTAATTCCTTTTTTTGGGCATTCTTTTAGCCTAGTGGTTTGTCTAATGCTTTGCTTTTTTGGGTTGTTATTTTTCCGGTTGGTGTTAGCCTTCTTAGCTTGTCCTTGTATTTTGTATATGGGCCTTATTTTGTTTTCCATATTATGGTCTTTCGGAGTTGCCAGATCCTTAATTGCTATTTTATTATTGATTGCAAGAGTTGTGGTTGGTTGTTATCTTATGAGCATGGTATCGGTAATAAGTATATTAATATTTTGGACTTAATTTTTGATACTAATTGGTGGGATTAGCCTGTTTTGAGCTATGATTGGTGAATTTATTTTGCTGATCATCCCTCATTTGGCTGCTCATCTCCTCCTAGGTTTTGTTTGAAGTGGATTTCTATCAATCTTTATTTTGGGAATGTTATGTGGGGTGTTCCATCTTTATTCGTTATGTGGACCTTTTGTTATATCCTTGTTCAGGATATGATCCAGTTTGTTGATATGAAATCTTTTTCTTACTTGTTTATTTACTATTGGGCTATTTAGATGAAAGTCTATGGCTATTTTGTGGTTGTCTCTAAGCTCATCTATGTTTCTTTCTATTCCTGTGTGGCCTTCCCGTGCAGGTTCGGTGTTAGCCTTGGCGGGTTGGGGAGTAGATTGGAGTGGCATTTGTGGGTTGTGTATGATTGCATATCAGATGCTACATTTTTGGATGCTAATTTGTGGGATTGGCCTATTTTGAGCTATGATTGGAGAATTTATTTTGCTGATCATCACTCATTTAGCTGCTCATCTACTCCCAGGTTTTATTTTAAGTAGATTTCTGTCAATCTTACTTTTAAAAATGTTATCTGGGGTGTTCCATCTTTGTTCATTCTGTTGACATTTTGCTATAGCCTTGTCATGGATATGATCTAGTTTATTGATATGAAGTCCTTGCCCTCTTTGTTGATATATTGTTTGACTATTTCGATGAAAGTCTATGGATGTTTTCTGGTTGTATCTATGCAAATCTATGCTTTTTTGTAATCCTGTGTGGCTTTCCCGTACAGGTTCTATGTTAACCTAGGTGGATTGGGGAGTAGATTGGAGTGGCATTTGTGGATTGTGTATGATTGCATATCAGATACTACATGCCTGAGCTTTTATGGCAATCCCTTTTAATTTATCATTTCTATTTTTGGCAATCTTCATGGTGCTTTTCCTGTGATTGGTCGTGACCTTCCTTTTTTTGTGTTTAGAATTGGCTTACTAGTGATTTATATCATCGCCATTGGAAGTTGTTAATGATTTTTATTAATAATGGTTTCATTTTTCCTAGGTATTATGTTTGGAATATTTACTCTTGATGCTATCATATCTATGATTTTTTTTCTGATCTTGATTGTGGCAACTCGGGTAACTGTAGTGGTTATAATTATTATTATTATATTATCTATTCATCTTTGTGTTTTATTGTGGGATATGCTACTTATATTTGTAACATTTGGAGTGTTAATTACTTGATGAGGTGGGATAATTATTTATTTTTAGACATTCAGTAGTGGATTATTAGCAGAATCAATCATACTGTTTATTTTCCATCTAATATCTGCTTACTATATGTTTGGCTTTAGTTGCACTATAGTGTAATATTTTAGGTTAGTTTGGAGTCTTCTTTTGCGTGGCATAATGCTTTTTGGAATTACTGGACTAAGCTTAATAGAGGCATGGTCACTTATCAGCTTTCTTTGCAGAACTTCTTTTTAGGAGCTAAGAACGAGCTCACAGATTGCTCTTCTTTTTTGGGTGGCAACACCAAGCTTTTTGTTCATTTTTTTTCTATTATTCTTAGCATGTTATTAGGTTCTCTTGTTCTCGTGCTTAGTGGATAAATCTAGTTCCTAGTTTTTTTTGGATTTTTTTGTAGCTCTTCTGAGCAGTTATGGGCTGGTTTTTTCCTTAAGGACCCTGTATTCTTTTTTTGGGTTATTAACATGTAAGCCCATTGGTGGGTTTTAATTAAAAAAAATAGATTGGTAAATCCTTTTCCTGGTGTTAAATGTTTTTCATATGGAATGATAGGACATATCTCGCATACATATACTATTCATCATAGAACACATCTTGTGTGGAGAGCTAAGGTGCATAAATCACAACATATCACACATGCATCTGGTTTATCATTGCCATGAGGTGAACCCAAATTTGTTTGGGTTCTATTTTGATTGAAAAATATATAGTTTTTAAAAGATTTACTTTTCTTTGGGAAATGATTAATTTCTGAAATTTTAATTTTATAATCGAACACTTATTATGAATGATATATCACCTCGAAAGGTGAACATATCGTTCCCTAATAGGTTCAGATTTCAAATCTTTGAATTTATCCTGATTATTTTAATTGAATTTGAGAAAGAATTACATATGATCCCGAAGGGTCAAAATGAGTATTCAATCAGATATTTAACTATAATAATTTAGAGAAGAAGATTATTAATCTCATAATCAAACCTACAATAGTAATTGATATATCTTTCCAGAGAAAGAAGTTATCAATCACTATTGATCATTTGAAAATGATGATAATGATCATTGGGTTTGATTTTCCCAAAAAAAGTTAATTGAAGCTTTGAAAATCTTAATTTTGAAATCTGGTATGGGTTTCTAATTCTCCTACGAGCGCAAGCCCTCGTAGTTAATTACATCATAGGAAACTAAAAATTTCCTATGAATACTCTAGATTAAAATAGCAATACGAATTTCATTTAGATTTTAAAGTTTGATGTCAAAGGAGGTAGGGACTAGAATTTTCAAACAGGATTGGTTCAAAATTGATCACTTATTCTAGAGTAAAAGGAAAAAGGGTAGGAGGTGTTTTGAGATTCTGAATTATTTTAGAAAACACCTCAGCCTATCCTAAATGTTGGGCTTGAATTTAATGGAAAGAGATTTAAGTTTGAGTGATTAATTTTATTGGAAAGTTGGGATCCAAATCCCAGAGGTTGAGGACTTAAGATTGAAAATCTACCTCAAAACCTAAGTCTAAAGTGGGTACTAAAAATCAGTGACCCGAATCCAAGCTAATACAATGCAATCCTAGACTTACCCCGGCCTGGATTGGGGAACCAGCTAAACCACCTAAATGCTTCAAAACCATGAGTCAAGTCTTTAATGTAGAGTGGTATGGATATTATTTAAGATTAGTTTAAGAAGTTGGGGTCGATATCTAGAGCAGATTCCTAAATGACACTTTAACTGATGTTGGGTGAAATGCTTAAACTAGAAATGCAATTAAAGATTAGACTCAATTTTAATTTGTTACTAATACGATGCATGCTAATTGACTCAAATGCTTAAAATCAAGTATGAAGTAGTTTTAAAATTAGGCTTAAAAATAGGTTTTTTCATAGAGATTGCATAACATCCCTTTGACAGAACTGCATCCTAAAAGGTTAGGTGGCCTGCCAGAATCCGCAGATGGGGAGTTGCCTAACAAGGTAGAGAAAAGTTAATATAAATGCATGAAAAACTCCCGACAGATCTGGGCTTACTTCTTAAAGTCGTTACAGTTTCTATCTGAGCTTAAATGTTTTAAGTTTTGTTTAAGTAGAAATAGTTTTAAGTGTGTCCTTACGACCCTCCGATCGGGTTCCAGACTAAAACAAAATTGACATGCAAGAAGCGCCAAAAAAATTACTAAAAGCTTGCAAATTCTTAATCGCAATCAAAATCAATCAATCAACATTAATCAAATCATTTAAATTAGAATTCAAATTGAAAGTCCACGTGGCAAGTGCCACTTAATTATACAACTCAGGGTCTGCAGGAAAAGTAAAGTAGTCGGGTACCATTAACTACAAAATGGATTCTACTCCTAAGATTCAAGTGACTTTGAGAATTGGGATTCTTCTCTTTATTCTTGACTTCTTCGTCCTCCATGAACTCCTTGGATCGTCGGGTCTGGATATCTAAAGGAAAAGAAACTCCCCTTAGATAAGGGTGTTAACTTTTCTCTTTGGATACTTGAAAGTATCCTAAACTGTATTTCCAAGTGAAGAGGTACGTTCCCCTAAGGGATGTCACTCTTCTCCTTGGAATCCAGTTTCGATCACTTTTATCCCATCTCAAAGCACTTTTAAACATACAACTCAATTCAAATTAAATTATATTAATCAAAATTCTAGACTCGATCCTGCAAGGTTATCCTAATAATCAACAGTTAATAAATATCCTAAGTAGTTATATATTTGAAATTTATAAATACTCAATCACAGCCACACTTGGCCACGCTCTTTTAATTTTTAAAGGGGGTCTTAAGCGTTCTGAAGCACCTGTAGAAAATATCGTTAATTTTTAAAAGCTTGATTTTATTATGCCCCCTTTAATTTTTAAATGCCCTATGCGAGCGTGGCCACCTGCATAAGATTGAATTGGTATAAATAGTCCCTATCCTAGGGGTAAATCTAACGCATAATTAATAACAACACAGAGTGCAAGAACTAAAATAAATAATTAATCAATCACTTAATTCTAACAACCAACAAGTAGCAAAAAAAATAAACACCGGCCTAGCCTAATACTAAAGTTGGTTGTCCTAGAAAACCATCTAAAGTATGTGAGGTAGGCTGAATGGGTTTGAGATGTCCTAAGTAGGGTAATTAGTTAAAGTTGTTTGATGTTCTAGTTGGTTGAAAGGCTTAAGGGATATTTTAATTGAATTTTAATTCTTAATGGTTTAAAATTTATTTTAAAATTAATTTTAATTATTTATTAGATACCACCTTTGTTTCTCACCGAGGCCGTGAAGTTTATTTCACCTTCCTTGGGGCTAATTTAATAGTCTCGTGGGCTTGGGTTACCTAGTGGTACCCGATATAATTAAGTGATTTGATTTTGGTTAAGGTTTGAAAGTTGTTTAATTTTTTTAATCGAAGTTGATTGGTTGCTAGTTTTAAAGTTAAATTAATATTTTCTTTAATTTTAGAAGATTTATTGAATTTTGAAATTTTCTGGATTATTTTAATCATTTAATTAAGCGATCAAAAGTTAACTTTTTTATTAAAAGTGATTTCTAAAAGTTAGTATTTTATTAAAATGGTAGACCTTTATACGATCAGTTAGACAGTAAGTTCACTGGATTTGGATTTTTCTATATTTTATTATGAAGGTTTGAAGTTTTGACTTGATTTTGAACTACGTTTGACTAAAAGTTGACTTTTTCAAATTTGATTGATTTCTAGAAATTTTATATTTTTGATAAATATTAGACCTTAATATGAGTTGAATTCCTTTGAGTTTTGCTAAATTTAGAGTTCATTTGAATTAGTTATGAATTTTTGAAGTTTTGGGTATTTATTAAATTTTTAAAATTTGCCTAATTAAAGGCATTTGATTGATTTGAATCCAAATGACCACCAAAATTCTTGAAATCACCTCCAAAGACCAGGAATGGTCTAAGGAGATATTATCAAGTGTTTAAGATATTTTTGGATTTTTTAATTATTTTTAATTAATTTAATTAATTAAATATTAAATTTCACTTAAAATTAAATTATTCTTAAAATTGATGTTAAATATAGTTGATTTTAATTTTCATTGATTAAGGATTTAATTCTGGTCAGTTAGACGTATTATTTTTAATTTTAGGTTTAATTTTAATTTATTAGAATTTTTGGAAGGTTTTAATGCTTCAGTAAGGTTTTATTTTGATTATGTTAATTAAGGGCTTAATGACTTCAAAATTTAGTGGGAAAATTTCTATAAGCTGAAGATGTCACTAAGTTTGATTGGTTCAAATCTTAAGTCAATAGAATATGAATCCTAATTATTATAGTTTTTTTAAGTCCTCTAACCAAACTCCTTAATTATTGTCCTAATGACAGTAAATTTAAATGGGTTGAATCAAAGTTTCAACTAACCCTTGAACAATCATATGTAAATACACACATCAAACAGAAAAATCTTAGATCTAAGAGAGCCTTAAAGCTAGGTGCTGTGTGCACCTTAGACATACAATAATTAATATCCAAATATTTATAATTAATAATTTGATTAGTGAATGATTAAGACATAACCATTCACTAATGCACCCACATAATTTATATTCAAACATGCTTAATCTAGTTTTAAAATTTCAAATTAGATCTCTCAACCTAAAGATTTAAATATACATATAATTTAAAAAATAATAATTTTAAATGTATATATAATATATACAAAAACATATATATATCAATACAAGTTTTAAATTTAAAATACTAAAAATATCATCAAAATAAATTTTGATACCTAAATGAGAGATCCCTTGATTTGTTTAAGATAATGTGTAAATAAAATTTAATTTTTAAAATATTTAATATAATACTTAATTAAAATTAATTAAATATTAAAAGTATTAAAATAATTCAAATTATTTAAAATAAATTAAGTTTTAAATTTCAAAATTAATTTTAAATTAACATACTTAAAATTATAAAATTTTTTTTTGATATATTATTTTTGTTTTTTTATTTAATTTGAATTATTAAAGTTTAAAGTTCATTAAATGAATTTTAAATTAATTTTAAATTAATTGACATTAAAAATAAGTCTTAAATATTTTTGAATTTTAAAATTATTTAAATTTAATTTTAAATAAATATTAATTAAATGTTTGAGTATCTATTTAAATAAAAATTATTTAAAGTATATATAAAACAAATATATATTTAATTAGTTTAATTTGAAATTAAATATTAAAAATATATTTATATTTATATTCAAATGAACTAATAATCTAAAGTTTAAATTTTAACATAAAATTTTAGATTTTCTAAAACATTTTTAATTATTTTTTTAATTGAATATTTATTTAAGATATTAAATGTTTTATTAATTAAAATAATTTAAAATATATTAATATTTAAAATTAATATTAATTTTAAATAATAATATTAAAATTTTTGAAAAGTTTAATATATAACATATATATATATATATATAATTTTATTGAATTTTAATTAATTTTAAAGTTTTTGATTTATAAAGATTTAAATAAAATTAAAAAAAAACTAATTTTAAATAAAAAGAGATTTGGCGGCGGCGGAGTCCACGTGGTGGCTTGTGATTTGCGGATCAAAACTACGGCGGCGGCGGGCAATCATTAGAAATGATTACGCCGTCATGCAATCATCACTGGATGACTGGAAAAGCGCGTGGATCCCATGCACTTTTACTAATCCACGTCAGTGGATTTCACCTACCGTTGGATCTTCTGCGGTTGGGATCTACGGCTCTGATTGAGCCGGATAAGGGAATTAACCACGGATCAATTTGCGAGGTTGATAAGAACTGCGGAAAGGCAAGATCGGCATCGTTGATCAGAGGATCAACGGCTTAGATTTTTCACAGTTAAGGCCTGCTTAAATAAAGCCTTAGAAGGGGTTTTTTTGGCTCGTGTGTTCGATCCGGTTAACCAAATCAATTAAAGTTTTAAACTTAGATTAAGTTGATGAATAGAAAATGTGGGAAGTAGGTTTTATAATTTGAAAATTGCTTCTCTAAAAGCTATTTAAAACTAAGTATATTACCTAGGGTTAAGGGTTTAAAAGAAACTAACCATGCGTTTTGGAAAATTTTTAAACCTCTGAACTTGTAGTCTGTCCACGCAAGTTTTTGTAGAAGACCCCTCGAACTTCCAATGCCTGCATCAAGAGTTAAATGCCTAGGACGGATTTAACTCAAGTTCGTCGAAGAACACGCCGCCGGTGAGCTTTTGACGGTGGGGTTTTGCTTTGGAAACCTAGAGAGGCTCCTGGAAAACTCAATGGAATAGTGGTTTGGGCTTGAGAAGCTGAGAGTTGAGAGAGAGTAGGGTTTCAAGAATGAGACTTAAAAATGGGGTCTCACCTTATCAAATGTCCTCTAGTTAATTGGATGGCCTTGATCAACTTGGAGACTAGCCAGGATGTTGCCACCTGCCCTGGTAGTAGTTAGGAGCATGAGCATTAAAGGCCACAAGGACATCCTAGGTGGAAAGGTGTCCTTGTCCTCACACAAGCATATGGGGATGCTTAGGGCCGTTTGATCTAAATCTGAAGGTTGAGAGGGAGCCTAGGAATGTTCTAGAGTAGGCTTGACAGCTGGAGTGATTAAGGAATGATCAACTTTGACTACCCTAAAGGCTTGATTTGACCATTTGACTTGTCCTTATGCCACATGGCAGCTAAGGTGGCATGGGAGGGAGCTTGGGAGCTGCTTGGAAGCATTAAACTCAAAGCCTAAGTAAAGGGATTAATGTTAAGTGGGATTTGACCATTTGAAAGCTCTTTGGAGACTCTATTGATTAGGTTGACTAGTCAACCAGTCAATGGAGCTAGTGATGTGGACTCAAGAAAATTTTTAAGAATTGATTAATTGGTTTGAAAAGGGTTTAATAATCATGGATTTAAAATTGAATAAGAATAATAAAAGAAAATGAGGTTTTGACCAAATTCACTAAGTTGACTTGGTTAACTTGACTTAAATTTCATTGTCCCATGGTTAGAAAATATTTAGGCCATGGTTAGGATTTGATTCAAGGCTCGAAAGAGGTTTGATAGGTAGAATGAATTGAGAAAACCCATTTAAAGCTTTAAGGGAGATTTAGGTCAACCTAGGTTGACTTGGTCAACCACATTGACCCAGGACCTGAATATGAACTCAATGGATCTCATTTGATATTTTGAGTCCAGTGGAGGTGATTTGGAGGATCAAAATGGCCATTTGGGTTAAATGACCGACTTAAGCCCTAAAGGGGCCTAATGGGTCAACTAGGGTTACTTGGTCAACCAGCTTGACCCAAGGTCAAGAGCAGGGTTCAACCAGTTTAAAATGACATTTTGAGTCCACTGGTGGTGGTCTCAGGGTCTGGGGAGGTTATTTGGTCAAAATGATCTGTTTGTACCCTTAATGGGCCTTTAGGTCAACCTAGGTTGACTTGGTCAAATAGTTTGACCCAAGGTCTGGTTTTGGGGTCCAACAGGTTTGGTTTGATATTTGAAACTTGCTGGAGGTGGTTGCATTTGATTCAGAGCTCATTTGGTCAGAGGTGACTATTTACACCCCATTGGGTATTTTGATCATTTTGGATTCTAGTCAATTGGAGATCAAAATGAATCCAACAAAATATAATTTAATGTTCAATGAGTCATAATGAAGGGTTTGGAAGTGATTGGAGGCTTTGGAGAAAGCTCCAAGGTCAAAATCTACTGGGTGATAGGACCAGTGGCATAGGTCATAAATATTTGAAGGTTTTATAACCTTCGAGGTTTCAATCAAATTTCTAGGGTTAGAGACCTCAGAATGAGCTCAAATTTGGAGGGTTGCCTCTAGAGACATATCACATCAGTATAAAACTGACAGACCCTAAATCAGAGTTCATTTAACTGGGGTTTAAAGAGTTTGAAAATTTACTAGAAAATGCTTTCAAGACCTAAGTCTTTAGGCCTTAAGATTTGAATTAAATTTCTAGATTTGATCTGGATTTTGGGTTTGAATATTTGTAATTGAATTATCCAAATCATTGATGGACATTTGGATGATCACAAGTGATTGGATAGGGTTAAATTTAGATTGGAAGCTAGATCAAGATTTGAATTGGGATTAATGTCTGGAAAGGCTTGAAACTTAAATATATCAAGGGTCTGGATTGATTTAAGATTAACTTGATTGAATTCTAGATTGGTTAATGATTAGGATTGATTTGAAGTTTGAATTGATCTAAGATTTAGATTGGTCCTAGAATCTAGATAGATCTAGGGTTAAGGTAGATCCTAGGGTCTGGAGTGCTCTAGAGTCTAAAATCTAGGAGTGTCCTAAGATTTAAAATTTAGGAGTACCCTAGGGCCTAGATAATTCTTATGGTCTAGATTTGATCTAGGGTTTAAATTGATACTAGAATCTAGAGTCTGGCAGAATCCTAGGTTCTAGAGTAGATCTTAGGGACTGGAAGAATTTAAAGGAATTCTAGGGTCTAGGGCAGATCCTAGGGACTAAAATCTAGGAAAATTATAGAGTCTAGATTGGTCTTAAGCTGTATTGATCTGGGGTCAGGATTGATCTAGGCTCTAGATGGGTCCCTAATGACCTCATACAAAAATGAGGTCAATAAATGGACCCCCAATATGTATAATAGAATGAAGTTCTATTGCACATATTGGCGTTGACCGAAAAGAAAGGTCAAGTCTGGAGTTTTGATCCTAAGGGAAAGAGAAACTTATCCCTAGAGAATCGGGTTTGAATTTACATTAGGGTAGTGCTGGGGAAAGCATATTCTACCACTAACGGATCTAAACCTAAGGGAAAGAGAAGTTCTATCCCTAAAGGAAAAGAAGTCTGGGTAATCGTATAGGAAGGAAGAACTCCTAACTACAGAGGATTAATTCTAGGTTTGATTCTAAGGTAAGGGGAAAACTTAACCCTAGAAGATTGAGTTTTGATTAGATACTAGGGTAGTGCTTGGGAAAGTGTACTCTACGACTAGTAGATCTAGTCCTAGGGGAAGGAAAAACCTACACCCTAAGGAAAAAAAACCTAGATAATCCTATAGGAAGAAGGAACTTCTAACTATAGAGGATTGAGTTTTAATTTTGATACTAGGGTAGTGCCACGAAGGACGTACTCTACCACTAGTGGATCTAATCCTAAGGGAAGGACGAAAAGCCTAACCTTAACAAGAAGAAAGCTTGATTTTGCAACTTGAAATTGAATCCATGATGGTGTCACAGAGGACTTACTCCATCACTGGGGAGTCTAAACCCAAGGGAAGGAAGAATACTTACCCTGATGAAAAGAGGATTAGATGATCTATGGGAAGAGAGTATTGCTTCCTATAGGAGATCAAGTTTAAAGTTTTAAATTTAGAAACTAGGATGGTGTCGCAGAGGAGAGAAAGCACGATGACTCAGATCTGTCCTTAAAGAAAGAAGACTTGAGGACCCTGAGGGAAGGAAGCATTGTTTCCCAAAGAAGATCAGATCTGGAATTTAAACCTAGGATAATGCCACAGAGGATGTGCTCCATCACTAGAAGATCTAATCCTAAGGAGAGAAAGCACGATGACTCACATCTATCCTTAAGAAGAAGAAAACTAGATTATTATGTGGGAAGAAAGCACTGGGATTCGCACCTGACCACAGAGGATCATATTTGAATTTTGAAACTAGGATGGTGCCACAGAGGGGGTGCTCCATCACTAGTGAATGATCTTATGGAGAGGAAACTTGCTCTACACAAAAGATCAGATTTGAATTTTTAAATTAGGATGGTGCAACAATGGGCGTGCTCTATCACTAGTGGATGAACTTATGGAGAGGAAACTTACTCTACACAAAAGATTAGATTTGAATTTTGAAACTAGGATGGTGCTACAACGGGTGTGCTCTATCACTACTGGATGATCTTATAGAGAGGAAACTTTCTCTATACAAAAGATTTGGTCTGGATGATCGTATATGGAGGAAACTTGCTCTATATAGAGGATCAGATTTGAATTGATCATATGTGAAGAAAACTTGCTTCACATAGAGTATTAGGTCAGGATGATCGTATATAGAGGAAACTTGCTCTATACAGAGGATCGAATTTGAATTGATCATATGTTAAGGAAACTTGCTTCACAAAGAGGATCGGGTTAGGATGATCGTATATAGAGGAAACTTGCTCTATATAGAGGATCAGATTTAAATTGATCATATGTAAAGGAAACTTGCTTCACATAGAGGATCAGGTCAGGATGATTATATATATAGAAAACTTGCTCTATATAGAGGATCAAATTTCATATTTAAAAATAGGATGGTGCCACAGAGGGCGTGCTCGATCACTAGTGAATAATCTTGTGGAGAGGAAACTTGCTCTATATAAAAGATCTGGTCTGGATGATCATGTGTAGAGGAAACTTGCTTTACATAGAGAATTGAGTCAGGATGATCATATATGATGGAAACTTACTCTATATAGAGGATCGAGCTTGAATTTTGAAAACTTGAGACTAGGATGGTGCCACAGAGGGCATGATCCATCACTAGTAGGTGATGATATTAGAAGGAAGTTTGCTCCATATCAAACTAAAATTGAATTTTGAAAATTTAGGATGGTGCCATAAAGGGCATTATCCATCACTAAATGATCTTATCTTAAGGTAAGAAAGAATGGTGACTTACATCTAATCTTAAGAAAAGAGAAATAAGATTTTGAGATTTGAAAACTTGAATAGGATTGAGTCACTTTGATTCAAAAATTGAAAATTTTATTGATTTGAAATTTGAGCTACATCAAGCATAGTATCTCTTCAGGAATTGCCCATTTACAGGAAGCATTGGGTGATTTCCTTTACAATCCACTAACTGATACGAGCCTCCTTCGTAGGTTATTTCTATTAAGAAGGGTGCTTCATAGGTTGGTTCAAACTTCTCGTCGAGCTTTCTGTGGGCTAAGATAGGCCTCTGAAGAACCAAAACCAAGTCACCTACTCGGAAGGTTCTAGGTCGCACTAACTTATAATGAGCTTGAACCATTCTGGCTTTATAGAGTTCTAGATCTTGCTGGGCTTGGAGATGACATTCTTTAAGACCCTTAAGTTCTTCTAGTCGAAGTTGTGCATTCTGTTCTGTTGTAATCTGGTTTTGAATTACAATTCTGAGCGAAGGGATTTGAATTTCCAGAGGGAGTACGGCCTCGGATCCATACACTAGTGCAAACGGTTTGGATTTGGTCAGGATTTGATATGTAGTTCGGTAGGGCCACAAAGCTTTCACCAGCCACTCATCCCACTAATGTTTATTATCGTCCAGGGTCTTTTTGATAATTTGAACTAGGGTTTTATTGAAGGCCTCAGCCAATCCATTAGCACATTGGTAATAGATTATTGAGTATCTCCAATCAATACCATGGTGACTTGCAAAGTTATTGATCTTTATAGACTTGAAAGTGGACTCATTATCGGATATGATCCTGCAGGGTACGCCGAATCGATATACAATATGGTCACGAAAGAATTTCAATATATGGTGTGATGTTATATTTCTCAGTGGAATTGCTTCTGTCCACTTTAAAAAGTAATCAGTCACTGCTAAGATGAAGTGATGACCCCTTGAAGAAGGAGTGTCAATTGGTCCGATGATATCCGCACCACAACTTTTGAAAGGCCACTAAGCTATGGTAGGATGCAACATGTTAGACTGCTGATGTAAAACCACACCATGAACCTGACACTGATGACAACATTTTATAGTTTTCATGCAATCGTCAATCATCTTAGGCCAGTAGTAACCAAGTCTTTTAATTTTTATTTTCATCTTAGGACCCAATTGATGAGCACCACACAGTCCAGCATAGACATTATTAACAATCTTCAGGGCTTCTCATTTGTTTAAACAATGGAGCCACATCTGATTGAATTATCGATGGTATAATGTATCATTGACTAGTGCATAGGATAGGGAACATTTCTTGATTTGATTGGCAGGAGACCTGTCATGGGGAATCTTGCTTTCTTGAAGGTTTTTAACTATTGGTATCTCTAATCTTCTTTTTCATCGACTGTTGTAGAGGTAGAAAGGACATGGGGAGATGTTTATTGAGGTGCTCTAAATCTATAGGAGACAGGACATGACGGCCCAGCTCTTCTATGGGGATAGAGTATTTTTCTGGACATGCGAATTCTTTCGTAAGCTTTGCTAGGGCATCCACCGAGGAATTACTTCCATGAGGAACCCTATACATAGTTACAATGGGAATTTGCTTGAGCAAGTGTATTGTGTACTGGTGGTATTTTAGAAGTTTAGGATTTAAGACCTTATAGGACCCTACAATCTAATTGATTACCAGTTGAGAGTCACCATAAATCTTAATCTCTTTAATCTCCATCAGGATTGCAAGTTCCAGGCCAGTTATCAAAGCTTTGTACTCAGCCTCGTTGTTTGTACAAGATTTAGATAAGTGGTAGGAAAAGTGCATCATTCCCTTATCCGATGTTATGACAACCAGGCCGACTCTGGCTTTTCTAGGAATAGTAAATTGAGGTTTTTTTCCCTATTGAGAGGACTCTGCACCATCAAAATATATTTCCCAGGTCTGAGTATTGGATTCCTCAAAACTCATGATCTATTTGTCAGGTGAATCATCGTTTAGAGAAGATTTTGTCGATAGTAGGTGCACCGCAAGGAAGTCAGCGATAGCTTGCCCTTTCACAGCACGTAGGGGAATGAAAGTGATTTCAAATTGAAGCAATATTATAGACCAGTGGGCTAGACATCCTGACAATGTGGGTCAGGTCATAAGATATTACTGGGGGTTGATAATGGAATTCAAATTAACTTGATGAGAAAGCATATAATATCTTAGTTTTTGTGCTGCAAAAACTAGGGCAAGGCAATGTTTCTTAATTTCTGGATAATGGATTTTCGTTGGAAGGAGTCTTTGACTTAAGTAGGAGAGAGCATTCTCTTTCCCATCATCATTGACTTGAGCTAGGAGGGCCTAGAGAGATTCGTCAAGGGCTACAGTGTAAAGGATTAGAGGTCTCCCTGGAATGGGGGCTGCTAGAACCGGCAGATTTGTCAGGTATTATTTGATATTTTCAAAAGCATTTTGGCATTTCTCATCCCAAATGAATTTGTCATCCTTTTTAGCCAGGACAGAGAATGATTGACATCTTCTGGATAGATTAGAAATGAATCTTCTTATATACGCCAGTCTGCCCTGAAGAGATCTTAGTTGAGTAAGACTCTTAGGAGGCGGCAAATTTAAGATAGCTTTAATTTTGGCAAGATCAATTTGAATTTTGTGGTGCCTGACTACGAAACCTAAGAATTTTTCTGATGTGATACCAAAAGTGCACTTCAAAGGATTCATTTTAAGGTCGTGGCGGCACAACCGCTCGAAGATGATTCTTTGTCAAAAAGATGAGCCTCTTTCACTCTACTCTTGACTACTAAATCATCAATGTAGCACTCGACTCTATTGTGGATTAAGTCATCAAAGATATGAGTCATAGCCCGTTAATAGGTTACACCAGCATTTTTGAGGCCAAAGGGCATCACTTTATAACAAAAGATCCCTATAGGACTTCTGAATGTAGTGTTTCTCTCATCTTTTGAGGCCATCTTGATTTGATTATAACCAAACGAGCCATCTATAAAGGAGAAAATAATGTGTGAGGAGGCAATGTCTACCATGAGTTCTGGGATTGGCAAAGGACATTCATCCTTATGACATGCCCTGTTCTGGTCTCTATAGTCAACATTGACTCGAATTCGACCGTTCTTCTTTTAAACTGGCACGACGCTGGCTACCCAAGAGGGATATTGCACCTCTCAAATAAATCCAGCTTTGGCCAACTTCTTGACATCAAAAATGACTTGTTGTTCGATCTCCAGATGCATGCATCATGGAGCTTGTTTAATAGGAATGGCATCATGCCAGATTTCAAGTTTATGGACTACTATGTCAGTCGTCAATCCTAGTATTTCATAATATATCCAGGTGAAACAATCTTTAAACTCAAAGAGAAGTTTAATTAGATCCTTAGACTCATCCTCACTCAATAAAGAACTTATGAAGGTGGGGCGAGGGTCATCCTCTGCTCCAAGGTTAATTTCTTTAAGTTCGTCAACTATCTATTTAATTTCTTCTTCAAATTCAGTGGTGCATCCCGAACCTGAAGTTTTTCAAAATCATCTAAAGTCTTCAAACAAAATCCATCGAGTGAATCAATGACTTCAATAGGGACATTTTTAAATTTAGGATGACTAGTTATCATTAAATAAAATTCATCATCGTCAAGTAACCTAATGGTACCAAGCTGATACCACTTGTCCAATGCTTATTAATTTTTGAATTCTAAAGACTTTTGTGGAATCTAGCCTGACCCTTAGTCTATTGACTCGGAGCAAAACTTTTACAGATAAGAGCTTTAATACCAGCAAGAAAGTAGCCAAAAAGTAATTCCAATAATTCGTTAAAATTTGCCTCCTCGAGGATTACATTATCTTCATTCCTTAAGGAGGAAGAGCCAGGGAAGAACTTCTAGACTTTCCTTACTTCTCCATCTAAGTTAGGGGCATCCTTAGTCACTAACCTTGAGACCCTATCAGCAGACAGTGGGGTTAAGGTTAAGGATAAGGATTCAACTGCCCTATTAAGCTTTTCATATAAACTCAATTCAGGCTCGTCACTTTAAATTTTTCATTTTGTAACCTCTTGGTCGCTATCTGATTCTAAAGTGAGATCAAACATCAGAGGAGGATTGATTTTTGTATAGTTAAAAGTAATTCTGGCACCCCTTTTTCTTGGTTCCTTATCAAAACTTGTTTCAAGTTTGATATAGATTGGGGGATTTCTTTTTTCAACTGAAGGGTGTCCTCGACCGCATGCTCTTTGGGCCATCCTCTCACCTCTTTGAAGTAAACTATCTGGAGGCCTAAAGATCATGCGCTCGATGTCATCTTCACTACTCAAATTTTGTCTCTTTTGATTCTTGACTTTTTCTTTTCTCAATTTTTGAATTGCTTTTGAACCTTGACTTTCTACTTTTTTCTCCTTGATGTTAATCTCTACCTTAGAACAGGCAATGGACCCTTTAGGTACGTAGTACATCACATTTTTATAGATCTCGATCTCGTGGATAGAGAATATTTACAGATCACCCTTGATTTCAAACTCAATGCCATCTCATTCGTACTTGATGGACTGATGTAGGGTAGAAGGAACCATCCTTAACTCATGGATCCAAGGCCTACCTAAGAGCATGTTAAAGGATATCGTCGAATCAATTTTATGAAATTTTGCTTCAGTCTTTACTTCTCCTATCTCTAGAAGAAGGGAAACTGAACCCAAAGCCTTCTCACCCTTTTCTTTGAACCTATGAAGAACTAACTTGTCAGTTGAGAGCTTGCTAGTATGAATTCTAAGGTATGCGAGAGTTTTTATATTCATCACATTGACCGATGCTCCCAGATCAATAAAAAATCTTGATAACTTAAACTTGCCCACATTTATGGTAATGTAAAGTGGACGATTATGGTTAGTAGTTTCGAAGAGTAAATCTTCATTGGAGAAGGTAACTCTTCGGATTTCCTTGAAGTACAAAGCTTCTTCCTCGGAAGTTGAAGCTAATTGAGCTAAGAAAATCTTTGGATCGAGAAGTGCTTTAATTGGAGTCTCCATCATCTCTTTTGAAAGGATCAAGGCATCATAAATGATCAATTTAGTAGGTAACTTCCTAAGGTGAGCTAAGTCATTGTAATCAACCCTTGGAACATTAGTATCATGACCCGATAGATTTGAAGGAAGTGGAGTTGATTGTTGAGCAGGGATTTGAATCAGATCATTGGAAATAACTTATTTTCCTTTGTCCTAAGGAGGTAGCCTAGGGGGTAAGACCTTGCAACCACGTAGCTGTACTTGTACGATCTCGTTAGAAGAATAAATTACAGGGGGATCTACGCTCTCCTTAGATGATTGATTGTCATTATCTGAGCGAGAGTCTAAAGCTGAAAAGTCTATTACGATGGGACTCCCTTGAAAGTTAATTTCAGTGGTTTCACCATCTGATAAAATATCAGATTCATCTCTCCCTTAAAGAGTCAAATCTGGGGAGCTAAGTGTTTGAATTTCTTGATTGATCTCAACTTGTGCTTGATTGTTTTCAATAGAAGATTCATCTTGATTTACATTCTTAATATTAATCTTCAAAATATTTGCAGAAGGATCAGACTTTCTATTCAATTTTTGACCCTTTGCCTTTTATGGGATAAAGTAAAAGTCAGATAATTTCAGTGGAGACAGTCATTTTGAGCCACCATCCACCACTTGTACAGATCTCTCATTAACAAATTTCCTCTCTACAAAAAGTTCACTCTTTTCATTTTTATTTAATACAGTAGTTCATAAGACTACTGGAGAGGAAACTGTCCCAACGTCCTCCTGCGAAGCCTCGAGGTCAACCTCCCAGATCTGGTCCAGGGCTCACGTCGATAACTGTTGAGAAAGTTGAAAAGATTTATTAATCAACTTTTTAAATGCCCCGGATAGTGCTATAACCCAACCATCTTCAATGGAAAGAGAAGAGTTAGAATTCTTACTTGAAATGGATTTGACAGACCCCTAATTCGGATCGACTAGGTACACATTTGGAATTATGATATTACCTTGACCAAAATTCTTTTCGAGCCAGTCCTTAAAGATAATGCAGTCTTCGATTGTGTGGCCTAACATGCGATGGTAGGGGCAAAAAGTTAGATCATCCTTCTAATTTTTCTCTGTAGGCTTCTTGGCCTCTAGCAATCAAAAATATTACTTCTTCTGAAGACTCTTGAAGATTTTTCTCATCGAATTCCTTTTAAATGGATATGTATGATCCAATCTCTCTTTAAAAGAAATCAAGTGAGAATCTCTAGCAGGTTGAGAGGTTACCTGAAAAGGTGAAGATTTCTGAGTTTCTTGAACTGGAGGATTACTGGACTGAACATTCATTAGTTTCTTCCCCTTATAAATAACTGAAACCATTGCTGCTCTCTTTCAAAGGACTTCAATGGTTTATTAGCTTTCTTCTCTTTAGTAGAATCCTTCAGGAATGGCATTTTAGAAGCCTCTTCCTGTAGATTACTAGCCTTATTTAAAAGTTTTTTGAAGGTTTTGATAGTGAAACCCTTCAGAATAAAAGCAATAGGCCCGTGGATGTTCTTTAAAAGAATCTCCACTGCATGTTTCTCTTGTAACTAGGGTTCACACTTCATCGAGAGATTTCACCACCTCAAAATGTACTCAACCAAAGACTCGCCTGGCTTTTATTTTTTAATGATGAGATCTCCAATGGTTACACGTTGTTGAGCTCATGAGAATCTCTTTATGAACAGACACTCAAGCTCTGCAAATGTTCTCACTAAACCGTTCGATAGATCTACATACCACTCAAAAGTAATATCGAACAGACTACTCACAAACTAGCGAAAGAGTAGAGCATCTGACCCCCCCTGCGTTGCAACAGCTCGTTCGGAAGTGGGCCAGGTGTTGTCATGGGTTTTCTAAACCACTAAAAAATTTGAATGAAGGTAGCACAAAGACTTTAGGATAAGAGACTAAATTATATTCTTTTGGGTAATGTCTACCCTTTGGAATAGATACAGTCCCTTGAGAGTGGGCTATGGCCTCCCTTACCTGGGTCTCAATCATCGGGCAGATATCTTTATTGGCTGGAGAGGTTGGGAAAGCAACTTATGGGGTTCTTGGGCCTAATTCTGTCTTCTTGCTATGCTTACCTGTTGTATGTGTTGTAGGTTATAACTTCTCAGACTAAGACTATTAAGCTTTGACCATCTAATTCTATATTTGTTCCAATTTTAACATCATTTATTCAATCTTGCTCTCCAGACTCTCTATGTATTCATCCTTTTCATTCAACTTGATTGATCCATCAAAATCTGAATCTATAGCTACAGAGGCTCCTTCCTTATCAGATCGATGTCTTGAAGGTTCACCATATTTATTTGATGCTCGAGTTTCAACCATACAAATATTTCTAGCTAAATGCTCTTCCATTAAATCATCATCTTTTGGATCAAAGGCTTCAATTGCCATCTTATTAAGTATATCTCTGATCTCTTGGACCACCTCATCGACTGGTCTACCTTTAATTGACTCAATGCTGATGGGCAGGTATAATTTGTAATTGATTATTTCCTCAAACTCTTCATTGCCTAACTTGGCAAGAACTTCTTGGACATTCAAATAATCAGCAGTAGGTTCTACTACCAACTGATCTAGCATTTCTTGATCATCATCTAGAACTATCCCCTCCCCTCTAACTGTACTGGGATTGGTAGTCGTGAGGGTGACATCCTCAACAGGGTGTCTCACATATTGTTCTTTGGTCTGACCTTTTTTAGCAGCACAGATGTGAATGTTGTTCCTTAACATCCTGGTTCTTAAAGTATGCTTCTCCTTTGTGGTCCTCTTGACAGAATAGTCAACCGAGCTAGGTGGAGAGCTAGTAATCCTTACAACTCTCTCCTCCCCTACAGCAGCTACGAGGGGATAAAAATGACTCCCTTTTAGGAGTGGAGAAGAGGGAGGGACAGGAAACTCCTCAGTAGCCTCAAGATCAACTAAACTCAAAGCCTTTTGTTCAGCTATCTTTCTAGACTTGGCGATCTTCTTGCTCACCCTTGTCAGATAATTCTTCCTGGCACTCTTGGTGCCAAACAGTGCTCCTAAATTGGAAGACCCCTTCTCAATAGTGGACCTAACCTCAATTTTCTTGTCCTTATTTTGGACTAAGGGTGCAGGAGGTGTAAGGATAGCACCTGCTACCAGCTCTAGCATGGTGGGAAGGTCACTTGTTGGCCCCACTGCTAACTCAACTACTGGACCATTCTCGCCCTCAATAGTGAGGTTAATGAGTGTCCCACCATTTACAGACAGCTTCAAAGACTTGAAACCCATTCCAAACTGAATAGCATTACTATGAATTAGTTCTTCGACTTGGAGGTCATGGTCAACAGAGAACCAAAGTTTTCTAGCCATTATAAAGGATTTGACTGCCTGAAATTTGAAAGAGAAGATTTGAATCAAAATTTTGAACTTGAAATTTGACAAAAAATTTTCTATATTTTATCATGTAAATCAAATTATAAGAACTATAATCTTATATATGATGATAAAATATAAAAATCAATTTTGACTTTAAGAAAATTTGAATTTTCATTGTATATGTTTAACTACAAGAGAATGTTGTAGGAAGACATATAACAACGATGCTCTGGATTTGACTTGAATGGATTTGAATGGAGATTTGAAGTTTTAAAAATTGAAAGATTTTCCTTGAGTATTTGAAACTCAATAGGTTGAATTTGATTTCAGCCTGATGTTTAACAAGTTTTTAGGAAAATCAAGAAGTTTCAACTCGACTCTCTCGCCCCACTGAGTAGTTAAGGGATAAGATGTTAGAGATTTA
This sequence comes from Dendrobium chrysotoxum, assembly GCA_019925795.1. Taxonomy (NCBI): domain Eukaryota; kingdom Viridiplantae; phylum Streptophyta; class Magnoliopsida; order Asparagales; family Orchidaceae; genus Dendrobium; species Dendrobium chrysotoxum. The sequence continues at coordinate 34,759,216 of CM034314.1, forward strand.
ATTTGGTAGAAAGATTGGACCTTTAAACTAAATTTAGAAGTGATTAAATTTCTATTATACATGTTATACTACAAGGGAATGTTGTAGTAGTGCATGTGACAATGAAGATTGAATTTGATTTGAAAGGAATTTTAGTAACTCAAAAAATTCGACAGCATTTCCCCTTATTTTTGAAACTCGAGGTGTTGAATTTGCATTCAACATGACGCTTTACAAATTTTAGGGAAGATCCTCCAGAAATGAACTCGACTCTTTTATCTTGTCAAAGGTAAAATGTCAGAGTTCAAAGATTTGAGGGATATTGAGATTAGACATTAATTTTTGGAGGAAGTTGGATTTGTATTGTCAAAGTCAATCTTACAAAAGATATTGTAAGAGAACATATGACAAATGATGATTAAAATTGAAGAAGTAAAAAATGATGTTTTGAAAACTTGAAATGCCGGCAGCACCTCCCCTTATTTTTAAAATTCGAAGTGCTGGACGTATGTTCAACATAAGAGTTTACAAAACTCCAAGAAAGAGATTCTAAAAGATCAACCAGACTCTTTCATCCCGATAAGTGATTCGGAATGAAATGTCAAAGATTGAAACAACCGGAGGGATTGAAAGTGCATTGCGTAAATTAAACTGCAATGATCGTTGTAGGAAAATATACAACATAACTATTAGAATTGAATAATTTTAAGATGAATGTTGGAAAATTTTAAAACTTCGGCAGAACCTTTCCTTATTTTTGAAACTTGAGGTGTTAAACTCATGTTCAACAAAATGATTACCAAAATTTAAATAGGGTGATGCTAAAAAGTTGACCCTACTCTTTCATCCCGATGAGTGATTCGGGATTGAAATGCTGAAGATAAACTTCTTTAGAAAGATCAAATTTTGAATTAAATTTGAAAATGACTTATATATTCACTCACATATATTTGATTATAAAAATTACAATCCAATATATAGTGATATATGGTTATGTCATTTGGATTTTGAAAGAAATTTAGACTTTGACAAAGATTTTGAGAGTTTAATTTTTGAAGTTAGGGGACCTTCTATAAGTTATATAACTTAGCATGCAGTTGATTAATCTAAGCACGTGACTTTCTAACATTTATAGAAAGGTTTGAACTGGATTTGGCTTAACTCTTTTGCTCTACCAATTAAATTGGAGGCAAAATGTCAAAACCAGACCTGGAGGGAGATTTCCAACACTCACCTCTCTTTTTTACATATCTTAATTGAGTTGGCCACACTCACCCAAGGGAGAAATGGGTAAGGGACCAACAGAAGAAAAGTAGTTAAAACTTCTGATTTAACAAAATTCATATCACTATTAAAGATGGGGAGAGAGATGGTCCTTAGTGGAGTCGCCAATTTTTGTTTTGATTGAAAAATATATAGTTTTGAAAAGGTTTAATTTTCTTTGGGAAATGATTAATTTCTAGAATTTTAATTTTATAATCGAACACTTATTATGAATAATATATCACCTCAAAAGGTGAACATATTGTTCCCTAATAGGTTTAGATTTCAAATCTTTGAATTTATCACGATTATCATAGTTGAATTTGAGAAAGAACTGCATATGACCCCGAAGGGTCAAAATGAGTATTCAATTAGATATTTAACTATAATAATTTGGAGAAGAAGATCATTGACTTCATAATCATACCTATGATAGTAATTGATATATCTTTCCAGAGAAAGAAGTTACCAATCACTATTGATCATTTGAAAATGATAATAATGATCGTCGAGTTTGATTTTCTAAAAGAAAGTTAATTAAAGTTTTGAAAATTGTAATTTTAAAATCTGGTCTGGGTTTCTAAATCTCCTATGAGCATAAGCCCTCATAGTTAATTACATCGTAGGAAACTAGAAATTTCTTACGAATACTCTCGATTAAAATAGCGATACGAATTTAATTTAGATTATAAAGTTTGATGTCAAAGGAGGTAGGGACTATAATTTTTAAACGGGATTGGTTCAAAATAGAACACATGTTTTGGAGTCAAAGGAAGAAGGGTAGGAGGTGTTTAGAGATTCTAAATTATTTCAGAAAACACCTCAGCCTACCCTAAGTATTGGGCTTGAATTCGATGGAAAGAGATTTAAGTTTGAGTGATTAATTTTATTAAAAAGTTGGGATCCAAATCCCAAAGGTTGAGGACTTAACATTAAAAATCTCCCTCATAATCTAAGTCTAAAGTGGGTATTAAAAATCAGTGACACAGATCCTAGCTAATGCAATGCAATCCTGGACTTATGCCGGCCTAGATCAAGGAACGAGCTAAACCACCTAAGCACTTCAAAACCATGAGTCAAGTTATTAATGTAGAGTGGTATGGACGTTATTTAAGAATAGTTTAAGGAGTTGGGGTCGATATCTAAAGTAGATTCCTAATTGACCCCTTAACTAATATTGGGTGAAATGCTTAAACTAAAAATATAATTAAAGATTAGACTCATTTTTAATTTGTTACTAATGTGATACATGCTAGTTGACTCGAATGCTTAAAATTAAGTATGAAGCAGTTTTAAAATCAGGCTTAAAAATAGATTTTTCCCTAGAGATTACACAGCATCCCCTTGATAGGACTGCACCCTAATATGTCAAGTGGCCTGCTAGAATCCGTAGACGTGGAGGTGCCTAATAAGGTAAAGAAAAGTTAATATGAATGCATAAAAAACTCCAGGTGGGTCCGGGCTTACTTCTAAAAGGCATTTGATTTTCTATCTGAGCTTAAATATTTTAAGTTTTTTTTAAGTAGAAATAATTTTAAGCGTGTTCTCATGAGCCTCCGATCGGGTTCCAGACTAAAACAAAATTGTAATGCAAGAAGAGCCAAAAAAACTACTAAAAGCATATAAATCCTTAATCGCAATCAAAATCAATCATTATTAATCAAATCAATTAAATTAAAATTCAAATTGAAAGTCCATGTGGCAAGTGTCACTTAATTATACAACTCAGGGTCTGCAGGAAAAGTAAAGTGGCCGGGAACCACTAACTACAAACCAGATTCTACTCCTAAGACTCAAGTGACTTTGATAATTGGGATTCTTCTCTTTGTTCTTCACTTCTTTATCCTCCTGGAACTCGTTGGATCGTCGGGTCTAGATCTCCAAAGGAAAAGAAACTCCCCTTGGATAAGGGCGTTATCTTTTCTCTTTGGATACTTGAAAGTATCCTAAACTGTATTTCCAAGTGAAGATGTACTTTCCCCTAAGGGATGTCACTCTTCTCCTTGGAATCTAGTTTGGATCACTTTTATCCCATCTCAAAGCACTTTTAAACGTACAACTCAATTCAAATTAAATTACATTAACCAAAATTCAAAAATATAAACTCGATCCTGTAGGGTTATCCTAATAATCAATAGTAAATAAATATCCTAAGCAGTTATATATTTGAAATTTAAAAATACTCATTCACAGTCACACTTGGCCATGCTCTTTTAATTTTTAAAGGGGGTCTTAAGTGTTTTGAAGCACCTTTAGAAAATGTAGTTAATTTTAAAAGCTTGATTTTATTATGCCCCCTTTAATTTTTAAATGCCCTGTACGATAATGGCCACCTGCATAAGATTGAATTAGTATAAATCATTCCTAACCAAGGGGTAGATCTAATACACAGTCATCATAATACAGAGTGCAAGAACTAAAATAAACAATTAATTAATCACTTAATTCTAACAACCAACATACAGTGAAAACTACGAAAAAATTTGACACACACAAGTAGCAGAAAAATAAACACCGGCCTAGCCTAATGCTAGAGTTGGTTGTCCTATCAAACTATCCAAAGTGTGTGAGGTAGGCTATGTGGGTTTGATATATCCTAAGTAGAGTAATTAGTTAAAGTTGTTTGATGTTCTGGTTGGTTGAAAGGCTTAAGAGATATTTTAATTGAAGTTTAAATCTTAATGATTTGAAATTAATTTTAAAATTGATTTTAATTATTTGTTCGATACAACCTTTGTTGCTCACCTAGCCGTGAAGTTTATTTCACCTTTCTTAGGGCTAATTTAACAGCCTCGTAGGCCTGGGTTACCTAGTGGTACCCTATATAATTAAGTGATTTGATTTTCGTTAAGTTTTGAAAGTTGATTAATTTTTTTAATCAATATTGATTGGTTCCTTGTTTTAAAGTTAACAATACATTTTTTGGAATTTTAGAAGATTTATTAAATTTTGGATTTTTTTTTGGAATTTTAGAAGATTTATTGAATTTTGGAATTTTCTGGATTATTTTTATCATTTAATTAAGGGGTCAAAAGTTGACTTTTTGATTACAAGTGATTTTTAAAAATTTAGTATTTTATTAAGATACTAGACCTTAATACGATCAGTTAGACTATAAGTATGCTGAATTTGGATTTTTTTACATTTTATTATGAAGGTTTGAAGTTTTGATTTGATTTGATTTTGAATTAGGTTTGACCAAAAGTTGACTTTTTCAAATTTGATTGATTTTTAGAAATTTTATATTTTTCATAAATATTAAACCTCAATATGAGTTGAATTCCTTTTAGTTTGCTAAGTTTTGAGTTCATTTGAATTAGTTATTAATTTTTGAAGTTTTGGGTATTTATTGAATTTTTAAAATTTGCTTAATTAAAGGCATTTGATTGATTTGAATCCAAATGACCTGCAAATTTCTTGAAATCACCTCCAAAGACTAGGAATGGTCTAAGGAGAAATTATCAAGTGTTTGACAGATTTTTGGAATTTTTAGTTATTTTTAATTAATTAATTAATTAAATATTAAATTTCACTTAAAATTAAATTATTGTTAAAAATGATGTCAAATTTGGTTGATTTTAATTTTTATTGATTAAGGATTTAATTCTGGTCAGTTAGAGGCATTATTAATAATTTTGGGTTTAATTTTAATTTATTAGAATTTTTGGATGGTTTTAATGCTTCATTAAGGTTTAATTTTGATTATGTTAATTAAGGGGCTTAATGACTTCAAAATTTAGTGGAGAAATTTCTATAAGCTGAACATGTCATTAAGTTTGATTGGTTCAAATCTTAAGTCAATAGGATTTTAATCTTAATTATTATAATTTTTCTAAGTCCTCTAACCAAAGTCCTTAATTATTGTTCTTAATGACACTAAATTTAAATGGGTTTGAATCAAAATTTCAACTAACCCTTGAACAATCATATGTAAATACACACATCAAACAATCAATCCTAGTTCTAAGAGAGCCTTAAAGCTAGGTGGTGTGTACACCTTACACATACAATAATTAACATCCAAATTATTATAATTAACAATTTATTTAGTGAATGATTAAGACATAACCACTCACTAATGCTCCCACATAATTTCTATTCAAAAATGCTTAATCTAGGTTTAAATTTTCAAATTGGATCTATCAACCTAAAGATTTAAATATACATATAATTTTTAAAAAAATAATTTTAAATGTACATATAATATATACAAAAACTTATATATATCAATATAAGTTTTAAATTTAAAATACTAAAAATATCATCAAAATAAATTTTGATTCCTAAATGAGAGATCCTTTAATTTGATTAAGATAATTTGAAAATAAAATTTAATTTTTAAAATATTTAATATAATATCTAATTAAAATTAATTAAATATTAAAAGCATTAAAATAATTCAAATTATTTAAAATAAATTAAGTTTTAAATTTCAAAATTAAATTTAAATTAACATACTTAAAAATATAAAAAAAAATTCTGATATATTATTTATGTTTTTTTATTTAATTTGAATTTAATTTGAATTATTAAAGTTTAAAGTTCATTTAATGAATTTTAAATGATTTTTAAATTTATTGACATTAAAAAAATTTTTTAAAGTAAATTAAATTAAGTCTTAAATATTTCGGAATTTTAAAATTATTTAAATTTAATTTGAAATAAATATTAATTAAATGTTTGAGTATTTATTTAAATAAAAATTATTTAAAGTATATATAAAATAAATATATATTTAATTAGTTTACTTTGAAATTAAATATTTATATATATATATATATATATATATATATATATGTTTATATTCAAATGATCTGAAATCTAAAGTTTAACATTTAAAATAAAATTTTAGATTTTATTAAAAATTTTTAATTATTTTTTAATTGAATATTAATTTAAGATATTAAATGTTTTATTAATTAAAATAATTTAAAATATATTAATATTTAATATTGATATTAATTTTAAACTATAATATTAAATTTTTTGAAAAGTTTAATATATAACATATATATATATTTTAAATTCTATTGAATTTTTAATTAATTTTAAAGTTTCTGATTTAAAAAGAGTTAAATAAAATTAAAAAAAAACCTAATTTTAAATAAAAAGTGATTTGGCGACGGTGGAGACCACGTGGTGGCCTGTAATTCGCGGATCAAAATCGCGACGACGACGAGCAATCATTGGCAATGATTGCGCCACTATGCAATCATCAGCGAATATTTGGAAAAGCACGTGGGACCCACGTGCTTTTAATAATCCATGTCAGCGGATTTTGCCGGCCGTTTGATCTTTCGTGGATGGGATCTATCGCTCTGATTGAGCCGAATAAAGGAATTAACTATGGATCAATTTGCGTGGTTGATAAGAAATGCGAAAAAGCAAGATCGGCGTAGTTGATTGAAGGATTAATGGCTTAAATTTTGCATGGTTAAGGCCTGCGTAAACCGAGCCTTAGAAGGGGTTTTTTGGCTCGTGAGTTCAATCCGGTTAACCAAATCAATTAAAATTTTAAACTTAGATTAAATTGATGAACATAAAATGTGTGGAGTAGGTTTTATAATTTGAAAATCAGTTTTCTAAAAGCTATTTAAACCTAAGTGTATTACCTAGGGTTAAGGATTTAAAAGAAACTAACTGTGCGTTTTAGAAAATATTTGAACCTCTAAACTTGTAGTCTTTCCACACAAGTTTTTGTGGAAGACTCCTCAAATTTCCAATGCCTGGATCAATAGTTAAATGCCTAGGATGGATTTAGCTCAACTTTGCAGGAGAACACTCCGTCGGTGAGCTTTTGACGGTGGGATTTTTCTTGGGAAACCTGGAGAGGCTCCTGGAAAGCTCAACGGAATAAGGGTTTGGGATTGAGAAGCTGAGAGTGGAGAGAGAGTAGGGTTTCAAGAATGAGACTCAAAAATGGGGTCTCACCCTATTCAAAAGTCCTCATGTTAATTGGACGGCCTTGATCGACTTGGAGACTAGCTAGGATGTTGCCACCTGCCCTGGTAATAGTTATGAGCAGGAGCATTAAAGGACACAAGGACATCCTAGGTGGAAAGGTGTCTTTATCCTTACACAAGCATGTAGGGATGCTTAGGGCCGTTTGATCTAAATCTGAAGGTTGAGAGGGAGTCTAGGAATGTTCTAAAGCAGGCTTGACATCTGGAGTGATTATGGAATAATATATCATTGCAAATCTAGTTTTAAAAAGTACAATTTTGATGATGACAAACATATTTTTATTCTGTTTTGCTTGGCTAACCCATTTCAGGTACAAAAGATCAAAAGCAACTCAAGCCAACTCAAGATCGGGTCCAAGTGTGTCTAAGTGTATTATTTTTCTATTCTTGAGTCAATTGTAATGTAACTGATCCCCTAGCTAAGTAACCTTACACAGACACACTCAGGGGGAGAGCTTGAGTGAATTAGAGTTTCTATTCAATTTTTTATTCAGATCATCCTGGACGATACTCACCTCATCCTGGACGATCAACTGAAAATAGAAACCCTAATTAGGGCGACCAAGTTAAGTCTTTCTGATTAAGCCGATCGTCCTGGATGATCCATACATCGTACGGGATGATAGGCTCAAATAAGAAATTTTCAGCCGCTAAATCAAGTTAGGCAAATTTTATTTTTAGAGATTTGTTCGGATCATCCCGGACAATATGTGTATCATCCTGGACGATCCAGTACAATCATGCCTAAATTAGTCTGGTGATTAAGGAAAGAAATTAATATTTACTTGATACGATCATATCATCTAGAACGTTCGCAAGATTGTCCGGGATGATCATGATCGTCTAGTGTGTTTCAGCTGTACGTCTAGAGCGGTGATAAGGATGATTTTGGAGCTTTTTTGAACTAATCATACAGGATGACATCCGTATCATCCTGGATGATCAAGTCATTTTTAGGTCGTCCAGCACAAGTTTCTCTGGATGACCAGAGTGGTCTTCTGGATGAAATTCTTAAATTTAAACTAATTATCCCGGACGATCTGAACAATTTTTTCTACTGATCGTCCAGAAGGGGCAGATCGTCTAGGCTGAAACAGGTGATTTTGAACTGATCATACAGGTCGAACTATCGATCGTCCTGGATGATCTTTGCTGACAAGTTGAGATATAGGGAAAATTTTGAGCCCTCCTATAAAAAATCTTTTTCTTACAACAAGAAAAATCTTTTGCCCCTTTCCTTTCCAGAGAAACCCTAGAGAGAGAGAGATTTTGGGAGAGAGAGAGAGGATCTTGTGAGGGGGAGTTTGGGAGGGATTTACAAAGGTTGCTCCAAGCAAGGATCAAAGTTATCTTCTCCATTCATCGTCTCTCATCTTGTTGGTGTTCGTTGTGGGAGGATCATTTGCAAGAAGATCCGGGTTCTTTGCCCGCTGCAGGAGGAAGCAAAAGGAGTTTAGGTTCTCTACCTGCTTCAGGAGGAAGCGAAAGGAGTCTGAGGTTCTCTTCCTGCTTCAGGAGAAAGTAAAAGTAGGTTAGGTTCTCTGCCTCATCGTGTTAGTGGAAAGGAGTTTTTGTACAGGCTTCACTTCCTTGCTGTGGGAGAAGAAGGAGAGTCACTTTTGTTTAGTGCAATACCCGGAGGGGCGGCTCCGGGGAGTGGACATAGGTCATGTTGATTGAACCACTGTAAAATGTGGTGTGTTCTTTCTAATTACTTTCTGCACTTTAGTTTTCTGTGATTATCTGCTTGAGTGAAATCTATGGTTGATCTTTTCGTTTATGTGTTTACTTATTTTCGCTGTAAATCATCGAAAAGATTTTTTACTATTGCTCTCGAATTTTTGAATAACCAATTCACCCCCCCCCCCCCCCCCCCTCTTGGTTAGCCTCGGGACTAGTTCATCAGGGCTTAACATCCCTTTCGAACATTCAAGTGGTATCAGAGCGGGATTCATAAAATCTAGTTTTGAAAAACTTTTGAATTTAATCCATGGCTAACTTTGGTAATCGTAATACTGCAGAAGGTTATTCAATTACACGACCGCCATTGTTTGATAACATTCCTTTTGATTTTTGGAAAACTCGCATGTCTACTTTTCTTCAATCAATTGATTATCGCATATGGATGCTTGTTAACGATGGCTATGAGCCACCATTTAGAATGATTAACAACGTTAAAACTGAACTGCCTTTCACTGATTGGACTTTTGATGATCGTGACTTATCCCAACTGATTGCCAAATATCTGAACTATTTTTTCTGTGCCTTAAAATCTGAAGATTACATGCGTGTCTCTACCTGTACAACTGAAGTCAAATAGTCTAGGTTAAACATATTGCTTCATGACTACGAACTTTTTCACATGAAACCTACCGAATCCATTTCTAAAATGTATACGAGGTTCACTCAAATTTTCACCTCTTTATATGCCTTAGGAAGAGAACTTACAAACTATGAAAGAGTGAATAAAATTCTTTGATGTTTACCTTCTTCGTATGATGTTAAGATAACTGCAATCACTGAATCTAAAGATTTGAATACTTACTCTATTGATAGCTTACTTGGATCACTCATTACTTATGAGCAAGGGGTGAACCAAAGACAGCTTGATGCAGGTGAGAAGAAGAAGGAGAAAACATTGGCCCTGAAAGCAACGAGAGTGATACTAGTACTTCCGGGTCTGATAGCGATGACATTGACTTAATCACTAGGCAATTGAAAAGCTTTCTAAGGAAGAAATACAAGAACTTTCAAAAGTGGAACAAGGGTAAGTCCAGCCAAAATTTTAAGGGTTCATCTGATACTGTTTGTTTTTAATGCAAGAAGCCTTGACACATCAAGGCTGATTATCCTACACTTAAAGCTCACCCAAGCAAGAGAAGGGTGAGGAGAAACACAAGTTTAGGAAGGACAAGAAGTGGATTTAGAAGGTATTCTAGGCAGATTCTGCATCCGACTTCTCTGAGACTGAAGTTGAAAAGGTGGAAATAAATTTGTGTCTGATGGCTGATGATCATACTGGTCAGTCTGACCAGGAAGAGGTATGTGATCTTACTTATGATCAATTATTTGAAATATCTGAAATAATTTATGCATTGTATAGGAAGCTCAAAAAAACTTATGCTAGCCTGAAACTAGAATTTCTTAATTTACAAAAAGAGCATGATTCTGTAGTTAAAGATCATTCCACACTTGACTGCAATCACATGTCTTTACTTGATGAGTTTGATGAATTGAACAAAAAATATTCTGATCTAACTACTAAGCATGATTCATTAAAAATCTCACATGTTGATTTAGAAAGAGCTTTTAAAGAATTAGACAACATGACATGTGAAGTGGAGAGTAGTAATGGAGCTTTGAAATTTGAAATTGCATGTTTGAAGAAAGAAAATGAAATTTTGAAAGTTAAAATAAGTGCTTTTGAGAAAAATAAAATACCTCCAACTTTTGCACAGTTTTATGCACCTTTACCTTTTATAGAATCTGTTTCAAAATCATCAAAGCATGTTTCATTCAAACCTAGGAAGAGGCACTATCACCCACGTAGATTAGTTAATCCTTTTCCTGGTATTAGATGTTTTTGTTGTGGCATGTTAGGACACATCTCTCACACCCGTACTGCTCACCGTAGTATACATTAAGTGTGGAGACCCAAATTACCTGTTTCACAGCACAGCACAGATGCATTGCATTCTTCTTTACTTAAGAAGGAACCCAAACCTGTTTGGGTTCCTAAATCTGATGTTTGATGATTTTGTAGGTGTGCTCTCATATAAGATCTCGCGAGAGCATGTGGTACCTGGACAGTGGATGATCAAGACACATGACTGGAGATGTAAATCAGTTCATTTTCCTGGAGGCCAGGGATGGAGGCAAGGTTACACTTGGAGATAACACCACTAGGAGGGTGGTAGGCTCAAGTATAATTGGTGATTCAAAGAATTTTATGATTGACAATATTTTTTTTTGTAGATGGACTGAAACACAACCTGTTGAGTATCAATCAGCTCTGTGACAAAGGATACAACATCAAATTCCTGCCCACTTGCTACATTTTAAGCTTAAAATATAAAGTTGTTTTGCAGGGACAAAGGATCAACAATGTCTACAGGCTGGATGTAAGTTACATTAAACCCGATAATTCAATTTGCTTAAAAACTACTACTGATGAGTCTTGGTTGTGGCATAGAAGATTATGTTATGCTAGTATGAAAACCCTTAGGAGAGTCACCCAAAAGGACTTAGTTAGAGGTGTCTCCAAGCTTAAGTTCACTAAGGACCACCTATATGATAATTATCAATTAGGGAAGCAAGTCTAGTCCTCCTTTCACTCTGTTAAGGACATTAGCACCTCTAGACCTTTAGAAGTTCTTCACATGGACCTCTTTGGACCCATTAGCACTGCCAGCTTAGGGGGAAAAGTCTATAGTTTTATAATTATTGATGACTACTCGACATTCACTTGGATTAAATTTTTGTCATATAAATCTGAGTCATTTGATGAATTTAAATCCTTCTCCACTTGGATTCAGAGGAGGTTAGGTTGTGAGATCTTGACTATTCATAGTGATCATGGTGGAGAGTTTGAAAATGTGAAGTTTGGAAGTTTCTATGAGGAGCAAGGGATTAGTCATAATTTTTTAGCTCCTAGGACCCCTCAGCAGAACGAGGAAGCTAAAAGGAAGAACAGGACCTTAGTGGAAGCCACTAGAGCTTTGCTTGCTGAGTGTTCACTTGCAAAATATTTTTGGGCTAAAGCGGTGGACACTGCCTGTTATGTGCTTAATAGGGTGAATGTAAGATCCAATCTGAACAAGACAACTTATGAGATCATTAAGGGTAGAACTCCAAACCTGTCCCACCTCCATGTCTTTGGCTGTAAGGTTTTCATTCTGAACAACGGGAAATCATCCTTAGGAAAGTTTGACCCCAAATCTGATGAAGGAGTGTTCTTAGGCTATTCTAGTGTGAGGAAATCCTTTAGGGTGTTTAATAAGAGGACATTGGTGGTGGAAGAGACAACTCATGTGGTGTTTGATGAATCTGATCCTAAGGTGACTAGAGTTGAGGAAGAAGAAGAGGTACAAGAGATTACCCAAGGGGTTGAAAATGCAAATCTGGAGGAAAGGGTAGATCCTCAAACCACACTGCCTAGAGATTGGAGATACTCTTCGAGTCATCCTAAAGAACTGATCTTAGGAGACCCTTCTGAAGGTGTTAGAACTAGGCATGGACTTAGGAAGGAAGTAAACCACTTTACCTTTATCTCAATGACTGAACCCACCAACATCAATCAAGCCCTCTTTGATAAATTTTGGATCTTAGCTATGCAAGAGGAACTGAATCAATTTATAAGGAATGATGTTTGGGAGTTAGTAGAAAGACTTAGAAATCAAAGTATAGTGGGAACCAAGTGGGTCTTTGAGAATAAGATGAATGATTCTGGTGTGGTGGTTAGGAATAAGGCAAGATTGGTGGCTAAGGGGTATAATAAGATTGAAGGGATTGATTTTGAGGAGACCTTTTCCCCTGTAGCTAGATTGGAAGCCATTAGGGTGCTACTAGCCTTTGCATGTTATAAGGGATTTAAGCTGTTTCAAATGGATGTCAATAGTTCCTTTTTAAATGGGGTAATAAAAAATGATGTTTTTGTAGAATAATCCCCAAGTTTTGAGAGTTTCCAATATCCAAATCATGTTTACAAATTAAAAAAGGCCTTATATGGACTGAAACAGGCACCCAGAGCCTGATATGAAAGGCTTAGCACATTCCTGTTAGAAAGAGAGTTTGTTAAGTGGAGCGTAGACACCACCCTTTTTTTGGGGAGAATAGAGGATGATTTACTCATTGTCCAGATCTATGTTGATGATATAATTTTTGGATCTTCTGATAAATATTTATATGATGATTTTTCTAAAATAATGAGTACGGAGTTTGAGATGAGTGTGATGGGAAAATTGTTCTACTTTTTTGGGTTTAGCACTAGGCAAATGGATGATGGAATATTTCTCAATCAATCTAAATACACTAAGGACATTTTGAAGAAATATGAAATGTATAAAGCCAAGCCAATCAACACTCCCATGAGCTCCTCTGTTCAGTTAGATAAGGATTCAAGTGGAAAATCTGTTGATAAGAAGAAGTATAAAGGAATAATTGGATCACTACTTTACCTGACCGCTAGCCAACCTAATATCATGTTTAGTGTTTATCCCTATGCTAGGTTTCAAGCTGATCCTAAAGAGTCCCACCTAACTGCAGTGTTTTTAAAGTTTTGAGACATTGTTATAATTTTTTGAACCAAGTGATTGCACCTATCATATAACATATGGTTTTTGCTTTGTGAATTACTCTTCCTTATTGTGAAGAGTGAGTTTTGTCATCTCCTATGCCTGAAAGATAATTTTACAGTTGAGACTCTTTAACGATTATGAAAGAAAGAAAGCTTACAAAAGATGCACAGTGCACCAAACAAATTGAAAAAGAGGCACAAAATGAGCCAAAACTGAAAAGATGCGAAATATCGCCAAACTAAAAGATACAGAAAGTGTATCAAAAATTAAAAGATGCGCAAAGAGCCAAACAAATTGAAAAAAAGGCACAAAATGAGCCCAAACCAAGCTTTCTTCCCTTTCAAATTGATAAATGTCTTAGAAAAATTCGTGCACGACTTAATATTTTCAAAAGCTTGAGTTTGAAAAGCTTGATTTTTCATTTCTTACTTTGTAATACTATTATATCAGATATTTTTCTGGAATAAGGCTTGAAAGGATCTCTTTTCGAATACAGTTTCTTTTCTTCTGAATTAGATTTCTATTTTGAAAGGAATGTGCACCTACAAGGTGTCTGAGGTTGGAGTTACGAAAGTTGATTTTCTAACTTTTTTTGGATTTCAGTGCTGTCGATCATCTTTTTATTGGTTTTTGGATTCAAAATTAAGGAAAAATTATGATTTACTGGAGTAAGTCGATTCAAATAAAAAAATCATTATTTTTTTGTGTGTTTTTGTTTTTCTCTTTTTTGTTTTGTGTTTTGTGCTATTTTTCTATTTATTCTCTTGTTTCTGTTCCTCCTCCTTTTTGTGATGTCAAAAGGGGGAGTTGGTTGTAGTAGTTTTTATTTTATCTATTGATCGTGTTTTGGGTTGTTTATTTCCTTTGTAGTTATTTTCCTATACTATTCTAGTTGTTCAATGAAACTTGAAAAGAAATTTAGTTTTTGATGTGCATTGGTTTACTCCAAGTTCTTTTATTTTAAACTACTGCACAAATATTTGTCATCATCAAAAAGGGGGAGATTATTACAAATCTGGTTTCAAAAAGTACAGTTTTGATGATGATAAATATGTTTGTATTCTGTTTGGCTTGGCTAACCCATTTTAGGTACAAAAGATCAAAAGCAACTCAAGCCAACTCAAGATCACGTCCAAGTGTGTCTAAGTGTACTATTTTTCTTTTCTTGAGTCAATTGTAATGTAACTGATCCCCTAGCTAAGTAACCTTACACACACACTCTCAGGGGGAGAGTTTGAGTGAATTAGAGTTTCTGTTCAACTTTTTATTCAGATCGTCCTGGACAAAACTCACATCATCCTGGATGATCAAGTGAAAATAGAAACCCAAATTAGGGCGACCAAGTTAAGTCTGTCTGATTAAGCCGATCATCCTGGACGATCCATACATCATACAGGATAATAGGCTCAAATCCAAAATTTTTAGCCGCCAGATCAAGTTAGGCAAGTTTTATTTTTAGAGATTTGTTCTGATCGTCCCGGACGATACGTGTATCGTCCTGAACAATCAAGTACAATCATCCCTAAATTAGCCTTGTGATTAAGGAAAGAAATTAATATTTAATTGATATGATCATATCATCCGGGAGGATCATGATCATCTAGTGTGTTTCAGCTGTACGTCTAGAGCGGTGATTAGGATGAATTTGGCACTTTTTTGAACTAATCGTACATGACTATATCCGTATCATCTTGGACGATCAAGTCATTTTTAGGTCATCCAGCACAAGTTTCTCTGAATGACCAGAGCGATCTTCTGGATGAAATTCCTGAATTTATACTAATCGTCCCGGACGATCACAGAATCATACGGGATGATCTGAATAATTTTTTCTACTGATCATCCAGGCTAAAATAGGTGATTTTGAACTGATCGTACAGGATGATGTATCGATCGTCCTGGACGATCTTGGCCGACCAGTTGAGATTTAGGGCAAAATTTGAGCCCTCCTATAAAAGATCTTTTTCTTCCAACAAGAAAAATCTTCTACCACTTTCCTTTCCAGAGAAACCCGAGAGACAGAGAGAGTTTGGGAGAGAGAGAGAGGATCTTGTGAGAAGGAGTTTGTGAGGGATTCACAAAGGTTACTCCAAGCAAGGATCATAGTCATCTTCTCTGTTCGTCATCTCTCATCTTGTTGGTGTTCGTTTTGGGAGGATCGTTCGCAGGAAGATCCAAATTCTCTTCCCGCTTTAGGAGGAAGTGAAAGGAGTTCAGGTTCTCTGCCTGCTTCAGGAGGAAGCGAAAGGAGTCTAAGGTTCTCTACCTGCTTCAAGAGGAAACAAAAGGAGGTTAGGTTCTCTGCCTCACCGTGTCGGTGGTAAGGCGTTTTTGTACAGGCTTCTCTGGCTTGCTGTGGACTAGAAGGAGAGTCACTTTGGTTTAGTGCAATACCCGGAGGGGAGGCTCCGGGGAGTGGACATAGGTCAAGTTGACCGAACCACTATAAAATCTGGTGTGTTCTTTCTGATTACTTTCTGCACTTTAGTTTTCTGTGATTATCTACTTGGGTAAAATCTGTGGTTGATATTTTTGTTTTTGTGTTTACTTATTTCCGCTGCAAATCATCGAAAAGATTTTTTACTATTGCTATCGAATTTTTAAATAACCAATTCACCCCACCTCTTGGTTAGCCTCGGGACTAGTTCATCAGGGCTTAACATCCCTTTCGAACTTTCAAGTGGTATCAGAGCGGGCTTCATAAAATTTAGTTTTGAAAAACTTTTGAATTTGATCCATGGCTAACTTCGGTAATCGTAATACTGCTAAAGGTTATTCAATTACACGACCGCCATTATTTGATAACATTCCTTTTAATTTTTGGAAAACTCGCATGTCCACTTTTATTCAATCAATTGATTATTGCATGTGGATGCTTATTAAGGATTGCTATGAGCCACCGTTTAGAATGATTAACAACATTAAAACAGAACTGCCTTTCACTAATTGGACTTTTATTGATCGTGACTTAGTCCAACTGAATGCCAAATATCTGAACTATTTTTTCTGTGCCTTAAATTCTAAAGATTAAATGCTTGCCTCTACCTGTACAATTGGCAAAGAAATTTGGGATAGATTGTGTATCATTTATGAAGGTATAACTGAAGTCAAATAGTCTAAGTTAAACATATTGCTTCATGACTATGAACTTTTTCTATTTCTGAAATGTATATGAGGTTCACTCAAATTGTCACTTTTTTGGCATGCCTTAGGAAGAGAACTTACAAACTATGAAAGAGTGAATAAAATTCTTAGATGTTTACCTTCTTCGTATGATGCTAAGATAATTGCAATCACTGAATCTAAAGATTTGAATACTTACTCTATTGATAGCTTACTTGGATCGTTCATTGCTTACGAGAAAGGGGTGAACCAAAGATAGCTTGATGCAGGTGAGAATAAGAAGGAGAAAATAGTGGCCCTCAAGGTCAATGAGAGTGATACTAGTACTTCCGAGTCTGATAGCGATGACGTTACCTTAATCACTATGTAATTCAAAAGCTTTCTAAGGAAGAAACACAAGAACTTTTAGAAGTGGAACAAGGGTAAGTCCAGCAAAAATTTTAAGGGTTCATCTAATACTGTTTGTTTTGAATGCAGGAAGCCTAGACACATCAAGGCCGATTCGCCTACACTTAAAGCTCACCCAAGTAAGGAGAAGGGTGAGGAGAAACACAAGTTCAAGAAGGACAAGAAGTGGATTCAGAAGGCGTTCTGGGCAGATTCTGCATCTGACTCCTCTGAGACTGAAGCTGAAGAGGAGGAAACAAATTTGTGTCTGATGGCTGATGATCATCCTGGTCAGTCTGACCAAGAAGAGGTATGTGAGCTTACTTATGATCAATTATTTAAAATATCTGAAAGAATTCATGCATCATATAAGAAGCTCAAGAAAACTCATGCTAGCCTGAAACTAGAATTTTTGAATTTACAAAAAGAGCATGATTTTGTAGTTAAAGATCATTCCACACTTGACAGTAATCACATATCTTTACTTGATTAGTTTGATGAATTGAACAAAAAATATTTTGATTTGACTACTGAGCATGATTCATTGAAAACCTCGCATGTTGATTTAGAAAGAGCTTTTAAAGAATTAGACAACATGGCATGCGAAGTGGAGAGTAGTAATGGAGCTTTGAAATTTGAAATTGCAAGTTTGAAGAAATAAAATAAATTTTTGAAAGTTAAAATTAGTGCTTTTGAGAAAAATGAAACACCTTCTACTTTTGTACAGTTTTATGCACCTCCACCGTTTGTAGAATATATTTCAAAATCATCAAAGCATGTTTCATTCAAACCTAGGAAGAGACACTATCACCCACGTTGATTAGTTAATCCTTTTCCTGGTGTTAGATATTTTTCTTGTGGCATGTTAGGACACATCTCTCATACCTGCACTATTCATCATAGTACATATTAGGTGTGGAGACCTTAATTGCCTATTTTACAGTACAGCACACATACAATGCATTCTTCTTTACTTAAGAAGGAACCCAAACCTGTTTGGGTTCCTAAATCTAACGTTTGATGATTTTGTAGGTGTGCTCTCACACAAGTCCACATGAGAGCATGTAGTACCTGGATAGCGAATATTCAAGACACATGATTGGAGATGCAAATCAGTTCATTTCACTGGAGGCCAGGGCTGGAGGTAAGGTTACACTTGGAGATAACACCACCAGGAGGGTGGTAGGCTTAGGTATAATTTGTGATTCAAAGAATTTTATGATTGATACTATTTTGCTTGTAGATAGATTGAAACACAACCTGCTGAGCATCAGTCAGCTCTGTGACAAAGTATACAACATCATATTCCTGCCCATTTACTGCATTTTAAGCTTAAATGATAAAGTTGTTTTGTAGGGACAAAGAATCAATAATGTCTACAAGCTGGATGTAAGTTGCATTAAAGCTAAAAATTCAATTTGCTTAAAAACTGCTGCTGATGTGTCTTTGTTGTGGCATAGGAGATTGTGTCATGCCAGTATGAAAACCCTTAGGAGAGTCACCCAAAAGGACTTAGTTAGAGGTGTCCCCAAGCTTAAGTTTTCTTAGGACCACCTGTGTGATAAGTGTCAATTAGGGAAGCAAGTCCGATCCTCCTTTCACTTTGTTAAGGACATTAGCACCTCTAGACCTTTAGAAATTCTTTACATGGACCTCTTTGGACCCATTAGCACTGCCATATTAGGGGAAAAATTCTATGGTTTTGTAATTATTGATGACTACTCAAGGTTCACTTGGATTAAATTTCTGTCACATAAATTTGAGTCATCTGATAAATTTAAATCCTTCTCCACTTGGATTCAGAGGAGGTTAGGTTGTGAGATCTTGACTATTCATAGTGATCATTGTGGAGAGTTTGAAAATATGAAGTTTGGAAGTTTCTGTGAGGAGCAAGGGATTAGTCATAATTTTTCAGCTCCTAGGACCCCTCAGTAGAACGGGGTAGCTGAAAGGAAGAATAAGACCTTAGTGGAAGCCGCTAGAGCCATGCTTGCTGAGTATTCACTTCCAAAATACATTTGGGCTGAAGCGGTGAACACTGCCTATTATGTGCTGAATAGGGTGAATGTAAGATCCAATCTGAACAAGACACCTTATGAGATCATTAATGGTAGAACTCCAAACCTATCCCACCTCCATGTCTTTGGCTATAATGTTTTCATTCTGAACAACAGGAAATCATCCTTAGGAAAGTTTGACCCTAAATCTTATAAAGGAGTGTTCTTAGGCTATTCTAGTGTGGGGAAATCCTTTAGGGTGTTTAATAAGAGAATATTGGTAGTTGAAGAGATAACTCATGTGGTGTTTGATGAATCTTATCCTATGGTGACTAGAGTTAAGGAAGAAGAAGAGGTTGAGCAGATTACCCAAGGGGTTAAAAATGCAAATCTGGAGGAAAGGGTAGATCATCAAACCACACTGCCTAGAGATCAGAGATATTCTTCGAGTCTTCCTAAAGAACTGATCTTAGGAGACCCTTCTGAAGGTGTTAGAACTAGGCATGGACTTAGGAAGGAAGTAAACCACTATGCCTTTATCTCAATGACTGAACCCACCAACATCAATCTAGCCCTCTTTGATGAATTCTGGATCTTAGCTATGCAAGAGGAACTGAATCAATTTGTAAGGAATGATGTTTGGGAGTTAGTAGAAAGATCTAAAAATCAAAGTTTAGAGGGAACCCAGTGGGTCTTTAATAATAAGATGAATGATTTTGGTGTGGTGGTTAGGAATAAGGCAAGATTGGTGGCTAAGGGGTATAATCAGATTGAATGGATTAATTTTGAGGAGACCTTTGCCCCTGTAGCTAGATTGGAAGCAATTAGGGTGCTACTAGCCTTTGCCTGTTATAATGGATTTAAGCTATTTCAAATGGATATTAAAAGTGCCTTTTTAAACGGGTTAATAAAAGAGGATGGTTTTGTAGAATAATCCCCAGGTTTTGAGAGTTCCCAATATCCAAATCATATTTACAAATTAAAAAAGGCATTATATGGATTGAAATAAGCACCTAGAGCTTGGTATGAGAGGCTTAGCACATTCTTATTAGAAAGAGAGTTTGTTAAGGGGAGCGTAGACACCACCCTTTTTCTGAGGAGAATAGGGAATGATTTACTCATTGTCCAGATCTATGTTGATGATATAATTCTTGGATCTTCTGATAAATATTTATGTGATGAGTTTTCTAAAACAATGAGTAAGGAATTTGAGATGCGTATGATGGGAGAATTGTCCTACTTTTTAGGGTTTAGCATTAGGCAAATGGATGATGGAACATTTCTCAATCAATCTAAATACACTAAGGAAATTTTGAAGAAATATGAAATGGACAAAGCTAAGATAATCAACACTGCCATGAGCTCCTCTGTTCAGTTAGATAAGATTCAAGTGGAAAATCTGTTGATTAGAAGAAGTATAGAGGAATAATTGGATCACTGCTTTACTTGACCATTAGCCGACCTGATATCATGTTTAGTGTTTATCTTTGTGCTAGGTTTCAAGCTGATCCTAAAGAGTCCCACCTGACTGCTATTAAGAGAATTCTTAGATATTTTTTAGGGAACCCAAACCTAGGAATCTAGTACCCTAGGCACAACACCTCTTTTGAGATTATTGGATATTTTGATTCTGACTTTGCATGGTGTAGGGTGGATAGAAAGAGCACTTCTGGAACTTATCAATTCATATGACAATCTTTAGTCTCCTGGTCCAATAGAAAATAGAACTCAGTTGCACTTTCTATTGCTGAAGCTGAGTACATTACCTTAGGAAGTTCTGTGGCCCAAGTTCTTTGTTTGAAGCAACAAGTCTTGGATTTAGGATTACCTGTCGGCACAATTTCTATTCTATGTGATAATACTAGTCTCATCTGCATTTCTAAGAATCCAAGCGAACATTCTTGAACCAAACACATTTATATAAGGCATCACTTCATTAGGGACCATGTTATGAAAGGGGCCATTGAGCTAGATCATGTAACAACTGAAAATCAGCTGGCTGACATATTTACTAAACCACTGGCCTTTGACTCATTCAGCATTTTGAGGACCAAATTAGGTGTGATTGACATAAATGTTTGATTTTAAGGACTGCTGATTTCTGATTTGTCTGTCTTTCATTCTGTTTCTGTTAGTTAGCTACTTGATTTAATTATCTATTTTCTGTTATTTTTATTTTTCTGCTGATTTCTGTTTTAGCTTAGGTGTCAGCTTGATTTGAGTATTTATTTTGATGCAATTTTCTACTTACTTTTATTTACTGGTTCATCTCTTTTATTTACTATTTTATCTCTTTTAAAATTCGATCACTGCTCACTACTGCTGATAAACTAGATTTGTGAATGAAAATTTTGCCTTGTTTTTTGGTTTTGAAGCTGTAAGTAGTGATTGATTCCACTGGATCTGTTAAAGTGAAGAAACATCGATGATTGTTTATCTTCCTCTAACTCCTTTAATGGTGTATTATTTCTTTTGGATACAAATATTCTTCAAAATTTAAAAGTTGGTTTTTAAAATAGAGATCTATTTTATCTTCCTACAGTAATATACCTCATATGAATAGTATTTCAAAGTTTTGAGTCCTTATTATAATTTTCTAAACCAAGTGATTGCACCTATCATATGATATATGGTTTTTGCTTTGTGAATTACTCTTCCTTATTGTGGAGAGTGAGTTTTGTCGTCTCCTATATATGGAAGATAATTTCACAGTTGAGACTCTTTAACGATTATGAAAGGAAGAAAGCTTACAAAAAATGCACAGTGCGCCAAACAAATTAAAAAAGAGGCACAAAATGAGCCAAAGCTGAAAAGATGCGAAGTGTCGCCAAACTAAAAGATACACAAAGTGTATCAAAAATTAAAAGATGCGCAAAGCGCCGAACAAATTGAAAAAGAGGCACAAAATGAGCCCAAACCAAGCTTTCTTCCCTTTCAGATCGATAAATATCTTAGAAAAATCCGTGCGCCACTTAATATTTTCAAAAGCTTGAGTTTGAAAATCTTGATTTTTGATTTCTTATTTTATAATACTATTATATCAAATATTTTCTGGAATGAGGCTTGAAAGGATCTTTTTTCGAATCCAATTTCTTTTCTTCTGAATTAGATTTTTGTTTTGAAAGGAATGTGCACCTACAAGGTGTCCGAGGTGGGAGTTACAAAAGTTGATTTTCTAAATTTTTCTAGATTTCATCGCTGTCGATCGTCTTCTTATTAGTTTTTGGATTCAAAATCAAGCGAAAATTATGATTTACTGGAGCAGGTCGATTAAAAAAAATCGTTGTTTTTTATGTGTTTTTGTGTTTGTCATTTTAGTTTTATGTTTTGTGCTATTTTTCTATTTATTCTGTTATTTCTGTTCATCCTCCTTTTTGTGATGTCAAAAGGGGGAGTTGGTTGTAGTAATTTTTGTTTCATGTACTGCTCGTGTTTTAGGTTGTTTATTTCCTTTGTAATTATTTTCTTGTACTGTTCTAGTTGTTCAATGAAATTTGGAAAGAAATTTGTTTTTTGATATGCGTTGGTTTACTCCTAGTTCTTTTATTTTAAACTACTGCACAAATGTTTGCCATCATTAAAAAGGGGGAGATTGTTGCAAATCTGTTTTTAAAAAGTATAGTTTTGAGGATGACAAATATGTTTGTATTCTATTTTGCTTGGCTAACCCATTTTAGGTATAAAAGATCAAAAGCAACTCAAGTCAACTCAAGATTGGGTCCAAGTGTGTCTAAGTATACTATTTTTCTTTTCTTGAGTTAATTGTAATATAACTGATCCCCTAGCTAAGTAGCCTTACACACATACACTCAGGGGGAGAGCTTAAGTGAATTAGAGTTTGTGTTCAATTTTTTGTTCAGATCGTCCTAGACGATACTCACATCATCCTAGACGATCAAGTGAAAATAGAAACCCTAATTAGGGTGACCAAGTTAAGTCTGTCTGATTAAGCCAATCGTCCTGGATAATCCACACATCCTACGGGATGATAGGCTCAAATCAGAAATTTTTAGCCGCTAGATCAAGTTAGGTAAGTTTTATTTTTAGAGATTTGTTCTAATCGTCCCGGACGATACGTGTATCATCCTGGATGATCCAGTACAATCATGCCTAACTTAGTCTGGTGATTAAGGAAAGAAATTAATATTTAATTAATATGATCATATCGTCCGGGATGATCATGATCGTCTAGTGTGTTTCAGCTGTACGTCCAGAGCGGTGATAAGGATGATTTTGGCACTTCTTTGAACTAGTCGTACAGGACGATATCCGTATCGTCCTGGACTATCAAGTCATTTTTAAGTCCTCCAGCATAAGTTTCTCTGGACGATCAGAGCGGTCTTCTGGATGAAATTCCTGAATTTACACTAATCATCCCGGACGATCGTCCGGGATGATCTGAACAATTTTTTCTACTGATCGTCCAGAAGGGCCAGATCGTCCAGGCTGAAACAGGTGATTTTGAACGGATCGTACAGGATGATCTATCGATCGTCCTGGATGATCTTGGCCTACCAGTTGAGATTTAAGACAAATTTTGAGCCCTCCTATAAAAGATCTTTTTCTTCTAACAAGAAAAATCCTTTACCACTTTCCTTTCTAGAGAAACCCTAGAGAGAGAGAGAGTTTAGGAGAGAGAGAGAGAGGATCTTGTGAGGAGGAGTTTGTGAGGGATTCACAAAGGTTGTTCCAAGCAAGGATCAGAGTCATATTCTCCATTCGTTGTCTCTCATCTTGTTGGTGTTCGATGTGGGAGGATCGTTCGCAAGAAGATCCGGGTTCTCTGCCCACTTCAGGAGGAAGCGAAAGGAGTTCAGGTTCTTTGCATGCTTCAGGAGAAAGCGAAAGGAGTCCGAGGTTCTCTGCCTGCTTCTGGAGGAAGCAAAAGGAGGTTAGGTTCTTTGCCTCACCGTGTCGGTGGAAAGGAGTTTTTGTACAGGCTTCTCTGCCTTGCTGTGGGAGCAGAAGGAGAGTCACTTTGGCTTAGTGCGATACCAGGAGGGGAGGCTCCGGGGAGTGGACATAGGTCAAGTTAGCCGAACCACTATAAAATCTGGTGTGTTCTTTCTGATTACTTTTTGCACTTTATTTTCTGTGATTATCTGCTTGGGTGAAATATATGGTTGATTTTTTCGTTTATGTGTTTACTTGTTTCCGCTGCAAATAATTGAAAAGATTTTTTTCTGTTGCATTCGAATTTTTAAATAACTAATTCACCCCCCCCCCCCTCTTGGTTAGCCTCGGGACTAGTTCATCAAGGCTTAACATCCCTTTCGAACTTTCATATATTAGATTTTAAAAACTCATTTGACCAACTTTAACTACCCTTAAGGCTTGATTTGACCATTTGACTGGTCCTTATGCCACATCGAAGCTGAGGTGGCATGGGAGGGAGCTTAGGGGCTGCTTGGAAGCATTAAACTCAAAGCCTAAGTAAAGGGATCAATGTTAAGTGGGATTTGACCATTTGAAAGCTCTTTGGAGACTCTGTTGATTGGGTTAACCAGTTAACCAATCAATGGAGCTGGTGATGTGGACTTAAGAAAATGTTTAAGATTTGATTAAATGGGTTGAAAAGGGTTTAAGACTCATGGATTTAAAATTGAATAAGAATAGTAAAAGAAAATGAGGTTTTGACCAAATTTACTTAGTTGACTTGGTCAACTTGACTTAAATTTTATTGGCCCATGATTAGAAAATATTTAGGCCATGGTTAGGAGTTAATTCAAGGCTTGAAAGAGGGTTGATAGGTAGAATGGATTGAGAAAACCTATTTAAAGCTTTAAGGGAGATTTAGGTCAACCTCGATTGACTTGGTCAACCAGGTTGACCTAAGACTTGAATTGAACTCAATGGATTTGATTTGATTTTTTGAGTCCAGTGGAGGTGATTGGAATGATCAAAATGGTCATTTGGGTTAAATGACCTACTTAGGCCCTAAAGGGGCCTAATGGGTCAACTAAGTTGACTTGGTCAACCAGGTTGACCCAAGATTAGGAGCTAGGTTCAACCAGTTCAAAATGACATTTTGAGTCCACTGGTGGTGGTCTCAGGGTCTGGGGAGGTCATTTGGTCAAAATGACCTATTTGGGCCCTTAATAGGCCTTTAGGTCAACCTAGATTGACTTGGTCAACCAGGTTGACCCAAGGTCTGGTTTTGGATCCAACAGGTTTGGTTTGATATTTGAAACTTACTAGAGGTGGTTGCATTTGATTCAGAGCTCATTTAATCAGAGGTGACTATTTATACCCCATAAGGATATTTTCGTCATTTTGGATTCTAATCAATTGGAGATCAAAATGAATCCAACAAAATATAGTTTAATATTCGATGAGTCATAATCAAGGGTCTGGAAGTGATTGGAGGCTTTGGAGAAAGCTCCAAGGTCAAAATCTACTGGGTGATAGGTCCAATGGCATAGGTCGTAAATATTTGAAGGTTTATAGCCTTTGGATTTTTAGTCAAATTTCTGGGGTTAGAGACCCCAAAATAAGCTAAAAGTTGGAGGGTTGCCTCTAGAGACATGTCACATCAGTATGCAACTGACATAACCTGAATCAGAGGTCATTTAACTGGGTTTAAAGAGTTTGAAAATTCATTAGAAAAGGCTTTCAGGACCTAAGTCTTTAGGCCTTAAGATTTGATTGAATTTCTGGATTTGATCTGGATTTTGGGTTTGAATATTTATAATTGAATTATCCAAATCATTGATGGTCATTTCGATGATGACAAGTGATTAGATAAGGTTCAATTTAGATTGGAAGCTAGATTAAGATTTAAATTGGGATTAAAGTTTGGAAAGGCTTGAAACTTAAATATATCAGGGGTCGGGATTGATTGAAGATTGACTTGATTGAAGTCTAGATTGGTTGAGGATCAGGATTAATTTGAAATTTGAATTGATCTAAGATCTAGATTGGTCCTAGAATCTATATAGATCTAGGGTCAAGGCAGATCCTAGGGTCTGGAGTGCTCTAGAGTTTGAAATCTAGGAGTGCCATAAGATTTAAAATTTTGGAGTATCCTAGGGCCTGGATAATTCTTATGGTATGGATTTGATCTAGGGTTTAAATTGATCCTAGAATCTGGAGTCTGGCAGAATCCTAGGGTCTAGAGTAGATCCTAGGGACTGGAAGAATTTAAAGGAATCCTAAGGTCTAGGGCAGATCCTAGGGACTAAAACCTAGGAAGATCCTAAAGTCTAGATTGGTCTTAAGCTGTACTGATTTGGGGTCAGGATTGAGCTAGGGTCTGGATGGGTCCCTAATGATCTTATATAAAAGTGAGGTCAACAGGTTCCCAAGTCTAACATTTGATCTTTTTGTAGAAACGCTCTCATACAAGACCTCATGAGAACATTTGGTACTTAGACAGCAGATCTTCAAAGCTTATGAATGGAGATGCAAATTAATTTATAATGTTGGAAGTTAGGAATGGAGGCAAGGTAACACTTAGAGATAATACCACTAGGAGAGTGGTAAGTATAGGTAGAATTAGCAATAAGAAAAAAATTTTCATTGAGAATGTTTTATTGGTTGAAGGCTTGATATATAGCTCGTTGAGTATTAGTTAGCTTTATGATAGGGGTTTCAATATTAATTTTTTTTCCTACAAGCTACATAATAAGCCAAAATGGAATTAATGTGTAGCATGGAAATAGGGTAAATAATGAGTACATGCTTGACTTAAATTTTGTAAAATCTTCTAATGCCTTTTGTCTCAAAATAATCACCGATGAATTGTGGTTATGGCATAAATAATTTGTCATACATGCATGAAAAATCTTAGGATGATTACCTAGAAAGAGTTGGTTAGTGGAATACCCAAACTAGTCTTTACTAAGGATCACCTATATGATGCATGTCAATTAGGTAAATAAGTGAAGTCCTCCTTTTATTCAATTAAAGATCTTAGAACTAGCAAACCTCTAGAAATCATTCATATGGATCATTTTGGACTAGTTAGCACTGTAAGTCTTGGAGGTAAAGTTTTTGGGTTTGTAATCAGTGATGATTTTTAAAGATTCAGTTGGGTCAAATTCTTATCTCATAAGAGTGAATCATTTGATGAATTTAGAAATTTCTATACTTGGATTCAGAGAAAGCTAGGGTGTGAAATTTTATTAATTCAAAGTGATCATGGATAAGAGATTGAAAATAAAAAATTTGAAGATTTTTTGAAAGAATAGGGAATTGATCACAACTTTTTAGCACCGAGGACCCCTCAGCATAATGGGGTTATTGAAAGAAAGAATAGAACTTTGATAGAAGCTACTAGAGACATGTTGGCAAAATATTCACTTCCAAAATATTTTTGGACAGAAGCGATTAGTATGGCTTGTTATGTTCTGAATAGGGTGAACATTAGATCTAAATTAAATAAGAAACTATATGAACTTCTTAAGTGGAGAAAACCTAATCTTTCACATTTGCATGTTTTTGATGTAAGGTGTTCATTCATAATAATGGTAAAATTCCTTTAGGAAAATTTAATCCTAAATCTGATGAAGGCATTTTTCTGGGATATTCTTATGTTGGCAAATCCTATAGGGTTTTTAATAAGAGAACTTATGTAGTTGAGGAGACTACACATATAATTTTTGATAAATCTGGCATTTTGAAAGCGCCAAGATTGGAAGAAGATCATATTCAAGATATCTCCCAAGGAATTGAAAAGATAAATTTAGAAGAAAGTGTTGGAACAAAAAACACTTTGCCTAGAGAATAGAAATTTTCTAAGAGTCACCCTAATGAATTGATTTTAGGTGAACCAAATGAGGGTGTTAGAACTAGGCCTGGACTTAGAAAAGAAGTGAACTATTCTGCCTTTATATCAATGATTAAACCCACTAATATAAATCAAGCACTTTCAGATGAATTTTGGATATTGGCCATTCAAGAAGAATTGAATAAATTTTTTAGAAATGATATTTGGGAATTGATTAAAAAGCCTAAGGATCAAAGTGTTATTAGAACTAAGTTGGTGTTCAAAAATAAAATGAATGATTCAGGCATTATGATTAAAGGCAAGATTGGTGGCCAAGGGGTATAATCAAATAGAAGAAATTGATTTTGAAGAAGAATTAGCCCTTGTAGCCAGACTTGAAGCGATAAGGGTATTACTAGCCTTTTCCTATTTTAAAGGTTTTAAATTCTTTCAAATGGATGTTAAAAGTACCTTTCCTAATGGGGTGATACAAGCGGATGTTTATGTTGAGCAACCTCCAGATTTTAAAAATTCAAAACTCCATAATCATGTGTTTAAACTGAAAAAGGCATGTATACACTAAAATAGGCACCTAGGGCTTCGTATGAGAGGTTAAGCACTATCCTATTAGAAAGATCATTTGTTAAAGAAAGTATAGACACCAATCTCTTCATAAAAAGAGTAGGAGATGACATACTCATTGTTCAAATATATGTTGATGTATCTTGTTTGGATCCAATAATATAAATCTTTGTTATAAATTTTCAAAGATAATGAGTAGTTAATTTGAAATGAATTTGATGGGAGACTTGAATTATTTTCTTAGTTTTAGCATAAAAAAATAAGGAGGAAATATTTCTTAGTCAGTCGAAGTATATTAAGGACATCCTCCAGAAATATGAAATGGATAATGATAAAACAGTGAGTACACCATTGAGTTCTTCAGTGTAGTTAAATAAGGACCCTAAGAGAAAATTTGTTGATCAAAAGAAATAAAGGAATAATTTGATCATTGCTTTACTTGACTACTAGCAGACTAGATATCATGTTTAGTGTTTATTTGTGTACTAGATTTCAGGCTAATCCAAAGGAATCATATCTGACTGCTATTAAGAGAATTCTAGGATATCTTTTGAAAACTCAAAACTTAGGGATTTGGTATCCTAAGCGTAGCTCTTCTTTTGAAATCATTGGATATTCTGATTCAAATTTTGCAGGATGTAGGGTTGATTGGAAAAGTACTTCTAAAACTTGTCAATTTATAGGAAACTCTTTAGTTTCTTGGTCTAGCAGAAAATAGAATTTAGTAGCCCTTTTTACTACTGAAGCAGAATACATTACTTTAGGTAGTTGTGTGGCATAAGTTCTTTGGTTAAAATAACTACTAATTGACTTAGGAGTTTCAATTGGCACTATTCTAATTTTTTGTGATAATATAAGTACCATATGCAGTTCTAAGAATCTTATTCGATATTTTAGAACCAAGCATATTGATATTGGGCATCACTTTATTAGAGATCATGTTGCTAAAGGAGAAATTGATTATAGCACCATAAGAACCAGATTAGGTATGACTGATCTCAATGCTTAAAATTGAATTTTTGCAAGGTGAATTTGTAATGTATTAATGTCGTTGTTGTTTTCATTGTTTGTTTGTTAGTGTTTATTTGTTTGTGTGTTTTTGTATCTTTAGTTTTTATTTGTTTTTCTTGTGTTAGTATTGAGTTTTTACTTTTGTTTTTAATGTTGCTTGTCATAGATCTCGTATGAAATTTTTTTAAATAGAGTTTTTATTTAACATGTCCAGAGATTATTTCTTTTGTTCTTTCGTACTGTATGAAATTTTTTATATTTTATGAATTATATAGCCTATACATGGTATTTGTTTTGGTTGAGCATATAAAATAGAGATTTTATAAAGCAAATCATACTGTATGATATCGTCATCATCAATACGATAATTTATTTTTCATCTATATGATTGGGGACAGGTTTTTAAACGTTTAGTTATTTTTGTCAGATTGTACGTATGAAATCAATTTTGTTTGTTTGATCCTATTATCAGTTTCTGATGTGGATGAACCTAACCATCATAAAATGATCTTTAATATTCTGATCATCCCAGATAAATAGGTGTTCATCTGTACAATGATGTGGTTAAAAAGCCTATACAAAATGACTCCTCGGGAGTGGCAGTACATGAAAAGTTGTTTCATTTTTGGCCATTTCCATTCGTATATACAAAATATTTTTTGTCTCATACAATTTTGAAATCGTACGTAAGATCTAAATTTTGTATTGTACGATAGGTTGTTTTCTCTTTAAATTGAAAGGTGGTGGATGTTTTTTCTTTCATTCTCATTTGATCCCAAACCATCTTGTGTCCTTCTGTAGAAATGGCCAGCAGTGGCAAATCTCCTTGTACTTCCAGGGGTTCATCCTCTCGCTCTGGTAGAGATAATGATTTTCATTCTAAAGAGAACGAGGAAGCATTCGACCGTTTCATTGGTGCCAAGTTTACCCCTTCTCGACTCCTTATTCAAAGTGAGATAAACTTCTCTGTTATGCCCCTTTTCGCCTCAACCTAATTTTCTTTTATCCTCACCTTAATCTATGCTTATCATAAAGAAGCTTTCCAAATCTTTCTTGCAAACATGAAAGTTAATTAAGATCACTCTAGGATTACCTCTTATGTTTTTAAACAGTGAGTTGAAATTACTAAGGACGACATAGGCAACTTCCTTCACCTTAGGACTTAAGCGGTTAGAGCACACACCATGACCTCTAGAGCAGATTTTGATTAGTCAAAAATAAACCAAACTCTTAGAGGTGTTTTATAAGTAAACCATCCTTCTCGTGTGTATCCCCTTAACCAAAATGCCAGGATTATCCAGCACATCTTGAGAACTTTAATTATTCCCAAAGTTGGTGATCATATCAATCTGACTCCGCTTTTGTCTACTGTCATATACTTGATCATGAACAATACTCATATTAATGAAGCTCAACTAATCATGGATTACATCTATAAACTTTTGGATATTAGACTTCCTCATAGTAGGAGGAAGATAAAGATGGCCTTAGGATACTTAGTTGCCTACATTTAGAAAAGAAGTACAACCTGATCCATCCTAAATCTCCCACTGAACTTCCTATTTACTTTACCGATGCATCTTTTCGTGCACTTTTTGGTCGGGATCGAGGATCCGAGGGAGAACATTTAGAGGGAGAAGGAGCCCCAACTGCAGCACCTACACTTGGACCAGATCAAAATTTCTATCAAGAAATAGTTGAGCATTTTGACAGATTGGAAACTCATTTTGATCAATGTTTTGATCAAATTTAGAATCACCTAAATCAGTAGGATGCGAGGTATAACGAAGACATGGGGTGGGTCCAAGGGCGATTCGACTCGGTCAACACGAATATAGCTATAATCAATAGTTACTTTACGATGTTCAACCCTCTACAACCTCCAGATTAAGGCCCCTTTGAATTTTAGTTGTTACTTCTCTGATGTACTTGTCGATGTGATTTTGTACTTGTTGGTGACATGTTTATTTTGATTTAAAGTGTTGGCCTCTCTATGTTGTGGCTTCTCTGTGTTGTGGTTCTTCTTGGTATCAGTATTATAAGTGTTATCAGTATTATTTATTGTGGTTCTGGCATGATGTGTGAGTGTAAGTGTTAAATGAAATGATGTTTTGACGTGAATTGAAATTACTTTTCTTGAAATGTTTATATTTTTTTTAAGAAAAATCATTTGTAGTTGATCTGTAGAATGAAATTTTAAATTACTTTTCTATATAAATAAATTTCCTTATAAAATTTAATCTCTTAAAAGTTTAAATTACATTATGACTGGATGTAGATTAGATGATCAATTTCATGTTCTTATAGACAAGTATTACTTAGCTATAATTATTTCAAAACAGATGTCTTATTTTTATTTTATCTCTTTTTCAATGTGTTTATCTTTGTTAATTTATTGGAACTTGTGTTAAAGATTTATTGATATTGGAAAGACTGAAAATTTAAAAATATGCACAAAGCATGCCAAACAAAAAGATGCACAATGTTCACCAAAGTCAAAATTAACCCAAACTGAAAAGATGCACAAAGTGTGCCATAAAACATTGAAAAGATGCGCAATGTCGCCAATTAAAAAATTCATACTGGTCTTTCATTTTCATTCTATCTCTTGTACAAATTTATATAATCGATAATAATCCTCACTATTGAATTAGAAACTAATTAATCTTTATTTCATCATTTTTGCAATAATTATTTTTATTTGATTTGTCTAGAATGAATAGTGAACCTCGTAGACCTTTCTTATCTTAGTTGTTCTTTGATTTAAAATTTGAGTTTTCTTTTAAGCATTAGGATGTTAATGTTGTATTTACAATTACTTTAAAATCTTCTTCTTCTTCAACTATTTTGATTTATTCATTGAAACCTATCTTTTCAAGAGGTACTTTCCTTTTTGTAGTTGTCGAAAGGGGGAGTCATTAGAAGTTATTATTTGATATGCTTTTTATTTTATGTGTGATTAGGGGGAGTTATTGGAAGTTATTATTTGATGTATGTGTGTATAATTATTTGTTATTTAAGATTTTTTTTATTTTGTTTAGTTTGTTTTTTATTGTTTTGATTTTCATTGGAATCTCTTGTTTTAAATTGATCACTCATTGAGAGAGAGGTTATGAGAAAAATTGTCTTAAGTGTTAACTCAAACAATAATTATTTTACCGTCATAAAAAAGGGACGCACTGTATGGCCCCAAGTCCTGGATGAGAAAAGTGGAGGGTTGCGTTAGGTAGTCGACAGCCAGCGTAAAACTTGTCGAATAACCATGACATGAATCCTTTAATAAATTGTGTTAATGCTAGGGCGTTCCCTGGAAGCGACGCACTGTATGGCCTGAATACAGTGAAAAGTGTGCAAGGGCCGCTGCATCGGCGCCCGGGTGCAGTGTTAAATAGGCAAGGGTTCCCACATCAAGGATGGATGTGGGCAAAGAAGCTAGTCCATGATACTAATATTAGGATAGGAACTTGGAATATAGGTTCCCTTACAGGAAGATTAATGGAATTAATAGATATTATGATTCATAGGAAGATAAATATTTTGTGCATTCAGGAAACTAAATGGGTTGGAGAGAAGGCTAAGGAGATTGATAGTTTAGGATTTAAAGTTTGGTATTCAGGTAAGAGTCGTACTAGAAATGGTGTAGGCGTGATTATAGATAAGAGTTTGAAGGATAATGTTATAAATATTAATAGAATTGGAGATAGAATTATGGCTTTAAAGAGTGTTGTTGATGCTAAGATTATTAATATTATAAGTGCTTATGCTCCTCAAGTAGGTTTGGATATGTGTTCAAAATTAAAATTTTGGGAAGATTTAGAAGAATTAATTCAAAGATACCTCTCGAAGAAAAAATTTTTATTGGAGGAGATTTAAATGGACATGTTGGTAGAGAGGTAAATGATTTTAAAAGCATTCATGGTGGATATGGGTTTGGAATGACTAATGAAGGTGGTAAGACCATACTAGATTTTTCTTTAGCTTATGATTTTTTAATTGCTAGTACCTTATTTAAGAAAAGAGGTGAGCATCTCATCACTTATAAGAATGGTTATAGTAAAACTCAGATTGATTATTTTCTTATAAGAAAAGTAGATCGTTTAGATTGCAAAGATTGTAAAGTTATTCCGAGTGAAAGTTTATGTACCCAACATCGCTTATTTGTTTTAGACTTTAAGATGAAAGGACAGAAAATAAAAAATAAAGTAAAGCGATTTTCTAGGATTAGATGGGGGCATTTAAAGAATAGTAATAAAAATATTTTTGAGAGTAAGATTTTAGATTCTAAGATTTTATTTGTGCATGAGGATGCTAATGTTATGTGGGAAAAAGTGGCTAGTGATATTAAAAATATTGCTAAAGATGTGTTTGGAGTATCAAAGGAAAAAGCCCCTAATAGTAAAAATAGCTGGTGGTGGAATCCAATTGTGCAAGAAAAGATAAAAAATAAGAAGATTTGTTATAAAAATTGGTTTAGATGTAAAAATTTTGATAATTGGGAAAGATATAAAGAGGCATGTAAGGATTCTAAGAAAGCAATATGTGATGCAAAGATCTTAGCTTTTAATGATTTATATAATAGATTAGATACTAAGGAGGGAGAAAGATATATGTATAAGCTAGCCAAACAAAGAGATAGGAGTAGTAAGGATTTAATTCAAGTGAACTGTATTAAGGATGAAGTTCAAAAAGTACTTTTCTTAGAAGATGATATTCAACAAAGGTGGATGAGATATTTTGATAAACTTTTTAATGAAGATTGTAGGAATACAATTGACTTTAGTCACCTTAGCATCCTAAATGAAAATAAAGATTTCTGTTTTTATCGGCGTATTAGTAAAACCGAAGTTAGAGAGGCTTTAAAGAAAATGAAGTGTGGAAAAGCTGTTGGACCTGATGATATCCCAATAGAGATGTGGAAATGCTTAGGAGATGAAGGAATTTCTTGGCTAACTAAACTTTTTAATAATATTTTGAAGACTAAAAAGATGCCAGATGCGTGGAGAATGAGTGTATTGACTCCTATTTATAAGAATAAAGGTGATGCACAAGATTGTGCGAATTATAGAGGAATTAAGTTAATGTGTCACACTTTAAAACTATGGGAGCGAGTTATGGAGCGTAGGCTGCGGCGTGATACTAATGTTTCTCAAAATCAATTTGGATTCATGCCTGGTAGGTCTACTATGGAAGCCATACATTTAATGAGAGGTTTGATGGAGAAATATAGGGAGAATAAGGAGGATCTACATATGATATTTATTGATTTAGAGAAAGCATATGATAAAGTTCCAAGAGAAGTGCTATGGAGAGTTCTTGAAAAGAAAGGAGTTAATAATGCTTATATTCAAATCATTAAAGATATGTATGAAGGAGCTACTACTTGTGTTCAAACACAAGGTGGTTTGACCAAGTATTTCCCTATTTCGGTTGGATTACATCAAGGATCAGCTTTAAGCCCATATCTTTTCGTGTTAGTCATGGATGTTCTCACTAGACATTTACAAGAGGATGTACCCTGGTGTATGCTTTTTGCTGATGATATTCTTCTTGTTGACAAGACTAAAGAGGGAGTTGAAGGTAAACTTGAAGTCTGGAGATCAACCTTAGAGTCTAAAGGTTTTCGCTTGAGTAGATCTAAAACTGAATATATGGAGTGTAATTTTAGCAGTAATAGACCTAGTGAGGGGATTGTGACTTTGGGCGATCAAGTCATTAATAAGAGTACACGTTTTAGATATCTTGGATCTATTTTTCAGAGTGATGGTGAAATAGATGGGGATGTTATCAGTAGAATTCAAGTTGGATGGTTGAAGTGGAGGAATGCATTAGGCTTGTTGTGTGATAGAAAAGTCCCCCTTAAACTTAAGGGAAAATTCTATAAGATGGTGGTGAGACCTGCAATGCTTTATGGTGCAGAATGTTGGCCATTAAAAGAGAAGCATAATACTAAGTTATGTGTTGCGGAGATGAGGATGCTTAGGTGGATGAGTGGATTTACTCTTAGAGACAGGATACGAAATGAGCATATACGTGAAAAGGTTGGAGTAGCTCCAGTCGAGGATAAGATTAGAGAGAGTCGCCTTAGATGGTTTGGTCACATAAAATGACGGCCTTCCGATGACCCAGTTAGGAAAGTAGAGGTATTAGATTTGACTTATGTTAAGAAAGGTAGAGGTAGACCTAAAAAGACTTGGTTAGAAAATATTAGAAATGATCTTTCTCTATTAGATTTGAACGAGAATTTGACTTTGAACCGGACACAATGGAGAAAAAGGATTCATGTTGTCGACCCCACGTAGTGGGACAAAGGCTTGTTATTGTTGTTGTTATTGTTGTACATAAAAAAGGGAGAGAATATTGCAACTTAGTTTTCAAAACTATGTTTTTATATCATATGACTTTTTGATGATACCAAAATATTATTGTGTTGATCACTATTTCTCCTAACATATATTGAATATATTTTTGTTGTGTTGTTTATGTGTACTAACATTTCAGGGAAATCATACTCCAGACTGTCTAAGACTTCAAGAAAGATTAAATTAGGGTTTCTAGTAATTGAAGTCTATACTTTTGCTATTTTTCTTAAGTCTAACAGAGTGTGATTGTAATTGGGTAACCATGCACATACACACTAAGAGAGTGATTAAATACTTAAATTTGTAAGACTAATCATACTATATGATTTTAAATCATACCGGATGATTTGTAATGGTATTGCTTCCCAAAATGAAGTTAAGCAATTCATGTCTGAAGATTTTTTGGACTATTCATAATGTATGATAGGTAGTTCATACAGATGACTCACAGAGTATGAAATGGGTGCATACCAGATCATCCCTAATAAACTTGGAATTTTTTGAATAGTTTGTACTATACGATATTGGAATCATACGATATGATGTAATTTCATACAGATGATTCACAGAGTGCAAAATGAGGTTGTCCACTTTGGTGCCAAGAGAAACATGATTTGTTTAAATTGTTTGTTTTGTACGATGTTAGTTCATACAGTCGACTGACAGAGTATGAATTTAGGTTTGTACAGGATCATACCAGATGAACTTCGCTTTGTCAGAAAAATTGACAGAGTTCATTTTTGAACTATTCATACAGTACGAAGTTAGTTCTTACAGATGATCCACAGAGTATGAAATCAAGTTCGTATAGCATCATATATAGGTTTTTAAACTGCTCCAACATATGATAATTAATCGTATTATACGATCTGAGTACGTTCGACTTGAAATTTTTAGTTTTCTGGATGGTTTTTCATGCCTTTCATATTTAAGTGTCCTAAAAACTGACACACATGAGATCTTGCTTTAATTTTCTTTTTAGAGTGGACTAGGAGAGTGTTAGGTAGAATGTTTTTGGAATTGGTGAGTGTGAGATCTTGTGAGAGGGATTTGTGAGGGGATTCACAAGGTTGCCCAATGGTGAGGATCTCTTGCTTGTTCTTCAAAGTTCTTCCATACTTTTTTGAAGCCTTTTAAAGGAGATTTTCAAAGGAGATTGGGTTCCCTGCCTTCATCAGGATGGTGAAAAAGGATAAGTTGGTACTCTGCCTTCACTAGGTGGGTGAGAAAGGATGTTGGGTTCTCTACCTTCACTAGGAGGGTGAAAAAGGATGAGTAAGTATACTACTATCACTTGGAGGTTGTAAAAGGAATCGGTTCTCTACTACACTGGGTTGGTGGAAGAGAGTTTGTAAAGGCTTCTCCGCCTTACTGTGGTGGCAAAAGGAGAGACACTATTGAGTAGTGCAATACCTGGAGAAGGAGTCTCCAGGGAGTGGACGTAGGTCTTATTTGACCGAACCACTATAAAATTATGTGTTCTTCTGTCTTTATTTTTTTACTTTTTATTTTCTACACGTTTAATTTTAGTGGTTGAAAAATTATTTTGAGAAAATCTATCATTGTAATAAAAATCATAAATCAATTTTCTAAAATACCAAGAAATTTTTAAATTACCAATTCACTCCCCTCTTGGTTAGCCTATGGGAAAATCTATTAGGTCTAACAACCTATTCAGACTTTCAGAGTTTATTTTGAGGAGATACGAGGAAACTATCCTTTTCTTAATTGGGAAAAATATATATTTATTATTAAGGATGACATTATGCTCAGAATATAATCTCAGAGAGGGGTATGGAGATCATTAAGCCAAAAATCTAGGTGATTAATGATTTGCCACCTCCTACCCTATTTAGGGAGGTCTGACATTTTTAAGGTCATGCTAGTTTTTATGAAAGATTTATTATTATTTTTTTTAATTATAAAATCCTTATGTTACTTACTTGGGAAGTTTGAACCATGTGAATTTAATTTAAACTACATTATTACATTTGAAAAAATATAAGAAGTGCTTAGTTACTTCACCTATCATTATTTCACCTTAATTATCTTTAAATTTTGAATTGATGTGAGATGATAGCACTACAGGAAAATAACCCATTACCATCAAATTTTTCAACGGATAATATACGCCAGAAATAGCGTCAACCATACCGACAGATATTCCGATGGTACGTGTGTGGCGGAATTTCTGGTGGATGTACCGTCGCTAAATTACCGATGCACATTACGCCAGAATTACGCCAGAAATGTTTTATTTTCTGACGCATCTCCCGCCATAAATGACCGGTGGAATTACCGGTGGAATTTATACAGGCGTACTTAAAGTCGATGAAATATTATTGGTGCAATATCTTTGGTACTATTACCGATGGAGTACTCACCGAAAAATCTGACGGTTAAGGCCCTATTATGTGCCCTTCGCCCCTGGTTGCTCATTTCGTTCAGCTTCTTCTCTCTATTCGACGACACTCCAACGATGACATTTCCTCACTGTTCTATGATGTTCGACGATGTTCGTGTTCAACTTCGCTCCTTCGATGACGACGTTCCTTCGCTCCATTGGGCAACATTCCCTCGTGCCAGTTTGAGGTTCGCTATTCGACTTCACTTCTTCGATGACATTTGCTTGGTGTGAAGGTAACTTTCTCCCTTTTGATTTAATCATGGATGTTCTCACTAGAAATTTTCAAGAGATTGTACCTTGGTGTATGCCTAATTTTTAATGATGATATTCTTCTTGTTGATTAGACTAGAGAGGAGTTGAAGGAAAACTTGAATTATAGAGATCAACCTTAGTGTTTAAAGGCTTTCATTTGTGTAGATTTAAAATTATTAGTAGAATTCAAGTTGGATCGTTGAAGTGGAGGAATGCATTGGGTATGTTGTGTGATAGAAAAGTCCCCCTCAAACTTAAGGGGAAATTCTATAAGATGGTGGTTAGACTTACACCAAGGTAAGGAAATTCATACCGGTGGTTCTACTCCACATATTGAGCACAGAAGATGTTTGGTAAGAAAATTTAAAATCTTTTAATAATTTTCTTTAATAAGAATACTAATATATATTTGTTATAGAAAGAGGTGGTGGGTAGAGAATCGACTCCTGTTGAATTGCATAGTCATACCCACAAGCGGTAGGAGGACCAGTAATGGGTTGATGAGCATGCGAGGAAAGCCTTTGTAAGTATGTAAGTTCAATTTTTGTGAAGTTATGTATAAATTGTTTAAATTTTTATTAACTTTCATAAGAGGAGTATACAAAGCTAAGAGAGAGCCAGGCTACAGTAAGTGTAGGTTCTTCTGGTAGATCAACTGAATATTCTGACTACCGCACTTGGTCGCAAGCGGTAGGAGGAATGCAGTAAGGCGGAGTATATGATTTAGGCTCGTAAGCCCAGGCATATGAGGGCCAGACATCTGGTGGCTCCAATTTTTCAACTAGTACCCATGAGTCTTTATATAGCCAATAGATAGCTGCCCTTACTTTCGAGCTAGAACAGGTAAGGAAAGCACAAGCTGATTGGCAAATACAGATGCAGCAGTAGATGCAAATGCAACAAGCTCAAATGTTAGAAGAATTACGAAAGATGAGGGAGCAGATGAGTAGTGGGAGGAGTACAATAGTAAAGGAGGAATCAAATTCAGGGTATATGTTATTTATTTATTTTATGGATTTGGACATTTGAATTGATGTGTTTTGGATATGATTTATAATGTACTCTTATGGACATCTGCATCAACTAATGAGGATGTTGTTTTCGACATGTTTTATAATATACTCTTGTGGATTCTTTTCTACTTCTATTATTTATGTTTATTATGTACATGTTTATTTTTTTGTTGTTTGCACATGTTTTATAATGTAATTGAGGATGTTATTGATCAAAAGTGGTACATATTATTGTATCTTCTATTTGCAGGCGTGAAAATCTAATTTTAAAGGTAAGTAGGTCTTTTTTTTGTTTATGCTGCAGATTTCTGGCGGATTTGCCACCGAAAATTATGTCGGTAATACGATATATCGTATGTTTCGGTGGATTCTCTGTCAGAAATGTCAGGCGGCTTCTCCACCGAAAATGTCCGGCGGCTAGTCCATCGGTAGTATTTGACGGTAAGTGGGGCATCATTTTTCTTGCGGCGTATTATTCGCCAGTATTTTCCAGTAGAGAATCTGCCAAAAAATAT
Organism: Dendrobium chrysotoxum; assembly: GCA_019925795.1. NCBI lineage: Eukaryota > Viridiplantae > Streptophyta > Magnoliopsida > Asparagales > Orchidaceae > Dendrobium > Dendrobium chrysotoxum. Next base: position 34,799,070 of record CM034314.1, read on the forward strand.
CGACGGCTAATACGCCGGAATTCATGAACAGAGAGGACGTCGTTTTCCATAAAATTTTTGCCGAAAGTATGCTGGAAAGTCCGCTGGAAATATTACCAGTGGAATAATCTGCCGGTAATATTTTTCCGACATGTGAATTACCGTTGGAGGGATTTGTGTCGAAACTCTGCCGAAAATCTATAATTTCGACAGATTTTTATTGTTACCGATTGATTCCATCCACCGGTAATAATGAATTTTCCTGTAGTGTAGTGACTAAGAAATCGAGTAGTTTTGGAATAAAGAATAGACAAGAAATTTTGTACTATTTATTATGATGGTAAGGTGTTGAATGATGCACAAATTAATTATAACATAATTGAGAAAGAATTAAAATTGATAGTATTTATATTCATTAAATTTAGGTCATATTTAAAGAACACCAAAGTTATTATTTTACCTAATCATTTTTCTATTAAATACATGTTAAATAAAAAGAATGCTAAAACAATATTGGTTAGATGGATTTTACTTCTATAGAAGCTTGATGTAGAGATCATAGATAGGAGATGATCTGAGAATCAAGTGGCTAATCATTTTTTTAAAGTAGAAAGGGAGGAATCTGGGCTAAATGATTTGATGTTAATGAATTCTTCTCTGATGAGAAGCTATTTTCTTTAAGTGATGTTATTGTTCCTTGGAATGTAGACACTGTTACTATATTGTTAGTGGTATTGTACTATTTCGTATGCCATAATTACAAAGGTCCAAATTGCTACATGATGATAGGAATTATTTTTTTAATGAGCTATATCTTTTTGGAAGGTGTAATGATCAAATCATTAGAAGGTGTGACCCTTTAAAAGAAATCTAAAGTATTATTTTTTAGTGTTATTATTCGTATTATGGTGGGCAATTTGGAGGATATAAAACTACAACAAAGATTCTACAATATTGATTAAATTGACCCACCCTATTTAAGGATATTAATAAATTTGTTAAGAGATACGATAGATGTTCGAGGGTAGGTAATAATACAAAATGTAATGAAATTCCCATGAATTTTATGTAAGAAGTTGAGTTAGTTATTGTTTGGGGAATAGATTTTATGGTATCATTTATTCAATCATTCGATAATCAAGATATTCTAATAGTTTCTTACTATGTATCTAACTGGATAGAAGGTTTGGATTTCCCGATGACTATTACACATTATTGTAAGATTCTTAAAGATAATTATTTTTTTTAGATTTGGAGCACTTTTGGGTAATCCTTAGTGATGGGGCTTATCATTTTTTATAAAAGAAGAGTAAAATAACCTAATATCTAAATAAGGTATTAAGCATAGAAAAGTCATTGCTTATCACCATTAGACTAGTTGTCAAACTGTAATTAACAATAAAGAGATGAATAAATTTAAGAAAAAAATGTAAACAAAAATAGGAAGTATTGGTCTATTAGATTCGATGATGCTTGTGGGCTTATAGGAATACATTTAAGACTCTTATTAGATTATGTACTGATAGATTAGTTTTTTAAAAAGCTTATAACATGCTAGTAAAATTAGAACATAAGGATTTTGGAGCTATGAAGGAATTGAATTCTAATATTAAGGATGTTGATGAAAAGAAACTAATTTAATTGAATGAACTTGAGGAATATAGATTAGATGCCCAAAAATGCTAGAATTTATATTGAATAAAGTATGAAATGGATTGACCTTAGGATCATTAGGAAAGAATTTGTACATGGATAAGAGGTATTATTGCATAATTCTAAATTAGGATTATTTCCTAGAAAGTTAAAATCTTGGTGGTTAGGTCCATTCACTGTAATTATAGCATATCTTTATGGAGTTGTAAAAATTTGGGATAGAAAGATTAGCCATTCATTTAAAGTTAATCATCATAGAATTAAACCTCAGTACAGTGGGGATATAGACTGATCAAGGAGAATCAAAGCTTGGCTCCCCACGAATAGTACCTAGGATTATCTAGCTGAAGATTATAATTTTAGCGTTGCTTTATAGGCAACCAAAAGATTATATCTATTTGCTATTTTACCTTGGTTAGGTTATGTGTTTTTTATCTTATTTGTGTGCACTTTATCATATAGGAAAATAGGCTACCTTATTAAAAATGTAAAATAATAAAAATAAAAAATTTGAATATCATTGTAATGCCAGTTAATCCAGCACCAAAGCGCTTAGCTCCGCAGTGCTACACTTCCATAGTTAGACCAACATCGCACTACTATACGTTTATCTCGCACTAAAATAATTACTTTTCATGTTAATCAAAAGGAGGTATTGGTGGAGTACCACTACTGCGCTATACAAGTCTAGTGTCATAGTGGTTTAGCAACACCAAAGTTTTTAAGGTTCAATGTGGCACTGCTGTTTCATTTATTAAAAGATTTCAGCTATTCCATATCATTTCATTTGCTCACTTGAATCCAAATATATTATAATCATGTAATCGTCTGCTCAACACAATCAAATGGCTCTTATATTTACATTAGGAAAGAAGAGATTAAGCTTAATCTCTTAAGTGGCAAGAAGATTCATTAATGCAACCTTAGAGGAAATATATAATAATCGGATTATCAATAAATCCCTTATCTTTAAGTATAGCTTTTGTAATCATATTGTTGTAGTACAAGAACTTATTGTTAAGAAAAATTTGGATCTTTTTGTAAGTAAACCCATCTCTAATATCATCCCTATCAAATGAGAATTTTTTGCCAATGAAAAGGAGCCCTGTAATAACACTACTTTTTATACCCCCAATTATTAGTTTGATGAGGGAACATATCTTATCTTATACTTCTCCCCAATTGACTATGAAGAAATCTTTGATTTCCTTAATGAAATTCTAATACTCAGTGGAAGAGAAAGGAAAATAGGATAGTCAACTTCTCTACTTTAGTCCTAACCCAAGAACCTAAAGTCTAGCACTATTTATTTTTACTACGCTTATGCCTCAGATAAATATTATTGAATCTACCAAGGATAGGGCTTTTTGAATTATTACATTCAAAAGGAGTTTACCATTAACTTAGGCAAGTTTGTGTTTCAATCTATTATTGGTCTCAACATTTTAGGGTTAGGTTATCCTTATATAATTTATTAATCCTAGGTTGCTACCAATGCTATAGAAAACTCAGGGAAGGAGAAAATTTCTTATGATTTTTCCCTCACTATGTCTAAAATATCATCCTTTAGAATCTTCTTTTTATATCAAATAGAGGGATCCATTAAAGCTACCCAACCTAGTCAGTCTTAGGTTAGAGATCCTAGAACTCTAGGAGATTAGGTTGTGGGCCTCAAGAATATAGTGAATAGGATCCAGATTTCTCTCGATGATCTTAGAAGATATATTTTAAGATTGGAATAGAGAATGTACCAATAATACTACCATATGATACTACAAAACCAAAGGTAAAACTAACATCATGTTAATTTAAACAAAGCCATGGTTTGTTAGTTTAGGAGCTGGAAGATGAACTCCCACAATTAGAGCCCCACACCCCTTGAGTTTTATACTCGAGCATCATCAGTAACAACAGTAGCAGCTGTTGATCTTGAAGAGGAAGAGGAAGAGGAATAAGAAGATGAAGAATAGGGAGAAATTCCAAGTGATTGTATTTTTAATTTAAAAATTTTTCCTTTCTTAATTATGATTAAGGGCTATAATTTGGATGAGCTTAGTGAAAATCTAAAACTTCAAATTTCCATGCTATGTAATGACTTTAATTTTTCTATAGAACTTTTTAGTTATTTAAATTTTATTTTTTGATCATAATATAAAATTAAGAAAACCAAAATCAAAATAATTAAGCAATTAGTAATACATAATTTTGGAAATTCACTAGATAAAGTTATAATAATTACAACTAAATTCCTCATTTAAATTAATAATTCTTAATAATAAAACTTCAAAAATCACTTAAGAACTTGAGTACTTATAACAAATTAATGAGAATGAACTTTTTAGTTTATTTCTAATTTTGTGACTTATGAAACATTTAATAAACATTAGATAGATCAAATAGTGGAGGCAAAAGATAGGTGTTCAAAATTACTAAAAAATATTAAGTAAAGAAAAAAGTTAAAGTAAAAATTTAAAAAAGCTATGTATTGGACTAATAAATATTTTTATCTACATTATCTAGCCTCACTTAAATTATGAATAAAGGCAAAAGTTAGGTATTCAAAATAATTGTAAGATACTTTGCCATTTTAAACGAAAGCGAAGAAAATGAAAAATGTGAAATAGAAAAAGCTAAGTACTAGACTACAAATACATGGTACATGTAATGTCTAGCCTCACTTATACACTTCTAAAAGGAATTATTGGAATCATAATACTTAAAGAAAGCTCAAGGTATGATAAATGAATTAACTAAGTTGAAGATTCCATCAATACCCAAAATCATTAACATTATGTTATTTAGTCAAACTTATCACATACACCCTTCTGAGTTTTATAGAGAATAATTATTAATTAAAGATGAAACAATGAGCTACTAAGAATTATTTTATTTGAAAATTTATAATATATGTTAATATAAAGATAATTTTATTTTTGATTTTATAATTTTCAAAGATAGTATTCCAGCAAAAGAAAATTTGTTTTAATTTAAGTGCAATATGAATTACTTGAGGACATATAAAATTTAAAGTTTGAAGGAATTTCATAATAAAAAAATGTATACTCTAAGCTATACTTATTCTTATAAAAATACTTTCTAAATTTAAATTTTATTATAGCAAAAAGAGTAAACTAGGAATCATTATTGAAGAAGCACCATGGTGCCATTGATTAAGATACCACAGTGCTACACCAAATACCATTGGAGCACTATAAGTAGTGATATAGTGACAAAGTGTGGGATCCAAGATAGAGAGTGTTGAAAAATTTTATGGTGCCACTAATTCTCTTTATATTTATTTAGTCAAATTTGCATAACTAACACTATAATACTTTGAAGAAAAAGACTACTGCTTTACTATCAATTTGAAAAGAAAAACAACTTTATTTTCATAATAAAACATACTATAAGGATTGTTAAATCCATTTCAAAAGATAAAAGAAATCTTTACTTATCATTTTGAATATAAAATTAATCAAGGATTAAAGCTTTGTCCGTGTTTATAATAATTTTTTCCCAACTTTAGAGAACAAAAATTGTGTTTATTTTTTATTGTGTTCAAGACTCCCTGTATAGGCAAGCCTTTATAGTTAATTACATCTCAAGACAAGTCTTGATAAAACTCTTTGTTAAAGTGAGGATTAGACTAATTAAATTTATAAATATGTGATCAACAATTTGAGTTTAACAGGCCTATAGATTTAAATTTTAGAATTTGATCTTATATTTATTTAAGATTTGGATAACCCTCCTCAAGAATAAGATTTAGTAAGTGTTTGTAACCTGGACTTTAAATTGATATTGTAGTTGACTTCAAGCTTCTCTAAGATGCATTTAATGCACACTAGACTCTTATTTTCCTGTAATTAATATGACCAATTTTCTAAGATAAATATGGTATCATGATGACCTTATACAAATAGGAATAGCAGTCTCATTCTCTGCTAAAATGGGCTATCAATTTCTTGTCATTAGCTTGTGTGCTAGGCAAGTGCTTGTAGTAGAAAGTAAATTGCATTTATGTATGCATGTTAGGTTATAGGTGTTTTTATATATAGTATCACTACTGTATCATCTAAGATTTGGTATACATATTCTTACAAAGTCCAGAACATATACACCAAAAGAAACCTAGAAATATTATCTACCCACAATTACAGTATACCATCTACATGAATGTAATGCATGAGATATGTAAAAATATTTAAATAAAATTTAATTAATTATTTATAAAGATATTAAAGTACAACTCATGGTGTATTGAAAAATAAAGGTAGCCAGGCTCCATTATTACAAGCCTAGGTTTCTATACTTCTGAATAGTTTAGATTTCAATGTGATTGCTTATTGTCTCTACATCTTCTGCATTATAGTCTTCTATAGAATTTCAAAAGAGAATGACTCTTAAAGGAAGAGAAAATATTTTTTTTGTTGAACTCTACAAGTGTATATAAGACATCACCAATAGATAATTTTGCAACTCTATACACTATACAACTTAATCTAAATATTTAAGAGATTTACACTTAATATTTACACTTGTTGTAGTCCAGGATCCAGAGCCCATGATTTTGATGATAAAAACTTTATTGGCTTCTTACTATATTTCTCCAGTTAGTATTTGTGGATAATATTTTTCTGTGGACACAAACAATTTAGGTAAGCCGCTCACCATACAAAAGGATCGACTCAAAACTAGGTAGACTAAAAGTGTTGTCATTTGATAAGAATATGTAATTTAATTTATTTAATTTATTTAATTTATATTTCTTGAGTCAAAATTCTTATAAATTGTGTATAGCAACTTAGTGACCACGCACACACCAAAGGAAAGAAATTTAAAAACATTAATTTTTGATCATATGGTACTATACGAACCCCATCATAATAAATAATCTAAGTTAAAATTGTGTTTAATTATATCATTAAGTTAAGTTTTTTGATTTTAATCTAATCATATTATACAACACTGATTATACGAGATGATATGTATAAATCTGGAAACGTTCTGCCAATCATAAATTAGGAAAAATTTTGAAATTTAAAATTTATTCTAATCTTACTATATAATCCCTATTATACTGTATAATGATTATAAATCTTACCTAATATGTAATAGGAAACTAGGGCTTCCTAAGAATACTATCGATGAAAATAAGGGTAGAAATTTTATTTGAAATTCTCAAAAATTAAAATCAAGGGAGGTAAAGGTTAGAATTTTCAACATGGATTAGATCAAAGTGGAACACTTATTTCTAGAGTTCCAGGGAGAAAATATAGGAGGTACTTTGAGATTTTGAAACATTTCAGAAGCACCCCAGCCTATCCTAAGTGTTGGGCTTAAATTTTGATTGAAAGAAATTTAATTTGAATTGCAAGTTTTATTAGAAGGTTGGGATTTGATTCTCAAAGGTTGAGGTCTTATATTCTAAACCTACCTCATAACCTAAGTCTAAATTGGATACTAAAAATCAGTAACCCAAACCTAGCTAATGTAGTGCAAACCTGGACGACCTAGATTTGGGAGCCAGCTAACCGCCTAAGTGCTTTAAAACCATGAGACTGATCTTTTATGTAAGAGTAATAGAGACATTATTTAGTTAAGTTTGAGGAAATGGGGCTGACATCTAGAGCATATCCTAATTGGCCCCTTGACTTATAATGGGTAATATGAAGCTTAAAGTAAAATGCAATTAAATTTTAAACTCAATTAAATTTATTTTAATGTAATACATGCTAGTTGACTCAATAAATGCTTAAATTAGAATGAAATAGTTTTAAAATTAGGCTGTAAAAATAGATTTTATCCTAAGGAATGTATAACTTTCCCTTGGTAGGACTGCACCCTAATTAGTCAGGTGGCCTGCCAAAACCCGCAGGCAGAGAGGTACCTAACATAGAGGACAAAAGTATGATATATATGCCTGAGAACTCTCAGCGATCGAAGCTTACTTCTTAAATTCATTAGAGTTGATATATGAGCTTAAATATTTTAAATTTAATTAAAATAGAAAAAAAATTTGACATTCCCTCATGAGCCTCCGATTTTATTTCAGGCTAACTCAAAATTGGCATACATGTAAAAAGACATGAAAATCATATGATTTCTACTACACAATCAATGTAAATAAAATAAATTAAATAAAATAATCAAATTAAAAGTGTATGTGGTAAGTGCACTTAATATTACAACATAAAATTTTATAGAAAGTAAAGTGCCAGGTACCACTGACAACAAGCTTGGATTTTTAATCCTAAGACACAAGAGACTTTAAAAATAGGATTCTTCTTGTTATTCACTTCTTCAACCTTATATAGGCTCCTTGGATTCATCAGGTCTAGATATCCAAATGAAAAGAGACTCGCCCTCGAATGGGTGTTTCCTTTTCTCTTTGTATTCTCGAGGTATCCTACTCTTGATATCCAAATGAAGAGGGACTCTCCCTTAAGGCATCTCACCCTTCTCTTTGGATTCTAGATTGGATATTTAATAACTCATATCAAATAGTAACTTTAACATTAAAACTCTTAATTATCACTCAAATACATCAAATTACATTGAAAATAAAAGTAAAAAAATCTAGACTGAAACAACCTGCAGGGTTATCCTAAGCAGTTATAATTAAATCATCACAAGTAGTTAATATTATTAAAAAATTAATAATAGTCAAATTATAGCCTACTTGGCCATGCTCTTTTAATTTTTAAAGGGGGACTTAGTATGCATAGTATTTGTAAAAAATTTTATTAATTTAAAGCTTAACTTTTATTTGCCCCCTTTAGTTTAATTGCCCTATATGAGCATGACCACCATCATAAGATTATATTAGCATTTAAATTATCCCTAATCTAAGGATGAATCTAATACCCATCACATCAATAAATATATTATAGAAATTAAATAAATAATTAATCAATTTATACTAGCAACCAGCATGTAGTGAAAACCATGAAAAACTCAGCACACATCAAAAAAATAAAGACCAGCCTAGACTAAGATTAGAGTTGGTTATCCTAGGAAATCATCTATAGTGTGTGAAGCAGGCTGTGTGGTTTGGATATGTCCTATATAGGATAATTAATTAAAGTTATTTTATGTCTAGTTGGTTGAAAGGCTAAGGGGAAAATTTAGTTAAGGTTTAAATATTAATGATTTAAAATTAATTTTAAAGTGTGTTTAAAAGTTTTAAATGGCTATCACCTTTGTTTCTCACCAGGGCCATGAAGTTTATTTTATCTTCCTTGGGGCTCAGTTAATAGCCTCGTAGGCCCGGGTTACCTAGTGGTAACCAGTATAATTAAATGAATTAAATTAATTAAGATTTGAAGGTTGATGAATTTAAATAATAATTGATTGACTGCTATTTTTAAAGTTGGATTAAATTTTTTTGAATTTTTAAATTAAATATTAAATTTTCTAGAATTATTTGAATTATTTAAGTCCATTAATTAAAGGTGTCAAAATTTAACTTTTAAATTAAAGTTTATTTCCAGAAATTTAATAATTTTTTTAAATAATAGGCCTTAAGATGAGAAATTAGACTACAAGTTTGTTAGATTTTGATTTTTATACAATTAGTTATAAATTTTTGAAGTTTTGACTATAAGTTGACCAAATTGTTAACTTTTTGAATTTAAATTATTTCTAGAAATTTGATATTTTTAATTAATATTAGACCCCAAATGGAGTCCAATGCCTTTGAGTTTGCCCAATTTAGAATTTTTTAAAATTAATTATGATTTTTTAAAGTTTGGATATTTATTTGAATTATTAAAATTATTTTAATCAAGGGCTTTTGATGATTTGAATCCAATTGAACACCAAACTTCTTAAAATCACCTCCAAAGATAAAAAATGATCTAAGGAGGTGTTCTCAAGTGTTTGAGAGTTTTTTTAAGTTTTTAAATATTTTTAGTTAATAAACTTAACTAAATATTAATTTTCAATTAAATTTAAATTAAGATTGAAATAAAAGTCCAATCAAGGGGCTTTTATTTTTTTTTGATTAAGTGTTAACTTCTGGTTAATTTGAGGCATTATATGTAATTTATAGATTTAAATTTGATTTATTATAATTTTTGGATGTTTTATTACTTAATTAATGTATTAGACTTAGGTTGATTTAATTAATGAGCTTAATAATTTTTAAAATCAGTGAGAATTTTTATATAAGTTGTAGGTGTCACTAAGTTTAAATGTTCAAAGTTTTATCCCAAATAGATATGTATTTTACTTTCTAAAATATTTTTAGGTTTTCTAAAATATATCCTTAATTTTTGTCCTTAAGCTGTCACTAGGTTGGATGGGCTTTAAAAAAAAAGTTGGATGGGCTTAAATCAAAGTTCAACTAACCCTTAGACATACATATATAAATGCACAAACATCAAATTCAAGTCTTTAGAATGAAGAGAGCCTAAAACTAAGTGCAAGTGTGTGCATCTTACACAAGCAAAATATGGATAACATAAGTAATTAACAAATTTAATTAGTGAACAATTAGAGTATGATTGCTCACTAATTATTTCCCAATAATTCTATTCAACTATGCTGAAGCTATGTTTAACATTTCAAGGACACACTCAAAGCTCCCAAAGGATTTAATATATGTAATTTTAAAATAAATTTTATATTTAAAAGTAGATTGATTTTTCAAATTTTTAAAGAAATAAAAATATTATTAAAAATAATTTTAAAAAAATTTTGAAAATACTTTAATAACAAGAGAATATTTTAAAATAAAAGTTTCTTATTTTCGAAAATATTTAATTCAATATTCAATTAAATATTAATTAAATATTAATTAAATTAAATAACTAGAATTATTTCAAATAAATTATGTTTTGAATTTTAAAATTAAATTTAAATTAAAATATTTCAAATTCTAAAAATTTTAAAGTATTATACATAATTTTTATTTAAATTGAATTTTTTTTAATACTATAAATTTTTTACTAATTAAATAAATTTAAAATAAATTAGAATTAATTAATATTCAAAATAATTTTCAAATTTAACAAAATTAAATCTTAAGTGTTTTATAAAAATTTAAAATAATTTAAAATAATTTTATTTAAATCCTCAAAATTATTTGAATTTTTTTAATTAAATATTAATTAAATATTAAATATTTAATTATCTAAAGAAAATTTAAATTAAAAAATTCAAATTAAATTAATTCTAATTTCAAATTGAAATATTTTAAAATAATTCTTTAATTATTTAAAATATTTTAATATAAAATTATAATTTTTTAAATTATTAAATATTTAATTACTTAATTATTTATTAATTACTCAATTATTTAAATAATATTAATTACTCAAATTATATTAAATATATTGAATTAAATTTTAATTTTAAAATATTAAACATATGTTTTATAATTTGGCTAAAATATTTAAAAATAAAATTTTATATTTTAAATAATTAAGTTAATTTTAAATTTAATATTAGTTAAATATTAAAATATTGAAACTAATTTAAATAAATGAAAGAAAATACCTTAAATTAATATTTAATTTAAAAAATTAAATGTTTTAAATATTTTATTTGAAAATTTGAAATGTTTTAAAATAAAAGATTAAATTATAAAAAATATTTTAATTATTTCTAATTAAAAATAAATTAAAAACATTAAAGGTTTAATAATGAAAATAACTTAAAATATATAAAATATTTTGAGTTAATTTTAATTTTAAATTATAGGATTTAATTTTCAAAGAGTTTTGATATGTTACATTAAACTTTTGGGTTAATACTTAAATTTAAAAAAAAATTTAAATGATTTTGGTTTTAAACTTAAATAAAATTAATTAAAAAGAATTTAAAATCCGACCAGTGGCATGGCGGCGGCGAACCGGACACGCGCTGCAATTGGATTAGAGGAACCAGGTTGCGGATAATAATTGCCCACCATGGCAATTATTTAGCATAATTGCACAGCAGCACAACCATGCCAAATAATTAATGCCGGTGCGGAATCGAGCCGCACAATTACTTATCCACATCAGCGTGTATTTGTAGCTGTCGGATCATCTGCGATATGAGATGAACGTTACTGATTGCGCTGAATAGAGGAAACGACCACAGGATCGGATTCACGGTTTAGAAATACCATTGAATGATGAGATCTTGACCATTGATCAGATGATCAATAACAAAGATCTCGTACACCTAATGCAGACTATAGAAATGCCCTATAATTTAATTTTTAACTTGTTCTCTCAATCAGATTATCCAAAATCAATGAAGTTTTAAACACAAGCTCTATACATGAACAAATATGATGGGGTATGCTTTTTACATCTTAAAATATACTTATTAAAAACCTAATTTAACCCAGGCAACTTAAGTTAGGGTGACATTTTACCTCAATCCAACTATTAGATTTGAAGGTTCTTTGGTCGGTTGAGCTTGTTGACTATCCTCATATATTTTCCTTATTGAGACCGTGGTCTGAAAGATATTGGATCAAGCAGAAGGAGCTTTGGATGGAGTTTAAGGTTGTGGGGGCTGGAGAGTCATTGCCGATGGATTTTATCGGTGAGGTTTCACTTGGGAAGTGAGGAGGAAGGGTTAGAGTGTTCAAATGAACTGAGGGCCAAGCTTGAGGAGTCTGGAGTGGTGAGAGAATGCTAAGTGAGTGAATGACCTAGTTTTGGACTCTTTGCCCTATCCAAATGCCCCCTGGCTAAATGAATGGCTGAGATGCTTTGAGTGCTTTCCCTGATGGATACCAAATGTCAAGGGAGTGAATGGGAGTAAGAGGAATCAAGTACAAAGGTACATCTTATGTGAAAAGTGTCCTTTATCCTCTTGAGAGAAGTAGGGAAAAATAAAGCTATTTGATCTCGATTCAAGGGCTATAAATGGCTCTAGGAAGGTTCTAGAGTATATTAGAGCTACTAAAATGGTTTAAGAATAAAGGTAATTAGCTTTAGATGGGTTTTAACCATCTTTAGCCCATCTTAAGCTTTAGTTTGACAATATGACCAATCTCCATGCCATGTGGCTGCTGAGGTGGCATATGGGAAGGCTTGACGAGCAGGCTTGGAGTGGTTTCAATAGGGTTTGATGGAAAGGTTTAAATATATAAGTAAATGAGTGAAGTTTAACCACTTATGGTGGATTGACCAAGTTAAATCACTCATAATATGACTCATGGTTGATTTAAAAATATTTGAGGAATTAAATGGAATAGATTTGAGGGGTTGAATGCATTGATTTAATTAGATGGGTTGTATTAACCCATTTGAACCCCCAAAGGGTTAATGGGTCAACTTAGCTTGACCTAGTCAACCAGGTTGACCTAGTCAACCAAGTTGACCCAAGGGATTGCTCTGGGCTCAAAAGGTTTGGTTGGATATTTGGAGTTTGGTGGAGGTATTTCAAGGGTCAAAATGGTTAAAATGGTCAAAATGACTTTTTAGACCCTTAAAGAGCTATCTAGGTGTTGACCTCATTTTTGTATGAGGTTATGAGGACTTTTCTTAGACTCTAGATCAACCTTGACCCTAGATCAATCTAGCCTTTAGACCAATCAAGACTATAGGATCCTCTTAGACTTCAGACCCTAGGATATACCTAGACCCTAGATCAATCCAGACCCTAGGATCTACCTAGACCCTAGATCAATCTAGACCTTAGGATCTACCTAGACCATATATCAATCCAGTTCCTAGGATCTACCCTAGCTCTAGATCTATCAAGACCATATAGTCAACCTAGATCTTAGATCAACTCAGACTTTAAACCTATCCAGACTCCAGGCCTATCCAGGTATCAATCCTAGTTTAAACTTCAAGTCAGACTCTAATCAAGCCTCAACCCTATCCAATCACTTGTGATTATCAAAAAGATCATAAATGATTCGGATAATTCAATTCTAATCATACAAATCTAAAATATAGATAAAATCTAGATTTTAAAACCAAAATCTAATGCTAAAGGGCCCTATCCTGAAAGCCTTTTCTAGTGATTTTTTAAATACTTTAAACCCCAGTCAAATGACCTCTGATTCAGTGTCTATCAATTACACATTGGTAGGACATGTCTCTAGAGGCAACCCTCCAAATTTAAGCCCATTTTGAGGTATCTAACCCCAAAAATTAAATTGATTTCCAAAGGTTATAAAACCTTAAATATTTACGTCCAATGCCATTGGACTACCACCTAGTGGATCCTGACCTTGGAGCCTTATCCAAAATTCTAATCACTTCCAAACCCTTGATTATGTTATGTTGAGTATTAAACTATATTTTTGTGGACCCAATTTGGCCCCCAGTTGAGCAATGGTCAAAATGACCTAAATACCCCTTGAGGGCAATTTTGGAGTTTTCCATAAAATTTAATATGGCCTTTTCAAATCTAGCCTTAGAACCTTGTTCATTGCATGTAAATGATCATTAAGAATGCAATGGACCTAGATGTAAGCCCTGGCTCAAATTGGCTCTTTAGGCTCCAAAACACCTTCAATGAACTCAAAATACCATTTTAAACTTGTTAATCCCAAACCCAACCCCTGGGTCAACCTGGTTTAACCAATAACCCATTAAGGGCCCAAATAGGTGACTTTGACTAGGATGACCAATCTGACTCCTGAAATTACCCCTACTAGACCCCATTTGTCATTTCAAATTTGTCCAACTTAACCTAGGTCCTGGGCCAACTTGGTTTACCAAGTTAACACATGTTGACCCAATCAACCCTTAAGCCTTTCACATCTAATCAAGCCTAAGATCAACCTCAAATCCTTTCATACCCCTCTAATCAATTACCTTAGTGATTTGGATCATATTGGACCCTTAACCCATCAACTGTTGACTTGGTCAACTGAACCCAACTCTGGTTAAATTTGACCTATTTGGATCAAATCACTTTATACAATAAAATCAATGTTATAAAGCTCTCAAACTTATTCCATTTGATGTCTTGAACATTTCTAAATGTACTATGTGTCACATCATGGTTATTTTTAAAATTCATTTTTAATCAAAAATTAACATATTATATTTCAAATATTTTAGAATTTTAAGATCTTTAATTTAAAATTAAAATTATTTAAAAATATAATAGATATTTTAAATAATTTTAAAATATTTATTTATTAAATACATAATTAATATTTAACTAAATGTTACAATAAATATTTTTAAAAAACATAAAATATATTTTTAAATATTTATAATATTTATTTATATTATTTAAAATATTTTATTTAAAAATTTAGTTAAATGTAAATCATTTTCTTTAAATATTTCAAATAACTTGAATATTTTAAAATTTAATTAATATTTAAATCAATATCAATTTAAGTACTTTTAAAAATCCAAAATCTTATTTTTTAAAAAATATTTTAATTAAATCAATAAAGTATTTTAATTATTTTAAATTTAAATTTTTATCTTAAATTATTTAATATATTTTAAATAAATAAAATCTCTTAAATATTTTTAATATTTAATTTGTATTTAGTTAAATATTATATTAAATATTTTTAAAATTCAAAATTAATTTTAAAATATTTTTTTAAATAATTTGAGAAGTATCTTAAGATATATCCTATTTGGAATTAATTTAAGGATTATTAATTAATTGTAATTATTTGCCCCCTCCCTTTGATAATTATTTAAGTATTTGATTGAAATTAAATATCATTAAAATATTAACATTTTGATATTATTTTAATATAATAAAAAAATAATTTAATTATTTAGAAATTTCAAATTTAATTTAAATATTTTAAATAATTTAAATTGTTTAATCATTTAAGTACATAATTAATATTTAGTTGAAATTTACTTTAAACACTTTTAGAAATCCTTTTTATTTTAAAATATTTTCAAATTTATTAGAGTATATTTAAAAATTATTAATTATTTTGAAATTATTTTTTAAAGTATTTTAAAATTTACTTAATTTTTCTAGAAATTCCTAAAATTAGGCTATTTTCCTATATAAAATTAATTTCAAAATTATATAGGTTAAATTTTGAGAGCTTTGAGTGTGTCTTTGAGATTTTAACCATAAATTAAGCTTAATTAAATAGAATTAATGGGGAATGGTGGTTAATCAATGAGCAGTTACTTTATAAATTATTCATTGATTAATCTCTCAATTAATTAAGTTTTATCTTGTTATTTGCATGTATAGGGTGCATATACTTGCACATAGCTTAGGTTGTTCTAGATTTAGGGATTGATTGTGATTATGTATGCATGTATATGTGGTCAAGGGTTAGCAAAACATTGATTTAAACCTAGCTAACCTAGTGATATTAAGGATAAAAATTAATGATTTTGTCTTAGTAAACTTAAGTAAAACCTGGGATTCAAGCATACATCTTTTAGTGATGAAACTCAAAACACTTAAACATAGTGACACTACCTACCTTAGGATAGGATCCCACTAATTTTTGAAATCATTAAACCTTCTTAATTAATTAACCTAAGTTTAATGCATTAATTAAGCTTAAAACTTCTAAAAATTATAATAAATCCAAATTAAATTCAAAAAAATGTATATAATACATCGAATTAACCATGAATTCAAACCTTTATTTAAGAAAAGTAAAATCTTATTGACAGGACTTTAATTTACAGCTTAATTTAATTTTAATTAAAAATTAATATTTAATTTATTTAATAAATTAAAAATAAATAAAAAGTCCAAGAAATTCTCAAGCACTTAGGAATCTCTCTTTAGGTCATTCCTAACCATTAGAGTTGATTTCAAGTAGTTGGGAGTTCATTTGGAGTAAAATCAGTAAAAGCCACTTAATTAAACCAATTAAATAATTTGAATAAATACTCAAACTTCTAAAAATAAGAACTAATTCCAAAAAATTTTAAATTGAGCAAACTTAAAGGCATTAGACTCCATTTGGGGTCTAATATTTATTAAAAATATTAAACCACCAGAAATAATTCAAACTCCAAAAGTCAACAATCCTGTCAACCATAAGTCAAAATTCAAGTCAAAACTTCAAACCTACAGAACTAAATATAGAAAAATTCAAATCCAGTAAACTTAGTGTCTAATTGCTCATCTTAAGATCTAATATTTAAGAAAAATATTAACTTTTCAGAATTTAACCTTAATCAAAAAGTTAAATTTTAACCCCTTTAATGAATGCATTTAAATAAATCAAACAATTCAAGAAAATTAAATAATTAATTTTAAAATAAATAAAACATTAATTAAACCTTAAAACCAGTAATAAATCAGTTTTAATTAAAATTTATAACCCTTCAAACCCTAAATATTCAAGACATTTAATTAATATCGGTTCCTACTAAGTAATCCAGGCCTACGAGGCTATTAACTTAGCCCCATGGAAGGTGAAATAAACTTTATGACCCTAGTTTAACAAAGATAGTAGCCACCCAACCATTTAAAATATAGTTTAAAATCAATTTCAAACTATTAATATTTAAACTTTAATTAAGATTTTCTTTAAGCTTTTCAAAAAACTAGGACATCAAATAACTCTGACTAATTATCCTATACAGGACATATCCAAACCACATAGTCTACTTTATATACTTTAGATGATTTGCTAGGATAACCAACTCTAGTCTTAGACTAGGCCGGTGTTTACTTTTCAACTATATGCTAGGTTTTTCATGATTTTAACTGCATGCTGGTTGATTTAATTAATTGATGTGATTATTTATTTAATTTCATATAATCTATATTTTGATTTAATTATGTATTAGATTTACCCCTAGGTTAGGGATGATTTAAATGCTAATATAATCTTATGCAAGTGACCATGCTTATATAGGACAATCAAATATAAAGGGGGCAAAAGTAAATTAAGCTTTTAATTAATGATCTTTTCTGTAGGTGCTTTAGAAATATTAAGACCCCCTTTAAATTAAAAGAGCATAGTCAAGTGAGGGTATGATTTAAGCATTTTAAAATATTTAATTACTTGAGATTTGATGTGGATTTCAATATTAATTGCTTAGGATATCCCTGTAGGTTGATCGAGTTTAAATCTTTAATTTTTTTAAAATATAATTTAATTTAAGCATTGAGTTGTAAATGTCAAAGTGATAAATTTAGATGGGATGGTAACAAATTTGGAATCCAAAGAGGAAGGGACATCCCTTAGAGGAGAGTCCTTCTCAATTTGGAGATCCAAATTAGGATGATCTTAAAATATTCAAAGAGGAAAGATAATACCCCATTCCAGGGGAGTTTCTTTTCATTTGGATATCCGGACCTAACGATCCAAGGAACCCACAAAAGAATGAGGAAGTAAAAAATGAGAAGAATCCCAATTCTCAAAGTCACTTGAGTCTTAGGAACAAAATTTAGGTTGTTGTCAGTGCTTCCCAGCCACTTTACTTTTCCTATAGACCTTGGGTTGTAATATTAAGTGGCACTTGCCACATGGACTTTTTTATTGAATATTAATTTGTTTGATTTTATTATTAATTGATGTGTTGATTGTGATATAGGATTGCATGCTTTTATTAGTTATTTGGCGATCTTGCATGTCGTATTTGATATAGCCTGAAACTCGATCGGAGGCTCATGGGGGAATATTAAAAATTCTCTTACTTAAACAAATTAAAATTTTTAGCCAACATAGAAACTTTAACATTTTTAAGAAGTAAGCCCGAGACTACTGGTAGTTCACATAAGCATGTTTGTTGCATTTCCTTTTCTTTGTTAGGCACCTCCCCGCCTACAGGTTTTTGCATACCACATGGCCTATGAGGGTGTAGTTCTATCAAGAGGAATTTATGTAATCTCTAGGATAAAATTATTTTTAAGCCTTTGTTAAAATTACTTCATTCAAATTTTAAGTATTTTTTGAGTCAATTTATATGCATTGTATTAGTATCAAATTAAAGAAGTGTCCAAAACTTTAACTATATTAACTTAAGCATTAAATACCCAACATAAGTCTTCACTGCTGAATGGGAGCTACTGAATAGGAGCTTGACAATGCTGAATGGGTGCTGTTGAATGCAGATTTTACTGAAGTGGAAATGCTGGAAGTTGTCAAGAACTTGGGGAACAACAAATCTCTGTATTTGAATGGTATTATCGCCTCATGGAGTATTAATGAAGATGATTTATAGAGAGTAGTGGATGGATTTTTTATAAAAGGAAAAATGCATCTTTAATGGAAGGATACACTGATTATTTTAATTCCAAAAGTGAAGAACCCTATGGAGCTTTCGTATTTTGGACCCATTAGCTTGTGCCAATCGATTTATAAGGTGGTGGCTAGAATGATAATGAACTAGGTGAAATGGTGTTTGCCTGAGATAATTACGGAAGACCAAATTACTTTAGTACCTGGCAGATCTATGTCGGATAATTATTTATTAGTTCGAGCAATCTTCAACAACTTTAAATTTTCTAATTCCAAGAAAGGACTTCTGCGGTTAAAGTTGACATGGAACAAGCATATAACAGTATGGGTTAGCCAACTTTAGCTAAGTCTTTAAGTTGGCTTGGTTTTCCTCCAAATTGCATTAACCTTATTATAGAATGTGTTCAAAATATGAGATTCTCTATCCTTATAAATGGAAAAAGGTCAGGTTGGATTGAAGCAAAAAGTGGGTTTAGGCAAGGATGCCCATTGTCCCCTTATTTGTACATAATGTGCTCCCAGCTACTTTCTAACTCTATATATCAAAGGGGTTCTAAATTAAGAATTAAGGTATCTCCAAAATTTGAAAAAATTACATATGTATTATATGCTGATGATGCATTATTATTCTCAATTGCTTCTACTAGAGCAGCACATAGTATGAAAAGAATTTTGAGGGATTTTTGTGGGTGGACCTGCCAGAAGGTGAATAATATGAAATCTTAAATTTAATTTGGGAATTCAGTAAATAAAAGGACCAAGAAGAGAATTTATAACAAGTTGGGGTATAATATTTATTTGATTGAAAAATATATATAGTTTGAAAAGGTTAATTATCTCTGGGAATAATCTAAAATTGACATTTAAATTTTAATTCTGAAATTGAACATCCATTAGTAATGATATACTACCTTGAAAGGTAGAGATAAAATCTCTTATGGGTTCAAATTTAGAATTACAAATCTAATCCTTAATATCATAGCTAAATTCAGGAGGGAACCACATATGATCACCAAGGATCAAAATAAAATTCAGTCAAATATCTGGCTATGATAATCTGGATAAATTATCATTGATTTCTAATTTGAAATTATATCAATAAATGATATATCATCCTAAAGGAAAAATATATCACTCATTGTTAATTACTTGAATATGACAATAACGATCGTCATTTTTTTATTTCTCAAAGGTAATTAATTGAGGGTTTTGAAATTTTAATTTTAAAAACTAGATCTGGGTTTCTAAATCTCCTACGAGTGCAAGCCCTTGTAGTTAATTACATTGTAGAAAACTAAAAATTTCCTATAAATACTCTAGATTAAAATAGCGATATGAATTTCATTTAAGATTTTCAAAGATTGATGTCAATGGAGATAAAGCTTGGAAATTTTAAATGGGAAGGGTTCAAGGTTGAACACTTATTTTTGGAGTCAAGGGAGGAAAGGTAGGAGGTGTCTTGAGATTTTGAATTACTTCAGAAACACCCCAGCCTATCCTAGGTGTTGGGCTTGAATTTGATTGAAAGAGAGATTTAAGTTTAAGTGATTGATTTTATCAGAAAGTTGGGACTCAAATCCTAGAGGTTAAGGTTTTAAAATTGAAAATCTACCTCAGAACCTAAGTCTAAATTGGGTACTAAAAATTAGTGACCCGGATCCTAGCTAATGTAATGTAATCCTGGACTTACCCCTGCCTGGATTGGGGAGCCAGCTAAACCGCCTAATTGCATCAAAACCATGTGTCCAGTCTTTAATATAGAGTGGTAGGGATATTATTAAAGATAATTTAAGTAGTTATGGTTGACATCTAGAACAGATTTCTAATTAACCCCTTAACTTATGTTGATTGAAATGCTTAAGCTAAAATGCCATTAAAGATTTAGACTCAATTTTTTAATTTATTGCTAATGCGATGTATGCTAGTTGACTCAATTAAAATGTTTAAAACAAAATGTAGAAGTTCTAAAATCATGCTTAAAAAATAGTTTTTTTCCTAGAAGATTATGCAGATCCCTTTGATAGAACTGCACCCTCATAGGCCAGGTGGTCTGCTAAAACCCGTAGGTGGGGAGGTGCCTAATAAAAGGAGCAAAAATGCAACAAATATGTATATGAAAAACCCCCGGTGGTCTCGGGCTTACTTCTTAAAGTGTTAGAGTTTCTATTGAGCTTAAATCTTTTAATTTTATTTAAGTAGAAAAAGTTCTTTCATGTCCTCACGAGCCTCCGATCAGGTTCTAAGCTAAAACAAATATCGACATGCAAAAATGCCAGAAAAACTACTAAAGGAATACGATTCTAATATCATAATCAACACATCAATCAAATTAATTAAATAAATTAAATAAATTAAATTAATGTTCAAACTGAAAGTCCATAGGCAAGTGCCTTTTAATATTACAACCCAGGGGCTGTAGGAAAAGTAAAGTTGTCGGTTACCACTGACTACAACCTGGATTCTACTCCTAAGACTCAAGTGATTTTAGATAATGGGTCTTCTCTTCGTTCTTCACTTCTTCATCCTTATGAAAGCTCCTTGGATCGTCGGGTCCGGATATCCAAATGAAAAGAAACTCCCCTTAGATAGGGGTGTTATCTTTTTCACTTTGGATACTTTAAAAGTCATCCTAATTTGGATCTCCAAATGGAGAGGGACTCTTCCCTAAGGAATATCCCTTCCTCTTTGGATTCCAAGTTGGATGTCTAATCCAATTCTCAAATCACACTTAAATACAACTCACATTCAAATCAAATAACATTTAAATGAAAATTAAAATCTAGACTCAACACTGCAGAGTTATCCTAATAATCAACAGTTAATAAATATCCCAAGCAGTTAATATTTAAAATTTAAAATACTCAATGGCAGCCACGCTTGGCCATGTCCTTTTAATTTAAAGAGGGTCATAACAAATTCTAAAGCACCTGCACAAAACAACATTAATTTTAAAGCTTGATTATTTAATTGCCCCATTTTAATTTTAATGCCCTGTATGAGCATGGCCACCTGCATAATATTGAATTAGTATTTAAATTATCTCTAATCTTGGGGTAGATCTAATACACAATCAATCATAACATAAAATGCAGAAAGTAAATAAATAGTAAATCAATTCTTCTACTAGCAAACGGCATATAGTAAAAGCTCAAAAACCCAGCTCACAGTAAAAAAGTAAACCCCATCCTATCCTAAGACTAGAGTTGGTTGTCCTAACAAAGCATCTAAAGTGTGTGGGGTAGGCTGTGTGGCTTTGATATGTCCTATATAGGGTAGTTAGTTAAAATTATTTGAGGTTCTTGTTGGTTAAAAGGCTTAAGGGAGATTTTACTTAGAGTTTAAATCTTATGATTCGAAATTCATTTTAAAATTGATTTTAATTTTTTGTTGGATATAACCTTTTTTGCTCACTGAGGCCGTGAAGTTTATTTCACTTTTTTTGAGGTAAATTTAATAGCCTCGTAGGCCTAGGTTACCTAGTGGTACCCAGTATATTTAAATAATTTAATTTGATTAAAATTTAAAACTTGATTAATTTTTAATTAAGGTTTATTGATTGTTGGTTTTAAATTTTTTATTTATTTAAGTTTTCCATTAACTAGTTCGTGGCGTTGTGCCACCAGGCTCGAGGAACAAAGCCTCCTTAGGACACGTTGCCCCGTAGCCCGGAGTAGTCCAGCCTATAAACCAAGTTAATATATTTGAATTAAGGATTTTAAATTTATCTAAATAATCATTAATCAATTAGAATTAAGTTTTACACACCTTTGAATCCATTCATGGTGTTATGCCACCAAGCTCAAGGAACATAACCTCATCAGAACACTTAGCCCAGCAGCTCAGAGCAGTCCAGCCTAAAAACTTCATTTCAAGAGTGGTTGTTGTGCCTTAAGAGGTTAGTTCAATGTTTTAAACACCAATTTAATATTTTTTAGAATTTTAAATTAATTATTAAATTTTGTAACTTTTTGTATTATTTTAATCATTTAATTAAGGGGTCAAAAGTTGACATTTTAATTAAGAGTTATTTATATAACATTAATATTTTTATAAAATACTAGACCTTAATATGATCAGTTAGACTATAAGTACGCTAAATTTTAATTTTTCTATATTTTATTATGAATGTTTGAAGTTTTGACTTGAAATTTGAATTAGGTTTGACCAAAAGTTGACGTTTCAAATTTGAATGCTTTGTGTAAATTTGATATTTTTGGCAAATATTAGACCTTAACATGAGTTTAATGCCTTTGAGTTTGACAAATTTGGATTTTCTTCAATTAGTTATGATTTTTTAAAGTTTTAAGTTTTTATTGATTTATTTAATTGGTTTAACTAGGGGCCTTTTATTAATTTGAGTCCAAATAACCTCCAAACTTCTTGAAATCACCTCCAAAGATCAGGAATGATGTAAGAAGGGATTATCAAGTATTTGATAAATTTTTGGAATTTTTAATTATTTTAAATTAATTAATTTAATTAAATATTAAATTTCAATTAAAATTAAATTAAGCTTGATTTTAAAGTCCAGTCAAGGAGCTTTTATTTTTATTGATTAAAGGTTCAATTCTGGTCAGTTAGAGGTATTATTTGTATTTTTGTGATTTAAATTTAATTTATTAGAATTTTTAGAAAGTTTTAAAGCTAAACAAGGTTTAATTTTGATTAAATAAATTAGAGCGCTTAATGACTTCAAAATTCAATAAGAAATTTTCTATAGGCCGAGGGTGTCTCTATGCTCAAATGATTTAAGTTTCAAATCAAAATGATGTGTATCCTAATTTTTAAAATTAATCTATGTTTTCTAGCCAAGTCCTTAATTTTTGTCCTTAAAGATGTAATTAAGTTTAATTGGGTTTCAAATCAAAGTCTCTAACCCGTGAATAAATACATGTAAGTATACATACATTCATCACAATCATATCCTAGAACAAAGAAAGCCCTAAGTGTGTGTGTGTGCACCTACACATGTAAAAGTTTAATTAATTACAATTAATGAATTAATTAGTGAATGATTAAGATGTAATCACCCACTAATCCTTCCCCATAATTCTTATTCATACAGACTCAATCTATGTTTAAAATTTTAAAGGGATCTCTCAAACATATTAGAGATTTAATATATAGGTATTTTAAAGTAGATTTTAAAATATAAATATTTATATATATATAGACCTATATATAAGAAGATATAAATTTTAAAATAGGATAATTAAAAAATATGATTGAAAAAATTTTTAAAGGTTTGAGAAATCTACTGATTGTTAAAGTCATTTGAAAAAAAAATTTTTAATTTTAAAATATTAGATATAATATTTAATAAAAAAATTGATAGAAAAAATTTAAAAAATTCAAATTAATAAAAATAAATAAAGTTTTAAATTTTCAAATTAATTTTAAATTAAAATATCTAAAATTCTAAAAATTTTAAGATATTATATATAATTTTCTAATTTAAAATGAATTTCTTTTGAATTTTTAAAATTTGAAGTTAATTAAGTGTATTTTTAAATGATTTAAAATTAATTAATGTTCAAGATAATTCTTAAATTAAATATAATTAAATCTTAATTATTTTTGAAATTTAAAATTATTAAAAATAATTTTATTTAAATTTTCAAAATTATTTCAATTTAATTAAATATTAATTAATATTTAAATGTTTAGATAATGATAAATAATTTAAATATATAATATATTTTAAATTCAATTTAATTTAAAATTCTCTGATTTAAAAAAATTATAAATAAAAAGATTTTAATATTTGAAAAAATTTTAAATTAATATTAATTAATAGTAACTAAACATTAATATGTTAAAATTATTCAAATACTTCAAATAAGATAATAATTTTAAATAAAAAGAAAATGAATTAAATGTTTATCAGAAAATTTAAAATATATTTTAAAATAAAAAATTTTAATTTATAAAATATTTGATCAATTTCAATTAAGTATTAATTTAAAATAATTAATGTTTAATTATTTGAAATAATTCAAAATATGTTTAATATTTTAAATTAATAATAACTTCAAATCAAAATATTAATTTCCTGAAAATATCAATATAATATTTATATATATATTAAAATAATTTTTAAATTTATTAAAAAAATATTTAAAATGATTTTAAATTAATTAAAATCAACTTAAAACAAAAAAAAACGGCGGCGCTGTCTGCATGACAGCCCTTGATTGGGCGCTGCAAACCGTGGTGGCGGCGCCCAATCATTGGAAATGATTTGCGCCGCCACCAATGATTACCCGCTGATTACCAAAGTATGTAGGTCACATGCGGCTTTACTAATCCTCGTTAGCAGCGGCTATGAGCCGTTCGATCTAGTGTCATTTGAAACGAGGGGCTCTGATCGAGCCGAGCAAAGATCCAACCACGGGATCAGATACATATTTTTGCCTAGCCACGGGATAGCTTGATCTAGACTGTTGATTGAGCTATCAATGATCCAGAAAGCATGCAGTTCATGCATGCACCGAACCAAAGGCCCAAAGCAAAAATCGCTTCATTCTCTTGATACGCTTAACGAAATTGAATAAAAATTTAAACATAGATTAATATATTAAATAGCATTTCTGAGGGATTAATTTCAAAGTTAAAAACACGCATTTCCTAACATTTTTTAACTCTAAGTGTATAAACTATGGTACGAGTTTTAAGAGAAACTAACTATCGAAATGGATCAATTTTTGTTTCTCTTAATATATAGTCTGTCCACATATGATTCCCTAGTTGAAGCCTTGAACGGAGGAGCTATGGATAGGCTGGGTGGAAGCTTGGATGGATTTGAACTTGGTCTCGTCAGAAACTTGATCACTAGTAGCTTTGACTAGAGGGATTTGAGTGGGGAAGTGGAGAGGAACCTCTAGGATGCTCAAGAAAATAGAAACTTTGGCTTGAGAGCCTGAGAGTGGAGAGAGATTGATAGGGCTAGAATGAGCCTCCAAATGAGGGTTTTTACCCTATTCAAATGCTCCAGGCCATTATATGTTGCAAATCTGGTTTTCATGATGACAAACATATTTCTATTGTGTTTTGCTTGGCTAACCCATTTCAGGCACAAAAGATTTAGAGCAACTCAAGCCAACTCAAGATCGGGTCCAAGTGTGTCTAAATGTACTGTTTTCCTTTTCTTGAGTAAATTATAATGTAACTGATCCCCTAGCTAAGTAACCTTGCACACACACACTCAGGGGGAGAGCTTGAGTGAATTAGAGTTTCTGTTCAATTTTTGTACAGATCGTCCTGGACGATATTCACATCGTCCTGGACAATCAAGTAAAAATAGAAACCCTAATTAGGGCAACCAAGTTAAGTATGTTTGATTAAGAAGATCATCCTGGATGATCCAGGCATCGTACGAGTTGATATGCTCAAATCAGAAATTCTCAGTCGCCAGATCAAGTTAGGCAAGTTTTTATGTTATGATATTTGGTCTGATCGTCCCAGACGATTCAGTACAATCATGCCTAAATTAGTCTGGTAATTAAGGAAAGTAATTAATACTTGATTGATACGATCATATCATCCTGGACGATCGCAGGATCGGCTTTGACGATCATGATCGTCTAACGTGTTTCAGCTGTACGTCAGGATGATTTGGGCACATTTTGAACTAATCGTACAAGACGATATCCTTATCATCCTGGACGATCAATTCATTTTTGGGTCATCCAGCATAAGTTTCCTTGGATGACCAGAGCAGTCTTCTGGATGAAATTCCTGAATTTACACTAATCGTCCCGGACGATCGCAGAATCGTACGGGACGATATGAACAACTTTTTTCACTGATCATCCAGAAGAGCCAGATCGCCAAGGCTGAAACAACTAATTTTGAACTGATCGTACAGGACGATATATCAATCGTCCTGGACGATCTAGTCCAACCAGTTGAGATTTAGGGAAAATTTTGAGCCCTCCTATAAAAGATCTTTTTCTTTCAACAAGAAAAATCTTTTGCCACTTTCCTTTTCAGAGAAACCCTAGAGAGAGAGTTTTGGATTGAGAGAGAGAGGATCTTGTGAGGGGTAGTTCGTGAGGGGTTCACGAAGGTTGCTCCATGCAAGGATCAGAGTCATCTTCTCCGCTTGTCGTCTTTCGTCATGTTGGTGTTCTTTGGGAGACGATCGTTTGCAAGAAAATTCGGGGTTCTTTGCCCACTTCAGGAGGAAGCGAAAGAAGTCTGAGGTTCTCTGCCTACTTTAGGAGGAAGCAAAATGAGGTTGGGTTCTCTGCCTCACCGTGTCGGTGGAAAGGAAATTTTTGTACAGGCTTCTACGCCTTGCTGTGGGAGCAAAAGGAGAGCCACTTTGAGTTACTGCAATACCCGGAGGGGAGGCTCCGGGGAGTGGACGTACGTCAAGTTGATCGAACCACTATAAAAATCTGGTGTGTTCTTTCTGATAACTTTTTGCACTTTAGTTTTCTGTGATTATCTTCTTGGGTGAAATTTATGTTTAATCTTTTCGGTTGAGTACTTAATTATTTCCGCTGCATATCATAGAAAAGATTTTTGCTGTTGCTCTCAAATTTTTTAAATAACTGATTCATCCCCCCTCTTGGTTAGCCTCGGGACTAGTTCATCAGGGCTTAACATCCCTATCGAACTTTCAAGTGGTATCAAAGCGGGATTCAAAATTTAAGTTTAAAAACTTTTGAATAACTTTTGAATTTGATCCATGGCTAACTTTGGTAATCGTAATACTGCTGAAGGTTATTCAATTACATGATTGCCATTATTTGATAACATACCTTTTAATTTTGGCAAAACTCGCATGTCCACTTTTCTTCAATCAATTGATTATCGTATGTGGATGCTAGTTAAGGATGGATACGAACCACCTTTTAGGATGATCAACAATGTTAAAACTGAACTGCCCTTTACTGATTGGACTTTTGATGATCATGACTTAGCACAATTGAATGCCAAATATTTGAATTATTTTTTCTATGCTTTAAAATTTGAGGATTACATGCGTGTCTCTACGTGTACAACTTGTAAGGAAATCTGGGATAGATTGTGCATCACATATAAAGTACAACTAAAGTCAAATAGTCTAAATTAAACATTTTGCTTCATGACTATGAACTTTTGGCATGAAACCTACTGAAAATATTTCTGAAATGTATACGAGATTCACTCAAATTGTCACTTCTTTGCATGCCTTAGATAGAGAACTTACAAACTAAGAAAGAGTGAACAAAATTCTTAGATGTCTGCCTTCTTCATATGATGCTAAGATAACTACAATCACAAAATCTAAAGATTTGAATACTTACTCTATTGGTAGCTTACTTGGATCACTCATTGCTTACGAGCAAGGGGTGAACCAAAGACAGTTTGATGCAGGTAAGAAGAAAAAGGAGAAAATAGTGGCACTGAAGGCCAATGAGAGTGATACTAGTGGTTTCAGGTCTGATAGCGATGATATTGCCTTGATCACTAGGAAATTCAAAGCTTTCTAAGGAAGAAACACAAGAACTTTCAGAAGTGGAACAAGGGTAAGTCCAACAAAAATTTTAAGAGTTCATCTGACACTGTCTGTTTTGAATGTAGGAAGCCTGGACACATTAAGGCTGATTGTCATACACTTAAAACTCACCCAAGCAAGGAGAAGGGTGAGGAGAAACATAAGTTCAGGAAGGGCAAGAAGCGGATTTAAAAGGTGTTCTGGGCAGATTCTGCATCCGACTCTTCTGTGATTGAAGCTGAAGAGGAGGAAACAAATCTGTGTCTGATGGCTGATGATCATCCTAGTCAGTCTGACCAGAAAGAGGTATGTGAGCTTACTTACGATCAATTCCTTAAAATATCTGAAAAAATTCATGCATCGTATAGGAAGCTTAAGAAAACCCACGCTAGCTTGAAATTGGATTATTTGACTTTGCAAAAAGAGCATGATGTTTTGATTAAGGATCATTCCACTATTGATTACAATCACATGTCTTTACTTGATGAATTTGATGAACTGAATAAAAAGCATTCTAATTTAATTGTTGAGCATGATTCATTGAAAACCACGCATGCTGACTTAGAAAGAGCTTTCAAAGAATTAGACAATCTGGCATGTGAAGTGGAGAGTAGCAATGGTGCTTTGAAATTTGAAAATTGCTAGTTTAAAGAAAGAAAATAAAATTTTGAAAATTAAGATCAATGCTTTTGAGAAACATGAAACACCTCCTACGTTTACACAGTTTTATACACCTCCACCTTTTGTAGAATCTATTTTAAAATCATCAAAGCACATTTAATACAGACCTAGGAAGACGCACTATCACCCACGTAGATTAGTTAACCCTTTTCCTGGAGTTAGATGTTTTTCCTGTAGCATGTTAGGGCACATTTCCCATACAAGCACTATTCATTATAGTATATATTGGGTGTGGAGGCCCAAATTACCTATTTCACAGCACAGCACACATGCATTGCATTCTTCTTTTTATAAGAAGGAACCCAAACCTATTTGGGTTCCTAAAATTGACGTTTGATAATTTTGTAGGTGTGTTCTCACACAAGATCTCATGAGAGCATGTGGTACCTGGACAGCGGATATTCTAGACACATGACTGGAGATGCAAATCAGTTCATTTCGTTGGAGGCCAAGGCTGGAGGCAAGGTTACACTTGGAGATAACACCACCAGGAGGGTGGTGGGTTTAGGTATAATTAATGATTCAAAGAGTTTTATGATTGATAATATTTTGCTTGTAGATGGATTGAAACATAACTTGCTGAGCATCAGTCAACTCTGTGATAAAGGATACAGCATCAAATTCCTGCCCACTTGCTACATTTTAAGCTTAAACGACAAAATTATTTTGCAGGGATAAAGGATCAACAATGTCTACAAGCTGGATGTAAGTTGCATTAAAGCTGAAAATTCAATTTTTTTAAAAACTGCTGCTGATGAGTCTTGGTTGTGGCATAGGAGATTGTGCCATGCCAGTATGAAAACCCTTAGGAGAGTCACCCAAAAGAACTTAGTTAGAGGTGTGCCCAAGCTTAAGTTCACTAAGGACCACCTATGCGATGCCTGCTAGTTAGGGAAACAAGTCCAGTCCTCTTTTCACTCTATTAAGGATATTAGCACCTCTAGACCTTTAGAAGTCCTTCACATGGATCTCTTTGGACCCATTAGCACTGCTAGCTTAGGGGGAAAGTCTATGAGTTTGTGATTATAGATGACTACTCGAGGTTCACTTGAATTAAATTTCTATCACACAAATTTGATTCATTTGATGAGTTTAAGTCCTTCTCCACTTGGATTCAGAGGAAGTTAGGTTGTGAGATCTTGACTATTCATAGTGATCATGGTGAAGAGTTTAAAAATATGAAGTTTGGAAGTTTCTGTGAGGAGCAAGGGATTAGTCACAATTTTTTAGCTCCTAGGACCCCTTAGTAGAACGGGGTAGCTGAAAGGAAGAACAGGACCTTAGTGGAAGCTGCTAGATCCATGCTTATTGAGTACTCACTTCCAAAATACTTTTGGGCTGAAGCTGTGAACATTGCCTGTTATGTGCTGAATAGGGTGAATGTGAGATCAAATCTGAACAAGACACCTTATGAGATCATTAAGGGTAGAATTCCAAACCTGTCCCACCTCCATGTCTTTGGCTGTAAGGTTTTCATTCTGAACAACGAAAAATTATCCTTAGGAAAATTTGACCCCAAATCTCATGAAGGAGTGTTCTTAGGCTATTCTAGTGTGGGGAAATCCTTCAGGGTATTCAATAAGAGGACTTTGGTGGTGGAAGAGACAACTCATGTGGTGTTTGATGAATCTGATCCAAAGGTGACTAGAGTTGAGGAAGAAGAAGAGGTAGAGGAGATTACCCAAGGGATTGGAAATGCAAATCTGGAGGAGAGGGTAGAACCTCAAACCACACTGCCTAGAGATTGGAGATATTCTTCCAGTCATCCTAAAGAATTTATCTTAGGAGACCCTTCTGAAGGTGTTAGGACTAGGCATGGACTTAGGAAGGAAGTAAACCACTCTGCCTTTATGTTAATGACTAAACCCACCAACATCAATCAAGCCCTTTCAGATGAGTTTTGGATCTTAGCTATGTAAGAAGAATGGAATCAATTTGTAAAAAATGATATTTGGGAGTTAGTAGAAAGACCTAAAAATTAAGGTATAGTGGGAATCAAGTGGGTCTTTAAGAATAAGATGAATGATTCTGGTGTAGTGGTTAGGAATAAGGCAAGATTGGTGGCTAAGGGGTATAATCAGATTGAAGGGATTGATTTTGAGGAGACCTTTGCCCCTGTAGCTAGATTGGAAGCCATTAGAGTGCTACTAGCCTTTGCCTGTTATAAGGGATTTAAGTTGTTTCAAATGGATGTCAAGAGTGCCTTTTTAAATGGGGTAATAAAAGAGGATATTTTTGTAGAATAACCCACAGGTTTTGAGAGTTCCTAATATCCAAATCATATTTACAAATTAAAAAAGGCCTTATATGGATTGAAACAAGCACCCAGAGTTTGGTATGAGAGGCTTAGCACATTCCTGTTAGAAAGAGAGTTTGTTAAGGGGAGCATAAACACCACCCTTTTTCTGAGGAGAATAGGGGATGACTTACTCATTGTCCAGATCTATGTTGATGATATAATTTTTAGATCTTCTAATAAATATTTTTGTGATGAGTTTTTTAAAATAATGAGTAAGGAGTTTGAGATGAGTATGATGGGAGAATTGTCCTACTTTTTGGGGTTTAGCCATAAGGCAAATGGATGATGGAACCTTTCTCAATCAATTTAAATACACTAAAGACATTTTGAAGAAATATAAAATGGATAAAGCCAAGCCAATCAACACTCCCATGAGCTCCTCTGTTCAGTTAGATAAGGATTCAAGTGGAAAATCTATTTATCAGAAGAAGTATAGAGGAATAATTGGATCACTTCTTTACCTAACTGCTAGCTGACCTGATATCATGTTTAGTGTCTATCTTTGTGCTAGGTTTCAGACTGATCCCAAAGAATCCCACCTGACTGATGTTAAGAGAATTCTTAGATATCTTTTATGGACCCCAAACCTAGGAATCTGGCACCCTAGGCACAACACCTCTTTTGAGATTATTGGATATTCTGATTCTGACTTTGCAGGGTGTATGGTGGATAGAAAGAGCACTTCTGGAACTTGTCAATTCATAGGACAGTCATTAATCTCCTGGTCCAGTAGAAAATAAAACTCAGTTGCAGTTTCCACTGCTGAAGCTGAGTACATTGCCTTAGGGAGTTATGTGGCCCAAGTTTTTTGGTTGAAGCAACAAGTCTTAGATTTAGGATTACCTGTGGGCACAATTTCTGTTCTGTGTGATAATACTAGTGCCATTTGCATCTCTAAGAATCCAATCCAATATTCTAGAACCAAACACATTGATATAAGGCATCACTTCGTTAGGGACCATGTTACGAAAGGGGACATTGAGCTACAGCATGTAGCAACTAAAAATTAGTTGGCTGACATATTCACTAAACCACTGGCCTTGTACTCATTCAACATTTTGAGGACCAGATTATGAGTGATTGATATAAATTCTTGATTCTGATGACTGCTGATTCCTAATTTTTCTTGGTTTTATTCTGTTTCTGTTAGTTAGCTGTTTGATTTGATTATTTGCCTTCAGTTGTTTTTATTTTTTCTTCTGTTGATTTCTGTGTTAGCCTTGGTGTTAGGTTGATTTGAGTATTTATGTTGGTGTAATTTTCTACCTATTTTTATTTATTGGTTCATCTCTTTTATCTACTATTTTATGCTTTTCAAAATCCGATTACTGCTCGCTACTTCTGATAAACTGGATTTCTGACTGAGAGTTTTACCTTATTTTTATTTGGAAGCTGGTAAGCAGTGATTGATTCCACTGGATCTATTAAAGGGAAGAAACATTGATCATTGTTTCTCTTCCTCTAACTCCTTTACTGGTGTATTATTTCTTTTGGATAAACATCTTCTTCAAAATTAAAATTTTAGTTTTTGAAATAGAGATTTATTTTATCTTCCTACAGTAATCTACCTCATATGAATAGTGTTTTCATAGTCTTGAGTCATTATTATGATTATCTAAACCAAGTGATTGCACTTATCATATGACGTATGGTTTTTGTTTTGTGAATTACTCTACCTTGTTGTGGAGAGCGTCTCCTATGTCTGGAAGGTAACTTTACAGCTGAGATGCTTTAACGATTTTGAGAAGGAGAAAGCTTACAGAAGATGCGCAGTGCGCCAAATAAATTGAAAAAGAGGAATAAAATAGGCCCAAAGCTAAAAAGGTGCGAAATGTCACCAAACTAAAAGATACACAAAGTGTATCAAAAATCAAAAGATGCATAAAGCGCCAAACAAATTGAAAAAGAGATACAAAATGAGCCCAAACCAAGCTTTCTTCCCTTTCAGATCGTTAAATATCTTAGAAAAATTCGTGTGCCACTTAATATTTTCAAAAGCTTGAGTTTGAAAATTCTGATTTATTACTTTTGAAAACAATTATATCAGATATTTTTCTAGAATGAGGCTTGAAAGGATCTCTTTTCAAATCTAATTTCTTTTCTATTGAATTGAATTTTTGTTTAAAAAGAGATGGGCACCTACAAGGTGTCCGAGGTGGGAGTTACGAAAGTCGATTTTTTAACTTTTTTGGATTTAGTGCTGTCAATCATCTTCTTATTAGTTTTTGGATTTAAAATCAAGGGTAAATTCTGATTTACTGGAGCAGTTTCATCAAAAAAAATCGTTTCTTTTGTGTTCTCGTTTCAAGTTTTATTTACTTTGGTTTTTTTTTTCTTTTACTGGTTGTATTTTTGGGATCCTAATCGTTCATCTCCATCCTCCATTTTTTACCTGTTTTCTTCACATCATCCTGGATGATACACATATCATCTTGGATGATCTTCTTTGTCATGGATAATCCAAACATCGCCCTGGTTGA
This sequence comes from Dendrobium chrysotoxum, assembly GCA_019925795.1. Lineage (NCBI taxonomy): Eukaryota > Viridiplantae > Streptophyta > Magnoliopsida > Asparagales > Orchidaceae > Dendrobium > Dendrobium chrysotoxum. The sequence continues at coordinate 34,832,762 of CM034314.1, forward strand.
TCAATTCAAAATCGTCCCCACTTTGATCATACGGCTGAGAAACACCAATTATTGGTGATCATCCGGGACGATCCTTACATCGTCCTGGACGATATGATCTATATCTTCCTGATCTGATCGGATGGCTGAGCATGCGCCAATTATTAGTAATCATCCTGGACGATTCACCATATCATCCCGGACGATCCATGTGCCAGCAGCCGGACGATTCCAATTCGGCCCGTCTGAGACACTTATTGCACATCGTCCTGGACGATCCACCTAATCGTCCGAGATGATACTTTTCATCAACGGTCATCTGGCTTGACTCCTCGGGATGATCGCCTGTGTCTAATCATCCTGGACAATCTCTGATCATCCTGGATGATACGACCACCTTTTCGACCAATCGTCCTGGCCATCATAAATGCTCATATCATCCTGGACGATCTCGCGATCGTATGAGATGATCACCCAGTCAAAAATAGTAAACCCCCGCACCCTTACCTATCCTGTTCTTGATCTTTTTGCACACACCTCCCTCACTTTCATCCTTACCCTTGCCTTTCTATTTAGCCTTGAACTTCTTTAAGTTTTCTTCGCCAATCTGCGCATTTCTGCTCACTATTCCACCCTTCGCTCATATGTGAATCAACATCCTGTGGAACTCACAGCCCAGGAATTTCATAACATTCTTTAACTTTCTGTGACTGGAGACAAAATCCACACTCTTATTACTAACCCTGACTATAATTGGAGTGTCGCCAATCACTTTCTTCAAAATACGAATGCACCCTAACACGATAATGCTTGCACTTTCCTCCTTAAGGATGCACGGACCATTCAACACGTCCTTCATTCCTCTATCATCCCAAAGGCTAGGGATCGGATTCACATCACCCCCTTATTATCTCTGACCACATATTATATCTTGGCCCACCGGGACTTTAATGCCACTAACCTTCTTATCAGATACATCGAGCACCTCACCACTATTAGGAATCTGGGTCATAGACGTCATCCCAATCTAGCTTTAGGACATATCATTGGATATGCCTTAGAAACCAAATATGACCTGCAGTATCCAGTCCCTCCTGATGTTCCTCCTTCCTTCTTCACAAATAATTCATTCCATGTCCTACACAGCACCCGACTACATCCGGAGCTCTCCCTGGATGTTGAGGAGAAAGAGGAAGAAGCTATTCCCGTTCCTGCTGCACCAGATGCACCTGCTCTCCTTCGCATCGCTTCACATTTTGACCATCTGGTGCAGCGCTTCGATCAGTGGGAGGCCAGATTCGACTCCTATGTTGCTACCCAGGAGCAGCGGCACGCTGAGGACCTACAACTCTTTACTGATTATGCTGCTCAGTAGCAACAGTAAAACGACCAGGATATTACCTGGATTGGAGCACACTTCACTGCCATCCACAGTTACTTCACACCACCACAGCCACCTCCTTCTTCTGATCAGGATCTGCCTCCGTTTTAGTGTTATATTTTGTAGCTTTTTTTTTGTTTGTCCTGTTATTTTGGTGTTTCTGTTTGCCCTCCTCCTTTTTGTGATGTCAAAAGGGGGAGTCAGTTATAGTAGCTTTTGTTCTTGATTTCAGTTGTAATAGTTTTTGTTCTTGTTATGTTTTGTAGTTGTGTTTCCTGTACTATTCTGGTTGTTCAATGAAATTTGGAAAAAAAATTTATTTTTCGATGTCCTAGTTTTTTTTTTTTCAAACTACTGCACATATGTTTGCCATCATCAAAAAGGGGGAGATTATTGTAAATCTAGTTTTGATGATGACAAATATGTTTCTATTATGTTTTGCTTGGTTAACCCATTTCAAGCACAAAAGATCTAGAGCAAATCAAGCAAACTCAAGATCGGGTCCAAGTGTGTCTAAATGTATTATTTTCCATTTCTTGAGTCAATTGTAATGTAACTGATCCCCTAGCTAAGTAACCTTGCACACACACTCAAGGGGAGAGCTTGAGTGAATTAGAGTTTCTGTTTAATTTTTGTACAGATCGTTCTTGACGATATTCACATCATCCTGGATGATCAAGTAAAAATAAAAACCCTAATGAGGGTGACCAAGTTAAGTCTTTCTAATTAAGCAGATCGTCCTGGATGATCCAGGCATCGTACGGGATGATATGCTCAAATCAAAAATTCTCAGCCGCAAGATCAAGTTAGGCAAGTTTTTATTTTAAGATATTTGGTCTAATCGTCTCGGACGATACGTGTATCATCCTAGACGATCCAGTATAATCTTTCCTAAATTAGTCTGGTAATTAAGGAAAGTAATTAATACTTGATTGATATGATCATATCATCCTGGACGATCACAGGATCGGCCTGGACGATCATGATCATCTAGTGTGTTTCAGCTGTACGTCTAGAGTGGTGCTCAAGATGATTTGGGCACATTTTGAACTAATCAGACAGGACGATATCTTAATCGTCCTGGACGATCAAGTCATTTTTGGGTCGTCCAGCACAAGTTTCTCTGGACGATCAGAGCGGTCTTCTGGATGAAATTCCTGAATTTACACTAATCATCCCGGACGATCGCAAAATCATACAGGACAATATGAACAATTTTTTCCATTGATCGTCCAGAAGAGCCAGATCGTCCAAGCTGAAATAGCTAATTTTGAACTGATCGTACAGGACGATACATCGATCTCCCTGGATGATCTAGGCCGACCAGTTGAGATTTAGGGCAAATTTTGAGCCCTCCTATAAAAGTTCTTTTTCTTTCAACAGGAAAAATCTTTTGCCACTTTCCTTTCCAGAGAAACACTAGAGAGAGAGTTTGGGAGAGAGAGAGAGAGGATCTTGTAAGGGGGAGTTCATGAGGGGTTCATGAAGGTTGCTTCAAGTAAGGATAAGAGTTATCTTCTCCGCTCATCGTCTTTCATCGTGTTAGTGTTCTTTGGGAGAGGATCATTCGCAAGAAGATCCGAGGTTCTCTGCCCGATTCAGGAGGAAGCGAAAGGAGTCTAAGGTTCTCTGCCTGCTTCAGGAGGAAGCAAAAGGAGGTTGGGTTCTCTGCCTCACCGTCTCGGTGGAAAGGAGGTTTTTGTACAAGCTTCTTCGCCTTGCTGTGGGAGAAAAAGGAGAGACACTTTGAGTTAGTGCAATACCCGGAGGGGAGGCTCCGGGGAGTGGACATAGGTCAAGTTGATCGAACCATTATAAAAATCTGGTGTGTTCTTTCTGATTACTTTCTGTACTTTAGTTTTCTGTGATTATCTACTTGGGTGAAATTTGTATTTAATCTTTTCGGTTGAGTACTTACTCGAATTTTTTAAATAACTAATTTACCCCCCCTATTTGTTAGCATCGGGACTAGTTCATCAGGGCTTAACATCCCTATCAAACTTTCATTATGGACGACCATGATTTCTTGAGTACTTCCGTAGATGAGTGCTACCTATCCAGGGAGAAGGTGGGAGGCAGGGGAATCAAAGGACTTGAAGGATAATGAGGTGGAAAGCCTTTTGTCCTTCTCTTAACCATTTGGGACCATTATAGCTGGCTTTAGCTCTAATCCATGGATTAGGAGAGCTTAAAAATCTTCCAGAAACTGATTAGGACTACTGGAGGTTTCTTAAATGGAGTGAATTAAGTTTAAAAGGTCATTTGACGATGCTTTCCTCTTCCCTAGCCTTGGTTTGACCATTTGACTGGTCAATGTCCAAGTGGACTGCTGAGGTGGCAGCCAAGTGACCTCAAGAGCTGGTTGGGCTAGTTTGGAAGGCCTTAATGCTAGAATGTTGAGGCTTGAATAAAAATGTGAGAGTTTGAAATGGTTTGATGAAGTCTTATTGAGTTGACTTGGTCAAATCAAGCATCATTTGATTCATGGTGACTTTGGAGCATTTAAACCATAAATTGGAAGCATTTGAGCATTTGATGAGGTTCAAAATGGATTGATTTAATTAATAACACTAGATCAAATCGAATGGATTAAGTTTGACCAAGTTTAAACCTAGTTGAGCATGTCAACTGCTAACTGAGTCAAGGGCACAATCAAGTCTAAATCATCATGGAATATGTTTAAAAGAGATTTAATGAGATTTGAATGTATCTAAAGTTGAATTTCATGTAGAAATGGCTTAAAGGTTAAAATGGTCAACCTGGGTTGACTTGGTCAATAAGGTTGACCCAGGGTTAATGTTTGGGCTCAATGAGTTTGACATGTTAAATGGCATCTAGTAGATGTGTTTTCAGGGGTCATATTAGTCATCTAAATCAAATGACCTATTTAGGCCCTTAATATGCCTAATGGGTCAACTAGGTTGACTTGGTCAACCAAGTTAACCCAGGGTCAAGGATTGAGTCCAACAAATTCAAAATGACATTCTGAGTCTGCTGGTGGTGGTCCCACAGTCTAAAGAGGTCATTTGGTCAAAATGACCTGTTTGAGCCCTTAAAGGTCTTCTTGGTCAACCTCGGTTGACCTGGTCAACCAGCTTGACCCAGGGGCTGGTTTTGGGTCCAACAAATTGGGTTTGATATTTGAAACTTAATAGAGGTGGTTCTATTCAATTTGGAGCTCATCTGTTCAAAGGTGAATATTCACACCCCTTAGGGGTATTTTAGTCATTTTGATCCCTGATCAACTGGGGGTCAAAGTGAGTCTATCAAATACAATTTAATATTCAATGAGTCATAATCAAGAGTTTGGCAGTGATTGGAGGCATTGGAGAAAGCTCCAAGGTCAAAATCCACTGAGTGACAGATCTAGTGGCATAAGCTGTAAATATTAAAATGTTTTGCAGCATTTAGAAATTAATTCAGTTTCTGAGGTTAGAGACCTCTGATTGGGCTCAAATTTGAAGGGTTGCCTTTAGAGATATATCACATATGTATGCAACTAATAGACCCTGAATCTGAGGTCATTTGACTGGGTTTTTAAGTATTTGAAAATTCACTAGAATAGGCTTTCAAGACTCAGAAGTTTTAGCCTTGAAATTTGATTTGAATTTCTAGATTTAAACTGGACTTTGGGTTTGAATGCTTGAATTTGAATTCTCCAAATAATCTATAACCTTTTGAATAATTATAGATGATTGTATTGGATTAGAGTCTGGTTAAAGGTTGAGTTAACTGAATCTAGGCTATTCAAAGGTCAGGATTGGTTAAGGGTTTGAATAGGTTTGAGATCCAGATTGATTTGGGCCTTGAATATATTTATTTAAAATTTGGAATGGTCTAGATTTGAATAGATCTGAGGTTTGGATTGATCCTAGGTCTAGGTAGATCTAGGACCTGGGTAGATCATAGGGTTTAAATTTCATAAGGATCCTAGAGTCTAAGAGTTCTAAAATCTGGAGTCTATAAGAATCCTAAGACCTAAGTAGATCATAAGATCTAGATTTTAAAAGAATCCTAGTGTCTAAAATGGGTCCTAAAGTCCTGGATAGGTCTAGAGATTGAATCTAGATTGAACTAAGATCTAGATTAATCAGAGACTGAAATTGTCTTGAGATCTGGATTGATTTATGACTTAAATAGGTTGATTTAAGGTCTAGGTTGATCTAGAATTTGAATAGATTTAGGATCAGGATTAATTTGAATCTGGATTGATATAAGATCCAAACTAATCCTAGGGTCTAGAGTGGGTCCTAGGGTCTGTGTTCTAGGATGATCCTAGCATCTGGATTAGTTTGGAGGTTAGATTCATCTTAGGTCAGGATTGATTTGGAGTCTAGATAGGGTCCCTAGTGACCTCATACAAAAATGAGGTCAACAATATTATGAAAGAAATGTAATACTTGGGTGTGAAGATGGAATTGAGAAGGCTTGTAAGCTTTGATTTCCAAAACACTTTAGACCATGCATTGGAGAGGTTAAATGCGTGGGGAAATAGCTGTCTTTAGTTGGTGGGAAGAGTTCTTTTGATAAAGAGCACTTTTATTTCTCTACCAATTTTTTTATCAACACATTCGTTAGTTCCAAAGGGACTATTAAATGATTTGGATAAGTTATGTGGAGATTTTTGTGGCATAAAGACAAAGGAAGGAGAGGTTTACACTATGTATCATGGGAAGAACTTTACAAACCCAAGTTGCTTGGAGGATTGGGTCTTCATTCATCAGTTGATAAAGTTAGACCTTTGAGGTCTAGAATTACTTGAAGATTCATTCAAAATACTCATTCTTTATGTAATCGATCTATCATTTCAAAATATGGGAGTGATGTGTGGAATGCTATGGTGAAAAAAGGTAATTCCTTATCTTGGAAAATTCTAGTGGATGAAGCAAAGTATTTGAAGAATATTGTTAGATGGAAGTTGGTGAATGGAAAGAAAGTGAGTATCATTAATGATACATGGATCTTTGATAAGCCTCTCAATAAGTGGCCTGCTTAAGTTAATTGTGATTAATTGCATAGTGAATTTATTCAGAATTTTATTTCAGAAGAAGGCAGCTGGAAGTGTTTAGAGTTGCAAAATGCATTTGATGAAGATTTGGTTTTGGCTATCAAATAGATTCTGTTATTTCCAGATTTGGAGGAAGATTGCATCGAGTACATTAAGAAGCATTAGGGTAGATCAATCACTTCCTTAGCATTTGAATTTTGGATGGAATATGATGTGCATCAGAGGACAGCAGAAAAGACCAATACCGAGATGCTGAATTGGATCAGGAAATTCAAGCTTATTCCTAATATTGAATTATTCTTGTGGAGGTTATGTAAGAAAGCTCTTCCTACCAATTCTTTTCTGTAGTATAGGAATTTATTACAATCAAATAGTTGTGCTAGAGGGTGTAATGAGGTGGAGAATCAAGAGCATGTTGTTGTTCACAACAAACATTTTCTTTAGATTTTACATAAGCTTCGTGAATGGGGTTTTCATGTTCCAATCTTTAAATTTTTTTTTAAATTATTTAGAAGAGTTGAAAAGGATGTCCATATTTAATTTGAACATAGTTAAATTATATTGAACAACAATTTTTATTCCTGGAAATGCTGAAATTAAATAAAGCTTGGATTGGATACATCATCTATAAAATTTTTATCTTCAAATGTTTTAACGTCCATTATGTAGCCATCTTAGTATCCGATGCAAGAAGACTGGGATGCGGATCTCCGATTGGAGTTTACTAATGTTTGGCATCCTCCACCCCCAGATTGGATCAATATCAATATAGATGCATCTCTCATGGAATCTTGTAGTGTAGGTATTGGAGTTGTTATTAGAGATCACAAGGGTTATTTTCTTTGGGTGTTTGGCAAGCAAGTGAAGCATCGGGAAGTAGCTAGTCTTGAGCTACAGGTAATTTTCTTAATTAGAGAGCATGTGCAAAGTTGGATGCTATAATATAAGGGGGTAATAATTGAAGGAGACAATTCTAATTTGATTAAGTGGCTTCAAGATTTTTTGAAGAAGGCAAAATGGCAGTAAGATGGAGATTGGAATAAAGAGCTTATCTTCTTTAATTGCAGTAATGATATAATGTAGTATTGAATAGTGCATATGATATTGCATTTCGTGATTTGATTGGTAAGTGACCTATCATGGGGAAGCTTGCATTCTTGAACATAGTCGATTAGTAGTTGTCTCTAATCATCTTTTTCATCGACTCTTGAAGAGGCTCAAAGGACCTGGTAGATTATTTATTGATGTGTTCCAAATCTATAGGAGACATGACTTGATGGCCCTAAACCTCCATAGGAATGGAGTCTTCTCTCAGGCAGGCCAATTCCTTTGTAAACTTTGTTAGAGTATCCACTAAAGAATTACTTTCATAGGGAATCCTATACATAGCTATAATAGGAATTTGCTCGAGTAAGTGACTAGTGTACAGCTTATACTTCAGGAGTTTTTGATTCAAAACCTTATTAGTTCTGATAATCTAGTAAATTACCAATTATAAGTGACAAAAGATTTTAATCTTTTTAATCTTCATTTGGATTATAAATTCTAGGTCACTTATCAGAGCTTCGTATTTAGCCTCGTTATTCATGCAAGGCTCAAATAAATGGTAGGAAAAGTCCATCATTCCCTTATTTGGTGTTATAAAGACTAGGCTGATCCTAGCTTTTTCGAGAATAGTAGGTTGATATCTATTACCCTGTTGGGAGGACACTATGCCATCAAAATATATTTTCTAGACTAGATTATTGGATTCCTCAAAACTCATAATTTGCTCGTTATGTAAATCATCGTTTAGAGGAGATTTCGTAGGCAGCGGGTGTGCCACAAGGAAGTTTGCAGCGGCTTTCCCTTTAACAACATGCAGGGGAAGGAAAGTGTTTTCAAATTGAAGTAATATCATAGACCAACGAGCAAAAAATTCTAAAAATATTAGTTAGGTCATAAGATATTGTAGGGGATTGACAGTGGAAATCAAATTGACATGATGAGAAAGTATATAATGCCTTAGTTTTTATGCAGCAAAGACTAAGGCAAGATAATATTTCTTGATTGAAGGGCACCAAATTTTTGTTGGAAGAAGTCTTTGACTCAGGTAGTAGAGAGCATTCTTTTTCCCCTCATCATTGATTTGTGTCAGGAGGGTCCAGAGAGACTCGTCAAGGGCCGTAGTGTAAAGGATTAAAGGTTTCCCTAGAACAGGGGCTGCCAATACTGGAAAATTTGTCAGGTAGTGTTTAACATTTTTGAAAGTGGATTGAAATTTCTCATCCCATATGAAATTGGCAATCTTTTAGCTAGGATAGAGAATAATTGACATCTTCCAGATAGGTCAGAAATGAATCTTCTTATATATGACAGCCTGCCTGAAGAGGCCTTAGTTGAGTAAGGCTCTTAAGAGGCCATAAATTTAAGATAGCTTTGATTTTGGAAGGATTAATTTCAATTACACGGTGCCTCACTACAAAACTTAAAAATTTTCCTGACATGATGCTAAAAGCATACTTTAAGGGGTTCATTTTAAGGTTGTAGCGGTGCAGCCGCTCGAAGATGATTCTTAAGTTATAAAGATTAGCCTCTTTAAGTTTTCTCTCAACAACTAAATCATTTAGGTAGCATTTGACTTCATTATAGATTAAGTCATTAAAGATTCAAGTTATAGCCAGCTGGTAGGTTGCACAGTCATTTTTAAGGCTAAATGGTATCACTTTATAACAAAAGATCCCTATAGAACTTCTGAATGCAGTATTTCTCTTGTCTTTTAGGGCTATCTTGATTTGATTATAACCTGATGAGCCATCCATTAAGAAGAAAAAAACATGCAAGGAGGTAATGTCCCCCATAAATTTTGGTATGGGCAAAGGAAATTCATCCTTAGGACATGCCTTATTTCGATCCCTATAATCAACATTAACTCAGATTTGACCTTTCTTCTTTCGAACAGGCACGATGCGGGCTACCCAAGAAGAGTATTATTCCTTCCAAATAAATTCAACCTCAGCAAACTTCTTGACTTCATAAATGACTTATTATTTGATCTCCAGATGCATGCATCTAGGAGCTTGCTTGATAGGAATAACATCGTGTCAAATTCCAAGTTTATGGATCACTACGTCGGCAAACAAACCAGACATTTGATCATATATCTAGGCAAAGCAATCCTTAAACTCAGAAAGAAGTTGAATCAGATCCCTAGACTCATCCTCACCAAATAAAGAACATAATAAGGTGGGGTGAGGGTTATCCTTTGTTCAAAGGTTGACTTCTTTCAGTTCATCAACTATCGATTTAATTTCTTCTTCAAATTCAGGAGGAACATCCTGATCTTAATGTTCATCAAAATCATCTTAACTCTCCAAATAAAGTTTGTCAAGTAAATCGATGACTTCAGTAGGGACATTTTTGGATTTAGGATGACTAGTTATCATTAAAGAATATTCATCATCGACAAACGAACTAATGGTACCAAAGCCTATACCACCTATCCAATTTTTATTGATTTTTGAATTCCAAATATTTTTGTGCCATCTTGCTTGACCCTTAGTCCATCGTCTCAGAGTGAGACCTTTAGGGATAAGAGTTTTGACACTAATAGGAAAGTAGCCTAAAGGTAATTCCATTAATTTGTTAAAATATGCCTCCTCAAGGGTTACATCATCTTCATTCTATAAGGAGGAGGAGCCAGGGAGGAAATTTTGGACTTTCCTTACTTCTCCATATAAATTAGGGGCGTCCTTAATTACTAATCCTGAGATGTTGTCGGTTGATAGTGGGGCTAAGGTTAAGGATTCAACTGCCCTATTAAACTTTTCATAAAGAGCTAATTCAGGCTCATCACTTTGAACTTTTGAATTTTCACCTTCTTAGTCACTATCTAGTTCTAAGGTGAGATCAAATTTCAGAATGAGATTTTTTTTTTCGATAGTCAAAAGCAATTCTAGTACCCCTCTTTTTTAATTCTTCACCAGAACTTGATTCAAGTTTGATATATATTAGAGGATATCTTTTTTCAACTGAAGCACAACCTCGCCCACGTGCTCTTTGGGCCATCCTCCCACCTCTTCGAAGTAAACTATTGGTGGCCTAAAAAATATACGCTTGATGTTATTTTTGCTGCTTGAATTCTATCTTTTTAATTTTGATTTTTTTTTAAACTTTTTTATTGCTTTTGAACTTTCGCTTTTTTCTTTTTCCTCTTTGACATTGATCACTACCATAGAACAGGCAGTGGACTATTTGGGTATATAGTATGCAGCATCCTCATAGATTTCGACCTTGTGACTAGAGAATGGTTATAGATTACCCTTAATTTCATACTCAATGCCATCTTGTTGGTACTTAATGCATTGGTGTAGGGTAGAAGGAACCATCCTATACTCATAGATCCACGGCCTATCTAGGAGCATGTTAAAGGACGTCATCGAATCAATTAAATGAAAATTTTCTTTTATTTTCAACTCACCTATCTCAAAAGGAGGGTGATTAAACCTAAAGCCTTCTCTCCCTTTTCGTTGAACCCATGAAGCACCAACTTATCAGATAAAAGCTTGCTAGTATCAACTCTAAGGTATACATGAGTCTTTATGATCATTATGTTGACTGAAGCACCCAGATCAATAAGAACTCAGGATAACTTAAATTTTCTCATATTTACGGTGATGTAAAGTTGGCGATTATGATTGACACTTTCTAGGAGTATAAAGCTTCTTCTTCCGAAGTCGATGCTAATTGAGCTAGGCACATCGCTGGGTTAAGAAGTGCTTTAATTATAGATTCCCTCATCTCCTTTGAGACAATAAGGGCATCATAGTTTCTCAACTTAGCATGCAACTTCCTAAGGTAAGCTAAGACATTATAATCAACCTTGGTAAGTTTAGGAATGGGACCCGATGGATTGGAAGGGGGATTTGATTATTAACTGGGTACTTGAATTAGATCATTGGAGGAAACTTGCTTGCCTTTTTTTTTGGGTAGGAAGCCTAGGGGGTAAAGTATTGCCACCACGTAGTTATACTTACACGATCTCATTGAAACGATAAACTACTATGGGGCCTACACTCTCCTTAGGTGATTGATTATTATTTTTTAAGTGGGAGTCTGAAGCTGAAAAGTCTATCATGACGGGACTCCATTGAAAATAAATTTTAGGGGTAGCACCATCTGATAAGACTTCAGACTCGTTTCCCCCTTGAAGGGTCAAATCTAGGGAAATGAATTTTTAAACTTCTTGAGTGATCATAGCTAAATCTTGATTGTTTTCAATAGAAGAGTCATTTAGAGTTCCATTCTCAATAGTAATCCTTAAAACATGAGCAAAAATGATCATTTTTATTTTTTATTAATCTTCAACCATTTACCTTTAATGGGGTAAAGTAAAAGTTAGATAACATTAATCAGGATAACAGTTTTGAGCCATCATCTACCACTTATACACATCTCTCATTAATGTATTTCCTCTCTACAAAAGTATCTCTCTTTTTATTTTTATTTATTATAGTAGTTTCTATAACTACTATAGAGGAAACCATCCTAACGTCCTCCTGTGACGCCTCTAAGTCAACCCCCAGATTGGGCCCTAGGTTCTCATCGGTATCTGTTGAGAAAGATGAAGATTTATTAATCAAATTTTTAAATGCTCGCCCAGAATAGTGCTATATCCTAACCATCTTCAATGAATAAAAAAAAGTTTGAGTTTTTACTTGAGATTTATTTGATAGACCCCTGATTTGGATTGGCTATATACTCCATTAGAATGATTATATTGCCTTAACTGAAGTTCTTCTCGAGCCAATCCTTGAAGATAATGCAGTCTTTGATTATGTAGCCCAACATGTGATGGTTGGGGGAAAAATTGGGGTCATCTCTCTTATTTGCCTCTTTTGACTTCTTTGCCTCTGGTAATCAGAAGTTTGGTTTCTTTTAAAGACTCTTAAAAATTTTCCTTATTAATTCCCTTTTAAATAGATATGGATGAGCTAATCTCTCTGTAAAAAAAATTGGGTAAGGATCCCTTTTAAGTTGAGAGGTTACCTACAAGGACTCTGGTTCCTAGATCTGTTAGGGTGGAGGACCACTGGACTGAGGATTGGCTGGTTTCTTACCCTTATCAACTACTGAAACTATGTCTGATATTTTCTCAAAATACTTCAATGGTTTACTTGCCTTCTTCTCCTTAGATGACTCCATCAGGAATGGCATTCTAGAAGCCTCTTCCTATAGGTTATTAGCTTTGCTAAGAAGTTTTTTAAATGTTTTAATTGTAAACCCCTTTAGCAGAAACATAATAGGTCAATGGATATTCTTTAGAAGAATCTCGACTGCATGTTGCTCTTGTAGCTACGATTTATATTTCATCGAGAGGTTTTGCCACCTCAAGATATACTCAACCAAAGTCTCTCCTAGTTTTTGTTTTTCAATGATGAGATCGCCTACGATTATTCTTTGCTGAGCTCCTAAGAATCTCTTTAAGAATAGACTGTCGAGCTCTGTAAAACTTTTCATTGAACCATTTAATAAATCTTTGTACCACTCAAAAGTAATACCGAATCAACTACTCCTAAACTAGTGAAAGAGTAGAGTATCTGACCCTCCTGCATTTCAACAGCTCACTCGAAAGTGGGCCAGATGTTATCTTGGGTCTTTAAAACCATTAAAAACTTTAAAAGAAGGTGGCATAAAACCCTTTGAATAAGGAACTAAATTATATTCCTCTCGGTAGGGTCTACCCTTTGGAATAGATATAATTCCTTGAGAATGGGCTAGGGCCTCCCTTACCTTGGTCTCAGTCATTTAACTGATGTCTATGTCTACTAGAGAAATTGGAGAGGTGACTTTTGGAATCTTGAGACTTGAATCTACCTTCCTATTGTGCTCACCCACTATGTGTACTGTAGGTTATAACTGCATAGGTTGAGGTTGGTAGTCTTTGGCAAGCTAACTCTATATTTGTTCCACCCTTATCATCATCTCCTTAATCTTCTTTTCTAGGATCTTGATGTACTCATCCTTATCATTTAATTTGATTGAGCAATCAGAGTCTAAATATACTTTTATTGAATCCTCCTCTTAACCAGACTTATCTCTTGAAGGTTCAGTATATTTAGTTGATGCTCGAGTTTCAACCATACAAATGTTCCCAGTTGAATCTTTATCCATCAAAAGGTCATCTGAATCTAGATTGAAGGCTTTGTTGACCTCATTTTTATATGAGGTCACTAGGGCCAATCCAAACCCTAAGATTTACTTAGACCCTAGATTAATCGAGAACCTGGATCTACCCAGATCTTAGATCAATCTACATCAAATCTAGATTTGCAGACCAAAATTTAGGGTTCAAAGGCCCTATCCTGAAAACCTTTTCAAATGATTTTCAAATACTTCAAACACAAGTCAAATGACCCCCGATTCATAATCTATCAATTAAATATAAATTAGGTATGTCCCTAGGGTATACTCTCTAAATTTGAGCTCACTCTGAGGTCTCAAACCCTAGATATTGAATTGAAACCCAATGGCTGTAAAACTTTTAAATATTTATGACCTATGCCACTAGACTTGCCACCCAGTGGATCTTAACCTTGAAGCCTTTTCAAATCCATCTAATCATATCCAAACTATTAATTTTAACTTTTTGAGTAGTAAATTACATTTTGGTGAATTCATTTTGACCCCCAGTTAACCAAAGGTCAAAATGACCAAAATGCCCCTTAAAGGATAATTTTTGAGTTTTCTATAGACTTCAACATGACCTTTCAAAATCAAGCCTCAAAACCACTTCTAATGTATCTTAATCATCATTAGGAGTACATTTGACTCATACCCCAGGCCCTAGTCAAGCCTGGTTGACCAGGTCAACCCAAAATAACTAAAATACCTTTTAGGGGTGTGAATAGTCATTTTAAATCAAATGATCTTATCTTTGGATGGAATCACTTTCATTTAACTCCAAATATTAAAATAAATTGGCTGGACCCAATCCTAGCCCCTAGGAAAACATAGTTGACCAAGTCAACTAGGGTTGACCTAAAAGCTTTTTAAGGGCTTAAATAGTTATTTTTAACTAAATTGAACTCTCCAGACCTTGGGACAACTTCTGACAGACTAAAAATATCATTTTAAATTTGCTGAACCCAGACTCAACCCCTGGGTCAACCTGGTTGATCTAGTCAACCTAGGTTGACCTAAAGATTCATTAAGGGCCCAAATAGGGTATCTAACTGAGATGATTATTCTGATCCCTCAAATCACTTTGAATAGACATAAAATAACATTTCAATCCCATTGAGCTTAAACCCAAGTTCTTGGTCAACCTAGTTAACCAAGTCATCCTGGTTGACCAAGGCAGCCTTGGTTGACCCAATAGTCCCTTAAGGCCTTAAATGGGTTAACCTAACCCATTTAACCAAGTTAAATCTTTTAATTTCTTAAATCCACTTAAATGATTGATCTAAAGCTATCCAAAATTATTTGGAGTCAAATCCTTGGAACTTTGACCAAACTCAACCTATATGTGTATTGGTCAAACCATCTTAAACTTTCATTCACATATTTAAACTCTAACTCTTATGCATCAAGCCCTTTTCAAGTCAGCTCAAGACACTCCCCATGCCACCTCACCATCCCATGTGGCAAGTTGACAAGTTAAATGGTCAACATGGGCATTTATAGTCATCAAAGTTAGTCAAACATTCAACCTATAGGATTTTCAACAACACGTGCCCTCCTCATACATTTGGATAGTTGTGAGGGGCAATTGGCAGCATCCCAAAGTTTTCCCCCTCAATCAATCATTAGGGATAAGGGGAAAATGCCAAAATAAAGCTCCCTAAGCTCATCATACTCTCCTATATTCAAAGACCTCTAATTACATCAACTTAAAAACCCATTCAACTGAATATTTATCCTCTCTAGCTATAAGAGAAGCCTCCCCAAACTTTCCCCAGGTGGTTGCAAGCTCTAGAACCCAATTTGAGAAGAGAGAGGAGAGAAAGAGAGAGAAAGGAGAATTTGAATAGCAGATATAAATCCAGCTTTCCAACAAGCCCAAGAACATTAAAATCCAATAACTAGATTATAAGTTATCATCATTTTAAGTTATAAGATTAAACCATGATTTCTCCCAAATCTCAAAGCAAGGAGCCTTGAAACTCCATCGGTTGAAAGATTAGGGTATGAAGAACATATATTCCAAATTTCATGAAAATCCATGGGATGGATTGAAAAGTTATTGGCAATTAAATATTTCAATTCATTTTGAATTCAGTTTCAGTCGGCTAACCAGAGCTGTCTGATCGCTCATTCAGCGTGATTGGATAGTGCTGATCGCGCCACATCATCCCTCAGAACCACGCGTGGTTATTTAAAAAATTTAATTAAAAAATTCAATTAAATGCCCAGAACTTCCAAAATTCATAAAAAAATTAATTTTTCACCAAATTTAGTATTCTTAGGCTCATTGGAATGGTCTTGAGCCCTACTATTTACTAAAACTAAAGTTAAGTGAATTTGATTAGTGGATTGTGAGATATTTAGATTTGATTAAAATATAATTTTCTCAATTTTCTTACAATCTAGTGGTCAACTTGGACATAAATTTAGGTGAAATGTTTTTGGGCATCTTAGGCATTTTATATAATTTTCTTACGATCAGATGTCCAATGGATTTGTGTGATGTGAATTTATAAAATAATGGGTCCATTTTGGACCCAAAACTTTGAAAGTTCATAACTCTTCAAATTATTAGAACTAGGCTATCTGATTGTTGTGATGTGCTTGCATATGTTCTAGAGTTAGGTGACCAAAATTTCAAACCCATTTGAACACTAGAGACGCCTAGGCGAAATATTTAAGGAATAGGTCTAGTTAACTTAGAAAAATTCTAAGAAATTATACACAGATCCAATAGGGGTGAAACTTTAGAACTTTGAAATTAGTGACATTTTACACTTTAGGTCCAAATTTCACTATATTTGGAGGTCATTAGGTTAGAAAATTAACAAAGTTAAAATTCAACCATTTTTTAGGACCTAGAAACTTAAAAAAAATATAATAAATCAAAATTAACTTCCAAAATTAAAAATAATATATCAAACTGACCAAAGGTTGACCCTCTATTCAGGAAAAATAAAAACCCCATCACTAGACTTTTAGTTTAACCTTAATTTAAGTTCTAGTGAAAATTAATAATTAACTAAATAAAATAATTTAAAATTATTAAATATCATGAATAAATTCTAAACACCTAAAAACACTGCCATGGGACATTACTAATCTTTGGGAGTTATTCTATGCAGTTTAGAAAAAAGTTTGGATCAAAATAATCAAAACATCCATAATTAAGTAATTAAAAAAATCAATTAATTAACCAAACTTTAAAAAATCATAATTAATTATAAAAAACTCCAAATTAAGCAAACTCAAAGGCATTGTACTCCATATAAACCCTAATATTTTTTAAAAATATCAAACCATGAAAAATCACTGAAAATAAAAAAGTCAACATTCAAGTCAACTTTAAGTTAAAATTTCAACTAAAAAAGTTTGAAAATTCATAACTAAATATAGAAAAATTGAAATCCAGCAAACTTCCAGTCTAATTGCTCATCCTAGGATCTAATATTGAATAAAAATACTAAATTTCTAGAAATATCCTTTAATCTAAAAGTTAAAATTTGACCCTTTAATTTAATAATTAAAATAATAAAAAAATTCAAAAATTTAATAATCAACCAAAATCCCAAAAATGATTAATTTGATTAATAAAATTAATCAACCAACCCTTTAATATACAACAACCACTCCAAAGATGAAGTTTTAGGATAGACTACTTCGAGCTACGGGGTTATGTGTCATAAGGAGACCTGGATCCTCGAGCTAGGTGGCACAACGCCACGAATGAATTCAATATAGTATAAAAATTTAAATCAAATTATTATTAAATATTTAACCAAGATAAAATCTTTAATCTAAGTATATCAATAAGGTTTTTAGGATGGACTACTCTGGGTTGCGAGGCTACATGTTTTAAGGAGGCCTGGTTCCTCGAGCCTTATTGCACAATGCCATGAACCAGTTGATGGAAAATTTAAATTAATCTAATCCTTAAAACTAACAACCAATCTAATTAATTAAATTATATTAATCCCTTAATTTATAACTAATTAAATTTATTTAATCAATTAACCTTAAAAATGCAT
The DNA here is from genome assembly GCA_019925795.1 of Dendrobium chrysotoxum. Classification (NCBI taxonomy): domain Eukaryota; kingdom Viridiplantae; phylum Streptophyta; class Magnoliopsida; order Asparagales; family Orchidaceae; genus Dendrobium; species Dendrobium chrysotoxum. The sequence continues at coordinate 34,850,322 of CM034314.1, forward strand.
CTTAAAATAAATCTTAACACATTAATATTTGAATTATAATCAGATTTATCCTTTAACCTTGTATAAATCCGAACATTAGACAATTTTAGTCAATTACATGATATAGGACATATTCAAACCACACATCCTACCTCACACACTTTAGATGATTTTCAAAGGCACCACTTCTAGATCTAGGCTAGACCGGTGTTTACTTTTCTGCTATATGCCAGGTTTTTTGAGTTTCACTACATACTGGTTGTTAGAATTAAATGATTGATGTAATTGTTTATTTAATTTTTTGATATAATTGATTGTGCATTAGATTTACCCTAAGGATATGGCAGATTTAAATGTTGATTCAATCTTATGCATGTGGCCATGCTCATACAGGGCATTTAAAATCAAAGAGGGCAAAATCATAAATATTAAATTATTACAGATATTGCTGTTGCACTAGGTCCCCCTTTTAAAATTAAATTAGTATGGCCAAGTGTGGTTGGTTTAAGCATTTTAATTGTAATATATAACTGTTTGAGATATTATTTCAAATTATAATTGCCTAGGATAATCGTGCAGGTGTCGAATCTATATTTTAATATTTTTATCAAATGTAATTTAAATCTATTGAGTTATAATTCAAAGTGACATTTGAGACGGGATACATAAATATCTAACTTAGATTCCAAAGAGTAGAGAATATCCCTTAAGGGAGAGTATTCCTCTATTTAGAAGACTAAGTTAGGATAATTTTTAAATATCCAAAAGGGAAAAGATAACACCCCTTTTGAGGGGGGGGTTTCTTTTTATTTGGATATCCGATCCCAACGAATCTAAGGAGCTTACAAAAGGATGAAGAAGTGAAGATCGAGAAGAATCCCATTCTAAAATTCACTTTAGTCTTAGGAGTAGAATCCGGGCTGTTGTCAGTGGTACCCAACCGCTTCACTTTCTACAGACCTTGGGTTATAATATTAAGTGGCAATTGCTACATGGACTTTTAATTTGAATATTTATTTAATTAATCTGATAAATGATTAATGTGTTAATTACGATATAAGATTGCATGCTTTAAGTAATTTTTTAGTAATTTTGTATGTCAATCTTTGATTTTTCCTAGAACCTGATCGGATCACGAGGGATCGCTAAAAGCTTTTCTACTTTAACTAAATTAAGATTTTTAAGACAATATTAAAACTCTAACTCTTTTAAGAAGTAAGCTTGGGACCGCTAGGAGTTTACATTACATTTTTTTGCACTTTCTTTCCTTTGTTAGGCACCTCCTTGCCTACGAGTTTTGGCAGACCACCTAGCCTACGAGGGTGCAGATCTGTCAAGGGGAATCTATGAAATCTCTATGAAAAAACTAATTTTTAAGCCTTTTTAAAATTACTCCATATTTGATTTAAGCATTTATTGAGTTAACTAGCATATAGTACAATAGAAACAAATTAAAATTAGTCAAAATTTTAATTGCATTTACTTTAAGCTTTATATTACCTAACATAAGTCAAAGAGCCAATTAAGGGCTGCTCTAAATGTCAGGCCAACTCTCAAAAACTTAACTTAATCAAATATCCCTAACACTCTAATAAAAATGGCTGAACTTATGGTTTTGAAGCATTTAGGGGGTTAGCTAGCTTCCTAATTCAGGCCGGGGTAAGTCTAGATCCTGCATTGCATTAGCTTGGTTCGGGTGACTGATTTCTAGTACCTAATTTTGACTTATGTTCTAAGGCAAGCTCAGGATATAAGACCTCAACTTTCAAGAATTAAATCTCAATTTTTTAATAAAACTGATAATTCAAATTTAAATATCCTTTAATTCAAATTTAAGCCCAACATATAGGGTAGATTGTGGTGTTTCTGAATTATTTCAGAATCCTAAAGCACATCCTACCATTCTTCCTTTAGCCTCCAGAAATAAGTACTCATCTCGATCTAATCCAAGTTAGATTCTCAATCCTCATCTCCCTTGATATCAAACTTTGAGATCTCAAAATAAAATTTCTACCACTATTTTAATCAAGAGTATTCGTAGGAAATTCTAGTTTCCTACGATGTAATTAACTATAAGGTCTTGCGCTCGTAGGAGATTTTGAAACCTAGATCAAATTTTAAAATCATTTTTTTAAAACCTTAATTAATTATCTTTGAGATAATTTAAGTGGAAATCAATGATCTTTATCTTCATTTTCAAATAATCAATATTGACTGATATCTTCTTCCCTCAGGAAGATATATCAATTATTATTGTAACATTAATTATGAAATTAATGATAACTTATCTAAATTATTGTAGTTAAATACCTAAGTGAACAATCATTTTAACTCTCCAGGATCATATGTAGTTCTTAATCAAATTTGACTATGATAATTAGGATAAAATTTTAATCCTATAAATTAAACCCATTAAGGAATGGTATGCTTGTCTCTTGAGATGATATACCCTTCATAATAATGCCTTTACTTTCAAAATTAAAATTAAAAAAATTAAATTGCCCAAAGATAATTAACCTTTTTTTAAAACAACACTTTTTAATCAAGTAAAAAAATGGCGACTCTATTGGGGATAAATTCTCTCTTCATCTTTAGTAGTGATACAAATTTTATTGCATCGAAAGTTTTGACTACCATTCCATTCTTTGGTCCCCTTACCTATAACTTCCTTGGGTGTGTAGAAAGCATCAGTAAGACATGTTAATGGAGAGGTGAGTGAGGAAACCTCTATCAAAGTTGGGCTTGGACATTTTGCTTCCAAGTTAATTGGTAGAGCAAAAGAGTGAAGCTAAATCCTTTAAAATCCTCCTATAAATTTTGCAACCTTGTATACTTAAACATATCCCAGGCATGTTAAGTTTTTTAACTTACAGAAACTCCTTAAGTTTTAAAATAAAAATTCAAATCTTTTAGCAAAACCCAGGCTTAAACAGTTTGCCTCTAGCAGAGCCAAAGAGTCAAGCCAAATTTTCTAAGATCATTCTATAAATGCTATAAACTCACATGTTCAAATAAATCCAAACATATTAAGTTTCATAATTTATAGAAGACTCTTCAATCTCAGTGTCAAAATCCAAAACTTTTCAGTCAATTCTGGGCTTTAACATTTCACCCCCAACCTAACTAGCCGAGTAAAAGAGTCAACCCAATCTTCTTGAGCTTTCTTATTAAACTTTTATACCCTTACGTTTAGTGTAAATTCAATATATTGAGTTTCAAGGATTTGAGAAAACTCTATCAATATTTTAATCCTTTAAAATCCTTCTCAAAATCACTCAAATTAGCTTTGATCATCATTGCTATATATTTCCTACAACATCCTCTTATATTTTAACATGTACAATGTAAATCCAATTTTCTTCAATGTCAATTTCAATATTCAATCCTTCTAGTCAAATCTAGGCTTAGACATTTTGCCCCCAAGTCAACGAGTGGAGCGAAATAGGCATGCCATACCTTATGATCTTTATGTCAATTCTGTTAACCTGTATATTCGAATGAGATTTAGTATGTCGAGTTTTAGAATTTAAAGAAGATCTACAGAATCTAACTCTGGGCTTTGACATTTCACTTCCAAGCTACTTTGTGGGATGAAAGAGTCAAGCAATTTCTAAGTGAATTTCCTCATAAATTTGTAAACCTTTATGTTAGATGCAAATTCAAGATATTGGGTTTCAATAGTTTGAGGAAATTTTGTTAAATTCTTTAAAGTAAAAAATCATCCTCAAATTTAATCCAATCCACTTCAAGCATCATTGACATATGTCTTCTATAACACTCTCTTGTAGATTAACAAATGCAATACAAACTCAAATTCTCTTCCAAAATCTTTCTAATCAACTTTAACCGTCGTTGCCATGTGTCTTTTACAACATTCTATTATAGTTGAACATATGCAATGCAAATCCAAATTTCCTTCAACCAAATCCAAACTTTGACATTTTACCCCAAGTCAATTGGCGATGTAAAAGAGTCAAGTCAAAATATCTGATTCTCTTTTAAAACTTGCAAACCATCTTGTTAATTACAAACTTAACATGTTGAGTTCCAAAATTTGAAAACAATCAATTAAGTTCAAAATTCAAAAATCAAATTCAAAATGAATTAATTTAAATTCATGTTTTTAAATTTCAAATCACTATCTTTTAACTTCCTTCAAGCTTTGACTTTGACATTTCAACCCCAAGCCACTTGGTGGGATGAAAGAGTCAGGCATTTTAAGTTCAACCTTAAATTCAAATTTAATTTTAACATCAAATTCAACTTTAATGTTGATTTTAAATTCAAATTCAGTCTTTAACATTTTTCCCCAAGTCAATCAGTGGAATGAAAGAGTTAAGCATAATTCTCAAAATTTTTTTATCAATTTTGTGAACCCTCTTATTGAGTGGAAACTTAATATGTTGAGTTCAAAAATTTGAAAAGAATCAATCAAGTTCAAAATTCAAATTCCATTTCAAAATTAACTAATTCAAATCACCTTCTTAAATTCTAGAAAATTAAGCATACTCAAATGGCTAGGAAACTCAACTTCTCTCTGGATAGAAACTTGATAGTAGAAGAAATCACCTCTGGAAACACATGTTGAGAATTGTGCAAATTTGGAGATTGTTGAGAATTGTGCAAATATGTTTGAAGTGAGTTTTTAATATGAGTTATTTTGATGATTATAAAAGCTTATTGTTTGTCTATTATTTCTCCTAATAATATTAGAATTTTTGTTTTGTGTGTACTAACATGTCTTTCAGGAAATCCACACTCCAGACTATTGAAGACTTCAAGTTTATTTGTTAGAGTTTATTGTAAGTAAAGTATGTAATTTTTTACTTTTCTTGAGTCTGAGAAAGTGTGATTGTAAGTTGGATAGTTGTGCACACACACACTAGGGGAGTGAGGTAAAACTTAATTTTTTAAACTAATCATACTGTACGATATGTGATCGTACGAAATGCTCTATATTATTTCTCCTCTAAAATGAACCTACCTGGTCGAAAATTTTTCTAAGTATGAATTGTACAGTACAAAATATTTTCGTACATCATTTTCCAGAGTATGAAGTAAGAGCTCAAATTGTTCTTATTAGATCGTCTGGGATGAATTGTTCAATTTTTTGAACTATTTATACAGTACAAAATTATTTCGTATACCATTTTCTAGAGTATGAAATATCGGGTTCACATGTTCGCACAACATCGTACGAGACGAACTATTTAATTTTTTGAACTGTTTGTAAGTACAAAATTGATTCGTATACCATTTCTAGAGTATGAAATATGGGGTTCACAGGTTCGTATAGCATCATACGGGATGAACTATTCAATTTTTTGAACTCTTTATACAACACGAAATTATTTCGTATACCATTTTCCAGAGTACAAAATTTGGGTCCTATAGGTTCGTACATAATCATACCAGAAAAATATTCCATAATTTTAAACTATTTGTTTGGGACAATATTCGATTGTATGGTATGATTGGTATGCGTAAAACTAGAAATTTTTTATTTTGGATAGTTTTTCTTCTTCTATGTATATAAGGGACCTAAAAACTGACTGTCAGAATAACTTCCACAAATTTCTCTTGAGTGGGCTTGAAGAGTGTGTTTGGGAGAGTGTTTCGAGAGTGAAGAGTGAGAGATATTATGTAAGGAAATTCTGAGGGTATTCACAAGGTTGTCCAATAGTGAGGATCTCTTTCTTGTTCTTTAAAGTTCTTCCCAACCTTCTTAGAGAGCTTTTTGAAAAGAATTATCGAAGGAGGTTCGGTTCTCTATCATCACTAAGGAGGGTGAAAAAGGAGGATTGGTACTCTGCCATTACTAGGAGAGTGAGAAAGGATGTGGGGTTCTCTACCGTCACCAGGAGGGTGAAAAAGGACAACAGTTCTCTACCGCACCGAGTTGGTGAAAGGGAGTTTGTAAAGGCTTCTCCACCTTACTGTGGGGGCAAAAGGACATTCACTTGAGTATAGTGCAATACTTAGAGATGGAGTCTCTGGGGAGTGGATGTATGTCGTGTTTGACCGAACCACTATAAATACTGGTGTTCTCTATTTTTATTTTATTTTTTGTAAATTTAATTTTCTACACCGTACTATATTTTCCTGTGGTTAACAAAGTACTAAATTTTCACATCTGATCGTACTGTACGAATTGGATCTTACTGTACGATATATTGAGGTTTCATATAAAAAGATTTCAAAACTTCCAAGAGGTTTAAAAAGTACCAATTCACCCCCCCCTCTTGGTTAGCCTTGAAAGTCCGAATAGATTATTAGACCTATTTCTTATATCCCTAGGCTAACCAAGAGGGGGGGTTAATTGGTCCTTCTAAAAATATCTCTTGGAATTTTAGAAAACTTATATTTAAAAACTTATGTAGATCGTACAGTATGATTTATTTTCGTATAGTACGAACAGAGTGAATTTTTAAAGCTTTTTCAATCTCAGAAATTCAACCACAGAAAAATAAAATGCATAAAAATAACAGCACAAAAAAAATAAAAACTAAGAACAGAAAATACCAGAATTTATAGTGGTTTGGTCAAACATGACCTACATCCACTCCCTAGAGACTCCTTCTCTAGGTATTGTACTAAACTCAAGTGACTCTCCTTTTGCCCCCACAACAAGGCGGAGAAGCCTTTATAAACTCTCTTCCACCAACCCGGTGTGGCAGAGCATCGTCGTCCTTTATCACTCTCCAAGTGACTGCAGAGAACCAATAGTCCTTTTTCACCTTCTTGGTGATGGCAGAGAACCAATCATCCTTTTTCACCCTCCTGGTGAAGGCAGAGAACCAGTCATCCATTCTCACCCTCCTGGTGACGGCAGAGAACCAGACCTTCTTCAAAGATCTTCTCTCAAGAGTCTTCAAGGAGATAGAGAAGTGACTTAAAGTACAGAACAATGAAATCCTCACTCTTGGATAACCTTGTGAATCCCCTCACAATTTTTATTCCAGGGATCTCACTCAACTCACACCCAAACACTCTCCCTTATCACTCTCCCTTTCTCTCTCAAGGAGAAATTCATAGAAGCATCTCCATACAAGTCAGTTTAAAGGTCCTTAAATACTAAGGACAAGAAAAACCATCCAAAAATTGAAATTTTCAAGTTTCACGCGTCCCAATCGTCCCGTACGATCGATCTTCGTACAATACGAATAGTTCAAATAATTGAACGATTCGTCCCGTATGATCCTATATGAATCAAAGTCAGGGTCATTCATACCTCAAATCCTCCGGTATGAATTATATTTTGTACTGTATGAATAGTTCAAAATAGAACAATTCGTCCTGTATGAACCCAATTTAGAGCCCTTCGTGCCATAAATTATCGTGTATGAAATCAATTTTGTACTATACGAATACTTCAAAAACTAAACAATTCATCCCGTATGAACCAGTACGAACCAAAAATAGAGCCGTTCATACCACAAAATCTTCTATAAGAACCATATGTCGTACTGTATGAACTGAACTTAGAAAAAATTTTCAAGCCAGATAGGTTCATCGTGGAGGACATATATACAGATCATCCCGTATGATTATATATCATGTTGTATGATCAGTTTAAAAAATAAAGTTTTTCACTCTCCCATCGTGTGTGTGTGCACAGTTATCCAACTTACAATCACACTCTCTCAGACTCAAGAAAATAAAAAATACAGACTTCACTTAGATTAGCAATTAACACATGAACTTAAAGTCTTCAGAAATTTGGATTGTGAATATGCTGAAAGAACATGTTAGTGCACAAAAAAAGAAACTCCAATATATGTTAGGAGAAGAATAAAATAAATAAAATGTTTTTGTAATCATCAAAAATAATTTGTATCAAAATTTTCTTGAACGAACGGATTTACACAAATCATAGTAATCTCCCCCTTTTTGATGATGGCAAAATATTTATTTGTTTGACTTAAGTTCACATGTCTCCTAAACTTCCACTAAATATACACTCCCCCTAAGTAAATGATCTCCTACACTCTCCCTAAAGTCTAAGCTCCCCCTAAAGAAATGACCTATCCTAAACAAGGGATAAAAGGAGATTAGATGATCTAACATACTGAATAAGAGAAGGGAAGGATAAGAAACAAAAAAACAAACAAACAAGACATACAACACAAGCACTACACACAAGCACATACAAGACAAACACATACACAAGCAACTAAAAAAAAATCAAATGCAATAAGTCAAACAAAATCAATCAAATAAAGTCAAACAATAAAACTTTCCCCCTTTTGACAACAATAAAAAGGGACACTCAAATTAGTTGAGAAGTAGAATAATATTAAATGAAGTTTAACTACAATATTCAAATCAAATGCAAAAAGTAAAGACTCAAAAAGGTTTAGATTGCATATTATAATAAGGAGAAGAAAAATTGATCTAAAGTAGTAATGTATTAGACAGATTAGTAGCCTCAACTTTTGCACAAAAGATGAAATAACATTACCAAATTTTTAAGTCAAAAGTGACAATCATTGATTAGTGAACTTGGAGAAAATGCTAAAGGAAAGAACAATTGGCGACATTGCGCATCTTTTCAAAGTGTGGTCTAGTTTTGTGCCTCTTTCTAGGTTTGGCGACACTGCGCATCTTTTATTGTATGGCACACTTTGTGCCTTTTTCTAGATTTGGCGACATTGCTCATCTTTTCAAGTAGGGTATATTTTGTGCATCTTTTCAAGATTTTCTTGTTTTATTTTCATTTAAAAGGATTCTTTCCAACAACACTATCTCTAGGTCACAATTACAATAATCAACACTTTGATATAGAATATGAGAGTAACACTAAGACATCAAATAGACAACAATCTTAGCTAAGTAATACATGTCTAAAATAAGATAAAGTAAGATCTTCTAATCTACACCAAATCATAATGAAATCTAAATATTTTGAGAATTTAAAGTTATGCACAAAATTTTCTATTGTAATATAAACTCAATTAACATTTTAGAAATTTAATCAACTATAATTGAGTGTTTTAAAATTAGTAAATTCAGTCATACTCATTATCACATAATAATATGTACATAAATATTGAACTTTTTTTATTCATGATATCAATTAAAACTTCTAATCATAGCAAGCTTTCACATTAAATCCATAACCACATAAGATTTTACTTGTTACTTCCCATACGATAATCAAAGAAAATACAAACAACCACAAGCACAAATAACTAACAAGCCAATAACTCAGAAGAACAACAAAAACAATCACATCCAAAGCCAAGCCAAGCCAACACACATCCCACTAGTAATCTGATGGACCCTAATCTGGAGGAGGTGGTGGAGTGCTGGATAGAGAAAAATAGCTATTAAGCGTTGCAAAATTCGTATTAACAGACTCAAGTTGGTCCCTTATCCACCCCTATCTTCTTTGTACTGATCATCTTGCTGCTTGAGGTGCGCCTCCATATGATCAAATCTTTGATCCATCCTATTAAATCGCTGGACCATATCCTGGTAGAAGTCTTGGTTGGGTCTAGGTGCAGGTACAGGAGTAGGAGCAGGTTCATTATCAGAACTAATTACATTTTTATCTCTCCCAAAAAGTGCTCTAAAAGTGGCATCAGTGAAATAGAGTGAGAGTTCTGAGGGTCCTTCAGGATGGATTATGTTATACTTCTTCTCAAGGATAAAACATATTACATGACCAAGAGCAATATTCTTCTTTTTCTTTACACTAGGATGGCCAATATCAGTAAGGTAAAAGATGTAGCCCAAAATTAGTTGGGCTTCATCAATAGGTTGACCAGACATGATCAGGTAAGTGACACAAGAGAGAAGAGGGGTCATGTTTACTCTATCTCCGGCCTTAGGAGTGATGGAGCTTCTAAGAACATGTTGAATTATTCAGGCATTATGGTTTAAGGTGTCGACTCGAGGAACATGAGTTGGTTGTCTTACACCTCTAATGACCTGATTGACTTCAGACCAGTCATAGTCAGATCAAGCAGTTAAAGTATTTGCCCGTATACTCATAGTTCTTAGAAGAAAATATGCTCCTAAATCCTCCTTGATAATTTTTACTCTTTGTTTCAAGAAATAAGATGAGACCCTAGTGTGATCCTGACTAAAAGTCATGTTGGCTATAAATACATGAAAAAGGTCTTTATTATATGAGAAGATCAGAGTGAGAAGGAAGGAAAACTGAGTAGCATCGAATAGAGGCATTACTGCAAAGTGGAGGTTTTCCTGCAGTAGAATGCGGGAAGGAGTGATTTTTGATGCGGCATACCTATAGTATGCTTCTTCATTTTGTCCACTCAAAAAATTATCATCCCAGTCCCTCCTAAAAGAAGTCCCTCTAGATTGACGCACTCTTTTTCCCTTCCTAACATCTCTATACTATGCTTTAAAGGGTTTGAAGTGAAGGTGAAATGAAAGAAAATGACCCTCCTTTTTATAAAAAATCAATTCAATTGTACTGTACGAAACCATTTCGTACAAGACGAAATTTATTTCATCCGGGACGAATTAAATTTCATCCGGGATGAAAGAAAACAGTCAAAATGAAATAGTTTTTCATAAACTGCTCGTCCCAAGGCATCCTTTCATACAAGCTTTTTGACTTCCTAATCGTACAGATGATGACGTGTTCTTCCGGGATGATCATGATATTAAAGGATCATTCAGCGACGGTTAAGTTTGTCCTTATCCAAATTGACACATGGATCATACAAACGAAAATATATTCATCCAGGATGATCATGTTGACCTCAATTTTCTTACGAGCACACTCGAGTATGTCTAATAAGCTTAATTGGACCCAACTGAGTCTAATTCGAACTCAGGATGACTCAAATCGAGTCGAATTAGACCGACAAAGTCTAATTAGCCTTGATCGATACATTCTAGCCGCATCGAGATTAATTTGATTCGAGTGGTCTTTTATTTAAATCTTAATTATATTAATTTGATAAAATCAAATTAGACCCCAATTGACCGTTATTTTAATTCAGATAATTTCTTAAGTCTCGAATTGGCATTTACAGTTGAAATCTCGCTCTGCAGAGGATTTTGTCAATTCATCGAGTAGCGTTATATGGAAAGATAGGTAGAATTGGCTCTCAAGAGGCCTTCTGATTTGTAGATTCTCTCTATTCATGGCCTCCTAGACCTCTCACTCTTTGGATTTGGCATAGTAGAAGCGGAGGACTCCCGCTCCTTCTAGTGGGCAGACCTCAGGCAAAGCAAAGAGGAGCTCCACCTCCCTATCTCGGTATGTCTCTCTCATTTCCTCTTAGGTTCGCCCCGCCCCATCTCCCTCATCTCTGTCATTCGCATACAGTAGGGGGCGAAAATCCCAGCTAGGTCGACGACTTCCCTCCTCCCTCCCTCTCGCACCTCTTAGTCTTGCGAAACCCAGAAGTCAAGAAACCGAAGCCTCATTTGGATTCTCACACCCGACTAGCCTCTGACTTGTCTTTGTAAAGCTTGAACTCCTCTCCTTGACAGGTATATGCTCTTCTTCTAATTTCTCTCCGCTTTCTTCTTCTTCATTAATAGCAATGTCTCTCTAGTGTGTTGATTTACATAGTTTAAGAGAAGATCTATTTGGCTTGAGTTTAAGTAATAGAGGAAATGACTTTGATAAATTAATTGGAATGGTTCTTCATTGCCCTTCTTTTGAGTTTGGTACGTGCATACTATTTGGTTGTTTCTCATCCTTAAGATTGTATAAGGTTATATCTTGTTTTGTTCTTTATGTGTTGATTCATATATTGAATCGTATATCTCTCCAATGGGTTGATTTGGATCATTTGAGAGTGTCGTTGGTATGTGAAACTTGTGCTTGATTTTAAATTTTTGGTGTAAATGATGGAGAATCATGAGGAGCTATGTTAGTTCTTTACCAAAATATGCATGCAAGGTATTTGTGTTAATGCCTATTAAGAGTTAGTAGAACTCTTTCCTTTGATAAAAAGAGGAGATTTGCAATTGTCTGAGCATGTGAAGACTTTATGCGATGTATTAATGTATTAAGAAGGCTCACTTGTGTTGTTTGAAGGAGCATTGACATTATGTTTGCATATTATCTTCATTGAAATACTAAAATTTATGCATCATGTCACAAAATTTATCTTATCTTGGAAATCTCTAGTCCAAATGCTCATATACACCTTATGCCAAGAACAATTCTTTAAAATTAGGCCTTCCTTCGTGTAGGTTGTAAAAAATTGGAGATGTGATTTTGTCAAAACTATGTTGATATCCTTGAGATTTAAAAGCTTAAGACATGATATTTGTGAGAAGTGTTGTTTCTAAATGATATCATATTCATGCCTTGGTTCTATGTTTGGCTTTTCATTATTCCACGGTATAGCATGTAGTCTAATCTGTTAGCATACTTTATGATCGATTAGGTATCTTTAAGCATTAAGAATACATGCAATATGCTTGTAATAATGTCTATTAAGAAATGTGATACACTTTAACCAAGCAAAAACTTTGAGCAAGCATAGTTACACCTCATTTCTTCCACATCCCTAAGAGGTCCATGAATTTGGATGGTGTGCTTTATGAGCCGTGACTGGTGACCTATTTATAAATAGCTAAATCAATGGGATGATATTCTCTTCTTTTGTTCTAATACCTGTTGGTTGGGGACTATCCTTTGCTTGAATCATTTCATTCTCTTTTATGGCATATAATGATTTAAAGGTTGATATTCTTACATTTTTGTATTGAATCTACCTCGGCTTGGGCAAAATAATGTATTATTGAAAGTAGAGAAGTTCATTTTATGCAAAGTCAATTGATTTGATCATCCATTCCAGTGTGACTAGTTGTTTCTTCCGAATATAGTTGAATGGTTCTAAGTGGATATATATAAAGGTAAGGTTTGTGAGATAATTATATTAAACTCAGCAAGCTTATATTAAGAATCTTATTTATCTCATTTTGCATTTAGCATGAAGGATGAAGTAAGATAGGTGAATGAGCTGGAAGCTCATTTGGCTTCGTGGAATTATAATCGGTGAAAGTTGGCATATATATTGTTATGCTTCATGTTTGTGTATGGATGTTTTATTCTCATAACTTAGCCAAGGAAAGAAGAGGTGGAGGGGCTATTCTATAGTTTCCTTTTGGGAGATTCTGCAAGCATCAAACTTCTTGTGACCAAATATGGACTGCTGAAGCTTGCTTCAAATGTATTACATGTGCGTTTGGTTTTAACTGAAGCATGTTTTGTTTATGGGAAGCTCTTGCTTTATGGAATTAATTGTTTTAAGAAAACAATGGCATAAGAATTTTTTTGTCTTTTTTTTTTAACATTTGGTAGAAGTGTTGAGTTTGAAAAGTTCTGTGTGATCATGTTGTTGGAATATTTTCACTATTTTAAATCTTTTCGGAGTTTGAGAAGTCTTGATCTCTTCTATTGTATTTTTGCTTAGAAAGTGCGGGATAAATGTTCCTATTGCTTGGACTCTTTGAATTGTGATTAATAGGGAGAATTTTACATTCATTTCTTTAGTTAAGCAGTCTTCTTTGAACTTTGGAAAGGGTGTATACTTTATGTTGGAGAGTCTCATTAGATGTTATACTGTTGAAAGCTTTACGAATTATTTTTTTGTTGAGAAATTTTAAAATAGGTTTTCCGAATGTTTTATGACGAAAGAGCTTTATGAAATGAACATGCTAGAAGATTTTCATAGACCTACCCCACGTTAAAGATACCTATTTTTTGTTTTGCATTGAAAGAAGTCATTGTGGACTTTATGTGGGAAGGTTTATGTGTCATTTCATTTGGAAGGTTATATGTTTTGCTTCATTTGGGAGGTTCTTTGAGCTGTTTTGGGGACTTGGGGACCTTATGAATCGTTTTATATTTGAGAAGCTCGGTACTAAAAGGCTCTTTCAGCTCTCTTTTCATGGATAAGTTTACTTTCTTCTATTTGCATTTGGTTTCAAAAATGAGTTCAAAAAAGATGTGGGTTTAAGGACTTATTTGAGCTTTGATTTCAGGTCTAGTTTTCTTCTTTGTTACTTTAAGTTTTATATAGGTGATTGCGTCAAATATTTCGAATGCTGTCTTAAAATGTGGGAACAATAAATAGCATCAAATTTTCCTTTCTCTTATTTTCATTTGACATTAAATGTTGGATTGGAATGAGGCATGGGTCAAAGACATATTTAGACTTTGAGAAAACATGCCTAATAATGAGATGCTTACATTCCTTAAAAATAAAAAGAAAAATCATCTTTTAGAAATAATGTGGGAGAGTTTCTAAAATTTGGATAGTCCCGAAGAGCAAACAACCAAGCCCAAGGAAAGGTATGTGTTTATTTAATTGCATTTTGCTTTGATTATTCGCATATTGAACAGTAACTTGCTCTCATCCAATTCTCTTTCTTTTCTTTGTTCTTTTGCGAGGAAACTTTTGGAGAGCAAATGAGAAGGATCCTTTGGAGCGATAGATGAAGGAGCTTGGACAATCGGATCTGAGCATCAGTCACCCCCATTCATTCTGGTGGGGGTGCTACGGGCGATACCACCGGGTCATAGCCCTCGGTGTTGTGAGTTTTCTTAAAACTTAGATAGCCTATAGGGAGCCCATCTATGTGTACGTTCTCCTACCTTTAGGGCCCTATAGAAACTTTAATTCTTAGGTAATTTTCTTCTTTTATTTTGTTATAGATCTCTAAACTCATTTACATATATGGGAATGTCTAAAGGGTTAGAAATAAATTTCTTTGCACCCTATACAACACTAGTGACACCTAAGGACAAAAATTAAGGATTGAGTCTTAAAAAACTTAGAACTTAGGATTGCATGCTCCCTTAGGATAGAAAAACCAAACGTAGAAAACTTAGTGACACGTCACCCTAGGGTTAACGTGCCTTAATTCATTAAAAAATCAATAAAATCAATCATAATCTAAATTAGAAATGCATTAAAATATTTAACTTTTAATCAAACTACAACCAACGTACGAAATCACTAAGAGGTAAAGTTTGAACAAGAACTTGAAGTAAATCCAAGTAACCCAATTATCACCCCTTAATTCAACATTAACTAAATGAAAATCATTAAAGCAAACTTAATTTCAAGGAGTTACAAAAAATTGGAAAACAAACCTAACTCAAACCTAAAAGACCCATAATGCCCAAACTTTGAAAATTTGTAACTAACTTCAGAAAATTCCAAATTGAGTAAACTAAGATGCATTCAACTCTAATTATAACCTAGTATTTATTAAAAATATTAATTTTCTAGAAATTAGCCGAATTTAAAAAGTCAACTCTCCGGTCAACCGTAGTCCAATAACTATGGCCCAAAACTCCTAAAATCATTACTTTGCCTAGAAAACTCCAAATCTAGCAAACTAATAGTCTAATTACTCGTGGTAGGGTCTAATATTTAATAAAAATATTAGAACTCTAAAACCTAATCTATTTCCAATAATGACTTTTTGGACCCCCTTAATCTAACTGATAGGTAGACCCCGGATCCTCTAAAATCCGCTAATGCAACTTAAACTTCATATAATACTACCCTTAGTATTAAAATGAAATAACCCACTAAATTAATTAAAAATTGACCCTAATTTATTAATATTTAAACTTTAATCAAATTCTCTCCTTTTCTGGCCTTCAATAAACCCGAATTCAAAATAGCTTAAACTAACTACCTGATATAGGACACATCCAAAGCCACATAAGCCCACTACACACACGTACAATTATTTGCTAGGGCACCACTTCTAGTTCTAGGTTAGGTCAGTATTTTACTTTTTCTATTTTTGTGCTGTGATGCTCTTGCATGTGGCACGTGTGCTGGTTGATATGATTTGCTGTGAGTGCTTATTTTATTACTACACTGTAATTTATCTATGGTGTGATTACTTGGGCGTTAGACCTACTCCTAGGTTAGGGACATTTTATACTGACTTAGTCTTATGTAGGTGGCCACGCTCATGCAGCACTAAAATAAAGGGGGCTAACTTAATAATCATTATCATAAATAAATGCATGCTATAGGTGCTCCAGAATGCTTAGCCCCCAAATGAATGAGAGTGTGGCTAAATGTGTTTATTTTTCTGCACTAATATAATTATTTGTGATGTGATATATTAAACAGCTTGAGAGTTTCATTAGGATAACCTTGCAGGTTAAGTTTGAATCTAGATTTTATTTTTCATAATGTAATTTGTAATTAATATCGAGTTGTGAAAGTCTTTCAAGGCAAAGCATTTTAAATGCTCGGTACCCAAAGAGAAAAAGAAAGGCCCTTCAGATGGAATTTCTTATTCAATTGGGTACCCTTCCAGAGAACGATCCGAAGGAGGATGATCTGAAGGAAGAAGATCTGAAGGAAGATGATCCACTCGAAGATGAAGATTTGAAGATGAAATGTCTCGCATTTAAGACTTACGTCATTCAGTAGGATTAGAATCCGGGATGTTGTCGGTGGGGCCTGGCCACCATTACTTTTCTGCAGACCCTGGGTTGTACTTATACGGCACTTATCGTGGACTGTGGACTTATCTTTACTCTGTTCTGTGGATTTATATTGATGTGTTTACTTTGTGTGTGCAGTATAAATTGCATATTTTTCTTAGGTTTCTTTCTTGCATGTGCATGGCCAGATTTTGCTAGGCTCTTTAGGAATAAATCTTTTCTACTCGTAATAAAATTCTAAAATCTTAAGAATTAAATAACATAAAAACCTAACGACCTAGGGAATAGCCAAAACCGTCCGGGGTCACATGCATATTATTACATTTCTCTCCCTCCTTGCTATAAGAAACTTCCCCGCCTGCGGGTAGAGTCCAGATAATTTGACCCATGAGGATGAGGTGCTGGATCTGGGAAAGTCTAGTCTTTTATAAAAAAAATTATTTTTATAAGCCTCTTTAAAATTCTATGCATACCGAATTTGGAGACTTGAACCAGCATGTATTGCATTAGAAACTAATTAAATCAAAACTTTAATTACATTAGTTCTAGAAGCATTCACCCTACATAAGTCTAGGGCCAATTAGGAGACTCTCTAGACGTCGGCCCTACTTCCAAGAACCAAACTACCTACCCATCTTTCATAAAGATTAGACAACATGGATTTTCTACGACCAGGTGGTTAGCTGGCTTTCCTTTTCAGATAGGATATAAGGCCATAATGCATTACTTAAGACACATGTGTCGGTGTTGTGCGTAGAACACTAAATTTAGGATTCAAGGCTACCATTATTTCATAATATGCCTTATCTGTAGGTAAGTCTTCTATTATCCAGAGACTATAAACCCTACCTATCTACGTCACATGGATGACGCCACCTCCATCCTTCTCACCTGCATGCTTTGAGTGCATGATTTATTTATTTTCTCCAGTTTCTTCTCACTACCTTAGTCCCTCCAGATGCTGATCTAAGCCGTGCATGTTGACTAAGCCTAGTTGAACCTTTCTTTCCCTTTGAGTAGGATTTCCTAGTCTTCGCCCTACGTGCCAATCCCCTTTTGGGAAGAATAATATAGAATCCTTAATCAAGAGTTTTCTTAGGCCTCAGCCTGAGATGTAATTAACCACGGGGGCTTACGCCCATGGGAAACTGAATCCCACTTTCAAATAAACCCCACCTGAGCTAATGTATTGGGTGGGAGAAACCCATTAGGATGATTAGATCGCACATATTATTACCAATCGGGGTGTGCCGGTGAGAGCCGCTATCCTCAATGTTTAATCGTATGTATGAACGAATCTTCCCTCCCATTAGCAAATACTATCTCCCCTCACGGGGAGGCGGTATTTTATTATCCTTTCAGAGGTCCACAGATCAACACTAATAACTTACACTAACTATGAAACCTCCCCATTTATACAGATGAAAACTCCTACAATCATATAGTACAATGACATTATCGTACGGTACGAATAGACATTGAAAAGTTATATTTTGTCACTTCACTTCTACAAGTTTTTAGCACTCAATTAAAGAAAAATATAAGATAAGGTGCATATATTATTATTATTATTATTATTATTATTATTATTTTAAATTTTAAAGAAGACATATAAAATAACACACAAAAATATAATAGACTAGAAACAAACTAATGAACTCTTATAAAATAAAAATTTGCAGAAATTTTTATTAAGCTTTAAGATCAATTACACCTAGCCTTATCCTTAAAATGCTAAAAGTGTCAAAAGCTAAGGGTTTTGTGAATATATCTATAAGTTGATCTTTAGTAGCGACATGATGTAGTTCAATTTCCCCATTTCGCTACATGATCTCGTATGAAATGATGCCTTATATCAATGTGCTTTGTTCTAGAATATTGAATAGGATTTTTAGAAATGCAAATAGCATTGGTGTTATCACAAAAATTGGAATGGTACCAATAGAATATCTTAAGTCAACTATTTGTTGTTTCAATTAAAGCACCTGTGCAACACAACTCCCTAAGGCAATATATTCTGCTTCAGCTGTAGAAAGTACTACTAAATTTTGTTTCCTACTGGACCAAGATACTAAAGAATTTCCAATGAATTGACAAGTCCCAGAAGTACTCTTTCTATCAACCCTACAGCTTACAAAATCTGAATCTAAGTATCCAATGATTTCAAAAGAATAACTATTCTTAAGATACCAAATCCCTAAATTTTGAGTTCCTAGAAGGTATCTTAAATTTCTTTTCACTTCTATCAAATGTGATTCCTTTGGATCAGCTTGAAATCTAGCACATAAGCAAACACTAAACATTATGTCAGGTCTGCTAGCAGTTAAGTAAAGCAATGATCAAATTATTCCTCTAAACTTCTTTTGATCAACAGATTTTCCCTTAGGATCCTTATCTAATAATACTGAGAAACTCATGGGTGTAGTTACTGGTTTAGCATTATCTATTTCATACTTTTTGAGGATATCCTTAACATACTTAGATTGACATAGAAAAGTTCCTTCCTTATTTTGCTTTATGCTAAAACCAAGAAAATAACTGAAGTCACCCATTAAACTCATCTCAAATTCATTACTCATTATTTTTGAAAATTCATCACAAAGAATTTTATCAGTTGATCCAAAAATGATGTCATCAACATATATTTGTACAATGAGTATTTCATTTCTAACTCTTTTCAAAAATAGAGTGGTGTCCACACTTCCTTTGACAAATGATCCTTTTAATAGGGAAGTTCTTAAGCTCTCATACCATGCTTGAGGTGCCTGTTTTATTCCATACAATGCCTTTTTCAATTTTAAAACATGATTAGGGAATTTAGAATTTTCAAAACCTGGAGGTTGCTCAACATAAACATCCTCTTCTATCACCCAATTTAGAAAGGCACTTTTAACATCCATTTGGTATAATTTAAAATCTTTAAAATAGGCAAAAGCTAATAAAACTCTTATTGCTTCAAGTCTTGCTACAGGGGCAAATGTCTCCTCAAAATCAATTCCTTCTATTTGATTATACCCCTTAGCTACCAATCTAGCCTGATTCCTTATCACAACTCCTGAATCATTCATTTTATTTTTGAACACCCACTTAGTCCCAACTACACTTTGATCTTTTGGCCTTTCAATTAACTCTCAAACATCATTTCTTTTAAATTGATTCAATTCTTCTTGCATGAAAAAAATCCAAAGTTCATCCACAAGTGCTTGATCAATATTGGTGGGTTCAATCATTAAAAAAAATGCTTAATGATTTACTTCTTTCCTGAAACCATACCTAGTCCTAACTCTTTCACTTGGGTCTCCTAAAATTAACTCTTTAGAATGACTCTTGAGATAATTCAAATCTCTAGGTAAAGGGTTCACTTCTTCCTTTTCAACCCTTTCTTCAACTTTTTGATTTTTAAGTTTTTAGGTTGTTTCAATAATTTTATCTTCGTCCAACCTTGACCCCTCACTATTATCAGATTCATCAAAAATAACATGAGTGGTCTCCTCAACTACCAAAGTCCTTCTATTGAAAACTCTATAGGATTTTCCAACACTTGAATATCCTAGTAAAAATCCTTCATTAGATTTTGGATCAAATTTTCCTAAGATAGTTTTTCCATTATTGTGTATGAACACCTTACATCCAAAAACATGTAGGTATGAGAGGTTGAGAATCCTACCTTTAAGAAGTTTATAGGGTGTCTTGTTTAATTTTGATCTAATGTTCACCCTATTCAACACATAACATGCGGTGCAAACTATTTTAGCCCAAAAGTATCTTGGAAGTGAATATTCTGCCAACATGGCTCTAGCAGTTTCAATCAATGGCCTGTTCTTTCTCTCAACTACTCCATTCTGTTGAGGTGTCCTAGAAGATGAGAAGTTATGGTCTATCCCATGAGATTTGCAAAAATCATCAAACACCTCATTTTCAAATTCTCCCCCATGATCAGTTTTGATTGTTATAATTTCTAAACCTAGTTTTATCTGAATCCAAGTAGCAAAATATCTAAACTCATTGAATGATTCACTTTTGTGATATAAAAATCTAATCCATGTGAATCTTGAATAATCATCTACTATTACATACCCATATCTCTTTGCTCCTAGACTTAAGGTACTAACAGGTCCAAATAGATCAATGTGTAGGATTTCTAAGGGCTTGCTAGTTCTAACCTCCTTGATTGAATTCAAAGAGGATCTGACTTGTTTTCCTAATTGACATGCATCACACAAGTGATCTTGTGTAAAGTCAAGTTTGGGTACACCTCAGACTAACTCTTTTTGGGTGATTTTCCTAAAATTTCTCATGCTAGAATGACAAAACCATCTAAGCCATAACCAAGATTCATCTGATATAGTTTTCAAACACAAAGCAGTAGAAGGTTTTACAGCATTCAAATCTAGCATGTAAATATTATTTATTCTATCACCATTCAATACAACAAGTCCATTCTGATTGATAGCACATCTAGTAGGAAAAAAATTGATATGATAACTTTTGTTACACAATTAACTTATGCTCAACAGATTGT
Source organism: Dendrobium chrysotoxum (assembly GCA_019925795.1). Taxonomy (NCBI): domain Eukaryota; kingdom Viridiplantae; phylum Streptophyta; class Magnoliopsida; order Asparagales; family Orchidaceae; genus Dendrobium; species Dendrobium chrysotoxum. The sequence continues at coordinate 34,871,243 of CM034314.1, forward strand.
ATTTTAAAACATCAACAAACAGAACATTTTCAATCACAAAGTTCTTTGAGTTTCCAATAATACCTGTACCTACCACTCGCTTGGTAGTATTATCTCCAAGTGTAACCTTGCCTCCATTCCTGGCTTCCAGCGTTATAAATTGTTTCACATCTTCAGTCATATGCTTAGAGTAGCCGCTGTCCAGGTACCGAATGCTCTCACAAGGTCTTGTGTGAGAGCGATCCTACAAAATGATCAAAAGTTAGTCTTAGGAACCCACACAAGTTTGGATTCTCCTCTTGACAATTTTAAACCAGATGCATGTATGATATGCTGTGTTTTATGCACCTTAGATCTCCACACTAAATGTGTTCTATATCTAAGTGTACAAGTGTGGGAAATAAGTCCTAAACTATCATAAGAAAAACACTTTATTCTAGGAAAAGGATTCACCAATCTATTCATCCTGAAAATTTTCTTCTTAGAGTTTGAATCAGTGATCTTGTAGTAGGATTTGTGAAAATCTTCAAGTTTGGGTGGATTTCTATTTTCTTTAAGTGTTTTTAATTGAACTTTAAGATAAGCATTAACACTTTCTAGAATCTAATTATCAATCTTTAAATTATGCTCTCTAGTATCTGATTCATCCATATAAGTTTTAAAATCATTTTCAAGTTCAGTGTGAGATGATTTTAAAAGATTATGTTATTTGTTTAAATCATCAAACTCATCCAACAAGGTCAAGTGGTTGCTATCATTTAATACATAATCTTTCCTAAGGATCTAATATTCTTTCTACAGCTCTAAATAATCCAAATTCAACTTAGCATGCAGTTTTTTTAGTTTCCTATATGCTGTATGTATGTGTTCAGAAACTTCAAATAATTCTTCATAAATTAAGTCACATACCTCTTCTTGATCTGATTTATCAAGATTGTCAGCCATCAAGCACAAATTTGTGACTTCCTCTTCTGGTGTAGTTTCTAAAGAATCTGAAGCTGAGTCCGCCGAAAATGCTCATTGAAGTCTCTTTTTACCCCTTCTTTCCTTTGGTTTCTCCTCGGCCTTCTCCTTGCTAGGATTTCCTTTGAGATTGGGGCAATCAGTCTTTATATGACCTGGCTTCCTGCATTCATAGTAAATAACATCGTTAGAAGCCTTTACATTTCTGTGGAACTTACCCTTGTCCCATTATTGGCGTCTTCTCTACTTCCTCTTTAGGAAACTCCTGAATTGCCTTGACATCAAAGCAATGTCCTCTTCATTCTCAGGTGGTGACTTATCACTATCTGAATCATCTGCCTTCAAAGCTATATTCTTCTCTTTCCACTTGTCTCCTGCATCAATCTGTCTTTGAGTCACAGATTGCTCGTAAGCAATTAGTGATCTAAGAAGATTGTTAATAGAATATACATTTAAATCTTTTGATTCAGTTATAGAAGTTATCTTTGCATCATAAGCAGTAGGTAAATAACGAAGTATCTTATCTACTTTTTCTGCATTCGTTAATTCCCTACTTAAGGCATGCAATGAAGTAGCAATATGTGTAAAACGTGTATACATGTAAGAGATTGATTCATTAGGTTTCATGCAAAATAGTTCATAATCGTGCAAAAGAATGTTCAACCTAGTTTGCTTCACTTCATTTGTAACTTCATAAGTAATGTAAAGCCTATCCCATATTTCTTTTCTTGATTTACAAGCAGAAACACGCATGTAGTCTTCTGATTTCAAAGCATAAAAGAAGCTATTCAAACACTTTGCATTTAATTGAGCTAGCTCACGTTCTTCTACAGTCCATTCGGCAAAAGGTGTTTGAACTCTAATTCCTTTTACAATTCTAGTGGATTCAATATAACCATCCTGTACTAACATCCACATGCGATAATCAAGAGATTGTAGAAATGTAAACATATGAGTTTTCCAAAAATTAAATGGGATATTGTCAAACAAAGGTGGTCTAGTGATCGAGTAACCTTCTAAAGTATTTCGGTTTCCAAAATTAGCCATGATCGAATTTCAAAAAGTAGTTTAAATAGTAATTTTTGAAATAGCCTCTGATACCACTTAAAAGTCTGAATAGGTTATTAGACCTATTGCTTACGTCCCTAGGTAAACCAAGAGGGGGATTGAATTGGTCCTTTTAAAAATTTCTCTTAAATTTTTGAAAAACTTATATTTAAAAAGTTATGCAGATCGTATAGTACAATTTACCTTCGTACAGTACGAACAAAGTGAATTTTTAAAGCTATTTTAATCTCAATAATTTAACCACAGAAAAATAAAATACATAAAAATAACAGTGCAGATAAATAAAAAGTAAGAACAGAAAACACCAGAATTTATAATGGTTCGGTCAAAACACGACCTACATCCACTCCCTAGAGACTCCTCTAGGTATTGCACTAAACTCAAGTTACTCTCCTTTTGCCCCCATAGCAAGGCAGAGAAGCCTTTACAAACTCTCTTCCACCAACCCGGTGCGGTAGAGAACCATCATCTTTTTTCACTCTATAAGTAACGGCATAGAACCGATCATCCTTTTTCACCTTCCTTGTGATGGCAGAGAACCAGTCATCCTTTTTCACCCTCCTGGTGATGGCAGAGAACCAGTCATCCTTTCTCACTCTCCTAGTGACGACAGAGAACCAGACCTTCTTCAAAGATCTTCTCTCAAGAGTCTTCAAGGAGATAGAGAAGTGACTTGAAGTACAAAATAATGAAATCCTCACTCTTGGATAACCTTGTGAATCCCCTCACAATTTTTATTCCAAGGATCTCACTCAACTCACACCCAAATACTCTCACTTATCACTCTCCCGTCCTCTCTCAAGAAGAAATTTGTAGAAGCTTCTCCATACAAGTCAGTTTAAAGGTCCTTAAATATTAAGGACAAGAAAAATCATCCAAAAAGTGAATTTTTGAAGTTTCATGCATCCCGATAGCCCCGTACAATGATCTTCGTACTTTACAAATAGTTCAAATCATTGAACGATTCATCCCGTACGATCCCATACGAATCAAAGTCAGGGCCATTCATACCTCAAATCCTCCTGTATGAATTATATTTCGTACTGTACGAATAGTTCAAAACTGAACAATTTATCCCATATGAACCTGTATGAACCAAATTCAGAGCCCTTCATACCACAAAATATCGTGTATGAAATCAATTTCGTACTGTATGAATAGTTCAAAAATTGAACAATTCATCTCGTATGAACCAGTACGAAGAAAAAATAGAGTCGTTCGTACCACAAAATCTTCTTTACGAACCATATGTTGTACTGTATAAATTGAACTTAAAAAAAATTTTCAAGCCAGATAGGTTCGTTGTGGAGGACAAATATACAGATCGTCCCGTACGATTGTATATCGTACTGTACGATCAGTTTAAAAAATTAAGTTTTTTACTCCCCCATCATGTGTGTGTGTGTGCATAGTTATCCAACTTACAATCATACTCTCTCAGACATAAGAAAATAAAAAATACATACTTCACTTATAATAGACATTAACACATGAACTTGAAGTCTTCAGAAATTTTGAGTGCGAATATCCTGAAAGAACATGTTATTGCACACAAAAAGAAACTCCAATATATGTTAGGAGAAGAATAAAATAAATAAAAGGTTTTTGTAATCATCAAAAATGATTTGTATCAGAATTTTCTTGAACGAACGGATTTACACAGATCATAACAAGTCTAGGGACGTAATTAATAGGTCTAACAACCTATTCGCACTTTCAAGTGGTATTGAAGCCTATTTTTAAAATTACTGTTTAAATTAGTTTTTGAAATTCAATCATGGCTAATGTTGGAAACCAAAATACACCTGAGTGTTATTCTATCACTAGACCTCCACTGTTTGATAACATCCCATTTGATTTTTTGGAAAACTTGTATGTCTACTTTTCTACAATGACTTGACTATCGCATGTAGATTTTAGTACATGAAGGATACACTGAACCTACTAGAATTATAGAAGGAATAAAAGTTCAATCACCTTTCACTAAATGGACTATAGTAGAATGTGATTTAGCTCAATTGAATACTAAGTATTTGAATAGTTTCTTTTGTGCATTAAAATCGGAAGACTACATGTGGGTTTCTACTTGTAAATCTGGTAAAGAGATTTGAGATAGGCTTTGCATCACATATGAAGGAACCAATGAAGTAAAATAATCAAGATTGAATATTATACTGCATGATTATGAATAATTTTATCTGAAACCAAATGAATCAATCTCTGACATGTATACTTATTTTACCCAGATTGTAACTTCATTGCAAGCTTTAGGTAGGGAACTAACTAATTCTAAAAAAGTTAATAAGATGTTATACTTTTTGTCTACTTCCTATGAAGCAAAGATCACTGCTATAACAGAGTCAAAAGACTTAAATGTTTACTCTATTGATAATCTGCTTGGTTCACTAATTGCTTACGAGCAAGGAGTGACTCAAAGACAGAATGATGTAGGTGATAGAAGGAAGAAAAGAACATTGCACTAAAAGTGGATGACTCTGAGAGTGATCAATCCCAGCCTGAGGATGAAGAGGATATTACATTAATAATAAGGCAGTTTAAAAGTTTCTTAAAGAGGAAGCAGAGGAGACGCTAGTAGTGGAATAAAGGTAAGTTCCATAAAAATGTTAAGGCTTCTAATAATATTATTTTCTATGAGTACAGGAAGCTAGGATAAATAAAGATAGAATGCCCCAATCTCAAGGCCAATCCTCGCGAGGAGAAAGCCGAGGAGAAACCAAAGGATAGAAAGGGGAAAAAGAGACTTCAACGAGCATTTTGGGTGGACTCAGCTTCAGATTCTTCAGAAATAGCACTTGAAGATGAAGTCACGAATTTGTGCTTGATGGCTGATAATCTTGATCATTTGGATCAAAAGGAGGTATGTGCCTTAAGTTATGATGAGTTATTTGAAGTTTCTGAATGCATTTATTCTTCATATTGGAAACTAAAGAAACTGTATGCCAAATTGAATCTGGACTTCATAGAATTACAAAATGAATATGAAATCCTTAGGAAAGATCATGCATTAAATGATAACAACCAGATGACATTGTTAGATGAGTTTGATGATTTAAATAAATAGCATGAACTTTTAAAATCATCACACACTAAACTAGAAAATGATTTCAAAATAATTATGGATGAATCAGATAGTAGAGAGCATAAGTTAAAGATTGATAATTTGATTCTAAAAAATGCAAATGCATTTCTTGAGGTTAAATTGAAAGCACTTGAGGAAAATATGAATCAACCTAAACTTGAAGATTTTCATAAAATCTATCACAAGTTAATTAATACAAAGATTGGTGAATCCTTTCTCGGGAGTAATGTGTTTTTCTTGTGGTATGATTGGACATATTTTTCACACTTGTACTATTTAACATAGAACACATCTAGTGTGGAGACCTAAGATGCATAAAACACAGCATATCACACATGCATCTATTTTAAAATTGCCAAGAGGAGAACCCAAACTTGTTTAGGTTCCCATGTATAACATTTGATAATTCTATAGGAAGACTCTCACACAAGACCTCGTGAGAGCATTTGGTACCTGAACAGCGGCTCCTTAAGGCATATGACTGGAGATGCAAATAAATCCATATCATTGGAAGCCAGGAATGGAGGCAAGGTTACACTTGGAGATAATACCACCAAGAAAGTGGTAGGTATAAGTATGATTAAAAATTCAAAAAACTTTGTGATTGAAAACGTTCAATTAGTAGAAGGGTTAAAACATAATCTATTGAGCATAAATCAACTATGTAAAAAAGGTTATCATATAAAATTTTTGCCTACTAGCTGTGTCATTAGTCAAAATAGAACTATTGTGTTGAATGGTGATAGAGTAAATAATATTTACATACTAGATTTAAATTTTATAAAATCTTCTACTACTTTTTATTTGAAAACTGTATCTGATGAGTCATTGTTATGGAATAGAAGACTTTGTCATTCTAGCATGAGAAATCATAGGAAAATCACCCCAAAAAAGTTTGTTAGAGGTATACCCAAATTAGACTTTACAAAAGATCACTTATGTGATGCATGTCAAATAGGAAAACAAGTCAAATTCTCTTTCAATTTAATCAAAGAAATTAGAACAAGCAAGTCCTTAGAAATTCTTCGCATGGATCTCTTTGGACCCGTTAGTACCTTAAGTTTAGGAGGAAAAATATTTGGGTTTGTAAATATGGATGATTATTCAAGATTCACCTGAATTAGATTTTTGAATTATAAGAGTGAATCATTTGTGGTGTTTACAGATTTTACCACTTGGATTGAGAAAAAACTAGGTTTGGAAATTATAACTATCCAAAGTGATCATGGGGGAGAACTTACAAATGAATTATTTGATGATTTTTTCAAATCTCATGGGATAGATCATAACTTCTCAGCTTCTAGAACACCTCAATAAAATGGAGTAGTTGAGAGAAAAAATAAGACATTAATTGAAACTGCTAGAGCCATGTTGGTAGAATATTTACTTTTAAAATATTTTTGGGCTGAAGCAGTTAGTACAACATGCTATGTATTGAATAGGGTGTATATTAGATCAAAATTAAATAAGACACCCTATGAACTTCTTAAAGGTAGAATTCCCAATCTCTCACACCTATACAAATTTGGATGTAAAGTGTTCATACATAATAATAGAAAAACTCTCATAGGAAAATTTGATCCTAAATTTGATGAAGGAATTTTTTTAGGATATTCAAGTGTTGAAAAATCTTAGAGTTTTTAATAGAAGGACATTAGTAGTTGAGGAGACCACTCATATTATTTTTGATGAATCTGATAATACTCGAGGGTCTAAGTTGGATGAAGATGAAGTTGATGAAATAACCCAAGGACTTGAAAATATAAAAGTGGAAGAAAGGGTTTAAAATCAATAAGAAAATAAATTACATAGAGAATTGAATTATCCCAAGAGTCATCCTAAGGAGTTGATTTTAGGAGACCCAAGTGAAAGAGTTAGGACTAAGCATGGTATGAGGAAAGAAGTCAATCATTCAGCCTTTATTTCAATGATTGAACCTAATAATATAAATTAAGCACTTTTGGATGAATTTTAGATTTTGGCCATGCAAGAAGAACTGAATCAATTAATAAAAAATGATGTTTGGGAGTTAATTGAAAGGCCAAAGGATCAAAGTGTAGTTGGGTCTAAGTGGGTGTTAAAAAATAAAATGAAAGATTCAGGAGTAGTGGTTAGAAATAAGGCTAGATTGGTAACTAAGGGGTATAATCAAATAGAATGGATTGATTTTGAGGAGGTATTTTCCCATGTAGTAAGACTTGAAGCAATTAGGATTTTGTTAGCCTTTGCCTATTTTAAAGATTTTAAATTGTATCAAATGGATATTAAAAGTGTTTTTTTGAATAGGGTGATAGAAGAGGATGTTTATGTTAAGCAACCTTTAGGTTTTGAAAATTCTAAATTCCTTAATCATGTTTTCAAATTGAAAAAGGTATTATAGGACTAAAATAAGCACCTAGGGTGTGGTATGAGAGGTTAAGCACTTTTCTATTAAAAGGATCATTTATTAAAGGAAGTGTGGACACCACTCTTTTTTTTAAAAGAATAGAGAATGAAATACTCATTATACAAATATATATGGATGACATCATTTTTGGATCAACTGATAACAATCTATGTGATGAATTTTCAAAAATAATGAGTTGTGAATTGAGATGAGTTTGATGGGTGACTTGAGTTATTTTTTTAGTTTTAGCATAAAACAAAATGAGGAAGAAACTTTTCTTAGTCAGTCTAAGTATGTTAAGGACATCCTCAAAATGTATGAAATGGATAATGCTAAACCAGTTACTACACCCATGAGTTTCTCAGTACAGTTAGATAAGGACTCTAAGGGAAAATCTGTTGATTAAAAGAAGTTTAGAGGAATAATTAGATTATTATTTTACTTGATAGTTAGCAGACCAGACATTATGTTTAGTGTTTATTTATGTGCTAGATTTCAATCTAATCCAAAGGAATCACATTTGATAATAGAGAAAAGAATATTGAGATATCTTTTGGGAACTCAAAACTTAGGGATTTGGTATCCTAAGCACATCTATTCATTTGAAATAATTGGATTTTCAGATTTGGACTTTATAGGCTATAGGGTTGATAAAAAAAGTACATCTAAAACTTGTCAATTCATTAGAAATTCTTTAGTATCTTGGTCCAGTAGGAAACAAAATTTAGTAGCACTTTCTACACCTGAATTAGAATATATTGCCTTAGGTAGTTGTGTGACACAGGTGCTTTGGTTAAAACAACAGCTAATTGACTTAAGATTTTCTTTTAGCATAATTCAAATATTTTGTGATAACACTAGTGTCATATGCATTTCAAAGAATCTTATTCAACATACTAGAACCAAGCATATCGATATAAGGAATCATTTTATAAGAGATCATGTAGCAAAAGAGAAAATTTAATTACATCATGTTGCTATTAAACATTAAATTGTAGATATTTTCACAAAACCCCTAGCTTTTGACACTTTTAGCATATTGAGGTGTTTTGATTGAAAAATATATGTTTTGAAAATTTTAATTTTCTTTGAGAAATGTTTAATTTCTGAAATTTTTAAAATTTGAGATCGAACGCTTATTATGAATGATATATCACCTCGAAAGGTGATCATATCGTTCCCTAATAGTTTCATATTACAAATCTTTGAATTTATCCCAATTATCGTAGTTGAATTTGAGAAAGAACTATATATGACCCCGAAGGGTCAAAATGAGTATTCAATCAGATATTTAACTACAATAATTTGGATAAGAAGATCATTCATCTCATAATTAAACCTACGATAGTAATTGTTATATCCTTCCAGAGAAAGAAGTTATCAATTACTATTGATAGTTTAAAATGACAATAATAATCGTCGAGTCTTGAATTTCCCAAAGATAATTAATTAAAATTTTAAAAACTTGATTTTAAAAATCTTGTCTGGGTTTCTAAATCTCCTACGAGCACAAGCCCTTGTAGTTAATTACATCATAGGAAACTAGAAATTTCCTACAAAACATCTCGATTAAAATAGCGATATAAATTTCATTTAAGAATTCAAAGCTTGATATCAAGGGAGGTTAAGGAACTGGAATTTTCAAATCAGGAATGGTTCAAGGTTGAATACTTATTTTTGGAGTCAAAGGAGGAAGGGTAGGAGGTGTTTTGAGATTCTAAATTACTTCAGAAATACCCCATGCTATCCTAAGTGTTAGGCTTGAATTTGATGGAAAGAGATTTAAGTTTAAATGATTGAATTTTTAGAAAGTGGGAATCAGATTCCCAGAGGTTGAGGTCTTAAGATTAAAAATCTTCCTCAGATCCTAAGTCTAAAATGGGCACTAAAAATCAGTGACCCGAATACTAGCTAATCAATGCAATCCTGGACTTACCCCGGCCTGGATTGGGGAGCCAGCTAAACCACCTAAATGCTTTAAAACCTTGTTTCCTGTATTTTATGAAAGACTGGTTCGGGGAAATTATTTAAGATTAGTTTAAAGAGAACGGGACTAACATCTAGAGTAAATTCCTAATTGGCCCCTCAATATATCTTGGGTGAAATGATTAAGCTAAGAATGTAATTAAAAATTTAAACTCAATTTTTAATTTGTATCTAATGCAATATATGCTAGTTGACTTGATTAAATGCTTGAAATCAGAATAAAGTAGTTTTAAAATTAGGCTTAAAAATAGGTTTTATCCTAGAGATTGCACAAGATCCCCTTGGATAGAACTGCACCCTAATAGGTCAGGTGGTCTGTCAAAACACACAGGCGGGGAGGTGCCTAACATGGTAGAGAAGATTCAATATGATGCATGAAAAACTCACGGTGAGTCCAGGCTTACTTCTTTAAAAGCGTTAGAGTTTCTATCTGAGCCTAAAATTTTTAATTTTAATTAAAGTAGAAATAGTTTGACCATACCCTCATGAGCCTCCGATCAGGTTCAATGCTAAATCAAAATTGACATGCAAAATCGCCAAAAGAAACTACTAAAATCATGCAATCCTAATATGGCAATCACATAATAATTAAATCAATTAAATAATCAAATCAATTAAATGTAATATTCAAACTAAAAGTTCATGTGGCAAGTGCCACTTAATTATATAACCCAGGGTCTACAGGAAAGTAAAGTGGCCGGGTACCACTGACTACAACCCAGATTCTACTCCTAAGACTCAAGTGACTTTGAGAATTGGGATTCTTCTCATTCTTCACTTCTTCGTCTTCTTGCAACTCCTTGGATCGTCGGGTCTGGATATCCAAATGAAAAGAAACTCCCCCTGAATTGGGGTGTTAACTTTTCTCTTTGGATATTTTAGAGGTATCCTAACTTAGGCTTCCAAATGGAGGAGGACTCTCCCTTAAGGGATGTTCTCTCCTCTTTGGAATCTAAGTAGGATATATATCCCATTATCAAATTACTTGATACATTACAACTCAATTACATCTCAAATCAAATTACATTCAAATTTAAAAGAAAAATCTAGACTCAATAACCTACAGGTTATCCTAATAATCAACAATTATTTGAACATTCCAAGAAGTTAATATATTTGAAATTTAAAATGCTTAAACTAGCTACACTTGGTCATGCTCTTTTAATTTTGAAGGGAGACTTAAGCAAATTTTTGGAGCACCTGTGCAATTTAATATTTATGATTTTGCCTCCTTTAATTTTAAATGCCCTGTATGAGCATGGCCACCTACATACGATTGAATTAGTACAAATTATTCCTAATCTAGGGGTAGATCTAACGCATAATCAATTACATCACAAAGTGCTAAAATTTAAATAAACAAACACATCAATTCTACTACTAGCAAACAGCATGCAATAAAAGTTTGAAAACCCGGTACACAACAGAAATGTAAACACCGGCCTACCCTAAGACTAGAGTTGGTTGTCTAGAAAATAATCTAAAGTGTGTGAGATAGGCTATGTGGCTTTGATATGTCCTAAATCGGGTACTTAATTGAAGTTGTTTGATGTTCTGGTTGGTTGAAAGACTTAAGGGAGATTTTAATTAAAGTTTAAATCTTAATGATTTAAAATTCATTTTTAAAATTGATTTCAATTGTTTGTTGGATATCACCTTTGTTTCACACCGAGGCAATAAAGTTTATTTCACTTTCCTTGGGTCTAATTTAATAGCTTCGTAGGCTTGGGTTACCTAGTGGTACCCGATATCATTAAGTGTTTTGAATTTAATTAAGTTTAAAAGTTGATTAATTATTAATTAAGGCTGGTTGGTTGCTGGTTTTAAGGTTGAAATAATGTTTTCTGGAATTATTGATAATTTGTTGAATTTTAAAATTTTCTTGATTATTATAATCAATTAATTAAGGGGTTAAAAGCTAACTTTTTGATTTAAAGTATTTTTTGGAATGTTAGTATTTTATTAAAATACTAGACCTTAATACAATCTGTTAGACAGGAAGTACGCTGAAATTAGAGTTTTCTACATTTTATTATGAAGGTTTGAAATTTTGACTTGATTTTGAACTAGATTTGACCAATAGTTGACTTTTTCAAATTTGATTGATTTCTAAAATTTTGATATTTTTGAAAAATATTAGACCTTAAGATGAGTCATATGCCTTTGAGTTTGCTAAATTTGGAGTTCATTTGAATTAGTTATGAATTTTCAAAGTTTTGAGTATTTATTGAATATTGAAAGATTGTTTAATTAAAGGCCATTTTATGATTTGAATCCAAATGGTCTCCAAACTCCCTGAAATCAACTCCAAAGGTCAGGAATGACCTAAGGAGTGATCTCTAAGTGTTTGGAAAATTTTTGGAATTTTTAATTATTTTGAATTAATTAAATTAATTAAATATTAAATTTCAATTAAACTTAAATTTGAAGTCCACTCAAGGGGGTTTTATTTTTTGTTGAGTAAGGATTTAATTCTTGTCAGTTAGAGGTATTGTGTAATTTTTGGGTTTAATCTTGATTTATTTCATTTTTTGGAAGTTTAAAGGGCTTAATTAAGCTATGATTTTGATTAAGTTAATTAAGGGGCTTAATAACTTCAAAGTTCAGTAAGGAATTTTCCTAGGGCTGAGAGTGTCACTAAGTTTGAATGTTTAAAGTTTCAAGTTAAAAGGATATCTATCCTAATTTCTAGAATTTTTCTAAGTTCTCTAGACCAAAGTCCTTAATTATTGTCTTTAATAATGTCACTAGGTTAATGGGTCTTAATCAATGTTTCTATCCCTTGGTCAAATGCATAAGTAAACACACATACAATCAATCAATCCTAGAACTAGGAGAGCCCTAAACTAAGTGGTGTGTGCACCCTAAGCATGCAAGAATTAAATATTAATTAATAAAACTAATGATTTAATTAGTGAATAATTGGAATACAATTACTCACTAACCCCACCACATTAATATCATCCATGTATTCAAGCTATGCTTAAAATTTCAACCTCACTCAAAGATCTCAAAGGATTTTAAAACATATATATATAATTTTAAAAATTAATTTTGATATCTAGAAAATAGATTAGTTTTGAAAATCTAGAAAATTTCAATTAATTCAAAATAATTTTGAATAAATTCCAAAAGAATAGCATTAAAATAGTTTCAAAACAACTTTGAAAATTAGATATTTAATTAATTCTTAAAGGAGTTAAATAATTAAAATTAATTAATATTTATTAAATTACGTTTAATTTCAAATTAAATATGTCTTAAAATAATTTTTGAATTTAGAATAGTTTTGAATGTGTTTTAGTTTTATTACAGAAATTTTAAAATTATATTTTATAATTTTAAAAATTATTTAATTTAATATCAATTAGATAGTAATTAAATGTTTAAATAATTAATTACTTAACATGATTTTAAATAAAAAAAGAATTTTAATGTCTGAATATTTTTAAAATACTTCCTGATTTGAAGTAATTTCAAAATAAATTTTATCTTAAAATTATGAAATTAATTTGATTTATTTTAATTAAATAATAATTAAAATGATCAATTATTCTATATTTAAAATTATTTTTAATATAGAGATTATTTTGAAATAATTTTAATTTTAAATTAAAGGCCTTGAAAATCCAAGCAGATTGATATGTTACATGTCAAATTTGGATTTGTATTTTTTTATAGCAAAATTTTTAAGTTTTTAAGGTTTAAAATATATTTAAAATAATTAAAATAAACCTAAATATATCTGGCGGTGGAATTGGACACATGGAGCTCGCTGGTTGGTGGATCAGAACCGCGCGGCGGTGCCAATGATTGGCGATAGTGGTCAGACACGCATCTGCCGCCAGCTGCCTCACGCGGTTTCATTAAACCACGTAGGCATTGATCGCAACTGTTAATTCCACGTGGTTCAGAATCAACGGTTGGTGGATCAGAATCGCGTGGCGGTGCCAATGATTGGCGAACACGCTTTGCTTGAACACCAGCAGATACACAGTTGGACGGATCGCAAAAGAGCTTGATCTGGGCCGTTGATCATCAGATCAACGGCCCAGAAAATGTACATACCATGCACGTTACGGGCTGTGTCCTAGGAGCAATTTTGGCTTTGTTCTCTTATTTACTCAACCAAATGGCATAAAATTTTAAACAGAGTTTTTAATAACGAAGAGTATCAATATGGAGTTAAAAACAAGGTGTGAAATGAGCTTTTTGAAACACTAATTTCTCCTAAGTGTCGTAGATTAGTTTTGGAGATTTCACCTTGATTTTAGGATGGTTTAGACCATTTTTGATATTTTCTGAACTTTTTGTTTATCCACGAATCTTTCTCCAGTTGAAATCATTGCTTGAAATCCATTGGATTGAGAAATATTTGAGTTAGACAGAGCTGGCCTTCGGTTTGGCCGGAATCCAGTCGCCGGTGATGTTTGACCAGATGATTTGAACTTGAAAGGGGTAGAGGGATTGGTGGGGAGCTCAAACAAAATGTAAGAGCTGCTGGAGGGGCTTGAGGTAGTGAGAGAGTGTTCTAAAGAGAATGAGAGCTCAGATGATGTTTTGCCCTATTCAAAACGTCCTTGGATTGAATCAAGGGCCAATATCAGTTATTTGGAGTATTAGATGATTGACATGTGGCCTGGAGGGTGGTTAGGAGCAGAGGAATATGGGACAAGAAGACACATGAGGTGGAAAGGCCTCTTGGTCCCCACCTTGGCATGTGAGAGTGATGAGAGCTGTTTGAACAAGATCTAAGGGCTTAGAATAACTCAAGGAAGGTTCTAGAGTGCACTTAAGCTGCTGGAATGGTTTGGGGTGGAGTGGATTAAATTTAGGAGGTCATTTGACCAACTTTGACTATTCCAAACCATTGATTTGATGTTTGATTGGTCCCTCATGCCACATGGAGGCTGAGCTGGCATGGGAGAGGGTTTAGGGTGCTGAAATGTTGTATTAGAAGAGGTTTGATGATTGGGATTTTATGTTTAAATGTTTGAAAGAAGAATTCAAGTAGTTTGACCAAGTTTTATTATGTTGACCTGGTCAACTAAGCTTGACTTTGATTGACTAAAGTTTGAGGTGGCAGCTAGGAAGACTTAATGAGCTGGTGAGAGGCCTTAAAGGAGATTTGATGTTCAAGGATTAGGATTTAAATGCATTCATATACATGAAAAGGGATTTGACTAAGCCATAATTGGTTGACTTAGTCAAACCATAAATGGCTTGATTCAAGGTAGATTTAAGAATATTCAAAACTTCAAATAAGATAGGTTTGAGAATTTCATGTCATTGATTTGTTGTATATAGTGACATGACCCAAATAGATCAAGTTTGACTAGCCTTGGGTTTTAGTTGACTTGGTCAACTATTGACTGGGTTAAGAGTAAAATTAAGTCTAGATCATCAAGGAATATGTTTAATAGAGATTTAATGAGATTTGAATGTATTTGAAGTTTGATTCAAAGTGGAAAGGCTTAAGGGTTAAAATTGGTCAATCGAGGTTGACTTGGTCAACTAGGTAGATCTAGGGCTAGAATTTGGGCTGGAGTGACTTGATTTGATAAATGAAGTCTGGTATAAGTGTTTTTAGGGGTCAAATAGGTCATCTAGATCAAATGACCTATTTGGGCCCTTAATGAGCCATTTGGGTCAACCCTGGTTGACTTGGTCAACCAGGTGGCTCCAGAGTCTGGGAATGAGCTCAATAGATTTGAAATGACATTTGGAAATCAATGGAGGTGGTCCCAAGGTCTAGGGTGGTCATTTAGTCAAAAAGACCTATTTTGACCCTTAATGGGCCTTTAAGTCAACCTAGGTTGACTTGGTCAATCAGGTTGACCCAAGGTCTGGTTTTGGATCTAGCAGGTTTGGTTTGATGATTGAGACTTGTTGGAAGTGGTTCCAAGCAATTTGGAGGTCATTTGGTTCAAAGTGACTATTTACACCCATTTGAGCATTTTGGTCATTTTGAACCATGGTCAATTGGGGGTAAAACTGAGTCAAGCAAAATGTAGTTTAATCTTCAAGAGGTCAAGATTAAAGGTCTGGATATGGTTGGAAGCTTTGAAGGAAGCTCTAAGGTCAGGATCCACTAGGTGGCAAGTCAAGTGGCATAACCCGTAAATATTTGAAGGTTTTACAGCCTTTGGATTTGAATTCAGTTTCTGGGGTTAGAGACCTCAGAATGAGCTCAAATTTGGACGGTTACCTCTAGAGACATGTCACATCAATATGAAACTGACAGACTCTGAATCATAAGTCCTTTGACTGGGTTTTGAAGTATTCAAAGATTTGCTACAAAAGGTTTTTAGGACTTAGACCTTTAGCCTTTGAATTTGAGCTGGACTTTGAGTTTGAATGATAGGGTTTGAACTACCTAAATCATTTAAAATCATTTAGGTGATTGTAGATGATTAGATAGGATTAAGGTCTGGTCAGAGGCTATGATAATTAGATTTAAATTGTTTAAAGGTCAGGATTGGTTAGGGATTTGAATTGACTTGAGCTCTAGATTAATTTGAGTCTTGAATAGATTGATTTAAAGTTTGGGTTGATCTGTAGTTTGAATAGATTTTAGGTCTGGATATATCTAAAGTCTAGGAGGATCCTAAGACCTAGATTGATCTAGAGTCTGGGTAGATCTTAAAACTTAAAGCCTAGGAAGATTCTAAAATCTGGAAGTCCTAAAGTCTAGAGTCTGGGGGAAATCTTACAGTCTAAAACCTAGGAGAATTCTAAGGTCTAGAAGTCCTAGTTTCTGAGGTTTAAAAGGATCCTAAGATCTAGATATATCTAAGGGTCTAGAATAGATCTAAGGTCTAAGAGGATCCTAAGACCTAGATTGATCTAGAAGAGAATTAGGGTCTAGAATAGATCCTAGGGTCTAGATTAATTTGAAGGAATCTTAGGGTCTATAGTAGATCCTAAGGGCTAGAAGAATTTAAAAGAATCCTAGGATCTACATAATTCCTAGGGTCTGGATCTCATCCAAGATCAGGTTGATCCTAGGGTCTGGATTAATCTGGACCGGGTCCTAATGATCTCATACAAAAATGAGGTCAATATTAGGACAAGGCTAGGTGTGATTGATCTTAATGCATAATTAAAAATTCTATAAACTTCTTTTGTATGTAAGTGTGTGATTGTTTATGTCAAGTGTGTGATTTAAAAAAAAAAAAATTGTTGTTGTTGTTGTTTTTTCTTTGGGAGTTTTTCTGAGTTTTTTTTTCATATTTTATCTTTTTGTTCAGTTCGTACTGTATGAAATATTTTTATATAATAAAAATTCTATAGAGTGTGCATAAAAATTTATAGAGTGGAGGAGACGAAACTGTGTTTTCATAGTATATTCATACTGTACGATGATGTCATCATGCTGTACGATATGTACAGGTTCATCTGTACAAATATGGATGATTTTATGGGTTTTGTTAGTTATTATTACTGACGTACATATAAACTTTCTGTTCGTCTGTATAATCCACATTGTCAATTTTGAATGACAAACCCAATTGTCCCCTGAACGATCTTTAATTTTCTGATCGTCCCGGATGAACACATCTTTGTCTGTACGATTGACCTATCATTTTCTCACGATGACGCCCCCAACCGTATTTGGATGACCATTCATTTTCTGATCATCCCGGGCGAACACCTATTCATCTATATGATCCGTTAGTCATAAAGTCTGGATGAAAGGACACCTTGGGAAGGGTAGTTTACGAAAGGCTATTTCTTTTTTGTCAGTTTTTATTCATCTGTATGAATTTACCTTCGCGTATGATTGCTTAATCGTACGTACGATTATTTTCTCGTACTGTACAATCAAGCATTGTTCTTTAAATAGGAGAGGTTTTATTATCATTTTCTTCACATTTTCTTTCAAACCTTCAACTTTAAAGAATGGCTAGCAATAGCAAGCGTGCACGAGGGTCTAGGGCTTCCTCATCTAGAGCTGAGAGGGATGATGATTTCCTATCAAAGGAAAATGAAGAAGCATTTAATAGGTATTGTGCAGTGAAGATTACAGCTTCTAGGGTCCTAATTCAATCTGATCTAAACTTCTCTGTCATGCCTCTTTTTGCTGCTACCTAATTGTCCTGTATTTTGACTTTGATCTATACCTATAATAAGGGAACTTTTCAAATATTTCTAGCCAATATGAGATTTAGTAAGGATCATTCAAGAATTAGTTCTTATGTCTTTAAACAAAGAGTCCAAATAACAAAAGAGGACTTAGGAACTTTTCTGCATCTTAGATCCCAAGGGTTAGGGCGCATACCTTATCATCTAGAACCGATTATGACTAGAGTGACGTGAATCTAACTCCGAGAGGAGTTCATCAAGTCACTCATTTACCTGGGGTATACACCTTAAATCAAAATGCTCGGATCATACAACATGTTTTGAGAACCTCAATCATTCCAAAAGATGGTGATCGAGTCAATATGACCCCTCTTTTATCGACAGTAACATATCTCATTTTGGTTGAACAACCATTTAATGAAGCCAAACTCATTATGGACTACATTCAAAATCTTTCTAATATTAGGCATCCTAGCAGTAAGAGGAAGAAAAATATGCCATTAGTTCATCAGATCACCTATGTTCTTGAAAAGAAATACAATTCATTCATCCTGAACCTCCCACTGAATTTCCCATCTTCTTCACCAATGGCTCCTTTAGATTATTATTTTACAAAGATTCAGGGGAAGAAGATTCTGAGGAAGAAGGGGGAGCTCCTGCACATGCACTTGAGCCTGATGAAAACTTTTATAAGGATATGATACAGCGCTTAGATCAGCTTGATCAAAGGATTGATAATATCGAGACACTTTTAAAGCAGTAGGATGATAGATATAATGAAGACAAGGGATGGATTTGAAACCAATTTGAGTCAGTGAACACTAACATTGCGACCATAAATATCTATTTTGCAATGTTTGCTGCTCCACCCCCAGCTCCAGATTAGGGTCCTTCGGACTACTAGTGATGTCTTTCTATTTGTTTGGCTTAGTTCTTGGTTGTCTCTGTTGTTCTATTAGGCTTTGATTGCTGTGAGTTTTTGTTATTGTTTTTGGATATGTCTATCTTTATTTTATTTGAACGATGGTTGTGATGGCAAGCTTTAATATTTTTTATGGGGATTGATTGGAATGTAAAGCTTGCTTTATCATATGCTTGGTATCATATGGAATAGAAAATGTTATATTTTTGTGCATATTGTTATATGATTATGGTTGTGACTGGAAATATTCTAAACTTTAACACTCGAACATAGTTGATTAAATTTATAAAATATTGACTGAATTTAGTCTACAATAGTAATTTCTGAGCATAATCAAGTTTCTCAAAATATTTAAATTACACAGTGACTTAGTGTAGATTGGAAGATCTTTCTTTTATTTTATTTTTAGACATGTATTACTTAGCTTAAATTGTTGCATATTTGATGTCATAATATTGCTCTTGTTTTCATCTCAAAGTGTTCATTATTGTATTTGTGTTTGAGAGATTGTGTTTTTGGAATGACTTTTTCTTTGTAGACATAAAATGAGCATAAAAATAAAAAGATGCACAAAGTGTGCCACAAATACAAAAGATGTTCAATGCCGCCAAATTATAAAAAGGTACAAAATTAGCCCAAAATTGAGAAGATGCACAAAGTCTGCCATTCAAGTTGAAAAGATGGGCAATGTCGCCAATCATTCTTTCCTTTAACATTTTTTCAATTACACTAATCAATGATCGTCACTGTTGAATTAGTAAAGTAGTTATTCTATTTCATCATTTTTGCAATAATTGTGGTTATATAATACGTCTATTACATTACTTACATAGATCAACTTCTCTTATCCTTGTTATTATGTGATATACAACATTTTGAGTTATTACTTCTTGCATATGAGTTTAATATTGTAGTTAACTTTCATTTAACATTATTTAAATCATTAACTACTTTGATTGTTTCCCTTTTTGTTGTTATCAAAAGGAGGAGTTCATTTGTATTGTTTGATGTGTGTTGCATGTTATGTGTTGCATATTGGTTATGTTTAGCATTGGTAATTATATTTAGCATTGGTATTGTGATTGCTCTTGTGCTCTTGATCTTGTTATTTGTTGTGTGTTGTTGTGTGTTGTATATTGTGTGTAGCTTTTGTGTTTGTTTAGGATTTTTCTAAGGTTTAGTACCCCTTGCTTCAATAGATCATTTATTTAGGGGGAGCTTATGTTTAGGGCGAGCTTAGGAGAAAAATTGTGTTTACTTGTTAACTCAAATAATAATTATTTTGCCATCATCATAAAGGAGGAGATTGTTGAGAATTGTGCAAATCTGTTTGAAGTGAGTTTTTAACATGAGTTGTTTTGATGATTATAAAGGCTTATTATTTGTCTATTGTTTCTCCTAAAAATATTAGAATTTGTGTTTTGTGTGTACTAATATGTCGTTCAGGAAATTAACACTCCAGACTGTTGAAGTCTTTAAGTTTATTTATTAGAGTTTATTGTAAGTGAAGTCTGTAATTTTTACTTTTGTTGAGTCTGAGAATGTGTGATTGTAAGTTGGATAACTGTGCACACACACACTAGGGGAGTGAGGTAAAACTTAATTTTTTAAACTAATCATACTGTACGATGTGTGATCGTACGGGACAATCTGTGTTATTTCTCCTCTAAAATAAACCTACCTGGTTGAAAATTTTTCTAAGAATTATACTGTATGAAATATTTTCGTACAACTTTTTCCAGAGTACAAAATAGTAGCTCAAATTATTCGTATTGGATCATCTAGGATGAATTGTTCAATTTTTTGAACTGTTCGTACAATACAAAATTATTTTGTGTACCATTTTCCAGAGTACAAAATATGGGGTTCACAGGTTCGTATAACATCGTATGAGATGAACCGTTGAATTTTTTGAACTGTTTGTATAGTACAAAATTGGTTCATATACCATTTTCCAGAGTATGAAATATGGGGTTCACGGGTTCGTACAACATCGTATGGGATGGACCGTTCAATTTTTTGAACTGTTCGTACAGTACAAAATTGTTTTGTGTACCATTTTCCAGAGTATAAAATTCGAGTCCTATAGGTTCATACATAATTATACCGGATGAATATTCCATAGTTTTGAACTGTTTATAGGGGATGATATTCGATCGTACGGTACGATCGGTATGCGTAAAACTTAAAATTTTTAGTTTTTTGGATGGTCTTTCTTCTTCTATGTATATAAGGGTCCTAAAAACTAACTGTCAGAATAACTTTCACGAATTTCTCTTGAGTGGGCTTGAAGAGTGTGTTTGGGAGAGTGTTTTGAGAGTAAAGAGTGAGAGATCTTGCGTAAGGAAATTGTGTGGGGATTCACAAGGTTGTCCAATAGTGAGGATATCTTTTTAGTTCTTTAAAGTTCTTCCCAACCATCTTAGAAAGCTTTTTGAAGAGAATTATCGAAGGAGGCTCGATTCTCTGCCATCACCAAGGAGGGTGAAAATGGAGGAGTGGTACTCTACCATCATGAGAAGGGTGAGAAAGGATGTGGGGTTCTCTGCCTTCACCAGGAGGGTGAAAAAGGACGATGGTTCTCTGTCGCATCGGGTTGGTAAAAGGGAGTTTGTAAAGGCTTCTCCACCTTGCTGTGGGGGCAAAAGGAGAGTCAGTTGAGTATGGTGCAATACCTAGAGATGGAGTCTCTAGGGAGTGGATGTAGGTCATGTTTGACCGAACCACTATAAATTCTAGTGTTCTCTATTCTTATTTTATTTTCTGCAAATTTTATTATCTACATCGTACTATATTTTTCTGTGGTTGGAAAAGTACTGAATTTTCACATCTACTTGTACTGTACCAATTGGATCGTAATGTACGATATATTGAGGTTTCATATAAAAAGTTTTCAAAACTTCCAAGAGTTTTTAAAAGTACCAATTCATCCCCCCGCTTGGTTAGCCTAGGGATGTAATTAATAGGTCTAACAACCTATTCGCACTTTCAACTCAATCTAGTTTGGAATAGGATTTCAAAACTTCATGTTATCAGTCAATGGAGAAACTATAATTGATCTATCTATTGGGATGCAAAGGGATGTCTTTTTAGTTGAGATTACATTAGGGTTAGGAGTTGACTACCCCATCTCCAAGATGGAGGCTGTTGTCACCCCTTTACCCACTATACCCTCTACTATAGAGGATAAGGAATAAAAACCAGTGATAATGAATGAGAGGCCATCGATATCTAAGATAAAGTCAAGTTCTAGCAGCACCTTTGCAAGCAAGAACGAGAAGAAGAATTACCTTCGAAAAGTTAGAAAGAAGGTTTTTAAGGCTAAAAATATTATTGTGTCAAAAGCCTTGAAGCAAGTCAAATTTGAGGCCAGTTAAGAATTTATTATTCCTTACACGTACCCCCTCCTTGGTGGAAATCATTTCTACCCTCTTCCTATTGCCCAAAGGAGGGAGGTTATGAGAAGAGCAGCACGACCTCCACCATACTCTTTTGACTATTATACAAAAAGGATCAATTAAGCCAGAACTGAGCAATCACCAGTAATAGCCATAGGCCCCAAGTTGAAGTATATGACCCATCCACTCTACTAGAAATTGTTAGGTCACATTACTACATGTGTCGCACTTCATCATCCATAGAGGAGGTGTAAAAACCACTTGGGGTGCCACTCTCTTAACTACTAGACCACTAGTAATAAGAGAGGGGAATTAATCTAAGACTATATCAAATAGTGATACCATCGAAATTTAACTTTCGAAGGGGTCCTATCATGATAAATCTTTTGATTAAAATGATGCAGCATCTTCTAGGGATAGTGTAGACCCCATAACGGTCTCTCCCTCCAAAGAGATTATAAGAGTCTAATTCCATACTGATAGGGTCTTGCCAGCTGGACTTACAACTTTTAAGAAAAATATATAATTTTTTTAGTGTACTAGGTCTGGATTTTTAAGATAGTTGATTCCTCCTTTTAATAGAAATTGACCTCTACCTTAAATCTTAAGCAGCAAAAAGTTATGGTTGAATCCACTAGATGTTTAAAGGTTGCTCCCTCTCATCGCTCGTGTTGGTTAATTTACTTTTGAAATAAAATTTATTTCGAACGTAAGTTGAATTTGGAAATGAAAATTTTCTCAATCTTCTTGCAATCTTCTATCTTAATAGGCATCCTTTGTATGCTTGAGTCTATTCAATAATTTTTAAATTCAAGTTGACACTCTTGTCAAAAGATTGGTTCTTACCTTGAGGATTTTCCTTCCTTATATAAGAGAATCAGCCTTCTTTTATTATACTAGAGATATGATCTTGGCATTAAAAAAAAGATGGAGCAATCATTTTAAGGTTTGAAGAAATTGAAGCCTCTTATCAAAATCAATCAAAAAGTTAAAAGATGAACTGATATGCCTAAAGCCAAAAAGATGTGCAATAAGCACTGCCAGAAATGAGAGAGAGGTTTCCTTCTTTTTAAATCCTTAAATCTCAGAAGAAAATCTAATCACCTAATTACTTGACTTTGAAAAATCTTGAATCTAAATTCTTCATCATGTATGAATTGTGTCTTAGATAGAAAAATTCTCATGCAAGAGAATAGAAAGATTAAATTTCTCTATACAACTTAAACCTTTTTGAAATTGATTTCAATTCAAAATTTATAAGGGAGACCCCAGTTCAGTTTCTACAAAACTTGATCTAGGCCAACAAAACCTAAATCTCTAAATCTTTCCAGATTTGTTGGAGTTGATCGACTTTTCATTGTACTTATAAATTTTTTCCCACATGTCATTACAACAGGGTCCGAATGGTTAAGAGAAAAATTTTTAATAAAAGAATGAATCTTCTACTCGTGATAAAAAAATTAAATCTTATCCTTGAGGAATGTGTGTGAGTCCATGCATATAGACATCTTTTCTATAAAATCACACTCTATACTGGGTCCAAGATCAATCCCATAAGAGGAGCGGTTTACTTCACTAGATAGTGTCATTCAAAATCAAATCACAGTCGAGCAGAGTGCCTGACTCCAATTGGAGGTGTTCGAGGCCTTATAGAGTATCATCTTATGGCTTAATAAAACTTAGAGTTGTACAAATATTGAATTGTTTAAGCATGTAATAGGATAATGTAACTTAGAACTTTCCAATTAGGAGACTTGGTCCTGGTTCTTTGGATGCCTATCTTATCCTACCGAGAGATCGGTGGGGGAGTTTGAATCAATATAAGAATAATCTCTTATCATAGAGAAGATCTATGAGAATGGTTCAAACATTAATTGATCAACCCTGAAGGATGCCACCCGATATTTTTAAATATTGGGGCAGCTCTTCAAGAAGTACCATGCCAGATGAGTACTAAATTTAACATCAATAAACACTCTTCAAATTCAAAAAAAAAAAAGAATTCAAAATTCTTTAAATTCAAATTCAAAATCTTCCAAATTTAGATCTCTATCGGAAATCAAAACTTCAATCAATCTCAAATCAAATCAAATTCAACTGAAATCCAAAATTCAAAATTCATATCCAATTCAAACCAAAATCAAAATTATGTAGTCTTTTAAGGATATGTATGTGTCCCCCTGCTTCCTTTCCTTATGATTAGATATGCTAGTGGTGGAGCAAGTCCCTCGTGGCACCATCCTAGCATCCAAAATCAAGTTCTGATTAAATAATACTTTCTAAAATCCTTAGAGGTTTAGGTAGACTATCTCCTTAGCTATTCCCCCTGGTTAGATGTGAATCCCCGTGCTTTCTAGCTAGGTTAGTCATTGAAAACCCAAAAGAAATTCAATTTTTTAAGAGTAGGTGTCAGTCCCCATGCTTCCTACCTCTTAAGATGTTAACTAACTACTGGTGGATTTAATCCTACTGAGCCCCATCATAGTTCATTCTCCTTCTAGTATTTTAAGGATAGGTGTGAGCCCCTGTGCTTTCTTTCCTTAGTTTCAAAATTTAGTGATGGAGCACACCCTCTGTGGCACCATCCTTGTTTTAAAATCAAATTTGATCCCCTTTGTGGAGCATGTTTCCTCCCCACATGATCACCCACTAGTGATGGAGCACGCCCTCTATGGCACCATCCTAGTTTCAAAATCAAATTTGATCCTCTACATGGAGGAAGTTTCCTCCCCACATGATCACCCACTAGTGATGGAGCATGCCCTTTGTGAAACCATCCTAGTTTCAAAATCTTGTTTCAATCCTTTGTGTGGAACAAGTTTCTTACCCACATGATCACCCACTAGTGATGGAGTACACTGTACGGCACCATCCTAGTTTCAAAATCTAGATTCGATCCTTTGTGTGGAGCAAGTTTCCTCCCCACATGATCATCCACTAATAATGGAGCATGTCGTTTGTGGCACCATCCTAGTTTCAAAATCAAATTTGATCCTCTATATGGAGCAAGTTTCCTCCCCATAAGATCATCCACTAATGATGGAGCAAGCACATTATGGCACCATCCTATTTCAAAATAAAAATTTTCTCCTCTATGTAGAGCAAGTTTTCTCTCCACATGATCATCCACTAGTGATGGATAATGCCATTTGTGGCACCATTCTAGTTTCGAATTTCAAACCTGATCCTCTGTGGGAAGCAATGCTTCCTTCTCATAAGATCATCTAGTTTTCTTTTCCTTAAGGTTAGACGTGAATCATTGTAGGATTAGATCTATTTGTGATAGAGTACACTCTTTATGGTACCATCCTAGTTTTAAATTTCAGATTTAACCTTTCATGTAGAGCTAGTTTCCTCTTCATGAGATCATCCTTTAGTGATGGAGCACGCCTTTTATGGCACCATCCTAAATTCAAAATCCATATCTAATCCTCTTTGGGAAGAAATGCTTCTTTCCTATAGGGTCATCAAATTTTTTATTCCTTAAGGAGAGATGTGAGTCATCATGCTTTCTTTCCTTCCTTAGGATTAGATCTACTAGTGGTAGAGTATGCCCCTCATGGAACTACCCTAGTATCAATTCAAACTCTATCCTTTATAATTAGGAGTTTTTCCTTCCTATATGATCATTCAATCTTGTTCTTCTTAAAGTTAGGTTCTTTCCTTCCTTAGGATTAGATCTACTAGTGGTAGAGTACGCCCCTCATAGCACTACCCTAGTATCAATTCAAACTTGGTCATCTGTAGTTAGGAGTTCTCCTTCCTATATGATCATTTAATCTTCCTCTCCTTAAGTTTAGGTTCTTTCCTTAAGATTCGATCTACTAGTGGTAGAGTACACCCTTAGTTGCACTACCCTAGTTTTTATTCAAATCTCAATCATCTAGGGTTAGGTCTTCCCATCACTTAGAATCAAAACCTAGACTGGATCCTCTTTTGTTAGTAGTTTTTCCTTCTTATATGATCATTTAATCTTCTTCGCTTTAAGGTTAGGTTATTCCCTTCCCTAGGATTAGATCTACTAGTGGTAGAGTACACCCCTTTAGGCACCACCCTAGTATTCAAATTCAAACTCAGTCCTCCATAGTTAGAAGTTCGTCCTTCCTATACGATCACCCAGATATTCTTTTCCCCTAAGGTTAGGTTTCTCCTTTCCTTTGGATTAAACCCACTAGTGGTAGAGTACACCCTCTACGGGACTACCCTAGTATCAATTCAAAGCTTGATTTATTAGGAATAGCTTTCTACTTTCCTTTAGAATAAAAATTCTAGATTTGACCTATCAATTCAGTCAATGCCAATATGTGTAATAGAACTTCATTCTATTACATATATTAGCAGTCCATTTGTCAACCTCATTTTTATATGCGATCACTAGGGCCAATCCAAATTCTAGGATCTACCAAGATCCTAGATTAATCTAGGCCCTAGGATCTACCTAGATCTTAGATCAATCCAGTTTAAACATAGATTTTCAGACAAAAATCCAAGGTTCAAAGGCCTTGTCCTGAAAATCTTTTCTATTAATTTTTCAAACACTTCAAACCTAGCCAAATGATCCCCGATTTATGATCTATCAAATGAATTTTGATTATGCATATCCCTAGGGTCTACCCTCTAAATTTGAGCTCATTATATTGTCTCAAACCCCAAAAATTAAATTGAAATCCAAAGGTTGTAAAATCTTTAAATATTTACGGCCTATGCCATAAGTCTTGCCACCTAGTGGATCTTGACCTCGGAGCCTTTTCCAATCCATCTAATCATATCCAAACCCTTAATTATGACTTGTTGAATAGTAAACTACATTTTAGTGGATTCATTTTGACCCCTAGTTGACCAGAGGTTAAAATGACCAAAATGCTCTTTAAATGACTATTTTGGTGTTTTCTATAAACTTTAATATGACCTTTTCAAATCAACGCTAAAAACCTCTTCTAATGTATCCTAATCATCATTAAAAGTACATTGTACTTAAACTTAGACCCTGGTCAAGCCTGGTTGATCAAGTTAACCCAAAATGAGAAAAATACCTCTAAGGGTTGTGAATAGTCATTTTGAATCAAATGACCTTATCTTTGGATTGTCATTTTGAATCAAATGACCTTATCTTTGGATGGAACCAATTCCATTTAACTCAAATGTTAAGACAAACATGTTGGACCCAATCCTAGCCCCTGGGTCAACTTGGTTGGCCAATTCAACCATGGTTGACCTAAATGCCTTCTAAGGGCTTAAATATTCATTTTTAATCAAATTGAACTCTCCAGACCTTGGGACCACATCCAATAGATTCAAAACATCATTTTAAATTTGTTGCACCCAAACTCAACCCCTTTGGTCCATCTGGTTAATCAAGTTAACCTAGGTTGACTTAAAGACCCATTAAGGGCCCAAATAGGTAATCTAATCGAGATGATTATTCTGATCCCTCAAATAACTTTCTATAGGCATAAAATATTATTTCAAACACATTGAGCTTAAACATAAGTTCTGGGTCGATCTGGTTGACCAAGTAAACCTAGGTTGACCCAATAGTTCCTTAAGGCCTTAAATGGGTTAACCTAACCCATTTAACTAAGTTAAACCTTTTAAGCTCTCAAATTCACTTAAATGATTGATCTAAAGCTATCCAAAATTATTTGTAGTCAAATCCTAGGAACTTTGACTAAAGTCAACCTATATATGTATTGGTCAAACCACCATAAAATTCCTTTCACATATTCAAACTATAACTCTTAAGAATCATGCTATTTCCAAATCAACTCAAGACACGTAGAATTTCAATAGCAAATTTAAATTAAGTCATTACAAGTTCTTAGGGTCTTCATCAAAGTTGTAGAGGACTTCTCTAGCTTTTTAACAAGCCTAAAAACATCTAAATCTGACATATTTATTGTAAGTTATCGTCATTTGAAGTAATTTGATCAAATTTTGATTTCTCCCAAATCTCAAAGCACAGTGCCTTGAAACTCCACGAGTTAAAAGATTAAGGTATCAAGATCCTATATTTCAAATTTCATGAAAATCCAACAGTTGAATTG
This sequence comes from Dendrobium chrysotoxum, assembly GCA_019925795.1. Lineage (NCBI taxonomy): Eukaryota > Viridiplantae > Streptophyta > Magnoliopsida > Asparagales > Orchidaceae > Dendrobium > Dendrobium chrysotoxum. The sequence continues at coordinate 34,899,174 of CM034314.1, forward strand.
AAAGTTATGGTCAATTGAATATTTCAATTCATTTTGAACTAAGTTTTAGTCGGCTAACAAGAGCAGTCCGATCACTCATTCAGTGTGATAAGATGATGCTGATCATGCCACGTCATCCCTTATAACCATGCATGGTTACTAAAAAAAATTGAATTAAAAAATTCAATTAAATGTCCAAAACTTTCAAAATTCATAAAAGATTTAATTTTTCACCAACTTTAATGTTCTTGGGCTCGTTGGAGAGTTCTTGAGCCTTATTGTTTACTAAAATTAAAATTAATTTAATTTGATCAGTGGATTGTGAGATATTTAGATTTGATTAAAATATAATTTTCTTAATTTTCTCACAATCTAGTGGTCAACTTGGACCAAAATTTTGGTGAAAACTTTTTGGGCATCTTAAGCATTTTTTTGTAATTTTCTTAGGATTAGATGTCCAAAGGATTTATGTGATGTGAAATTATAAAGTAATGGGTCCATTTTAGACCCAAAATTTTGAAAATTCTTAACTCTTCAAATTCTTAGAACTAGGCTATCGGATTGCAATGATGTGCTTGCACATGTTCCAAAGGTAGGTGAACAAAATTTCAAATCTATTTGAACACTAGAGACACCTAGGAAAAATAATTAAGAAAAAAGTCTAGTTAACTTAGAAAAATTCTAGGAAATTGTACACACATCCAATAGGGGTGAAACTTTAGAACATTGAGCTGAGTGATATTTCACATCTTAGGTCCAAATTTCACTATATTTGGAGGTCATTAGGTCAGTAAATTAGCCAAGTTAAAATTTGGGAGTGAATCTAAACATTTTAGAATAAGTTTGGATCAAAACAATCAAAACCTCCATAATTAAGCAATTAAAAAAATTAATTAATTAACCAAACTTTAAAAAAATCATAACTAATTATAAAAAACTTCAAATTGAGCAAACTCAAAGGCATTGTACTCCATATAAGGCCTAATATTTAATAAAAATATCAAACCATGAAAAATCACTTAAAATAAAAAATGTTAACTTTCAAGTCAACAATAAGTTAAAATTTTAACTAAAAAACTTTGAAAATTCATAACTAAATGTATATAAATTCAAATCCAGTAAACTTATAGTCTAATTGCTCATCCTAGGATCGAATATTTAATAAAAATACTAAAATTCTGGAAATCTTCTTTAATCTACAAGTCAAAATTTGACCCTTTAATTTAATAATTAAAATAATTAAAAAAATAAACAATTTCAATAATCACCGAAAATCCCAAAAATTATTCATTTGATTAATTAAATTAATCAACCAACCCTTTAATATACAACAACGACTCTGAAGATGAAGTTTTTAGAATGGACTACTCGGGGTTATAGGGCTATGTGTCCTAAGTAGGCCTGGTTCCTTGAGCCTGGTGGCACAACGCCATGAATGAATTCAATGGAGTGTAAAACTTTAAATCAAATAATTATTAATTATTTAACTAAATTAAAATCTTTAATCCAATAGCATCAGCAAGATTTTCAGGATGGACTACTCTAGGCTGCGGGGCTACGTGTCCTAAGGAGGCCTGGTTCCTCAAGCTTGGTGGCACAACGCCATGAACAAATTAATGGAATATTTAAATTAATCTAATTCTTAAAACTAGTATCCAATCTAATTAATTAAATTATATTAATCCTTTAATTTATAACTAAATAAATTTATTTAATCAATTAACCTTAAAAATACATCTTAAAATAAACCTTAACACATTCATATTTGAATTCTAATCAAATTTACCCTTTAACCTTATATAAATCCAAACATTAGACAACTTTAATCAATTACCTGATATAGGACATATCCAAACCACACATCCTACCTCACACACTTTAGATGATTTGTTAAGGCACCACTTCTAGATATAGGTTAGGCCGGTGTTTACTTTTCATCTGTGTGCTGGGTTTTTTGAGCTTTCACTACATACTGGTTGTTAGAATTAAATGATTACTATGATTATTTATTTAATTTCTGCACTCTGAGAGGTGATTGATTATGCGTTACATTTACCCTTAGGATAGGGGTGATATAAATGTTGATTCAATCTTATGCAGGTGGCCAGGCTCATATAGGGCATTTAAAATTAAAGGGGACCTAATCATATATTAAATTTCTATAGGTATTGTTACTGTGCTAGGTCCCCCTTTTGAAATTAAAAGAGCGTGACCAAGTGTGGCTAGTTTTAGCAATTTAATTTTAATATATAACCGCTTGAGATATGATTTCAAATTATAATTACCTAGAAAAACCCTACAGGCGTCGAATCTTGATTTTAATTTTTTATCAAATGTAATTCAAATTTATTGAGTTATAATTCAAAGTGATATTTGAGAGGGGATAAATAAATATCCAACTTAGATTCAAAAGAGAGAGAATATCCCTTAAGGTAGTGTTCTCCTCCATTTGGAAGACTAAGTTAGAATAGTTTTTTAAATATCCAAAGTGAAAAGATAACAAACCTTTTGAGGGGGAGTTTTTTTTTTTCATTTGGCTATCTAGACCCTATAAATCTAAAGAGCCCACAGAAGGATGAAGAAGTGAAGATTGAGAAGAATCTCATTCTCAAATTCACTTTAGTCTTAAGAGTAGAATCTGGGATGTTGTCAGTGGTACCTAGCAACTATACTTTTTATAGACCCTGGGTTATAATATTAAGTGATGCTTGCCACATGGACTTTCAATTTAAATATTAATTTAATTAATTTCATAAATGATTGATGTGTTAATTATGATATAGGATTGCCTATTTTTAGTAGTTTTTTTGGTAATTTTGCATGTCGATCTTTGATTTTGCCTAGAACCCAATCGGAGGCTAGTAAGGGATCGCTAAAACCTTTTGTACTTTAATTAAATTAAAATTTTTAAGATAATATAGAAACTCTAACACTTTTAAGAAGAAAGCTTGGGACTATCGGGAGTTTGTAATGTATTTTATTGCACTTTATTTCCTTTGTTAGGCACCTCCCCAACTACGAGTTTTGGTAGGCCACTTGGCCTATGAGGGTGCAAATCTATATAGGGGAATATGTGCAATCTCTAGGAAAAAATATATTTTTAAGCGTTTTAAAAATAGTTTATATTTGATTTAAATATTTATTGAGTCAACTAGCATATACTACATTAGAAATAAAATAAAATGAGTCAAAAATTTAATTGCATTTACTTTAAGCTTCATACTACCCAACATAAGTCAAAGAGCCAATTAAGGATTGCTCTAGATGTTAGGCCTATTCTCAAAAACTTATCTTAATCAAATATCCCTACCACTCTATCCAAAAAGATTGGACTCATAGTTTTGAAGCATTTAGGTGGTTAGCTGGCTCCCCAATCCAGGCCGGGGTAAGTCCAGATCCTGCATTGCATTAGCTAGGTTTGGGAGACCAATTTTTAGTACCCATTAGACTTAGGTTTTGAGGTACGCTTAGGCTATAAGACCTCATCCTTCAGGAATTAAATGCCAATTTTTTAATAAAACTTATAATTCAAACTTAAATATCTTTTAATTCAAATTTAAGCCCAGCATATAGGATAGATTGAGGTGTTTCTGAATTATTTCAGAATCGCAAAGCGCCTCCTACTATTCTTCCTTTAGCCTCCAGAAATAAGTGCTCATCTCAATCCAATCCTACTTAGATTTTCAATCGTCACCTCCCTTGATATCAAACTTTGAAATCTCAAAATAAAATTTCTACCACTTCAAGCCTCATTGACATATGTCTTCTACAACACCCTCTTGTAGATTAAGAAATACAATACAAACTCAAAATCTCTTCCAAAATCTTTCAAATAAACTTCAACCATCGTTGCCATGTGTCTTTTACAACATTCTATTATAGTTGAACATATGCAACGCAAATCCAAATTTCCTTCAACCAAATCCAAACTTTGACATTTTGCCACCGAGTCATTCGATAATGTAAAAGAGTCGAGTCAACATCGTTGATTCTCCCTTGAAACTTGTAAACATTCTTGTTAAGTACAAACTTAACATGTTGAGTTCCAAAATTTGAGAACAATTAATTAAGTTCAAAATTCAAAAATCAAATTCAAAATCAATTAATTCAAATCTATATTTTTAAATTTTAAATCACTATCTTTTATCTTCCTTCAAGTCTAGACTCTAACATTTCACCCCCAAGTCACTTGGTGGAATGAAAGAGTCAAGCCAACTCATGGAATTTTCAAGTTAATTTTGTAAACCTATATAACTAAGTGAAACTCCATATGTTGAGTTTCTAAATTGATGAAAGATCTACCAACCTAAATTTCAACATCCAAAACTACTACCAAATTCAGGCTTTGACAGTTTACCCCTAAGTCAATTAGTCGAGCAAAAAAAGTCAAGCCAAACTTTCTGGATCTTCTTATCAATTTTGTAAACCTACATGTTCGAATAAAACTTGATTTGTTGAGTTTCAAAATTTTAAGAAGATCCGTTCAATTTGAACCTCAAGCTCAATTTCAACCTTAAGTCCAAATTTGATTTCAACCTCAAATTCAAATTTAATTTTAACCTCAAATTCAACTTTAATGTTGATTTAAAATTCAAATTTGGGCTTTGATATTTTTCCCCAAGTCAAACGGTGGAATGAAAGAGCTAAGCATGATTCTCAAAATTTTTTTGTCAATTTTGTGAACGCTCTCGTTTAGTGGAAATTTAATATACTGAATTCTGAAATTTGAATAGAATCAATCAAGTTCAAAATTCAAATTCCATTTTGAAATCAACTAATTCAAATCACCTTCTTAAATTCTAAAAAATTGAGCTTACTCAAATGGCTGGGAAACTAATCTTCTCTCAAGATAGAAAGATGACAGAAGAAAAAATCCCCTCTATCAACTCAATCCAATTTGGAATAGGATTTCAAAACTTTAAGTTATCAGTCAATAGAGAAACTAGAATTGATCTATCTGTTGGGACACAAAGGGATGTCCCCTTAGTTGAGATTACTTTAGGGTTACGAGTTGACTCCCCCATCTCCAAGATGGAGGCTATTGTCACCCTTATACCCACTGTACCCTCTACTATAGAGGATGAGTAACATAAACTAGTGATAATGAATGAGAGGTCGTCTATGTCTGAGATTGGGTCAAGTTCTAGCAACACCTTTGCTGGCAAGAACTAGAAGATGAATTACCTTCAAAAAGTTAGAAAGACGGTTGTTAAGGCTGAAAAGATTGTTGAGTCAGAAGCCTTAAAGCAAGTTAAATCTAAGGCCAGTTAAGAATTCGTTCCTCATTACACATACCCCTCCTTGGTGGAAATCTTTTCCACCCTCTTCCTGTTGCCCAAAGGAGGTAGGTTGTGAGAAGAGCACTACAGCCTCCATCGTGCTCTTTTGACTATTATATAGAATGGGCCAATCAAGCCAGAACTGTGTAATCACCAGCAATAGGCCATAGGCCCAAAGTTGAAGTGTATGACCCATCCACACTACTAGAACATGTTAGGTCATGTTACTACACATGTCCCACTAGATCATTTATAGAGGAGGTGTAAAAACCACTTGGGGTGCCACTCTCCTAACTACTAGACCACTAGTAATGAGAGAGGGGAATTAATCTAAGACTATATCAGATAGTGATACCATCGAATATTAACTTTTAAAGGGGTCCTATCGTGATAAATCTTTTGATTAAAATGATGTAGCATCTTGTAGGGATAATGTAGACCCCATAATGATCTCTCCCTACAAAGAGATTGTGGAAATTTAATTCCAAACTGATAGGGTCTTGCCACCTAGAATTATAACTTTTAAGGAAAACATATAATTTCTCAAGTGTACTAGGTCCGGATTTTCAATATAGTTGTTCCTATTTTTATAGGAAATTGACCTATACCTTAAATCTTAAGCAGCAAAAAGTTATGGTTGACTCCACTAGATGTTTAAAGGTCGCTTCCTTCCACCGCTCATGTGGGTTAATTCAGTTTTGAATTAAAATTTATATCAAACATAAGTTAAATTTGGAAAAGAAAATTTTCTCAATCATCTTGCAATCTTCTATCTTAATAGGCATCCTTTGTATGCTTGAGTCTATTTAATAATTTTTAAAGTCAAGCTGACACTCTTGTCAAAGATTGGGTCCTGCCTTGAGGATTATCCTTCCTTGTATAAGAGAATCAGCCTTCTTCCCTTATATTTGAGATGTGATCCTAGCATTAAAAGTAAGCATTTTAAGGTTTTGAAGAAATTGTAGCCTCTTCTCAAAATCAATCAAAAAGTTAAAAGATGTACGAATGCGCCTAAAGCCAAAAAGATATGCAATAAGCACCACCAGAAATAAGAGAGAGGCTTCCTTCTTCTTAAATCCTTAAATCTCAAAAGAAAATCTAATAACCTAATTACTTGAATTTGAAAAATCTTAAATCAAGATTTTCATCATACATGAATTGTCTATCAGATAGAAAAATTCTTATGCAAAAGAATTGAAAATATTAAATTTCTCTATTCAACTTAAATCTTTTTGAAATTGATTTTAATTCAAAATTTATAAGGGAGACTCCAGTTCAGTTTCTATGAAATTTAGTTTGGGCCAACAAAACCTAAATCCCAAAATCTTTTCAAATTTATTGGAGTCAATCCATTTCTCATTATACTTATATATCTGTTCCCACATGTCGTTCTGATAGGGTCCAAATGGTTAAGAGGAAAATTTCTAATAAAAAGAATAATTCTTCTACTCCTTGTAAAAAATTCAAATATTATCCTTGAGGAATATATGTGGGTCCTTACATGTAGACATCTTTTCCTTCAAGGCCTTTTCTACAAAATCACACTCTTATGTTGGGTCCAATATCAATCCAACTAGAGAAGTTGTTTGCTTCACTGGAAATTATCATTCAAAATCAAATCATAGTTGAGTAGAATGCACGACTCCAATTAGAGGAGCTCAAGGCCTGGCAGAGTGTCATCTTAAGGCTCAATAAATTATAAAGTTATATAAAGCCCAAATGCTTTAAGTTTGTTATAAGATAGTGTGACTTAGAACATTCCAAGTAGGAGACTTGGTCCTAGTTCTTTGGATGCCTATCATAGCCTACTGAGAGATCGGTGGGGGAGTTTGAACCAATATAAGAATGATCTCTTATCATAGAGATGATCTTTGAGAATGGTTCAAACATTAATTGATCAACCCTAAAGGATGCCACCCAATATTTTCAATGTTGGGGCGGCCCTTCAAGAAGTACCATGTCAGATGAGTATCAAATTTAACTTCAACAAACACTCTTTAAATTCAAAAAAAAAAAAAATTCAAATTCTCTAAATTTAAATTCAAAATCTTCCAAATTCAGATCTCTATCTTAAATCAAAATTTCAATCAATCTTAAATAAAATCAAATTCAAAACCAAAGTCAAAATTCTCTAATCTTTTAAGGATAGGTGTCAGTCCTCATGCTTCATTTCCTTAGGATTAGATCTACTAGTGGTGGAGTAAGTCCCTTGTGGAACCATCCTAGAACCTAAAATCAAATTCGGGTTAGATAGTTCTTTCCAAAATCCTTAGAGGTTTAGGTAAACTATCTCCTTGGCTAGTCCCCCTGGTTAAATGTGAGTCCCCGCACTTTCTAGCTACGTTATTCATTAAAAACTTAAGAGAATTTTAATCTTTTAAGAGTAGGTGTGAGTCTCCATACATCCTACCTCCTAAGATCTTGACTAACTAATGATAGATTTAAGCCTACTGGGCCCCCTCATAGTTCAACCACCTTTTAATTTTTTAAGGATAGCTTTAAGTCCCCGTGCTTCCTTTCCTTAGTTTCAAAATATAGTGATGTAGCACGCCCTCTCTGGCACCATCCTAGTTTTAAAATCAAATTCAATCCTCTATATGGAGCAATTTTCCTCCTCACGTAATCACCCACTAGTGATGGAGCACGCCCTCTATGGCACCATCCTAGTTTCAAAATCAAATTTGATCCTCTATGTGGAACAAGTTTCCTCCCCATATTATCACCCACTAGTTTTGGAGCATGCCCTCTGTGGCACCATCCTAGTTTCAAAATTTAGTTTTAATCCTGTTAGTGGAGCAAGTTTCCTCCCCACATGATCACCCACTAGCCATGGAGCACACCCTCTGTGGCACCATCCTAGTTTTAAAATTTAGAATTGATCTTCTGTGTGGTGCAAGTTTTCTTCCGACATGTTCATCCACTAATGATAGAGCACGCCCATTGTGGCACCATCTTAGTTTCAAAAACAAAATTTACTCCTCTTTGTAGAGCAAGTTTTCTCTCTATAATATCATCCACTAGTGATGGATAATGCCATTTGTAGCACCATCCTAGTTTCAAATTTAGAACTTGATCCTCTATGGGAAGCAATGCTTCCATCTCACAAGATCATCCAGTTTTCTTTTTCTTAATGTTAGATGTGAATCATCATAGGACTAGATCCACTAGTGATAGAGCACACCCTTTGTAGCACCATCCTAGTTTTAAATTCTAGATTTAACCTTTCATGTAGAGCTAATTTCCTCTCCATGATATCATCCTTTAGTGATTGAGCACACCCTTTATGGCACCATCCAAAATTTGAAATCTATATCTAATCATCTATGGGAAGCAATGCTTCCTTCCTATAGGTTCCTCTAATTTTTTATTCCTTAAGGAGAGATGTGAGTCATTGTGCTTTCTTTCCTTCCTTAGGATTAGATTTACTAGTGGTAGAGTACGCCCCTCGTGGCACTACTCTAGTATCAATTCAAACTAAGTCCTCTATAGTAAGGAGTTTTTCCTTCCTATATGATCATGTAATCTTCTTCTTCTTAAAGTTAGGTTCTTTTCTTTCTTAGGATTAGATCTAATAGTTGTAGAGTATGCCCCTCGGGCACTACCCTATTACCAATTCAAACTTGATCCTCTATAGTTAGGAGTTATTCCTTCCTATATGATCATTCAATATTCTTCTCCTTATGCTTAGATTCTTTCCTTCCTTAGGATTAGATTTACTAGTGGTGGAGAATGCCCCTTTGTGGTACCATCCTAGTTTTAATTTCAAATTCCATTATTAAGCTTATTTTCCTTAAGGTTAGGTTCTTTCCTTAAGATTAGATCTACTAGTGGTAGAGTATGCCCTTGGTGGCACTAATCTAATTTTTATTCAAATCTCAATCCTCTAGGGTTAGGTCTTCCCGTCCCTTAGAATCAAAACCCAGACTCAGTCCTCTATAATAAAGAGCTTTTCCTTCCTATATGATCATTTAAGCTTCTTCTCCTTAAGGTTAGGTTCTTCCCTTCCTTAGGATTAGATCTACTAGTGGTAGAGTATGCCCATCTAGGCACTACCCTAGTATTAAAATTTAAACTCAGTCCTCTATAGTTTGGAGTTCATCCTTCCTATACGATCACCCAAATATTCTTTTCGTCTAAGGTTAGGTTTCTGCTTTTCTTAGGAATAGACCCACTAGTGGTAGAGTACACCCTCTACGACACTACCCTAGTATCAATTCAAACCCTAATTCTTTAGTAATAGCTTTCTACTTTCCTTCAGAATCAAAATTCCAGACTTGACCTTTCAATTTGGTCAACGGCAATATGTGTAATAGAACATCATTCTATTACACATATTAGGGGTCCATTTATTAGCCTTATTATTCTATGAGGTCACTAGGGCCAATCAAAGCCCTAGGATCTACCTAGACCCTAGGTCAATCAAGACCCTAAGATCTACTTAGATCTTAGATCAATCTAGATCAAATCTAGATTTCAAGACAAAAATCTAAGGTTCAAAGGCTCTGTCCTGAAAACATTTTCTAGTGATTTTTTAAATAGTTCAAACCCAATCAAATAACACCCGATTCATGATCTATCAATTAAATATTAATTAGGCATGTCTCTAGGGTCTATCCTCTAAATTTGAGGTCTCAAACCACAAAAACTAAATTAATCCCAAAGGATGTAAAACATTTAAATATTTATGGCCTATGCCACCAGACTTGCCACCTAGTGGATCTTGACCTTAGAGCCTTTTTCAATCTATCTAATCACATAAAAACCCTTAATTATGACTTGTTGAGTAATAAGCTATATTTTGGTTGATTCATTTTGATCCCTAGTTGACCAGAGGTCAAAATGACCAAAATACCCCATAAAAGACAATTTTTTAGTTTTCTATAAACTTTAACATGACCTTTTCAAATCAAACCTCAAAACATCTTCTAATGCATCCTAATCATAATTAAGAGTACATTGGACTCAAACCTAAACCATGATCAAGCTTGGGTGACCAAATAAACCCAGAATGACTAAAATACCCCTTGGGGTGTGAATAGTTATTTTTTAATCAAATGACCTTATCTTTGGATGGAACCACTTCCATTCATCTCCAAATGTTAAATAAATTTGTTGGACCCAACCTCAGCCCTTAGGTTAATCTAGTTGACCAAGTCAATTAGGGTTGAATAAAATGCCTTCTAAGGGCTTAATAGTAATTTTTGACCAAACTGAACTCTCCAGACCTTAGGACCACTTCGAATAGACTCAAAATATCATTTTAAATTTGTTGAGCCCAAACTCAACCCCTATGTCAACCTGGTTGATCAAGTCAACCTAGGTTGACCTAAAGACCCATTAAGGGCCTAAATAGGTGATCTAATCAAAATGATTATTTTGATCTCTCAAACCACTTTCAATAGACATAAAATATCATTTGAAACCCATTGAGCTCAAACCTATGTTTCAAATTTCATGAAAATTCAACAGTTGGATATAAAGTTATGGGCAATTGAACATTTCAATTCATTTTGAACTAAGTTTCAACAAGCTAATCAGAGTCGTTCGATTGTGCATTCAATGTGATCATACGACGTTGATTGCGGCACATCATCCCTCAGAACCACGCATGGTTATAAAAAAAAATTGAATTAAATGCCCAGAACTTTAAAAATTCATAGAAAATTCAATTTTAACTAAATTTAGTGTTGTTGGGCTCATTGGAAAGGTCTTGAGCCCTACTATTTACAAAATCTAAAATTAAGTTAATTTGATCAGTGGATTATGATATATTTAGATTTGATTAAAATATAATTTTCTTAATTTTCTCACAATCTAGTGGTCAACTTGGTCCTAAATTTTTGTGAAAATTTTTTGGGCATCTTAGGCATTTCCTGTAATTTTCTTAGGATCAGATGTCTAAAGGATTTGTGTGATGTGAATTTATAAAGTAATGGGTCCATTTTGGACCCAGAATGTTAAAAATTTATAACTCTTCAAATTTTTAGAACAAGGCTTTCTGATTGTTGTGATGTGCTTGCATATGTTCTAGGGTTAGGTGACCAAAATTTCAAACCCATTTGAAAACTAGAGACACCTGCAAAAAATAATTAAGGAAAAGGTATAGTTAACTTAGAAAAATTCTAGGAAATTATACACACATCCAATAGAGGTGAAACTTGAAAACGTTGAACCTAGTGACATTTTACACCTTAGGTCCAAATTTCAATATATTTGGAGGTCATTAGGTCAGAAAATTAACTAAGTTAAAATTAAACTTTTTTTAGTACCCAAAAACTTCAAAAAATGTAATAAATTAAATTAAATCTAAAAATTACAAATAATATATTAAACTGACCAGAACTTGACCCTTTATTCAAGAAAAATAAAAGCCCCATCACTAGGCTTTTAGTTTAACTTTAATTTAAGTTTTAATGAAAATTAATAATTAATTAAATAAAATAATTTAAAATTATTAAAAATTCTAATAAATTCTAAATACCTGAAAACACTCCCATGGGTCATTCCTAACCTTTGGGAGTGATTCCATGTAGCTTAGAATAAATTTGGATCAAAATAATCAAAACCTCCATAATTAAGTAATTAAAAAAATTAATTAATTAACCAAACTTTGAAAAATCATAACTAATTGTAAAAACTCCAAATTGAGCAAACTTAAAGGCATTGTACTCCATATAAGGCCTAATATTTATTATAAATATCAAACCATGAAAATCACTTAAAATAAAAATTTATCTTTCAAGTCAACTTTAAATTAAAATTTCAACTAAAAATTTTTAAAATTCATAACTAAATGTAGAAAAATGCAAATCCAGCAAAATTACATTCTAATTGCTCATCCTATGGTCTAACATTTAATAAAAATACTAAATCTCTAAAAATTTCCTTTAATCTAAAAGTCAAAATTTGACCCTTTAATTAAATAATTAAATTAATAAAAAATTTAAAATTCAATAATCAACTAAAATCCTAGAAATTATTAATTTGATTAAAAAAATTAATCAACTAACCCTTTAATATACAATAACCACTCCAAAGATAAAGTTTTTAGGATGGACTACTCCGGGCTACGGGGCTACATGTTCTAAAGAGGCCTGGTTCTTCAAGCTTAGTGGCACGACGCCACGAATGAATTTAATAGAGTATAAAATTTTAAATCAAATTATTATTAATTATTTAGCCAAATTAAAATTTTTAATCCAACTACATCAACAAGGTTTTTTTGATGGACTACTCCGGGCTATGGGGCTACGTGTCCTAAGGAGGCATAGTTCCTCGAGCATGGTGACATAATGCCATGAACCAGTTGATAAAAAATTTCAATTAATCTAATCCTTAAAATTAGTGACCAATCCAATTAATTAAATTATATTAATCCTTAAATTTATAAGTAATTAAATTTATTTAAGCAATTAACCTTAAAAATGCATCTTAAAATAAACCTTATCCTATTATTACTTGAATTCTAATCAAATTTACCCTTTAACCTTTAATAAATCCAAACATTAGACAACTTTAATCAATTACCTGATATAGGGCATATCCAAGCCACACATCCTACCTCACACACTTTAGATGATTTGCTAAGGCATCACTTCTAGATGTAAGCTAGGCCGGTGTTTACTTTTTTGTTGAGTGTTAAGCTTTTTTAGCTTTCACTACATGCTTGTTGTTAGAATTAGATGATTACCATGATTATTTTTTTAATTTCTGCACTTTGTGATGTGATTGATTGTGCATTAGATTTACCGTTAGGATATGGGAGATTTAAATGCTGATTCAATCTTATGCACGTGGCCATACTCATATAGGACATTTTAAATTAAAGGGGCAAAATCATAAATATTAATTTTCTACAAGTACTACCGCTGCGCTAGGTCCCCCTTTTAAAGTTAAAATAGCATGGCCAAGTGTGGCTAGTTTGAGCATTTCAATTTCAATATATAACAGCTTGAGATATGATTTTAAAATATAATTACCTAGGATAACACTGTAGTGTCAAATCTAGATTTAATTTTTAGCAAATATAATTCATATATTTTGAGTTGTAATTCAAAGTGACATTAGGGAGGGGATATATAAATATCCAACTTAGATTCATAAGAGGAGAGAACATCCCTTAAGGGAGAGTTCTCCTCCATTTGGAAGACTAAGTTAGGATAGTTTCTAAATATCCAAAGGAAAAAGATAACACCCCTTTTCAGGGGGAGTTTCATTTCATTTGGATATCTGGACCCGACGAATCCAAGGAGCCTGTATAAGGATTTAGAAGTGAAGATCAAGAAGAATCCCATTCTCAAATTCACTTTAGTCTTAGGAGTAGAATCTGGGCTGTTGTTAGTGGTACTCGGCAATTTTCCTTTCTATAGACCTTGGGTTGTAATATTAAGTGGCACTTATCGCATGGACTTTTAATTTGAATGTTAATTTAATTAATTTGATAAATGATTGATGTGTTGATTGCGATATAGAATTGCATTCTTTTAGTTATTTTTTTGGAAATTTCACAGGTCGATCTTTGGTTTTTCCTGGAACCCGATCAGAGGCTCGTGAGGGATCACTAAGAAGTAAGCTTGGGACTACCAGGAGTTTGCATTACATTTTATTATAATTTCTTTCCTTTGTTAAGAACCTCCCTGCCTGCAAATTTTAGCAGACCACCTGGCCTATGAGGGTGCAGATCTGTCAAGGAGAATAAATGCAATATCTAGAGAAAAATCTATTTTTAAGCTTTTTTTAAATTGCTTCATATTTGATTTAAGTATTTATTGAGTTAACTAGCATATTCTACATTAGAAATAAATTAAAATGAGTCAAAAATTTAATTACATTTTACTTTAAGCTTCATACTACCCAACATAAGTCAAAGAACCAATTAAGTACTGCTTTAGATGTAAGGCCTATTCTTAAAAACTTAACTTAATTAAATGTCCCTACCACTAACAAAAAAGGCTAGGCTCCTGGTTTTGAAGCATTTAGGTGGTTAGCTGACTCCCTAATCGAGGCCAGGGTAAGTCTAGATCTTACATTGCATTAACTAGGTTCGAGTGATTGATTTTCAGTACCTAATTTAGACTTAGGTTTTGAGGTAGGCTCTGACTATAGAACCTCAACCTTTAGAAATTAAATCCTAATTTTCTAATAAAATTGATAATTCAAACTTAAATATCTTTCAATTCAAATCTAAGCCTAACATGTAGGGTAGATTGAGGTGTTTCTGAATTAATTTAGAATCCCAAAGCACCTCCTACCATTCTTTCTTTGACCTCCAAAAATAAGAGCTCATCTCAATCAAATCCCAGTTGGATTTTCAATCTTCACCTCCCTTGATATCAAACTTTGAAATCCCAAAATAAAATTTTACCGTTATTTTAATCCAAAGAATTCATAAGAAATTCTAATTTCCATTGATGTAATTAACTATGAGGGCTTACACTCATAGGAGATTTAGAAACCCAGATAAAACTTTTACAATTAATTTTTAAAACTTTAATTAATTATCTTTGGGAAAATTTAAGTTAAAATCAACGATTATTATCTTCATTTTCAAACAATCAATAATGACTAATATCTTCTTCCCTCAGGAAGATATATCAATTATTATTATAACTTTGATTATAAAATTAATGATAATTTATCTAAATTAATACAATTAAATACCTGAATGAATAATTATTTTGACTCTCTGGGGTCATATATAGTTCTTGCTCGAATTTGACTATGATAATAAGGATGGAATTTTAATCCTATAAATTGAACCCATTAAGGAATGGTATGCTCATCTCCTGAGATGATATATCATTGATAAAGATGTGTTTAATTTAAAAATTAAAATTTAAGAAATTAAATTTCCCAAAGATAATTAACCTTTTTCAAAACAACACCTTTTAATTAGGCTTCTATAGCTTTCTTCTTAACAATCTTATGGATTTCCTGGACTACCTCATTGACTCATTATTGATTAGTAAGTATCCCTTGTAATCCATCATCTGATCTAACATCTCTCCATCCAGTTTGTTGAGAATATCCTTAACCTTAATGTCTTCTTTAGTGAGTTGCTCTACTACTATCTGATCTAGCATCTCTTTATC
Source organism: Dendrobium chrysotoxum (assembly GCA_019925795.1). Taxonomy (NCBI): domain Eukaryota; kingdom Viridiplantae; phylum Streptophyta; class Magnoliopsida; order Asparagales; family Orchidaceae; genus Dendrobium; species Dendrobium chrysotoxum. Next base: position 34,914,523 of record CM034314.1, read on the forward strand.
AGCATCTGTAACAATCCTACTCCCCTCCAACTATCTCGGGGTCGGTAGTCGCTAGGGTCACATCCTCCATAGGGTGAGGGATATCCATATTAATAGGTGATGATGGAGTTTGAAAAGTGGGAACTCTGACATCAACAGAAGTATAATCCTCACATCCCTCAATGGGAAGTCGGGGGACATCAACTGGCGGTATAACTGGACTATCTCTTATTTGAATCCCTACAAATTTACACAGCTTCATGGGTACATACTGCTCCTCTGGTGACATGGGACTCTTTCCCTTAACATCAACTAGTCTCAAATCCTTAACACTCTCTTTAGACTTGGCTATCACACGGGCCAACTTGGAAAATCTTGAAGATGGGATTGGCGGTATACCTCCTTGGGGGTGACCCTTGCCAAATCCTATTAAAATTATCTCCTCCATCTTTATAGATGGGAGGCAACGCACCCAGTGATATTCGTCCATAAAAATTGAAGTGGTAGGCTGCTTAATAAACTTTTTATTTCTCCTCACTATTCGAGGAGTCAAGTTTCTAGCTTTTATTTTCTCTTCCTTTAACACTTCCTTCTCAAGCTTATGAGAAATCACCCCCTTCAGGTGTCTTACATACTATTCTTTTATTTGACATGTTTGAGCAATATAAGTGGGGATGATGTTACTTAGTATCCTAGTTTTCAAAGTCTGCTTCTACTTTGGAGGTCTCTTCAAGGAGTAATCCATCGGGCATGGTGGAGAGCTGGCAATCCTGGAGACTCTCTCCTCCCCTGTAGCAGCTGCAAGGGGAAAGAAATGACTCCACTTGAGGAGTGGAGAAAAGGTAGGAGGGGGTAGCTCCTCAGTAGCCTCAGGCTTGACCAAACTTAAGGCATTCTGCTCGGCCATCTTCCTTGTCTTAGTAATCTTCTTCCTAACCCTCCTCAGGTAATTCTTTCTAGTATTCTTAATACCAAAGGGGGTTTCAGCATGGAGGATCCTTCCTCAAACACAGTCTTGACTTCAGTATTAGAAATAGATTTTGTCCCTTATTTTCCCTTGGGATACAATAGGTATGGGGGCAACATCTACCTCTGTCATAATAATGGGGGAGTCAATCCCTACCCTAACTGCTATTTCTACCAGGGGGACGTCCTTATCTGTCTCAAGGGCAAGGTTGATTAAAATTCCTACATTCATAGAAAAATTAAGGGTTTTAAAACCCATCCCAAATTAAATTGAATTATTTTGGATAACCTCTTCAATGTAAAGATCTCTATCAATTGAGAAAAGCAACTTTTCAACCATTGCTTGAAACCTTGAGTGTGTGAGATTTGAAAATAAAATATTTGAATTAGAATTTTGAATTCTAATTTGAAAATTAAAATATATTTTATCTTATATATCAAATTATAAGAACTATAATTTGACATGTAATGATAAAATATAAAGGTTTATTTTGATTTGAAGAAAATTTAATTTTTTGTTATATATGTTTGACTATAAGAGAATATTATAGAAAAAACATATAACAACGATAATATGGATTTGATTTGAATGGATTTTAAAGAAAACTTTAAATTTTTGAGAATGAATAGATTTCCCTTGAGTTTTGAAACTCAACATGATGAATATGCATTCAACATGATGGTTTGAAGGGAAAACTAAGAAATTTCGGCCCGACTCTTTCACCCAACTGATTAATTCAGAGGTAAATGTCAAAGCCTGGGTTTAAATTTGAAGTTGCATTTCATGTGCTTAACTACAAGAGGATGTTGTAGGAAATAAATAGCAATGATGATCGAAGTTGATTTGTGTGATTTTGAAAGGATTTTGAATTTTTTTGAAAATTGTAAGATCTTCCCTCAGTTTTGAAACTCAACATGTTGAATGCGGACTCAACAAGAGGGTTTACAAATTTAAAGAGAGTATCAAGAAGTTTTAGCTCAACTCTTTTACCTAGCTGATCGGTTTGAGGGTAAAATGTCAAAGCTCATATTTGCTAGTAGGTTTGAATCTCGAAGTTGAATTTGAGAATGTTTGAATTTTGCATTGCATATATTATATTACAAGAGGGTGTTATAGGAAAACATATGACAATAATAGTTGAATTTGGGTGATTTTGAAAAGAATTTAAAGAATTAACACTCTGGTAGAATCTCCCCTAAATTTTTAAACTCAGTATGTTGAATTGGCATTCAACATAAAGGTTTACAAAATTTTGACTAAAAGATTCTAAGAAATTAGCTTGACTTTTCATCTCGACAAACATTTTTGAAGTAAAATGTGAAAGGACAGATTTGCCAAAAGGATTGGGCTTTTCAATTGAATTTGAAGAGGATGATCATATTCTATTACATGTATTACATTAAAAGAATTATAATCTCATATGTAATAATAAAATATAGAGATCGATTAGGATTTGAAAAAGATTAAATTTTGCTAGAGGATTGAAACTTTGATTTTTAAATTGAGGAACCTTTTATAAGTTATTGAACTTAACTTGCTTGTGACATATTTGAGCATGCGAGTTTTCAATGTTTATAGGAAGATCTTAAAAGATTTGGTTGACTCTTTTGCTCTACCAATCAAATTTGAGGCAAAATGTCCAAGCCCAACTTTGAAAGAGGTTTCCTCGCTCACCTCTCTTTTGACATATCTTATTGATGCTGGCCATACTCACCTAACAAAGAAATGGGTAGAGGGACCAACAGAAGGAAGTGTAGTCAAAACTACGTATCCGATAAAATTTCTACCTTTATTAAAGATGGAGAGAGAGATTTATCCCTAGTGGAGTCACCATTTTTTATTTGATTGAAAAGTGTTAGTTGCAGTTCTAAAAAGCTTAATTTTCTTTGGGAATAGTTAATTTTTTTTAAAATTTGATTTTGGAATTAAACCCTTCATTATGAATAATAAATCACATCAGGTTAAATCACCATCGGCATGCAAGAAAAAAGATTAGAAAAGCATACAAAATCTACTCCATAATTAATATAAATAAAATCAATTAAATAAATTAATCAATTTGAAAGTTAATGTGGCAAGTGCCACTTAATATTATAACAAAAGAATTTTATAGAAAGTATAGTGGTCGGGTACCACTAACAACAAGCCCAAATTTTTAGTTGTAAGATACAAGCAAATTTAAGAATAAGATTCTTCTCATTCTTCACTTTTTTGTCCATCTACAGGCTCTTTGGATCTGTCAGGTTTGGATATCCAAATGAAAAGAAACTCCCCCTCGAAAGTGGTGTTATCCTTTCTCTTTGGATTCTCAAGGTATCCTAATCTGGATATCCAAATAAAGAGGGACTCTCCCCTAACGGATGTCACCCTTCTCTTGGGATTTTAGATTGAATATTTAATGCCCCATCTCAAATAGTCACTTTAATATTACAACTCTTAATTACAACTCAAATACCTCAAATTACTTTGAAAATCATAGTAAAAATCTAGACTCAAATTACCTGCAGGATTATCTTAAGCAGTTATAATTAAATCAACCAAAGCAGTTAATACTAATTAATAATTAAAAATACTCAAATCACAGCCGCATTTGGCCACGCTCTTTTAATTTTTAAAGGGGGACTTATCATGCACAACACCTGTACAAAATTTTATTAATTTAAAGCTTAATTTTTATTTACCCCATTTAGTTCAATTGCCCTGTATAAGTATAGCCACCTGCATAAGATTATGTTAGAATTTAAATCCTTCCTAACCTAAGGGAAAATCTAACGCCCATCACATCAATACCCAGATTGCAGAAATTAAATAAATTATCAATCAATTTATACTAGAAACCAGTATGCAGTGAAAACCATGAAAAACCCAGCACACAACAAAAAAGTAAACATCGACCTAGCCTAAGACTAGTGTTTGTTGTCCTAGAAAATCATCTAAAGTTTATGAAGCAGGCTGTGTGGATTGGATATGTCGTATACAGGATAATTAATTAAAGCTGTTTGATGTTCTAGTTGGTTGAAAGGCTTAGGGGAAAATTTAGTTAAGGTTTAAATATTAATAATTTAAAATTAATTTTAATTTTTTTTTTAAGTTTTAAATGGCTACCACCTTTGTTGCTTATCGGGGCCACGAAATTTATTTAACCTTTCTTAGGACTAAGTTAACCTCATAGGCCCGGGTTACCAAGTGGTAACTAGTATAATTAAGTGAGTTAAATTTATTGATATTTGAAGGTTAATGAATTTAAATCATAATTGATTGATTACTATTTTTAAAGTTGGATTAAAATTTTTTGGATTTTTAAATTAAATATTGAAATTGTAGAATTATTTGAATTATTTAAATGCATTAATTAAAGGGGTCAAAATTTGACTTTTAAATTAAGATTGATTTCTTGAAACTTATTAATTTTCTTAAATAATAGGCTTTAAGATGTGTAATTAGACTATAAGTTTAATAGATTTGGATTTTATATAATTAGTTATGAATTTTTAAAATTTTGACTTAAATTTTGACTTAAAGTTAACCAAATTGTTTACTTTTTGAATTTGAATTATTTCTAGAAATTTGATATTTTTAATAAATACTAGACCCTAAATGGAGTTTAATGATTTTAAGTTTGTTCAATTTGGAGTTTTCTGGAAGTAGTTTGGATTTTTCAAATTTTGGGTATTTATTTGCATTATTAAAATTATTTTAATCAAGGGCTTATAATGATTTGAATCTAAATGAATTCCAAACTTTTTGAAATCGCCTCAAATGATCAGAAATGTTCTAAGGAGGTGTTCTCAAGTGCCTGAGAATTTTTTTGAATTTTTAATTATTTGTAATTAAATAACTTAATTAAATATTAACTTTTAATTAAAATTAAATTTAGGTTGAAATTAAAGTCCAATTAAGGGACTTTTATTTTTCTTTGATTTATGGTTGAATTCTGGTTAATTTGAGATATTATATAAAGTTTTGGGATTTAAATTTGATTTTTTATTATTTTCTAGGTTTTAAGGCATAATTAATGTATTTTTGAAGTTATATATTTGTTATTTAATTAAGGGCCTTAATGATTTTTAAAATCAGTGAGAATTTTTATATGAGCTGTAGGTGTCACTAAGTTTAAATGTCTAAAGTTTTATCCCTAATATACATGTATTTTAGTTTCTAAAATTTTTCTAATTTTTTTAAAATTTTTGTCCTTAAGCTGTCAGTAGTTCGGATGGGCTTAAATCAAAGTTCAACTAACCCTTGGACATATATATATAAATGCACAAACATCACATTCAAGTCCTTAGAACTAGGAGAGCCTAAAACTAAGTGCAAGTGTGTGAATCCTACACCTGCAAAAATAAGGATAACATAAGTAATTAACAAATTTAATTAGTGAACAATTAAGTATAATTATTCACTAATCATTCCGCAATAATTCTGTTCAACCATGCTGAAGCTATGTTTAAGATTTCAAGGATATACTCAAAGCTCCCAAAGGACTTAATATACATAAAGCTTTAAAATTAATTTTATATTTGAAAATAGATTAATTTTTGAAATTTTTAGAGAAATTAAGATATTATTACAAATAATTTCAAAATAATTCTGAAAATACTTTCATAACATGAGAATATATTAAAATAAAAGTTTTTTATTTTTAAAAATAGGTAATTTTATATTCAATTAGATATTACATAAATAATAAAATAATAAATAATTGGAATTATTTAAAATAAATTAAGTTTTTAATTTTGAAATTAATTTTAAATTAAAATATTTGAAATTCTAAAAATTTTAAGGTATTATAGATATTTTTTTAATTAAAATTTAATTTCATTTGAATTTTAAAAATTCTCTAATAATTAAACATAAATAAAATAATTTAGAATTAATTAAAATTTAAAATAATTTTTAAATTAAAATATATTAAACATTAATTATTTTCTAAAATTATTTGAATTTATTTTAATTAAATAATAATTAAATATTTAATTATTTATTTAACTAAAAATTATTTAAAATATAAAATATACCTTAAATTAACTCTAATTTCAAATTAAAATATTTTAAAATAATCCTCTAATTATTTAAAATATATTAGTATAAACTTATGAATTTTTAAAAATACTTAATATTTAATTTATTAAATATTAATTAATTACATAATTTTAAAAATAATAATATTTATTTAAATTATATTAAATATATTGAATTAAATTTTAATTTTAAAATGTATAATATATGTTTTATAATTTAATTAAAATATTTTAAAATAAAGTTTTAGATTTTTAAAATAATTAAGTTAGTGTTTATTTTAATATTAATTAAATATTAAAAAATATAAAATTATTTAAAATATTTAAAGTAAATACCTTATATTAATATTTAATTTTAAAAATAAAATGTTTTAAATATTCTATCTAAAAATTTAAGATATTTTAAAATAAAAGATTAAATTTTAGAAAATATAATATTTATCTTTAAATAAAAATTAATTGAAAACATTAAATGTTTGATAATTAAAATAAGTGAAAATAAATAAAATATTTTAAATTAATATTAATTTTAAATTATCGAATTTAATTTTCTAAGATTTTTTATATATTACATTAATTTTTTGGGTTGATATTTAATTTTTAAAATTTATCTCAAGTTTTCAGCTTTTAAAATTAGTTAAAATTAATAAAAAAGAAATTAAAATTGAACGAGCAACGTGGCTCCGGTGGGCCAGCCATGTATTGCAACCAAATTGGAAAAATTGGGCTGCAGGCAGTGATTACGGACCGCGGCAATCATTTGGCATGATTGCGTGGCGACGCAGTCAAGCGAGATGATTGGCGGTGGCACGATATCAAATCACACTGTTACTTATCCACATCAGCATGGATTCGCAGTCGTTAGATCGTTCGTAGTATGAGAAGAATGGCACTGATCATGTCGAATGAAGGAAATGATCGTGGGATTAGATCTGCAGTTTAGAAATGTCATGGAATGATGAGATCTTGGCCATTGATTAGAAGATCAACAATAGAGATCTCGTACAGCTAATATGGACTATTGAAACACCCTACAATTCATTTTTTGACTTTTTCACTCAATTGATTTAACCAAAGGCAACAAAATTTTAAACACAAGCTCTATACATGAATAGAAATGATGGGGTATGCCTTTTAGGGCTTAAAACAAGCTTAATAAAAAGCTATTTTAACCTAGGGGTCTTAAGGTTGGGTTACATTTTTACCTCAATCCAACCATTGGATTTGAAGGTTCTTTGGTCTGTTGAGCTTGTAGACTATCCTCATACATTTTCCTTATTGAGATTGCAGTCTAAAACACACTGGATCAAGAGGATGGAGCTTTGGACTGTGTTTAAGGTTGTGGTGGCTAGAGAGTCATCGCTGATGGCTTTGACTGGTGGGGAATAACTCAGGAAGTGAAGAGGATGGGCTAGAGAGTTCAAACAAACTGAGGTATGGGCTTGTGTAGGTTGGAGTGGTGAAAGAATGCTAAGTTAGTGAATGACCTAGTTTTGGACCTTTTGCCCTATTCAAATGTCCATTGGCTAAGTGAATGACTAAGATGTCTTGAGTGTATTCCCTGATGGATGCCAAGTGTCAAGGGAGTGGTTGGGAGTTGGAGGAATCAAAGGAAAAGGTACATCCTATGTGGAATGTGTCCTTTGTCCTCTTGAGAGCATGTAGGGAAAATCAAAGCCATTTGATCTCAATCCAATGGATGGAAATGGCTCTAGGAAAGTTCTAGAGTCTATTAGTGCTACTAGAATGGTTTAAGAATAGAGGGAATTAGCTTTAGATGGGTTTTGACCATCTTTGGCCCATTTTAAGCCTTAGTTTGATAATTTGACAAATCCCCATGCCATGTGGCTGCTAAGGTGGCATATGGGAGGGCTTGATGAGCAGGCTTGGAGGGATTTCAATGGGATTTGATGGAGAGTTTTAAATATATACATAAATAAGTGAGGTTATCCACTTATGGTGGTTTGACCAAGTCAAATCGGCTATGATATAATTTAGGGTTGGTTTAGAAATATTTGAGGCATCAAATGGAATATATTTTAGGTGTTGAAGGTATTGACTTGATCAAATTGGTTGTATTAACCCATTTGAACCCTTAAAGGGTTAATCGATCAACTTAGGTTGACCTAGTCAACTAGGTTGAACTAGGGGCTGGCTTTGGGCTCAACAAGTTTAGTTGGATATTTGGAGTTTAGTGGAGCTAATTTTAACGGGAAAAATGGTCTAATTACCCTTCAATAGCTATCTGGGTTAACCCTTGTTGACTTGGTCAACCAGGTTGATTAGAGTCTGGTTTTTGGCTCAATAAATTTGGTTTGATAATTTGAGTCTGTTGGAGGTGGTCCCAAGGTCTAGGGAGGTCATTTCAGTCAAATTAATTATTTAGACCCTAAAGGGCCCATTTGGTCAACCTAGGTTGACCCAAAATTAGGATTTGGGTCGAATAGGTTTGAAATGATATATAAAATATGCTGGAAGTGGTCACACCATCTGGTTTAAATTGAGTATCCAAACCACTAAGGTGTATTTTGGTCAAAACTAGTTGACCTGGTCAACCAAGTTTGATCAGGGTCAGGGCTTGAGTCCAATGTACTCCTAATGGTGATTAGGATGCATTGGAAGAGGTTTTGAGGCTTATATTGATAAGGCCATGTTGAAGTCTTTAGAAAACTCCAACATTGCCTATGAGGAGCACATTGGTCATTTTGACCCTTGATTAATTGGGGGTCAAAGTGGATCCACCAAAATATAGTTTACTGCACATCATATCATGATCATAAGTTTGGAAGTTTTTAGAGGCTTTGGAGGAGGCTCCAAGGTCAAATTCCAATAGGGGACAGGTCTAGTGGTATAGGTCGTAAATATTCGAAGGTTTTATAGCCTTTAGATTTCAATCAAGTTTCTAGTGTTAGAGGTCTTAGAATAAGCTCAAATTTGGAGGGTAGACCTTAGGGACATGCCTAATCAATATGCAATTAATATATCATGAATTGGGGGTCATTTGATTTGGATTTAAAGTGTTTGAAAAGACACTAAAAAAGGCTTTCATGATAGGGCCTTTGAACCGTGGATTTTGGTCTAGATTTCTTGATTTAAGTTGGATTTTTGATTTGATTGCTAGAATTTGAATTATCCAAATTATTGATAATCATTTGAATGATCATAAATTATTGAATAGGATTGAAGCAAGATAGGAAGTTAGATCAAAGTTTAAACTAGGAATGAGATCTAGATAGGTTTGAAATCTGGATATATTTGAAGTTTGAATTGATTTGAGGTCTGGATTAACTTGAATATAGATTGATCCTATGGTTTTGGAAGATCTAGGAACTAGATAGAACCTAGGGTCTAGTTAAAGCCTAAGGTCTGAATAGATCTAGGGTCTGGATAGATCTTAAGGTTTGGATAGTTCCTAGGGTCTGGATAGATCCTAGAATTGGTCCTAGTGACCTCATACAAAAATGAGCTCAACACATAGAACATGAGTTACTATTTCCTTACTTTTCTAGCCATACAAAACCATTACCTACCATGAGTTGATTATGCCATGGGACTAGAATGTTCTAGCGTGTAATCTGAGTGCTTGTTAGGATTGTATAGGTCTGGGTTAATAAATGACTTAGAGATTTTGTTTTTGAAGGCTTTGGGTTAACTTAAATGGTTGACCCAGGTTAGACCATGGGCTAGGATAACCTTGGTAGAAGTATAGGGTCAGGGGTGACCTAATGCTAGTGTTGTCTTGGGCCAATTTTACCTAGGCAAGAATTTGGCCCATCGGAAGTCTATCTTCATCACTTTTGTCATGCCATAGGGTTAACCAAAGTGGGTTGATGGCTTGGCTCACCTAGGGTTGACCCTTGTGGACCTAATGGATAATCCCAAAGGGTTTAGGTACTTTGGTTTAGTCTACAACATTTGATTTTTAGACTAGGAAGTGTTGGTTAGGTTTATTCAATCCATGTTAAGTTGATCAACGAAGCTTAAATATGGGTTGGGGTTGGGTCCATGTCAGGTCAAATTATACTTATAACTTATTAGAGGGGATTTTAGATCATGGCATGGACTGTATGCATGAAATGCCATATTGAGTTTTTAAGGGTTATTTTGGTCAACAAAGATTGAATAGGTTAACCAAGCTTGGCCACAGCTTGGCATTGGGTTTAATCAACTCCAAATAAAATTTAAAATTTGTTGGAAGAGGTCATGGGTGCAAGATTCTGCTATGAAGGGCTTATTCAAAATTATAATTGAGGGTTTTTTATGTTTAATGTCTTCTTGATTAACCATGGTCAATCATGGTCAACCAATGGGTCAACTGGGGTTTAGGTATTTAGAATTTATGAATTAAGAGACTTCAAGGCTTTATTACAGTTTGGGAATGTTTCCAAAGGTGATATAAGATTTATGGTTCAAAAGGACCTTTAATGGTGAAAGTAAACAATGGTGGTATACCTGGCCCATTCAAGGGTTCAATGGTGTTTATGCATAATCATGAATAATAGTAACATTCCTAGGAGAGGAATCATGGTATTGGACTGAGTAATTTAATAAGATCCATGTATATAAAGGGTTAATGTTTATAAAGGGTCCATGGGTCAAATTAGGTCAAACTAGATCAACAACGGTCAACCATGGACTAAAAAGAGTTCAAATAAATTTAATGATGATTATGAACATGTTCAATGTATTTCCAAAGGCATCCATGGGAGTTTATGTCAAAATGCCATGTTTAGTGGCATGGGTAAGTATTTGATGGGTTTGAATGCTTAGAATATGGTTTGGATAATATGGTTTAGAAGGAGGTGGAGATCTCCAAAATAGATAGGTAGACTCGAGTGATTTGCCTAATCAATATGTGAATGATTAAACACAAATCCAGAGGCTTTTCCTAGTGTTTTGGATCCATTAAAACTTTCTTGAAAAAGGAAAAAAAATTAAATGTTTTAGGTTTTAAATTTACACTAGATGCCTTTTGTCCAACTGAGAAGTTGGCACTGCCATGTCAATGTTGTTGTGCTATAATAGTTCTATTTATAGCACTACGGCGTTGATTTGTGTGATGCCGTAGTGCTAGATGAGACTTAGAATTGTGTGCCTCTTTTCTATTTTTCCTACACAACACCACTAAAATAAAATTTTTTTATTGAAAATATTACACATAAAATAACACATTATTTACACTTATCTAATTCTCCCCAACTTAAACTCTAGCTTATCCTCATGCAAATAAATATATTAGAATTTTGATTAAATAATTAACCAAAGTAAAAATTGATAATTTAAAATTACTAAAATATTGGTTAATACATCACGAACTAGAAGTAGTAATAATGAATAAGATTGTAATTCTAGTTTGAAAAAATACTAATAATTATACTAGTTAGTCATCCTTATTATTGCATAATTTGAATTCATAGGTTATAGATTTAATTATTATCTTTTGAATTTAAAGTGATATAGTTTAATGATTAGATATGTTAGTAGTTAAAATTGAAACTTTCATTAGTTCACCATCATTTGTACCATTTTTCATATTTTATCCTTTATGAATTTAAGTATAAGATTGTAATTGGATTCTAAGCTTTTAACTATCACTAATTTTTTAATGTACTCATCTTCACTTTTTCTTCTATTTTAGAACTACTTTCATAGTTCCTTTTTTAATATGGAGTACATATATTAATGATTTTGAATATCAATTTTAGCTTTGAACCCTTTTTACAATCTTAATGAATTTAACGTAAAGATTTAATAAGATTACTAATTCCCAATTGAGCTTGCTTATGATTTCTAATTTTAATCTACTCATATATAATCTTTAATTAAATATTCATCTTTACCTCAAAAATTCATGCATAAAGGTATAACTTATAATTTCAAATTAAAGTAATAACTTAAATGGTCTAAGTTAGTTAATTATTAGTTTTTTTCCACTCTATGAAGTATAAATAGTGTTCATTTGAAATATGATCTAGGATTTTGTTATCATCCTAATTTTACATTTTTTTAAATTATCATTTTTACTAAGGTGAGTTAAATAGATAGAATGCAAAAAACTATAGTAAGAGTGGGGGAATTTTAATAAAATGTAAATAAAAGAAGTACAAATATTAATTAATACTACACATACTTTCATATAAATGATAAATGGTTCATAAAATATATGATAACATAACATAACACATGTTACAAGATAAATAGTGCACTAGGCACCATGCATAACATATCAAGTGGGCTTCCTCTTATAAGTGTTAAGTTTTAAGTATTTTGCTAGACTATCCATTACAACATATCAAAATAAACATGCTATGCAACATAAGTAGCCTCCAAACTCTCTCTCTCTCTCTCTCTCTCTCTCTCTCTCTCTCTCTCTCTCTCTCTCTCTCTCTCTTTCTCTTTCAGGTAAAAGAAAAATAACTTCTAACCCTCTGAATCAGAGTCTTCCTCCTCATCCTAATCATCATGATGACCCTTCTCTATAGGCTACCACACAAATGGTTGGTAGGTAGGTATAGAGGAGAACTTAAGCTATTCTAGATGCTCCACAAAAGGGATACTCTTAAAAATAATAATAAGTGCATCATTAAAATCTAAAGTATATCTATAATACTATTCTTGTTTATCCATATTATGAACCATCCTCATTTTCATCTCAAATTGTTAATCCCTAGTTTCCTTACAAAAGTGAGTCACCTCTTCCATTTTTTCCCATAGATTAGCCACTTGCACTCCTAATATTTTAGGACCTCTGGCATTCTTTTTACTATTTTGGCTTGCTGGTCTACCAGATAATCTAGGCTCACTAAAATCACCTTAGCCCTCATCTTTTCTTTCAAGCTTGAAACTCAAAATTTTTCTTTTTGTGAGAGCTTAAATAGGGAGTAACTATTCTTCATTCTGTTCCCCCCTAACACTAGCTACTACACACAAAGCATAAATAATAGAAGGGTGTCCTAACTGAACAGATGTGGTATACCTAATGATGTACATAAGAGTTAAAAATATAAATTTTCCTACATCAACAGAATATCCCATTTGAATTGAATAATTCAAAAAGGCATAGTCACGAGTGACTTCGCTAATATTATGACTAGGCAATAATCAGGTGGTTTGTGTCATAAATAAGGTAGGGAAATTGATAATTCTATTATCTTTCTTCTTCCAAATATTTCTGCTGTTAGGTCCACATGAAACATTCAAGATGTCTTCAGGATTTATAGGTGAATTAATGAAGGCATTGTACTCATCAAACTTAAAGTCTCTAAGTTGGTAAACCTTTTAATGGCTACTAACCAAAAGAGACCAACTTACCCCAAACATAACATCTATTTTTTCCCACCTCTTTGCCATTTAAAAAAAATTCTTGAACATTAATAGTTATAGCAGCCTACCAACCATTGCCTATTATAGTAGCCTACCAACACAAATGGTTGGTAGCTTGGTATAGAGGAGTACTCTTAGCCTAAGAATAATTCTTTGTAAAATCTTACCCAGCCTCTTCTTTTAATGATTTGCATAATAAGTGGAGTTGGAATCTGAAAACCTAGTTCTTGAATCAATTATTTAATTATATCCAAAATATCCAATCTTGATTTAGCATCTGCAAAAATAAATCTGTTTTTATTAAAGGAGGAAGAAGATCTCTTCTTTCCAAACATCTTAGGTGCCTTTCTTCTAGAGAAGATTTCAATGAAAAGAGAAGAGTTTTAAGGAAATGGAATGTGTTGAATGAAAAAAAAAAATTGTTCCCTTATAACATGATGAAGCACTGTCGCGCTATACAATATGGCACTGTGGTACTCAATGTAGAGATAAAATGACAAAAATGGTCACTTGATAAATCCAAAGCAGGTCAGGCCATGGGGCGCAGTGACATTAGTTTTTAGAAATTTGAGCGCCTCTTTAGTATGGGCCACCTCCACTACATTTGACACATTCAATGCCGTGACGCTTAAGTTAGTGAACCAATGTGATAATATAAGTGGGACAATTACAATGCCTGATAACATCGTAGCCCTTGATAATTACACCACAGCTCTCACCTAACTTTACTAATTAAAGATATAACTGTACAATATACTTTTGATTTTTGGTAAGTGCACACTTTTGACATAAATGACTGAGCACTACAGTGCTCAAACAATAAGCACGATGACACTGAATATTATATAAAGATAATTAAATACACTAAGATTTAGATTATAACTTTACTTATGATGACAAAAAATAATGCAACATGATTTTAGATAGCAACTAATGCAATAATGAATATGCAATCACAAATGACACATAAAATTAAAAAATAAGTAATTCTAATTATGCAATTAATTTAATAATATAGTTAAAATTTTGGAAAAAGAAAAACACTTCCTCGATAATGGTGCCAAAAACTTGATGGTGGGTGTAACTAGGGAGTGTAATTTTGAATTATAAAAATGCTTAAAGTTCTATCTCCCCTAAATAATGCTTAAGATTTCTTTCATATAAAATAATAAATTCCACTTAATATACACAAACATACATGCCCAATCAAGTAATAAAATGATAGAGTAGAGTATCAGACCCATAAGAAAGTATGCTTTTCAGCAATCAACTATTACTTTTACTCTAATTACAAAATTATTTGACTAAAATAAAATTATTTATTTTGTAGATTCAATCACTAAATAAAAATAGTTAAATAATAAAAACTATATGTAAATAAAGTGTTTTGGACATATGAATGAAAATTGCATATCTTTCCTAATAAAATTCTTATTTGAAATGTGATTCAAAGCATATGAATCCTTAGATCTTTGTTGAGGTTGTAGGGGTGAAAAGAAAATCTACTTATCTCTTATAGTTATATCATCTCCTTAAAAATGATGTATATTTTACTTCTTATGTCTAGGTATACAAACATAGTATTTTAATATTCTTGATTGTTCTTGCATTCCTTCGTTGAGGCTATACATCACATTAGATTTTAACTACACATATGGCCATTATGTGTATTAACTAAAGAGTGGGATAATATTAAAAATTTATTTTAACTTTAGAGAATAAAAATTTTTATTAGTACTTAATATGTCCTCGATATAATCAATTAAAACTAGAGAATTAGCCAGACAAAGAAGAAAAGATAAGTAAAATCATTTTTTTGATATCATAGAATAATGAAAATATAAGAGAATGATATCACTAGGAAGAATCAATGTATCTCCTCTACACTTCGTCTTCCTGACTGTATGGAGTTGCCCAAATAAACATGGATTAAACACTCTAATGATTGCATCAAGTTCTTACCTAAATTCTCTTAGTTTTCACCCAAAGTAATATTCAGTGAAGTATTCTAAAATGTACAAAAATTAGACAAGTGACTAAACTTCCTTACAAATATAACATAATGACTATTTATTGGAAAGCACAAAGTAGACAAGTAGCACTGTGGTGCTTGAAAGGTTAGCACCGCTACACCCTACAAATGAACTAACAACATTATGCTTTTATTTTTGGTTTCGCCCCAGTGCTTGCTGATGTGGAACAGTTACTTAGTGAACAATCGCATTGTTTCACTGATAGGTTATGTCTTTTGGAAGTTTTAATTACTAAATGCTGTCCAACAAAGAAGTTGGAGTTGCCATGTCAATTTTGTTGCACTCCTGTGGTTCGTTTAATGGCCTTATGGCATTGATTTATCTAACGTCGCAATGCTAGATTAGACTTAAAATGTTGTACATTTTTTGTGTTTTTCCTGCAAAACACAACTAAAATAACATATTTTTGCTAAAAATATAACACATTAAATACTACATTATTTACACTTATCACTTTTAAACACTAGAATTTAAATTATATTTATATTAGACTTCAGTTTGGATTATTTTTTATTAAAATTTATGAATGATTGAATGCTTTAGGATTTGTAAAAAAATTTAAAATTGTTGAACCACTAACAATCATTGGGTTATTATGAAATAATTGATTTAAGTTGTAATAATTGAACTCCATGAAAATGAATTGGCAGATATTTTGACCTAACCCATGAATTATTATATGTTCAACATAATTTGGACTACACTTGGAGTTAATGAAATATAAGTGCTCAAGAATTTGAAGTAATTGGATGATTATATTATTTTTGTGTTTTTTGTTTGTGTATGTGTTATGTGTCCATGTTTTTACTACAATGTAGAGCTGGATTTAACTTTTCAAATGGATTCCATGGTTTCAAAAACCATAACTAGAGTTTTGATTTAGGGTTTTGATATCACAATAAAATGAGGTTACTAGAGAGCAAGGCACTGAGGCACCATATAAGGAGCGTCGTAGTGCCATATTACTGTTGTAGTGCCAAATTTTTCCAACAACACAATACATGAAAACTACAATGCTTGAATTGGTGAATCAATTTGATGATTCTTGAACTAGCATGTTTTTTCAAGAGTTCTATAGCACCAGATTTTCTAGCATTATAGTGCTAGTTTAGTTATTTTCAAAAAATATAAATAAGTCACATGTATTGGGGTACTTATGGAGAGTATTAATAATAGTGGTGTGCTTTCTTTTGGGTTGAGAGTGTGTGAGAGAGAAGGGTAATACTGAAGCAATTGATAAAGGGAACATATGTGATTAGATCTAATATCTAGTAGCCTAACTTAGATGATACTAGCTCTATCCAGCTACATCTACTCTTTCTTCTTAGTCTCAAGTGTAGAAAATTAATTTGCATGTTTTATTTCAAGAATGATGAGTTATGAAATTAATCTTTTCTAAAATAATAGTGCACTTATTTTTATGCATGTTAAAAGATTAGATTAGCTATGTTGAGAAGATGTGTTTTGTTTTATATTTCCATATGCTTAATTTAACAATATATTTTGTCACTCACTTCTTAAAATCTAGTATGATCTATGACCTCGATTGAAGCCTAGAAGAATGAATAAGGGAAATTTGAATGAGCGTTAATTAGACCTTTACATAAGCTTATTTAATATTAATGATCTTAAGCAGATGTTTTAAATTGTAATTGTTGTTAGAATTTGGATGTAATCGACAGAGGCAAAGGTTTACTATTAATATTATCCACATTAGCTTATTATAATCTACCTCTTCGATTTAAAAAAATTAAGAACATTAATAGTTTAGAAATTTTATATATCTAATAAAAATAAAAAATCTAAAAATAAGTTGTAATGTAGATTTTACTTTGGCTATGTTCATTATTAGTTGGCAGGATAACTTATAATGGTTGGCAAAATTAGAGCTTATTTGATTTACACCAACATTATTATATATACTAACAATCCTACCATCGAATAACTGGTAAAAATGAAAGATGCTAAGCCTAGACTAGTGAGATGAATTCTCTTATTACAAGTGTTTGATGTTGAACTTTTAGATAAGAAAGGATTAGAAAATAAGGTTCCAAATCATTAGTCCATATTAGAGCTAGAAAAATTACTTATAATGAGTTTTTTAGATGAAAATTTATTTGCAATGCATTCTTGTTGTGTGCTATGGTATTTTAACGTTGTGAACTATATTATAAGCAAAGTTATTCCATTTGGCATGGCTTGCACCCAGTGGCATAAATCCATGCAAGGTACAAAATTTAACTTTTGGAATGAGTCATATTTATTTAGAAAATATTGAAATCATCTTTTTAGAGTCATGACAAAGAATGTGAAGGAAATTTTAAGGGATTTAGAATTGCTTCAAAAATCTACAATCTAGTTTGTTTTGGACTACCTTATATAAGAATGTAACTAATTACATTAATAGATGTTATCAGTATCTAAGGGGAGGCAATAGCATAAAGAGAAATGAAATGACCTTAAATTATAGAATGAAAATTAAAATATTTTATATTTTGGCACTAGATTTATAGGACCTTCTCTGTAATATTTTGGGAACAAATATATTTTGACAGGACTTTATAATGTATCCAAATGGATCGAAGGAGTTGCAACACCCTAAGCTGATCTTTAGGTTATGATTATATTCTTAACGAACAACATATTTTCAAGGTTTGGAATAGTTAAAGTCATTGTTAGTGAAGTGGAGAAACTTTAATAATAAGAGAGTAGAGAACTTTATCTTAAAGTATAGAATTTAGCATATAGTAAAAACTCTTATCATCCCAAAACTAGTGGATAAGATAAAATATAGAATAAAGATATAAAATAAAATTTATAAAGGGATGCAAGTCTATATAGAAAGGATTTGGCAGTGAGATTAAATGATATACTTTTGGCTTATAGGATTACATTTAAGATCAGAATTGGAATGTCTCGCGATAGGTTGATTTTTTTACAAAGCTTGTCACTTACCCTTAGATATAGAATACATGACTTATTGGGTTAGTAAAGGACTTAAACTAAAATCTTAAGGATGCTAAGGAGAAAAGACTAATATAGTTGAATGAGATGTAGGAGTTTAAAAGGATGCTTATGAGAATGCTAAATTTTATTAATGGAATGTGATTTATTTAAGTATGATGTGTTTTCAATAGATTTTTTTAAATGTGTGGTAGACCTTCCTTCATGATTGGAACATTATGGAAAAATGAGATTAAGAACGTAGTGGTAAGTCCCTAAGCACCATAGCAGTAGCTCTATTTCAAAAATTAATATTTTCATAAAGTGCTGCAATACCAAAGGAACATAATGCCATAGTATATAATCACCTTTATAGTTATGTAATACTGTATCATGCATCACTATAGCATTGTGATCTAAGATTTTTGGCAAATTTAATTAGGTATTGTGGCATAACCTCATGAACCATAGTGTCTTATCAAACATAATTATTGAAGTAGTTGAAGCACCACATTGATGGTCCTTTTGAGTATTATAGTGCTTGTATGTGTTGAACATTGAGGTGGAAGCCCAAAAAAAAGTGTGTTATATCAAATTCTAAAGCATAGAGCTATGATTCAAATTAATAACATTACTAGTACCTTCATTGAAAAAACCAACTGTTTGACTGACCGAGCATTATAATGCTCTAGAAACCAGCTCCACAAGGCTAAACATTTTTTATTGGGAGCTTTATTGAGAATTTTATTTAACTCTACACTCTTATTTTTAAATTTATTTATTATAACATGTGCTCTTGAACCAATTAGTCCCAATGGGTCGTATGCTTACCATCAAAAAGAAGAGGGGCTTTCCCTCTTATAATTACAGGAAGTTTGTTATGGCAGCTACAAATAAGAAGTATGGAAATGATGTTATTCATAAGTAGTTTTAAGTAGTTATACCAGAGAGAGGGTTTTGAAACCCTGGGGGAGATGTTGAATATATGATGATGAAACATGGGTAGGAGAGATTTTTTAAAGAACTCTTTACATGTATTATCCCTATTTTGGGATAGTTTTATGCTAGTGCTAGGAAATCCAAAAATGATTCTACTTTGGTTAGAGGTAAGTGGGTACCATTTAGTATTACTAAAATCAATAGTATATATGGAACGTAAAGTTTAAAGTTCGATGACTACCTTGGATTCTATAATAATCCTATAGATTATGATGAGGTGCTTAGATTTTAATTTTTTGGGGGGAAAATGCCTAATGGATGGAGAGAGATGATGAGATAGGTACTTCGCTATCTCAACCATGACCTTAAAATCTAAATCCTAGCATTTTTAATATCTACTAAGGTGATGCCAAGTTAAAACCTTAGTGAAGTAACTAAGGTCACCTTTTGAATATGCTATCCATAAAGAAATATTTATTGATGTAGGGAATATTATACAATAGTCCATCTTGAATATGGTTAAGGGCACAACATAGGTAGGTTATGGATACCTTATTCCTATTTAAACACCATACAAATAAGTTGGAGTCCTACAAAACTCTAGGGAGGAGTAACTATTTCCTAACATTTTTATTGCTAAGAATAAAATCCATTCATTTAAGATTACCTCTAGGGAACCTTAGATGGAGCTCAAGTTTTTTAGCCCAATGCAATCAACCTAGAGTGAGAGCTCCTAGTCTTTTAAGAGATTAGCTAGATGATCACAATACTCAAAAGAAACTATCCTTTGAGAGATTGGTGCATTGGTGGCTTAGAACAGGAGTTCTGCTATAGGATGGATTATTTTATGGAGTAGCATGGTAGGAAATTCTAATATATGGATAATTTTAACTTAGCCTTGCTTGGAATGTTTGTGAATTGCCAACTTAATTATAGTCCTTAATACTAAATTCATCTTGAAGGTACCTACCTTCAAGCCCTACCATATAGACGTATCAGCAGTTGAAATAACAATGGCAGCATGAGAAGAGGAGGAAGAGGATCATGAGTATTAAATAAGATTTTTATTTTTTATTTTTATTTTATTTTATTTTATTATTATATATTTTTTATTTTATGTATATCATCTTTTTCTTATGTTTATTTTAATGAAATTAGTGGTTATGCCCGAATAAAAATTTAAATTTTATTACTTGCATGTGACTTAGTATTAAATGCTCTTGAGATTTTTCTTATATTTGCTAAAATTGCAAGCTTTTGAATTAATTAAAAATATGAAATTTACAAAACATACGATGAATGTTATATATAAAATGGAAGATAATTAAAGCTAAATAAACATATAATAACAACTAATAAATATCATTAAAGCTAATAATTTGTAATAAAGAAAAAGCCTAAATAACACTTAAACACTTTCCTAATTATTTTAGGATTAATTAATTAAATATTTAGTAAAAATATAATATTTTTATTAGTTAAAAGATCTATTAGATTCTTTTGATTATGGAATTATAAATCTTGCACTAAACTTTAGATAATAATAATATATGTTACCATAAGGGGAAAGGTAAGCAAGTGATCAAAATTATTAAGAAGTATTTAGTAAGAGTAATAAAAAAAGGGGAAAAAAAGAGAAAAAAAAAGAAGAAAAAGAAAAGAAAAGGTAAAGAGAAAGCAAATAAAAAGCAAACTACAAAAATGTCAAAAATTTATACTTGAAAGTCTTAACTACACTTAACGAATCTAAGGAAGAATTAAGCTACGGGGAGTTATAGGAATTATACTACATAATGAAGTCTATAGTTTGGCTGGAAGATTAAATGAATATGAAATATTCCTAAATGTAAGATCATTAACCCAAAGTAAGTTAAAATTTTCACCTTCATATTTCAGAGTTGAATTTACTAAGAATATTAGTTGAGATGAAATGTTAGGATGCTTGTCACAACTTTTCTTAATTAAAGTTGTTACTATCAAATATCAAATTTAGCATCATTAAGTTAGTATTTTCTTAATTTTTCAAATATTATAAAATTAAATTCTAGAAAAATAAGATTGTTGTAAAAATGTTCATGAGGATTGCTTGAGGAAAAATAATTATTTCAGCTTGGAGTAATTTGTTATTGAAAATTTTGTTAAATTTTAAACAATTCGCTTTTTATTTGAAAATTTCTCTCTTGATTTTTTGTGTAGGTGAATTTGCTTAAGAAGCCATAGAATTAAAGAAAAATATCCAACACTATGAGCCCAGACCATAGGGCGCTATGGCATTTAACCCAAAATTTGACTGAAGACAAAGAGAAAGGTGTTACATCCATGCAAAGTCCTAACACCATAGTGTTGCATAACACTGCAGTAATATATCACCTCAATTCCGTAGAATAGAGTAGAGTAGAGCATCGCTATGCCAAAATGCTTTATCCCCAGGGAAGAGAAGTTAATTAAGTTTCCATAGGGATGTGACATTTCAATTCAGTTAGAGTGCCAAAGAGGAGGACTTTATAAATGTTTTGACTTTGGTTCACTCTTGTAGGGCTACATCGCTACCACTAGTAGTGCTACAATGCCCAAGAAAGTTATATGTGTTATACAAATAGTTTGGTAAAATTTTAATGAGGAGACTTGACATTTATTCTCTTGTACTGAGTTTTAGGCAAAGTTTTGAGAAAGACTAACTGTGTGTTCAATCCAAGGGAAGAGGAACCAATTGAGCAAGGAGCGTTTATTTGCTTTTGAATGGACACCTAGTTCTATCTTCCTTACTTATTCTCTTATACTTTTATTTATTATTGAAATGGAATATTATTTATTTATTTTAAATGAAATAATTGGCTAAATTAATTCTTTGGCATGTAACATATTTTGAATAATATTCGCCTAAGATTAGATATTTTTTATGTGAATCATGCTATGCTATTTTTATATCTTTATTGATTGATTTAATTTGTGTAAGACCTTACCTGAATTTAAAATTTAGAATTATTTGCATCCTCAATGGAGGCATAGTGGAAAAAATAGGGGATTTTTAACATGATTCTGTCTTACATAAATATATGGTGCTTAGACTTTTGGAATCATTAAGGAGATATAATCTTTTTAGCTAAGTGTATCTTGGCTAGAAACTCCAATAAGCTTGATATAAAAATGGAGTTTTTGTGCTCTTATTCATAACAACAATATATGACATGAAACTTATACATTCATGTATTTTAAACACTCATAGGTTTATAGTCAATAAAATATAGGTTTTTAATTTTTACAAACTTTGATGATATCCTTAACTAGCATTTCCCCTATATTTTTGTAATAAGATAGTTTTACGATTCATAGAAGTAGTACTAGAGTGGTTTATAGGTTACTCCTATCCTTGTGGGAATGATACTTAACTCACTAGTTTATTACTTGACATGACACATGCACTTGGATAGATCTAATGACAACAACTAATTTAGAAAGAGTGCTAGGGTTGTGAAATCACTCATTCACATCACACAGTCAATAAGAGATCTATTGCATAAGTTTTTTTAAATAAAATGTCATCCAGATAAAAGGAACATTTGATCCAATAGGCAGATTGCCTTGGAAAGGATGTTGACTTTATAATTTCCCCCACCATACATAATGTAGTATAAGGATAACAAAGTACTTAAATCTAATGGAATATTGAGATGGATTTTAATTTTTATAGCTTAAATAAGCTCCCACAAGAGACATGAGGGTTGGATCAAAATTTCACTCTCCACCATAAGTGATGGTGGTGGATAGCCTTTTTGTTAGATTAATGGCTAGATAATGTTATGGATCTTTATCTTGATATATAGAGAATTTTTGAGAATTTAAAAATGGAATGATAAGGGGATTTGAGTGGTATATTAATAGAAATGCTAAGGCTAGCCTAATTTGGGCGAGTTTGGAATAATTTGGAAGAGCACTATAGAGAGTGACTTTATGAGAGATAAATGACTACAAATGATGGTGGAGGGTTAAATTAGGATGTGAACTTGTGATGCATTTGATGTTAGTGTTTAGTGGAGAATATGTTGATGTTGAAGTATAGAGATTAATAATATGTTGAAGTGTTTTCTATTTGGGATGAGGCTATATGCATGTGTTTAGAAGGATTTTAGGATTTTGGTTATTTTTTATTAGCTTTAGAAGATTCGTACGAAGTGAAGGAAGAGTTATGTACTATATTTAATAGGTGTTTATGAGAATCTATTAATAAAATACAAGAAATAAAGAAAATTACTTAATCCTACCGAAGAATGGCACACCCTTAAAGCCTTCAAGTCCTAAGCAATTCATGAGAACTTCTCCACAAAATTATTTAATTCCAAATTTAAAAGATTACAATGCATATTAGAACATATTTAAAGGCATCAGAAGACTAACATTTGGAAAGAAAAAAAGAGGTGTTCCACTTACCCAATTTTTAATTCCTCAACTCTACCAAACCATTTAATGGTTGCTAATATAAGCTTCTAGTTGTAAAATAAAATATAAAATATCTTTAAAATAGTTAAAATTATAGGCTTATTATTAGGTTCTTGACTAATCCTTTATATTTGGGCCTTTCCTTTGATCCCTTCCCTGAATTTTTTTCTTAGCTCTTATAATTGGGCTTTAGCATATTTTCTTTATCCATATTATGTGCTACATAAAGAGGCATCTCACAATAATTCATGTGATCTCAACTATGAAAGGCTCTTGAGGGTGGGGAAAAGGATGCTTTCAATTGATCACATTATGTGAGAGCTGAAGAAATCAAATGCTAGAAGAAAGTATTGCCAAATAGAAGGGTATTAATAAAAATTAATTATTGAACCTTGCCCAAAATTTGACCACCTATTGAAGTTAGAGGTGAATTGGAAGGATTAAAATTAAACTCTAGGATGGTTCTGCTTGGCAAGGATTGACCAGGTGTATAAAGAGCACTAAGGATTTAGTTTTAAAAAATGAGAGCACATGGGGGACTCAGGTATGGAGTTTTATAGTCACATGAGAGGAATAAGGTTTCCAGCTAGTTAGACAAGGTCACTTTAAGCTTCAAGGATTGGTTAAGAAAGGAATATCAACAACGATTTAGCATGAATTAGATTTTCATGTGTTTGGGTTCACTTTGAGTTAGCCCAATAGGTTGAACCAAGTGAAATCATATGTTGGTAGGCCATGGCAATAAGCTCAAGCTTATATGGATCTAGGGTGAAGCCTTAGGACCCAGGAAAATCCAGGTTTTGGGTTTAATCCATGAAAAAGGAGTCTGGGGGTTTAAATGGTTAATTATTATTAATTTAGACAACCATGGCTCACCAAGGGTTAGATTTATTTTGGTTAAGTTCAAGAAAGGGTTTGAAAAGTCTTTGGACATAATAGAAAAGAATAGGATTAGGTTTATCCAAGGAAATACTTTTTGGCAATTTTAGGGCTTTTAGATTTTTTTAGGGTTGAATTTATAGTTAACCGTAGATTGAGTTAGGGAAAGGAGAAGCCTCATGTTGTTATAAAAGGTTTGGGGACCAAGGATAGGGTCTAGGTAAATTAGGTTAGAAATTGGGTTCAAGTTGGATGAAGTTTAAGAAATTATTTGGTAAAATATGGGTTTATTAGGTTGACTAAAGGTCATGGGTGAGTTAAAATCATTCCATTAGTCATCTTTAACTAGATTAATCCAACCCCTAAACCAAAAGTAAAGTTTGGTGAAGTTGGTTCAAAAGAAAAAATGCATGCAAGGGTAATTTTATAGTATTTGTTCTATTAAGAAATTAACTAGGGTTAAGAACCTAGTGTTTCATCTTAAGTCTTGTAAACACCTCTTAGAGACATATTGAAATACCTAATTGGTATAAGCTTTTGAGGGCTAGCCAAAGCTAAGTGATTGGGTTCCCTTTTAGGAGAAATCCTAAAAGAGAACTCCATTATAAGGTTGGAATGTTTAAGGTCTAAGGATAACATCAGGAGAAGGTTTGGCCCATACGAAAAAAAAGGTCAACAATATCTTGTGATGGAACACTTTTGATTTTAGATATACCCTTGTACTAAAATCATTACTATCTTTTTAAGTAGAATATATTTACTTTGACTTACTGTGTACTCTGGCCATTCAAAATTTCTTTTAAATTTCTTGATCTTTCTATATTTAATGTTTTAGTACCACTGAAAAATCCTTGGATCATAAGATTGATTATTGATTGTTTCAATAATCATCCCTCCAAATTATTGTATTTTGTATATGCATAAGATCGTCAGCACCTAATTAGTTTAATCTTATTAGTATTTAGAATTGGCTTATAGCTTTGATAGTTTGACTATAACTATAGCCTGGCAGATCACTTATTAATAAGCATCATCGCATCATAACCAAATCTCATATGATTGTTCATAAAAAAATAGCCTAGGATATATCACCTTAATTATCTTTTAAAATTTACTTGAATATTTTAGTGCAAGAATAAAACCAAAGCATTTCAAAATTAATGATTTCCATTTGTTAAGAAATTATAAAATATATTTTTTCTAAACACCATCTAACTCATCAAAATTTCTTTAAGTTTCATTATAAATTTCAAGTATTTAGATGGAAGGCCTTAACTTGATTGGATTCATTATGATGAGTTAGCTTGGAAAACAGTAATAATATTTTGAGTTGATCATTACCACACCGAATCTCTTACATATACTTAGGTAATGTGATAAGATAATAACTATGACATTATAGCATGGCTATCCTTGTGTAAGAGAATCATTGTTGTGTTGCATATGATATATATTTATTCTATCTTGACTCTTAACATAGTTATGTACATCCTATGCTGTAACAGAGATGGAAGTGTCTAACATTAGACTTGTATAATATCTAATTATACTGTACGATTTGTTCAATATAGCTTAATAATAATGTACAATAGACAGAAGAATGTATGGTCATTTCAAATATTTAAACTGATCATCTAGTTTGATTTAAGTATCATACATTATAATTAGTTCAATCAAATAGTCATTTCATCCAGGATGATCGATGACAATTAATTATCCTCCCCGTCTAGAATTGGTTTGTTCTATACAAACAATGGCATCATACAGTCCGATGTTCAAAATAAGTTAATCCAAATTTGATTACTTAATCAAGGGATTAGATTAGGCATGATTTAAATTCATTGTATAGTAAGATTAGTACAAATTTTAAATTTCAAAATGTTGCCCAATTTATGATTGGTGAAAGGTTTCCTTATTTTTACTAATTGTATAGTACAGTCTGTATAATATAGTATAATTAAATCAAAAATAAAAAAACTTAGCTTAATGAAATAATTTAACCTGATTTAACTCAGATTGTATAGTACGATTTGATCAAAAATTAATATTTTTAAATTTCCTTCCTTGTACGTGTGTGTACGGTCACTAAGCTTCTATACACGTTTAACTGGACTTTTGACACAAGAAATATAAAATAAATAAATCAAATTGCAGACTCTTATCACATGACAACACTCCTAGTCTACCTAGTCATGAGTCTATCCTTTTGTGCTGTGTATGACTTACCTGAAAAGTTAGTGTGGACAGAAAAATAATATCCATGAATGCTAATAGGAGAAATATAGTAAGAACCCAATAAAGTTTGTTATCATCAAAACTATATGCTCAAGATTCTGGATTTTAATAATCTCCCTCTTTTTTATGATGACAAATATTATTGGTTAAAAATTCAAATTAATCATATTTTCTCCTAAAACTGGCCCTTATTAAGTGATCCATTTCAAAATAAGGGTAATGTTTTAAATATTTTTATATTTATATTAATATTTATTTATTTATTTTTTAAATTTATAGATATTTTAGATGAAACACAGTACAAAATAAAGATAAAATAAGAGAGAGCACAAACTAAGATTAAACTAAAACTATATGATTAAACAACAATCAACCAAACACACATTCTCCCCCTTTTGACATCTTAAAAAAGAAGGATGACTAAGTATAACAAGATAAATAAAACAAATAGGATAACAAAAATAAAACATAGAAAAAAACTGCAACAAATAACACACACTAATGGTAGGAAGGTCCCTGGTAAGGTGGTGTTGGTGGAGGTGATCGAAAGTATCGTTGAAGGGATGCAACCTACTCACCAAACCATGTCATATCAGTCTTATACTACTGATGTTGCTCAATGATGTAACCATAGAAGAGAGTCTCCATCTGGTCAAATCTCTGAATCAATATCTCATACTGAGGAGGATGGTGTACAGGTGCTGGTGCTGGAGCTGGTAGAGCTCCAACTACCTCCTCTTGCTCTTGATCTAACAAAGAATAACCATGGCATCGTCTATCACTATTTAATATAAGGAAGGAGTTATTCGTATAGTTGGTTGCAAGGTGATTAGGTGGTGCAGAAAATTGTAAATTGTATTTAGCTTTAAGAGTATAAGCTATGTGGTGGCCTAATGCAAGCTTGCATTTGTTTCTCAAATCCATAATACTAGTCAAGTGTTCAATATATCTGATAATCAAATCTGCTCATTAAAATCATTTTTTGCCATGATGAAGTATGTGATTAAGATTAAAAGATGTCTGATATTTACCCTATCTCCAGCTTTTGGAATAAATGAATTATGAAGAATATGTTGGATAGTGTCTGTAACTTAGACAAGGGCATAAACTAAATATTGGTGCATATTGTGTGGGGCATTTCTAAGGGTCATGTTGGCATTCATCTAATTATATTCAGGGTCAAAAGCTATGAAATGAGCTTTGTGGGTAGTGGTGGAGAGAAGTAGGATTTGGTCAAAATCTATATAGGTGATCTCTATAGGCCTCCTATTGATAAAAGATTAAACGAAAGTGCCATCACTATTGATTCTAAGTCTAGAGAAGAATTCATACAATTGTTAAAAATTAAAGGGAAATGCTAGGGTTAGTTTAAATTAGAGTGTAGTGCTAGCAAAAAGGCACAGTGCCTAAAAATTCAGATTATCCTGATTAATAACTTTATAGGGGGTTATCCCACCATCCTTGTAATGGTGATAAGCATCTTCGTTAGCAGCTTCAACAAAATGGGAATCTGCTGGTCACCTTGAGGAACTCCCTACTAGTACCTAAAATCATTTTCCTCCAACCACTTAGATAATATGAGGACTTGAGAGAGGAAGAAGGAAAGTAGTGTGATGAGAAGTGTGAGTTTAGTATTTGAATTCCCGTCTTTTAAATATATATCAGCTAGATTATATTGTATGATAGGTATAGTATTGTACAATCAAAAGAAGTAAATTTGTCCGATTTGATCAATCAAAAAAGTTGGTCAAATAATACAGTACAATCAGAATTATACTAGATGATCTTCATTAAATTTATTATATTGAGGAGTCAGCCTGGATGACTTTTTTACCAATACATCATATAGTATGAATAGGTAATTGTATAGTATGATACATAATTGATGATCATACAAGAAGAATTTAATTTGTGCAATAGCTTGTGACACATGGATCGTACAATAAAAAATAGGGTGTCATACAATACAATCAATGATAAATGGTTAGATCAAGATTGCTACTTTCATAGAAGATTAGGATGTGCAGAAAATGTGTAGATTGTATAGTACAAAGTGATTTGTTTCTTTTTTTATTTTTCCAAATTTTTTTCAATAAACAAAATTATTTAATGTGTGTGATGATCAGAGAATAGCTACAAAACCATAACAAATATAAACAAAATAAAAAAAATGTACAAACTCAAATTAGTTACATGAAAAAAAATAAAAAAAAAAGAGAAAAGAAAAACTCATTATTGCAAATGATTGAAGTTATCTCATTCACCCCAGATCAAGCATGAATGTCAATAACACCTAGTATAGTCCTCAAGGTGCTAAAGATGTCATTGGCAAGGGGTTTGGTAAAGATGTATGTAAGTTGATTTTTAATAGCTATATGATGCAGTTCTATCTCTCCCTTGGCTACGTAAGCTCTAATGAAATAATGCCTAATATTTATATGCTTCGTGTGGGAGTGTTAGATCAAATTATTGGCAATACAAATGGCACTAGTGTTGTGTCACATGATAGGAATAGTTCCTATATATAATCTAAGATCTTAGATTTGTTGCTTTAACCATAAGACTTGAGCAGCACGGTTTCCTACAATAATGTATTCTACCTTTATGGTGGTTAATGCTATAGAGTTTTAATTCTACTAGACCAGGAAACTAGTGATTGACTTTCAAATTGATAGGTTCCTGAGGTGCTTTTTTCTATCTAACCTCCATCTAGTAAAGTTAGAGTATGGATAACCTATGATTTTAAAGGATGAGCTTTGTCTAGGAAACCAAATTCCTAAGTTTTGGGTGCCTAAGAGCTATCTAAGGATTCTCTTCATAGCAATCATATGGGATTCCTTAGGATTAGCCTAAAATCTAGCACAAACATAAACACTAAGCATAATGGCAGGTCTATTGGCAATCAAATAGAAATGTGATCCTATTGAGAAGGCAGAGTACCTCGAGGACTTGACTTCAAAGCATTTATCCCCAAAGAGACTTAAAGGATTGACCAAGGCCACAGGAGGAGCAAGGGTGTAGCTAGCCTGAAGCAAATATGTGATCCCCTCACACTCCTTCTCCCTCACACTCAACCTCACCTTCTCCTTCATCTCAAACCCTAATTTTCTCTCAAAAGAAACTCTCTTAAAGTTCCTTCAAGAGTCACATAATGCTCTCTATTGTTAAGAGATTCTTCAAAATATTTCTTAAGTACTAAGTTTCAAGAAACCCTAAAAATTCAAGTTGGTCATCTCTGTTCGTACACTTATTAGAATTTATACAGTATGATCAGTTCAAAAACAAAACCCATCCAGTATAATGCAAAATAGTCATTAAGATGAAATGTTGAACTTTTTAAACACATTAAATAGTACGATCCAAAGACCATCCAACATGATCTATTTGATTTCTCTTTATTAGTACAAGACAATTCTTGGGATGATTGGAAATCATCTCTATAAATTATCCCTTGCTATTCTCATTATACAGTAGGGTTAGTTGATCTCAAGTGGGTCATCCAGTACACTGTGAATATCGTACAGTATGATTAGTTCAAATATCATAGTTTAATTTGGGAGGATCTTTGGGATAACCAAATATTGTCTCTATCAATATTATGGTACAATCAAGATCATATAATTTGATCTACTATCATTAATTAAATTATGACTTGATTAATTAATAATGGGGTTTAATTTAGGTAAGATTCTAAAATTTTCATATCATATAGTGCGATTAGTTCAAAATTTAAAATTCAAATATGTTACTTAATTTATCAGGTTGCTAGGGTTTTCAAATTGTAACAAATTATAAAGTATGATCTAGATTGTACAATATAGCTAGTTCATAGAAATTAATTATTTAATTAGCCATTAAACCCATTCTCCATATAACTGATCATATAGTATTATTGTAAGTCGTATAGTATGATTACTATAAAAATTTTATCTTTAAAATATTCTCACTCCCCGTGTGTGTGTATGCTCACCCAATTGCATACACTCTTATGTGGCTAGACTAAAGAAATAAAAAATAAAAAAATTAAAAGTTTATACTCTTTTTCTTAACATCCTATTCTACCCAATCTTGAGTTTCCAATAGCCATGAGTGAAAGTTTGAAAGGGATGTTAAGCCCATGTGAACTAGTCCCGAGGCTAACCAAGAGGGGGGGTGAATTGGATATTTAAAAACTTCTTTAAATAAAAAGAAAAATCTTTTATATCTTACAACGAAAATAAATTAAATCAATAATAAAAAGATCAATCACAGATTTCACCCAAGTAGTTAATCGCAGTAAAATAAAATGTAGAAAATAATCAGAAAGAACACACAAGATTTATAGTGGTTCGGTCCAACCTAACCTACGTCCACTCCCCGGAGGCACCCTCCAGGTATTGCACTACACCTTTAGTGACTCTCCTTTTGCCCCCACAGCTAGGTGGAGAAGCCCTTATAAAATCACTTCCACCTTCCCCGGTGCGGCGGAGTAGCCAGGTCCTTCGACACCA
Source organism: Dendrobium chrysotoxum (assembly GCA_019925795.1). Lineage (NCBI taxonomy): Eukaryota > Viridiplantae > Streptophyta > Magnoliopsida > Asparagales > Orchidaceae > Dendrobium > Dendrobium chrysotoxum. The sequence goes on from CM034314.1 coordinate 34,945,769, forward strand.
AAGAGATCTTCTTCTTTCCAAAACTTCCTTCGACACGACCCTTAAATACGATGGTACTTATGTGCAAGCTTGTCGGAGCAACCGTGTGAACCAACTCACACTCCCTCGAAAATCCCAATTCCAAGGCTCTTCTCCCTCTCAAACTCCACCCTTTCCTCTCTCCCTTTCAAGCTCTCTCTTCATTTTTTCTCCTAAAGAAACGAAGCCTCAATGGCTGCCAAAGACACCTATCAAGTGCCTTGAGAAAGCCTAAAAAGAGAGCTCCAAAAACCCTTCCAAATTAATTATGGTGGCAAAGATGGTCCAGGACGATCGCAGGATCGTCCAGGATGATGTGCTTCAAAAGGCGGCTTCAAAAAACCCTAAAAACATAATTCTGTCACCAAAAATTGTCCAGGACAATCACAAGATCGTCCAGGATGATGTGCAAAATTTAACCTGATAGTCCAGGACGATCACCTGGACAATATGTTTACATTTCCACTAATCATGCAGGATGATTAAATCATCCATAATGATTCGAATATCAAATTAAGCAAATTTAATTGACTAATTATAAGATTAATTTAGGCAACATTATTATAGATCATCCAGGATAATATAAATATCGGCCAAGATGATTAGTTCAATGAATAAATCGTCCTGGACGATATAAAATCATCCAGTATGATTTATTTAAAAGTTGAACTTCTGATTTTGATAGATCTCACTCCCCCTGAGAATGTGTGTAAATGATCACAAGCATGCATACACCCTTATAGGACTTGACTCAAAAAATTAAAAAGTACATCAAATGAGAATTACAAAGCATTTTCTCCTAATCTCCCCCTCACTAAGAAAAGACTTTTTAAAATAGGGAGAAACCTTTTTTTTAATTAAAAAAAAAACTACACAAATACAACAAATTAAAACAAACTTCACAAATACAACAGTACGTTCTCCCCCTTTGACATTATCAAAAAGAAAAGGAGCATAGAAAAATAAAATAGAAAAAATAGACTAAAAGATCAAACATGGTCCCTGATCTGGTTAAAAAAAATTTTAAAAAAATATTTTAAAATATCAAGAATTTTCTTGTAATGAGAAAGTCACCTCTTGATTTTATCCAAAAGCTTAATAAGGTATGAATTGACTACTGATAACCCAGAAAGGTTAGAGATTCAGAAATTATCAATCCAAGCTCATGTTTTAAAAATGCTAAAAAACTATTAAGACAATATCTAAATAAAGGAACAAATTAGATAAGGAAACAAAAATCTTTCAAAACTCCTTTCATGAAATATATATAATAGAATATTAATGCAAAGTAATGAATAAAAAATCTTGATTTTCAAGCTCAAGTAACAAATTTATCAAAAAGACATGGGTTTTTTAAACTTTAGAGATTTACAAGAAGAGAAGCTAACTTTTTGTGGGCTCATTTTGTGCCTCTTTTCATTTTGGCGCTCTTTGCTCATCTTTTAATTTTTGATACACTTTGTGTATCCATTTATTTTTGGCGACATTGCGCATCTTTTAATTTTTGATACAATTTGTGTATACTTCTATTTTTGGCGACATTACGCATTTTTTGATTTTTGTAATTTTTCTTCCTTTCTAAGTCTTTAAAATCAGCAAACCTTATTCTTTTGATAAAGACGAACAACCTGAATAAGATAATTTTGAAGTTGGTTCAATAATTTGCAAAAGATTTCTATGAGATAGACAAAATATTGGTAGATGAAAAAAGTTTCAATTACAAAAACTAATTTTTAATTTGAAATAGATTTTGAATCAAAAGTGAATTAACCTAACATAAAGAAATAAGATGGAGAGACAAAATCATGAGTTTCCTTCCTTTGCTTGATTTAAGGGAAATTAACCACAACTTACATAGAATTTTTAGAAAAACTGGAGGTAAATTTTCCATATTTAGAAAATATGATCTTTGAAATATAATTTTGATTTTTTAAAGTATAAATAAATCAAAAAGTGATATGTGTGTGCTGATCAGAGAAACAACTAAAACTACAAAGAAATTAATTTTTAAAAAATTTAAAAGAAAAATAATAATAAAACATAAAAAACACAATGAATAAAAATCACAAACAACAAAAGTAAAAACATAAAAATAAACACAAGCAAAATATAAATTCATATCATCTCGCTCCTGATCTGATGATTTAGAAGCTAGGTCTGCCCAAGAGATTTTTTACTTTGCATTATTTACCCTTATTACAATTTTCTTAGCTTTACCCTTTTCTTTTTCAGGAAGAGTTTTTAAGTTCGAGCACTGATTTTTCATATGTCCAAGTTTCCTACATCCAAAGAAAAAAACAACAGAAGAAATCTTAACATTTTTACCTTTTTTACCTTTGTTCCACTTTTGTTGATGTTGATGCTTGTGCTTCGAGTCACTTTCCTCAATGTCTTCAGCTTTCAGTACTATAGTTTCACCTGCATCCAAAAGCTTTTGACCCAAACCTTGCCCGTAAGAAATGAGTGAGCCAATCAAATTATCAATAGAATATTCCTTCAACTTTTTTGATTCATAAATAACAACAACTTTAGCATCAAACTTATCAAGCAGGCAATGTAGAATTTTATTGATCTTTTCAAAGTTTGAAAATTCTTTACCTAAAGCATGTAATGTTATCACAATTTGAGTAAACCTAGTAAACATGTCTAAGATCATCTCATAAGGATTCATACTAAAAAGTTCATAATCATGCATTAGAATATTCAACTTTGATTACTTAACTTCACTAGTTCCTTCGTATGTAATGCATAGTTTATCCCAAATTTCTTTTCCAGTAGTACAAGTAGATATTATCATGCAATAATCAGAATTTAAAGCCCAGAAAAAATAATTTAAATATTTAGCATTTAATTGAGTATTGATCTGATCTACTCTACTCCATTCAAAAAAGGAATATTAGTTTTGATTTTATCTATAATACGTGATGGTACAGAATAACCAATTTGAGTCATATGCCACATGCGATAATCTATTGATTTCAAGAAAGTACACATGCAAATTTTCTAAAAATCAAAAGTAATAGTTTCAAATAAAGGTGGTCTGGTAATGGAATAACCTTCAGCGATGTTTCTATTTCCAAAGTTATCCATGGATCAAATTCAAAAGTTTTTCAAAACTAAATTTTATGAATCCCACTCTGATACGACTTAAAAGTTCTTTAGGAGTGTTAAGCCCTTGCGAACTAGTCCCGAGGCTAACTAAGAGGGGGGGTGAATTGGATATTTAAAAACTTCTTTAAATAAAAAGAAAAATCTTTTTATATCTTGCAGTGGAAATAAATTAAATTAATAATAAAAAGATCAATCACAGATTTCATCCAAGCAGTTAATCACAATAAAATAAAATGTAGAAAATAATCAAAAAGAACAGACCAGATTTATAGTGGTTCGGTCCAACCTAACCAACGTCCACTCCCTAGAGGCACTCTCCAGGTACTGCACTACACCTTTAGTGAGTCTTCTTTAGCCCCCACAGCTAGGAGGAGAAGCCCTTATAAAATCACTTCCACCTTCCCTGGTGCGGCAGAGTTGCCGGGTCCTTCGACACCAAAGAGATCTTCTTCTTTCCAAAACTTCCTTCGAGATGACCCTTGAATCCGATGGTATTTAGGTGCTAGCTTTCCGGAGCAACCGTGTGAACCCCCTAACACTCCCTCGAAAATCCCCCTTCCAAGGCTCTTCTCCCTCTCAAACTCCAAATTTTAAGCTCTCTCTTCAAGTTTTCTCCAAAAGAAATGAAGCCTCGATGGATGCCAAAGACAGCTATCAAGTGCCTTAAGAAAGCTTAAAAAGAGAGCTCCAAAAACCCTTCTAAATTAACTCTAGCGGCAAAGATCATCCAGGACAATCGTAGGATCATCCAGGATGATGTGCTCCAAAAGAAGGCTTTAGAAAACCCTAAAAACTCAATTCTTCTGCCAAAAATCATCCAGGATAATCACAAGATCATCCAGGACGATGTGTAGAATTTGACCGATAGTCTAGGACGATCACCTGGACGATATGTTCAAATTTGCACTAATTATCCAGGATGATTATAAGATCATCCATAATAATTAAAATATCAAATTAAGTAGATTTAATTGATTAATTATAGGATTAATTTAGGCAACATTATCATAGATCATCTAGTACGATATGGATCATCCTTGACGATTAGATCAAAAACTAAACTTAAAATCTTGCCTAAATTATTATGGCGGCTAGGGTTTTGAGATCATATTGGATCATCCAGGATGATATAAACATCGTCCAGGATGATTAGTTTAATGAACAGATCATCCTGGACAATCTAAAGTTATCTAGTATTATTTATTCAAAAGTTGAAATTATGGTTTAGACAGATCTCACTCCCCATGAGAATGTGTGTACATGATCACAAGCAAGCATACACCCTTATAGGACTTGACTCAAAAAATCAAAAAGTACATCAAATGTGAATTACAAAAATCACACATCATAACCTATTCTACCCATTCTTGAGCTTGATTCTTTGTTAGATGGTGCATGCTATTTCCTGAAATGTTAGTATACACATAAATAAATATATATTCCAAATATTAGGAGATGTGAGCCATAATTTTTGTTATCATCAAAATAAGAACTTGTGAGCCCGAGTCATAACAATCTCCCCCTTTTTAATGATGGCAAACATTACTGGTTGAATTTGCAAACAAAAAGCATTTTCTCCTAATCTCCCCCTCACTAAGAAAAGGCTTTTTAAAATAGGGAGAAACCTTTATTTTTAATTTAAAAAAAACTACATAAAAACAACAAATAAAAACAAACTTCACAAATACAACAGTACGTTCTCCCCCATTGACATTATAAAAAAGAAGAGGAGCATAGAAAAACAAAATAGAAAAAATAGACTAAAAGATCAAACATGGTCCCTGATCTGGTTAAAAAAAATTTTGAAACAATAAATTGAAATATCAAGAATTTTATTGTAATGAGAAAGTTACCTCTTGATTTTATCCAAAAGCTTAGTAAGGTATGAATTGACTACTCATAACCCATAAAGGTTAGAGATTCAGAAATTATCAATCCAAGATCAGATTTTAAAAAGGCTAAGAAACTTTTTAAGATAATATCTAAATCAAGGAACAAATTAGATAAGGAAATAAAAATCTTTCAAAACTTCTTTCATAAAATATATCTAATAGAAGATTAATGCAAAGTAATGAATCAGAAATCTTGATTTTCAAGCTCAAGTAACAAATTTATCAAAAAGACATGGGTTTTTTAAACTTTAGAGATTTACAAGAAGGGAAGCTAACTTTTTGTGGGCTCATTTTGTGCCTCTTTTCATTTTGGCGCTCTTTGCGCATCTTTTAATTTTTTATACATTTTATGTATCCATTTATTTTTGGCGACATTGTGCATCTTTTGATTTTCGATACACTTTGTGTATGCTTCCATTTTTGGCGACATTGTGCATCTTTTAATTTTTGTAATTTGGCTTCCTTTTTAAGTCTTTAAAATCATCAAACCTTATTCTTTTGATAAAGACAAACAACCTGAATAAGATAATTTTGAAGTTGGTTTAATAATTTGTAAAATATTCCTATGAGATAGACAAAATATTGGGAGATGAAAAAAGTTTCAATTTGAAAAACCAATTTATAATTTGAAATAGATTTTGAATCAAAAGTGAAATAACCTAACATAAAGAAATAAGATGGAGAGACAAAATCATGAGTTTCCTTTCTTTGCTTGATTTTAGAGAAATCAACCACAACACACATTGAATTTTTAGCAAAATAGGAGGTAAATTTTCCATTTTTAGAAAATTTGATCTTTGAAATATAACTTTGATTTTTTTAAGTGTAAATAAAATAAAAAGTGATATGTGTGTGCTAATCAGAGAAACAACTAAAAGAACAAAGAAAATAAATTATTAAAAAATTAAAAGAAAAAAAAATAATAATAAGACATAAAAAACACAATGAATAAAAATCACAAACAACAAAAGTAAAAACATAAAAACAAAGACAAGAAAAACATTAATTCATATCATCTCGCTCCTAATATGATGATTCAGAAGCTAGGTCTGCCCAAGAGATTTTTTGTTTTTCATTATTTTCCCTTATTACAATTTTCTAAGCTTTACCCTTTTCCTTTTAAGGAAGGGCTTTTAAGTTCGGGCACTGATTTTTCATATGTCCAAGTTTCCTACATCCAAAGCAAATAACATCAGAAGAAATCTTAACATTTTTTATCTTTTTTATCTTTTTTCCACTTTTGTTGATGTTGATGCTTATGCTTTGAGTCGCTTTCCTCAATGTCTTCAGCTTTCAGTACTATAGTTTCACCTGCATCCAAAAGCTTTTGACTGAAACCTTGCTCGTAGGCAATGAGTGAGCCAATCAAATTATCAGTAGAATATTCGTTCAACTTTTTTGATTCACAAATAGCAACAACTTTGGCATCAAACATATCAAGCAGGCAACGTAGAATTTTATTGATCTTTTCAAAGTTTGAAAATTCTTTACCTAAAGCATGTAATGATATCACAATTTGAGTAAACATAGTATACATGTCTAAGATCATCTCATAAGATTTCATGCTAAAAAGTTCATAATCATACATTAGAATATTCAACTTAGATTTCTTAACTTCACTTGTTCCTTCGTATGTAATGTATAGTTTATCCCAAATTTCTTTGCCAGTAGTACATGCAGATATTATCACGCAATCATCAGAATTTAAAGCACAAAAAAAATAATTCAAATATTTAGCAATTAATTGAGCATTGATCTGATCTACTCTACTCTATTCAAAAAAAGAAATATCAATTTTGATTCCATCTATAATACGTGATGGTACAGAATAACAAATTTGAATCTTATGCCACATGCGATAATCTATTGATTTCAAGAAAGTAGACATGTGAATTTTCCAAAAATCAAAAGTAATATTTTCAAATAAAGGTGGTCTGGTAATGGAATAACCTTCAGCGATGTTTCTATTTCCAAAGTTAGCCATGGATCAAATTCAAAAGTTTTTCAAAACTAAATTTTATAAATCCCGCTCTGATACCACTTGAAAGTTCTTTAGATGAGTTAAGCCTTTGTGAACTAGACCCAAGGCTAACCAAGAGGGGGGGTGAATTGGATATTTAAAAACTTCTTTAAATAAAAAGAAAAATCTTTTTATATCTTGCCATAGAAACAAATTAAATCAATAATAAAAAGATCAATCACAGATCTCACCCAAGCAGTTAATCGTAGAAAAATAAAATGTAGAAAATAATCAGAAAGAACACACCAGATTTATAGTGGTTCGGTCCAACTTGACCTATGTCCACTCCATGGAGGCACCCTCCAGGTATTGCACTACACCTTTAGTGACTCTCCTTTAGCCCCCATAGCTAGGCGGACAAGCCCTTACAAAATCACTTCCACCTTCCCCGGTGCGGCAGAGTAGCCTGGTCCTTCGAGACCAAAGAGAACTTCTTCTTTCCAAAACTTCCTTCGAGATGACCCTTGAATCCGATGGTACCTAGGTGCAAGCTTTTCGGACCAACCCAATGAACCCCCTCACACTCCCTCAAAAATCCCCCTTCCAAGGCTCTTCTCCCTCTCAAACTCCACCCTTTCCTCTCTCCCTTTCAAGCTCTCTCTTCAAGTTTTCTCCAAAAGAAATGAAGCCTCAATGGTTGCCAAAGACACCTATAAGGTGCGTTGAGAAAGCTTAAAAAGAGAGCTCCAAAAACCCTTCCAAATAAATTCTAGCGGCAAAGATCATCCAGGATGATTGCAGGATCATCCAGGACGATTTGCTACAAAAGACGGCTTCAGAAAACCCTAAGAACTCAATTCTGCCGCCAAAAATCATCTAGGATAATCGTGGGATCGTCTAGGATGATGTGGAGAATTTGACCTGATAGTCCAGGACAATCACCTGGAAGAAATGTTGAAATTTACACTAATCGTCTAGGATGATTATAAGATCATCCATAATGATTAGAATATTAAATTAAGCAGATTTAATTTACTAATCAAAGGATTAATTTAGGCAATATTATCATAGATTATCTAGTACGATATGGATCATCCTTGACGATTAGATGAAAAACACAACTTAAAATCTTGCTTAAATTATTATGGCGACTAGGGTTTTGAGATCATATTGGATCGTCCAGGATGATATAAATATCATCCAGGAGTATTAGTTTAATGAACAGATCATCCTGGATGATCTAAAATTGTCTAGTATGATTTATTCAAAAGTTAAACTTCTGGTTTTTACAGATCTCACTCCTCCTGAGAATGTGTGTACATGATCACAAGCAAGCATACACTCTTATAGGACTTGACTCAAAAAATCAAAAAGGGCATCAAATGAGAATTATAAGAATCAAACATCATAACCTATTATACCCGTTCTTGAGCCTTGATTCTTTGTTGGATGGTACATGCTGTTTCTTGAAATGTTAGTATACACACAAATAAATATACATTCCAAATATTAGGAGATGTGAGCCATAACATTTATTATCATCAAAATAAGAACTCGTGGGCCCAAGTCATAACATTGAGCAGTGTATGTTGTACCTATAATGCTAGTGCTCACAGATAAAAAATCTCATTGACTAAGGATCCTAGATTGCAACAATCTTCCCCTTTTTAATGTTGGTAAATAATTTTGGTTGACAGGTAAATAATATTCTTTTCTCCTAAGCTCTCCCTACAGAGAAATATAGCAAAAATAGAAACATAAATCGAATTCTATTTGAAAAACATACAACTAAAACATATATTTTCTTCCCCTTTTGACATCACCAAAAAGGGGAGGATCATGAAAAAATAAGTTAAATATTGCATGACGTAAAAAAACAAAACACAACAAACAAGCACTAACAGTAAGTCATATACTGATCAGGTGGTGATGGTGGTGGTTGTTGAAAATATTTATGGATGGAGGTGAATTGATCTTCAATTAAGGAAAAAATTTTTCCAAACCATTCCATTTCTTCCTCAAACTATTGTTTTTGTTGTTAAATTTGATATTCTAGTTGGGTTTCTAATCACTCAAGCCACTAAATTATTTTATCGTGAGGGTAGGTAGGGTAAATAGGTGCATGTTATGGTATTGGTGGTAGTGGAGGTTATTGTGCAGGCCACTTATAAGAGCAGCATCCCCTTCATCATCAAAATTTGGCTCATCATGCTCTTGCTCCAGATGGAAAAGAATACAAAAGGAAGCATTCATATTGAAAATGGAAAGATTATCGAGAGAAGCAGGGTAGGTGATTTGATATTTCTTGTCTAAGACATAGCCTAAGACATATCCTAGTTCAACATTTTACTTTCTTCTTGTATTGGGCTGTCAAATTGGAGTCATGTTTTGGATATAGTTAATAATTATTTGAGCTTCATCAAATTTAGTATTGAACATTTTGAAATAGGTGACTAGGGAAGGAAGTGGAGTGATGTTGACACGATCACCAACTTTGGGTATAATTGATGTTCGAAGAACTTTTTTGGATAATTCGAGCATTTTGATTTAGAGAGTGGACCAAGGTTGATTTTGGTTTAAAGCCAAATTCCAAATTGTTAGGTTTACAACACTCGAGTCAAAATCAGTTCTAGAGGCCATGGATTATGGAAGAGGTCCTTCAGTAGAAAGACCGATATACTCCCTTAGATCTTCCTTATTGATTTCAACGGGTCGTCGACATACATAGGAAGTCATGGTGAAGGTTTCTGCATTGATACTAAGGTTAGCTAGGAATTTATAGAGCAGTTCATAATTAAAAGGAAATGCGAGGGTGAGAAGGAATTAAAGAGTTTTGGATGCAAAGAGGTTCATCACGCAAAAGTTTAGAGTAAGTTGACTGAGCATTTTGGAGGAGGTAATGCGAGCCTCCTTGAATTTATAGTATGCATCTTCATCTCAAATAGATAGAAATTGATTGATGTCTGAGCAAAGAGAGGAGGAGCTCCCTTGGGTCATTCGATCGCATTTACTTCCAACGGCCATTGGAGAATCCTAAGATTCTGAAAGTAGGAATTTAAAGAAAGAAGGATTTCAATGGATTAAAAAGTTAGAAACCCTCCTATTTATAAAATTTAAGCATCTCATATAGTATGATTATAGATTATACATTACGATCAGGAGGGTTATCTGGATGACTTTTCGGGAAAAGGAGGTCAAATTATACAATACAATCAGTATCATACTGGATGATATTTAGGAATTGCATTTGGCCTGAGGAGTTGCCTGAACTACTTTTAACTAAACTTATTATGCAGTACGAATAGGTGTTCGTACAGTATGAAGTGTAATTATGATCATACTGGTCAACATATTCTAATGCGTGTATCGTATAGTATGAAGGGTGGTTCATACAGTATGATCACTAATAACAGAACTCATATGGGCCATTAGTTTAGCTAATGGTAGTGATTTGTGCATACATGGGTAGATCATACAATACAAATGTGGATCATACAGTACGATGTAAGAAGTTCTGATTAATTTTTTTTTTTTGATCTAGTAAAGAGTGTGGGAAGAGTAGGAAACAACATTTTAACGAAAACAACGACAAAATAAAATGCAAAAACAACAACACATAAGTAAACACACACAAACACATATACTGTAACACATATGAATGGTTAATTTCAAATGATAAATATTAAGATTTATCTTGAGTTAAACATGAATGTCTATAACACCATGCCAAGTCCTTAAGGTGGTAAAGTTGTTTTAGGTTTAGGGTTCAGTGAGATGTCTGCAAGTTGGTCTCTAGTAGCTATATGATGCAATTCTATATCACCCTTGGCTATATGATCTCTTATGATGTGATGCCTAATATCGATACACTTTATTCGGGAGTGTTGAATTGGATTTTTGGATATACAAATGGCAATAGTATTGTCACACATGATTGGAATGGCACCTACGAGTACTCTAAGTTCGAAGATTTGTTGCTTTAACCATAAGACTTGGGTAATATAGCTTCCTACAGTAACGTATTTCTCCTCAACGGTGGAAACGGCTACAGAGTTCTTCTTTCTACGAGATAAGGAAACCAATGATTGGCAAATAAACTAACAGGTTCTTGATGCACTTTTCCTATCTATCCTATATCCTGTAAAATTAGAATCCAAATATCTTATGATTTCAAAGGATAAACTATACTAAGGGTAATATATACCTATGTTTTGGGTGCCTAATAAGTATCTAAGGATTCTCTTAATAGTAGTTATGTGAGATTCTTTTAGAACAACCTAAAATATAGCACAAACATACACTAAACATTATATCTGATCTACATGTAGTCAACTAAAAAAGTGATCCAATTATCCCTCTATACTTTTTCCGATCTACTAACTTTCTATTTAGGTCCTTATCTAACTGTATGGTAGAGCTCATGGGAGTGTTTGTTGTCTTAGCATTGTCCATTTCATACTTCTTTAATTTGCTAAGAAAGGCTCCATCATCCATCTGCTTTATAATAAATCCAAGAAAATAGTTTATTTCCCTCATCATACTCATCTCAAACTCTTTACTCGTTATTTTTAAAAATTCATCACATAAGTTTTTATCTGAGGTTCCAAATAAGATATCATCAACATAAATTTGGATAATGAGTAATTATTCTCTTACCTTTTTAAGGAATAGTGTGGTTTCCATGCTACCCTTAATAAAGGCACTATTGGTATGAATCTGCTTAGCCTTTCATACCATGCTCTAGGTACTTATTTAAGTACTAATAATGCCTTCTTTAACTTGAACACATGATTTGAAAATTATGAATTTTTAAAGCCCGGGTGGTCACTCAACATAAAAATCTTCTTTAATTTCCCCATTTAGGAAGGCACTCTTAATATCCATTTGATACAACTTAAATCCTCTAAAGCAGGCAAAAGCTAGTATAACCCTAATTGCTTCTAATCTAGCTGCAGGGGCAAAGGTTTCCTCAAAACTGATTTCTTTAATTTGATTGTACCCCTTAAAAACTAATCTAGCCTTATTTCAAATCACTATTCTAGAGTTATTCATCTTATTTTTCAACACTCACTTTATTCCAACTACACTCTAGTCCTATGGTTTTTTGATTAGTTTGCAGACATAATTTCTAACAAATTTTTTTAGCTCCTCTTGCATTACTAGGATCTAGAATTCACCTATTAGGGCTTGATCTATATTGGGGGTTATATCATTAAGATAAATATATAATGACTAACTTCCTTCCTAAGTCCATGCCTAGTTCTAACACCTACAGATTGGCCTCTTAAGATTAATTCTTTAGGATGACTAGAAGAATATCTCCATTCTCTAGGCAGTGGCTCCTAAGGTTCTACTATATCTCCTATAGTAATGGCTTCTACCCCTTGAATGACCTCTACTTCTTCTTCTTTTGGATTAGATTAAACGATCCTATATGATTCATTAAATACCATAAGGTTAGACTCTTCTATAACTAAAGTTCTCTTTATGAAGATTCTATAGGCTTTCCCTATAGATGAAAAACCTAAGAAAACTCTTTCATGAAATTTTGGGTCAAATTTGCTTAAGTGTTACTTTCCATTAATCAAGATATAGCATTTACACCCAAAAACATGCATGTGAGGAAAGTTAGGTGTCCTACCCATAAGGAGTTCATAGGGTATCTTATTTAGCTTGAATATAATATTTACCCTATTTAAAATATAACAAGTAATATTTATTGCTTCTATCCAAAAATATCCAGGGAGTTAGTATTCAGCTAGTATAGCCCTAGCAGCTTCTACCATAGTTTTATTTTTCCTTTCAGCTATTTCAATCTGTTGAGGGGTCCTAGGGGCAGAGAATTTATGTTTTATACCTATCTCTTAACAGAAAGATTCAAACCTATCATTTTTAAATTCTCTGCCATGATCATTATGCATGGTTGAGATTTCACATCATAATTTCATTTGAATTTAGGTCAAGAAAGTTCTAAATTACTCAAATGACTCACTCTTATGTGCTAGGAATCTAACCTAAGTAAATTTAGAGAAGTCATCTACTATTACAAATCCATATGTCTTTCATCCTATGCTAGCTATACTAATTAGTCAAAAAATGTTCATATGAAGGATTTCTAGTGGCCAAAAGGTGTTGATGTCTTTGATTGAATGAAATAAAGACTTGATTTATTTTCCTAGTTGGCAGACATCACATAGGTAGTCCTTAGTGAAGTCTAACTTAGGTATGCCTCTCACCAGGTCTTTTTAGGTAATCTTCCTAAGAGTTTTCATGCTTGCATGAAATTTTCTCCTATGCCATAGCCATGAATCATCAATAATAGTTTTCAAACACAAAGAGTTAGAATATTCAATGTAATTTAACTCTATCATGTAAACATTATTTATTCATTTTTCTTCTAACACAAGTTTTCCATTTAAACTAATTTTATATTTTTAAAATGAAATTGGATGTCAAAACCTTTATCATAAAGTTGACTAATGCTCAGAAAATTATGCTTTAAACCATTAATAAATAAAACATTCTAAACATTAAAGCTTTTAGCATTGCTGATTATACCTGAGCCAATAACTTTTCGGTGGTGTTGTCTCCTAGTGTCACCTTGGCTCATGACCTGGCCTCTAGTGTGATGAACTTCTTCATATTAACAATCATGCACCTCGAGAATCCACTATCTAGGTGCCATATACTCTCACTAGGTCTTTTATGGGAGCAACCCTTCAATAGTCATTCAAACGTTAAATTTGGGAACCCAACTGAGTTTGGGTTCCACCTTATATGCTTGAATGAATGATATGAATGCATGCCATGCTATGATGAATGTAATTTTGACCTTTACACTAGATGTGTCATATGGTGGATTATACAAGTGTCGGGTATGTGACCTAGTATGCCACAGAAGTAACACCTAATTCCCCAAAATGGATTCACTAGTTTATATAGGTTGTGGTGCCTCTTCATAGTTTTAAATGATGCATGTTGTGGTGATGGGTTATAAAATTATACTAAGGTAGGTGGTGGTTTGTTATTCTTAAGTGCAATTAGTTTTGCTTCTAAAAATTTGTTCGCCCTTTCAAGAATGGACATTTCTATTTTCAATGTTTGCTCTCCACCTTCTATTTCATCTGTACATGTTTCTAATCCTTTGTATGCTTTTTCTAATTCACTATGCGATGTTTTTAAGGGGTCATATGCATTAGATAGGTCATTATGCCTTTTTTTAATGCATCAAATTTATCTAGTAAAGCCATATGATCGCTATTTAAAGTAGAATGCTCACTTACCAAACTAGCATGCTCTTATTGTAATGTACTAAAATAAGTATTGTGACTAGCATGCATCTTTTTTAACTTCCTATACAAATCTTGAATTTTCACTGAAATAATAAATAATTCTTCAAAGAAAATTTAACATGCCTCATCTTGATCTCCTGGTTCAGTGTTTTTTGCTTACCTCTCTTTAGAGGCGGAGTCAGACCGAAAAACTTTCGGTGTTTTTTGCTTACCTCTCTTGAACTTTGGCTTTTCTTCACCCTTCTCCTTGTTCGGGTGAGCTTTTAGGTTGGGGCAGTCTGTTCTCAAGTGTCCCGGCTTCCTCCATTCAAAAATAATAACTTTAGATGTCACTTTAGAATTTTTATTTGTTTTACCTTTATTCCGCTACTAATGATGCCTTTATTTTCTCTTTAGGAAGCTTTAAATTGCTGTGTCATCTGCGCGATGTCATCCTCTCCTTCATCTATAGAGCTGTCATTTGCTTTAAGTGCTACAATTTTCTCCTTCTTCTTTTCACCTGCATCACTTTGCTTTTGGCTCACTCCCTGCTCGTAGGAAATGAGTGACCCAAGCAAGTTGTCAATAGAATAAACATTCAAATCCTTTGATTCAGTAATTATAGTAATTTTAGCATCATATACACTAGGTAGGCAATATAGGATTTTATTAACTATTTTTAAATTAGAAAGTTCTCTACCCACTACATGCAGGGATGTCACTAAATGTGTAAACCTATTATACATTTCTTAAATTTACTCACTAGGTTTCATGCAAAATAGTTCGTAGTTATAAAGTAGGATGTTTAACCTATTCTGTTTTACTTTACTAGTTCCATCATATATTATGCATAGTTTATCCCATATATCCTTCTCTATAGTATCGGTAGAAACATGAATATAATCTTCAGATTTTACAACATAGAAAAAGTAGTTTAAGCATTTAGTATTTAACTGACCTAAGTCTCTATCAGCACTGCTCCATTCATCAAATGGTAATTCATTCTTAATGCCACTAATTAAATAAGATGGTGTAGAATAACCTTCCTATACTAATAACCACATGTGATAATCAATAGATTACAAAAAGGTAAACTTACAAATTTTCCAAAAATTAAACGGTACATTATCAAATAGTGATGGATGGGTAACCCTCTACAATATTTTGATTACCAAAATGTGCCATTGATCTTTTCCTAAAGAATTTAAAAACTAAATTTCAAGACCCTCTTTTATACCACTTGAAAGTTTAAGTAGGTTATTAAACCTCACAAAACTAGCCCAAGGAGCACCAAGAGAAAACGGGGGGGGGGGGGGGGGGGGGGGGGGGGGGGATGAATTGGTAATTTTAAAAGTCTAGAAAAACTTTAATAGTTTCAAACCTAGCTAAAAGGGAAAATGTTACCTCAAAATCAATTCCTTCTATCTGATTGTACACCTTAGCTACTAATCTAGCCTTATTTCTAATCACTACACAACTGTCATTCATTTTATTCTTAAAAATCCACTTTGCTCCTATAACACTCTAGTCCTTAGGTCTACTAACTAAATCCAAAATATCATTCCTAATAAATTGGTTCATCTCTTCCTGTATAGTTAGGATCCAAGATTCTTCAAATAGGGCTTGATCTACATTTATGGGTTCTACCATAGAGATGAATGCAGAATGGCTAGCCTCCTTTTAAGTCTATGCCTAGTTATAACACCTATTGATGGATCTCTCAAGATGAGTTTCTTAGGATTACTAGATGAATATCTCCAATCTCTAAGCAATGGCTCCTGAGGTTCTACTCTATCTCCTAGGTTAATAGATTATATTCCTTTGGTGACCTATACCTCTTCTTCTTCTTCTAATCTAGATTCCTCATATTTATTAGATTCAGAAAAAATTTCATGGATACTCTCCTCTACCACTAAGGTCATTTTATTTAAAATTCTAAAGGCTTTGCTTACTCAAAAATAACCTAGAAAACACCTTCATCATATTTAGGGTCAAACTTTCCTAGAGAAGATTTTTCATTAATCAGAATGAAACACTTACATCCAATGACATGAAGATGAGAAAGATTAGGTGTTCTACCCTTAAGTAACTCATAGGGGGTATTATTAAGTTTGGATTTAAGATTTATCCTATTTAGAATATAACAAGCAGACATAATTATTTTTGCCATGAAATTTCTAAAAAGTGAATACTCTACTAACATGGGCTTAACTGCCTCTACTAAGGTTCTATTCTTCCTTTGAACTACCCTATTTTGCTAAGGGTTCTCGGGGTAGAAAAATCATGTTCTATACCATGCTCCATCTATACCCTGGGGAGCAATTTATAAGTCTATGTTGGGGTTATGCCTCTTCCTATGGATATGCAATGCATGCTATGTCCTATGCTATGGCTGTGTATGCATAAGCCTATGAGTATTTTGTTACAGTCTTATTAATATTATCTATAAAGCATTACTTATACTTTTTTTAGATGCCAATCTAATAGGATTTCTTGCTTACTAGTTTCTTAGTCATCAGCCACTACATTTAATCTTTCAAACGCATCATGTAACTCAGCATGCACATATTTCATAGATTCATACTCTTGGATTAAATCTAGATGCTTCTTATTTAATACATCAAATTCATCATATAAACATATATGTGCTTTATTTAAAGCATTATGTTCCACCCTAAGATAATCGTGCTCCTTTTATAAAGTAAAAAATTCAGTATTCAAGTTAGGATATATTTTTTAAGCTTCCTATATGAATCAGGAATTTTCTTAGTTCTAATAGAAAGTTCATTATAGGATAGCTAACATATCTCATCTTGATAAGACTGATTAAGACTATCATTAGCCATGAGATAGAGATTAGTTACCTTCCCTCTCCTTCATGTTTGTATGAGTTTGAGGTGAAGTTTTCCTAAAATGCATTATGTGTTCATTGCTTCCTCCTTTTTAATTTTTCCTTCTCTTCATCCTTCTCCTTGGCCAGATGAATTTTAGATTAGGGAAATTAGTTCTCAAGTGAACTGGTTTCCTGCATTAAAAATAAATAGTCTTAGCTTATATTTTGAAATTTTTATCAATTTTACTTTTATTCTATTTGCAGATGATGCTTTTTCTTTCTCTTCAAAAAACTTTTTAACTGTCAAGTCATCAGTGAAACCTCCTCAACCGTAGAGTTCTCACTATTGGAGTCATTGGATTTCAAATCCATAACTTTCTTCTCTTTCCTGTCACTTGCATTAAGTAATCTTTGACTCATACCTTGCTTGTAGGAAATGAGCAAGCCAAGCAAGATATCAATAGAATACACATTCAAATCTTTAGATCCATATATTACAGTAACCTATGTATCATAAGTACAAGGTAGAAAACACTAGATTTTGTAAACCTTTTGAGAATTTGATAAATCACTACCTAGTGCATGTAGGGATGTCGCTATCTGAGTGAATCTAGTGTATACTTCAGAACTTATCTCATTAGGTTTCAAAAAAAATAGTTCATTATCATGTAACAAACTATTTAACCAAGATTGCTTGACCTCATTAGTACACCCATATATGATGCTCAGTCTATCCCATATTTCCTTTCTAGTAGTACAAGTAGAGATTATAAAGTCATCCTCAAATTTAAGTACACAGAAGAAATAGTTCAAACATTTGGCATTAAGTTGAGCTAATTCTCTATTCTCATTGCTCAATTTAGCAAATGAGGTTTCTACCTTAACTTTACTAATAAGAAGAAAAGGTGTAGAATAGTCTTCTTGAATCATATACCACATAATAATGCTAATGGTTTGTAAAAATATAGACATGTGAATTTTCCCAAAATCAAATGGTATATTATCGAATAATGGTGGATGAGTTATAGACTAACCTTCTGCGGTATTCTAATTTTTGAAATGTGCTAGTTGATCTTATCTTAGGGATTTATTTAAAATCTCAACTCTATGAATGCTCTGATACCAATTGATAATCCAATGGAGAGTGTTAAAACTTGTTGAAAAGTCCCTGGGTACACTAATAGGGAGGTGAATTAGTATTTTACAAATTAGCCCCTTAAATGTTCCTCTCACAAATCATGTCAAACAAAAATACTAGTGAAAGCAAATATCAGAGATTAAAAAGAAAATTTATATTTTTGTTTGAGGAAAAAGAAATATATTTGTTACTTTTGACTTTTAGATTTTACTTATTCTAATTATTGCTCACACAAACTAATCCATAGAGGCCACAAAATTTCTAATTAGAGATTTCACAAGAATAATATATAGGAACTAAAATATGAGAAATAAAAATGTAAGTAAAAGAATGAGCACATCAAAAATTATATAGTGATTTGGCCAAAATTGGACCTATGTCCACTCCCAGAGTCTTCCTCTCCAGGTATTGCACTAACACCTTTATTATCTTTTATTTAGCCCACATGGAATGGAATAGAAGCCCTTACAAATGATATCCACCAAACCAAGTGTGCCGGAGAACAAAAATCTATTTTCACCCTCCCAGTGAAGGCAAATAGCCTTGAAGCTATGTCGGCCTCCTTGGGATGGTGGCGTACCTTGGAATCCTTTTTCATCCTCCTGGTGAAGGAAGAGAACCTCAACCTTTGACCTTAAAGTTTCTCTCCCAAGAGGAACCCCAAAAACTCAACATGTCCTTAGATAAAATAAGGGGTAAACAAGCTTGAAAAGCCCATGTGGAAACCACTCACACTCATTCTCCATCACACTCAATCCCACGTTCTTCTTTTCTATTGTATTATAGTTCTCTAAAGAGTTCTCCCTCGGATTTTCTTCAATAACTAAAAGATTATCTCCTTTGGATTTAAAATAAGTATTTAAATCAGGCCTCAAAAAACCAAAATTTTTTTATTCCACTAACTTTGATTATACGGTATGATATTGTATCACATAGTATGATTAGTTCAATATGTATACAATTATTTTAATATAGCATAACATTACTGTACGATTGGTAGAAGCCCATATGATTAGTTTAAATATTTGAACTAATCGCTTAGTAAGATTTATGTATTGTACAATGCAATTAGCCTAACCGAATCATCATTTTATCCTAGATGATCACCAGTGATTAATTATCATCTCTTATGGAATAGGTTCATACTATATGAACAAGATCCATTATTATCCATTAATTAAGATTCAATTTCTTAATAAGGGGATTAGACTAGTTAAGTTTTAAATTCATCATATAGTACAACTAAAATAAATTTTGAGTTTTAAAATATTGCCTAAATTATTAATGGTGGCAGGTTTCCTGATTTATACTGATCATCCAGTATGATTCAAATCACATAATACGATTAGTTCAAAATTAGAAAACATAACTTAATGGTATAGTTAAAACTGGTTTACTCAGATCGTTTAGTATGATGGAGATCATAAAGTATGATTTGATAAAAAATTAATATTTTGAAATTTCCTCCACTGTGTGTGTGTATGGTCACTAAACTGCTATACACCTTTTATAGGTCTTTTGACTCAAGAAATGTAAACAAAAAAATCAAATTATAGACTCTTATCATATGACAACATTCCTAGTCTACCTTGTCTTGACTCTAACCTTTTATTGGTGTACTGCTTACCTGAAATGTTAGTGTGCAAAGGAAGATAATATCCATAAATACTAACACAAGAAGTATAGTAAGAAGCTAATAAAGTTTGCTATCATAAAAATCATGAATGTGATCCATAACCTTAATTAGCTTCTAGATCTTTAGGGTTTAGTCTTTATGGATAACAAACATAAAAATCATGAATGTGATCCTAGATTACAATAATTTTAAGGTTCAAAAATACTTCACGCATAAAGCGCATTCAATCCAAGATCTAGAAGCTAGGGTTTTAATTTTTCATCTGTAGAATGGATGCAAGAAGGTGTGGGATGGCTAATTCTCCTCCTTAGAGCTCCAACAGAAACTTCTCTTTAGGAAGAAAAATTGGAGGCAGAATCAAATTTGGGTTGGAATGAATGTGAGGGGTTTCCTAGGTTTTGCTCTTTTCTAAGTCACTCCATCCCAAGCAAGGGTCGGGATTGATTGACTCATGTTGTCGGTTGTTGCCATGTGGAAAGTGAAAGTTCAACGGAAGTTGTTAAACCTCATTGAACAACCCAAGATGTAGCAAGAGGAGGGTAAGTTGGAGATTTAAAAAAAACTTTTTAATTTCTAAAAATAATTTATTAAAACTTAATTACTAGATTCAAATCTTAAATAATAAATTAGATATCTAAAAATGTAAAGGCTAGTCAATGTGTGATATATTTTTGTGATTTAATAGAAACTACAAGACAAAATAAATTTATTTTTTATTTTTTTAAAAAATAAGTTCAAACCAAGCACAATGTTCATAATAAAGATTTATAAGAAAATTCTCACAGAAAATATAAAGTACAGAAATTAAAATTCATAAAGATAGAATGAACATACAAAATTTCATAGTGGTTCGATCAAACAATAACATACGTCCACTCCTCAGAGTCCTCCTCTCAGTGTATTCTCTTTTGGCCCCAACAACAAGGTAGAAAAGCCCATACAAGAATCACTTATACTAGCCAAGTGTAGTGGATAACAGAAATCCTTTTCACCCTCCTAGTGAGGTGGAGAACCTTGGAAGCTCTTTTCACCCTCCTAGTGAAAGCAGCGAACTTAGAAGCTTTTTTACCCTCCACATGAAGGCAGAGTACCTCACTAATTTTTTTCCATCCTGGTGAAGGAAGATAACCTCGATCTTTAGCCATGAATCCTTTCTCTCAAGTGAAACCCCAAGAAATCAATAGAGCCACTAGAGGAATTAAGGTGTAAGCCTACTTTAAGCAACCATATGGAATCCCCTCATAGTCCTTCTCCCTTTCACATAACCTCACTTTCTCGTTCTCTAATACTTTATGATCTCTCATGAAGTTCCCTCAGAATTTCTTCAACAACCAAAAGATCCCTAAGAATCAAATATGAGAGATTTTATATAAAGCTTAAAAAAATTCCTAAAATTTTAATTCTGTCACTTTTGTTCATATAGTATGATCAAGGATCATACAATACGATTAGTTCAAAAACTAGAGATCACTCAGTATGATGCAACAGTCACGTGATGAAAAGTTCAGGATCCTTATACTGATCATATGGTATAATTAGTTTAATTGTCTTTTGTTCAAACTGGATGATCGTAGCGATGATTAGAAATTATATTTGCTTATCATACTTTATTATTAACATTGTATAGAATGATTTGCCATTTTAATTAAATCTTAATTTGATTGATTAATCATGAGGATTAATTTATATTTTTAAATATCATACAATATGAAGGTATTCATATAGTATGGACAATACAAAATCAGAAACTAAAATTACTTACTTAATTTTTAATGGTAGTTAGGGTTTCTATATTAAACTAATCATTTAGTATGATATTAATTGTATTATATGATTAGGTTAAAAATATTAATTATAGAATTAGTCATTATTAATGATTTTACAAATAATTTATCATACAGTACGATTGGGATCTTACTGTGTTATTAGTTCAAAAAAATAAAAAATTATTTTCTCGCTCCCTAGTGTGTGTGTAAGGTCACCAAATAAGCATACAACTTAAGAAATAAAAATTTATAAAAATAAAAAATACATTCCATTTCAAAACATATCCTATTCTATCCAATCTTGAGCCCTAAAAATTCTTGAGTAGAGTGTGATGTACCTGAATATATTTGTACACATACAAGAAGTGTGAATATAAATGTTTGGTGAAATATGAAGTCGATCAATAATATTTATTATCATCAAAATACCAAGCTCGAGATCCTAAATTACGACAACCTCCCTTTTCTTATGATTCAAAACAATGTTTATTGTATATAAAATTTTTTGTATTTTCTCCTATGCTTCCCCTTACTAAGTGAAAATATTTTAAAAGTAGGGGAACAACCACAAAATTTTTTTATTTAAAATGCAAAGTAGTAATGCCACACAGGAACATAAATGCAAGAAAAATAAAAACTTAAACTAACAAACGAATATATACAACCAAATAACAAATACTCTTCCTTTTGACATCACTAAAAAGGAGAGAAAACACATTTGAAAGTACAAGCAGAAAGGAAGAAAGCAAATAAAGAAAAATCACAATAATAAATTATAAAGGAACACACATCCTAAAAGTAGGAGGGACCCTGATTAGGTGGTGGTGGTGGTGGTGGTGGTGGTGGTGTCTAGAAGTACTTGAGAATAAATGCAAACTTCTCTCCAAACAAAGTCATATCAACATCACACTACTATTACTACTGAATGTGAGTATCAAGACATGCCTCCAACTAATAAAATCTTTGAATTAGTGTGTCTTAGTAATGAGGTTATTATGTAGGTGATGTAGCTATTGATGGCATGGTTTTAGAGGTGGTGGTGGTGTAGGTCCTGCTCCCCCCATCCTCATCAAAATCTAGCTCCTCAACTAGCTCATCTCTCCGATGTCGACAAAAAAGAATGTGAAATATGCTATTGGAGTAAAAGATGGGAAAGTGATCGATAGTTCTAGGGTAGACAAGTTGATAGTTTCCATCGAGGATATAGGCTACTAGATATCCTAATGGGATATTTTGCTTTTGTTGGGTGGAAGGTCAACAAATAGCAGTGATATTTTGAAAATAGCTGATAACCATGTAAGCCCCATCAAATGGTGTGTTTGACATAATGAAATATGTATTCAGAGACAGGAGTGGAGTAATATTAACCCTATTCCATCCTTAGGAAGGATTGAGGTTCTAAGGACTTGGTGGATGGCTTGTGCTTTTTTGTTTAAGGTTTGAATTAAGGGCTCATGTTGATTCAACGGTTGATCCCTAAAGGTGAGAATGACAATAGTCCAAATATAGTCAACCCTAGATCAATGCAAGTGGGGATTAGTAGATAGGTGCACTTTTTAGGATAGGTTCTATTTAGTTATTTTGACAGGTCTCCTACAGACATATGAGGACATAAAAAACTATGCTACATTTACTGTCAAACTTGTAAAGAACTAAAAGAGGACTTCAGAATGGAAAGGAACAGTTATGGTGAGCATAAAATGTAGGGTACTAGAAGCAAAAAGATTGATGACCTAATAATTTAGTGTCGGCTGGTCTATGAGGTGAGAGGGCATAATTGTGAGCTTCCTTTAATCTGTGGTAGGCAGATTCATCCTTAATCTTTTGGAACTGCTCATTAACAAGATGATGAGAGGAATTTCCTTAGCGCAGTCACTTGCCATCGGCCATAAGAATCTTAACAATCGTAGTTTAGAAGTTATAATACGAGAATGAAATTGAGTGAATGAAACCTTATAATTACTTCTTTTGCATAGAATTTTTTGTCTACCGTACAACATGATCAAGGTTCATACTAGACGATCAAAGCAATTCAGTTCATTTGGATGATCTATTAGAAAGGTGGTCAAATCAAATAGTACCATCAAGATCATACTAAACGATCATTGTTAAAATGTTCATCCCTAGAAGTCATTCATATGAAACTTTACTAAACGGTTCATAGAGTATGAACAAGTGTTCAAATAGTATGATATCATTTCAAAATTCATTCCGGCTAATTAACTTTGTTCAATCGTTACTGACACATGTATCACATAGTATGATGGGCAAATTGTACGGTACGATGATCAATTATTGGTGAGATCAAAGTTGTTCATTTTGCGAATGGTGTGGATGTGTAGTGGTGTGTAGATCATACAATATGAATGAGGATCATACAATATGATGTGAATAAATTTTAAAAAATTTAATTTCTTTTAAATGTGGTTCTATGTATGTGATGATCAGGGAATACCAACTAACGAGTAGAAAACAAGAATAATTAAAACATGCAAAAAGAATTAATTACAAATGATTAATGATTTTACATTCACCCTAGGTTAAGTATGAATATCAATAACACCTAGTCTAGTTCTTAAGATGCTAAAAGTGTCATAGTTTAAGGGTTTTGTGAAAATGTCTACTAATTGATCTTTAGTAGCTATATGATGTTATTTTATACCCCCCTTGGCTACATGATTTATAATGAAATGGTACCTAATGTCTATATGATTAGTGTGAGAGTGTTGAATTGGATTTTTAGAAATACAAACAACATTAGTGTTGTAACACATGATAGGAATGGTTCTGACAGATAATCCAAGGTATAGGATTTGTTGTTTCAGCCATAAGACTTAGGTGACACAGCTTCCTATAGCTATGTATTCCACCTTAGTGGTGGTCAGGGCTATTGAATTTGGCTTCTTATTGGACCAAGAAACTAATGATTTCCTTATGAATTTACAATTTCCTAAGGTGCTTTTTTTATATATCCTACACACTTTAAAGTTTAAGTTTGAATATATAATGATTTCAATCGAAGAGCTATGTTTAGGATACTAGATACCTAATTTTGGGGTGCCTAGAAGGTATCTTAAAATTCTCTTAACTATATTCATGTAGGATTCTATGGGATCAGCTTGAAATCTAACATAAAGACATACATTAAATAATATATATGGTCTACTAGTAGTTAAATACAAAAGTGACCCTATAATCCCCCTATATTTCTTTTGATCTACAAATTTTTTGTTTGTATACTAATATAATTAAATGGTAGAGCTCATGGGTGTATTTATTGCCATTGCATTCTCCATCCCATATTTCTTTAGAATATCCTTTATATATTTACTTTGACTAAGAAATGTTCCATCATCTCTTTGTTTCACACTAAATCCAAGAAAATAAGTAAGCTCTCTAATCATACTCATCTCAAATTCCTCACTCATTATTTTTGAGAATTCATCACAAAGATTTTTATTGGTTGATCCAAATACTATACCATCCATATAAATTTGAACAATGAGTAAATCTTCTCCTATTTTCTTTAAAAATAGGTCATTATCTACACTACCTATAACAAAGGATCTATCTAGGAGAAATGTGCTAAGTCTGTCATACCATATTTTAGGTGCATGCTTCAACCCATACAATGCCTTTTCTAATTTTTAAACATGATTGAGAAAAGTTGAATTTTGAAATCCAGGGGGTTGTCCTACATTAAAATCTTCCTTAATAAACCCATTTAGAAAGTCATTCTTAATATCCATTTGATATAGCTTGAACCCTCTAAAGAAAGTAAATGCTAACAACACTCTAATACCATCTAACCTAGTTATAGGGGCAAAGGTTTCTTCAAAATTAATGCCATTTATTTGGTTGTACCTCTGAGCTTCTAATCTTGTTTTATTCCTAATCATAACTCCAGAGACATTCATCTTATTCTTAAACACGCATTTGGTTCCTATAATATTCATAATAAATGGATTCAATTCTTCTTGCATAGCTAGCATCCCAAATTCATATGATCGGGCTTGATCAATATTAGTGGGTTTTACCGTGGAGATGAATACAAAGTGACTAACCTACTTCCTAAGTCCATTCCTAGTCCTAACTCCTATTGATGGATCTCCTAAGGTGAGTTCCCTATAATATCTAGATGAATATCTCTAATCTCTAGGCAATGGCTCCTGAGGTTCTACTTTATCTATTTGGTTAATGGATTACACTCCTTGGGTAAGCTCTACTGTTTCAATCTAGGATCCCTAATATGTGCTTTTGATGATGACAAATAATAGTGATTGAATTATTTTTTTTTCCTTAAATATTTTAGAAATATCTTTTATTTTTTAGCACTAATATTTTAGGTAAGAAATACACCGCCCAAGACTGCTGAAGACTCAAGATTAGGTAGAATAGGATGTAAAAGTGTCTGTAATTTTTGTTTTCTTTCATTTCCATTTTTTGAGTCTGACCACAAAAGAGTGTGTGCAAATTGGGTGACGATACATGCACACAGGGGGAGAGAAAATTTTTTCTTAAGATAAATTTTTTTTGAACCAATCGTACTGTATGATTTTCAATTGTACTGTACAATCTATTATCTAAAAAAGGTTTAAAAACTAATTAAAAAAATTAGTTTCTGTGAACTAATCATACTGTACCATCACGATCTTACTATGTGATTCATTTTGATCTAAAAACCCTAGCCCTTAGATTAATTTAAATAAGATTTCAAATTTTATTTTTGAACCAATCATATTGTACATATATTTGAAATCTTGCTAAAATTAACCCCCATAATTAGTCAATCAAATTATGGTTTTATTAGTAATAGTCAATCGTACAATATGATATAGATCGTATTAGTTAACTGAAAAAGATGAAATCTGGTCATCCCAGAGATTGTACCAAATGAAACCATAATTTTTGAACTAATTGTATTGAACAATGTTGATCGTACCAAATGACTGGTAGAGATGAATTTGGCCATCCTGAAGATCGTATCAGATGAAACTATAATTTTTCAATTAATTATACTGTACAATATCCATATCATACTGGATAATTTACCTAAAAATAACTAACCGTACTGTATGATGAGAACAGTATGGGAAGAGTGATAGAGATGACCTTTAGTTATCCCAGGAATTATCTTGTATGAATAGAGGAAATCAAACAGAATATACTGGATGATCTTTGGATCATTTTATATGATGTGTTCATAAAATTTGAATAATTCGTTTGAATGACTATTTACATCATACTAAACAGGACTAGTTTTGAATAGATCGTACAGTAAGAACTTGGATCGTACTTATGAATAGTGATGACTAACTTGAATTTTTAAAATTTCTTGAAGCCTATTATAAAAGTAATATTTTAATTTTTTTCTCACGAATGCTGAGAGAGGAACGTGTGATTTAAGGAGGAACTCTGAGAGGGAGCTTTTGAGAAGAAAATTAAGGTTTGTAAGAGGAAGGACAGGTGAGCTTGAGCATAAGGGAGAAACAGTGTGAGGGGATCACATGGTTTCTTTGGGCTAGCTGCACCCTTACTCCTCTTATGGCCTTGGGGAGTCTTTTGAGTGTTCTCTAGGGAGAGAGGATTCTTTATCCAATTCTCGAGGTTCTCTGGCCTCTCCAGTTGGGACAAAAAGGAGATGTGGTTCTCTGCCTTCTCTAGGAGGAAGAAAAAGGAGATGAGGTTCTCTTCCTTCTCTAGAAGGGAGAAAAATGAGTCAAGGTCTATTGCCAACACTGGGAGGGCAATATAGTGTCTGGCACTCCATCACATCAAAGGTTTTGTGAAAGTGTGTTTGTAAAGGGTTCTCTTCCCTACTATGTGAGCAAAAGGAGAGTTACTTTTTATTAGCGTAAGTTCCTGGAGTGGAGGACTCTAGGGAGTGGGCATAGATCCAGGTTGACCGAACAACTATAAAATTTCTAGTGTGCATTTTTTTTTTGCATTTTAGTTTTTGCATTTAATTTTTATTATAACTGCTTGGTTAATATCTGAGATCATTGTTCTATTGTGCAATTTAGAATTTCATCATCATTACTGAAATCATTGTTAATTTGTTAGCTTTAGCATTGGGTAATTAAATTACTTATTTCAAAATTCTAAAAAAATTAGAAAAATAGTATTCCTACTTACAATTTCAATAAAGTACCAATTCACCCCCCCCCCCTCTCTTGGCGCATCTTGAACCTCCAAGTGGTATCCAAGTGAGTCTTAAAAATAGTGTTTTAGAAAACCTTGAGAAAAATGATCAATGGTATATTTTTTTAATCGTAACACTGCAGAGGGTTATTCAATAACCCGTCCACCTTTATTTTAAAATATCTCATTTAATTTTTGGAAAATTCTCATGTTTACATTTTTATAATCCATTGACGATAAAATTTGGTATATAATTCAAACTGGCTATACAAAAAATCCCTTTACTTATTGGAGTTGTGAGGATAGAGAATTTGCACAATTAAATGCTAAATGTTTAATTTTTTTTTTATCTTTGAAATTTGAGGACTATATGTGAGTTTCCAAATGCACTATGGGGAAGAAAATCTGGGATAGGTTATGTATCACTTATGCTGGAACCAGTGAAGTTAAACAATCTAGGCTAAATATTCTATTAATGACTATGAACTTTTTCATGTGAAACTTAGCGAGAACATATTTGAAATATACACTAGGCTCTCCCAAATAGTGACATCCTTGAATGCACTTGGTAGAGAATTATCTAATTTTGAAAAGGTCAAGAAGATTCTGTGATGCTTACCTAATTCTTACAATGCAAAAAAAAAATTGCAATTATTGAATCAAAGATTTTAAAGGTTTACTCTATTGATAATTTTCTTGGATCACCCATTGACTGCAAGAAAGGAGCGAGCCAATGAAAAAATGATGTAGGAGAAAATAAGAAGGAGAGTAGTGTCACACTAAAAGTAAATAACTTTAATAGTAATAGTTCTGCAGTGGAGGAGAATGATGACATCGCCCTAATGACACGATAGTTCGAGAACTTTTTGAAAAGAAAGCAAAAGTGTCATAAACAACATTGCAGTAAAGGTAAAAATAATAAAAATGTTAAATTTTCTGCTGACACAGTTTGCTTAAAATATAGGAAACTAGGTCACCTCCGAGCTAACTACTCCAATCTGAAGACTCACTCAATCAAAGAGAAGAGTGAAGAGAAGTTGAAGTTCAGAAGGGTCAGCAAAAGACACAAAAAGTGTTTTGCGCTGACTTTGCCTCAGAATCTTCAGAATAAGAAGGAGAGGGGGAGGTAACAAATCGGTGTCTTATGGCTAATGATAATCTTGATCAATCAGATCAAGATGAGGTATGTCAACTCTCTTATGATGAATTACTAGTTATTTTTAAAAAAAAATTATTACTCGTATAGGAAGTTAAAGAAGATGCATGCTAGTCTCAACACTGATTTTAGTACATTATAAAAAGAGCATGCTGATTTGATAAAAGAGCATTTCATTTTGGATAAGGATCACAGGTCCTTACTTGATGAGTTTGATACATTAAATAAGAAGCTTTTTAAATTAATTGCTGTACACAATACCTTGAGAACATCATATATTAAATTAGAAAAAGTATTTAAGGAATTAGGAGAACTTGCATGTCATTTATATAGCAGTGAGTATACATTAAAATTGGAAGTGGCAAGTTATGAAAATGCAAATGAATTTTTAAGAGCAAAAATTATTGCACTTGATAAAGATAAACCATCACCTTTACTAGCTCAGTAGCACAACCCCTCAACACAGCATACATCTTATAAACCTAGGAAGAGGCACTATCACTCACATAGGTTAGTGAACCCATTCCCTAGTGTTAGGTGTAACTCTTGAGGCACGTTCGGACACATAGCATGAACTTGTATAATCCACCATAGGACACATCTAGTTTGGAGGCCTAAATTACATCTATTATAGCATAACAGGCATACATCTCATTCAGTCAATCATAAGATGGAACCCAAACTAACTTGGGTTCCCAAATCTAACCTTCAAATGAAATTATAGTGGTGCTCTCACAAAAGGCCTGGTGAAAGCATTTGGTACCTAGACACTAGTTGCTCGAGGCATATGACTAGTGATATAAAGCAATTCATTACACTAGAGGCCAGATCGGGAGGCAAGGTGACACTAGCAAACAACACCACTAGGAAAGTGGTGGGCTCAGGTATAATTGGTCAGTCTAATTATTTTATTTTTGAAAATATTTCATTAGTTGATGTCCTTAAGCATAATCTACTTAGCATTTATCAATTATGTGGCAAAGGTTTTAATGTATAATTTTTATCTACAAAATACATTATTAGCTTAAATGGAAAATTGATTTTAAAAGAAAAAAGAGAAAAAAAAACATTTATATGCTTAATTTGATCTTCATTAAATGTTATACTTGATGATTCTTGGCTATGACATAGGATACTATGCCATACAAGCTTGAAAACACTTAGGAATACCACTCAAAAAGACCTAGTTAGAGGCATACCTAAGTTAGACTTCACTAGAGACCACCAATATGTTGCCTGCCAACTAGGTAAATAAGTCAATTCTTCAGTTCATTCAATTATAGGCTAACAGAAATCCTTTATATGGACCTATTTGGACTTATTAGTACCGCCAACCTAGGAGGGAAGACTTATGGATTTGAGCTAATAGATGACTTTTCTAGACTCACCTGGGTAAGATTCCTAGCATATAAGACTGAGTCATTTGAGAATTTTAAAACTTACTCCACTTAGATTCAAAGCAAATTAAGATATAAAATTTTAACAATTTGTAGTGATCATTGTGGCAAGCTTGAAAATGATAGGTTTAAATCTTTCTATTGAGAAATTGGAATAGAAAATAATTTCTCTGCCCCTAGGACCCCCCGGCAGAATGGAATAGCTGAAAGGAAAAATAGAACCTTAGTGGAAGCTACTAGGGAAATGCTAGCTGAGTATTCACTCCCAAGGTATTTTTGGGCAGAAGTAGTGAATACCACTTTTCTTTTTTTTTTTTTGAAGGGAAATGCATGAAATTGCATTAAAAATCAAAAAGAAAAGACATACAAGGCAATCAACCACCACCTAACGAGTCACATTCCTCCTTCAAACAAAACAGAAATGAAGGAGGAATATCATCCGTACTAAGATCATACCAAATAAACTTTCTAACCACCGCTACATTAGCACACACATTAGCTAATTAATTACCTTCTCTATTACAACTAGAAAATAAGACTTGATTGAAATCTTGTAGAAAACCCAATTTCTCATCAATTCTACCTCTACTCTTCCAAGTCTTCACAGCTAACTGAAGCATTTTTATAATGTTGTAGTTGTCACCTTCAATACACACACCTCGTGCTTCACACATCTAATCTTGCACAACATTCTTTAAAAAATATACTGCCTCCAACTCCACTTGTGCTATATCCCAATGCAAATAATTGCTGCCAAATGCAAACAAAAATCTACCTTTGTCATCCCTCACGACTCCACCAATTCCAGCCATATTATTACATGTAAGAGATGCATCCACATTAATCTTAATCCACCCGAGAGGAGGAGGATGCCAAGAAGAAGACAGCAATTACTGGTTGACATCCCAGTTGTCCGGGTTTAGACTAATCAGGTTGCTTACCGCAGCCATAGACACCACATTAGTAGCTATAGCATGATTCGAATCCTCCACACCACCATGAAGCAGCTTACACCTACTTTTCCAAACTAGAAACACAGCTGTGCAGTAGAAACAAGCTAGAAGAGAGTCTTTTCCAGCACACAATTGTAGATCGATCAAATAGGAATAAAAATCTAGGAACACTGGAATTTGAAAACCCCAAGAGTGCAGCATTTCTATCACCTTCCGCAGTTTATAACATCTTCCAGCAATGTGGCAGTAGTTTTCTTTCTCACTACATCCTCTCGGGCAGCAAGAAGTAGAGCCTAACCTTCTTTTAAACAAAAAATCCATTGAAGGGATTGCATCATTATAGAGTCTCCACCAGAACAGCTCTACTCTTGATCTCAATTTCAGCTTCTTCATCCAGGACCAGTGACAAACTATAGAATTATGATCTAAAGACGCCTCAAAAGACAGAGCTGCTAATGTTTTGCCTGAATTCATAGACTTCGGCTCCATAAGATCCTGACCTGTATCTGCAGATAATGGAATTTGACGAATCAACTCCACAAAGTCCTTCCCAAACATATTCTGAAGCAGATTAACATTCCAATCTCCATCCACAATGAAATAGTTTAGCTTGACATCCACTTCTACCAGGTTGTTTACAAACGTAGGCCATTTAGAAATACATTTGTCCAAGATCCAAGAATCCATTAACCAATTAATGGAATTACCGTTTGCAACCTTCCACCTTACAATGTTTCTCAGATACATAGCACCCATCGAAATTAATTTCCAAGTCGGAGAGCAAGCACCTCTAGTTGGATAATTCAACACTTGGCTACCATATTTACATCTAAGAATATGATAAAGCAAAGAATCCTTCTTTATATAAAATTCCCAAGCAAATTTGGCTCGAAGAGGACCTACCTTAGATACAGCCGAGAACAACCCACGACCCCCTTCCATTCTTGGTTTGCAAAGCAAATCCCAAGACACATAATGTAATCCCACATTACCTTATTCTTATTCCACAAGAACCCTCTACACATCTTGTCAAATTCTTTAAGAATACCCAAAGGTACTAATGAGAGAGAGGATAAAAACATTGGTAAAGAGAGAAAAGCTGATTTTACCAAGATCATTTTACCTACCAAGGAAATACAATTTGTCCCCCAAGTATTCAATCTATTGGAAGCAACCTCCAGCAAATCATGAAAATCGTTAGCCATTAACATTCTCATAGCCATCTTCACACCAAGGTAAACAAACTCATCAACCACTTTGTACTTGAGAATACTTTTAATCTTCTTCCTCCTGTCGCGGCCAGTATGTTTGCCAAAAAGGATCATTGATTTAAAATGATTAACCTTCTGACCCGACCACCTACAGTACTTGGAAACAATAGTTCTCAATGCCTTAACCTTCCTAACATTAGCATCCGAGAAGATTAACACATCGTCAGCATAGAGTAAATGGGAAACTTTAGGAGCATTAGGGGTAATAGAAACCCCAAAATAATTTGTTACTTGATTCAAAGAATCAGAAAGAAGTTGGGAACATAAGATGAACAAAAAAGGTGAGAGAGGACAACCTTGCCTGAAGTAGTGAATACCACTTGTTATGTTCTAAATAGGATAAATATTAGATCCAAACAAAATAAGATACCCTATGAAGTCCTCAAGCGTTAGACACCCAATCTTTTTTATATACATATTTTTGGATGTAAATGCTTTATCTTAATTAATAGAAAGTCACCATTAGAAAAATTTGATCCTAAATCTGATTGAGTCTTCTTAGGTTATTCATCTGTAGGTAAAGCCTATAGATTCTTTAATAAGAGAACCCTAGAAGTAGAAGAGTTTACCCATGTGGAATTTAATGAATCAAATAAGACGTCAGAATCTAAACCTGAAGAAAAAGAAGAAGTGGAGGTCATTTAGGGGGTAGAAACCATTACCATAGGAGATATAGTAGAATCTCAGAAGCAATTGCTTAGAGATTAGAAATATTCTTTTATTCATCCAAGAGAATTAATCTTACTAGACTCATATAAAGGTCTAAAAACAAGACACGGACTTAGGAAGGAGGTTTTTCATTTTGCATTTATCTCTATGTTAGAACCCACCAACATAGAATAAGCCCTAAGTGATGAATTCTGGATCCTAGCAATACAAGAAGAACTAAATAGTTTGTTAGGAATGATATTTGAGAGTTGCTGAGTAGACCTAAAGACTAGAGTGTTATTGGAACCAAATCAGTTTTCAAGAATAAAATGAATGAGTTTAGCATTGTAGTAAGGAATAAGGCTAAATTAATAGCTAAGAGGTACAATCAGATTGAAGGGATTGATTTTGAATAAACATTTTCTCCCATAGCTAGACAAGAAGCCATCAGGACACTTTTAGCCTTTACTTGCTTTAAAAGGGTTTAAGTTATATCAAATAGATGTTAAAAGTACCTTCTTAAATGGGGTAATCAAAGAGAACATGTATGTTGAGCAACACCAAGATTTTGAGAACTCAAAATTTTTAAATCATGTATTCAAACTAAAGAAAACATTAAATGGACTGAAGAAAGCACATAGAGCATGGTATGAAAGGCTGAGCATATTCTTTCTAGATAAAGGCTTTGTTAAGGGTAGTGTAACACCACCCTCTTTCTTAAGAAAAAAGGAGAAGAGTTACTCATTTGTCAAATCTATGTTGATGATATTTTGTTTGGATCATCAAATAAAAACCTTTGTGATGAATATTCAAAAGTCATGAGCAAAGTGTTTGAAATGAGCATAATGTGAAAACTTAATTATTTTCTTGGATTTAGTGTTGAGCAATTGGATGATGGAACATTCCTTAGCTAAAATAAATACATCATGGACATTCTTAAAAAAATATGAAATAGATAATGCTAACGCAATAAACACATCGGTGATCTCCACTGCTCAATTAAATAAGGACCCAAATGGAAAATCAGTGGATCAGAAAATGTATATGGTAATAATTGGATTACTTCTTTACTTAACTGCTAGCAAACTAGATATAATATTTAGTGTTTACTTGTGTGCTAGATTTCGAGCTGATCCAAAAAAATCCTACATGATTGCTGTTAAGAGAATCCTTAGATACTTGTTAGGCACTCCAAAAATAGGAATATGATATCCTAGACACACCACTTCTTTTGAAATCATAGGATATTGAGATTCTATTTTTGTAGGATGTAGGGTAGATAAAAAAACATTTCTGGAACTTGTCAATTTATAGGATAATGATTTATTTCCTGGTCTAGTGGAAAACAAAACTCAATAAACCTTTCCGCAACTGAGGCAAAATATATAGCAGTAGGGAGTTATGTTGCTCAAGTCTTATGGTTAAAGCAATAACTCTTAGATTTTGGACTACCTGTAGGAACCGTTCCAATTATGTGTGATAACCCTAGTGTAATTTGCATATCCAAAAATCTAATTCAACACTCCTACTCAAAATATATAGACATTAGGCATCGCTTCGTAAGAGATAATGTAGCCAAGGGAGGTATAAATTTGCACCATATAACTACAGGAGATCAATGGCAGACATCTTCGCAAAACCTCTAGCCTATGAAACCTTTAGCACTTTGAAGATAAAATTAGGAGTTATAGACATTCTTGCTTAATCCAAGAGAAATAAAAAAAAATTATTTGAAAGTATTCTTTCGTATGTGTTTAAATTATATGTGTTCATTCATATACCTGTTTATATTTTATTTATTATTATTTGCTTAAAAAAATTGGTTTAAGATGTTTCCTTATCATCACACATGCACCTCACAGAGTCACTAAAATCTCTAAAGTTCTTCCATGATCATACTGCATGATCAACATTCATACTGTACGATATGCACATATGCACAAATCACATCCCTCTATTTAATAAACAATCTCTATTTAATCAACAATTCAGATTAGATCACTAATATACATATTATACTATACAAACCTCTACTCGTATTATATGATCCACCTGTCACTAACCATTAAGGAATTCAATTAGTTTGGCATGAAATTTCCATTCGTACTGTATGATACCTCCCTTCATATTGTATGATACACATGTCTGAATCGGTTAGGATGAGTTCAATTCAATTAGTATGATAATAATTACAATTCATACTGTACGAGCACCTATTTAAACTATAAGATACTTTTCATCAAATGCCATTCCAATGACTCCTCAGGATGAATAAATTTTTTTAAGATTGTCCAGTACGATACTGATCATATTGTATGATTTGACCTATTTTTCCAACTGTCATCCAGATGAATTAACTCCCTGATCGTACTGTACAGACCTTTATTTTACTGTATGAATGGCAAAATATCTATAAATTAGAGGGTTAGACTGGTTCAATTCACTCACCTTACTTCACACTCCTACTTTTTAAACCTTCCTGCTCAAAGGCTAGTGGAAGCAAATATGGAAGAATGACTCAAGGGAGCTCCTCCTCCTCTCATTATTTTGATAATCGCTTCCTCTCTGCAATGGATGAAAATGCATATCACAAATATAAAGTGGCAAAA
Organism: Dendrobium chrysotoxum; assembly: GCA_019925795.1. Lineage (NCBI taxonomy): Eukaryota > Viridiplantae > Streptophyta > Magnoliopsida > Asparagales > Orchidaceae > Dendrobium > Dendrobium chrysotoxum. Next base: position 34,981,569 of record CM034314.1, read on the forward strand.
ATCACACCCTCCTAATTGTTAAACCAACCTGCCCTAAACTTCAAGATGATGAGCCTATTCTCCTCCACTAGTCTTCAATTTCTTCTTACCCCGGCCTTTCCTTACAATTCCAAACTTCTGTATAAATTCATAGCAAATCTTAGGATGAATGTAGAAGTTTCTACCATGATATCCTTTATTTATCGTCAAAATGTAAAAATCTCCAAAGCCAATTTAGAAGAACATAGAGGCCGATCTACTGAAGGACGTTGTCCTCAATCCCTGATCTCCCAAGATTTTGACTGGAGTGCTATTAACTTAAACATTAGGAATGTGTCTTCAAATCAACATCAACCCCTAGTCCAAACTTTAAATTAAAAAGTCCGTATAATCTAGTATGTACTTTGCACTTCTATTATACCCAAAGTTGGGGATCAGGTTAACATAACCCCACTTCTTTCCATCATCATTTACCTCGTAATGCCAAATACTCAATTCAATGAAGCTCAAATGATTCTCAATTATTTCCACAACATGACTCATATTCAACATCCAAATGCTTGGAGAAAATAAAATGTTGCCTTAGGACACATCGTAGGCCATAACCTATACCACTAATACTAGATCACCTTTCCTTCTCCACCCGATAATGTCCCTATTTTCTATATATATGCCTCTTCTATATCCTTTTCCATCGGAGGTGAGATCTTGCTGAGCCAGGTTTTGATGAAGAAGCGGATGCTGCTCCTGTAGGAGGACATCCATTATGACCAATACCACCACCTACACCTAACTACCCTGCCTACCCTCAGGATGATATTATTCATTGGCTCGAGTGACTAGAAACTCGACTGGCCTATCATATCCAATAACAACACTAGTGTTGCAAATCTGGTTTTGATGATGACAAACATGTTTCCAGTGTGTTTTGCTTGGCTAATCTGTTTCAGGCACAAAAGACCGCGAGCCACTTAAGCCAACTCAAGATCGGGTCCAAGTGTGTCAAATGTATGATTTTTCTTTTTATTGAGTCAATTGTAATGTAACTGATTCCCTAGCTAAGTAACCTTGCACACACACACTCAGGGAGAGAGATTGAGTGAATTAGAGTTTCTGTTAAAAATTTGTTCAGATCGTCCTGGACGATATCCACATCGTCCTGGATGATCCAGTTAAAACAGAAACCCTAATTTGGGCGACTAAGTTAAGAGGGTCTGATTGAGCCGATCGTCCTGGACGATCTACGAATCGTACGGGACGATATTCCCAAATCAGAAATTCTCAGCCGGCAGATCAAGTTAGGCAAGTTCTTATTTTTAGATACTTAGTCTGATCGTCCCGGACGATCCAATACAATCATGCCTAATTTAATCTGGTAATTAAGGAAAGCAATTAATTTTTGGTTGATACGATCATATCGTCCTGGACGATCGCAGGATCGTCCCGGACGATCTTGATCGTCTAGTGCATTTAAGCTGTACGTCCAGAACTATGTACAGGACGATTTGGGGCCTTTTTGAACTAATCGTACCGGACGATGACCCTATTTTCTGGGACGATCAAGTCATTTTTTGGTCGTCCAGCACAGATTTCTCTGGATGACCCGAACTGTCTTCTAGACGATTTCCCTCAATTTGAACGAATCGTCCCGGACGATCGCAGGATCGTACGGGACGATATGAACAACTTTTTCTTCTGATCGTCCAGAAGAGCCAGATCGTCCAGGATAAAACAGTTGAATTTGAACTGATCGTACAGGACGATCTACCGATCGTCCTGGACGATCTTGGTCGACCAGTTGAGATTTAGGGCAAATTTTAAGCCCTCCTTTAAAAGAACTTTTTCCAATTTTTGGAAATATCTTTTGCTGCCTTCCTTCCCTAAGAACCCCTAGAGAGAGAGAGAGAGAGTTGGGAGAGAGAGAGAAGATCTTGTGAGGGGGAGTTAGTGAGGGATTCACTAAGGTTGCTCCGAGCACGGATCAGAGTCGTCTTCTCCGCTTGTCGTCTTTTGTCTAGTCGGTGTTCGTCGTGGGAGGATCGTTCGCAAGAAGATCCGGGGTTCTCTGCCCGCTTCAGGTGGAAGCAAAAGGAGTTCGTAGGTTCTCTACCTGCTTCAGGAGGAAGCGAAAGGAGTTCGAAGGTTCTATGCCTGCTTCAGGAGGAAGCGAAAGGAGGTCGGGTTCTCTGCCTCACCGTGTGGTGAAAAGGAGATTTTTGTACAGGCTTCTCCACCTTGCTGTGGGAGCAAAAGGAGAGACACTTCTGTTTAGTGCAATACCCGGAGGGGAGGCTCCGGGGAGTGGACATAGGTCAAGTTGACCGAACCACTATAAAATCTGGTTTGCTTTTCTGATTCAATTCTGCACTTTAATTTTTCCTGATATTAACTGCTTGGGTGAATATCTTTGGTTGATCTTTTTATCGTTGTTTTAATTCGTTTCCGCTGCACGTTATAAAAAGATTTTCATAGTTATCGTGAAATTTTTAAATAACCAATTCACCCCCCCTCTTGGTTAGCCTCGGGACTAGTTCACTAGGGCTTAACATCCGTATCAAACTTTCAAGTGGTATCAGAGCGGGTTTCAAAATTTAAGTTTAAAAACTTTTGAATTTGATCCATGGCTAACTGTAATAATCGTAATACTGCTGAAGGATATTCTATTACAAGACCACCGTTGTTTGACAATATTCCTTTTGATTTTTGGAAAACACGCATGTCTACTTTTCTACAGTCTATTGATTATCGCATGTGGATGTTAGTTAAGGACGGATACGAACCACCTTTTAGACTGATTAACAATGTGAAAACTGAACTGCCTTTTACTGATTGGATGTTTGATGATCGCGATTTAGCACAGTTAAATGAAAAATGCTTGAACTGTTTCTTTTGTGCTTTAAAATCTGAAGACTATATACGTGTTTCTACTTGTACAACGGGAAAAGAAATCTGGGATAGATTATGCATAACATACGAAGGTACAACTGAAGTCAAACAGTCTAGGTTAAACATCTTGCTAAATGATTACGAACTTTTTCGCATGAAACCTAGTGAGACTATTTCAGAAATGTACACAAGGTTCACTCAGATTGTTACCTCTTTGCATGTTCTAGGTATAGAACTTACTAACTACGAAAGAGTGAACAAAATTCTAAGATGTTTGCCTGCTTCTTATGATGCTAAGATTACTGCTATTACTGAATCTAAAGATTTAAACACTTACTCTATTGACAGCTTACTTGGATCACTTATTGCTTACGAGCAAGGGGTGAACCAAAGGCAACTTGATGCAGGTGATCGCAAGAAAGAGAAGACAGTGGCACTAAAGGCCAAGGATTCAGATGCTAGCTCTTCCGGGTCTGATAGCGATGATGTTGCCTTAATCACAAGGCAATTCAAAAGCTTTCTAAGGAAGAAACATAAGAACTATCAGAAGTGGAACAAGGGTAAGTCCAATAAAAATTTTAAGAGTTCATCTGAATCTGTTTGTTTTGAATGCAGGAAGCCTGGACACATAAAGGCTGATTGTCCAACACTTAAAGCTCACCCAAGCAAGGAGAAGGGTGAGGAGAAACCAAAGTTCAGAAAGGACAAGAAGCGGATTCAGAAGCAGACTCTGCATCCGACTCTTCTGAGACTAAAGCTGAAGAGGAGGAAACAAACTTGTGTCTTATGGCTGATGATCACCCTGGTCAGTCGGATCAGGAAGAGGTATGTGAGCTTACCTACGATCAATTATTTGAAGTTTCTGAAAGAATTCATACATCGTATAGGAAGCTTAAGAAAACTCATGCTAGTTTGAAATTAGATTACTTAACATTGCAAAAAGAGCATGATTCTGTAGTTAAAGATCATTCCACACTTGATTCAAATCACATGTCTTTGCTTGATGAATTCGATGAGTTGAATAAAAAATATTCTGATTTAGTTTCTGAGCATGATTCATTGAAAACTACGCATGTGGACTTAGAAAGAGCTTGTAAAGAATTAGATACAATGGCATGTGAAGTAGAAAGTAGCAAGGGAACCTTGAAATTTGAAATTGCAAGTTTAAAGAAAGAAAATGAGTTTTTAAAAGTAAAGATCAGTGCTTTTGAAAAGAACAAAACACCGCCTACTTTTGAACAGTTTTATGCACCGCCACTTTTTGAAAAATCTGTTGCAAGTTCTTCAAAGCATGTTTCATATACATCGAGGAAGAGGCATTATCATCCACGTAGATTAGTTAACCCTTTTTCTGGTGTTAGATGTTTTTCATGTGGTATGTTAGGACATATTTCTCACACCTGCACTATTCACCGTAGTACACATTGGGTGTGGAAACCCAAACTGCCTGTTTCACAGCACAGCACGCATGCATTGCATTCTTCTTTTCATAAGAAGGAATCCAAACCTGTTTGGGTTCCTAAGACTGACGTTTGATACTTTTGTAGGTGTGCTCTCACACAAGACCTCGTGAGAGCATGTGGTACCTGGACAGCGGATGTTCTAGACATATGACAGGAGATGCAAATCAGTTCATTTCGCTGGAGGCCAGAGCTGGAGGCAAGGTTACACTTGGAGATAACACCACCAGGAAGGTGGTAGGCACAGGTATAATTGGTGATTCAAAAAACTTTATGATTGATAATGTTTTGCTTGTAGATGGACTGAAACACAACCTGCTGAGCATCAGTCAACTCTATGACAAGGGATACAACATCAAATTCCTGCCCACTGGCTGCATTTTAAGCTTAAATGATGAAGTTGTTTTGCAGGGGCAAAGGATCAACAACGTCTACAAGCTAGATGTAAGTAGCATTAAATCTGATAATTCAATTTGCTTACAAACTGTTGCTGATGAGTCTTGGTTATGGCATAGGAGATTGTGTCATGCCAGTATGAAAACCCTTAGGAGAGTTACCCAAAAGGACTTAGTTAGAGGTGTGCCCAAGCTTAAGTTCACTATGGATCACCTGTGTGATGCCTGTCAGTTGGGGAAGCAAGTCCAGTCCTCTTTTCACTCTGTTAAGGACATTAGCACCTCTAGACCTTTAGAAGTTCTTCACATGGACCTCTTTGGACCCATTAGCACTGCCAGCTTAGGGGGGAGAGTTTATGGTTTTGTGATTGTAGATGATTATTCGAGGTTCACTTGGGTTAAGTTTTTGTCACATAAATCTAAGTCATTTGATGAGTTTAGATCCTTCTCTACTTGGATTCAGAAGAAGTTAGGATGTGAGATTATTACCATCCATAGTGATCACGGAGGGGAGTTTGAAAATGAAAGATTTGGAAGTTTTTGTGAGGATCATGGGATTAGTCAAAATTTTTCAGCTCCTAGGACCCCTCAGCAGAACGGGGTAGCTGAAAGGAAGAATAGGTCCTTAGTGGAAGCCGCTAGAGCCATGCTTGCCGAGTATTCACTTCCAAAATACTTTTGGGCTGAAGCAGTGAACACTGTCTGTTATGTGCTGAATAGGGTGAATGTGAGAGTCAAACTGAGCAAGACACCTTATGAGATCATTAAGGGTAGAACTCCAAATCTGTCCCACCTCCATGTCTTTGGCTGTAAGGTTTTCATTCTGAACAACGGGAAGTCACCCTTAGGAAAATTTGACCCCAAATCTGATGAAGGAGTGTTCTTAGGATATTCAAGTGTGGGGAAATCTTTTAGGGTGTTCAATAGGAGGACTTTGGTGGTGGAAGAAACAACCCATGTAGTGTTTGATGAATCTGAACCTAAGGAGTCTAGATCTGAAGTAGAAGATGAAGAGATTATTGAGGTTACCCAAGGAGTTGGAAATACAAATTTGGAGGAAAGGGTAGAACCTCAAACAGAGTTGCCTAGAGATTGGAGATATTCTTCGAGTCATCCTAAAGAACTGATCTTAGGAGACCCTTCTGAAGGTGTTAGGACTAGGCATGGACTTAGGAAGAAAGTAAACCATTCTACCTTTATCTCAATGACTGAACCCACCAACATCAATCAAGCCCTGTCGGATGAATTTTGGATTTTAGCTATGCAGGAAGAATTGAATCAATTTGTAAGGAATGATGTTTGGGAGTTAGTAGAAAGACCTAAAAATCAAAGTATTGTGGGAACCAAGTGGGTCTTTAAGAATAAGATGAATGATTCTAGTGTGGTGGTGAGAAATAAGGCAAGATTGGTGGCTAAGGGGTATAATCAGATAGAAGGGATTGATTTTGAGGAGACTTTTGCCCCTGTAGCTAGATTGGAAGCCATTAGAGTGCTACTAGCATTTGCCTGTTATAAGGGATTTAAGCTGTTTCAAATGGATGTTAAGAGTGCCTTTTTAAATGGGGTAATTAAAGAAGATGTTTTCGTAGAACAACCCCCAGGTTTTGAGAGTTCCCAATATCCAAATCATGTCTATAAATTAAAAAAGGCCTTATATGGATTGAAACAGGCACCCAGAGCTTGGTATGAGAGGCTTAGCATATTCCTGTTAGAAAGAGAGTTTGTTAAGGGGAGCGTAGACACCACCCTTTTTCTGACGAGATTAGGAGATGACTTACTCATTGTCCAGATCTATGTTGATGATATAATTTTTGGATCTTCTGATAAATACTTATGTGAAGAGTTTTCTAAAACAATGAGTAAAGAGTTTGAGATGAGTATGATGGGAGAATTGTCCTACTTTTTGGGATTTAGCATAAGGCAAACGGAAGATGGAACCTTTCTCAATCAATCAAAATACACTAAGGACATTTTGAAGAAATATGAAATGGACAAAGCCAAGCCAATCAATACTCCCATGCCCTCCTCAGTTCAGTTAGATAAGGATTCAAATGGAAAATATGTTGATCAGAAGAAGTATAGAGGGATAATAGGTTCACTGCTTTACCTGACTGCTAGCCGACCTGATATCATGTTTAGTGTCTGTCTTTGTGCTAGGTTTCAGGCTGATCCTAAAGAGTCCCACCTGACTGCTGTTAAGAGAATTCTTAGATATCTTTTAGGAACCCCAAACCTAGGAATTTGGTACCCTAGCCACAGCACCTCTTTTGAGATCATTGGATATTCTGATTCTGACTTTGTGGGGTGTAGGGTGGATAGGAAGAGTACTTCTGGGACTTGTCAATTTATAGGACAGTCGTTAGTCTCCTGGTCCAGTAGAAAATAGAACTCAGTTGCACTTTCCACTGCTGAAGCTGAGTACATTGCCTTAGGGAGTTGTGTGGCCCAAGTTCTTTGGTTGAAGCAGCAAGTCTTCGATTTAGGAGTACCTGTTGGCACAATTTCTGTTCTGTGTGATAATATTAGTGCCATCTGTATCTCTAAGAATCCAATCCAACATTCTAGGACCAAACACATTGACATTAGGCATCACTTCATTAGGGACCATGTTACAAAAGGGGACATTGAGCTACACCACGTAGCAACTGAAAATCAACTGGCTGACATATTCACTAAACCACTGTCCTTTGACTCATTCAGCATTTTGAGAACCAGATTAGGAGTGATTGATATAAATGCTTGATTCTGATGACTGCTGATTTATGATTGTTATGATTGGTATTCTGATTTCTGTTAGTTAGTTTTTTGTATTCTGTTTTCTGATTTCTGTTAGTTAGTTTTTGTATTCTGATTTCTGATTTCTGTTAGTTAGTTTTGGTTTGATTATTTGCTTTCAGTTGATTTTATTTCTTCTGCTGATTTCTGTGTTACCCTTTTTGTTAGTTTGATTTGAGTATTTACTTTGCTATGATTTTTTACCTGTTTTTATTTATTTATGGGTTCATATCTTGCACTTACTGTTTTATGCTTTTCAAGATCTGATCACCGCTCACTACTTCTGGTGATCTGAATTTTTGACTGGGAGTTTTTACCTTGTTTTGGTTTGGAAGCTGATAAGCAGTGATTGACTTCGCTGAATCTGTTAAAGGGAAGAAACATTGATAATTGTTTCTCTTCCTCTAACTCCTTTACTGGTGTGTAGTTTCTTTTGAATAAAAATCCTTTTCAAAATTAAAATGTTAGTTTTTGAAATAGAGATTATTTTATCTTCCTACAGTAATCTGCCTCATATCAATAGTGTTTTTCAAAGTCTTGAGTCATTAGTTTGATTTTCTAAACCAAGTGATTGCATTTATCATATGTTGTATGGATTTTGTTTTGTGAATCGTTCTTCCTTACTGCGGAGAGTCATCTCCTATGTCTGGAAGATAATCTCACAGCTGAGACTCTTTAATGATTATGAAAAAGAGAAAGCTTATAAAAGATGCGCAGTGCGCCAGATAATTTGAAAAAGAGGCATAAAATGAGCCCAAAATTGAAAAGATGCGAAATTGCCAAATTGGATACACAAAGTGTATCAAAAATCAAAAGATGCGCAAAGCGCCAACCAATTTGAAAAAGAGGCACAAAATGAGCCCAAAACAAGCTTTCTTTCCTTTCAGATAGTTAAATGTCTTAGAGGAATCTGTGCGCCACTTAATATTTTCAAAAGCTTGAGTTTTGAAAATCATAATTTCTAATTTTTTACTTTGTAACACTATTATATCAGATATTTTTCTAGAACGAGGCTTGAAAGGATTTCTTTTCAAATCTAATGTCTTTTATTCTGAATCAAATTTTTATTTTGAAAGAGGTTTGCATCGATAAGGTGCCCGGGGTCGGCGCTACGAACGTTGATTATTTCCAACCTTTTCTGGATTTCAGCGCTGTCAATCGTCTTGTCATTGGTTTTCGAATCTTAAGTCAAGGAAAAATTCTGATTTTCTAAGAGCAGCTTAATCAAAAATTTAAATAAAAAAAAATAATTCTATGTGTTTTTGCGGTAAGTTTTATTCATCTTTTTGTTATTTTGATTTCATGGTTGTGTTTTTTGGATCCTGATCGATCATCTTCATCCTCCATTCTTTTCTGCTTTTCTTCACATCGTCCTGGACGATACACCGATCATCCTGGATGATCCTCTTCGTCCTGGACGATCCAAAAATCATCCTGGACGATTCATTCAAAATCATACCCACTGCTCCTGCTGCTGAAACTACCCCAATTATTGGTGATCGTCCTGGACGATCCTTACATCGTCCTGGACGATATGATCCATATCTTCTTGATACAATCAAACGGCTGACATTGCACCAATTATTGCCCATCATTCTGGATGATCCACCTCATCGTCCTGGACGATCCACGTGTCAGCCACTGGATGATTGGAATTCAGCCCGTCCGACATATTTATTGCATATCGTCCTGGACGATCCACCTAATCGTCCTGGATGATACTTTTCATCAACGGTCGTCCAGCCTGACTCCTCGGGACGATCTCCTGTGTCTAATCGTCCTGGATGATCAGACCACCTTTTTGACAAATCGTCCAGAACGTCATAAATGACCACATCGTCCCGGACGATCCCGCGATCGTACGGGACGATCAGTCCGTTTTCTATTTAAACAGCAGTTTTTTTCATGTTTTTCACATCATTTTTCCTCCACTTTCCTTCTCCTTTCCTCCTCTTTGGTTTCCTAATGGCTGGTGGCAAAAGATCTCGTCAAAAGGGGGCCAGTTCGTCCCGGGGACATGTCGATCCTTGCTTCCCGAATGCCGCCGATCAGGCGGCTTTCGAATGCTATCATAATGTGGGTATCACGCACTCCAAGATTGTCAATCCCCGCACTCTCACGTATCCCATCTTAGATTTGTTCGCACACACCTCCCTCACCTTCATTCTGACCTTAGCCTTTCCCTTCAATCTGGAACTCCTTCGCATCTTCTTTGCCAACTTGCGCATTTCCGCGGACTATTCCACTCTTCGCTCCTACGTAAATCAACACCCCGTGGAACTCACGACCCACGATTTTCACAATATCCTCAACTTGTCTATCACTGGCAACAAGATCCACACGATCATCACCGATCCTGACTATGATTGGAGTGTCGCCAATCACTTCCTTCGCAATACCAACGCACCCTATCACGACAATGCTTGCCCTTCCCTTCTCAAGGACGCCCGGACCATTTAGCACGTCCTTCGTTCCTCCGTCATTCCAAAGGTGGGGGATCGGATTCACATTACCCCGCTCCTGTCCTTGACCACCTACTACATCATGGCCCGTCGAGAATTTAATGCCTCTGATCTGATCATCCGATACATAGAACATCTCACCACCATTAGAGATCCGGGCCACAGGCGTCGCCCAAATCTAGCTTTAGGTCATCTTATTCACTATGCCTTAGAGACAAAATATGACCTTCAGTATCCTGTCCCTCCTGATGTCCCTCCTTCCTTCTTCACAAACAACTCATTCCACGTCCTACACAGCACCCGCCTACATCCGGAGCCTGCCCCGGATGTTGAGGAAGAAGAGGAAGAGGCTGCTCCAGTTCCTGCTGCACCAGAGGCACCTACACCCCTTCGCATTGCCTCTCCCCTTGACCACCTGGTGCAGCGCTTCGACCAGTGGGAGGCCCGTTTTGACTCCTACGTGGTTGCCTAGGAGCAGCAGCACAACGAGGACCTCCAACGCTTCGCGGACTATGCTGCGCAGCAGCAGCAGCAGCACGACCAGGACATGGCCTGGTTTGGAGCTCACTTTCAGGCCATTCACCATTACTTCTACCCTCCACCGCCACCTCCTTCTTCCGATCAGGATCCGCCTCAGTTTTAGTTTTCTGTCGTGTTGTTGTTCTGTGTATGTTTTATTTTATGTTTTATTTCCGTGTTATATTTTTCGCTCCTCCTTTTTGTGATGTCAAAAGGGGGAGTCAGTTGTAGTCGTGTCTGTTTCTGTTTTATGAGTCATGCTTCATGTATTGTTTTAGCTGTTAAATGGAAATTTAAAAAATATTTGTTTGTTGGATCTCCTAGTTTACTTTTATTTTCAGACTACTTTACAAATGTTTGCCATCATCAAAAAGGGGGAGATTGTTGTAAATCTTATTTTGATGATGACAAACATGTTTCCAGTGTGTTTTGCTTGGCTAATTTGTTTCAGGCACAAAAGACCGCGAGCCACTCAAGCCAACTCAAGATCGGGTCCAAGTGTGTCAAATGTATGATTTTTCTTTTTATTGAGTCAATTGTAATGTAACTGATTCCCTAGCTAAGTAACCTTGCACACACACACTCAGGGAGAGAAATTGAGTGAATTAGAGTTTCTGTTAAAAATTTGTTCAGATCGTCCTGGACGATATCCACATCGTCCTGGACAATCCAGTTAAAACAGAAACCCTAATTAGGGCGACTAAGTTAAGAGGGTCTGATTGAGCCGATCGTCCTGGACGATCTATGGATCGTACGGGATGATATTCCCAAATCAGAAATTCTCAGCCGCCAGATCAAGTTAGGCAAGTTTTTATTTTTAGATACTTGGTCTGATCGTCCCGGACGATACGTGTATTGTCCCGGACAATCCAGTACAATCATGCCTAATTTAATCTGGTAATTAAGGAAAGCAATTAATTTTTGGTTGATACGATCATATCGTCCTGGATGATCGCAGGATCGTCCCGGACGATCTTGATCATCTAGTGTATTTAAGCTGTATGTCCAGAACTATGTACAGGACGATTTGGGGCCTTTTTGAACTAATCGTACCGGACGATGACCCTATTGTCCGGGACGATCAAGTCATTTTTTGGTCGTCCAGCACAGATTTCTCTGGACGACCCGAACTGTCTTCTCGACGATTTCCCTCAATTTGAACTAATCGTCCTGGACGATCGCAGGATCGTACGGGACGATATGAACAACTTTTTCTACTGATCGTCCAGAAGAGCCAGATCGTCCAGGCTAAAATAGCTGAATTTGAACTGATCGTACAGGACGATCTATCGATCGTCCTGGACGATCTGGGCCGACCAGTTGAGATTTAGGGCAAATTTTAAGCCCTCCTTTAAAAGAACTTTTTCCAATTTTTGGAAATATCTTTTGCTGCCTTCCTTCCCTGAGAACCCCTAGAGAGAGAGAGAGAGTTGGGAGAGAGAGAGAAGATCTTATGAGGGGGAGTTAGTGAGGGATTCACTAAGGTTACTCCGAGCACGGATCAGAGTCATCTTCTCCGCTTGTCGTCTTTCGTCTAGTCGGTGTTCGTCGTGGGAGGATCGTTCGCAAGAAGATCCGGGGTTCTCTGCTCGCTTCAGGTGGAAGCAAAAGGAGTTTGTAGGTTCTCTGCCTGCTTCAGGAGGAAGCGAAAGGAGTTCGAAGGTTCTCTGCCTGCTTCAGGAGGAAGCGAAAGGAGGTCAGGTTCTCTGCCTCACCGTGTGGTGAAAAGGAGATTTTTGTACAGGCTTCTCCGCCTTGCTCTGGGAGCAAAAGGAGAGACACTTCTGTTTAGTGCAATACCCGGAGGGGAGGCTCCGGGGAGTGGACGTAGGTCAAGTTGACCGAACCACTATAAAATCTGGTTTGCTTTTCTGATTCAATTATGCACTTTAATTTTTCCTGATATTAACTGCTTGGGTGAATATCTTTGGTTGATCTTTTTATCGTTGTTTTAATTCATTTCCGCTGCACGTTATAAAAAGATTTTCATAGTTATCGTGAAATTTTTAAATAACCAATTCACCCCCCCTCTTGGTTAGCCTCGGGACTAGTTCACTAGGGCTTAACATCCCTATTGAACTTTCAACTAGAAGCTAGAGGATTAGATGCAATGGTTTGGAGAAAGATTTTCTTCGATAAATTATCAATTTGCCTCTATTCATCAATTCTTTCAACCATCACCACGACCACCTGATCAAGATCCACCTTACTAGTAGTTTCTGTTTGTAGTGTCTTCCTTTTTTTTCTTGTACTACTTATTTATTTATGTGCACCTCTTCTTTTTGGTGATGTCAAAAGAAGGAGAAAATGTATGTTTCATTATTTTAATAGAATCTTCTATTTATGTTACTTTGTGTTCTATTTTTTATTGTCTATTGAAAAACTAATAAAAAAATGTTAATTTTGAAATTTATAGCACCCGCAAAAATTTTAATCCATCATCTAGTGTGTGTGTGTGTGTGGGGGGGGAGGGGGGGGGGGGGGGGGGGGGGGCAGGGGGGGGGGGGGGGGGGGGGGTTCTTAGGAGGAAAGAATATTCATATTACCTATTAACCAATATTATTTGACATCATCAAAAATGTGGAGATTGTTTCACTCCAAGATCCCTAGTATGTGATTCCGATAATGACAAATAATAATGATTGAATTATTATATTTTTCCTTAAATATTTTGATATTGCTTTTATCAGTGAGCACTAACATTTCAGGTAAGAAATACATTGCTCAAGACTGCTGAAGACTCAAGATTAGGCAGAATAGGATGTAAAAGAGTATGTAATTTTTATTTTCTTTATTTTTTATTTCTTGAGTCTGACCACAAAAGAGTGTAAGTAAATTAAGTGACCATGCATACACACACAGGGCGAGAGAATTTTTTTTAGTTGAAATTTTTTTGAACAAATCACAGTGTATGATTTTCAATCGTACTATACGATCCATTATCTAAAAATAGGCTTAATAGTTAGTTAGAAAAATTAGTTTATGTGAACTAATCATACTGTACGATCTGGATCATACTGTAAGATTCATTTTGATCTAAAACCCCTAACTGCTAGATTAATTTATATAAGATTTTAAAATTTATTTTTGAACTAATCATACTGTATGATTTGAATCATATTATATGAATAATTAAAATCTTATTAAAATTAACCCCCATAATTAAACAATCAAATCATGATTTAATTAAAAATAGTTGATTGTACTATATAATGTAGATTGTTCTAGACAACTAATAGAGATGAAATCTAGTCATCCCAGAGATCATACCAAACAAAACCATAATTTTTGAACTAATCATACTATATGATGTCGATCATACCAAATGATTGCCATAGTCAAATTTGGTCATCTAGAAGATTGTACCAAACAAAAGTATGATTTTTAAACTAATTGTACTATACGATATTCATATCGTACTAGATGATTTACTTGAAAATAACTAAATGTACTGTACAATGAGAATAGTAGGGGATGAGTGACAAATATGACATTTCTTGAAGCCTATTATAAATCCATATTTTAATTTTATTTTCTCAAGAATGCTGAGAGAGGAACATGTGACTAAAGGAGGAACTCTGAGAGGGAGCTTTTGAGAAGAAAATCAAGGTTTGTGAGAGGAAGGAGAAGGTGAGCTTGAGCGTGAGGGAGAAGTAGTGTGAGGAGTTCAAACGGTTCCTTCGGATTAGCTGCACTCTTGTTCCTCCTATGGCCTTGGTGAGTCTTTTGGAAGTTCTCTAGGGAAAGAGGCCTCTTAGACCAGTCCTCAAGGTTCTCTGCCTTCTCTACGAGGGAGAAAAAAGAGTTGAGGCTCTCTACCTTCTCTCGGTGGGAGAAAAAGAAGTTGAGTCTCCCTGCCTTCATTAAGATGGAGAGAAAGGAGTTGAGGATATCTGCCTTCTCTAGGAGGGAGAAAAAGGAGCTGAGGTTCTCTGCCTTTTCTAGGAGGAAGAAAAATAAGTCAAGGTCTACTGCCATCATTGGGTGGGCGACATAGTATCCGGCACTCCACCGTATCAAAGGTTTGGTAAAAGTGAGTTTATAAAGGCTTCTCCGCCATGTTGTGGGAGCAAAAGGAGAGTAACTTCTTGGAGTTGAGGACTCCGGGGAGTAGACATAGGTCAAGGTTGATCAAACCACTATAAAATTTTTGGTGTGCTCTTTTATTTTTCGTATTTTTTTTTTCATTTAATTTTCATTATAACTGCTTGGTAAATATCTGAGGTCAATGTTCTGTTATACAATTTAGAATTTCATCATATTTATTAAAATCATTGTTAATTTATTAGCTTCCACATTGGGTAATTAAATTACTTATTTCAAAACTCTAAAAAATTTATAAAAGTAGTATTCTTTCTTAAGATTTCTTTAAAGTACCAATTCACCCCCCCCCCCCTCTTGGCATATCTCAAACTTTCATCTACCTCTTCTTCTCCTTCAAACCTAGACTTTACAGTTTTATCAAATTCATCAAATATAACATGGGTGGACTCCTCTATTACTAAGGCTCACTTATTAAAGATCCTATAGGCTTTACCTACAGATGAATATCCTAAGAAGACTCCTTCATCTGATTTTGGATCAAACTCTTTTAGAGAAGATTTACCATTAATAAGAATTAAACATCTACACCTACATATATACAAATAAAAGAGATTGGGTGTCCAAACCTTAAGAAGCTCATAGGGTGTCTTATGGAGTTTGGATCTAACATTAACTTATTCAACACATAACGAGAAGTACTCACTGCTTCTACCCAAAAACACCTAAAGACTGAGTATTTAACTAACATAACCCTAACAACTTCTATTAAGGTAATATTGTTCCTTTTAACTAACCTATTTTACTAAGGGATCCTCGGAGCAGAAAAGTTATGCTCTCTCCTAACTCCTTCCAAAAAGATTCAAACATATAATTTTCAAATTCTCTACCAATATCACTCTTAGGAGATAAAAATTTTCTATGAATCCAAGTGGGAAACTTCTAAACACCTCAAATGATTCACTTTTAGGAGATAAAAATTTAACCCATGTGAATCTATAATAATCACCAATAATTACATATCCCTAAGTTTTCCCACCTAAGTTGACTATACTACTAGGTCCAAAAAAGTCCATATAAAGTATTTCTAGTTGCCTAGAGGTGATGATGTCCATAATGGAACGGAATGAAGATCTAACTTGTTTTCCTAGTTGGCAAGCATCACAAAGATCTTCCTTAGAGAAATCTAACTTAGGTATGCTTATAACTATGCCATTTTGGGTGATCTTCCTAAGTGTATTTATGCTTGTATGACATAGTTGCCTATACCATAGCTAGGATTCACCAGCAATAATTTTCAAACATATGGAATTTGAATATTCAACATAGTTTAAATCAAGCATATAAACATTATTAATTATTTTTCCTTTTAAAACAAGTTTACTAATTAAACAAATCAAATATTTAGTAGGTAAAAATTTAACATCGAATCCTTTATCACATAATTGGCTAATACTAAGAAGATTATGTATCAAACTTTCTACTAGCAAAACTTTCTCATTGACAAATTTTTTATAATTTCCAATTACTCCTGAGCCCAACACTTTCCTGGTGGTGTTATCTCCTATTGTAACTTTTCCTCCTACCCTGACTTCTAGCATAATGAATTGCTTCATATATCCAATCATCTGTTGTTAGCATATGTTGTCCAGGTACCACATACTCTCACTAGGCCTTTTGTGAGAGCTCCCTTATAATGCAAATCAATTATTTGTTTTGGGAAACCAAGTGAGTTTGGGTTCCACCTTATGCTTTAATAAATGAAATGCATGCATGCTTTGCTGTGATGCAAATTATTTTGTCCTCCACACTAAATTTATTCTACTATTTATGATGCAAGTGTCAATATTATATCATAACATACCAGAAGAGTAATACCTAACACCTTGGAATGGGTTTTCTAATGTATGTGGGGAGTTGTGCCTCATCCTAGTTGTATTAATTAATACATGCTATGATGTGGGGTTATACCACTGTGTTATTACAAGTGGTGGTTATTATTTTGGAGTTCTTCAATTTTTTCTTTCAAAAACTTATTTGCACTTTCAAAGCTTCGAACTTCATGTTTAAATGCATGCTCACTATGGTATAAATTATATGCGAGTATTTCTAATTCTCTATATGATTTTTCTAACTTAGTATGCTTAGATTTTAAGGAATTATTTGCTTGAGTCAAATCAAGATACTTTTTGTTTAATAAATCAAATTTGTCAAGTAAAGAGAGGCGCTCCTTATCTAATGCAATGTGTTCAACCCTAAGACTATCATGCTATTTTTAAAATTTAAAAAACTCTGAGTTTAAACTAGCATAAATATTCTTTAGTTTCCTATAAGAGTCATTATTTTTTTTAAAAATAATAAACAGTGCATCATAGGATAGTTGCCATACCTCATCTTGATTAAAAAACATGAATATCGTTAGCCATAAGACAAAGATTTGTTACCTCCTTTGTGTAATGCTCCAATAATTTTGAGATAGAGTTAGACCAAATGCCTTTTTAGTTGATGCTTCTATTTTTGAAATTAACCCTCTCTTTACCCTTCTCCTTGGCTAGGTGAGTGTTTAGATTGGGGCAGTCTATTCTCAAGTGCCCTGGCTTCTTGCATTTAAAGCAAATAGTAATAGATGATGCTTTAAAATTTTTATTTGGTTTACCTTTGGTCAACTACTGATGAAGCTTTACTTTTGAGTTCGAAAGCGTTTGATTTACTGGGTTATCAATGCTATGTCGTCATCCTCCTAAGTTATAGAGCTATGTCATCATCCTCCTCAGTTATAGATGAATTCTGGATCCTAGCAATACAATAAGAACTAAATAGTTTGTTAGGAATGATATTTGAGAGTTGCTGAGTAGACCTAAAGAACAAAGTGTTATAGGAACCAAATCAATTTTCAAGAATAAAATGAATGAGTTTGGCATTATAGTAAGGAATAAGGCTAAATTAGTAGCTAAGAGGTACAATCAGATTGAAGGGATTGACTTTGATTAAACTTTTGCTCCCATAGCTAGACAAGAAGCCATCAGGGCACTTTTAGCCTTTACTTGCTTTAAAAAGGTTTAAGTTATATCAAATGGATGTTAAAAGTACCTTCTTAAATGGGGTAATCAAAGAGGACGTGTATGTTGAGCAACACCAAGATTTTGAGAACTCAAAATTTTCAAATCATGTATTCAAACTAAAGAAAACCTTGTATGGACTGAAGCAAGCACCTAGAGCATGGTATGAAAGGCTGAGTATATTCTTTCTAGATAAAGGCTTTGTTATGGGTAGTGTAGACACCACCCTCTTTCTTAAGAAAAAAGGAGAAGATTTACTCATTTACTAAATCTATGTTGATGATATTTTGTTTGGATCATCAAATAAAAACCTTTGTGATGAATATTCAAAAATCATGAGAAAAGTGTTTGAAATGAGCATAATGTGAAAACTTAATTATTTTCTTGGATTTAGTGTTGAGCAATTGGATGATAGAACCTTCCTTAGCCAAAATAAATACATCATGGACATTCTTAAAAAAATATGAAATAGATAATGCTAACGCAACAAACACTTCGATGAGCTCCACTGCTCAATTAAATAAGGACCCAAATGGAAAATCAGTGGATCAGAAAATGTATATGGTAATAATTGGATCACTTCTTTACTTAACTGCTAGCAGACCAGATATAATATTTAGTGTTTACTTGTGTGCTAGATTTCAAGCTGATCCAAAAGAATCCTATATGATTTCTATTAAGAGAATCCTTAGATATTTGCTAGCCACTCCAAAAATAGGAATATGATATCCTAGACACAGCACTTCTTTTGAAATCATAGGATATTCAAATTCTAATTTTGTAGGATGTAGGGTAGATAAAAAAACATTTCTGGAACTTGTCAATTTATAGGATAATGATTTATTTCTTGGTCTAGTGGAAAACATAACTCAATAAACCTTTCCGCAACTAAGGAAGAATATATAGCAGTAGGGAGTTATGTTGCTCAAGTCTTACGGCTAAAGCAATAGCTCTTAGATCTTGGACTAGCTGTAGGAACCGTTCCAATTATGTGTGATAACCCTAGTGTAATTTGCATATCCAAAAATCTAATTCAACACTCCTACACAAAATATATAGACATTAGGCATCACTTCGTAAGAGATAATGTAGCCAAGGGAGATATAAATTTGCACCATATAACTATAGGAGATCAATGGGCAAACATCTTCACAAAACCTCTAGCCTATCAAACCTTTAGCACTATGAGGATAAACCTAGGAGTTATAGACATTCTTGCTTAATCCAAGAGAAATAAAAAAATTTATTTGAAAATATTCGTTTATATGTGTTCATTCATATACATGTTTATATTTTATTTATTATTATTTGCTTAACAAAATTAGATTAAGATGTTTCCTTATCATCACACATGCACCTCATAGAGTCACTAAAATCTCTAAAGTCCTACCCTGATCATACTGCATGATCAACATTCATATTCTTCGATATGCACAGATGCATAAATCACATCCCTCTATTTAATCAACAATCTCTATTTAATCAACAATCCAGATTAGATCACTAATATATATATTATACTATACAAACCTCTACTCGTATTGTATGATCCACGTGTCACTAACCATTAAGGAATTCAATTCATTTGGTATGAAATTGTCATTCATACTGCATGATACCTCCTTCATATTGTATAATACACGTGTCAAAATTGGTTAGGATGAGTTCAATTCAGTTAGTATGATAATAATTACAATTCATACTGTACGAGCACCTATTTATACTATATGATACTTTTCGTCAAACGCCATTCAAATGACTCCTCAGGATGAATAAATTTTTTTAAGATTGTCCATTACGATACTGATCGTACTGTATCATTTGACCTATTTTTCCAACTATCGTCCAGATGAATTAACTCCCTGATCGTACTATACAAACCTTTATCTTACTATATGAATGGCAAAATATCTATAAATTAGAGGGTTAGACTGGTTCAATTCGCTCACCTTACTTCACACTCCTACTTTTTAAACCTTCTTCTTTAATTGCTAGTGGAAGCAAATGTGGAAGAATGACTCAAGGGAGCTCCTCCTCCTCTCATCATTTTGATAATCGCTTCCTCTCTGCAATGGATGAATATGCATATCAAAAATATAAAGAGGCAAAAATCACACCCTCCTGAATGTTAAACCAACCTGCCCAAAACTTCAAGATGATGAGCCTATTCTCCTCCACTAGTCTTCAATTTCTTCTTACCCCGTCCTTTCCTTACAATTCCAAACTTTTGTATAAATTCATAGAAAATCTTAGGATGAATGTAGAAGTTTCTACCATGATATCCTTTATTTATCATCAAAATGTCAAAATTTCCAAAGCCAATTTAGAAGAACATAGAGGCCTGTCTACTGAAGGACGTCGTCCTCAATCCCTGATCTCCGAAGATTTTGACTGGAGTGCTATTAACTTAAACATTAGAAATGTGTCTTCAAATCAACATCAACCCCTAGTCCAAACTTTAAATCAAAAAGCCCGTATAATCTAGTATGTACTTTGCACTTCTATTATACCCAAAGTTGGGGATCGGGTTAACATAACCCCACTTCTTTCCATCATCACTTACCGCATAATGGAAAATACTCAATTCAATGAAGCTCAAATGATTCTCAATTATTTCCACAATATGACTCATATTCAACATCCAAATGCTTGGAGAAAATTAAATGTTGCCTTAGGACACATCGTAGACCATATCCTATACCACTAATACTAAATCACCTTTCCTGCTCCACCCGATAATGTCCCTATTTTCTATACAGATGCCTCGTCTGTATCCTTTTCCATCTGGGGTGAGATCTTGCTGAGCCAGGTTTTGATGAAGAAGCGGATGCTGCTCCTACAGGAGGACATCCATTATGACCAATACCACCACCTACACCTAACTACCCTGCCTACCCTCAGGATGATATTATTCATTGGCTCGAGTGACTAGAAACTCGACTGGACTATCATATCCAATAACAACACTAGAAGCTAGAGGATGAGATGCAATGCTTTGGAGAAAGATTTTCTTTGACAAATTATCAATTTGCCTCTATTCATCAATTCTTTCAACCAACACCACCACCACCTGATCAAGATCCACCTTACTAGTAGTCTTTGTTTGTTGGTCTTCCTATTTTTCCTTGTACTACTTATTTATTTATGTGCACCTCTTCTTTTTGGTGATGTCAAAAGGGGGATAAAATGTAAGTTTCATTATTTTGATAGAATCTTCTATTTATGTTAGTTTGTGTTCTATTTTTTATTGTTTATTAAAAAATTAATAAAAAAAATGTTAATTTTGAAATTTGTAGCACCCCCAAAATTTTTAATCCATCATCTAGTGTGTGTGTGTGTGGGGGGGGGGGGGGGGGGGGCTGCTTAGGAGGAAAGAATATTTATATTACCTATTAACCAATATTATTTGACACATAAAAAATGCGGAGATTGTTGCAATCCAAGATCCCTACTATGTGATTCTGATAATGAAAAATAATAATGATTGAATTATTATATTTTTCCTTAAATATTTTTGATATTGCTTTTATCAGTGAGCACTAACATTTCAGGTAAGAAATACATTGCTCAAGACTGCTGAAGACTCAAGATTAGGCAGAATAGGATGTAAAAGAGTATGTAATTTTTATTTTTTTTATTTTTTATTTCTTGAGTCTGACCACAAAAGAGTGTATGTAAATTAAGTGACCATGCATACACACACAGGGCGAGAGAATTTTTTTTAGTTGAAATTTTTTTGAACAAATCATAGTGTATGATTTTTAATCATACTATACGATATATTATCTAAAAATAGGCTTAATAGTTAGTTAGAAAAATTAGTTTATGTGAACTAATCATACTGTACTATCTCGATCATACTGTAAGATTCATTTCGATCTAAAAACCCTAGCTGCTAGATTAATTTATATATGTTTTCAAAATGTATTTTTGAACTAATCATACTGTATGATTTGAATCGTATTATATGAATAATTAAAATCTTACTAAAGTTAACCCCCATAATTAAACAATCAAATCATGATTTAATTAAAAATAGTTGATTGTACTATATAATATAGATTGTACTAGACAACTGATAGAGATGAAATCTAGTCGTCCCAGAGATCATACCAAACAAAATCATAATTTTTGAACTAATCATACTAGATGATGTCGATCGTACCAAATGATTGCCATAGTCAAATTTGGTCATCCAGAAGATCGTGCCAGACAAAAGTATGATTTTTAAACTAATTATACTATATGATATTCATATCGTACTAGATCGTTTACTTGAAAATAACTAAATGTATTGTACAGTGAGAGTAGTAGGGGATTAGTGACAAAGATGACTTTTCGTCATCCCAGGAATTATCCCCTATGAATTGAGAAAATCAAACAGATCATACTGGATGATCTTTGGTTTATATTGTATGATGTGTTCATAAGATTTGAATAGTTTGTTTAAACAACTATTTATATCTTAATGGATGGGACTAATTTTGAACTGATTATACTGTACAAATTTGGATAGTACTTTATGAATAGTGACGACTAACTTGAATTTTTAGGGTTTCTTGAAGCCTATTATAAAAGCCATATTTTAATTTTATTTTCTCAAGAATGCTAAGAGAGGAACGTGTGACTAAAAGGGGGAACTCTGAGAGGGAGCTTTTGAGAAGAAATTCAAGGTTTGTGAGAGGAAGGAGAAGGTGAGCTTGAGCGTGAGGGAGAAGTAGTGTGAGGAGTTAACACGGTTGCTTCGGATTAGCTACACTCTTGTTCCTCCTATGGCCTTGGTGAGTCTTTTGGAAGTTTTCTAGGGAAAGAGGCCTCTTAGTCCAGTCCTCAAGGTTCTCTGCCTTCTCTAGGAGGGAGAAAAAGGGGTTGAGGCTCTCTACCTTCTCTATGTGGGAAAAAAAGAAGTTGAGGTTCTCTACCTTCATTAAGAGGGAGAGAAAGGAGTTGAGGATATCTGCCTTGTCCAGGAGGGAGAAAAAGGAGCCGAGGTTCTATGCCTTTTCTAGGAGGGAGAAAAATAAGTCAAGGTCTACTGCCATCATTGGGAGGGCGACATAGTATCCGGCACCCCACCGTATCAAAGGTTTGGTAAAAGTTAGTTTATGAAGTCTTCTCCGCCTTGTTGTGGGAGCAAAAGGAAAGTAACTTTTTATTATACAAATTCTTGGAGTTGAGGACTCCAGGGAGTGGACATAGGTCAAGGTTGATCAAACCACTATAAAATTTTTGGTGTGCTCTTTTATTTTTCGCTTTTTTTTTTTGCATTTAATTTTCATTATAACTGCTTGGTAAATATCAGAGGTCAATGTTCTGTTATACAATTTAGAATTTCATCATATTTATTAAAATCATTGTTAATTTATTAGCTTCAACATTGGGTAATTAAATTACTTATTTCAAAACTCTAAAAAATTTATAAAACTATTATTCTTTCTTAGGATTTCTTTAAAGTACCAATTCACCCCCCCTCCCCCTCTGGGCATATCTCAAACTTTTATCTACCTCTTCTTCTCCTTCAAAACTAGACTTTATAGTTTTATCAAATTCATCAAATATAACATGGGTGGACTCCTCTATTACTATGGCTCACTTATTAAAGATCCTATAGCCTTTACCTACAGATGATTATCCTAAGAAGACTCCTTCATCTGATTTTGGATCAAACTCTTTTAGAGAAGATTTACCATTAATAAGAATGAAACATCTACACCTAAATATATACAAATAAAAGAGATTTGGTGTCCTAACCTTAAGAAGCTCATAGGGTGTCTTATTGAGTTTGGATCTAACATTAACTTATTCAACACATAACGAGAAGTACTCACTGCTTCTACCCAAAAACCCCTAGAGACTGAGTATTTAACTAACATAACCCTAACAACTTCTACTAAGGTGATATTCTTCCTTTTAACAAACCTATTCTACTAAGGGATCCTAGGAGCAAAAAAGTTATGCTCTCTCCTAACTCCTTCTAAAAATATTCAAACATATAATTTTCAAATTCTCTACCAATATCACTCTTAGGAGATAAAAATTTTCTTTGAATCTATGTGGAAAAGTTCTAAACACCTCAAATGATTCACTTTTAGGAGATAAAAATTTAACCCATGTGAATCTATAATAATCACCAATAATCACATATCCATAAGTTTTCCCACCTAAGTTGACAGTACTACTAGGTCCACACAAGTCCATATAAAGTATTTCTAGTGCCCTAGAGGTGATGATGTCCATAATGGAATGGAATGAAGATCTAACTTGTTTTCCTAGTTGGCAAGCATCACAATGATCTTCCTTAGAGAAATCTAACTTAGGTATGCATATAACTATGCCATTTTGGGTGATCTTCCTAAGTGTATTTATGCTTGTATGACATAGTTGCCTATACCATAGCTAGGATTCACTAGCAATAATTTTCAAACATAAGGAATTTGAATATTCAACATAGTTTAATTCAAGCATATAAACATTATTAATTATTTTTCCTTTTAAATCAAGTTTACTAATTAAACAAATCAAATATTTAGTAGGCAAAAATTTAACATCGAATCCTTTATCACATAATTGGCTAATACTAAGAAGATTATGTATCAAACTGTCTACTAGCAAAACTTTCTCATTGATAAATTTTTTATAATTTCCAATCGTTCCTGAGCCCAGCACTTTCCTATTGGTGTTGTCTCCTATTGTAACCTTGCCTCCTACCCTGACTTCTAGCATAATGAATTGCTTCATATATCCAATCATCTGTTGTTAGCATATGTTGTCCAGGTACCACATACTCTCACTAGGCCTTTTGTGAGAGCTCCCTTATAATGCAAATCAATTATTAGTTTTGGGAACCCAAGTGAGTTTGGGTTCCACCTTATGCTTTAATAAATGAAATGCATGCATGCTTTGCTGTGATGCAAATAATTTTGTCCTTCACACTAAATCTATTCTCCTATTTATGGTGCAAGTGTCAACATTATGTCATAACATACCACAAGAGTAATACCTTACACCTAGGAATGGGTTTGCTAATGTATGTGGGGAGTTGTGCCTCATCCTAGTGGTATGAATTAATACATGCTATGTTGTGGGGTTATACCACTCTGTTATTGCAAGTGGTGGTTATTATTTTGGAGTGCATCAATTTTTTCTTTCAAAAACTTATTTGCACTTTCAAAGCTTTGAACTTCACGTTTCAATGCATGCTCACTATAGTATAAATTAGATGCAAGTATTTCTAATTCTTTGTATGATTTTTCTAACTCAGTATGCTTAGATTTTAAGGAATTATTTGCTTGAGTCAAATCAAGATACTTTTTGTTTAATACATCAAATTCGTCAAGTAAAGAGAAGCGCTCCTTATCTAATGCAATGTGTTCAACCCTAAGACTATCATGCTATTTTTACAATTTAAAAAATCTGAGTTTAAACTGGCATAAATATTCTTTAGTTTCTTATAAGAGTCATTAATTTTTTAAAAAATAATAAACATCGCATCATAGGATAGTTAACATACCTCATCTTGATAAAAAAACAAGAATATCTTTAGCCGTAAGACAAAGATTTGTTACCTCCTTTACGTAATGCTCCAATAATTTTGAGACAGAGTTAGACCAAAATGCCTTTTTAGTTGATGCTTCTATTTTTGAAATTAACCCCCTCTTTACCCTTCTCCTTAGCTAGGTGAGTGTTTAGATTGGGGCAGTATATTCTCAAGTGCCCTAACTTCTTGCATTTAAAGAAAATAGTAATAGATGATGCTTTAAAATTTTTATTTGGTTTACCTTTGGTTAACTACTGATAAAGCTTTACTTTTGAGTTTGAAAGCATTTGATTTACTGGGTCATCAATGCTATGTCGTCATCCTCCTCAGTTATAGAGCCATAAATCTTAAATTCATTGGCTTTCAGTGCCACTTCTTTTTCCTTCTTCCTGACACTTGCATATGGCACCCGTTTACTCATGCTTTGCTCGTAGGCAATGAGTGAGCCAAGAAAATTATGAATAAAATATACATTAAAATCATTAGATTCATAAATAGCAATTACTTTAGCATCATAACTACTAGGTAGGCAATGTAGAATTTTGTTGACCTTTTTAGAATTTGATATTTCTCAACCTAAAGCATGCAGAGATGTCACTATCTGGGTAAACCTAGTGTATATATCTTATATACTCTCATTAAGTTTAATGTGAATGAGTTAATAATCATGTAACAGAATGTTTAACATAGACTATTAAACTTCATATGTACCCTCATAGGTGATGCATAACCTAACCCAAATTTCTTTCCCAGTACTATATATAAAGACTCTCATATAGTCTTTAGATTTAATTCACGAAAAGAAAAATAATTTAAACATTTTGCATTTAGTTGAGCTAAGTCTCTATCCCCGATACTCCATTCAACAAAAGGGATATCAGTTTTTACTTCATTAACTATGCATGACGGTATAGAATTAACAGTTTGTATCAAATATGACATGAAAATCAAATGATTTCACAAAAGTAGATAGTAGATTTTTTAGAAATCAAATGGAATATTGTCAAAAAGTGGTGGATGAGTTATTGAATAACCCTCCGTGGTGTTTCTAATTCCAAATTATGCCATTGATCATTTTTCTCAAGGTTTTCTAAACACTACTCTTGGAACCTGCTTTGATACTAATTGAAAGTTTAAGTGAGAGTGTTAAACCTCGTTGAACTACGCACGATGCAAAAAGAGGGGAGTGAACTAGTAATTTTAAAAAACTTTTTAATTTTTAAAATTAATTTTTAAAAACTCAATTACCAAATTAAAATCTCAAAATTAAAATAGATATCAAATAATGAAAATGGCTAGTCAATCTATATATATATTTTTGGTTTAGTAGAAACCACAATACATAAAAAATAGTTTTTTTTTTAAATTTATACATGAAATAAGTTCAAACCAATCATAATGTTCACAATAGAGATTTGCAAGAAAGTAAATCATAGGAAATATAAAGTGTGGAAATTAAAATGTGCAAATAAAAAATATAAAACAAACACATCGGATTTTATAGTAGTTTGATAAAATAATGTCTTACATCCACACCCCAGAGTCCTCCTCTCTGGGTATTACACTAAACATTTGGTGTCTCTCCTTTATCCCACACAACAAGGTGAAGAAGCCGTTATAAGAATCACTTCCCTCAACCCAGTGAGGCGGAGAACCAGAATCTTTTTTACCATCTTGGTGAGGCAGAGAATGTTGGAAGCTCTTTTCATCATCTTGGTGAAGGCAGTGAACCTAGAAGCTTTTTTCCCCTCCTAGTGAAGCCAAAGTACCTCACGC